>OY992512.1:28166141-30566141 GCA_963921215.1 Scoparia ambigualis | reverse complement strand
TCATCTGTCCCCTAAATCTACAGATGGCGAAGCAGTAATCTAATTCGAGGCAGCTGTTCCTGGAGGAAGCAGAGAGAACCTGACTTGAAGTATAACTATGTGAGTCATATTTATATTTTTTAATTGGAAACAGCATACAAAGATTGTTCTTCGGTACTTGTCGCCCATGAAACACATAACCTAGGCACATATACATTAAAGCGGCGACAAATGGTGGAGGTGCTGGGATAAAGCAGAATTCAAGATTCAGCATAAAATTAAATAGATCAAATAAAAGGCATAAGGGCTCAGTGGCTTAATAAGACTGGTAGCGGCATCTATGGACGAATGTCGGAACTACGCACCTGACGAAATATTACGAAGTTACATTAAAACAGATTTCATTATTTATAAATCATTGAAAACAAAGATAAGGGAAGAAACATGGAGATGAAGTATACATGGAAATACAATTATCACTCATGACTTGATAGAGTTAATGTAACCCAATTAGTAAACGGCGCCATCTATCGGCGACATTGGGAAAAACCAACTCGGATAGAAAGCGTCGAAAGATAGGAAATGTGCAGATTTGAAGTATCTACGAAGGATGTAGTGTTATAAAATTCAAAGGATGGAATTCATAGCTTATTTATTATAAGAAATTGTTGTAATTTAATTTGGCGTAATTTAAAGGTAGAACCGATCCTACCTACCTACCTACCCGAAGTTAGAAAAAATTGACTGAAGAACGACGAGCCAAATGACGTTTTATTTTATCTCCATATAGCAGAATTTCTAGATATGACCTGACTTATTGACTATTTGTTAGTTTATAAATAAAAACAGCTAAAGGAGTGAACATCTGGTTTAGAAATAGTAATTATCGGTATTTAAGGGCGTGTAGTGACTTCCGTAAATTTAAGCAGTGATGTCATACGAAACATTTTGGTCCAATTTAGGGTATTTTCGAAAGGTACTAGATATGGTGAAGTTGGCGGGTTTCTTACAGTTCATTTAAGTTTTATATACTGATACATCAATAATCAACGGCAAGGACCAAATCTTAGCAATTTCTGGTTTCATAATTCAGATAACCGAATTTAAAGGTAAGGTAAATCTTCACGGTGTATGGTGTTTAGAATGTTCGTATGTTGTTAACCAGTTTTAGAACGTGTTTATGTAAATCAGTTGTTTTGTATATTCTTAAATTACTAAATTCAAGTTATTTCAAGTAAACTTGACGATAATTCGTTAAGACGTAAATCTGTGTCGAGATTGTTCTTAACGTTTGTAAACAATAACAACAATTTGATATTAGGCTACATAAGCAATCAAACTAGATAAATAGACACAGTGATCTCCGAACTATAAAGGCATTAATTTAAATAAGATCACGAAACCGCAGATTTTCAGTTTCGGCACCTGGTAACACCGAAGGTTCCAACTTCCGACGCGATGCGCTTCCGCCGCTGCGATGGTGGGAATCTTTTTATTTTGCTAAAATTAATGGCGGGTGCAGAGTGATAAGTTTTAAAGTGATTTTCGGCTTTAATCGGTTGTTATTCGTGATAAGGTGAATAGTAAATCAACAGGTGAGTGTTGTTACATGTGCAATTGTTTACTTTGTCGTAAGTAAAATATGTTGGTTCAGTGAAGGAGTTTATCACTATAGGTTTACAAGGAGATTCAATACGAAATTCGGCGGTTGTGTTTGTGAATTAATATTGCCGATATAACGATAATATGTAACTGTAAGTGATCGTAAAATGTAGGTGCCAACAGGCACCAGTTTAAGCACTATAGACATTTATTCTATTCTTTTCTAAGGGATAGAATACGACGCCATTGCGGCGTCACTTAGCAGTACCTACAGTAATCAAATATACGATCTTCACAAGTATTGCATACACATGATATAGCTACTTGTTTATTAGTGATCACGTTTAGTTTGGTCGAGTATTTTCGTGTTTATTAACTTGAGTTTCGAGTGAATAAGCGCTGCGGCCGCCTTGCACCTATGTAAGTATGCCGGGGGTACTTCGGCGCCTCGCAGTTATAACTACCTACCTATAACGAGCTCCAAACTTAGGAAACTCGCAAGGATCTCTTGTTTCTGTATATGGTCGTAACGATTTATTCTTATCCTAGGGCGAAAGGGCAGGCAAGCAGGCTGGCCATAAAACGACTTGCAAGCTGCGTCGGGTGCGTCGTCATCGGGTTTGCAAGTTGATTATTCGAACGAGGGAGTGATTGCAGTCTACAGTTGCAGTTTCTTCAAGACTTGTAGCCATAAACCTAGGTATGAGATTATGCTTACACAGTTTAATATACTTAGTCTCTTCTATGTATCGCATAATAAGTACGTAGTAAATTTTCATTGTTGAAATTTATAAAAGGGTGAACTTCCACCGTTTGTACCACTTTGTACCTAGTTGACGATACGGTCGTCTGTACCTAGTATCTGACAGGAACACATTTAGTACAATAATCATTACTGTGGCACAACAACGTAGGTACGCGATTATAATACGAGTGCCGGGCGTATATTGTTCACGTTGTTTGTTTGTCTGAATTATTTTAGTTTAATGAGAGAACTCGTTCGATTTAACGTTTCTAAATTTTATACGTAAAACCTATATAGGTATGAGCTTGAGTGTGACTTATCTATTCAACGCGAGCGTTTAGCGATGACATACAGCGCTCTGCAAAATAAACGTCTAAATTAAACACTAAAGAGCGATAGCAATACATTTAATAACGCGAACTATTGAATTGCAATAAACAAGGTTTATTTTAGTAAATTAAAGCAAACAATAAGTAATTTAAAACTTCAATATTTTATACTTGAACAAATACCTTTATTTTTACAGAAGTTTATTTATTACAGAATCTGACGATTAAGTTAATTGATTATTAATTTATGTTTCTGGAATGAACCGATAAGCAGGGTTAGGCAGTTAATGCTAAAGTCAGTTTTGCCTATTATGGAGTACACTTATTGTTAGTGGGTATTGTTTATTACAGGGTATCAAAATAGAAGAAACACTCATAAATAGGCTTCACCAAATAATAACCCACATAAAGGGATTAAGTGATTCGGCTGATAAATTGAACTCGGTGTCCGTACTTAATGATCAGGATTATAAAGAGGCAGAAGTAATCTGTCGGAAATTAGAAAACTTTATCAATAAATTCAATACGGAATTGAACAACTATTTCAGGCTTAGTGTCGACCCATCTGCAGATGATGTTTCCCAGTTTACTACTATTCAACTACAAGCAGAAGAAGTTCAAATAGAGCTATTATTGAAATTGAGGAAACAGAAACCTGTAGCGACCAACATACACCAATCATCTAGCAAACTGCCTAAGCTCAACTTACCCTCATTTGATGGAAATATATTGCGGTGGCAAGAATTTTGGGATCAGTACAAATCCAACATACATGATCGAGACCTGCCCGACGTAGACAAGCTACTGTATCTAAAGTCTTCACTTCACGGTTCTGCAAAGGATACCATTGAGGGATTAGAGAGTACAAATAAGAACTACCTGATCGCTATTACAACGTTGCGAGAACGATATGGTAAAGAAAGTCAAGTTATAGATGCACACTACTCGGCTCTCACCAAGATCCAACCTGCTGATATTTCTAACAAAGATTGTCGACGGGTGTTTAATGAAGTTGAACGTCATCTCCGTGTACTACAGTCGCTGGGTGAAAACATAGGGCACAACCATCTTCGTTTTCTCATATTAGAGAAGTTTCCTGAAGAACTTGTTTATGAATTAAAAACAAAATTAAAGGAAGACTCTATAGAAGAAATACGGTCCGAACTGGAAAGGACAATAACGGCCAGGGAAGAAGCCAACCGTCTAGTACAGGATAGAAACCCAGCAAAGTCGAACAACTACAACGTAGAGACTCTACATGTCGCAAATAGAAACTGGTCCGGGTCAGGGTCACAGCCAATCAATAAAACCCAACCAAGATACGGGTTTCGAAATTTTCATAAGGGACTTAATCATTCTAATATAGCTAATGAAACCTTTAACAAGGGTAATGGTAATTCTAGTAGAAGACGTGATAGCTTCCACCAAGGTTGTGGTACCTACGACAAAAGACATGGTGACTTCAACAAGGGAAACAGACAAACAAACGACCGGGTTTCAAATAATTTTAGACCGGACCAGAGGCGACCGGATAACCGCAACAAAAGGAAATTTGATCGACAAAATGATAGTGAAAGACAACATGTAAAGAAAAGGAGATACTCATGCTTTTTTTGCGGTGAATCTCATTATAATGATGAATGCAGCAAATTCAAAACTATGACAGAAAGAAAAGAGAAATTAAAGGATCACTGTTATGGCTGCATGCGAAGGGGTCATGTACTTAAACATTGCCGTCACGTGAGAACGTGTGCGCACTGTGGTGGGCAACACAACAGAGCACTTTGCCCTAAGAGAGTTCCACAAAGGAAGGACACTTCAACTACTATGCATGTCAACTGTAAAGGGAATATCGTTCTACAGACAGCGATAGTAAAGGTTATGAGAGAAGATGGTGGAAGGAAATACGAACCCTGCCGTGTTCTTCTGGACTCCGGTAGCCAGCGTAGCTACGTTACCGATAAATTAGCCAAGAAACTTAACCTTGATATTATGGAGAAATGTAGTCTGTCAGTCTTCACCTTCGGCGCTGAAGCTCCACTTGAATATGATAGCAGCCTTGTGAAATTACACATCAAGACTAAAACCAACAATGGAATAACTATGTACGCTAATGTGGTACCAATAATTTCTAACAGCGTGTCTTACTCTCACAAGGAGATTGACAAAATACAACTACAAGACAAGATGGTCTTGGCCGACGACGGCTCGTTAGGGGAAAGGGTCGACATGCTTATAGGCAACGACTATTACTTCTCACTTCTATCAACGACGAAGATCACGATTAAAGAAAATCTGCATCTAGTAGACTCCGAACTTGGTTGGATCCTGACAGGTCAACTAACGTCCGAACAAGACGAACCAGAACTAAAAGTAATAACTTACTTTCAAGCAAACTCACCGTCAAGGTTTAGTAAACCCGACTTGCCTCTAGACAAATTCGATTTGAAAACTCTATGGGAACTTGAGTCGATTGGAATCGTAGACTCACCGAAAATCACCAGGGAAGAAGAAGCAATCAGGAATTTTAATGAAACTACAAAGTTTATTGAAGGAAGGTACTCGATACGCTGGCCGTGGAAGGATTATCCTCCTAATTTACCTTCGAATTTTGGAGTAGCATTTGGCCGGTTGACCAATTTAGTAAAACGATTGGATACAAAATCCTTACAATCTTATGATGAAACGTTTAAACAACAACTCAAAAACGGCATAATAGAAAGGGTACCAGAGACCAAGTGTGCTCCTGGAAACCCAACGCATTACCTACCACATCACGGCATACAACAGCCAGATAAACCTATTAGAATTGTGTATGATGCCTCTGCTAAGGATCATAAAAGTTTAAATGATTGTTTATACTGTGGACCTTCACTAGTGGAGGACCTTACAAGTCTACTTATCCGATTTAGGACTCACAGAATAGGACTGTCTGCTGACGTTGAAAAGGCTTTTCTACAGATCGCTATACAAAAGGAAGACAGAGATGTCACTCGTTTCTTATGGATTAAAAGTATCACAAAACCAGTATCAAGAGAAAATCTTTTGCATCTGCGCCTTTGTAGAGTTCCTTTCGGCATTATCTCCAGCCCCTTTCTTCTAAATGCTTCAATAAAACACCATCTGTCTAAGAACAGTGACAGACTAAGAGGTATAGGAGACGATATTTATGTTGACAACTTAGTGACTGGGACAGAGACTGAGAAAGAAGCTTACGAATTGTACAACACTTCCAAACAAGTCTTTCAGGGAATATCAATGAGTTTAAGAAGCTGGAGCTCTAATTCTAAGGAATTCATGAAACAAGTTACAGATACTAGCGAAAAGGAAACGGTCAAGATTCTTGGTTTAGACTGGCATCTCAATGATGACACTATTAGTTTGCGTCTTAAGAGCATGAAGGTAGCTAAAACAAAAAGAGAAATTTTGAGAAATATAGCTCAAGTGTATGACCCCTGCGGGTTCGCTACGCCCTCGTTACTACCTGGGAAACTATTCCTTCAAGATTTATGGAAAGAGAAAAGTATCAAATGGGATACGATTCTACCTTCAAAACTCACTTCTAAATGGGAAGAACTAAACACTAACTTAAGTGATATAGCAGACATTTGTATACCACGACACTGCGGCAGATCGTTACTAGAAGAAAGTAACCAACTGCATTGTTTTGCAGACTCATCCACTAAGGCATTTGCAGCGGTTGTATACTTAGTAAACAGTAAAGGAAAAAGTTTCGTAATTGGGAAGTCCAGACTAGTACCCATAAAAGACAAAGAAAACCTCAAGATTCCGCGCTTAGAGCTATTGAGCAGTCATAGGAAATCGTCTTCTGAAATATGCGGAAAAGTCTATCCGATTAAACATTACACAGCACTTTCTGTGGTCCGACAGCCAGATAGTTATTGATTGGATTAACTCTAGTAAACTCTTAACACCCTTCGTGGCCAGAAGAGTAAGTGAAATAAAAGAAAATTAGAAACTAATCTTGCGATACGTCCCGACTGAGCTTAATCCGGCAGACGTAGGTACTCGGCCGGGCAAAACAAAGTGTGAGAAAACCTACTGGCTACGAGGACCCGATTTCCTCTTACTCAAAGAAAACGAATGGCCTTCTAACCGACTGAAGGAACTTTCTTTGTTGACTCGGGAGGGTCTGTCAGAGACAGAAAACGTAGATGTCGAGAAGACTACAATGAGAAAGCAAGAAAGAAAAGACAACGTTACGAATAAAATAAGCAAGGCAATTGAGAACCGAGAAGGGAAAAATAACAGACAGAACGATAGTTCTATATCTGAAGAAATAAAACTTTTGCAAAAACAACACTTTCCCGACGAGTTTAACGAGAAAGCAACTCACCTTAGCCGAAATTTAAAGTTATTTATCGATGTCGATGGAGTGTTACGTAGCAAGGGCAGACTATCAAACGCTGACTGGTCTTATGACATGAGATACCCAATACTCTTACCGAAAAATTGCGACTTCACCAATGACTTGATTAGAAAGGTGCATGAGAAAAACTATCACGTAGGAGCTAATCATACCTTAAGCATCATTCGGGAAACTTATTGGATTCCGCAAGGTAAATGTCAGGTCCAGAAAGTCATACGAAGATGCCCAATATGCATTAAACACGGAGGAGGTCCATATAAACTACCGGACACTCCAGCTCTACCTCCGGAGAGAAGCAACTATAGTACACCGTTCACCTACACAGGATTAGACTATCTTGGACCCGTGCAAGTTAATACTGGAAACAGTGTCAACAAAAGATGGATATGCCTCTACACGTGTTTAGCAGTCAGGGCGATACATCTTGAAGTAGTCAAAGACATGACGGCCGAAGAAACACTTCTCGCTTTAAGAAGAATGATATCGTCTAGGGGTATCCCTAAAGTAATTACATCAGATAATGCGCAGCAGTTCAAATTAACAGCTGAAGTACTAGCCGAACCATTTTGTATCCAAAATAACATAAGGTGGAAATTCATTCCCCAATTAGCTCCGTGGTTCGGAGGATTTTATGAACGTCTAGTGGGTCTAGTGAAACACTGCATGAAAAGAACCCTACAGAAGAATCTGTTGAACGATAGCCAGCTATTAACAGTCATAAAGGAGATAGAAGCTATTCTGAACACGAGACCACTTACCTGCGTGGACGCTGAACAGGATCATATACTAAAACCTGCTGACTTCTTAACAATGTCCAAATGTTTGACTCCAGGCGTTTCTTCTGAAAATTTAACTGTGCAAGGAACAGTAAAGAAAGCCGACTTAATACAGAGTTGGAAAAGAGGTCTTAAAATATTAGAAGAATTTAAGTCAATGTTTGTGAATCGATATTTACCTAGCTTACGTGAGCGGTATAAACACTCTCCAAAGGAACCTAGGGTAAAATCCAAGTTGGGACCTAAAATCGGTCAAATAGTGCAAATCAAAGGGGATAATGCAAACCGCCAGCACTGGAAGGTTGGTAGAATAATAGAACTGTCAGAAACAGGCAGGACAGCTAAAGTGAAAGTAGGTAGTACAGAATACACAAGATCGATAGGACAGTTATATCCTCTGGAAGTTGAAGAGGACGAAACGTTTTTTGGAGTCACTGAGTCTTATGCAACTGATGACACACCTAACGCGAATCAGCACGTTACAAGTTGTGACGACAGGGTCCCTGCAGCCAACGACACGTTTTACATGGAACAGGATAGAACAAATGATAGCAACAAGTCAAATAATGAGACTTGTGAAAGCGAGATGGAGGTAACTAACAATATAAGAGGGACTCAACCCATTGAGGACCTTGGAATGGAAACACTTGATGACGATCAGAATGTACGGACACTTGAGAGTCAAAATGAAAGGGAATCGCATGACGTCGAGAAACCGAGACGTGCTGCGGCCACAAGAGCCCTGGAGAAGATCCGGGAGTGGACGCAAAGCCTTATCACCTTGTTCTAACTTTCGCCGTCGGGAGTGTCGCGACGTCAGACGAACACTCTCAAATGATGGCAACACTCTGACGCGCTGCCAATGTCAGAATAAAAGCCCGCCAATGCAGTCGAAGTGAGTTCATTATTTTATATTATAATATTCTCTCATATGCAAGTTAAGTACTGTGTTAGTGAATTGGGTGAAAGGACGATGCGGAGGAAGGGCGCCACGTGCTGCTGTAATGAAAGCTAAGTATCTCACTAAGTATCTCACTAAGTATCTCACTAAGTATCTGACTAAGTATAAGTATGATTTAATTACAACACACTAAGTATTCTATAGAGAGGTTGAACTGCATATTATCGTACCTGCAGTAGATAGATAGGTTGAACTGCATATTATCATACCTGCAGTGATAGCGTACGGCCCTACGGGGGTGCGACGGTCCAGAAAGACCGTGGTGCATAAGTTACCAGCACCCGTAACGAGTAAGACTGCATATTATCATACCTGCAGTAGTAGCGTACGGCCCTACGGGGCGCGACGGTCCAGAAAGACCGTGGTGCATAAGTTACCAGCACCCGTAACGAGTAAGACTGCATATTATCATACCTGCAGTAGTAGCGCACGGCCCTACGGGGGTGCAGTGGTCCAGTAAGACCTAAGTAAGATACGGAATGCAAGGGATAGTACATACAAGGATTCTCCCGTACTATCTAAGCAATAGGACCCTTCTTAATGTTCCATGTAGCAACGTCTTATTCTATAATTGTTTCCATGACTAGCCATTATCATTATGACTTAACTACTTACAATAATTACCACAGGGGGAAATTCATGTAACTGATGTACTTAGATTCTATAATACATTTCAGCACTGTAAAGAGTCACCCCGGCTACCAGCTGGAGGTGTGACCCGTGGACAGAGGCACCACATGCTGTGGTGTCATCTGTCCCCTAAATCTACAGATGGCGAAGCAGTAATCTAATTCGAGGCAGCTGTTCCTGGAGGAAGCAGAGAGAACCTGACTTGAAGTATAACTATGTGAGTCATATTTATATTTTTTAATTGGAAACAGCATACAAAGATTGTTCTTCGGTACTTGTCGCCCATGAAACACATAACCTAGGCACATATACATTAAAGCGGCGACAGTTAAGGTCAAATATTCTTCAGATCTGGGTGGCCATGCAATGATAGCAGCAGAATTCAAAATAAGGAAGGACAGGCCAAGTCCTCGCTGGCTAACCTACAGACCAATGAAAAATATACTTGTAGATCAATTTAATTGTGATCTAGATTCTGTCCAATGGAGTAGGTTCAATGAGTTGGAAGATGTTGACACCCTGGCTGAAGCGTTTACTCTCTGTGTGAGGATGCTATTCGACCTCCATGCCCCCATCAGAAAACAGAAATTCAAACACCCTCCACACCCATGGATAACAGACACAATAAGATCTATGATGTGCATCAGAGACAACTACCACAAGAGATTTAAAAAGTATAATACATTGGTCTTAAAAGATAGCTATAGAACAATGAAACATATAGTGCTAGCTGCTATAAAAAATGAAAAAAAATGTTTTTTTAACAATCATATAAACAGTAACTTAAATAACTCGAAGAAACTATGGCAAAATTTAAAAAACACTGTTATTCCAAATAAAACGTCTACAACCAGACCTCCCTACTTTCTTGGACAACCCAGATCAAATAAACGCACATTTCCTCAATACACTCGGTGACGATAGAGTGTCAATATCTTAGCTGTCGTATTTAGAGCATCACACACATGGCGCTGCAACTTTCTCATTGAACTCAGTCAGCGAGGATAAGGTTTTAAAAATTATCAGGAGTTTCAAATCCAATGCACACGGTGACGATGGCTTTTCCTTAGAAATGTTGCAATTGACCCTACCTCAATCACTGCAGACTATTACTAACCTGATTAACAGGTCGATAGAAGAATGCACATTTCCCAAGAGTTGGAAGATCGCAGTTGTAAAACCGCATTCAAAAAGCAACCAGCCTGACTCTGTGCAGGATCTTCGACCTATCAGTCTGCTCTCTTGTGTCTCCAAAATCCTGGAAAAAGTGGTATGTGAACAACTTACCAAATTCCTGGAAGTTCACAACATACTCCCTCAAACACAATCTGGCTTTCGCAGGGGCTATGGCACTGCTACTGCTTTGGCGGATACGACAACCTTCTGACAGACCAGGACCACGGACTGATAAGTGCCATGGTCATGCTTGACTTTTCGCGAGCTTTCGACACGATCAATACAACTCTTCTGCTGTCAAAGCTGTCATTTTACGGAGTTGATGCAAGAGCGGTCCGGTGGTTCAGCAGCTATCTATCGCACAGGCAGCAGTATGTGGAGCTGACCAAGGCTAATGGGGTTTAAGTTCAATCTTCACCTTTACCTGTAACGCGCGGTGTGCCTCAAGGGTCAATTTTAGGTCCTGTCCTCTACATTTTGTATAGTGCAGATATAGTTAAAACCATTACTCAATGTAAATATCACTTATACGCAGATGACCTGCAGTTATACCTATCTTTCCCACCGTCAGAATATGCCACAGCTGTAGTGAAAATAAATGATGACCTGTCCCAAATAGCCGCATGGTGCAAGTCGAATTGCCTGACCCTGAACCCTAGAAAGTCAAAACTTATTTTTTTCGGAGCAAAATTTAACCTACACAATTTTATTAGCAGCTGTACATCCTTCAATATTACTCTTAATGGGGAAAGTATTGAACGAGTAGATAAAGTCAGGAATCTGGGGTTGGTCCTGGATGGACGCCTAAACTTTGAGACTCATGGTGCTGAATGTGCTCGCAACTGCTTTTATCGTCTAAAATTACTGTACAAAATAAGACCCTACTTGTGCGAACAGCTCCTGGTCCTGTCCAAAATGAACTATTGTGACACTGTATATGGACCATGTCTTCTATCCAGTTCTATAAAACTAATTCAACGCGTGCAAAATGCCTGTGCCCGGTTTTGTTTCCATATTCCACCACGCACGCATGTAACTCCTTTCCTTAATGCTGCAAGTCTGCTTAAGATGGAGGCTCGTAGAAAACTTCATCTTGCTACAATGTTGTTTGATGTTGTTAATGCCGGGAGACCAGAGTGGTGTGGGCATGAGAACATAGTAGATATCCAAAAAGAGCATGTACTTACATCTTCTCTACTCCCAAACATCGTACTATGGCTTTTCGTGGATCATTTAGGTATGCGGCCTCTCGGTGCTGGAATGACCTCCCGCCACCAATGCGTGACCTGAAAACCAAAATTACTTTTAAAAAACACCTTAGAAACTACCTTATTGAATTACAAAAAACCAGATAAAAATGCTGCCTATAAACTAAACTAAAATCAAATAATTACATAAACTTACGTCCAGTGTTTACACGAAGTGCTTGGGACGGGTTTGTGGGTCCAGTCCAGACCGGGGCCACCCTCTCGGAAAGTACCATCTCTCGTGTTCTTTTCTAATTCTCTGCCACTAATATCACCTACTCGGTTATATGGACATCTCAGTCACAATACACATTGTATTGACATGTCGGTCTTAGCGTGGTGCGTACGGACATGCGAGAAATTCCATTTCTCGGTGTAATTCAGTAATGCCACGTCCGAGACGCCAATTGCTACGTATGCTTTGCGGCTTGCGCCACGTCATCGTCATCTTTTTTTTTGCTTTTGCATGACTTTGCTGAATTTTGCTTTGCCAATTGGCATTTTTATCGTATGGTTTTAATTTAATTTGTTTGCCCACTGTATTTAGCAAAGGAATCTTGCATCCTGGAGCCTTGCATCATCTTTTTATTTTTATTTTATATTTTTGTAACTAGGTAAGTTGTCACATTTTTTTTCCATGTCTGCTGTTTCTTTGTTGCCCATTTGTAATTGTTCTATTTATGTTTGCTTTTTTTGGTTTTCTATTTTATTTTAACAATTTTATAAGTATGTTTAGTTTTTTTATAGTTATTAATTTTTGCTAAGTCACTCTAAATCAAATCATTTAGGCCCTGTCAGAATAACAGCGCTTCTGTGTTATTCTGAACATCCACGAATGACACAGAAGTATAATGCTGAGACAGGGCCCATTAGCTTTCACACTATTCGTTATAATTTTTGTTCGGAACAAAATGGCCACTTACGGCTGGCAACCTTTTATGTTGTTTTAATTTGTAGTGACAGACGACTGTCAATGTCAGTGTCACACTCACGTTGGATTTTTGGTGAGGTTAACGGAACCGCGGGGACGCGTGAAAAATATTGACTTTTGTAGTTGTGATTTGATGTGGGGGGCACATAAGTTTGATTCGGGGGTCCGTAATAATTAATAATTAAGAACAGTGAACATAAGTTTAGTTGGAAACCAGGGCGACCTAGCTAAAATCAGTTTTGGTTGACGTACCAACACGTGGAGTGATTTGTGCAAGTGGTACGTATTTGTCTGGGGATTGAGAGCTCTCAGGGGTAGCCACGGGACGCTTAGGGCCCTTCCACCCACCATAGCACCAGCCCCGAAGACGCGCCGGAGCGCGGTCAACCACTACCACGCTGACAGCAGCGTGCCGAAGACAGCCGGCGCGGCGGACTGCAGCCGAGCAGAAGACCACGAGACCGTAAGGGTGTGGCACACCGTCTTCTAGTACGTAAGTCGTTTTAGTTTAATTATAATTTAAGATTACTTTAGTATTAAGTTAGCATAGGCTGTAGGGTTTAGAGGTTCCTCGAGTGAGCCATCTGGACCATACATTGTTGGCTAGAAAAAGCCTGGTAGCAGAGACGCTATTAGGGAAGTCATTGATGTAGACTCTCTATATTAAACATTTTTTGGTAGCGTGGTTTTGTCTACGGACCTCAAGTAATTAGTTATTAGTTTTAGTGTTAAGATTGTTTGCAACCGCATATTAAATTGTATTCAGAATGCAATGTTGTAATATGTAGGTTTTGTTTTGTTGATTATAGCAAGTAGTGTAACAATAATTAATTTGGGTTTTGTCTCGCATTTAGAATGCGTGGATTATTTTATTGCGGAAAGTCATTGCAAGAATGCAATAATTGTCATACCTAACTTGCTATAATTGCATTTTGGTTACACATTTAGAATGTATTTATTTGAGTTAGGATATAACTGTGGGTTGTATTAAATATTATGTGGATGTGTATGATAACCGCTAATTATCTTTCTTTGTTGTTAAAAACCTAATTTAGAATTAGTCTCGCTGGGGTAGTGTCGACTTGTGACAACAAATAAATATTTTTGATGTTAATTTTGCATTTGTTGTGCAAACTGAATTTTAAGATTCTAGCGGTTTGCAAATAATTAAACATTTTGTTTGTTCCTTGATTGTTTGAAAACTTAATTTAGAATTTAAAGTTAAAGCATTGAAAATTGTGGTACTTTTGATTTGGTTTGTTGTTTTCATTTTGAAAACATATTTAAATATTGTAGGCATTTGATTCACAATATTTGTAATTTGGTTGTCTAGCGATTGCAAAGCTGTAGACACAATATCAATATTGCAGTTATGTTACATTATAAATTGATTAACATTTTGTTTATTGTAGTTTTTTTTGGGAAATCAATTTGAGTTCCATTTATTTGTAACATTTGTTTGGTAAATGACTTGTTTACCTAGTGGCGTATGTAATAATAATATCAAGGAACATTTTTATTTTATTTTTTCTTTGGAAATCAATTTGTTTACATAGTAAATTTTAATTGAACATTCAATGTTTATTGTGGCTGCTTCAGAATCAACTAGGGTTGATTTATTGCTTTGTTTTGATTGCATGGCAGTCTGTGCAATACTTGTTATTGCATTTCATTTGGTATAATCATATTGTAGTCACATATCAATGTTGTAGTTGCATTATACATTGTGTGTTAACATAGTTGTGTACCTATGTAGTATTAAGGAACATTTCTATTTCTATTTTATTTTTATTTTTGTTTTTTCTTTGGGAATCAATTCAAGCCTGATTGCTGGTTCATCCTTGTGTGATGTTAGTTAAACATTCATTTTGTTTACTCTGGTTCTTTGGGACCGAATAGATTTGTTTAGTTCTACACAGTGGCATAATGTGAAATTTGGTTGGATTATTATATAACGGTTTGTACAATAATAATAGCACATTTTGTTTTGTTTGTGCCTTCATTTTTGAAAACCAATTTTTAAATTTAATTTGATTATTACATTGGTTTAAATTGGTCGATTTATGCATAGGGACTATGTAATAATATTAATTGCACATTATTTGTTAGTGCGCTTCTTGTTGCAAACCCGTTTAAGTTTTTTATGTACTTATTAATTTTGGTTGTGGCTACATTGTAATTAAAAGGCTACATTAGTAGGGAACATTGCCCTGTCTTTGTGCTATTGTTGGACATAGAACCTAATTCCTCGTTATTTGTTTTTTGTTGACAACGCGATGGCGGAGGCAGTCTTTGCAACGCAGCTGCGCTGGTTCGTGCATACGCAGGATCTGCTGTCTCGGAGAGACTGCGATGATGATATCCTCGAGCGAGCCAGGCAGTTAAGGCAGCGGGTGTCTTCGATTGAGACCGCCATGGTGGTGTTGTCGGAGACTGCTCCAACTCGGGCAGGCCATAGCTAGCCTGCCCCTTTGCGAGAGCAAAACCACGGACGGTTTTGCTTTATACTACGGCGGCCGCGGTTTCAAAGATTTAAAGAAATCTTAAATTTGAAAATTTTAATTTGTGCAACATTGTTTGGTAGCATGCTTACTGGGTGTTTGACGGGGCAAACACAAGTCACCCTCACATCGGTACATAATCTACGGTGAGGAATTTAATTTCGGTAACGGTAATGAAATTCGCCCGCAGGGAAAACGGCACAGACATTGGTCTAGATCGGGCAGACCCACACTTTGTCACCTGGCCCAATGGACCTACTCTTAGGCGGGTACTAGGACGGGTCCTACTAGGCATCCAGATAGCTCTGGGTCGCTCTACACTGCTGGCAGTGCCAACTATTTTAGTCTTGTTTCTTTTATGTACACAGTTTGACGACTCGACTCTGCATAGTCTAGAGTCAGTGTGTTTGTGTACCATTTCCATAACTATGCACAAGTTTTTGAAATTGAGAAACCTCCCATGGTCTACATGGTAGCCCATGCCCATGAGGATTGTGAAGCCTTTCAATAGGCCAGTACGTCACGGTTGACGTCTGTTGGAGGTGTTACTAGGTAACCTAATTTGTAATTTTGAATATTGTTTGTTCAAAGAGCTTTATTTGTGTAGTGCTCTATCGGTGTTTATTTTGTCACAGTGGACGTCTTCACCCGTGTAGCCGCAGACGGGGTAGTCTGCCTTCGGACCGAGTCACTCAGTCTCGTCCGTTCTTGGGGGTCGCACGCAACGGGTTCTGCTGGACCTTTCTCGGTAAAACAGATCAACCTGCGCAACGTCCGGGGTGTGGGTATATATTTTGTGTTTTTTTTTGTTCCTGGCTACTAAGGCCGTCCTCTTAGGAGTCTCTTCGTTGTCCACGGAGGCCTTCGTCGTCGCGTTGGATCGTTTTGTGTCGCGTAAGGGTCTACCTTCACTTATTCGCTCCGACAATGGCACAAAATGGCAAGGGCACGAGTGTATCTAAATGATGTTTGTAAATTTTTAGAAAATAAGCTTTGGTGAATAAGATAATTTAGCATTATTTTAATTTGGCTAATTAGACTTAGTATGTTGTTGAAGGAGAATGACTTGCTCTCCTTGCTTGTAGCTAGGGCAGCGTTGTAAAGTTGTTTGTGGGCGAGTATGGGACTGCGGTTCGAGTCCGCGATGAGTCACAGCAACTGTCTCCCCTTGCCCGATTGATTGAGCTAGCGGTCTGAGGTTGGCCCTCCAGACCGAAGCGGGGGGATGTTCGGAACAAAATGGCCACCTACGGCTGGCAACCTTTTTTGTTGTTTTAATTTGTAGTGCTGTCACTACAAATTAAAACAACAAAAAAGGTCAATGTCAGTGTCACACTCACGTTGGATTTTTGGTGAGGTTAACGGAACCGCGGGGACGCGTGAAAAATATTGACTTTTGTAGTTGTGATTTGATGTGGGGGGCACATAAGTTTGATTCGGGGGTCCGTAATAATTAATAATTAAGAACAGTGAACATAAGTTTAGTTGGAAACCAGGGCGGCCTAGCTAAAATCAGTTTTGGTTGACGTACCAACACGTGGAGTGATTTGTGCAAGTGGTACGTATTTGTCTGGGGATTGAGAGCTCTCAGGGGTAGCCAAGGGACGCTTAGGGCCTTTCCACCCACCATAGCACCAGCCCCGAAGACGCGCCGGAGCGCGGTCAACCACTACCACGCTGACAGCAGCGTGCCGAAGACAGCCGGCGCGGCGGACTGCAGCCGAGCAGAAGACCACGAGACCGTAAGGGTGTGGCACACCGTCTTCTAGTACGTAAGTCGTTTTAGTTTAATTATAATTTAAGATTACTTTAGTATTAAGTTAGCATAGGCTGTAGGGTTTAGAGGTTCCTCGAGTGAGCCATCTGGACCATACATTGTTGGCTAGAAAAAGCCTGGTAGCAGAGACGCTATTAGGGAAGTCATTGATGTAGACTCTCTATATTAAACATTTTTTGGTAGCGTGGTTTTGTCTACGGACCTCAAGTAATTAGTTATTAGTTTTAGTGTTAAGATTGTTTGCAACCGCATATTAAATTGTATTCAGAATGCAATGTTGTAATATGTAGGTTTTGTTTTGTTGATTATAGCAAGTAGTGTAACAATAATTAATTTGGGTTTTGTCTCGCATTTAGAATGCGTGGATTATTTTATTGCGGAAAGTCATTGCAAGAATGCAATAATTGTCATACCTAACTTGCTATAATTGCATTTTGGTTACACATTTAGAATGTATTTATTTGAGTTAGGATATAACTGTGGGTTGTATTAAATATTATGTGGATGTGTATGATAACCGCTAATTATCTTTCTTTGTTGTTAAAAACCTAATTTAGAATTAGTCTCGCTGGGGTAGTGTCGACTTGTGACAACAAATAAATATTTTTGATGTTAATTTTGCATTTGTTGTGCAAACTGAATTTTAAGATTCTAGCGGTTTGCAAATAATTAAACATTTTGTTTGTTCCTTGATTGTTTGAAAACTTAATTTAGAATTTAAAGTTAAAGCATTGAAAATTGTGGTACTTTTGATTTGGTTTGTTGTTTTCATTTTGAAAACATATTTAAATATTGTAGGCATTTGATTCACAATATTTGTAATTTGGTTGTCTAGCGATTGCAAAGCTGTAGACACAATATCAATATTGCAGTTATGTTACATTATAAATTGATTAACATTTTGTTTATTGTAGTTTTTTTTGGGAAATCAATTTGAGTTCCATTTATTTGTAACATTTGTTTGGTAAATGACTTGTTTACCTAGTGGCGTATGTAATAATAATATCAAGGAACATTTTTATTTTATTTTTTCTTTGGAAATCAATTTGTTTACATAGTAAATTTTAATTGAACATTCAATGTTTATTGTGGCTGCTTCAGAATCAACTAGGGTTGATTTATTGCTTTGTTTTGATTGCATGGCAGTCTGTGCAATACTTGTTATTGCATTTCATTTGGTATAATCATATTGTAGTCACATATCAATGTTGTAGTTGCATTATACATTGTGTGTTAACATAGTTGTGTACCTATGTAGTATTAAGGAACATTTCTATTTTATTTTTATTTTTGTTTTTTCTTTGGGAATCAATTCAAGCCTGATTGCTGGTTCATCCTTGTGTGATGTTAGTTAAACATTCATTTTGTTTACTCTGGTTCTTTGGGACCGAATAGATTTGTTTAGTTCTACACAGTGGCATAATGTGAAATTTGGTTGGATTATTATATAACGGTTTGTACAATAATAATAGCACATTTTGTTTTGTTTGTGCCTTCATTTTTGAAAACCAATTTTTAAATTTAATTTGATTATTACATTGGTTTAAATTGGTCGATTTATGCATAGGGACTATGTAATAATATTAATTGCACATTATTTGTTAGTGCGCTTCTTGTTGCAAACCCGTTTAAGTTTTTTATGTACTTATTAATTTTGGTTGTGGCTACATTGTAATTAAAAGGCTACATTAGTAGGGAACATTGCCCTGTCTTTGTGCTATTGTTGGACATAGAACCTAATTCCTCGTTATTTGTTTTTTGTTGACAACGCGATGGCGGAGGCAGTCTTTGCAACGCAGCTGCGCTGGTTCGTGCATACGCAGGATCTGCTGTCTCGGAGAGACTGCGATGATGATATCCTCGAGCGAGCCAGGCAGTTAAGGCAGCGGGTGTCTTCGATTGAGACCGCCATGGTGGTGTTGTCGGAGACTGCTCCAACTCGGGCAGGCCATAGCTAGCCTGCCCCTTTGCGAGAGCAAAACCACGGACGGTTTTGCTTTATACTACGGCGGCCGCGGTTTCAAAGATTTAAAGAAATCTTAAATTTGAAAATTTTAATTTGTGCAACATTGTTTGGTAGCATGCTTACTGGGTGTTTGACGGGGCAAACACAAGTCACCCTCACATCGGTACATAATCTACGGTGAGGAATTTAATTTCGGTAACGGTAATGAAATTCGCCCGCAGGGAAAACGGCACAGACATTGGTCTAGATCGGGCAGACCCACACTTTGTCACCTGGCCCAATGGACCTACTCTTAGGCGGGTACTAGGACGGGTCCTACTAGGCATCCAGATAGCTCTGGGTCGCTCTACACTGCTGGCAGTGCCAACTATTTTAGTCTTGTTTCTTTTATGTACACAGTTTGACGACTCGACTCTGCATAGTCTAGAGTCAGTGTGTTTGTGTACCATTTCCATAACTATGCACAAGTTTTTGAAATTGAGAAACCTCCCATGGTCTACATGGTAGCCCATGCCCATGAGGATTGTGAAGCCTTTCAATAGGCCAGTACGTCACGGTTGACGTCTGTTGGAGGTGTTACTAGGTAACCTAATTTGTAATTTTGAATATTGTTTGTTCAAAGAGCTTTATTTGTGTAGTGCTCTTTCGGTGTTTATTTTGTCACAGTGGACGTCTTCACCCGTGTAGCCGCAGACGGGGTAGTCTGCCTTCGGACCGAGTCACTCAGTCTCGTCCGTTCTTGGGGGTCGCACGCAACGGGTTCTGCTGGACCTTTCTCGGTAAAACAGATCAACCTGCGCAACGTCCGGGGTGTGGGTATATATTTTGTGTTTTTTTTTGTTCCTGGCTACTAAGGCCGTCCTCTTAGGAGTCTCTTCGTTGTCCACGGAGGCCTTCGTCGTCGCGTTGGATCGTTTTGTGTCGCGTAAGGGTCTACCTTCACTTATTCGCTCCGACAATGGCACAAAATGGCAAGGGCACGAGTGTATCTAAATGATGTTTGTAAATTTTTAGAAAATAAGCTTTGGTGAATAAGATAATTTAGCATTATTTTAATTTGGCTAATTAGACTTAGTATGTTGTTGAAGGAGAATGACTTGCTCTCCTTGCTTGTAGCTAGGGCAGCGTTGTAAAGTTGTTTGTGGGCGAGTATGGGACTGCGGTTCGAGTCCGCGATGAGTCACAGCAACTGTCTCCCCTTGCCCGATTGATTGAGCTAGCGGTCTGAGGCTGGCCCTCCAGACCGAAGCGGGGGGATGTTCGGAACAAAATGGCCACCTACGGCAACCTTTTTTGTTGTTTTAATTTGTAGTGACAGACGACTGTCAATGTCAGTGTCACACTCACGTTGGATTTTTGGTGAGGTTAACGGAACCGCGGGGACGCGTGAAAAATATTGACTTTTGTAGTTGTGATTTGATGTGGGGGGCACATAAGTTTGATTCGGGGGTCCGTAATAATTAATAATTAAGAACAGTGAACATAAGTTTAGTTGGAAACCAGGGCGGCCTAGCTAAAATCAGTTTTGGTTGACGTACCAACACGTGGAGTGATTTGTGCAAGTGGTACGTATTTGTCTGGGGATTGAGAGCTCTCAGGGGTAGCCACGGGACGCTTAGGGCCTTTCCACCCACCATAGCACCAGCCCCGAATACGCGCTGGAGCGCGGTCAACCACTACCACGCTGACAGCAGCGTGCCGAAGACAGCCGGCGCGGCGGACTGCAGCCGAGCAGAAGACCACGAGACCGTAAGGGTGTGGCACACCGTCTTCTAGTACGTAAGTCGTTTTAGTTTAATTATAATTTAAGATTACTTTAGTATTAAGTTAGCATAGGCTGTAGGGTTTAGAGGTTCCTCGAGTGAGCCATCTGGACCATACATTGTTGGTTAGAAATAGCCTGGTAGCAGAGACGCTATTAGGGAAGTCATTGATGTAGACTCTCTATATTAAACAATTTTTATTACTTTTCTGTTTAATGTTTTTTTTTATGTTTTTCTGTACTCTTACTGCCTGTGTAATTTTAGTTTATTTTTATTTCAATGTGTGTGTTAGTTAATAAATGTTTTCTTTCTTCTTTTTTCTTTCATTTACATTTATATATTACATTTTTAAAATATAAAAAAAACATGGTCAAGTCTACCCCTGTTGGCACTTCAGATCGATCTCCTTAATTCCCCGTTAGACATCTTGTCATTTCAAATTACGTTTTATTTATAAATTATTACAATTTAAAACCAGCCTACGCCATAACATGGTATAAACTCTACAATCCTCCCGACCTGGGGAAAAAAAACTTTTAAACAAAAAAAAAATGTCTTTTAACTTTTTTTTTACCATTCTATATTTTATTTTTAAAATATAAAAATAACATGTTTAAGTCTACCCATGTTGGCACTTCAGGTCGATCTCCATAATTCCCCGTTTGACATCTTGTCATTTCAAATTAAGTTTTATTCAGCGCCCTAACATGGTATAAACTCTACAGTACCGATGCGCCGGCGTTCTGGGTAGGAAGGAAACAGGTTAGGATTGGTCGCAGCTCAGCTACCGTGGTGTGATTCCTGGCCTCGGGTAGCGTTACCAAGCCGGCCGGCTCCAAGAGGCTGTCCAAATCACTCACACACGTCCGTTACACCGATCCGTGCACACCCAGTCCTCAGCACCCCGATGGCCTCTTAGCACAACTAGCACGCACAATGACGCGTGCCAAACCGCCAAGGATTTTCAATATATACGCTGCCGTCAGCGTTAGTCCGTCTAACTATACACAATAGCCTCCATTGGCTTTAAAGACTATTAGGATTTGATCAGATTTTACATACGAACTCACATGCGGCAATGTGCCTACATGAACCGAAGTCTTCCAAAGCGACTTTCGCGAGCGCGAGTCCTGCCGAGCGGACTAGGTACATACGCGAATGATCCTCGCGGGTTTATTCTAACCGATTATGAAGACCTGGCGCTGTTCCACCGATGGAATCAAGCAGCGTACCGAACTCACAGATATGCTACGCCATTACCTTTCTGAAAACCGATAACGAATAGAAGGTAATTTTTTTCCCTTTGTCATTTGACATTGACACCTGACAGTCATTTTTTCAACGGAAGCTGTTGTTAAGTCGGCAAAGACACATTTAGCTCGCGTGATTAGATAAACCGCGCTAACTTTGAGGAATTGACTACGGTATTTGGTAACAACGTTGTCACGACCGCCTGTTGATTAGGAACAGGTCGAAACCTGTCCGGGAGGGTGACTGTTTGATATCAATTATTGATATCTGATCACGCGAGCTAAATGTGTCTTTGCCGACTTAACAACAGCTTCATAATCCCACCCCATTGGGGACATCCCGGAGGACTGGAGGTCCAGTTGATGCCCCGACGGGAGAGGGCTGTTTCGATATCCATCCGTTTAACATTCAAAACTCACCTACCTCTCGTAAATAACGTTCAACCACATATTTGGTTCCGTTAACAGAACGGATCAGCGACGGCAGTCCCCTACGGGAAACAAATCTGTCCAAGCTAGCAATGAAATCTTTTCGTCATGAGATCAGCAACTACTTCGAAACAGACCGTCTTGCTAAATAGACAGATAAACAGGTGGTAGGCTGCATCGTGGCTGCCTTGAACCGATAACAAGGCAAGCACCGAAACACGACATTCCGAACCGTACGTCGTCCCGATAACGCGCATAAAATGAGAATATTAATATTAATATATAAATTATTAATGGTGTTGCCCAACCAACACGCAAGCCAACTCAACACAATACTGCCCTAAGTCCAACAGGGTGCGAGCCTGGCCAGCGCTGCCTTCAAAGCCCCAACCGCAAACAGAGGTTGTAGGAAGCAAAACAGTCTCTGGTTTGGGAGCAACGCGCGGGTGGGCAACAATTTCCTATTGGGGACCCGAGTCCCCTCCCCTCCTACCCTCCGGCCCTCCGATCGGGCCCCTCATTATAATATTGTTTGTTGGGTCCCGAGCCCTCTGGGGTTGACCCCCCAGGTCCAAAATGGGAGGAGGTCCCCCGATGGGACCTCTCCTCCTACTGTCCTTGCGCGCGTCCTTGATCACATCCGAAGGCGCGCGCAACGAAGACCCCCCGGGGAATCTACCTTCGTCAGCCTGAGGCTGTTCCCGTACAGGACCCCTAAGTCCTTGCTGGTAGTTTGACATCCCGGGCATATTTAGACAGAGAAGATCATGATGTCGACTACCACAAAATTTGCAAGCCCCAGCTTGTGAGCACTGCTGTGCCATGTGTGGGCTTATGCACATGTAACACCAGCCCCGTAGCCGTATAATAATCCGACGTTTTTGCACCCTGCTATACCCTTGCAATGTACCGGGATAGCTGCCGAGACAGCATCTTTATCTTTAATATATACAGGTGCCACGGGGCCCTGAAGCCAGTCCATCATAGAACTCGTTACGGGTCGGAACTCATCAACTATTGCTATTTCCATTTTTACTTTAATTATATTTCATGTTAAATACTAGTTCTTTTCATAAATTCATTTTCAGTTTAATAAATTTCTTTTTTTAAAAACCTATTTGCCATTTCTTGTATAACATTTTGGTGGCAGCGGTGGGATACCAAAAATCCTAGTCCGTCCAAATACGTCTCTGAAAACGTTTATAGACTTCCGTTGTAAAAGTGTGGTGAAAGTTGTGAAAACCTTGACTTTAGTGAGAAATAACACTGTTCCTATGTACTCGCTGCTTCTGTTTATATGCAGTTATATTTTAAATTAGTGTTCCTGTCTGATCGCCGATCGTGTGAATCCACGTAGACTTTTCCTGTGAGTGGCCCTTAATTCTGTTGCCACGGAGACCTTCCGTGTGTTCCTGCTTACCTGGTGACGCTGAATCCATGACCATGGTCATGATACCTGTCCACATAGTATGTGTGATGCTGATGACGCTACTGTAAGTGAAAACTTCTAAATAACTCATAAAAGTGCGCGATCCAGAATAGAACTCAGAGCTAGATTAATTAATTCTATTTTTAAGTATTGCTGTTGTATTACATTGTATTTCTGTTGTGTAACATTGTGTCTCTAAAGAGATTGTTTATATTAACCATGGCTCCCGCCAGACTACTGATAGGAAGCGCATAAACGAGTGGGTGTCGCGTCGCGCGTCGAGACACTTTGTGCTCGCTTAGTATAGAAGCGGCTTCGACTTCCTAATTATTTTTATTTAAACATTTGTAATTTTAAAATATTTTTTGTTTTGATTTAACTATTTAAGTGTGTAATATTGTCTACTATATCTTTTATTTTTAAAATTGTTTTTCACCATGACGACCAGATCTGAATCCGAAGATCTGAAAGCAGTGGCTGATGACAAATCGAGTTTAGTGTACTCCTAAAATTCATTAAACCCTTCGATGGGTCTAGGGAAAAGTTGAACCCTTTCATCTCTAATTGCCAAAATGCTTACAATCTTGCAAATAAATCTCAGAAACCAATACTTTTTAAATATATTTTAAGTCAGCTCGAAGGCAGAGCTGAATCTACTTGCAACATAAAGGGTGTTTCATTTCAATGTGTAGTGCTCGCTTAAACCTCAGAAAACAATACAGTGTATACTATTCCCCCTCGTACAAAAACAACAATAGAATGCACGGTAGATAATCCAAATACTCC
This sequence comes from Scoparia ambigualis, assembly GCA_963921215.1. Lineage (NCBI taxonomy): Eukaryota > Metazoa > Arthropoda > Insecta > Lepidoptera > Crambidae > Scoparia > Scoparia ambigualis. The sequence goes on along the minus strand of OY992512.1, from coordinate 30,541,474 downwards.
GGAAGGCATAATTCTAGATCAACATATCTCAAAATCCCTTTTAGTTGCAAATTGTATCGTAAAGGTGAAAGAGAACAATCGTGTCAATATCACAATCGTCAATACCTCTGGCAAACCTGCTGTAATTCATCCTAATCTTAATTTAATACTGCAACCTCTGCACTCTTGCATGACTCTTTTGAAACCGTCACAATCCAATACTTTTCAAAGAACTAATGAAGTTTTGAAACAACTAACAACTACTCACCTCAACGACGAAGAGGAAAATGCTCTTCTTAATATTTGCTCAAATTACTCTGACATCTTCTACCTCCCGGATGATCAACTTACACATACCACAGCTATTGAACACAAAATAAAAACAAATACGGACGTCCCTATCCATACTAAATCCTATAGATTCCCCGAAGCCATAAAAAGGAAGTCGAGAAACAGGTTGAAAAAATGTTAGAACAGAATATTATTATAAATTCAGACTCACCTTGATCATCGCCTATTTGGATTGTCCCCAAGAAGCTCGATGCTTCAGGAGAACGTAATTGAAGAGTTATAATTGATTATCGAAAACTGAACGACGTAACCATAGGCGAAACCTATTCTTCTTCTTCAAATTAAAATTTCTGAAAGCGACGCACCTAAAACCGCCTTTTCCGTACCACAAGGGCATTTTCAATTCACGAGAATGCCTTTTGGGCTTAAAAATACTTCATCCACATTCCAGAAATTGATGAACACGTGTCTTTTTGGCCTGCAAGGCTCGCGCTGCTTCGGTTATCTTCATGACATAGTAGTGTATTCTCCAGATCTAAATTCTCATATTCAAAACCTTTCCTCCGTCTTTGATAGACTTCGAAATTATAATCTAAAACTCTAACCCGATAAATGCGAATTCCTGTGTAAGGAAGTTGCATACCTTAGTCATATCATAAATCCAAACGGCTCCAGTCCTAATTCTGATAAAATAAAAGCAATCTCAGAATTCCCTGTACTCAAGTGCGCTAAAGACATAAAATCCTTCTTAGGCCTCGTTTCGTATTATAGATGTTTCATTCCTGATTTTTCCAAGCTTGCAAAGCCTCTGACGACTCTTCTAAAAAAGACGCACCTTTTTCCTGGAAAAATGAACAACAACTAGCCTTTGAGAATCTAAAGAATAAACTTACTACATCACCAATCCTAGCCTATCCTGATTTTTCTAAGCCTTTCAATTTGATGTGTGACGCTTCCAATTTTGCTATATCTGCTATATTATCACAAGGACAAATAGAAAAAGACCGCCTCATAGCATACGCCTTTCGTACATTAAACAAAGCCGAATGCAATTACAGTGTAACAGAGAAAGAGTGTTTAGCCATTGTCTACGGAACCAAAGCTTTTCGCCCTTACATTTATGGCCACAAATTTACCATAGTGACCGACCACAAACCTTTGCAATGGCTGTTTAGCTGCAAGGACCCTGGATCTCGACTCGTTCGTTGGCGGCTAAAACAAAAAGAGTTTGATTATGAAATAGTTCACAAAAAAGGTAAACTGAATACTAATGCCGCTACACTCTCTCGATTCCCTGTCAACCCAATTGAAGGAACCAGCTTACCTTCTCCTAACTCTTTATTACCAAACTTAGATGATAGACTCGATAACCCTTTAGAAGACTCACTCCTAGATCTATATCTACCATCTCCTATACCATTCTCTTTCGACAAAGATATATTAGGTCAAGAAATGCCTGCTACCCTATAATGACCTATGATACAAGGTCCTACAGCTGTCCAAGTACCAGATCCTTCCACTGTTTAAGATCAACCACTGAATTCTGAAACTAAGTTTAAAGAACTGGGACCATTTAATACTGATCGCCACAATATCGACCCTAATGTCGAACTTCATGAATCTCCGTCAACTCCAGAATCAACGATATAACCAAGTTGCAACCAACCCAAACAACGATGACTGTTTTAAATTCCTTAAAGTAATTGCAAACAAGCAGTTTACATCTAATGCCATAATGAAAGAATATACAGAAAGCCTTCTAAAAACGCCTTACAAAATCATAATAATTTCTACGTCTATAGATTTGGATAAGTCAAATCCTTACATTACTGAAATTCTCTCAATCGCTGAAAACAAAGATTAAATTCTGATCTCCGATAAGGAGCTGTACTCTTTCCTCGAAGTTAAGCACGCCGATAGAACATTCTATTTTATTTTTACCAAAGTTTACTACTTCGACGAATGTTCTTAACCCGAAATTTATAGTACACTAAAAAACGTCCGGGACAAAATCTTACAGTGCCCGGATATAACAGATATCGCTATATCTGATTTTAAGAATCAATTTGACCAACATTCTTATACTAAAACTTATAATATACTAAGGTAAGTAATAACCTTTTCCATAATACCAAGATCTCTATTCATATTTACTTAAATAAAACCATTTACCCAACCTTAAGAGAAAGAGTAAAATTCTTCAAGATAATCACGACATTCCAATAGCCGGACATTTAGGCTCGACACGTATGTATAGCAGAATACGTGAACAATTTTACTGGATGGGAATGAGACGCGAAATAGAAGATTATGTCAGAAATTGTAAAGCATGTCAAGAAAACAACGCCTTACGGAGAACCAACAGAGCTCCTATGGAAATAACTACTACATCTACATCTCCATTTCAACGAATAGCGTAAGACATCGTAGTTCTCCTGCCAGAGTCTGGCCTTGCTAAACTCAAATATATACTGACGTTACAAGACGACCTAACGAAGTATTCTGTAGCCTACACTTTACGCAGCACGACGGCTGAAGAGATTAGTGACTGTCTCATTCATTTTTTTTTCCTCTATGGCATACCCAAATCAATTTTATCTGACCAAGGAACAAATTTTACTTCTGACCTTTTTAAAACTACGTGCCAATTCCATAAGATCAAGCAGTTGTGGTCATCTCCTTATCACCCTCAGACTCAGGGTGCCCTAGAGCGTAGCCACTCAACACTTAAGGAGTATTTAAAATCATTCACCAATGAGAATCAGGACAACTGGCTAACATATGTATACACTGCTATGTTAACATACAACACAACTGTACACTCAACAACCAAATTCACTCCTTACGAGTTAGTCTTTGGACATAAACCATTTATACCAAACTCTGTGTATGAAAGTGAACCTGGTACCACGTATACTGATTATATAAAGCTGCTTTAGTATAAGTTCCGATACACTAGGGAAAAGCTATGGAATATATATTTTTTTTTTTATACTAAGCCCGGCAAATGACCCCACTCCACCTGATGTTAAGTGGAAATGAGGTCCAGGCGCGAAGACAACTGGTGCAGCGTAAGAGACGTAGCATCAGTCATCCTCACTCTGCCGGCCCACAAAGTGCTTCTTCACGCCTCGTTTGAAGGACCCTATGTCATAGGTAGGAGGGAATACGTGTGCTGGTAGACTATTCCATCTTTTGGAAGTGCGGCAAAGAAACGAGTCACCAAATTTCTTTGTGCGTGATGGAATGTTAGAGACTGTAAATTGGTGACTCCGGAGAGCAGCACGCGTACTCCTATGGAGGAAGGGAGAAGGAGGGATGAGGTCAAAGAGTTCTTCAGAGCACTCGCCATGGTATAAACGGTAAAAGACGCTGAGTGACGCAATATCTCTACGCAATCGCAAAGGCTCGAGAGTTTTAGTGACCTCTGCATTGCCGATAATGCGCACAGCGCGGCGCTGCAATCTGTCCAAGGCATCGAGAAGGTACTTTGCGGAGCCGTCCCAAAGGTGAGAGCAATACTCCACGCAAGACCGCACCTGTGTCTTGTATAATAGACACAACTGATCAGGCGTGAAGAATCGCCGCACCTTGTTCAGGACACCGAGTTTACGTGAGGCATTTTTAATCACGGTTTCGATGTAGTCCTTTTGGTTCAGATCGCAGCGGATATCCATACCGAGCATGTTAATACTGCTCTGCAGGCCTAGAGATGTACCCTGAAGAGAGGGAAGGGGAAGGAATGGCGACTTTTTCGCTGTGAACGCGCACACCTGTGTTTTCTTGGCATTGAACTCCACCAGACCATCGGAGCCCCATTTAGAAATGAGGTCCAACACCCGATCGAGCTCAATGACAAGATTTGCTCGCTTCATTTCGGTGTCTACCCGCCCAGCCGTTGGGTGACCGTTATATCCCCCATGCACTGTGCTATCATCTGCATAGCAATGAATGTTTCCAAGAGGAAGCATGTCATTGATATGCAGAAAGAACAGCATGGGGGATAGAACGGAGCCTTGAGGAACACCAGCGTTCACTGACATGAACCGCGAAGCGCATCCATCCGAAAGGACACGAATTCTACGCTCATGCAGGAAGCTGGCAATCCAGGTACAGAACTAAGCGGGCAAACCGTATGCCGGGAGCTTGGAGAGAAGAGCTTTGTGCCAGACCCGATCAAAAGCCTTGGCTATGTCAAGGCTAACTGCCAGTGACTCGCCACGCTTGTTAATAGCCTCACCCCAGAGATATGTGACGTACGCTAGAAGATCACCCGTTGACCGTTTTGGCCGAAATCCATATTGACGATCGTGAATTAGGGAGTGATCTTCTAGGTATCGAATAAGCTGTTTGTTCAATATTCGTTCTAGGATCTTACACAACACTGAAGTTACGGCTATAGGGCGGTAATTAGTCGGATCTGACCGATCTCCTTTTTTAGGGATCGGTTGCACATTAGCTTCTCTCTAAGATTCCGGCACACAACCCGAAGAGAGCGAGAGACGGGACAGACGCGTTAACACAGGGGACAACTCCGCTGCACACATTTTCAGGACTATTGCTGGGATGCTATCAGGACCGTTAGCTTTCCGGACATCGATTGACTGCATTTCCGCACGGACATCACACTTTTAATATCAGACATTGTGTGGCCACAGTGAGGAATTGAGGGTGGCTGTGCATCACAGTCATCGATCCGGGAGTTAGCCGCAAAGAGTTTGGCCAGGAGATCGACCTTTTCCTGCGGCTTGTGAGCTAAAGTTCCGTCAAGACATCTCAGTGGTGGCAGCGAGGGTTGGCAGAAGTTGGATTGCACGGCTTTGGCCAGACGCCAGTAGCTACGGCTGCCCGTAGGATGCGTCAGGAGTTCTTGGCCTACTCGTGCAACGCGCTGGGCATCCGCTCTAATGTAGGCCCTCTTACACGACTTGGTGGCATTATTATAGGCTGCTTTTAGCGAGCGAGTTTCGGGAGCCCCATGAGCTTTACCTCTGATCCAAGCGCGGTATGCCGTCTGTTTGCTCTCAACAGCGCTGACACACTCGCGATTGAACCAGCGGTTGCGTCTGCCTTTGTTGATGACATAGGAGTGTGGAATATAGTATTCCATTCCTAATACTATCTCATCAGCAACGGCAGTGGCGCTAGCGGTCGGGTCCTTCCCACTAAAGCAGCGCTGCCTCCAAGGGACGGATGCAAAATACTCCCGCATCCCGTCCCAGTCTGCCGACGCGTAGTGCCAAATCTGGCGTTTCGAAACCGCTGTTGGCGGGCGCGATGCCAAGGACACTGTGCTGGATATCAAGCAGTGATCCGAGGAACCTAAAGGAGCTCGAATCTCCACCCGGTATCCAGCTGGGCGACTCGTCAGCAGAAGGTCGAGTATGGAGGGCGCATGGCCAACTATGTCTGGGATCCTGGTGGGCTGGTTCACCAGTTGCGTCAGGTCATGCGTGAGAGCGAATGCGTGGGCAGTTCTACCAGCATGGTCTGTTTTGGAGGAACCTAACCACAACTCATGGTGGGCGTTGAAGTCCCCCAAAAACACCAGTTCCGCCGATGGAAACCGCTCCTGCGCATCATCTGCTACCCGACTAAGATGTTTAATTAGTCGAGTTGTCTCCATGTCGCCTTTATGGGATCGGTAGACGCAGACGTAGACACGGCAATGAGAGCCTAAGTCGACGTGTACCACTAGGAGGGAGAAGGAAGGGTCCTCCAGACAGCGCAGACGGCGACAGCAAACATCCGCCCGAACGAATAAGCAGACTCCGGCTTTGGCTTTGAAGGATTTTTCAAGCACAAAGCCGGGATAGTTCAGGTAGGTGGTGTCAGCTGGGCGGATTATTTGCGTCTCCGTCAGGAACAACATTGCTGGCCGTGCCGTCTCAAAATGGTGGTGGACAGCATTGAGGTTTGCATGGAGTCCGCGGATGTTAGCGAACTCCACCTCAAACGGTAAGGTTTTGGTGGGGGTGTGCACCGCTGTAGTACCAGTTTTGTTGTTAGGCGCTGTCATTTTAGGAGTGGAAAGAGAGTTGTCCTGTGCGCATGCCTGCGAAGACGTGGGCATGTTCTCGTCATGTGTTGTGTCGTGTCCTGCGAAATTGGGTTGTGTTGTGTCCGCATGGACAGACATGTGTCTTTTGTGTCTGCCCTCTAAATGGGCTGGTTCGTGTTGTGCCGCGTGCGCGTAGTCGCCGTGTGATGGCGCGTAATGGCTGCCAGGCAGCGATTATAGGCCAACACACGGCGACGGGGTGGCACCGCGAGGTGATACCCCTGTGGTCAGGTCCCGTGGCCGCCACCTCAAGCCTTATGCTTTCGGAGTTTGGTCCCCCGGTGATTAGTGGGTAGGCCCCTCCCTCTCGCCCGACGATTACGTCGTGGAAAGGGGGACGGGAGAGTCCCACATATCCAGTCTCCCTTCTGGAGGCTGGAATCCATAAGCAGAGATTACACAGGGTAAAAAAAAAAAAAAAAAAAATGGAAAGAGAGAGGCGTGAATCGAGAAAATGATGCCGCGATGCGAATGGTCAAAGTGTGGTGGCCTGTTTCCCCAGGAATTTGCCCACAGACGAGTATTATTAACCTGCCGAACGGAAGGGCCCCCGAACCCCCCCGGGAATGGCCGCCGGGACCCCACCTTCCGGTCACCAACCGGCACGACGGACCACCCCGAGATTATGCGTGGCATGGTGAGGCAGCCTCACGAGCTGGTTAGGCTCGCTTGGGCCCCTGTACTGTGCCACGGGCGGCCAGCGGGACAACCGTTTCTACGGGTCTCCCTGGTCGGCAGGTTAACGAAGTCCTCCTGGCACTGGTTTGACGGAAGCCTCCACAGACCAAATACATCGCAGCATCATCCTCTCGAGCTCTGGTTATACTCTGGCTGATCCCGAAACGCGACCGACAAGCAGTCACTTGACGGGTTTTACACCATGCGTACGGTGGTCACCAACCAGACGGGTCAAGCCTTACCACCAGTGGAGCAGATCATCGCTCGAAAGAGTCCGTTAGTCGCTTCTTACGACACCCACCGGACGGAGAGAGGGGCGGCGATTGGTATTCTTTCTCCGTCACCGCACGGATAATTTCTTTAAATAGAATAATTAAAATATGAATGAAAATGAAATAGAAATGAAATATTTTAAAATCTAAGGAAACTTCTAAAACCTACTACGATACTCATACTAAGCCCCCGCCAAAGTATAAGATTTGTGATTATGTATACTTAAAAAACCATTTGAGGCTGAGGAAAGCCCTATCACCAATCTGGAAAGGGCCTTACAAAATAATTAAAGGTTTTAGTAATTATACAGCCACGCTTCTTTAATTAACAGACGTCACGTGACGCACCATTTCGACCAGTTCAAGCCAGCAAACGTTGCGAGCTCGTCTCATTTCACCAGCTTTAGATGATAGATATTAAGTTCCAAAATGTACATTTTATTGCCTGCCTAGTTAGTAATATAATATAAATAACATTTTTTATAAGTTTTAGAATAACTTTATACATTTAGTTTTACTTTATACACATTATTACACCAATTAGTCATTAAGAAGTTTTATTATCATTTTTATTTTTCTTTCTAATTCATCTTGCAGTTAGATTTAGTTTTACAATTCAATTTATTTTACATAAAATAATTTCTTACTATATTACAGTAAGTTAGATATTAATTTCAACTTTATACTAAGCATATTACACATATTTTACTTTTCAATATATTTTTACATAAATATAGGAAGTAAGTTAATACTTTTAAATTGTTCTATTTCAGATTTATACTATATTATATTTATTTTACTTTACCTTTGTTTTTACTATTTCAGTGCCTCGATCAAATCGCATCCGGACTATGTCCTGCCACTTCCTTCTAGTTCCGGTATATACTTCGATAGAATAGGAAAACTTAATATAATAAAGGGTCAAATAAATTTAATTACGCATATAGATATTTCTTTTATAAATGCTTATCTCACTAATATAAACGAGATTTTAGGCACATTTCGATTTATGTGTCAACATTCGGAGAATATTCAATGTGAAAATACGCTATCTCCATTAACAGTTCGCTTCAATGATATGAAACGTTATCACGACTCTCTCTCCCACTTGATTTCAAATCGCAGTAAACGCTCAGCCTGGTTTGGAGGAATTGGAACAGCATTCAAAACAAATCATTAGTACTTTAGACGAAGACGACGCATTGAAATATGACTCAGCAATAGAAGCTGTTCAGAACGATGAGAAAAAGTTAGCACGACTTGTAAAAGAAAACATTTTAGTTACTACTTCTACATTAGATTCTTATAAACAAACTATAAATAAATAAAATGCCAAAGAAAACTCTCTTAGAATTGTACTAAATAAACTAATTAAAAATTCAGATAACATAACTAAAATTTCCAATAATTTAATAATTGAAACTTCAGTGCATTCCATACTCATATGAATCTCGTAAGCTCAATACTAACTAATACTAATTGTCATTCCAACTCGAAGACTTAATCAATGCAATTGTTCTAAGTAGTCAAAACATATTGCACCCACGCATTCTTACACCAGCGCAACTGTACCGAGAACTTGTTGATAACAACAGGCATCTGTCGAGGGACACTAGAATCCCGCTCTCTTTAAGCTTAGATAATATTCATTACATTTTAAGCATATCCGATGTGGGTTGCTATTATTTTAGAAATAAGCTTGTATTTGTATTGCAAATCCCTCTAGTTACTATTCATGATTTTAATTTGTATCATAACTTAGCTTTACCTACACCCCATGATGTGGAAAAGCCGAATGTTTTTAGTTTAATATTACCTTCTAGTTCTTATATTGCTATATCCAATGATAAAATTAACTTTTGTAATCTAGATAGTTTAAGTAAATGTAAGACGGTAAACTCTGAGTTCTTTCTGTGTGAAGTGTCCATGGTGTCATTAACAAGTGGCAACCCTACGTGTGAAATCGAACTACTGACAAAAACAATTAGTGCTATTCCCGTGCAGTGTATAATTAAAACAATTCTGGGTGAATTAGACATCTGAAAACCGTTAAAAAACAACCGCTGGATTTTTGTGCAATCTCGTCCGAATAAGATATCTATTGACTGTGATAATGCCGAACTACGTGAAGTTACAGTGTTCGGAACCGGTATTGTACACACCTCTGAACAATGTACAGTGTACACAAAGAATTTAAGACTTATATCGTCTAACAGTGTAGTAAACATAAGTATCCCTGTGCCTAGTTTAGATTTTAGTATTATAAATGATTCATGTTGTAAACTAGATAGTAAGTCAAACTCTGTAAACACGGTATCCCCTATTTTGTTACAAAATATTGATTTAGACGATTTTAATACACATAAACAAAACGATAAATTGTTTTCGGACTTAGATAAGATAATCGAAGGGGAACCTGTCCTGGTAAAATATGGGACACATTATTTTGCATTTTCTTTTGTATTTTTTATAATGATTATACTTTTCTATAGGTTTTAAATTTTATAATTTTTTTTCTAGATATAGGACAAAACTTACTATTTCTTCTGTGAAACCGACCCTTGACAAGAATAATATTGACGTCATTAATCTCAGTAACGTTCAAGAAGAAACCCCTTCACGGTCACAACCGCAATTGAGGGAAGTTGTTTGATTCACTCAACTTTGTCTTTTTTTTAAAATACCTATAAGTTCAGTCTTCTGCGGGGAGTTGGTATACCCTCGCAATGTATCGGGATAGCTGCCGAGTCAGCATCTTTATCTGTAATATATCGCACATGACAACATGTACAGTCATAAGTTAACTCAAAAAATTACCGAATTGACTTAAGATTACCAAAGGATCAAGTAATCTTTAATCTACATACTGACAAGACACTCATATAAAAAAGTCAATTTTGTAAGAGTTATGAACATAAAACACTTTATTGACTACCGTGGCACTCGATAGTTGCGCAAGGCAACAGTGTAGTTTCTTAGTTACTAGGCCGGGACTTGCCCCGAACTCGCCCCTTGCGCCAGGCAACACCGTACTTTCTTAGTTAGAGCTCCGGCGCCGTTCGAGACGCATTTGCCGCTGGGCTCGTAAATCAAATAATACGCCGCCAAAGTGGTAATTTGACCGAGGTAAAAAAGTCTAAAAAGACACTTTTGAGATATGACTATGTTGACTCATTATAAATTATCATAGTGCTGTGTATTATTTTGGGTTAATAAGGTTTTGACTTTTTAATTTCTGCATGCTTTATAGGTACGTTTTGTATTATTTGTTTTATGACTGATTGTCGATCAAAACTTTCGTGTTATGACTGTATTCACTTTTCAAACAATATGTTTTCATGTGTATCGTCTTTGTTAGGACAGTTTAAAATTTTCTGTTGTTCATATTTTAGCTAAATCAACATTGTATTAAGAGGTAAAGTGCTTGGTGATAAAATTATGTTTTAAGAGAACTACTGATGTGATTTTGTTTATTTTCCATTAATATAAGGCTGTACTACTTTTACCTCACGTGGAACTACTTTTTATTGAATAGGATCACCACTACGTAAAAATAGTGTTAAAATATTAATATCAATAGTACTGTAGAGTTTATACCATGTTAGGGCGCTGGCTGGTTTTACTTTATAGTAATTTATAAAAAACGTAATTTGAATTGACAAGATGTCAAACTGGGAATAGGGAGATCGATCTGAAGTGCCAACATGGGTAGACTTGACCATGTTATTGTTATATTGTAAATATGTAATTGTAAATGTATATAAAAGTATACAATAAATGAACTCGTATACTAAAGAAAGGTTGTTGTTATATTGTGAATCTCGTAAAGGTTGGGGGGCGTTTGTTATTGAATAACAACAACCTTTATTTAGTATACGAGTTCATTTATTGTATACTTTTATATACATTTACAATTACATATTTACAATATAAAAATAACATAATCAAGTCTACCCATGTTGGCACTTCAGATCGTTCTCCACAATTCCGGTTTGACATCTTGTCAATTCAAATTACGTTTTTTACAAATTACTATAAAGTAAAACCAGCCAGCGCCCTAACATGGTATAAACTGTACATTCCTCCCGACCTGGGGAAAAAAAAAATTATAACAAAAAGTTTTTTTTCCAACTTTTTTTTACATTTTTACCCATTTCTATACATCACTACACATCCTAGCGGAAACGGGAAATATAATACATACAAGAATTATTCAACCTAAACCCGACTTGGATTTAGCTATTCGAAAAATTAAACTTCGAAGAACTTGGCACATCTAAACCCGTCAAAACTATATACCTATTTCGAATCATCCTCTAAATTACAAACTAACACGACTCATATACATCACCCTTAACAAAAATTACATAACTAACTTTATCAATCTGCATGTTAAAATATTTAATGTTAATGCAGAGAAAAATTCCAACTTTCTAAGGGTGTGATAGTCGTTCTTAAACTTAAGCTTTATAGTAAGACTCAAAGCAGATACTATCAACTTATCAATAGGAAAAAATATTCTACACCATTATATTTAAAACTCTCATGAATTCAAGAGGCTCAAGTACAAGGTAAGAAATAGAATCCCCAAAAACATGTCAACTATCCCACGTTATGACTTGATACTCAACAATACAATATTCCCTCATAATCTATAGAATTAGGGAATTATTGATTAAACTTTAAGGCAAAAGATAATCCCTCTATTTCCAATCCATTACTTAGGTAGAACTTCTACTAAGTAATTCCGAATGCTTATGAGAATAGTCACTCTATTCTACACCAGAAATTGCTTATCGTGAGAGAAATTTATTAACTCACTACAAACTACTAAAATAACAAACTATTAATTAACCCTAAACTACTATTACACTACTTCTATAAATCAAATAACCTACAACATCATACTCCCCCATACTACTAACTCCTTAACCCTTCATAAACTAATGCTCTAAATACTCAGCCCTTTATCTGCATACTACATACTGCTAACTCCTAAACCTTCACCAACTATGCTATAAATACTCAATCCTTTAACCCTCAGTAATAATAACACACCATTTACAAACCAGATACTAACCCTATATCCCATCATTTATGTGTGTGAAACCCAAATCAGGAATCCATGACAAATAGCTTATTGCCTAATCATGTTACACCAAATAATAGAATTAGTCGACTAGATCTACCAATCTAAATCTACTTAACCCTTACATCTCATTACCTTCCTCAAATATTTACTTTACCAGCATTCAACATTACAAATACGTTAATAAACCTATCTCACGCTTTTTAACAATATTTTCCTTATCATATCAAACTACATTTGTATTTGGGCCTCTTTTTCAAACATCAATTGCTCCTAAAATACGTTTTTCTCATTTCCCTCGTACATATGAAACATTAAGACACATATTAGCAAATTACAATGATAACATATAACTTAAAATTAACCTACTAAAGCCTTCCCTTTTTACACAAACTTATGATAATTTACAAACATACACATACACAATAATGTCTACAAACACACATCATCGTGACATGAAATGCTTCAGGCGATTTGTATGAAAAACGAACTTTACAAGCCACCAACATTAGACCTCCTATCGCTCAATGATTCTATATGCCATTGATAAAGACGTGCCAGTTTCGTACATCTGCCAATAACTCGCCTTGGAACATAATAAAACTAAATCATTGACGTTAAAGAATACCGGTCTACTCTTACGTAGTGCCTTCGTAAATAATCTACTCATACGACCTACCTGTTCTATCGAATTTTCGTTTTAGGATAACCCGTTCCTAAATCTACATTAGTTACAAAACGTTTTTCCTCCACCGGCAAGGAAAATTCACCACTATTTGGTGCTTTCAAAAAATATACGTAATCATTGTTACGCAATTTCTGAAAATCAATAAAGTCAACAATTGATTGATGCCTGTCACTTGTTGACACATCAATGTTTTTCTTGCCCGCGCCCGGCTCGGAACTTTCTAAAACAATTGCCTGATCTAGAACATTCGATGACCTATCTGACTTTTGTTCTAACTTCAAACTCTCTAAACCAATTGTTTGATATGGAACATTCGATGACTTACCTAACTTTTGTCTAACAAGCGAACTCGATTTTTCCGAATCCTGTCTTGCAACAATAGCGGCTTTACCTATTTCGCTCGACACATTTTGCTGAACTAAATGAATATCTCCTAACTTTTGTCTAACAATCGAACTCGATCTTTGCGAATCCTGTCTTGCAACAAAAGCGGATTCATCTTTTTGGCTCAACTCATTTGGCTGAACAGAATGAATATTTCCTAACTTTTGTCTAACAATCGAACATCTTTTAGAGTCCTGTCTTGCAACAAAAGCGGATTCATCTTTATGGCCCAACACATTTGTTTGAACAAAATGAATTTTTCCTTGGGAAAAAGACACACAATTGTTATAAAAATCAATACACATTTTATTCTTTATTAAAAAAAACACTGACACCCCAAATTAGGCCAAAATGCTAGTATCTCAGGGGCCCGGGGCTTCTCCCAAATTTTGCAACATGTGTGAAGAAAAATACAAATACAATGCACTTTACATTATTACGGATATTAAATTAAGTATAATTGAGATATAAAATATTTTAATAAATAAGAATGTTAATTACTACGATAAATAATAATTTATAAATAAAAATTGGTTGCCTGTAAAGTCGGTATACGGGCGAAAGTTTTACGTGACAACGACTTTGAGTGGTAAAATAATTTTAATGTGAATATTCATTCGTATAGTAGGAAGAAGGATGAAATAATAGTAACAATTTAAAACATTTATTTAAACAAAGAATTATATTTAAAACATAGTTGAGTGGGAGAGAGACGCAAGGCATTCGGCGGGCCTCTCTCTCGTTCGGTGACTCATCGTAACGTTACCGAGCGTTACACTTTTTCATAAGTGACTCCCAGCCGCAACCTAATTTAAGACGTTGTCACGTCAAAAATCCTGACCTAAAACTACACTACACTTTAAGTCAGCTATAATTATAAATTCTTGTTTAAATAAAAAATCGCACAAAGAAAACATTATATCGCATTTTCCAACTACTTTTAACCTACTACCATTACTCGCACTAATACATCTATTTTCTATATCTCTACATTTTACTCCTATCTCATCCGCGGCAGCTTGACTGATGCAGGAAACCGTGGCACCTGTGTCTACAAGAGCTACAGAATTAATCTCATTTGTAGAAAATACTAATAATGGCAATACCGTAGAAGAAGGTCTAACCTGTTGACTAGCTTCATCCATCGCTTGCAATTTCACGTCAGATGTGTGCGCTTGCAAAAGACCAGACGACATCTCAAAAACATCACCGTCGCGACAATTGGCCTTCTTTATTGTCGGCGAGGTTGAAAACCCGGCTGCGACTGCGTTTTCCTAAAATTAGAACGTAAATTATAGCTATTTGAAGGTGCAGGTCCTGGTACAACGCGGCATTCATCTTGCACTTTCGTCGTCATTGGCGGACCAAAAGGAGTGGGCGTACTACGATCACCTCCCCCATCAACAAACTTGTGAACGAACGCAGCAGGATCCTGCGCTAAGTTCATCTGCTCTTCACGTGCTTGTGGATACACCTTCTCCAATTGCAAAATAACCTCCCTGAGGTCTCTTTTACACGCATAGTGGGAATATGCCAGTTTACTCTTGTAGTAAGGCTTTAATCCCTTTAAAAATTGCGTAATGAATGTTGCTTCATTGGAAATGTTTGCTTTGCTAGCCAACTCCGATAAATTATAGAAATACTCGCTCAGGCCTTTCTGGTCCTGTTTCGCACTATAAAACAATTCGGAGTAATCACACACTTCAAATTCTTCCCTCAATTTATCCACCACTTCTTCAAAGCTTTTACATGAAGCTTTTATTGAGCGAAAGTAATATAAAGCACTCCCTTTCAAAAATGCTGGCAACAACAATAACCGTTCCTCAGAGCTAGTGCACTTCTTATAAACTGCTACTGCTTGGAACTGCTCCAGAAACTCTTCCACAGACTCATCAAAATGACCCGTAAAACAAGTGACTACGCGATCCATTTTGCTTTAAAAAAAAAATTTCCTTTTCTTTCAGGTATAAGTTATCATAATCTTCTTTTCTATTCTTCATTCTTCAACACTTAGCTTATTCACCATTCTTTTCAGTGCTTTCGTGCCACCTGAAAAACGGAAACTTTTCGCGCACGGCCGGCTTTTGGCGCCTCCACCATTGTGGAACTCCCCAGGTCGGGAGGAATGTAGAGTTTATACCATGTTAGGGCGCTGGCTGGTTTTACTTTATAGTAATTTATAAAAAACGTAATTTGAATTGACAAGATGTCAAACTGGGAATGGGGAGATCGATCTAAAGTGCCAACATGGGTAGACTTGACAATGTTATTGTTATATTGTAAATATGTAATTGTAAATGTATATAAAAGTATACAATAAATGAACTCGTATACTAAATAAAGGTTGTTGTTATTAAAACAAACGCCCCCCAACCTTTGCGAGTTTCACAGTACCTACAAAGTTATTTCCTTCGTTTGTCTCAGGAAACTCATTTTAAACGCGGACGCACGTATTGTTATACTTCATAACAGGTTTATAACTGTAGGATTACAGTTACAGGTTGGAATTTTTTTTATTTCATATGAGAGATGGAGGCAAACGAATAAGCGAGTCACCTAATGGAGAGTAATCACCGCCGCCCATGGACACCCGCAAAACCAGAGAAATCGCAGACGCGTTGCCGGCCTTTAAAGAAGAAATGGGCTCGTTTCTTGAAGATCCCTAAGTTGTAGAAACAGTCCAGAAATACCGCCGCCGAGAGCTGGTTCAACAACACTGAAGTTCGAGGCAAGAATTTCCGTGGAAAAACGCACAGTAGTCGACTGCCATCCATCAAGATGATGTGGGAGGAATGACAGTCGATGACGTGTAGTGCGGTGAAGGAAATCAACGGCAGGGATGAAGCCAAACATTCCTCAGAACACTACCATGATATATGCGGTACAATATCCAGAGAGACGCAACGTCTCTCCGAAGGGCCAGTGGATCGAGCCGATCTGAAATAAACACGTCGTCGACAATTCGAGCAGCTCTGTGTTGAATGCGGTCAAATAGATGGAGTTGGTACCGGGGTGCTCCAGCCCAAAGATAGGAACAGTATTCCATAATGCGGCCTGACCTGTGCTTTGTACAGTGGTAAACGGTCGGCCGGCGTGAAATACTAACCCGCTCTATTAAGCACACCCAGCTTTTTCGAAGATTATTTAGCTTTACCTTCAAAGTGACCTCAAAACTGAACGTCACTCGAAATATCGATGCCAAGGATCCCAATAGGCGGATTGGTATCAAGGAGAGCTCCGTCAAAGTTCAGAGGTACAACGAAGGGATGCTTTTTCGCGGTAAATGCGCAAACTTTTGTTTTGGAGGGGTTAAAGTGGACTAGGTTATGTCAGCCCTAATTCGAGACATGACTTAACATGTTCTCGGTTTCAGACACAAGTTTATTCCGGTTCTCGATGACGCTTTCTAGAGAAATCTTAGCTCGTCCGGTGTAGAGCGTATCCCCAGTACTGTGTCCGCATAGCAATGATTGCTGTTGTTATAGTTATGAGTAGTAGGGGATGACACACACCCCTGCAGGACTCAAGCATTCACAGGCTTCATGTCAGAGCACGAACCGTCGACTACGACTCTGATGCTATGCCAAGAAAGAAAGCTGACAACGTATGAACACAATTTCCCAGGAAGCCCGTATGATGGAAGTTTAGAGAGAAGAGCCCTGTGCCCATACCCTGTCAAAGGCTTTCGCTTCGTTCAAGCTAACTGCCAGTGCCTCCTCTTTACTCTCGACTGCCTTCGCCCATCGGAGAGTGAGATACAAAAGATCACCAGCCGAACGACCGCGACGAAAACTATACTGGCGATCACTTAGTAGATGGTTCTCTTCTGGGTACCTTAAGAGTTGGCAGTTTGTAATGGACTCCATTACTTTGGAGAGCGGCAGAGAGGTAATCTATTGGCATGTAGTTGGAAAGATCTGAGCGATCGCCTTTCTTGGGAATCGGGTGGACAAGGGCTGTCTTCCAAGAGTTGGGGACAATGCCAGTAGTGTAAGAGAGCCGGAAAAGGCGCGTTAGAACCGGCGCCAACTCAGGAGCACATGTCCGAAGCACAATGGGAGGAACTGCATCAGGCCCATTCGACTTATGGATATCAAGAGAAAAAGAGCATTACGAACTGATCTTTGTAGGAACCGAACGTTTGGCATTGAACAAGCGCAATGCGGTATAGTTGGTGGAGAGTTTTCCCCATCGTCCAAGGTCGAGTTTGATGCGAAAAAAGTGCCCAAGAAATCGGCTTTCTCCTTTGCAGCATGGTCCAGGCCGTCATCGGTCTAGTGAAAGGGACGGGTGACAAAAATTTCCTAAGATAGCTTTGACGAGAGACCAGGGGCCCAAGTCTGATAATTTACGAATAGCATAATTGAATCGCAATTGAATCGCATTGTAATTGTTTGACACATTTGGTATTCTTAAATGAGTAAAATGAGTAAGAGAATACCAAATGTGTCAAACATTACAATGCGATCCAATTGCGATTCAATTATGCCATTCGTAAATTTGCAGACTTGGGCCCCTGAACGCACGCGTACTCGAAGGAAGAGGCACTAGCCGCTCGCCAATTCCACTTATGAATGATGACTTAAAGTTTAGACTGAAATTATTACTTACAATAAATTTTGTTGTAGGTATACGTAGATTGCCTAACTATTACTTATGTAAGATTATTGTGATATTACCAAATGGATACAGTACCAACATAATTATCTTATATTTGCTTTTCTAAGATAAAATATTTAACAATGTCTGAATTACCTCATACCTATTATATAATTTTTATGGTTAATTATGACCACAATTTTTATTATTCCTGAATAAAATGTTATTTTTATGGAATTTTTATTTTATTTTGCTATACTTAATCAACTTGACTGAGATAATACAATAGCAATTGGTAAACTTTAAAAAAAAGAAGAAACCTAATATGGTCACATTTTATTTAATACTACGATAATTTTCTGTAATTGGTGGATTTGAACGGGAAAGAGAGACTTAAAAACGAAATTTTTCATTAAAACGCAAGAAATAGAGTCATAACTACGAATGTTTTTTTAACAAGAAAAAAATAATATTTTAGCACAGATTTTTACGTTTTTATTATTTAAATGATAAAAGCAATCCCTAAATAATATTTTTTCCTTTTCAACCATTTACGTAACTTCCAATAGTTTTGGTTCTATGATTTTTTGAACTTTCAAATCGCTTTTACTCGAAATGTCTAATTTTGAGTTATGACTGTACATGTTGTCATGTGCGATATACAGGTGCCACGGGGCCCTGAAGCCATTCCATCATAGAACTCGTTACGGGTCGGAACTCGTCAACTATTGCTATTTCCATTTTTACTTTAATTCTATTTCATGTTAAATACTAGTTCTTTTCATAAATTCGTTTTCAGTTTAATAAGTTTTTTTTAAAAAACCTATTTGCCATTTCTCGTATAACAACCCGTTGTGCACCGAACCCGTCACACCGAGTGACGTCATACCCAGGCTCCCGACAATACGAGCACCGATTTAGCTCCGCCTGTGTCACTAGCGCATGCAAGCGCTGTGTAGGTCCCGTACGCTCACCCCCCCTTGAAGCACCCGACATCACGTGACCCCTACGAGAACCACGTGGCCCCAAGAGGTGTGGTCCTACTGTCACGTTGTCAGCCCGTCTGCATTCTTCCTACAGAAACGACTACAACTCAGTCAACGTAGGAAGGCCTTCGCTGCCTCCGGTACGCTGCTGTTCGAATCTGGTCTGCATGTCCACTGGGAGTCAACCGATTATAATATAAAGTAATATATATGACTACTGGTAAATAGGCATGCCCAAATTAGCTAAGGCCTTAGTGGCTGTCGTCATCGGGTTCAAAATCTACGTCCTTTAGCTGGTGTTTTGAGTTAGTGTCAGAGTACTGGTAGAATAAGGTATGAGAATGATTTTTTTTTAAATTAATGCTTAGTTGCTTTAGTATTTCATTGTAATATGAACTCACTCCAGGCCTCCCACTGTAACATTACTGGCGAAGACACCTGGCTTGACCTCATCCTCACGTCCGCTCCGTCTCTTGTATCCAAACACAGTCAATGTCCTGCTCCTGGTTTTTTACATCACGACTTAATTTTCTTTTCCTACATACTTAAACCCCCTAAGCCTGTCCCTAAATTACTGCGCTTGCGTTGCATTGGTCGTGTGGATGGAGAGGCGTTGTTCATCATCAACTGGGATTATTTGATGGCTGTTTCCACAGTTCATGAGAAGGTAAGTATTCTTAACCAAGAATTCATTTCGCTATATGATAAACATGCGCCAGTCAAGAATGTTAAAGTAAAGCGACCACCAGCTCCTTGGCTAACAAAGGGGATACAAATAGCCATGAGAGGTAGGAATCGTGCTTTTCTAAAATTTAAGAGAGAGCGGTCTGAGGAGAGGCCTTTACAAATCTGCAAGAAACACGTGCAACCAGATGATACGTAATGCTAAACGCCGTCATATCCTTGAAAACATCTTATCCTCATCCCCCGCTGATATCTGGAAGTTCCTTGGAACGCTAGGTATTGCCAAAACGCGTAATATTATTCTCCCTAACTCAATTTCGTTGAATGATATAAACCTACATTTCCTCACTACTTCTACTAGTACGGATCGTTCAACCCTTTGTCAAACGGTGTATTATATTGCATGTCTGTCTCGTCCCTATATTGAGCATTTTCATTTTTCTTCTATTACTGCGGATGAAATCAAAAAGATTATCCTGTCCATCAAATCTGAGGCGTGGGTCATGATGGTATCAGTCGGCGAATGATTGTCCCGATTTTAAACTACATTATTTCTCCTATTACCCACATATTTAACTTTTCCCTTGACTCAGGCCAATTCCTCTCTCAATGGCGTAAAGCCTATGTGCGTCCCTTGCCAAAGATATCCATTCCTTCCAAGAGATCCCATTATCGACCCATATCCATTCTTCCGTTTCTGTCCAAAGCTATCTAGGCCTGTTTTCATAAACAGTTTTAGAGGTTTATTTACGGAAACAAGTTCGTTAGTCCTTTTCAGTCTGGTTTCATGCCCGGGAACAGCACAGTCTCTGCTCTCCTTAAAGTCACTGGCGACATTAGGCAAGATATGGAGGATACCAAAGTCACAATCTTGTGTTATATTTGAGTTTTTGTCCCTCTCGGGGAAAAGGAAGAAAATCCCAAACGCAAGCTTCAGTGGGTTGTTGTAAAATAAAACCATAAAATGTTTAACAGCTAGTTAGTATATTGTAAAAGAACAACTAATACACCCTAAATTTCGTTCAATAACAATAAAATTATAAATTTTAAGTCACTTCTATTATCTAAATAGGGGGTTAGTAACAATTTTTCCTTATATTAAATTAGGTAGTAATCATTTAAATTGCTCATTTTAATTTATTAGGCCAAATATACAAAAAAAAACTATCGGTCAAAATTGCCCCGACGGGTATTTTCAAATTAATTTCAAAGAAATTTTATAATAATTTTGTCACCTTTAATTTACTGTCTTTATAAATCTAAACCTTATTAAAAAGCTATTACACACATTAAAACTCAAGAAAATCCTATGGGTCAAAAGTGAACCAGCGGGTCTATGATAATTTTAATTTTAAATAAATTTTATTATAGTGTTCCTTCTACTACCTAACCAGCCAGCTAATATTTCAGCGGTAGGAGCTATGGTCGTGGGTGGTTGGGATAAAACCAGTACCTTAAAACAAGTGAAAAATTAAAGTAAGCGTTTAACCAGATTGACCGTATAAAAACCTAAAACAGTGGAACTGTTGGGTTATACCAAGAAAAAATTAATTATAAAAAATTAATTACTTAAAAAATGTGGTATTAAAAAGAATTTTAGGTCCAAAAGAAATAATTGTGGTGTTAAAAAAAAGGTCAAAAAGAAATATGTGGGGTTTAAAAAAAACCGTCAACGCCAGCTAATCCACTAGGCGGTGTCCGCTCGCCTTACAGCCGACGTAGGAGGTTGCGGCTTAATCCACGAGGAATCGGTTCTCGCGTCCAGGCTTAGTGCTCAGCTCTAAATCCTGGCGACCAGACGATCTTCTCGAAGCACCTGTGAATTATACGGACAATACGGAGCCTTAGCACTACATACCACACTTAGGTCAGTATCGTTGAAGGAATTTGGTCCCGCAGTCTTCCATCTTAAACCTGAGCATCAACCTATCAGATTCAGTGACTCGCTACTTAACTGGTGTGTCCCTAGCATCCCTGCGTTGTGGTACAACTATAAACTAACACTAGTCCACTACTGTTTAAGACCATTTTTTAAATTTAGTGTTTTTCACATTTAACTAGAACAAAAGGTACAACAATGCGCTTGTATTCGACTAAACAATGCACTAGATTATTGTTGGGTGATGCAGTATCCACTTTTTAAAGATCAACACACATGCCACATGGCTAAGAGCTTTGCGTCGCCTGGCGACACTAGTTATTTTTTTTTTTTTTTTTTACTCTCTGCTCCAACATAATTAGAGCCTATTATTAACCTAATTCACATACATACTAGTTCTCGCTTTAATTCCTCTCGCACTTTCATTCCGCATACTTCACAGCCATACATCTCTTTCATTCTTACGGGTGGGACTCCCGTTTAGCCTCCCTACTCTTCTAATCTAGGGCTTTATAGCCTCTTTGTTACCATCTTTGTTGGTTTCCTTATCTTAAGACTACTAGGAAAATAAGTTTTTCACCGGAGCGATTGCTCGGGCCTACAATTTTTCTTTAAATCTTATATCTATTACATTTATTTATTTTCTATATATTAATCTTATTACCATCTTTGTTGGTTTCCTTATCTTAAGACTACTAGGAAAATAAGTTTTTCACCGGAGCGATTGCTCGGGCCTACAATTTTTCTTTAAATCTTATATCTATTACATTTATTTATTTTCTATATATTAATCTTATCTCTATTTACAATTTCTTACATACTATCTTACGCTATTTGTAGTGGCCTTCACAGGTCCTTACATTCTTAATTTTAATACTATTTGCTATTTACTTACAAACTTATCTTAATTATTACATTTTTTAACTTATAATCTAGGGGAACTATAGCTATATTCGCAGATATAGCGTAGTTTATCCCATTTTTTATCTAATACCTCTTACATTTTTATTATCTGTCTTATTTCTAAGTCTTACTGCGTCAACAATTTTGACGCAGTACGCAATAAATTTATCTGCGTGCTCACCAGCCAATATGTCCGAGAAGTTCTTAGGACGAACGAGGGTGCCCATATATGCCTCGATGTTGTACCTCTCCAGAGTGTGTATAGGGCACTCGGAGAGGATGTGTACTAGAGTTTCGTGTATGTTTGGGTCACAGGCACATGACGGGCTATCTTTGCACTTAAAGCGATTTAAGTACGCCGAAAACCCGCCATGACCCGTGAACACCTGTGTGGTGTGTTGTGTGGGGGTGAATTTGTGCATGAATTTGTAAGCGGCAGTGATGTGTGGAAAGAATAGTTTGGTAACCTCGGCGGTAGTGCCTGACTGGTAACGCCTGTTCCATTCGTCGAGCGTTTCCTCGCGGATGAGTCGCTTGAAGAATGAGACAGGACACCTGTCGTAGTCCGGTTTTCTTTTGGAATGTAAAGCGGCCTCTTTGGCAAGCTGGTCGACCCTCTCGTCTCCCTCCAGTCCTGCGTGAGCCTTTATCCAGTACAAGTCTACAGACTTGCCCTGCATAAAGGCCGTCTTAAGGTTATCCCTTGTGCTGACTGCGAGAGGATGGAGGGAGGAGACATTCACGACTGTTTGCAAGGCTGCCATAGAGTCGCTATACACTCCAAAAGATACTTCCTTTCTACTTGACACTATCTCCGAGGCCTTGTTGAGTGCTAGAATTTCTGCTTGATAAACTGTGGCGTATGACGGCAAAGTAAGTTTGACGGTTTTGGTTTCGGCAGACCCATCCCATAAGGATAATGCTGCCCCCACCTTACCGTCAATCTTACTGCCGTCTGTGTAAATGTAGATGTTGTGTGTGTGTGCGAGTATTTGTGTGTCTTCCGTAATGTGTTTAATGTCCATGTTTATGTGTTCTGCTGGGTGTGATGAGTGTAGGAATGAATGTGGAGTTTCTATGTCTCTACCCCGTAAATCTGGCCGGGGGACCCCCCTCCTGGCTTCGTAAAGGGCGGCTGCCTCTTTAATGCGAAGATCCAGAGGGAGCGTGCCGGACAGAACCAGGGCAGAGTTGAGTGACACTGTGTGATATGCTTTGCACATTTTCTGTGCGAAGCCCCGCTGTAACATATCCAGCTGTTTGCGTGCAGAGATTTTCTCCGCGGCCGGAGCCCAGGCAGCAGCTGCATATGTTACAACAGGTTCCACTGCCGCTGTGTAGATTGTTTTGGCAATTTCTGGGTTCAGTCCCCAGTTTACTCTGGCCGCCTTGGAAAGTTGCCGGTAAAACCCGGCCGCTTTCTTACAGGTGTTTGCAATGTGCGAATTGAATGTTAGGTGGGAGTCGATGGTGAGGCCTAAGAGCTTTATTTCTGGCTTGTGTTCGAGGTCTTTTCCGCCCATGTTGAGGCGTGGGGTATCATACTTCAGTTTTCTAGTCACTGTTAGACAATTTGTCTTATGTGCCGCGAATTTGAGCTTATTTTGATGACCCCACTCCTCAAGACGAGCAAGAACGGGATTTGCCTGCGTACTTATTTCTAGAGCCGTGTTTCCCACAAATGTGATCACAACATCATCTGCAAACGCTTGCACCCTCACGCCACGATTCTCCAATTCCTTGAGAAGGGGGTCCAACAGGAGATTCTATAGGATGGGTCCAGCGATGGATCCCTGTACGCATCCCTTAGTGGTTCTCCTGTGGACCTCCTCCCCAGCGTATCGAACCGCCACGCACCTTTCCGCCATGTAGTCGCCCAATACTTTTCTAATGTTAAGGGGGCACCCTTCTTCTTTTAATCTAACCTTAATGGCAGGCCACCATGCGCTGTCAAAGGCTCCCTCAATGTCGAGGGAGACTATCGTTACAATCTTTTTATTACCTATCTGATCCCTTACGAAGTTGATCAGTGCATACAGGGAGTCCTCGGTACTCCGTTGAGGTACGAACCCATACTGGTTTTTACTAAACTTAGGCAATAGGTGGAATTTGAGTCTACCTACCAACATCTTCTCTTAAATCTTCCCGAGGACCGGGAGCAGGCCAATCGGTCGATACGATTTAGAGGCCGAGTAATCTGTCTTACCCGGCTTCTTGAGCACCACTACCGTTGCCCGCTTCCAGTCGCTCGGGAAGGATCCATTCTCCAAACATTTATTCACAATGCCCAAGTACAGATTGGGGTCATTGCAAATAGCCATCCTACATATTTCCACTGTAAGTCCGTCCCCTCCCGGAGCCTTCTTGGGGTTAAACGCGTCAACGGCCATACGCAGTTCTGTGCTGGTGAATGGGGGGTCTAGTACGTCAGTACTTTCCCCCTCATTTGCAATCTGTGCTTTCTTGCGTGTTTTCTCGTGCGTTGCGCTGTCATTTTCCCTGTGGTCCTCCGGGTAGAAGGTCTCCGCCAGGTGTTCTGCGGAACCTATTGCGTTCAGTTGAACTCCATTCTTAACCAGCATCTGTGCTTCTTCTCTCGTAGTCGTTCTTTTAAGGACCCTGTATATACTGTCCCAGACAGTTTCTCTATCCTGTTTTGTGCAGAACCTCTTCCATGATTGTGTCTGCGCCTTTTAAACAGCGGTTTCATACTCTTCTTTGTGTTTCAGGTACTCCCCTACTACTACAGCTCTGCGGTGCTGCGCTGCCCATCGGATCCTGCGCTTCCAAGTGACCACTGCCTTCTTCAACTTTGCCAGCTCATCGGACCACCAAGGTAAGTTGATTTTGTTTGTCCTATTTATATTTGGTATAGTTTTCTTACATGTATCTACTATTAATTTATTATATTTATTAGCAACCTGCTCTATTTCATTTT
The DNA here is from genome assembly GCA_963921215.1 of Scoparia ambigualis. NCBI lineage: Eukaryota > Metazoa > Arthropoda > Insecta > Lepidoptera > Crambidae > Scoparia > Scoparia ambigualis. The sequence goes on along the minus strand of OY992512.1, from coordinate 30,516,043 downwards.
TATTATTAATATCATTTATAGTATCTAAAGTTAAATTATGCTCTATTAATTTATTGTTCAAAGTATCCTTAAATTTGCCCCAATCGGCTTTTTTGGTGTTAAAAACCCTAGTGGTGCGCTGAATGTTTACACCTTTGGATTTTTGGAGTGCTATATTAAAGGTTATGCTATTGTGGTCTGAGCTGGTCAGTCCTTCATCCACTCTCCACTGGTCGACGAAAGGCAGAAGATCGTCAGAGCATGCTGTAATATCCACGTAGCTGGAGTACCGTTTACCCCCTCGGATGGTATCGAAGGTAGGTATGTTACCGCTGTTTAAAATGTGGAGGTTCATCTCATGCAGCATTCCTGCCATCTCCACTCCCCGGTTGTCTATCTGTGTACTACCCCACCATGTGCTCTTTGCGTTGGCGTCCCCTCCAATGAGGATCCTACTGCCGCCCATTTTCCCTTTGATCTTCCTCAGGTGAGGCGACACTAGTTGCTACGATTCGAAAACCTTCAGAATCGAATTTCTGGATTCTCAGTAAAAGATGACAGTCCATTGGTTAACAGAGCTTGAGGGAAACACTTATGAACAATGATGAAGTAATACTTACGCGCTATTGTAAGGTTATGTGGCGCGTTGCGGCCGGGCTGCAAGGCGGCTGGAACTTGTGATGTGCGCACGGATTCCTGTAATTACAACACACTGTAGACCATAATGTCCTAACAGTCCCGCTAAAAAACCCTTTTACTTCCCAAATATCATTTCACAATAAAATACTACCTCAGTAAAATGATTCTCTCCGCGTCAACAACCTCCATAAGAATGCCTCCATTTCGGCGGTATCCTTTTCCGGAAGTCCTAAAAGTGGACGGCCATCCTAGGATTTTTACCCCAACATGTGGAAATTATTAACATTCTGTTCTATGAGACCACTCACTTGAAAGTACTAAAACGTCAAATATGAACTCGTCCTGAAACTAAAAGAATCTGTCAACAATTAAACTATATGAACTAGAAAAAATTTATCGTTTAGCAATGTGAAATGCATTTTTTTATTATATTGAAATTAAATTTACCGGACTAATTACCCTGTCTAAATATAAGGGAGTATTACTTTCCTCTCAGACAACCCCTACAGGCAGAGACAATATCCAGATAAAAAATATTTATCTTAATCGAATGTTCTAGATAAAAGTCTTTATAGAAAAAATAGTTCCATTTCCGGATTTGTTTTAATTCATATTAATTACCGAAAGTAAATATTATAAATATTAATTTATTTAGAACTTTATGATCCGAACTGTTTCGGCTACTATTTAATTTAAGTTTTTTATGTGAACTGAAAAGCTGACTGCAATTTCGCCCCACTACCGCTAGTTGTCGCTACGGTGGCTGTCATATCGTCTTTGGCGTTATGTCAAAATAAATCAAAATGTAAACAAACACAGAAATTTACTTAATTTCTTTAAATCTAATGTAGTTTTGCTAAAACGGATTTCCAAAGGTGTATTAATTGAAAACGCAATAAAAGTGTGTCTAGTAATGTGTCAGCCAAAGTTACATGTCTATATTATGAAGAAATAATAGATTCAATTCAAACAAACTACAATGATTAATGTTTTTGGAAACCCGATAATTTACCAACAATGATTTCAGGTAACTATTGTTTAATTATTGCGAACCTTTTAGTAGATTAGCAAAGGCACACATTGGCCTGAATTTACAACGTAACACTTGGTACCTACTTATTGATATCTCAAATGCCTTTAATGCCGTCAGTCACGACGTTCTCCTTTTTATCCTCTCCCATCCTATGGTTTCATCTGAGGTACATGAATGGTTCTCTTTATATCTTCGAGAGCGTCAAAAGTCGGTTCGCATTGATGAGACATTATCAAGTTGGTGTAACTTGGATGCTGGCGTTCCACAAGGCGGTATTCTTTCTCCTTTATTATTCTCAATATTTATTAACTTCATCACACACCATCTTCAGTGTTCGTATCATCTGTACGCCGATGACCTTCAGCTTTACTACCAAGCACGTGTAGACGACTTGCCGGACGCCATTAAAAGACTGAATCGGGATTTAGACGCTATTAACGTCAACTGGTCTCGTAGATTTGGTGTAGCCGTCAATCCTACAAAGTGTCAATCGGTACTTATTGGCAGCTTGCTATCGATGGGTAAATTGAAGCTGAATTCTCTTGAGCCCCTAGTGTTCGACGGAACGATTATTCCATTTAGTAATTCAGTAAAAAATCTTGGCCTACATCTTGATTCCACGCTCAGCTGGCATTCTCAAGTAGCTAGTGTTAGCCAAAAAGTGACCTGGACTTTACGCTCTTTAAACCGATTAAGATAGATAATATACTACACAGATACACTAAAGCAATCACACAAGCATGCACACAACACATTCCAGCGAAGATGTCACAGCAGAAACTTACCATCCCGTGGTAGTCCGACGATTTGTGCCACATGAAGCGACGAGTTGACACGATGAGGCGGAAAATTTGATGCGCAGCGCTGATCCGTAGGGCCAGAGTGGTGCAAGAGTACCTAGAACAGAAAGAAAAATATGATAAGGCTGTAAAAGACGCACAACCAAAAAGCTGAAAGGAGTTCTGCCAGAAACAGGAAAAAGAGACGGTGTGGGACGCTGTATACCGGATAATTAAGCAGACAGCGAAAAGGAAAGAAGACCTACCGCTGAAAAAGGATGGCAAGATCTTGGGACTAGACGACTCGGCCAAATATACCGCGGAAAGGTTCTACCCAGTGGATGGAAGGCAAGGCGAAACGCAGGAACACCAAAACATCCAGGACTTGGCACAGATGGTGAACTAGCAGACTGATGGAGAAGCCCATGACCCACAGTTCACAATGGAAGAATTAATATAAGTAGTAAGAAGCTTCAACCCCAAGAAGGCCCCCGGGGAGGACGGCTTCACTTCGGACATCTGCCACAGGGTAATAAGCCGCCAACCCTTAACCTATTTGTCAATAGCAAATAAGTGTCTAGAGCTAGGACACTTCACCAACAGATTGAAGAGGGCGGTGGTGGTGATATTGCGAAAACCGGGCAAGAGTGACTATACAGAGGTGAAATCGTACCGGCCCAATGGGCTTCTTCCGGTTATGGAGAAGATCTTCGAGAAGCTGATCATGGCAAGGGTGAAATGGCATCTTATCCCTAAACTGAGCCTAAAACAGTACGGCTTGGTGCCCCAAAGGAGCACTGAAGACGCCCTCTATGTCCTAATGAACCATGTGAAAGATCAACTAGAAAACAAAAAGATAGTTACAATAGTATCATTGGACATAGAGGAGGCCTTTGGTGCGGCCTGATGGGCCTGGTGGCTCAAAATTAGGACCAGACTCGTGTATGAAGGATGTCCGGTAAACATCAGAAGGGTCATGGACAGTTACTTAAGCGAAAGGCAGGTGGAGGTTAGATATGGAGGTAGAAAGTCGGAAAAGAAAAACCGAGAAAGGATGCGTGCAAGGTTCCATCGGGGGACAAATACTATGGAACCTGTTACTTGACCCACTCCTATGGAAAATGGAGAAAAAGGGCTCCTTACATCACTAAGTTTTACTTGTACTGGCACCTCGAGACCAACCGTTAGGTTATGCAAGAAGTGCTAGACGTCCCTGCGCCAGCAAAATACTCGTGCAGGAGACCATCTGCGTTAGGTCTTGACGCCAAATCAGTGCCCGCCGTAGCGCGCTCTTCATTCGGTACTCATAAGTCAAGTGTCTCGGGATATTTTCCCCGTGAACACGTGTAGTTCACTGCCTATTGTCCAGATAGGTAACCGGAGCTATCAAGCACGCTCACTTCTCGTTGCACGAAGGGCACAACTCGCAGTTGCCCCTGCTCGGGTCATCGACTCTAAAGTCAACTCCCATGTGTCCACCTTGGTCGCGGAGTAGTAAGCACACTCACTTTTAGGAACCCGTCCGAGTGCCTAGCCAGTTCCCACGTCCTACGCGGCTGGCTGGACCGGAGGCTACAGCATCTAGGGGGCCGCCTCTACTAGTTCTCCAGACTAATACCGAAGATCTTAACACCAGTGTCTAATTAGAACCACCGGACGAAGCTGTCAACTATAAGGGAAACTCACGTTCCCCGCAGGACTTTTCGCTGCTGGCCCCACAGAGATCGCTACTAGGCCCCGCTCGCAGTGCGTGAGTTTAGAAGTCCTCGCACACAATACCAGGACAAATGAACATTCCCAAACTCTACAGCTAACCACAAGCCACTACGAGTCCAACCCATGTCCGGATCCCGCCGGAGGCGCCGATCAAGGCACAACCAGCGGGGGGCATGAACCGGAACCCCCTAGTACCGTTGAGAAACACAGCCGGACCCGTAGTTCCAGCTGCGATACCCGATCTATAGGGGTCGGTAGATAGGGAGGGAGAAAAAGGGCTGTCATATACAGGCGTTCGCGAACGATGTGCTGCTTGTCTTCGATGGGGACTCGGGACTGGACATCTCAGCAAAGACAAACGATGCGCTCTCTGATGTTTGGAATTGGGGCGTCATAATTAAGCTGAGGTTCCCTGCCAATGAAACGGTAGCAATGACAGTAACCAGGAAGCTTAAATATGACGCATCAAAGCTAAGCATGGGGGGGGGGGGGGCAAAACATCATAATGCAGAGGAAGATGAAGGTCCTGGTCTTACCATCAATGACAAGCTGACCTTCAACACGCACGTTGCGAGCGTCTGTAGGAAAGCCCTGAATATACTTAGGACAGCGGCTAAAGTTAGTTGAGGTCTGCATCCGGAGGTCACTAGGCACATCTACATAATGGCGGTAGAACCAATTATCAGCTACGCGGTGGCAGCATGGGCACAAGCTGCCAAAAAGATAGGGACACAAAACGAGCTGGCAGCTGTACAAAGAGGTTTCATGCAGAAACTCTGCAGAGCATATCGCACCGTATCTCTGAATTCGGCCCTATTGCTAGCCGGGATCCTGCCACTCTACCTCCGCATCCTGAAGGCTGCGGCCCTGTATGATGCGAGGAGAGGTAGGACCCTGGACGTGCCGGATAACAGGGAGATGGAGCTGTCAGCTCGGTTTGCGGATACTCCACATCCCGCCTTGAGTCTCGGGAGTGAGTTCGTGGCCTTTTAGGACCAGGAGACCCTGGACCGTTATGCAGTGCAGGAGATCCGAATCTTCACCGACGGGAGTAAGATTGACGGCGGTGTCGGAGCCTCCCTATCCATTGGGAGGGGAGAAGCCGAGATCGCGTCGGTCAAAATCACCCTGGCAAGATACTGCACTGTATACCAGGCCGAACTGCTCGCGATACTCAGGGCGACTGCGGAGATAGTCAAAAGGGGTCAAGCGAGCTACGGTATTTACAGCGACTCTAGATCCGCTCTAGAAACTGTAATAAGCCGTGGCTCGCTTCACCGCTTAGCGCTCGAATCACGGGTGAATTTGCGGAGGGCCTTCGAACAGAACAAGATGGTGAACCTGCTTTGGGTGAAGGCCCACGCGGGTCTACCCGGAAACGAGCGGAACGACGAGATAGCGAAGGAGGCGGCGTCTTCGTCACGGAGGAGGTTAGACTACGACCGGTGTCCGGTCTCATTCGCCAAGCGTTTCATACGTGATGAGACGATTCGCGAATGGGCCCGGAGATACGAGACGGGTACAAAGACTTATAAACTAAACTTAAATTCTATAGTCCACTACTCTCATCTCTACCACAGACACTTAACCTAGTGTACTAACCGATGCACCGGCGTTCAGCTCATCTGGCAACCTTAGGATGAGGGGTTGGTCTGGGTAAGAAGGAAACAGGTTGGGATTGGTCGCAGCCCAGCTGCCGTGGTGTGACTCCTGGCCTCTGGTAGTCTTACCACGCCGGCTGACTCCAAGAGGCTGTTCAAATCACTCACACACTCCGTTACATCGATCCGTGCACACCCAGTCCTCAGCCCACCGATGGCCTCTTAGTACAACTAGCACACACAATGACGCGTGCCAAACCGCCAAGGATTTTCAATATATACGCTGCCGTCAGCGTTATTCCGTCTAACTATACACAATAGCCTCCGTTGGCTTTAAAGATTTAATGCGATTTTACATGCAAAATCACATGCGGCCATGTGCCGACTTAAACCGAAGTCTTCCAAAGCGACTATCGCGAGCGCGAGTCCTGCCGAGCGGACTAGGTACATACGCGAACAATCCTTTATTCTAACCCATTATGAAGACCTAGCGCTGTTCCACCGATGGAATCAAGCAGCGTACCGGACTCACAAATATGCTACGCCATTACCTTTCCGAAAACTGAAACCGAATAGAATTTCATTTTTTTCCCTTTGTCAATTGACATTGACACCTGACAGTAATTTTTTTTGGTAGGCAAATTACCACACCCGTACGGCCTCAATTGATTACAAACAATATATTTTTTCAAAAATTTTACAAATAGTATATTTTTGATTTGTCAGTGCAACGAATGGCCAAACTCGCGGCCGTATGCTCTATTCTAACCGTCACAATAACAGTCCGATGTAAAATCGAATTGTTAAGACTGGCTTGTAGAGGCCTATTACAATCTCGATTGTGATTTTTGCTAAAAATGCCCAAAGGAGATAGGGCAGCTTGTATGGACGTTTGGGCTATTATATTAACAGTGTTACAGACATAACAATTACTGCATTTTGAAAGGAATGATGTTAGCATTACAGTTGTATCATTATTTTGCATGTACAACTCCGCAGATTAGAGTTATAGAGGATTCACGTGAGTTGCTTACCTCGATACCTTGTTCTGCTTTTACACTATTTCTTAGTTATTTGTGTAGTTACAAGAATTTGAAGCTTATTTTTTATTGATCTAGATTAAATTCTGTATTCGGGGGTATAATTTAACATAAAATATTGTGAGAAAATAACTATTTCGAAAGAAAAGCCAGCACAATATATTCTACAATGCATGGAGCAAAGAGAATGATTGAATGGATAACAATCGTATTGACAAATGACATATTAAGACTTGACATTACATTTCAATAATCGATTTTAAAAATCGATTTAAATTAATATTTTACTTTTCTTTTTGTATTTATTATCATGATTGTTAATTCAGATAGTCTACAAAACACAAGAACTAACGTATTGGTATATTCATTATTTTAAATTAAATACTGTTTCAAAGTATGTGACGGGCTGGAACAGGCATGTTAGCAATGCTCACAGGGAGGCTCGATTAAGTTACCAAACGTGGTTATATTACGGCGCACCTACAGTAGGTGAAGTGTATGACAAAATGAGAGAAACACGTAAGGTATTTAAGGCAAAGTTAAAATATGTTCAGAAAAATCAAGAACAAATTAAATAAGATATCTTGACCAAATGTCACACAAAAAAAGACTTTGGTAGATTCTGGAAAGCTACGAATAAAATGAACGATAGGTCGAGCATCCCTGTGAGTGTGGCCGGTATGACGGGGCCAAATGATATTGCCAAGCTTTTTCAAAGGCATTTTACGGTTGAGTCTCCTTTAAAGAGCGGTATGCAGCGGGTGTTTGATGATGGGGGCACTGTGGGATCTAATGAGCTTTCTGTTGTATTTACAGTAAAGCAAGTCTATTCTGTTATAAAGACTATGTCTAAAGGCAGGTCACCTGGCCGCGATGACCTCAGCATCGAACACCTGAAGCATGCAGGACCGCATTTACCTAGAGTTCTAGCTGTGTTTTTTAATCTTTGTCTTAGTCACAGTTATTTGCCAAGGGACCTCATGGAAACCATTGTAGTGCCAATTCTCAAAGAGGACGGGAGATGTCTCGGATGTGTCAAACTACAGCCCTATATCGCTGGCCACAATAGTCGCCAAGGTACTGGACAGTCTGCTTGATGAACAGTTGGCAAAACACACAGCATTATGTGACGCCCAGTTTGGTTTCAGACCCGAGCTGTCCACAGAGAGTGCCATTCTGTGCCTCAAGCAGACTGTTCAATACTACACCAAGAGGAAAACGCCAGTGTTTGCCTGTTTCCTGGATCTGTCGAAGGCGTTTGACTCGGTATCCTATGGGGTCCTTTGGAACAAGCTATATAAGGAGACAACACTGCCGCCCGAGGTCACATCCTTGTTCCAGTACTGGTATTGCAATCAAAGAAATAGTGTAAGATGGGCAGGGGCTCAATCCGACGTGTACAGGATGCAATGCGGGGTGAGACAGGGAGGGTTAAGTTCGCCCCGCCTTTTCAACTTGTACATGAATAGCCTGATCGGTGAGCTCAGCGGAACACATATAGGTTGTCATAATGACGGAGTGTGCATGAACAATATGAGCTATGCAGACGATATGGTTCTGCTGAGCCCATCGATTGGAGGTCTCAGGAGACTCGTGGCTATCTGTGAGTCCTATGCAGTGACCCATGGACTCAAGTATAACGTCAAAAAAAGCGAGCTCATGATGTTTTAGTCGAGATCCATCAACTACTAAGATGTCCCTGGAGTCACGCTCTGTGGTAGTCCTTTAAGTTGGGTGACGAATTTCAAGTACCTGGGTCACTGGGTTACTGACGATTTAAAGGATAACATGGACATAGAGAGGGAGCGGAGGTCGCTGGCTGTGCGATGTAATATGCTGGGCAGAAGGTTTGCACGATGTACGAATGCAGTAAAGATTACTCTGTTTAAAGCATACTGCCAATCTTTCTACACATGCAGCCTTTGGACAAGCTATACGCAGCGAGCATACAGCGACCTACGTGTCCAATATAATAACACACTCAGGATACTGTTGGGGCTGTCGTGGCGTTGCAGCGCGTCAGGGATGTTTGCGGAGGCACACACTGATGACTTCTACGCCATCATAAGAAAAAGATCTGCCTCCATGCTCACCAGGCTCCGCTCGAGCACTAGCAGCCTCCTGAATGTGTTTAAAGACCGGTGGGACACCCCGCTGCTGCGACACTGGGTGAAGCTCCACACCGGATAGTCCCTAGTGTTAGAATTATTGTTATTTTTTGTTTTTATTTTATTTTTCTATTTCGATACTAACATTAACATATAAGTATAAATTGTTTACTAACACTATGGAACCTGTTTTCCGAAATAAATTATTTGAATTGAATTGAATTGAATTGAATAAGTATTTGCAGTTAGACAAAAGTATATCGAATTCGATAAATCGATTTGTTACTGACTAGATGTGTGTTTACAAAGTATGTTTAAGTGTTATTTTTGAATATCCGTTTTTTTTGTTTATCTAAGTTTTGCGGAGTGTTACAGGTTTATTTTAGAAACCAATAATAATACAATAAGAAGACCTTATTTTCTATACCATTTTTATTTCTGTAACGAACAACTAATTGTGGCCCAAAATTACCTATCTCCTTTGGCGCTCTTGATCTCAGAAATAAAAATACATTTACAGTTTTGACTTGTTAAATAGTGTAGAATAGCTATTGGCATAGTGCGTAGCGGCCTCGCTTTTTGTAAATTTTGCTTAACATTTTAATTTAACCCAAAATTGCAGAGAGATTTTCATTAAATGCGCGAAGGCACTTTTTCGAGCTTCTAGATTGAACTACTGTTCGAAACAAATGAAAAAAAAGTAGAATGTTATCTCTTATATAGTCGTTTAGTGCTTAGCGGCCTTGGAATAATTTTTAGATATTATTAATTTTATATAGAAAAAAAATCTTATTCTAAACCAAAAATTTCAAAAATTGCTTTAAGTTAACTGTGAATTTCTCCTATCTAAGATAATATTATGAATCAAAATTTATATCAGAATAATTATTGTTACTTCATGAAGAATAAACATTTTTTAATGAATTTATTATCCTACTTCGGTAAAAACGATAAATACAATTGCAAAATTACTAGAAAATGCAATGCGCCGGCCGGCGGCCGTCCGAACTCAGCTTATTCACGCAGAGTGGAGATTTTTAATATTAAGCATGAATTTATTATCCTATTTCGATAATAACTATAAATACAACTGCAAAATTACTACAAAATGCAAAAATGGGCACTTTACCCAAAACTCACATTTGAGATGTAATAGGCCTCTTAATACTTGGAGTAGAGCTACTCTTGCCTTAGTCAACGTTTATTAGTAAGACAGCTTGTGTTTACTGCTACTCGTGCCGCTATTTTGTCATTACCACACTCGCTTTGCCCACGGGCCCCGCTGCTTTCTTATTTGACTACATTGCTCGTTTATTGGACTTTGTTTACTTGAAAGTGTAAGAGATGAGTTTGCGTTAAGAGAATATGCAGAAATGCATTATTTTTATGGAGTAGCACGAGGAAACGGCCGAGCAGCAGCGCGACTGTATCGCAAACAACGCCATCGTGGTGGGCCACAACCTGAGCGATATCCCGACCATCATGTTTTTGTGAACACGCGCAACATATTAATGGCAGGCCGCATTCCTGGTCAACGCGGCAGTCATGAAGGAATTCCTAGAGCTGACCCGGATCGCAGAGAAACGATGCTGGAAGAAATTCAGCAAAATCTGTCTACGAGTACGAGAGTTTTAGGTCGTAATCTGGACATCCCAAGGAATTTTATCCAAAATATACTCCGCGATGAAGGATACCATGCGTTCCACATCCAACGAGTCCAAGCTTTACTACCTACAGATCATCAATTATACGTTGATTTTGCCAAACCATGTTATGAAAGGAGGAAGAGGATCCTGGATTTTTTAATAAAGTTTTATGGTCAGATGAGTCACGATTTGAGCGATTTGGATTATTCAATGTTCATAATTATCACACGTGGGCTATTGAAAATCCACTATAAGTAAGGGCTTAACGTTTCAACATCGTTTCAGCGTTAACTTGTGGTCTGGTATCCTCAATGGCGAATTTATTGGTCCGTCCAGACTTAATGAAGACACCTACAAACACTTTTTTAAAAAATGAACTTCCAATGTTGCTTTTAGATGTAAATGTCAAACTTAGACGAACCATGGTGTTACAAAATGAAGGCGATGGGGCGCCTTCATTCACTACGCTACGGAAGTCCGAAATTACTTAAATGAAACATACCCTAACAGATGGATCGGACGCAACGGACCGATAAGGTGGCCTCCACGCTCACCTGATCTCAAACCCACAAATTTCTTCATTTGGGGCTATTACAAGGAAATAGCATACGCTCGAGAGTGTTCAATTGAGCAAGAGCTGAGGCAGAAGATTGCAGAAGCAGAACGGGTCGTAAGAGAGAACAGAAAGGCTTTTAGACGATCGAAAGACAATTTTTTTCGTAGGTGTAGAATGTGTATTGCTGCTGGAGGAGGCTACTTTGAAAACCTTTTGTAAATTAAAAAAATAAATATTTTTACTTTACCATCTGTGTTTTATTAACAAAACACTTTCAAACTTACAACTTGTCTTAAGTAAACTCTGAAGCTATTTGTTGGTTAGTTTCCAGTATTATTATCACTAATTAAACTTACAAATGACAAAATGACAAAAAAAAAGTTATTTATCAGGTGGCTAATTTTAAGAATTTTTCACCTCGCTGTCTTTGAAGCACGATTATAGCCAAAATAGCCCCATTATGGACTACTTTTTAAAATGATAATGAAAGGTAAGAGTCTGGCGCATTGTTGAAGTCTACTTAGAAACCATAAAGTCACCTGTTCAGATTTTTTATTTAAAGTTGAAAATTTAAGTCATAATTCACCAAACGTAAATTTTTCACTTTAGACCAACAATTTCATAACTTTTATCATAGTTACAAAGCTAATTAGTTTATCCATAAAAGTACTACTCATGAAGATTCAGTTGCAATAAAAAAGTCTCGACAGAGTCTTCTACTTTTTTTTAAATTGTACAGGTCGAAAAATCTCAGAACTTCAGAAAAAAAATCAGAACTCGAATACTATGAAAAATCGCGGTACATACGTGGGGGTAATCCGGATACCCCACGACACGAGGGATCCAATTTTTTTTGGACGTCAATGTTTTAGCCACCTATATAGTTATATAAGACAAAGACAAACAAAGACAAAGATTTTTATTTTGCTTGAAATATGGTACATGAGTGGTGGTTAATATAAATATGGTTCACATATTTTACCAGAAGCTGGTACGCAAAAATGAGTTAAAAATTAAAAATAAAACAGAACAAAACTATGTATTTAAACAAAACACTTGATCAGTAAACACTATTACAGTCATACTCATACTCTAAAAAGTCGTGGGGCTAAAGTATTCTTGTAAAGAATAAAACCATTTTTGGATAAGCCATTTTTTTAGTTTTGCCTTAAACAAATTTATAGGCATCATTTTCATGTCAGCATCCAGCCTATTATAAATTTTTATTGCCATTACATAACTGTTTTTTGCACATGACGCAGTTTTGACTAAAGGTAGTATTAGCTTATTTGGGTATCTACTGTTTACTTTGTATTCTTTTTTAAAAAGTTTGGTATGTAACCGAACAAAAACACAAATCTCATAAATATACAACGATACGATGGTTAAAATTCTTAGTTTTATAAATAAAGGTCAACAAGAGGTTGAGAAATTAAAGCTTGCCCGATGTGACAAGAATTGCCCCATATTACAATGCCATATCTAAGTAACGAACCTACATAGCCATGATATGCTTGAATAGCAGTAACTTGATTGCTAATCTTCGTGAGTCGCCATAACGCATATGCAAAGGATTGCATTTTATTACAAATACTAGTAATATGCTTGGCCCAAGTAAACTTATCATCTAAATTTATTCCAAGAAATTTTATTTCATTACATTCTTTAATTACTTGATTTTGAACATCTATGTTTAACAATTGCTTATTTCCATTTTTATTTATAAATTGTATGTATGTGGTTTTTTTAAGTTTATGTTCAAATTGTTATTAAGTGACCAGTCTGCTATTTTATTTATTGTTAAATTAATTTCCTGGTTATAGCTTCTTATATCTTTACTTGGTATAATCACACTAATATCATCCGCAAAAAGAGTGCAATCATATCCGGTTACATCAGGTAAATCATTTATATATAACAGGAAGAGCAGCGGACCGAGAATGCTCCCCTGAGGTACACCAGAATAATTTATTTTAGTTCTGAACCTATAAGCGTTTACTTCATTACTTTCATCTAGGTATGTTACCTCCACATATTGTTTCCTATTTTTGAGATAGCTTTCAAGTAATTCGTAAGCTGGACCTCTTATACCATAACTATGACATTTTCAAGAAGAATCTCATGAGAAACAAAATCAAACGCATTACTCATGTCGAGGAATAATGCTGTAACTGGTTTTCGATTATCCGTGTATTTTAGCAATTTATTCACAAGCGAGAAAGTCGCTAGAGTAGTTGACTTTTCTTTTATAAAGCCATACTGTTCAGGTTTTAAAATTTTGAAATTATTAAGAAAACTTATTATTCTAACATATATTATTCGTTCATTTAATTTGGATAAAACTGGTGTTAATGCTATTGGTCGATAATTTTCTAGTTTGTCGTTATTGCCTTTTTTATGTAGGGGCTTTATAACAGATATCTTTAAAACTTCTGAAAAAACACCTGTTGCAAAAAACAGATTTATCATGTGCGCTAAGATAGGTGCAATCTCATTTTTACACTCTTTCAGTATACTTGATTTTATTTCATCATATCCTGTAGCATTAGTTGACTTAAGACTACTTATTATTTTAACTATTTCATATTTATCTGTTGGATTCAAGAACAAACTATTACAATTATAACTTAAATTTGAGTTTACCAATGTTCTATAATTTTTATTCATTTTATAATTTTTATTTGTATTTTTAATGTTAATATAGTAATTATTGAATTCGTTAGCAATGTCTATGGGTTTATCTATTATCTTAGTATCTATAATCAGTTTATCTATATTCAAGTGAATTGGATTGGTAGCCGTTCGATTTTTTATAATATCCCATGTGCTTTTGCATATGTTTGTCGAGCTATTAATGTACTGGATGTTGGATATCTTTTGAGCTTGGTGTATACACTTCTTTAGGAGTTTCGTACATTTCACATATTTTATTTTATTTTCTTGTTGACAGAATTTATAGTAATTGAAACGTAACTTCCTTTTTGTAACCGTAGATTTCTTTATGCCTTTGGTAAACCATTTCTTTAATTTTTCTCTTCTACTTATTTTACCTCGCTTCATTGGGAAACACAGTTTATAAAACAACAAAAAATATTCAGATAAATTGGCATCTCATCTCATCTCATCATTTTCGGCGTACACGCATGCCCATGATAAGTTTTTCATGCAATCCTTAAATTTAGAGATATTCTCTAAACTGTAGTCCCTTTTTTTTACAAACCAATGATCATTAGGGTTAATGGCATTTAAGATTTCGAATTTAAGACATTGCGCTGTATCATGATCCGATAATCCTAGATTTAAAACTTTACATTGAGTTAGAGGTATGTTACTTATTATTTGATCGAGACATGCAATTTTCCGTGTTGGGACCTTTATATGTAATTTAAATTTAGAAATCATTGTTATTCGATTTAATTTATCAGAAGCCCTTGATTTCTTTAAGATGTCTATGTTTAAGTCTTCAGTTATTATTATTTTATGTTTTATTTTTTGCTTGAGTCTATTTAGGATTTTTCAAATTTTTGTAAAAATAATGATAAATTAGAATAAGGTGTTCTATAAATACATATTATAATACATTTAATAGCCACTATCTCGATACCGCAACATTTGAATATTAGTTCTTCTGCAAAATCATTTAGAAATTCTATCTTTTTTACTTGCATATTATCTTTACATAGGATACAAACGCCACCTCTCTTTTGTTTTGCCCTTAAAATGAATTTACTAAACGGTAGCCATTCATATGTATATTTCCTTCACTGCCTGATATAATGAATGTTTCACTGAAACAAAGAACATTGAAACATTCGTTTTTATCTCTTAGTTCATCTAACGTTAACTCAATCAAATCTTTTTTGCGTAGTAAGTCAGCTATATTTTGATGCAGTATAGAAAAAAAAATGTTATTTTCACTAGTCATAATATTTTGATTAGAGAAATTTTTATTACTAATCTTTGCGAAAAAGAAATTTATTTGTCCCACCAACTTTTTATTTATTCTAAAATAGTCAGTAATTTTCTTTTGCAGTAGAGTTTTGGCGGCTGTGTTAGACTTGATTGACCCTTGTACAGTAGCATAATCTAAATGATTGACCTGATCACATTTTATCATATTATACCTAAGTAAAATTTTAAACACTGAAAAAAGACGACAACCTCAGGCGGTAACGTCCCGCCTGAGGTTGTCGTCTTTCTTCAGTGTTTAAAATTTTACTTAAGTATATTTAAGCGTTAATAAAACGCTAAAATATAAAACATTAATCATATTATACCTGGCAACCATTTCTGCTTGTAACAATTTTATTTTACTGTAACTCAAGTAATTCCTGTCATAGTACAGTGAATCAATCGTTATGTTGATTTTAAATATAAGATGTGATACATAATCATTATCTGTAACATACAAATTATCAACTTCTAAAAATTTACAATTTTTGAAATTTTCACAATACAATTTTAATAATTTATTAAGTCTAGTTTCATTAAGGTATTTACAAAGTTTAGGGGCAAGTACAAGTATGGTAGGGTCCGGATGAGACTTCAGGAAAAAACTCAACTCTGCACATATTTCTGCAGGGTTGCGGTCCATTTCACCTATGCATATCATGATGATGTCATTAGATGTTGCCTTTTTAGTTTCTGACGATTTTAGAACCACTTCACACATAGCATTTGGTTTTACAACGGATGATATTTGATAATTTTTGTACTGAGTTTTTTCTATTGACCTAATTAATTTTGATGCTAGACCTACGCACTGCTCTCCTCCAAGTATGTAGACATGATTTGTGTCTTCTTTCGAAACAGGTCCAGTTGGCGTGGCTGTTGATTTTCGCTCTATAATACTTAAAGGATTTTTATTATTTCCACGCAGGGAGAACTCATAATATCTTCAATTTGGGAGAAATTTAATTTTGTCTTGTTTAAATTTTTTCTTTCTCGTTTTTTAATAATTGTTGTTGGTGTTTTACATATTGTTTGCAAATGTTTGACTTTTTTAGCATAATCAGATAATTGTTTTTTCATTTGTCCATTTTCTAACAATAAATTCTCTATTTCGTTGTCTGCTACCTCAAGCTTAGATTGTAAAGTTTTGATTATTTCCTTTAATTCAAGTAAATCAGAGTTTCCAGTAGTATTCAACTCCGGACAACTTTTGTGCATTGTATCGTTATGTAAAATAGAAGATTCAAACTCATCCTCTGATAGCGATTGAAAAGAATTACTAATGGGTACATTATATTTCCTTTTATGAGTAACATTGTCTGGTGTCATGTTCATTTTACAATCTTTGCATTTCCACATTTTTTTTCTATTAGGGCTCATTAGATAATACAGCTTTTCAGAAATGTTTACGCAGTCTATATCATACATATGTAAACAGTTCGAATATACAACAAATAGTCTGTTTGAAATAACATGTTTACACTTATAACATTCCTTCGACATTTTGGTAGAATTCAATAATATTATATGTTGTCAGAAGGCCGTATGTTTAAAACTCCTTTGCCTTGAAAAACAATATGCAGTCCTTGTTTATGGTTATGAGTTAAACTGACATAGTCTAGTAGAATTTGTGCTTCAGTGGCACAGACTATATAGTGAACAAGTTCAGACGGACATCTATCGTACATTTCTATGAAGCTTTAGAGCTGGCCGCCATCTTAGCTCAAGATTGATGTATGACATTTGTAACTTTTTAATCTTGAATGCTTAATATGAGGCAACAACATTTTCTACATTCAGCCAGAGCCGAAGCGACATACCAGGCAGTTTGTTTTTCTTGGGTAAATTAGGATATATCAGAATTTACCAAGGTAACTATTAAGCAAGATATTTTGTAATTGCTAATAGTTACCTTTTGAAATAAAAACAAATATTTATTTAGTAGGCACATTTTTTTTAGTAAGTAAGTATATTTTATGAAAGCTTTATTTTGCATCATTGGAAGACTTCTCTTCTGCAACCTGCGGATGTCAGTGCCTCTTGATATTGCACCAGTGCCTAATAGGCGAGATTTGGAAGTTATAAATCTCTTCTCAAAATTTTTGTAACAAACAAAGCGTTTCAAGTTCAAAGTTCATCAACATTCAACGCCCGAAGAGTTTCACTGTTTATGCACTCCAGCCATTTATTGCGTCTAATAGCATTAACACATGGAAATACATGTAATTTAACGGTCTGTTGTAAACACTATCACAGTTGGGAACACTGCAATGATTAAACATCGTAGAAAGCACTAAAACGTAACTTAAACGAAATAATCTGAGTAATACTCAAGTAACACTTAGAAGTTATCTGGAGAAATAGATATGTACGGAAATAAAATCTAGATCGCCCTCGACACAAAACAACAAGTGATGAAAGTGACGCCATTTTCAAAGATTTTGACAGTAGTGACATTCGCATCGGGAAGAAACTGTCATACATCATTCTTGAGATGCGTTCTCT
Source organism: Scoparia ambigualis (assembly GCA_963921215.1). NCBI lineage: Eukaryota > Metazoa > Arthropoda > Insecta > Lepidoptera > Crambidae > Scoparia > Scoparia ambigualis. Next base: position 30,498,490 of record OY992512.1, on the reverse strand, counting down.
ATAGCAACTTTTTTCAGTAGGGAACATTTCCACCCGTGTTCAGTGGTTTGCCGCAGTAGTACGTTTTATCAACAATATTTCTTCAAATCGTTCTGTCACCAATAAGCTTGTGATCTAGTTAACTGTTTGAAATCACTTTCTGGATAATGTAGTTACTTATAACACTTTAAATTAATTAATAACTGAGGAGCAGCGAAACAATACGTCTTTCTCGTATGACTTCAACCGGACGAGTCTATATATAGTCTATAGTCTTAACTTAATACATCTACTTACTACATCTCATAGGCAGCCATTACACGGTCAATCCAGATCGCGAACTAGCCAGCCTGATCGCGATCACAGATTGATGGATTGCGCTACAACATTACACATTCAATCTTGATTTCGTCAGTCCGCGGATCCTTCGCCGCGTGATCACACGTGTTGTCATGGATCTACATAAAGTTAAAACTATATTATCCCTTGTATTAGCCCTAACTTTAATGAAAAGGATTCGAAAAAGGCGCTGGGTTAAACAGTAGTTACAGAAAAGAGAAATACTTGAAGAGAGAACCCATTTAAATCTTCTTAAAGAAATACAACTAACTGCTGAAGATGATGATTATAAAAACTAGGAAAATGTTTACTAGAAAAAAAATTAACCAGTCTCAGGAAGCTCGAATGGGATTCGAACCCACGACCTTTGAATTGCCGGTCCACCGCTGTAATACCGCTGGCTTGCAGTGTAAATCCAACTTACTTATTAGGAAAAATTCAGCGAGTCTTCTGGAGTCTCGGTAGCTCAGCGGTTAGAGCAGTGGACCGGCAATCCAAAGGTCGTGGGTTTGAATCCCATTCGAGCTTCCTGAGACTGGTTGATTTTTTTCCAGCAAACATTTTATCCTATATTCATATAGCATTGTGAATGCAAAATTTCAATAAAAAAGATATTTAAGTATAAGCAATTACGTCTTTATCGATTGTTAAATACTTGCAATAGTATTGTTTTCGACTGTGAGGGTAGAACTTCACAGTGACGTAATACCGCTGGCTTGCAGCGTAAATCAAACTACTAGGAAAAAATCAGAGAGTCTTCTGGGGTCTCGGTAGCTCAGCGGTTAGAGCAGTGGACCGGCAATCCAAAGGTCGTGGGTTCGAATCCCATTCGAGCTTCCTGAGACTGGGTGATTATTTTTCTATTAAACATTTTATCCTATATTTATATAGCATTGTGAATGAAAAATTTCAATCATAAAGATACAAAAACTACTTCAGGATGGATGAAAAATCTTTTAACGAGTTACTACAAATGATAACTCCATAAATAAATATATTTTTTAAATATATCTAGCAGTTTTTGATATCCAACATCTCGTTTGTATTTATTTTTGTAGTGCTGATGCTGGGCATTCCACAATACTGGTAATATTTCCAATATTATAATAAAATCTTCATCAACTTGAGGAAGCGAAGGTGAATTTGGCGAGTTGAGTTCGACCGGCGACAGCGGCAAGCGAGAGCGCGTGTCACCGGACGTCCATCTTGCATAGCGCGTAGCGTAGACTGACGCGATCCTGCGTTTACACGTTCAATCTAGATCGTGATCTCGGATCGCGATCCAGATTTTAAAATTTCTATATATTTTGTGATCTGGATCGCGATCTGTCAATCTACACGTTACACAGTCAATCTGGATCGCGATCACTGATCACGATCATGGATCGCGATCTGGATTGACCGTGTAATGGCTGCCAAAGCGTACAGAAAAGTCCGCGATAGTATGTGTCTATCTCCTAAGATACACTCACAATAACCATTTTTTATGTATAATAAGTATGTATTTAAGTATTTTATGTATGTTTATCCGTTGTCTAGTAACCAATGAGTTTCTTTGAAGCTTCTTTTGGGCTAGATAATTGGTGTGATTGTAGGAAAGTTTTGTTAAATTTTATTTATTATTTAAAGATTTTTAGACATGCCCGGTCTGATATAAATACGAAAAGTCCCCGGACGGGGCACCGATTTGAAACGTTACATGTTTCAAATCGGTGCCCCGTCCGGGCCACGGCACGCCCGTACACGACCCGGTCTAATATAATTCATCCCTAACGGAGCTTTGTGGATTTAATCCACAATTTCTCGCGTTCAACCCCGAGCATCTATCCGCTCGGCTTACTACCGACGACGCCTTCATGTGCTCAGCGTGACAGGTGGTGAGCCCATCGCCGCTCCATGCTGTCGGATGTATGTGCAATCTTTAGTCGCCTTTTACGACACCCAAAGGAAGAGGGGGGTGGTAGTATTCTTTTACCACAAAAAGGGGCATTGCAACGCATACCGGGTACAGCTAAATAATAATAAATAAAGGCAAAAAAAAACTTCGTAATTATTTTATTCATTTAATAGTTAGAACCTTTATGTTAGAGAAACCGCTCAAACTTCATTGTTCTTCTAATAACAATGCAATGTTTTGTAATATGTTTTCGCTTTTAACAACATTTGAATTAATTTTACAACATTTGAATAAATTTTAACTAGCATTTCTTTGTGAAACCTCGTACGAAGTGAAGTCACTAGAAGAATTTTAAACTTAAAGAAAAAAATAAATAAATTAGTAATGAAATAATGTAATAAGTTTTTAGTTGTTTACCTACTCTGTTTTATAAAAATGAAGAAATGGATGATAATATTAATATTCTACTTTTACCAATGCTCTGCAGTGATGAATATAAATGGTAAGTTAAAAAAGTAAACAAGTAAGTGTTTAAAAAAATATCTGGGATGGATGGCGTACCAGTCAAAGTAAGGTCAATTACTTAGTTGAAACGTCTCTCATTTACATAACTTATACCTTCAGCCAGGAATACAGCAATCACCTTTGGCAGCAGAAACCTTAAGATCCCGAAAAGCGAAAGATTTTTTTTAAAAAACCTTTATTTTTATTTTATGTTATTTTTTCTAAAAGCTAATACCTACTTACAGCGTTCGTCGAGTCGTTGAAACCCACCAACCCGCATTGGGCCATAATGGTGGGTTGTGGTTGTGGCCCAACCTCCCCGTTTGCTGTTGTTTATAAGGCCTGTGCCCAGCAGTGGGAAGTTTATCAAAGCCAAAGCCAAATAATTTATTCAATAAAAACCTTAACAGGCACTTATTGACGTCAAAAACTAACATTTAGTTAAATCTTAACAACTAATCTAACTAACTAACTAACTAACTATTCTACCTACCTAACTAATCTACCACCAGTTCGCATTTCTGAGAAAAAGCTAGCAAGAAACTTGGAGGAGGCTTTTCTTTTTTCCACCTCTTGGTAACAATAGTTACAGTGTGTAATAAATATACGTTAATGTAAGTACAATTTGTACGCTGATTGCATTATAGGCTGATGATTTTATATTAAAGGCTATTTACTAACAAATAATCTCCTTTATCACAGCTTCCGAGTTTGCCCGGTTTCCCCCGTTCCGGTTCATCGACCGGTTCTCACCGTGTGTAGACCGTAAGGGGGGCGCCTACTGCAGCGCCAGCGTACAGCTCGTCACAGATGGACCAAACGAGCTGTATGACGCCATGAAGGTTATAACATTACATACATACATTAATTCACGACTATTATCCCCATAGGGTTAGTCCACTAGGCAATAGTCCACTGCCATAGTCCACGGCACACCAATTTTTTTTTTAAATGGCTTGCATTTGGCCACTATCTCAAATTAAACTGCACATATGCTGAGCGTGATAGGTGGTGAGCCCATCGCCGCTACATTACGTACTTTATATACTTAAAGGACATATTTTTTTTACTATGGGGCTTGGTACTAAATTCCAAAGTCTTTTAGCTTGACGCCAATGTATAAATACTTGAAGAATACATTATTATCAACAATTTAAAGACTTCCGTTTTTTTTATATAAATTAAAAACCAATATTGATTTCTACTAGAAAATGGCAATATTATAGTGGGATTGTGACAGTTTATGTTATTAAAAATGAAAAATATGTCAAAACCTCGGACCAAATATGTCAATACGCATCGTAGACAGATGTCAGACTGACAGCCGCCAGACGATTCCCGGCCGCGCTTTCGCTGTGTTATTTGTGTGTATCGTCACATGAGTAACTACTCACGCTCATGTGGTATCGTTGCTAAATACTTTAAGTGCGAAAAAGATATCTGTGTAAGCGATATCGTTTTTACATTACCAAAGACCTCATAGACTTACCTACTTTAATAACCCTGCGTTCGTTAACATTAAAAAAAACGGGAAAGAAACGTACAAAACTTATCAAAATACAGTATTCTTTAACGGAGGTAGTTAGAAATCTAAAAAATATACAGAATGATAGCATTTAGTTTCTTGGACAAGGAAGTATATGAATTGTTGCAGTTAATTTTTCTTTTATTTTAGTACCGAAAAAAATTATGTACTTTGTTAGGTAAGTACCTACAGTAGAAAGATGTGCGTGTGTTCTCACACACACTCACATTGTGAGTGTGTGTGAGTTCGAAGGCGAGTATGCGTGTACAAACGTACCCCCTGCGAAAATTCAAACCCGGAACCTCTAGGTTAGAGACTAGTGGTCTAGTCACTAGACCAATATGAGGCGGTCGATCTTGTAAAAATCGTATTTCCTAATTTACACAAGCTCAGGCGTAGTCGTCAGTTAGACATATACAGCGTACATAACTTTCATGTTTTTTTTTGTTTCGTAACCAAACAATTTTTAATGTCTAATTAGACATATTTTATGTTTCTTGTCGAAATACCGTAAACAGCTCTGTAATAATATCTTTGCTATTATAACCAAATGTTCAAAGTACACACTGTAGACAAAAAGTTCAGAGCATTTGCGTCATGCGTAAATCAGACACGACTTCCTACTATGTACCTAATTGGCTACTTAACAGTTTTCGAAAAAGTGTTAAAAAAATTACAAACGCTTATTTTATACCCCGTACAATATTTTCTTTCTCGAAAAAGCTTTATTCAACAGAAAAATACATATTTTTCTTTATTGATTTCAAATTTTGTGCGAAAACGGTTGGTCACGTGACATTTTGCTCGGTGACGTCACAAACCTGACAGGTAGTTTTTGTATATTTTGTGAAATGTCACATGAAGTTCAATCATAGCCGCCCGTGTTTCGGGTCTTGTAATCCAGAGATAAAAAATCGTTAATTTATTTTGTAAAAACAAAATATTTACAAATTATCTTAATAAAAAAAAACTATTGGATAATTATCGTTAAATCATAACCTACCATTACCGACATATTTTATATTTTATTGTTACAACTGTCAAATAGCCAATTATAAAGTTTAATACAGCCTACTGTCCCACTGAAGGGCGTGAAATCAAGTCATCGCTACAATAAAATAGTATCTTTATTATTAAATTTTTTGCAATCACAATGCTATCTAAGGTACTATCGGGTGACAAGGCCCACAGTTTTCCAAGGCCCAAGCGCAGAAAACCATGTTTATTACATTTGATCCGTGCCAACTTCGTAGCATGCATGAAACACATCAATATGAACGCCGAAACGCAGCAGCGGACAGCGAGCGGCCACCATCTTGTCCGGTAGTTCGCCGACATCGGTCGCGGCCGCTCATATTACTAATTTTGGCTCCTAAAAAACGTCAGTTTTTACTTGTTTATCTACGCTTTGTTAGTGGATTTTCATTTATTGTATTTATTTGATCATTACTCTTTTGATATTTACATAAACATGTGCGATTTTATAGCTTTCTTTTTTGTAAATATTCAATTTGTGTTGTAAAGACCACAACGGTTAGGAAGGCCCAACGAAGTAGTTGCTTGGGCCTTAATAGGAATTTAAACAATAATTACTTAATTTTAGTATAAATACCAATAATTTATAAGTAAAATCTAATATTAATACAATAAACACTTAAAAATTCGATACCTCGGCTGTTTTATTACACAGTGGAAAAGTATTTTTTTTAACAAAATATTAATCATTTTAGTATCCGATTGCTTTTATCGAAGTTTATGAATGTTACAATTTTGATGTGTATGTATCCTTATGGTCTTTAATGCTTACTTTTGCTCCAAAAGACTTAAAAACTGCACGGGCCTTATTGGACATAACATGTTTAGTAAAGCCCAAAATAAGGATTTTTAAAAATGTTTATAAACCTAACTAATTATCGTTGTAGCTTCAATAACTACTTTTATTTGGATTTTGAAATAATCATAGCTTTCATTGTTAACACTCTTTTTCTTCTAAATGATAAAATATAGGTTTTATTTCAATTTGTAAAAAAGTATGCCTTGTCACCCGGTAGTACCTGTACCTTAGACCGCTGGCTTGCAGCGTAAATCAAACAACTAGATAAAATTCAACGAGTCTCGGCAATACAAAGGAAAGGAATCCATAAGTTCGAATCTCAATCGAGCTTTCCTGAGACTGGTTATTTTTTTCTAGTAAACATTACATCCAATAAAATAGTAATATGGCTTATAATCATCATCACTTTTGCCAAATTCCCAATAAATAAATAAATAAAATAAATAAATAAATAAAATGCAGGTTGGTAGTCACAATTCATTTATTTAATAAAGACAAACAGTATACAGCCAAAACAAATTACAATAAATAATTAAGACTAAATAAGTACTAGACGGTAAACCAAACCATGTGGTCTAATCGTGGTATAAGCGATAACTGCTAACATTGGTTTTGAAATTATTAATTTTAACAAAACTAAAAACCTAACTAAACAATAAACAAAACTTTGCACATAATATAACATTTATTTTAAAATCGATTCCGGGCTATATTACATCGAAAAATCCAAATACACACTTTGCTTGACCAGGAATCAAACCCGGGACCTCCGGATATATATATGGCTGTGAATCGAAATAGCGGACTAAAAATGCATAGTATATTTTTTATTTACAGAACTATTCATTCTCAGCGCAGAGGCACATCAACTACTTGAACCCTCACTACGGCTACTGCATCACGGGCATGCGATGCAAAAAGTACTACAAGGGTGACTCTGATGAAGAGCTTGTGGAAGCCATGTGGGCTTGTTTAAACCACTCGCTGCAAACCAAGTATGGGCTGAGCGCCCAGTTGGAATACACCACGTGCTACCGACACCGCGAGCGCAAACACCCCGTGTCTGAAGCTGACCACGCCGTGACGAATGTGTTCCTCGTGCTGGTTGCCCTCGCTGCCATCGGCACTGGATACGACCTGTTCGCCGCTAATAGGGATCCCGACAGTAATCACAATCATGTATATTATTATACTTTTAATGAACGACAAACAATGTTTTTCAGCAATCACGTTTGTTCTAAAGTCATACAGCGCAACGGAAAATCGCTTAGGCGTTATTAGACTCACCTGATGGTAAGTGACGTAACGCATACACTGAGCCCTAGGGCGACCGCGAGTTAAGTAGGACTCTCCTCCCCTCCCTCGTCCAGAAAAGATCTTGAAGGGGGAAGGCCTACCCACTTAACCCCCAGAGGACGGCATGGCATTGCAAACCTAGTACCAGCCCTTCTATACCATCGGGACCACGAACTTCAAGCAACGAGTTTCGCCTGAAACACCCCTAACAAATACCTAACAAATAAATGGGAATGTTATCAGCATTCTCGGGGATCATGGGAAGTAACGATAGGACGAAGGTTAAAGTAATGATCGCATGCCTGAACCACAGTTAGGAATATAATATTGATAAAATCTGCATTCTTGAAAATGTTATTTAGGCCATAATAAGCTGTACATTCATTTCACAACGAGATAGCGTTTAGTCTGATAAGTCTCCCCTGGTGGTAAGGCGGAAGCTATGGCCAAAACACAAAATTTATTTATTTTCATAGTAAGCAGTTGTTGTTAAGTTGGGTATCACTTTTAAGTTTAAAAAACCCTAGAGTGGGCGCGTCTTTACGCGAATCGTCAGTGGGCGCGTGGGGAGCATTTTGCCGCCCCTTTTCTTTGATAATTTTAAGTAGGAATACAGCAATTGAATTAATTTTTTTTTCAGGATTTAAGTAATACACAAATAGGTAATAATAAATCAACATATTTATTACACTCTGTTTTAAGAACTTTGGTTTACAAGAGGTTTTAGAAAACGTAATATATTAATTGACATTTTTAACTTATCCTATATAATACACTATAATACTGAAAAAAATAAAAAAAAATAACAAAACTATATTGTTTTCTAAATCTACAGGATATGTTTTGTCCAAATAGTCTTCACAAAGGTATGTGCAACGTTCATTGCACAGTAACTTTGGGCATCTGCAACACCCTTTTTTCGCGCGCGTATTTTTGTTTGTTGGACATATATGTCCAACAAAGAAAAATACGCGCACGAAAAAATACTGTATTTGACCTCCTTTTTTGAAGATGATGCTCGTTTTACTGAAACAAGCGAGCTATTTGGTTCCTCAAAGGAATATTTAATGTGTCTATAGAAGACCTTGTTATCATATATTGCTTGACTAGGACCATGGCAATTTCTTTCAAATACTGTCGGCGTAGCATCAAGTGTTCAGTATTGGCTTTGTAAATAATTTGACTGTTTATACCGGCAATATTCATCATTGAAAAAAAGAACCTCATTGGCCATCTGCGAGTCATTCGTCAAACAGAATACTCTTCCTTCATTTGGTCTACCACGTCAACACCACCTTTGGTTCCATTATAAAATGTTATAATTTCAGGCTTTGCCGCAGGCCCGGACTCGTCGTTGTCTGCTGACTGTTTTGTGTCCGTGTTATGCTCACTATCATCACTAGATTTAAACTTTCTGACATATTCTCGCCTACAAACTGTGAACTAGCATCTTCAAAATCAGACGTTTCCTCTACCCAAGACATATTTGAGCGTCCATTTTGTTATTTATTTTTGTTATTGTCACTTGATACTTTTAAATCCTGAAATTAAAAGTGGTTTTTTAGTTTTCACAATTATTGCACTTTATAATATAGTCTACATTTCAACTTTGCAAAAAATACATGACACAATTTTTACTTACGTGAGTGGGCGCGCGGTGAGCAATTTGCCGCATTGCGACACCTGATGGTAACAATCTTCTCCTCAAGAGGTCACCCGCGCACTAATGACGTCCAGTCTTTCGTCACGCGATGCGAACGAAAGTATGGGCAGCTACTAAAAAGCGCAAGCCTAACGGAAAATGGTTTTACGAATTATTAACGTTTTTTTAGCGCGGGCGGCAAAATGCTCATAGCGCGCCCACTCTAGGGTTAAAAAAAGCTTTCCCAAAAGGCTTGCATGAGAGTTGGTGACGGTTACACTCACTTGAGTGAGTGAGCCTGTTTTAGCAGCCTGAGACAAATATTGGAACCAGGGTTGCCCCCTTGTATTCTTTTTTTGCTTTTTGCGATATTTAACAAATATTAGTCTTTTACGTAAATATAGTATTTTATCGTACTTTACTGGTGTCGTAGATTATAAAGTACGCCTACATGAAAAGAGGACAATATTCTAGAGAACGGGTGGCAACCCTCTAATTGGAACTCTTGGAGTTATTCTTTACGGCTCAGAGATAGATACCTACCTATGTAATTTCGCCAAGGAATTAAGAACAAGAAAAGAGTGAAAAGAGAGACCTTTGACATACCCTTTTTAAATTGCAACTTACTTCTTCTTCTCAGGTTGTTTAGTTATATCAGTGAAGAACTTTTGTTGTATCAGGTTATCTAATGTGCTTCTCTATACCCGCCAACTGGAATAAGCTAAAGGCTCCGTGGCCCCAGGACAAGATGACAGCGCGGCTCATAGGAATTAATGGCATCAGGTATGATGTTAAGCAATAAAATTTATGTTCCTAAATATTTACCTTCCGAAATCCGTCACTGCAAGTCCACTGTCCATCTTTAAGTCTAAACTCCACAAGCATCTTTTGGCTCTGTCATCTGCTAGTATATAGTTTATTTTTATACATTATAATGTATGTATGTATATTTTATACTATGTTTTGTATGTATGTATGTTTATAAATTAATATATATTGATTTTTAGTCCATCATATTATCTATTTATTAAAACTTGCGCACTTCCTCTATCTCCTTCTTAGGTTCCATTAACCAAGGGTTATCTAGAAGAGATCGCTCTCAGCGATAAGACCGCCTTTGTACATACTAGTTTTTAGTTTATGTCATGTGTAACTGTTTCTCGTGTATGTGCAATAAAGTGTTTGTCTATCTATCTATCTATCTATCAGCTGTGTGGTGGCGACTTTTAAAAAAAATGCTGTATAATAACCTATCTCTTCTCTTCCACTGGGTGTTGCAAAAGACGACTAACGGACTAAAAACTACATATCCCGCAGCATAGAACGGCGATGGGTTCACCACCGTTCACGCTGAGCACACAAGTGCAGGTGTAATTTTTTTTAAAGTGTAGGTACTATGGCAGAGTACTACTTCTGCGGTCCTCATTGCCTAGTCTCTGACTCTAGCCCTTTGCGTATAATAGTCTTGGATCTAAGTATGTATTTTACGACAGGCTTTAGTGTTGGTAGTATTCTTTAGTGACCCTCTACACCACACGGCTCCGTATTCCCAGCAAGAATTTGAAAAAAAGAAAAAATTATCTATGACTGATGATTACTATTTCTTCTTTACAGAGCCATTACGACACTAATACTCGTTATAGTACACTCAGGCTCTACCATATTGCCCACAATAGAAAATCCTTACCGGATGGAAGAAGTAAGTTTCACTATAGAGCTAGTATGGATTTTTTAATAACTTTTCCGGTATTCTACCTCTACAGAATTTATTAACTGTTCAATTGGAGTTATTTGCAAAGCTATTCGTTTTTTAAAGTTTTAATCGCGCTTTCCCATAATTCAATCGTAAACTAAAAGAGACCAAACTTAACTTAGGTATACATTTTTTACATTTAATTCGAATAAGTACCCTCTTGCTCTTACTATTTGCTTGCTTTAATTTCTGTAAGGGTACCTTATTAATATTGTTCATTGATATTTTGTTAATAAACAAAGCTCATATTAAGCTCGCACTTCTATTAATACTTGAATCTAATTCTGACAAAATCAGATACTAATTTTTAATTTAATTTAATTTTAACCACCTCTGTGGTCCAGTGGCTAAGCCACCGGTCTCAGTCCCAGAGGTACCGGGTTCGATTCCCAGCGGGGTTACATCTTTGTGTGCTCAGTTTGGTTGGTGGTAGGGCTGTTAAGTCCGCCTGGCTAGGTACCACCACCTTATCTAAGTCTGTCGCCATAACAACGATGTTTATAGCATTGTTGTGTTCCGACATTTTGAGATAAAATAGCCAGTTCCTCAGTGGTTGAGGATTCCGGGTGAAGCGCGCTTCCACCTTCGGCCTTATCGTCACTTACCATCAGGTGAGATGAAGGCCAAGCGCTTACCCGTTGTAGAATTTAAAAAAAAGTCTTAAGATTCAAAATTCTAAGTTAGTCAAATTGCGTCCTGGATCACCCATTCGGTGATCATTTCGTGCTTCGGAAGGCACGTAAAGCTGATGGTCCTGGTTGCTGTCGTCAGATGGCAGTCGGTAAAACCTCTTCATCAGCATTTCATCGAATGGTGGTCCGCAAACCCTGGGGTTCCGTGGAAGGGTCAATATGGTTCCGCATTCCGTTCGCAAAACAACCTCCCAGCGCCGCCACGAGCTCGATTTTAGTGTCGCGGACATCGGCTGGGTACAAAATTCATTTGCAAATCATACCAAATTATTTTTCATTTATTTGTTTCACCTATTTCGATAACAAAAATACTATTTTGCTATCGAAATAGGGTTCCGTGGTAAAAAAAATTGGAACCTCTGCTCTACATAACCAATTACACCCAGGACCAGCGTGGTATGGCCCAATTTTGGAGAGGGGGTTATGGGTTTTAGCGACTGCCACTTTAGCACAACAACCGGGACCAATGGCTTCACGTGTCTTCCGAAACACGGAGGAGCATGATGTCTTTATTTTGATCACCGATCCAGTGACCCGACAGTCCGAAATTTGCTGAACTAGCAAAATCACAAACCGTTCGCTTCAGCCTCGCCTGCACCATCGAGATCTCCATACATACATACATACATATAATCACGACTATTATCCCCAAATGGTTAGTCAGAGACTAGACAATGAGGACTGCAAAGTCCTCTACCATAGTCCACGTTTCACCAAATAGAGCCCATCGCCGCTCTATACTTTTGGGTGTATGTGCAGTCTTTCCAGATTTCCAACTTGTTAATAAAAGACAATTATATTACTTCCAGACTATGACAACTGCTGGCTATCAGTTCATGGCCAACGCAAACCTCTGCAATCAGACATTTTTCTTCTTGTCCGGACTGTTTCTGGCGTACACAATGCAAATATCTAATGAAAGAAAACCGATGACGTGGACATCGCTGCCCAAGGTTCTTTTCCTCAGGTGGTTTAGGTAAGCATAACATAGTCTAGTTTAGTTGATCAATATCAAAGTCAAAATAATGTTTATTTTAACAAACGTAACAGAAACGTAACAGTTACCTATCTCGACCAGTCTCTATAGCTTCGGGGGTCCCACAAGGGTTCCATTTGGGTCCTATTCTCTTAGTTCTGTACACTTGACTCCCAAGCTTAAGAATCTGACATTGCTCTACACTGATGACTTGAAAGTGTACGCTCAGATTAACTCAATAGAGGACTGCGTTAGTCTACAATCAGATATTGGGTCCCTGGTGGACTGGTGTAGTGACAACAGCATGAGCCTAAATGTGAAGAAGTGCTCGACCATATCTTTCACTCGCGCTAAAAATCCTATAGTATTTCATTATAACGTAGATGGTTTTATTCTTGAAAGAAGACAGGTAGTGAGGGATTTAAGAGTTACGTTCGACAGTAAGCTCAGCTTTACCCACCATTACGACACAACCGCCGCCAAATGCAGACAACTGTTGGGTTTTGTTTGCCGCATGTCTCGCGAGTTTAAATCCACTGAGAGTGTCCTTCTGCTATACCGGTCGCTGATTCTTAGCCGGCTTGAGTATGCTTCCGTCGTTTGGTCAGCTTACTATCAAAATCACATCGATAGGCTGGAATCAATCCAGAGGCGTACCCTTAAGGTTTTGACGGCCAAGCGTGGTCTTAAGCGCGAGCTTCGGTCTTACAGCGAGCGTCTAAGTTTCTTTGGTTTGCAGAGTTTGTATTGTGCATGGTATGTGTAATGCATGGTATTTTGCATTTATATAAAATACTGAACGGTCTGTTATCGACATCTCTTTTATCTCAAATTTATTTAAGAACTCCCAACAAGTCACCTAGATTGGAGCGTCCGTACCGCTTCTTGCAAACAATGTATTATTCAACAACCCTATACATAGAATATGCCGTGATTTTAATGAATTGCTGAACGAAAAGGGACCCTCTATTGTGTCTGACGTCTATGGTTCGTCGCTTTATGCGTCGTTAGCAATTATAAATTTAATCTAGGTAAATTAATAGAGTAATGTAATATTTGATATGTATAGACCTTTTTAATTTGATTTTTATTCTGTTAATTTTAATAATAAATAATAATAATTGTTTAAAACCAGCAATGAACTGCAAAACTGCAAACCTGCAATGAACAGGGTATGAAAATAAAACTGTCAGGTGACATTGACATTTCGGTTCGGAACACGGAAGCGTAATGGCGACGGTCGGTTTACGGGACGCTAGTTGAATTCTATCGGTTGAATAGCGTCAAATCTTTGAAAATCGGTTAGAAAACCCCGCGAGAATTGGTTGCGTATGAAGTCCTGACGACAGGACCACGCGCTCGCGTTTATTGATAATTCGATGTGTTCAGTTAGGAAAACTCACCACATGTTTCGGGCGTGAGTTGTGCGGACCAGAAATCGGCTTATTAAAAAAATGCTGCTCGTCAATCTCCTTGTAAACAGCCATCGGAAGCTGCGGTGTAATTTATCGGACGGACGAACGCATGAGGCAGGGTATATGTCGCAAATCCTTGGCGGATTAGCACGCGTTATTGTAAGTGCTCATGGGATACCAGGCCATCGGAAGCCTGAGGACTGGATGTGCACGGATCGGTGGAACGGACGTATGTACGGAGGCGATTTGGACGAGCCTTCGAGGAGTCGGCAGGCAAGTCACGCTACCACCAGGCAGGCGTCACATTGCATCACAGCAGCTGGGCTGCAACCATCCTGATTTCTTCCTCACCCCTGTCCTTTCCTAAGGTTGCAAGGCGGGTCAACCAACGCATCATTCGGTGAGTACATAGTATTTAATTTTAGTTAGTAAGATCAACGCTGCGTATCGCAGCTAGTTTCAAACAAGTCCTGGGGGTTACTCTCGAACGCAAAGTCAATCTTAATACAATTCCAATGCAATTAATATTTATCGATATTGGGATAAGTAAAGATAATTCCTGAACGCCATCTCGACAATAATTTGTTCAATCAATTTCCACGCAATTTAATTCCAATGTGGCGCTATTGTCGCTTACAAAAATGCCATTTGACATTTTTTAGATTTGTGATTGGAAATTGATTAATGCAATTCTGTGTCAAGAGTACCAGATCGGTGACCGTGGTCCTCGGTCTGTTTGAATCAATAATAATATTTATTTATTTCAGGCATTTGCCCATAATTTGTTAGTTTACACATGACTTAAAAACTATGTTAGTGATTTTACTTTTAGTAGTTAATGTACTTAAATATTTTTTTAAATTTTAATTCGTTTTATAGTTACTTTTGTGTTGTATTTGAATGTCTATTTAAAATATTTTAATATTACAATAATTAATGCATGTATATTTTATTTATTTTATTAGTATTGGATCAAATTTAGATGAAATTATTTGCCTTGTCAAAGATTACTCATGTGGTGTACACACGTCATAGGAACTACAACCTGTCCTGGATACATATTATCTTGTTACATTTTTTGTTTATACATGCTATGTTGTGTTTGTGTACCGAATAAATTAAAAAAAATACTTGGAAGGAAATACATCGGTGCCACCTACAAAGAAAATTAAAAAAATTAAAATAGCGCGTTCGGCCTGAGATCTAGCCCACTAAGTACTTTCGCAATGCCGGGTCGCTGGAGGGTGACCAAATTAAAAAATACCTCGAGCTCCTCCGTGCTTCGGAAGGCACATTAAGCCGTTGGTCCCGGTTGTTGTCTTAAGATGACAGTAGTTAAAACCCACCAACCCGCATTGGGCCAGCGCGGTGGGTTGTGGCCCAATATCCTCACGTCCACTTGGGAGGCCTGTGCCCAGCAGTGGGACGTTTATATGCTGATTATAATGATGAATAAAAATCAATTGCCAAGGATGTTTGTACGGGCTTCAGAACGGCTGCACCTGTTTGGCTAATTATTTTTTGTTGTGTTTGTAAACAAAACCTTGTGTTTGCATGAAAGTTTTTTTTTCATCACGGGGTACGGGGTTTAGGCGGACAAAGTCACGGGCGGGCCGCTAGTAAACAAAAACACTGTTGGAGTGGGTTCAGCATTTCAGACCCAGGCTAGTTCCACTCACTCTTGGATTTTTTTGACACTTTTTTGACAGTAACTGTCAACGTCAAATTAGACAGAATGGAGCATAGACTATGCGATATTGTGCGATAACAATACATAAGATGAACCACAGATTCGAAATAACCAAACTTGTTCATACTAAAGTAGTCTGTAAGTCTATGTAAACACGGTACAAAGTCAAGTGTGTTTTTGTAGGTGCGGTCTCATGCGACCGCTTGGGGTTTGAGGGTTTAAAAAATATTCGGAAATTCGTCACGGGATAACCGTCTCGCGGAGCGGTGAAAGAGTACTACCCCCTCTCTGCTCTTGGGTGTCGTAAATGGCGACTAACGGATTAAACACTGCACATACATTCAACAGTATAGAACGGCGATGGGCTCACCACCTGTCATGCTGAGCACAAGTGCAGTCGCTATTTGGTGAAAGGTGGAGTGGCCACAGTATTATAATAAGTACTACGTACAGTATGGCCACTCTCTGCCTCCCGCTGAATGCGCAACCACCCCCGATCAGTTACCTCACAGTTACCGAGTAAATGAAAAAGCATGTCTTATCTCACTCACACAAGCAAGGTACGCGTTCACCTGCACGAGCTTATGACTGTGTGCGTAATAGGTTATTAATTAGAACGCGTTTGTTTCATACATTTTGTCGCGAGTGTCAGAGGTGTACTATTTCATGGCAGAGGATTGCTTGCCTTGTCGCTGACTAACCCTTCGGAGATAATAGTCGTGAATATAATGTATTACACTTCTTCCGCAGGCTGGCGCTTGTGGCCATCATTGGCGTTATGTACGCCGTGACCTGGTACAAACACAACAGCTACGGTCCCTTCTGGCATGTAAGTATGAAAACAAATTAATTAATTTTATTGTACAGGATGTTTAATAATAGTACATTATGATACTAGTGTGCAATGTTGGTCATTACAATCAAGGCGGGTGTTGAGCCCGAGCCAAAGGCGAGGGCTTAATGGAATAGAGGATTGTAATTACCAATGCACACGCATTTCGTTCGATGTTCTTCAACACACTAGTGAGGAAAAATAAATAAAATTGTGGTTTTATTTTGTTAATCAAAATTTTTATTATTCAAGAGTCAAGAGTCAAAATATATTTATTTAATAAACTCAATGAGTAAGTACTTTGAATTGCCAAATCTTTTTTAACCTTCCACCCATTCAGGACATAATTTTTTAACTGTGGCAAAGAATGGGCGCAAGAAACAACAGCGCACAAAAGCAACGACATTTACAAACAGAAAAAAAGTATATGTCGTTACCGGGTCAATACAAACTATGAATTTAAAAAATAATAAATTATGCAATACAAAACTACAATACAATGTAGTATCAATTAGTTAAAGACAATTAGAAATAGCTGTTGGAGTGCTTGGAGCATTTTAGATCCAAGCTGTTTTGTCTTCTGTGTAATCTGACACTTTATAATAAGCTTTTTTATAAAGCTTTTCTTTGATTTTGATTTTAAATTTATTAAGATCTAATTTCTGAATATTATTTGGTACTTTGTTGTAAAATCTTATACAAAGACCCTTAAAAGAATTATTTATTTTATGGAGCCTAGTATAAGGTACTGCTAATTTGTTCTTACTTCTAGTGTTTACATGGTGAATATCACTGTTTTTTGAAAACATTTCAGTATTTTTATAAACATAAATCAAATTTTCATAAATGTATTGTGATACAACTGTCATTATATTTATTTTCTTAAATCTCTCTCTGAGAGAGTCGCCAGCCTTTAGGTTATAGATTGCTCGAATAGCCCTCTTCTGAAGCACAAAGATAGTTTGAATGTCGGCAGCATTTCCCCACAGTAAAATGCCGTACGAAATTACACTATGTATCAACGTCAGTTAACTGACGGATCTTCATTACTGCGTAAGCCGCAGAGCTAAGTCTATTCAACAATTTAGCTGTATGTGGGCCCCACTGAAGCTTGGCATCTAACGTGATGCCTAGAAAACACAGTGGTGTCCACAGGATTCACATTCTTATCTTTAATTTGTATACTAGTTTTTACTTGCTTAACATTAGGCAATACAAATTTTACACATTTGGGTTATCCCTCGTTTAATAGCAAGTTATTCACACTGAACCAGTGAACAATCTTTGAAATCGCATTATTCACATCGTCATAATTTGGGTGTCGTCGTTCCACTTTGAATAAAAGTAAAGTATCATCAGCAAACAATACTACCTCATGACTGTCTTTTACAAAATAAGGTAAGTCATTAATATAAACCAAAAACAAGAATGGACCTAGTATTGAACCCTGCGGAACTCCCATTGTAACCACTGCTCCCGGAGATCTTTTACCGTTTATGTCGACCTTCTGAATCCTGTTACTCTACTAGTATGAGATCAGAAGGCTCAAAAAAGCATCTCTAATTCCATAGTGGTTAAGCTTCCTGACCAAAATTTCATGTTAAACACAATCAAAAGCCTTGGATTTATCACAAAATACCCCTAGGGCATCCTATGATTCCTCCCATGTATCAAATATTTTGATTAAAAGCTCAACACCGGCGTCAGTTGTTGAGCGACCCCTAGTAAAACCATACTGTTTACATTGTAAAAGTTTATTTCTATGAAAAGAAATTTGAATTTGGCCTAGCATGAACTTTTCAAAAATTTTACTAAATGTGGGTAGCACAGAAATAGGTCTAAAATTAGAGCGGTAAGAAGTGCTACCTGATTTAAACAATGGAATTATTTTGGTAACCTATCATAAATTCGAAACTTTCCTGTACGAATTTCAATTGTTCGAAAACGGTATGACGAAATTTTATATACCAGATTGTTTATTTTACATAACTTTGTTAATCCATAAACTTATCATACATACGTTTCATTTTCTAGAAAAACTGTTAGCCGATTATCAAAACTACTTTTTTTCTTTTGGAAGATGTTTTGCTTACAATAACTTTAATATCTAGAAGTATTAAAATTCGAAGTAACTTTTTCTATCTATTCATAATATCATACCCAGATTTTCATTTTTTTTTTGTT
Source organism: Scoparia ambigualis (assembly GCA_963921215.1). NCBI lineage: Eukaryota > Metazoa > Arthropoda > Insecta > Lepidoptera > Crambidae > Scoparia > Scoparia ambigualis. The sequence goes on along the minus strand of OY992512.1, from coordinate 30,479,932 downwards.
TTTAATATTTTATTATTAGGTAAAAAAACTAAAATGTTTTATAAAGTTAATAAGTACTTTGTGTTTTCGGTAAGGTGGTGCTACAAAAGTCAGTGACAGAAACGAATAGCGGCAAACCGACTCCACGTAATCTTGTCTGCCCTACGCTAGAGTAAATATATAAATAAATAAACTTTCCTACACTCACACCAATTATCTAGCCCAAGAGAAGCTTCGTTATGAAACTCGTTAAATGGTTACTAGACAAAGAATAAACATACATAAAATACTTAAATACATACTTATTATAACAGAAAACACCCAGACCCGAGAAAATTTAGAAAAACAATCATTTCTAATTTGGCCTGACCGGGGATCGAACCCGGGACCTCAGAGATGGCGACACCATGAAAACCGGTGTACGAACCACTCGACCAAGGAGGTCGTCAAACAGAGTGTAATTTAAGCCCGCGTAGGCGCGGAGGGGCGAGGCGGCCCGCGAGCTGAGGAGCAGGTGGGTTTAACCGAAGCTGCGGTGGTGAGCGAAAGCCATCTGCGACGATAAGCTCGCGTGGGACCGCCGGAGCCTCGCAGCGCCGGAGCCGTGACAGAAACCATGCTTGCTGCATGCTGCGTGCTTGGATGATGCTGCATGCTGCTTGCTTGGTTGCTTGCTGCATGCTTACTTGCACGCTGCATGCTTGCTTGCATGATGCAGCTTACTTGCTTGCTCTATGCTGGCTTGTTTACATGCTGCATGCTTGCTTGCCTGATGCATTCTTGCTTGCATGCTGCATTCTAGCTTGCATGCTGCATGCTTCCTTGCATGCTGCATGCTTGCTTGCATGCTACATGCTTGCTTGCATGCTTAAACGATACTACGATTACGAGTTGTTCGATAATATTATGTATTTCAATTATTTGAAATGTTGTATTTTTATAATATTGGAAACGTGTTCAGCCAAACGTTAAGTAGGATTTCAAAACATAAAGATTTTGAAAAAAATAACAATGTATAATCGGCATTGCAAAACTTTGTCAATTGTGTTTTCGGTAAAAAGAAAATTCGTACAAGAGAAATTCGAATTTATGATAGGTAACCAATTACTTTACTATGTTTCATTAGGTCAGGAAAAACACCACAGTCAATGCATTCGTTAAATATGCAAGCTTAAACTGGAGCTATTGACATAATTACTGATTTATCGACGTCCACGGAATTACCCCACGGATAAGCAGTTTTCTTTGTATTGAGAGTCTTAAATGTTTTTAATATATCTATAACACAATTTTTTTGAAAACTGAAATTACTTTCACAATCTTTAACATTCTCCTTCAAAACAGATTTAGCTACAGCAGCGGGGGAGGAAATCAAGGCTTTTGTGGTTGAAACTGGAATGTCAGTAAAAAACCTCTCAAATGCTGCAGCAACATCAGCATCAGAAGTCAATGTTTTATTATCACAATTTAAATTGTACTCATTATTACGACTTTTGACCTTTTCTGTTTCATTGTTTATAATATTCCACGTCTTTATGTGCCTTTAATTAAACTTTTTACTAACAATAATTAAGGAGCCACCATGTATTGCATTTCCTTGACTGAACGAACTTCCTACCAAATATCTATTAAAATGTTCAATTTTAATGAACTGATGGTCTCTAAGCCAGTGCTCGGTAATGCAAAAAATATTAATATTATTACAGTTCAATACATGAACAATTCAATCTCTAAATCTTTGCCCATCATTCCTTGGATGTTCTGGTGAACAATGTTCATAGATTCTACATTTTTTGAATTTGCTAATTGAAAGGGGCTTATTATAACGCTACTTTTACATTGATTTAATTTAATTTTATTTACAAACATTTTGCAAGAGAGTTCCTCTTTTGTCTTATAATTTAATTTCAATAATTTGGTAGAGGTGTCCTCTATTGTCGTATTAAAACCTTCGATCAACAATACAACTAAATGTCAGGTCGGCACTAAAAATATGTCTCGGTAAATAACAGCCCACTTGAGAAGTGAGCTCTTATTTTATCGCAAGGCAATAACAGGAAAAACTACTTTATTTCTTGCCTTTTAAGGTTGATCTTTGGCAATAGAACCGCTTGTGGGGGGAGCAGGTAACTGAATTGTTTTCTGAGTACTTCTCCAGCGTTTTTGCGCCTGAATCAAGAAACCAAACTGAGGTCTCTTATGAACACTCCGTTGCGTACTCCATCTCAAACATTGTTGTTTCTAGAGACGCTATCCGCAAAATCCTCTGTAAACTAGATGTGAATAAAGGGGCAGGTCCTGATGGCATACCACCATGCTTTGTTAAGTCTTCTGCTGGTGCGCTTTCCATACCCTTGCACATCTTGTTCCAAAAATCACTGAAATCGGGCTGCTTTCCGAATAAGTGGAAGCTTGCCCATATTGTTACCATCCACAAGTCTGGCGACCCCAGTGACTGTGTGAACTACAGGCCTATTAGCTTGCTCTCGTGTTTTGCTAAAGTCTTTGAATTATTGATTTACGATCAGATATATCATCACCTAAGCCCACACATTCACCAACAACAGCATGGGTTTGTTAGGGGTAAGTCAACGGTAAGTAACCTCATTGAATACACTGACTTTATTTGCGGGGTGTTGAATGGTCGTGGTCAGGTGGACGCAATTTATACAGATTTCCAGAAGGCTTTCGACAGAGTTAATCATACAGTCCTGCTCAACAAGTTAGATTCCATGGATGTACACGGTTGTCTGTTACGCTGGCTGAAATCGTATCTTTCGAATCGAAGTCAGCTTGTTGCTTTAAGAGGTTATTATTCATAGTCAGTTTCTATAACATCTTGTGTCTTGTCTATGTCTTCTCACTTAGGCCCTTTATTGTTCAATGCCTACATCAATGACTTGATGCCAAACTCAGTAACTTGAAATTGCTATTATGCTGATGACTTAAAAATATATGCGCAGATTAACTCTTTGCAAGACTGCCTGTCACTTCAATCTGACATTGATTTTGCAGATATGGTGTACAAAAACAACATGAAACTCAAGTGCGCTGTAATTACGTTCACTCGCAAAAAAATCCATAGATCTTTAATTATAAAGTCGGTAGAGAGACGCTTGCACGTGTACAGATGGTCAGAGACCTTGGCGTTGTATTCGACAGCAAGCAGAGTTTTAACGAGCACTTCGATACTATGGCTAGAAAATGTAACCAGCTGTTGGGTTTCGTATGCCGAGTTTCTAGGGAAACAAGAGAGCACTAGTGTGTCGTCACTGACACTGACAAGTTGGGATGGTTTCATAGAGAATGTATGAAAGACTATTTCGCACTGTACCAGTAGGTACCTACTGTGTCGGAACTGTGACTTCACTGATATGTGTGAATTGACCTTCACCTTAAATAATTTTTGTTAATAATTTATGTATTTAAAAGAACATACACAATAGTCGAGAGTGTATGTAAATAGGATAAATTAGAATAAACTCAATTCTTCACAATAATCAATTATTTTAGCTACAAGCAAGTAGCTTTAAACGGCATTTATGCAGGCCGTCATGAATGGGTGCGCTTGTTACCGTACTTATTCCACGGTGAGGAACACTTACGTTATTTTGGACTGCATCGGCTGCTTACCATCAGGCAGGATGTGGTCACTAAGACGAGTCATAACTCATAATAAAAAAAGATATTTTACAACATGTTTACAACTACTGCGGCAACTAGTGCTGGGATACGGCAACATGGGGATAGGATGTTCTAATCGGTTTATCTTATTTTCATCTAACAGTATTTATTTTACTTTTAGGAGCTTATAAACATCGAGGCGGAAGCCTGCAAGAGGGAATGGCCTTCATTGGTGTTCTTGTACAAAAACTACATGTACGGGAGCGAGTGCCACCTGCCATTCTGGTAAGCTTTACAATATGTAAATAAATTAAATAATTATGTAACTTTACTAATAACTAATAAATAAAAATGATCAAGGCCAAGTTATGCTTCTCTAATTGGTTGAATAAAATATAAACATCATTTCTATATAGAAAACGCCCAGGCACGAAATCATTAGACATAGTTAGACATAGACAAAGTTATTTCTTAATTGACCCGAACGGGAAATTAACACGGAACCTCAGTGACGCCAGACTCGGCGTGCTAGCTTCCATGTCCAGGTGCGAAGGCCTCGACAGGAACTCGGGAGAAAAGGGGCCTTATCCACTAAACACCTCGTACCATACCGTCACTTGTCGCCAGGGTGGTTCGGGACCGCGAACAGCAGACTCCAAATTCCACCTAACGACGGGCTGCGAGTGGGGATGATGCCCGGGATAGCTGGGCACCCTACAGACTCCCGTAACACTCGTGCAATGCGGCTATGGGGTCCCCCACCCCACAGTCACGTGAGCCTCACTTGGGTTGAAGGAGAAGGGCAAGCTGCCGCCTCCTTTTACCGATTCGCCTGCGTCGGATCTGGTCCGCGTGGGTTTGCTCCTCATGGACCCTCTCCGCAGCCTCCTTCAACGAAATATCCGCTTCACTAAAGGAGACCACTATTCCGCTATAGTGTCGATTCTGTAGGTATTCTCGAGGACTTAGCATTAGAATGTGTACTTATCTAGTTTTTATATTATGCGATCGAAAGTTTCAGATTAAAAAATGTTGGCATTGGCAGGTCTTCGGCAGTCGATTTCCATTTGCACATCATCGGAACGACGATACTGCTCCTGTCACCGACTGAAGGAGTCCGTGATGTGGCGCTCTGGCTGCTCTTTGCTATCGGCCTGGTGCTGCCGGGCATCGACACCTACACCAAAGACCTCAAGGGCATATGCCCTAATGACGGGAAGTACGTAACACATACAATACACTCACGACAGTTATCCCTGAAGGGTTAGTCAGAGATTAGGTGACCAGACTCAATGAAGACCGCATCAGCAGTCTACTGTCACAGACCACGTTCCACCAACAACTGCACATTTGTGGAGGGGAGGTGGTGAGCCCATCGCCACTTTAGGCTGCTGTATGTGCAGTGCACAAACACATAATACATTGATGTAATTATATTCTTACGTATACCTCAGCACCAATAAGTACGTTACGTAGCAGGTTGTCACAAATTTCTGATGGAGCAAAGATGACATAGCTAGCTGCTTAAGATGAAAGTGGAATGTGCATAAAATTTTAAACTATAAGTATAAATTATTATAGTTTTATCGGTTTTCGTTCACTGCTGTGTATTAAATTGTTACAGAACCTTGCAACACTTCAGCATATACGCTAAAGACCCCTCGTTCAACTTGCATTCGCAAACGCACAACAACATCCCTGTGTTCGTTATGGGCATGGCCTTTGGACTAGCTTTGTACAAATGGCAGAAGAGTCCAGCTAGTGACACCACTAAATATAAGGTAATGGTAAATAGCACAACAATTTTACGTTCTTGTAGAATGTACGAGAGCCCCGATTCTGTTTTAACATTAATACTTACATACATACGTGTAATCACGACTAATATCCCCGAAGGGTTCGTCATTGCCTAGTGGCAATGAGGACCGCAAAAGCAGTCGCGACTGCACATGTGCTCAGCGTGACAGGTGGTGAGCCAGTACAGCTCTATACTGTAGGATGTATGTGCAGTCTTTAGTCCGGTAGTTAGCCTTTTACGACACTCAAAGGAAGCAAGGGGGAGGTACGTAGTATCTTTAAACGAGCAGCAACGCGACACGTGTCCTATGAGGAGGCTTCTGTTTTAAGCAGAATTAAGTCACTTTTTTATTCAGGAGAGGATTGAACTAACTAGTCTAATTATTTGAAATTAATTAAAAAGTAGGTTGCGAAGCAATTTACTTACTCGCCTAATACGAACAATTATTTAGGGTGGTCGCCAACGTATTACAAAGAAAAGATGATGTGACTAAAGAGGGAGTGACTGTTCAGGTGATGGATGGGCTTGATAGAGGACCACAAGTGAAACGGGATCTTGGACGGGCAGTCACCCTGCCACTGGCAGCGAGGATAGACCCAAACTATCGGTGGTTAGGGCTGCAGAGTGAGGAGCCTCCTTTAATACGTGTCTTGTCAAGTAGTACTGTCTTCTGTATCTGATCCTTGAACCAGTTATTCAGCAAAATCCTCCCTAGATATTATTGATCGAGGTTCTTACCTTTATCCCCTCACTTGTTGGGCCTGCCGAGCGCTGCAAGTGCAAGTTTGATAGGGGTACTGACTCGGCGTAATTTGATACGGGTACTTGAGTCTTAAGTGGTTGGTCTTACTTAAGTGGTTAGTGGTTCTTTTTATAAACACCACACATTTTGTATATCGTTGGATTCCTAGATAAATTATCTACAATATTATGGCAGATTCATTAAAAAATATTGTACTATAATCAAAGCGCTAAGCGATAACCTCGTGAACAAAGTCAAGGTATTTTAAGATTAATAATTCTGTGTCCAGAAATACACGTACTGGTACTGGCTGCTGCTGCCCATATTGTTGGGCCTGCTGTACGCGCCGGCGGTGCTCACGCTGAAGGAGGGTGAGCCGGCCGCCATCTACGTCAGGGTGCTGTTCGCGGTGCTGCTCAAGCCCTTGTGGGGGGCGGCGGTGGCTCTGCTCGTGTTCGGCTTGATATTCGAGGTTGAGAGTGAGTATTCGATCGGTGTCATGATTTTACTGTTTTGTGTGTATATACTAAAAGATTCGCGACTATTATCCCCAAGGGTTAGTCAGAGACTAAGCAATGAGGACCGCAGTAAGCAGTCCACTGCCATAGTCCACGTTTCACCAAATTACAACTGCACATGTGCTCAGCGTGATAGAGAAAGAAAGAAAGGCGAAGAAATAAAAATATTTTTATTGACCACAAACAGATTGTACATCATTATTATCAGCCTATAAACGTCCCACTGCTGGACACAGGCCTCCCATGTGGACAACAGCACGTGGGGATATTAGGCCATATCTCATATTGCTGGCCCAATGCGGGTTGGTGGGTTTTAACAACTGTCATCTTACGACAAGTACCGGGACCAACGGCTTAACGTGCCTTCCAAAGCACGGAGGAGCTCGAGATGTTTATAATTTGGTCACCCATCCAGCGACCCGGCATAGCGAAAGTTGCTTAGCGGGCAAGATCGCAAGCCGAACGCGCTAGCCGCTGCACCATCGAGCATCGAGATTATACATAACTACAGATGGGCGGGTGGGTAAAAATTGGGGTAAGTAAAATTGGGAGGAAGGGTAAAAAAGGGTATTTACCCATTTATACCCATTTATACCGGGTATTTTTATTAAACACCGGGTAAAAATTGAATACTGTTTATAATACTATCCTTAAAACGATCTACGATGCTAGTTTCGTTCTTGACCATTGAAGATAAAATATTAATTTCAAATAAAACACAGTTGATTATATTTTAAATCTTTAATCAACATCTAATTTTAACTAAAACACAACAAAATGGCGCAGATCTAGCTAGTTGAAATGCACTTCGAATGAACATGTTCGCGTACAAAAAATACCACGTGGAGTGGGGGGGGGGGGGGGGGGGGCGAGAGGCTGCGTGCGGTATTATGGGGACTGCTAGAAACTGCAAGAAACTTCAAAGGCTGGTCAGGTCATGTGTTTTAAACATGACACAAAAGGAATTGGTGTTTTTGCCATTTTTTATTAAATAATTCATTTTGTGAATTTTAATTGGATAGTCTTTGAGTACCAAATTTATTTTAAAGCAATAACATAAGAAAAATGAAATCGAAAACAATTAAAAATAACGATTATTTACAACGCGCGGGCAACGACGGCCGGCCCGCCGACCATCGTCTGTTGACCCGTTCGCGTCAGCTGGGCGATTAGTACCTACGTTAGTCTGCAAAGTGCAATAAGACCCCATTTATTTACCTTTTACAACTGAAATGAAATGTGCGTGTTTAAGGTGCAGTTAAGTCCAACGACTATCGATAGCATCAAGTTATGTTATGGTTTTGATAACGCGCATAAAATTAAAATATTATTATTAATATATTAATTATTAATGATGTTGCCCAACCAACTCGCAAGCCAACTCAACACAATATAGCCCTGAGTCCAACCGGGCGTCAGCCTGGCGAGCGCTGCCATCAAGGCCCCAAACGTAAACAGAGGGTGTAGGAAGCAAAACAGTCTCCGGTTTGGGAGCAACGCGCAGGTGGGCAACAATTTCGTATTGGGGACCCGAGTCCCCTCCCATCCTACTAGCACGAGGCGGGAAATGGCCTTGCGCCTACGGATTCCAAGCACCACCATAAGTGGAGTGGATAGCCGAGCCGATGGGAGAGGGGGTGGCGTCGAAGGTGAGGAGTTCACCCGATCCCTGCCACGAGCATGGGCGCATACAGGGTGGTGACCGAACCACCCTAGCATAGGTTATTGGTGCCCAATGGCACCCGCTGCAGGCCAATTTTCGCCTCCAAAGGCCCTACCTCTCCTAGACCTCGGCTGGACCAAAATAAAACACTGTATGCGCCATACTACTAACTTTACACTAGAGACACTTTTAAGAAACATGTAGTACAAGGGTTATATTGGGCTCATAGACTTGTAGTATTATTTTTTTCTAGGAGGTGATAATGTAATAAATTATGCTTATAATTTGTTTTTTATTATTACCTTTCTGTACATAATTTATTTAATATTTTTGGATATTCCGTGTAAATATTTGTTTTTATTTTCCAAATGACAACTAGTTACCAAATAACACAGAATATTAAAATTATGACTTGGTATTGGAAAAACTGTATAGGAGTTCGTTATTTTTATGATAATTCTGTTAAATTAATAATAAACAAATGGTATGTTAAATGTTTGTAGCGATTAATATTGATTATTATTGAATAAAGAAAATAGTTTCATAATAGGGCACAAAATATAAAGTTCAAAAAAGATATTTGTTTCGAAAGTTTGTTTTTAAAAAGAGAATTTTAAGCATTTTATAATTTTATAAAATTATAAAATGCTTAAAATTACAAAGGTTCTGTTAAAAAAAATCTGAAGGAAGATTTGTGGACGAAAATAATGAATAGCTTACTCTTACCAATTTTCCTCCACTAATTGTCCTTCAGATACTAAATCTGCCAGATCATTCCAGAACTTCTCCCTGTTAGAGGGCACAAGCCTTACCAGCTTATTAATAATCTCGTCTTTTCTAATTTTTTGCCCTCTTAGGGTATCTTCACTTGCTGGTACTGCACTATAATTGTCGTTTTTGCAAAAAATCTACTACTTTATACTCATCTTTCAAATTTTCTTTGATAAACATGTTCCGTAATCCTCTTTTAAATTTAACTTCAACAATATTCTTTAGTTTTATTTCTTGTAAATTATCATTTTGGCTAGCGTTAAACACGGAACGTGCACCGTGTTTTAAATTTGCGCATGTGATTTTCAGTGTTTTATAATAGTTTTATTGAATTTAGTGGCGTATTCAGTGTTTTCACACTTCTGTATGTTAGTTATTAGGGAAGATATTTAAAAAAGGGTCTTCAATTCTGATGCAGTAGAGCACGGTATACCCATTTGTCAAAAAATGACAAAAATAGCAAAATGGCATATTCAGTGTTTTATTTTGGTCCAGCCGACCTCCTCCCCGAAGGGACAGTAGTATGAGTTACAAGATAAGAAATGGCCCCCCGATCGGGCCGTTTTTTAACAGTAATTATTATTATGTTAAGTGTTAGATTAAAAATGAAAAAAGCACGAATTCCGTTTTTGTCATTTTTAAAACACTTGACCTGACCAGCCCTTGAAGTTTCTAGTAGTTTCTAGCACTAGCAGTCACCTTATATACCGACGTTGCCAGCTTGCAGTAACAGGGAGAATGATAATTACATTACCCACTTTATACAGCGTCATTTGAATTATATGATTTTTATGAAACAAGATATAAGGCCAGCGGCCCGGACAGGATTCCAGCTAGACTACTTAGGGTCTGTGCGCCTGAATTGTCTCCGATTCTAACGCGTCTGTACCACCTCTCTCTTCTTACTAGAGCGGCCTCAGTCCTGGAAGCTTGCAAATGTCAATATGGCTTTCGGCGGGGCCGTTCCACGGGGGACCTTCTGGTGTACGTTACTCATTGCTAGGGCAAGGCAACCGAGAAGCATGGCGAAGCGCTTGCCGTGTCGCTTGACATATCGAAAGCCTTTGACCGGGTCTGGCACGCTGGCTTGCTGAGCAAGCTTCCAGCGTATGGCATCTTTGCTGATTTTCGTGTCTGGATTTTGGACTTCCTAAGTGAACGGTCAATCAGAGTAGTCATTGATGGCTGTTCCTCCGACCTCATGGCTATCGATGCCGGGGTCCCTCAGGGTTCCGTTCTCTCTGCTACACTTTTCTTGGTGTATAATAACGATCTGCTCAAGTCGGGAATTGTTGGGTATGCAGACGACAGCACGGTCACAAAGAGGTATCTGTCTAGCGCAAGGGTCGGTGGAGAGAAATTTCGTTTAACGGAAGGAGTCCTTTTAACCTGGCTCCTACTTTCCGGGGTGTAGATGTACCAATTACCGACAACTTCGATCTCCTCGGCATGAAGTTGACCTCCAATCTCAACTTGGGCGACAACATCGAAATCAAGGCTCAAACTGCGGTGACAACGCTGGGTGTTCTAAATAAGGTTAAGCAATATTTCACGCCAGGACAGCTTCTAACTCTATATAAAGCACAAGTCTGGTCGTTCGTGGAGTATTGCTGCCACCTTTGGGACGGCTAAGCAAAATATCAACTTGCCGTGCTCGATTCAGTGGAACGCAGAGCCAGGAAACTTATAGGTTAGGACGATAAGCTTGTGAAAAACAAGCTTCACAGTCTCGCTCACCGTCCGTCGCTCAGTTGCATGCTTGTCGGTATTTTACAGGTTGTACTTCGAAGAGTGTGCTTTTGAGCTACACGAGCTCATTCCACCGTCCCCTTTCTAGTATCGGGAGACGTACGGCGGGTTACTTACCACCCTTTTGATATTCCACTCATACGCACCAAGCGCTATTCTTTTTCATTCATAATGCGTACAGCCAAGGTATGGAATTCCCTGCCGGCGTCTGTGTTCCCGAGTGCATATAGCCCAACATCTTTAAAGCCTGAGTGAATAGGCTGCTTCTGGGCAAGCTCGCTCCATCATCGGCTTCTTCTTAATCCTACGGATAAGAATGTGGCCAAGAGCAAGCTCATCTATTATAAAAAAGTAGTTTTTAAGGAACCGGGAATAGGTTGACTTCGTAATTCGTATGTCAAATACCTAAAAGAACAAGGAAGAAGGAATACCAGGGTGCACGTCCCAGATATGATAATATAATTACAACAGAAATTGAACTAGAAATGATAATTAACGTATGAACATTTTGAATATCTTAATAAACAAAAGTCGTGCCTCAGCTCGAAAATGATAGAATTCCATTAAGTTTTAGACTTAGAATGACTTAAAAATATGCTTTAGTCGGTACGTAATAGTATCTATAACCAAATTCAATAATTGGTTTAAATTAAAGTGAGTTTAATTTTTACCCGGTATAAATTAAAAATGGGTGGGTAAAAATAGGTGAAAATGGGTATAAATTGGGAAAATGGATATAACCCACAAGTCGGGTATTTACCGGGTAAATGCCCATCTCTGTACATAACATTAGAAAATGAAATAAAAAAAGTTCACAGATACTGTTTGATCAGGTATAAGAAAAACACAGGAGCTCCCAAAACTTATACTGTATTGAACCTTATTAGCACCTTATATCTACATCGATCAAAAACTCTAATAGCGTGATTCAGTATTTGACGCGGCGCCATCTAGTATGAAAGTGACGAACTAATGAACTAAGGAAAATTTAATTCAGATTAAAAAGGTTAACAATTAGGATTTTAAACTAAACATTTCGCCTCTCAAAGTGCGTCAGGACTTTATTATTAGAATGTAATAAAGAATATAACTACAATAACATAATAATAAGTAAACTAAGAAATGAGATAGACACTATATCAATAGCTTTACAAGTGGACTGTAACATCTTGAGTAACTAAAACATAAATATTAGTATGTATTAACAAAATAGAAACTTAACACTTAAATTATTCAGGTTCACGTTCTGTAGGCAACAAACATAATTTGTGAACTGGCCTTTTCAATACTGAATTCTTACATTTAAGACTAACTACTCTAATTAAGCCATCTGAACCGGGATGTACTTCTATGACTTTGCCCATCAACCATTTTGTGGGTGGCAATCTTTCATCCTTAACTAAAACAATGTTACCGACTTCTAGGTTGGTTTGAATTTTTGTCCATTTTTAACGTTTTTTTTAAATTAACTAGATATTCTTGACTCCATTGCCGCCAAAATGACTGCAATTTATTTTGTAAATATGTATATCCATCGCTTATTATATGGAACATAACAAGTTTCCTCTGACCTTTCGTCAGGAACCACTAACGAATTTTCGCCGATCAGAAAGTGACTTGGCGTTAAAGCCACTGTGGTACCTTCTTTATCATCTAAACAAGTTAATGGACGAGAATTTAGACAACTTTCTACTTGGTGTAACAACGTTGAGTATTCCTCATAAGTTAACTTAGTGTCTCCTAGGACAAGGTTTAAATGTCTTTTTATAGACTTTATGTTTGCCTCCCAGAGGCCACCCATGTGTGGTGCTCCAGCGGGATTGAATTGCCATTCTGTCCCGTCTAATGCTAAAAGCTCTGCTATTTCTATAGGTACATTACTGACACTTTTATTAAACATAGTCTCAAGTTCCTTGGTGGCGCCTACAAAATTCGTTCTACAGTCGCTAAGCAACTTTTTATAATGACCTCTGCGTGCCATGAAACGACGAAAGGAAGCTACGAAACCGTCGTACTAAGACTAGTGACAAGTTCAATATGCACCGCTTTGGTAGCAGTACAAATGAATAAAGCTATGTAAGCCTTTTGTGTTCTATTGGAGCCGCGACCACTAAACAATTTCAAGACTACTGGGCCAGCAAAATCTACACCACTGACAATAAATGGTCGTTGCGGAGTGACTCTATCTTTGGGTAAGTTTCCCATTAATTGATTTACAAGTTTACTGGTATTTCGACAACAAGTTATACATTTTCTAATAACTCCTTTTACTATGTGTTTTACTCCAATAATATGATATTTATTTCCAATAATATTTAACATTAATTGAACTCCTCCGTGAAGAGTCTTCAAATGGGTGTTTTTTACAATAAGGTAAGCCAATCTACTATTTTTAGCTAATATTACAGGGTGTTTAGTTTCTCTACTGCAAACAGCATTTTGAATACGGCCTCCAACTTTTAAAATTTTATCATGATCAATGAATGGATTCAGATTTTTAATGTTTCTTTGATTTATAGTGACAGAAATTTGAGACATTCGTACCAAGCAATTTAATGCAGTTTGCATTTCTATGGAATTTACATAAGAAGTATTCACAGGTAAGTTTTCCTTTTTAGATTTACAATTATTGTAGAATCTTAGGCAATAGCTAACTATTCTTATTAGTTTATTAAGATTTGAATGTCTTGTAATAATGTCTATTTCTTTTACAGGTCCCGGTACTACAACTACACTACACTGCACTTTCACTTGAGACCTTTTCTCATCCTCAGTGGGATTAATTACTTTACTAATGTCTTTTACAGGTATTTCACGATGTTCTCGGAGCCAAGGCGGACCATTTCACCACAGCTCGTGCGATTGCAGCTTAAGCGGACAAATTCCACGAAATGCTACGTCTGCTGGGTTGTGCTGCGACGCGACATGATGCCATCTGCTTGGGTCTACTCTGTTTGTGATTTCCAGTGTGTGTTCCAGTAATTTGAAGGTCGTTGTAACCAAGCCAACACTATGGTAGCGTCTGTCCACGCATGGATATCTTTTGCTGGGATGTTGAATGCTACTTTAACTCTGTCCAGCAGCTTGGCTAGGAGAACCGCCCCACATAGTTCTAGCCTTGGTGTTGATATTTTCTTCACGGGCGCTACTCTCGTTTTAGCTTCAATCATCGTAACCTTAACTCTGTCAGGTAAAATCGTTCTGCAGTAAACAACGGCAGCGTAGGCTATGTCTGAAGCGTCAGAGAATCCGTGGAGTTCTATATTTATCATATCATCAGTTATTTCTATCCACCTATCTAGCTCTATCATTGGCATATTACATAAATTATGGCGAAATGTCAACCATTGCGCCTCTAGAATTTCAGATATTTGGTCATCCCAGTCGATACCTTCTGACCATAATTGTTGCAGAAATGCTTTTGCTCTGACCACTACAGGAACGAACCACCCAGCTGGGTCATATAATTTGGCTATGTCTTGCAATATTCTACGTTTAGTAGGCTTCTCGTTTTTTATACTTTATATGTCAAAATGAAGTTCTAACTTGTCTGTGGTATCATTCCAGGATATGCCCAAAATCTTACGTTTAGGCTGGGTCGAGATTTCTATTGATGGACAGTTTGAAGCCCATTTATGCAGTTCGAAACCGCCTTTCTTTAGAAGTTTTGTCAAACCGGTTTTTAGCGCGATAGCCTTGTCGATCGTTGGGGCACCTGTAAGCAGGTCATCAACGTAGAAATCTGACGAGAGCGCGTTGATTACTTCTTCAGAGAAATTTTTCTATTCATCTTCGGCTAATTGCTTTAAGGTTTTTATTGCTGGATATGGTGCACATGAAGTACCATATGTAACCGTTGACAATCTATAATGTTGAACTGGCTCGTCCAATTTCCATCTCCAGACTATTCTTTGAAAGTTTCGCTCACTCTCTTCTATGTTTATTTGGCGGTACATTTGACGAATGTCTCCCACCAGGACTATTGCATGTCTTCTCCATGCTAGTGTTGTGTCTCTAAGATCGCTCTGAAGTGTTGGCCCTACCAATAAATTGTCGTTTAAAGATTTTCCGTTACTGGTTTTGGCTGAAGCGTCAAAGACAACACGAAGCTTAGTTGTGAGATGCTGTTCATTGATTACAGCATGGTGAGGTAAGTAGCAGACGCTATTGTTGGGCATCATTGCGGTTGAAGCAGCTTCCATGTGTTTCTTGTCTAAGTAATCTTGCATAAACTCTGTGTATCTATTGTGTAGCTCTGGATCTATTTTAAACTTACGCTCTACTGAGGGCAAGTCGTTTCAATGCTATGGAAGTTGATTCGCCGATATCAGGTGGGTAGATAGTGAATGGTAGTCTCAATTTATATCTTCCATCTGAAGTTCTATTATGTGTTTTGTTGTAATGCCTGTCACATTTCTTTTCATCGTTAGTCATTATTTTCTTGTTAGAAACTGGTTCTTCCAGTTCCCAAAATCTTCTTAGTGCTATGTCTATGTCTATTTTGGCATGATGAGAGCAGGCTATTTGTTGTTGGTTGTCAGCTTTGTTACTATTACCAGAGATCAACCATCCTAGTGTTGTTTGTTGTGCTACTAGCGAACTAGTTTCGTTTCTATGTACTATTACACCTTGCTGAATAATTTCAGCAAAGATTTCTGCTCCCAAGAGAAGGTCAACTCTACCTGGTTGCGTGAAAGCATGATCTGCTAGTTGTAGACCAGTAAGTTGTGGCCAACTGACTGACTGAGCTCGCTGGGGTATGTACGATGACAGAGTTCTTAGTACGTATGCATATACCTTAGTTTTTGTCTCTGAGCTATGTCTTGACATTATTTCAAACTCCACAAGTGCCTTGGTGGTTATGGGGTTAAAACTGACGCCTACTATGCTTCCGTGGATGTATATTTTACGAAGACCCAACTCTTGGCATGCACCTTCGGTAATGAACAAAGCTTGTGATCCTTGATCAACAAGTGCACGAAGTGTATGGACTCTATTGCTTCTATTTGATTGAACTCTGCTGACAAGTGCAGTTGCTAGTATTACCGGTGAGGTATTTCTATCTATGGATGTCTTCATGGTGATACTGTCTATGTTGTCTTGATCGTTCTGGGTGCTGGGTACTTATGGTTTCTACTATTGCTGTGTTTACTATACGAGAGGCTGGTGACGTTTGTGATGTTGAGATAGGAGTATTACTACCAGCTGGCACGCTGTATCCGTGTAACAGGGTATGATGCTTGCGACCACATGTTTTACAACTTGTTTGAGTGCAATTTTTCACGGAGTGACCCTTTCTAAGGCAGTTAAAGCACATGTTATTTTTCTGTATATATTACTGTCGTTCATTTACTTCTAGCTGGCTGAAATCTTTACATGAATAAATTCTATGATCAGCACTGCAATATACACATTTTAATGGCTGGGTCACACTAGCAGTGAAGCTTTTTGCAGTAGGCGTGCTTCTGGTGTATGTAGTGGTGTCTTTGATTTTAAGTGTCTCTAAGGTTCTAAATCGCAAATCCAAGAATTCCGACAAATCTTTTTAAGTTGGCAGCCTATCCTGTGCTTCCATGCGTTGCTCAAACAGTCTGTGTGAATCGGCGTCTAGTTTATGGATTATTAGGTAAACTATTATATCGTCCCATTTGTCTGTGGGTACGTCTAAGGCTTTCAATGACGTCAAGCATTCTGATGTTATGTCTATGATATCCCTGATCGCTTTAGGTGTTTCGTGAGTGATCTTTCTCTGATTCAAGAGTCTGCTTATGTACGAATTGATAATGTGTCTACGATTATTGTATCTCTTCTTCAGTGTTTCCCACATTAATTTGTAGTTAGCCTTTGTGACGGGAATCTGTTTTACTAAGCTTTCAGCTTCACCTTGCAAACTGGATTTGAGATATTGGCATTTATTGACCTTGCTCAATGAGTCGTTTTCTATAATAAGGGACGTGAACAGGTCGTGAAACGATATCCAATCCCTATATTCACCAGAAAACTTAGGTATTTCAATAGGCGGTAGCTTCACATTGCAGGATAACTTTGACATGTGGCTATGAGACGGGATTGCAGCTATGATCTGTTGTGCTTGGTGAGTAAAAGCCTCTAGTTTTCCTTTATATGAGTTTTTAAATCCATATATAATTCTACACAATCATCGTTTACATTATCTGTAAAATAACTTAATTGAGCTCTTTTTTCTGCAGACGTTCCAGCTAGTATATCATGGTTAGATTGAAACGTTTGCCAATACTGTGCTAAAGTTTCTAGTCTTGTTTGTAAGTGCGCTTTAGTTAAACGCTCTTTTGGGCATTTTTTTACATTATTCGATAATATAATTTTTTTATAAGACTGTACTTTTCTATCTGGTTGTTCTGAAGTTTTTCCATTGTAGTAGTAAGTTATTAATTTACGTATGTAAATATTGTTTATTTTAAATCACAATCAAAGTATTTTTAGTTCAAATTATTCTCAGTCCAACTATTTTTCTAAGTTATTTTTAACCACACATTTTCTGTCTTTTTTTTAGCACAAATTTTTATAAGTTTTTTTTATCGAGAATTTTTCTAAGTTATTTTTAACCACAATTTTTCTAAGTCTTTTTTTGCACACATTTTTCTAAGTCCTATTTATCAAGAATTTTTGAGTTAGGCGACTAATGTCTATATTGAAAAATGACGAGGTATAAAAATGTCGACATCTTATATAATGTTGAAAAATAACAAAGACTAGAATTATTTTTGTCTATGTATAATAATGTCAACATATAACAATGACAATCTGATATTTGTCGAAGTATAAAAATGTCGATGTATAAAAATGTCGACAATAACAATGACCATCTGATGTCACCATCTCATGATGTAGAATAGACAAAATTCAGTAGTTCTTTTTGACAAAACATATAAAAATTATTTACATAAACTGCTGAGGAAAGAAATGACCTCATTAGAGCTAATTAAAAAAATGATCTGTTTCCGATTAAAATATAATTAATAGAGTTATGTATACCTTTATTATTTATTTCGATTAGTTTAGATTATGTTTAAAAACTGATAAAATGAAATATATGTTTTTTAGTTTTATGTTTAAGTGTCTTAATTTAGTTAATTAAGTAAAATAAGTACTAGTATGCCAAGGGGATTCATGGACGTGTGTTTTCTAGTATCCACCTTACAGGAATAATACATATAGCCTTGAATAGTTCAAAATAAAATACTACTTGATCATTTTAATTCCTTTTCATAAAATAGGTAAACGCTGTCATATCCATGCCGCTATTGACATTATTTTATTTTGTTTGTGTGGACATTATTATCCTTCGTCGTTATTATTACTCGACATTTTTACACTTTGACTTTTTTATGTTTGAAAATCGGCATTATTATACCTCCTCGTCTTAATTCCTTTTCGACATTATTATTCTTCGTCATTTTTTTAAGTCGTCGTTATTATTACTCGATATTTTTATACTTTGACTTTTTTATGTTTGGTTAATCATCATTATTGTACCTCGTCATTTATCAATATAGACATTAGTCGCCTAACTCGAATTCTAATTCTTTTTTAGCACACATTTTTCTAAGTCTTTTTTTAAAGTTTACTTTTCTTAGGGCCGATTTTTCAATTGTCAATTAAAACTTATTCGTTAGAGAAAGTATTATACAACCAATTTGAAAATGTACTGAAAAAAAATGTCTTTTCTCTTTTTATAACTGACATTTCCGGTAGGTCACTTAATACTTTATCAGACTGATAAGTTTTATCTGACGATGGAAAAATCAGCCCTTAGTCTATTACTCACGGTACCCGAGGTCTAATCCGTACACTGAAATCCAATCCGTCACTGTTATCACTTCACTATCACTATATTTCACTATTACACTATTTCACTTCACTACTATGAACTACTATCCGGCCGAAGGACCAATGTTTGGTCAGGTATAAGAAAAACACAGGAGCTCCCTAAACTTATACTGTATTGAACCTTATTAGCACCTTATATCTACATCGATCAAAAACTCTAATAGCGTGATTCAGTATTTGACGCGGCGCCACCTAGTATGAAAGTGACGAACTAATGAACTAAGGAAAATTAAATTCAGATTAAAAAGGTTAACAATTAGGATTTTAAACTAAACAGATACCTTTAACTAGTTTGGCCAACTAGGCCCCCTCAGGAGGCTACAGCGACAATATAGCCTAACAATCTACCTACCTATGTAATCGACCACCAACTCGGATTTTGGGAGAGCCTCCGACTGAGAAGAAGCTGGCAAGAAACTCAGGGGGCCTTCCTTTTCTCTCCCCCTAAGTAACAAAAGTTATATGCTGAATTTATAGGTGACTGCTAGAAACCGCAAGAAACTTCAAGGGCTGGTCAGGTCAGGTGTTTTAAACATGACAAAAATAACAAAAAGTAATTCTTGTTTTTTTTATTATCATATCATATTTAATAGCAATATCATAAGAAAAAAAGTGAAAACGTCGGCCGGCCGTTGCCCGCGTTATGTAAATAATCGTTATTTTTAATGATTTTCATTTTATTTTTCTTATGTTATTGCTTCAAAATAAATTAGAT
The DNA here is from genome assembly GCA_963921215.1 of Scoparia ambigualis. Classification (NCBI taxonomy): domain Eukaryota; kingdom Metazoa; phylum Arthropoda; class Insecta; order Lepidoptera; family Crambidae; genus Scoparia; species Scoparia ambigualis. The sequence goes on along the minus strand of OY992512.1, from coordinate 30,460,504 downwards.
ACTCAAAGATTATCCAATTAAAATTCACAAAATTAATTATTTAATTAAAAGTGAAAAAAGTACAAATACCTTTTTTGTTATTTTAACCGTGTTTAAAACATTTGACCTGACCAGCCCTTGAAGTTCCTTGCGGTTTCTAACAGTGATCTTATATACAATTCTATTTTTCTTTATACAATAACAATTAAAGGTCACTTCCACCCATGAAACTGAACAACTTTCCTCAAGAACCCTATGTGCAAAAATGACAAAAAACTTTCGACCTCTGATACAAAACTGTCCGATCAGCTGACGACAATAGTATGGGAGATCGAATTTTTTTTGTCATTTTTGCACATAGGTTTCTTGGGGAAAGTTGTTCAGTTTCATAGGTGGAACTTACCCTTAATTGTTTTTGTATAAAGAAAAAATAGGGTTGTATAGGCTGATGATGATGGTATTTTGGCAGAGGTGCCAGTCTACCGGCGGTTGCTGGAGTGGCCCGGGTGGGTGCCGCTCGTGCCGCTGTCCTACGGCGTCTACAACATCCACCTGACGCTGCGCCGGCTGCTCACCGCCATCGGCTCGCAGCTCACACACACCTCCGGTTTTCATTATGTAAGTTTCAAAATATTTAAAAAAAAATATTCTTATGAACGTACTCCCACTTTAGCGTTGAAGTCCCCCATGACAACGTTGTAGTGGGCCTTGGTGGTGAAGCGTAAGGCCTTGGATATGTCTCCAAACATATCTTCCACTTCTTCGTCCGAGTGTGTTGATTTCGGTGCGTAAACCTGCACAACCTTGAGGCAATACCTCTCGGTTAGTTTAATTACGATGTACGCAACCCTGCTTGACATACTCGACACTTCCACAACGTTGTCACAGAGGGCTTTATTTACCAGGAATCCTACGCCACCTTGGGATAGCTGGTCTCCTTCTCGGAAGTACATGAGGTGACCCGACCTAAGGGTTACAGTGTCCTCCCCCTCTCTTCGGACTTCACATAACCCAAGGATATGCCACCTAATCCTCTCGAGTTCCTCTTCGTGTTGCGCCAGGTGCTCGTCTAGCCGTAGCGTGCGTCCGTTATACGTCGCCAGGGTCAGTTGCTTATGGCGACCTTTTGTAACCTGGGGATTCTTCGCACCTCCTATCCTGCCGTTACCGTGACCGCCGCCGTGATCAGGACTAGCAGGGCGGCCGGGAAATGGGGGCCGTGGTCTATTTTGTGTCGCCATGGAGGGTTTGCCCATAATTGTCACGCTGGGCATCCGGGTTGGCAATCGCAGTGCGTAGCTTATCGCACTGGTGTCGCTACTGCCCGACACCAGTCTGTGCACTTATTAAGCTACTCATGGGCTGTGATGGTTATTCTGCCATCGATCGGTCGCCAGAGCCTCGTTCGTTATTTGGCAGAATGTCCCGTAGAACCCCATTACACCCCACGGGATCTACACAGTTTGTTGAAAACATTTTTGAAAATGTTTATTTAGCTGAGTTACTGCGATTTAATTTTACTATAGACAGTTTAAAATTTTTTAAAATGTTTTCAAAAAACTATTTATACTTATAAAAGTATTGTATTTTACTTTAGCATGAAAAGTTTGCATGGGATTCGAAATGCGTAAACGCTCTTATAGCTTATAGCCACACACGTCTGTTCCTGGCTTTTTGGATGAGACGCGCCGATTGTAGTCTTATACTGTCCCACTGCTGGGCACAGGCCAGGCGTTACCTATGTGTCCATGTGGGAACATGGACAACAGCATATAGGAAAGATTAGGTCCTAGCCACCACGCTGGCTCAATGTGCGTTGGAGGGTTCCGACTACCATGTACGGCAACAACCGGGACCATCGGCTTTACCTATATGCCTTCCAAAGCACGGAGAATCAGTTATTGTTCATTCGATCACCCATCTAGTGACTCGGAATTATGAAAGTTGCTTAACTGGCAAGATCGCCTTCGATTTAGATGCGTCATCGACCTCAAACCTCTAAGAAATACTCAATGAAAATTTCCTTTACAGTTGGACAGTTCTATTGGCCTTCTCGGGATATCAATTATATTTGCCACCTTCCTGTGGCTCTTCGTTGAGGCGCCGGGCAGCAACCTCGTCAAGAAGCTGCTGCCTAAGAACACCATCCAGCATGTCGACAGCGCGCCCAAGAAGGCCCAATAAGCAGATAATGACGAGTTATCGGTTATTCGTAAGCGTTCGTCAATAGTGAAATAGTAGAAATGACAGGTACCTATTTGGCGAATGCTCACTTAATTCGATCGCTATGTACCACAAAATATATGAATGCCTTTAAAAAATATATTTTTAAAACTGTATTTATTACTTACTTACATTGTTTTATGGCCTAGCAGGCCTACATACCTATAAGTACCTACCTTATATTGGCTTTACTTCGGAGGCAGTTTTAATGCGTGCTAGCCTTAGGCTAAGTCACAGTGTTACTATTCTTATTACTGTGGCTAAGTTGATATGACCGCGCGGTAAGTACCGCGTGGAACTACTAACCGCGCGGTACAAGATCGATGTAAACGGTGATTATCGTCTACATCACAGTTCTACGTACAATGGCGGACTCCTTCGCTTTACCAGTTTAAGGGATGATTTATATTATAGCGGGCCGTGCACGGGGCGTGTCCCGTCCGAGCCGTCCGGGCCCGGACGGGACACGGATCATGCACGGTGTAATATGAACTGCTTCATAAAAAATGTATGCAACGTCTCAAATCAACACGCCCCGTGCACGGCCCGCTCTAATATAAATCATCCCTAAAGGTCAAAATCCCTTGCACACCGCGTCGTCTATTTGGTACGGGCACGTACCCGGGCGGTCGGTGCGCTTCATATGAAAATAGCTGCAAAGTGATAAAGCGACGGAGACCCCGACTGTACCTGCCTGTTCAGTTGATCCGCGCGAGCGAAGCTCGACTTCGCGTGGTCATATGAACTTAGTCTCAAAATATCTCAATGTTCTGTGACCACCGACTATTTTTCTTGTCCTTGTTGAAAGGGTGCAAAATATCAGGTTTAGATAATAATAGTAAGAAAAGCCAAAAAGTTACAGACCTCGTGAGAGTGCTAAGAAGGCAAGGAGGCATTTGTCTAGTTAGTAAGTATTGAGAGAAGCGAGGCTGCATAATGAAACGCAATTCCTTCCCTCTCTTCAGGGTATAGCTCTAGGCCTGCAGAGCAGTATCAACATGTTCGGTATAGATATCTTCTGCGATCTGAACCAAAATGACTACATCGAAACTGTGATTAAAAATGCCTCACGTAAACTCGATGTCCTGAACAAGGTGCGGCGATTCTTCACGCCTGATCAGTTGTGTCTATTATACAAGACACAGTTGCGGTTTCCGTGGAGTATTGCTCTCACCTTTGGGACGGCTCCGCAAAGTACCTTCTCGATGTCTTAGACAGATTACAGCGCCGCGCTGTGCGCATTATCGGCAATGCAGAAGTCACTACACTCTCGAACCTTTGCAATTGCGTAGAGATATTGCGTCACTCAGCGTCTTTTACCGTTTATACCATGGCGAGTGCTCTGAAGAACTCTTTGACCTCATCCCTCCTTCTCCCTTCCTCCATAGGAGTACGCGTGCTGCTCTGCGGAGTCACCAATTTACAGTCTCTAACATTCCATCTCGCACAAAGAAATTTGGTGACTCGTTTCTTTGCCGCACTTCCAAAAGATGGAATAGTCTACCAGCACACGTATTCCCTCCTACCTATGACATAGGGTCCTTCAAACGAGGCGTGAAGAAGCACTTTGTGGGCCGGCAGAGTGAGGGTGACTGATGCTACGTCTCTTACGCTACACCAGTTGTCCTCGCGCCTAGACTTCACTTCCACTTAACATCAGGTGGAGTGGGGTCATTAGCCGGGCTTTGTATGAAAAAACGCTAAAAGAGCACACTACGAAACATTTCTGCAGGTAGGTAAGTACTTTATTAAGCTACATTCAGTCTAAGAACTTGTTTCATTCACTTGTACTATTTTAGTACAAATCCTATAGAAAGTATTACTACATACACGACATAGAAGTTCGCCTTCACACACGATACTTCAACTGTTCTTTGTAATACACGTCGTCTGGATATACGAATTGTGCGATGTAGGACCAAAACTCGGACACAGAAATCTCATCTCTATAGAACACCACCACAAAACTGGACAGTACGTAGCTGGTCACAAAGAAGATGAGCATGGCACAGAACAGGTACATTCTGCGTCTTCTCATTGCGTAAGATGTGTGATAATGATTAATCTATAAATCGTTTTTTAACACAATACTTCGCGTTCTTTGATCATTTAATTAGCGTTTTCAGTTGGCATTTACTTTTCCAGGAAGCAGCGTAGGTCAGGGGGGGGCACACTTCAAACAACAGTAGTTTTCATAGCCGACAGCGACAGTGCCTGTTGTGCAAAAAAACTAGTGGCTATTTTGCCGTATAAGTCAAAATCATAGACTAATTAAGGTCAAAATATAAAAATGTAAACGTCAACGTCAAGTTCTTTCATTGAAGTTCATTGTCAACTTAATGACTTTCGGATGTTGATGCGTCTCTAGAGATTTTCTCCGTGTTTTTGTCCTAAAGTTACTATGTTATGGTTGTTGTTGAATTATTAGTAATTTGTTACTGTTCAGTTATTGGTTAAAGTTGTTATTTGTGCTGTTTTCTGTTGGTTACTTGTTTTCGTAACATGAGTGGAATCCAAAAAAAACATTGCTTATTTGGCTGTGATAGCTTAGGTAAGTCTTTTTAATTACTGTACATTATATTATTCACGAAACATAGTAGAATAATATTTAGATTAAAGCCGTACTCACTACAAATCAAGTGTTTCAGAATCAAAATCTACTTAAAGAGTGATGTACTTACCCATTTATAGTATTTGATTATAGGATGGGCATAACACGAAATAAAATGTTATTCCTATTTCAGTTCTGTTGTACACGGTGTACCTATTCATCGGTTTCCAAATCCTGAGAAGCGCGGTGAATTGTTCTCTGCTTGGGTTTCTGGTGTTGGCGAGAATCTCAGTGAAACTGATCCGAAGAAAATTTACAACAACAAGCGAATATGTGATCACCATTTTGACCCAAAGTTAAAAACTTCCGCTGGTCGTCTTATTTGGTCAGCTGTACCAACAATTCTCAACTGTAAGTGTAACTTAGTCAATTCTTGCAATATTCTCTTCAAGCTGTTATTATTAAATTACTTATTTTATGAAGTGAACCTACTGTAGTAGTGGCACTGATGAAATATGTTCTCATGGCGACTCCACATTAGTGCCGTAAAGCTCCGTAAACAGGCGTAAACGTGAATGTGGATGGTTTTCACGGGGTTCACGCGCTATCACGCCTGTTCCCCGATGCGTATTTTGTCCCGCAACAAAGGGTTCGCGCGGCGTTCACGCGTACAAATCCACATTCACGGCCCCGTGCCAGTTTACCAAAGAGGAAATTAATCAGTTTACTCCAGACCATACTTTGATCGGTTACGATGTATTCAGTCATCCACCATGTTCTTTTTTTCCAAAGCTTTCTAATGATGTTTTGGACGTCTAAATAGTATGTTGCCACAGCAAACAAAGTTATTGCAGCAGCAGTTTTTACGTCCATTTCGCGGCGAATTTCGCGAACGATTGTGAGCATCCCGTGAAAGTGGAGGGCACGACTTGTGCCTTGAATTCTTGCCATGAATTCACGGCACTAATTTGGAGCCGCCATTACAGGTATACGCCAATTAATGGTCACTATAGTAGAAATGGAACAAAACTACTGTCGCCCAAGAAAAGAATCTGTGCAGTCTACACCCTGTCAGATATAACAAAACAACCTACATCAAGTGGGACGTGCCATGGTCATGTTTCACAGAAAAAAATTAGGGCAGGTAATGTTTCTTTTTTCCACAATAATTCAGCCCTCTTTTGTTTGTGAAGGGAATTATTATTAATAAGTAGAAATTAATCCAAAAATAATTGTTACAGATAAAACATCCGAGTTTGTCCAGAAACAAAAAATCAAAAGGATGAAAAGAAAAGGGCTGCAGATGCAGAACGTAACTCGTCGATTGCGCGTAAAACAGTTAAAGTTGAAAGCGCGTCTCAAGGTAGCTGAAAAACAAGCAATTAAAAAAGATTATAAACTTTAACCAAAATTATGTCGGACTCAGCAAAATTATTCACAAGAATGCATTTTGTCGAAGGGTAAAAAAAAAGAAAGGTCGGAGATTTAGCCTTGATGAGAAAATTTTATGTCTTTCACTTTATAAGAAGAGCCCTAAATCTTACAGACTAATGTGTAAGCATTTTACACTACCGTTAATGAAATTATTAAAATACTTACTTTGAAATTAAATTGTCGCCGGGGATTAATGAAATTTTTTTATAGAATTGAAATTTACTGTTCAAAAAATGTTACAACAAGATCGTCTGTGTACATTAATATTCGACGAAATGTCCATAGCTTCACACATTGACTACAATGTTTACACAGACGATCTTGTCGGCTTTGAAAATTATGGCAACATAAAAACGCATAAATTTGCTAACCATGTATTAGTGTTCATGGTCAAGGGGGTAAGAAAGAATTTCAAACAGCCAGTAGCTTATTACTTTACGCAATCATTAGTAAGTGCTCAATTAAAAACATTATTAAAGATGTTGTAAGTAAAGTACAAGTTACTGGTCTGAAAATTATAGCAACTGTCTGTGACCAAAGCACGATAAATGTAAGTGCTGTAAACAGTTTCATTTCCGAAGCTAAGGCAGCATATTTTCGAGAGGGAAAAGAAAGGCAAAAAGATATTATTTATATTAATAACTCAGAAATCATCCCGCTCTTTGTCGTACCTCATTTAATTAAAGGAATAAGAAATAATTTAATAACAAAAAATATGCAGTATATCAGTGAAAACAAAGAAAAACCTATTAAATTAGAATACGTTCAGCAGATGTACAAAGCAGACAGGTCTCATGGGGAGTTCACGCGTATGTTGCCCAAAGCCCAGGAACACATAGATCCGAGCAAAATAAAAAAATGAGAGTAAAAAACTTAGTACAATTATTGAGCTACAGCATGGCAGTAGCTACTGACAATTAAGCCGCTAGATGAGATATACCCTCTGAATGCCGGGATCTAATACCATTTTTATTATTAGTAAATAAGCCATTTGATAGTAGTAATGCGTCAAGTTTTTCAGGAAAACATACAGAGCTGCTATGAAAATGTATTCGCCTCATCACAAATTATGGCAAGATGCTTTAATAATGTTAAAATCTGTTAAATTTTTGACAAACAAAAATTATGGGGAGACGAAATCTGTACCAAGTGTAAATAATTTCATAAAAACTGTAGGTTTTAAAGAAATTTAGAAAGTGTCGTCAACGAAATTTTTAGTAGATTCAATGTTAACCCGGAACTTCAATCAAGACTCACTTGAAAACTTCTTCGGAAGTATAAGAAGTTTGGGCGCTCGTAATATGGCACCCAATTGTGTAGGATTCGAGGGAGCATTTATAACATTGTTACTTAATAATTTTAGCAGCCACCACGCAATTAATGCAAACTGTAAAGAAGATAGTAATAAGTGCCTGCAATCTTTAAAGTTTTTTATTAAAAATAAAGATAAAAATAGTGCTCCCTTGCAATCTCAACACATAGTAATAGATCAGCCACTGAATGTCATGCAAGGAACAAGATGCATTTCTGATTCAGGGGCTGATCAGAAAGCATATGTCTGCGGGTGGGCCTTGACAAAATGTCTTCAAAAAGTTATCAAAGGCTGCAAAAAATATAAAAACAAGCTGCTACGTAATGCCGATAATGAAAAAAACAAATATATACGAGCCAAAGAATATACAAACAATAAAACATGGCTTTACTATCCTTCAGATGACCTAGTAGCTTGTTTCAAAGATATACAAAATACTACAAGAGCATTTCTTAATGATGATTGCCTTGAAAAAAATATTAAAGAAAGAATTAAAACTTTTGTAGAACTATTTATTGATTTTAACTTTTTAGATTGTGAACAACACAAAGATGATTTAAAAAAAACATTTTACCGATACGTCTATAAACATAATTATTTACAGTTGGTGCAGATCAGTTAACAGAATATTAGAAGGGAAAATATCCTATGAAGGTGATGGTAAAATAAAAAAGCAGCTCTAGAATATTATATGAAACATAAAACACATGTAATTCGCAAATAATAGGCACCTATTGAAAAGTATTGTACATAATTCTAACATTCCCATCTCTCGTTCCGAATGTAATGTCGTGGCCATATCGTAAAATTTGCCTTATTATTATCATGTATCATAATAATGTAAACTAATTATTATGGTTTATCGTACTTTAGTGTACCTACATTATGTTTTGTTAAAATTATGTTTGAGAAAGTTTTTTTTTTTTTTTTATAAAAGAGGGAGGCATACGAGCAGGCGGGTCACCTGATGGAGAGTAATCACCGCCGCCCATGGACACCCGCAAAACCAGAGGAATCGCAGACGCGTTGCCGGCCTTTAAGGGAGGAATAGGTTTAAGGAAGGAATAGGAATTGGGAGGAGGGGGGGGGGGGGGGGAAAGGGCCTCCGGAACCCTCACTGGTCGGACGAAACACAACAGCACCAAGTGCCATTATTTCACGCCGAATATTAGTGAGAGGGTGGTATTAAACCGGGCGAGCCGGCCCAATGTGTGCTGCAACGCAGCGTGGCTCTACCACTCAGTTCATCATCATCATCATCAACCTATATCAGTCCACTGCTGGACGTAGGTCTCTCCCAAGACGCGCCACTGAGCCCGGTCTTCGGCTCTTCTCATCCAGTTTTTGCCAGCTACACTCCGTAGATCGTCGCTCCATCTCGCCGGAGGGCGTCCTACACTACGCTTGCCTAAACGCGGTCTCCACTCCAGTATCCGTTTGCTCCAACGGTTGTCGGTTCTTCGGCAAACATGGCCGGCCCACTGCCACTTTAGTTTGCTAATCCTTTGAGCTATGTCGAACACCTTAGTTTTCTGACGAATAACATCATTCCGGATTCGATCTCTCAAGGAAATTCCGAGCATAGCTCTCTCCATAGCGCGCTGAGCGACTTTCAGCGTGTGGACCAGCCTCACTGTCAGCGTCCACGTTTCAGCAGCATAGGTCATAACAGGTAGGACACACTGGTTGAAAACTTTCGTTTTCAGACATTGAGGGATGGAGGACGAGAAGACTTGACGAAGTTTCCCAAACGCAGCCCAGCCTAGCTGTATTCTCCGGTTTAGCTCTCTCTCGAAGTTGTGTCTACCTAACCGCAGCGTCTGCCCGAGGTAGACATACTCCTGCACAACCTCGAGAGGCATTCCGGCAACGGTGATTGGCTCTGGGGTAATACGATCATTAATCATGATCTTTGTTTTATCTAAGTTCATGCCCAGGCCAATCCGTCGTGAGGAATCAGCAAGACTGTTCAGCATCTGCTGTAAATCCTGCAACGATTCTGCCAATATGACGATATCGTCAGCAAATCGCAAGTGTGAGATATACTCGCCATTGATGTTAATGCCCATTCCATTCCAACTCAGCGTCTTAAACAGATCTTCCAGCGCGCTCGTAAACAATTTGGGAGATATGACATCTCCTTGTCTTACTCCGCGGCGCAGCTGGATAGGTTTAGACTGCTGGTTCTGGACTTGGACAGACATAGTGGCATCATCGTATAGGCATCTCAACACTTCGATGTATCGCCAATCAACCTGGCATCGCTGCAGAGATTGCAGAACAGCCCAGGTTTCAACAGAGTCAAAGGCTTTCTCATAGTCCACAAACGCTAGGCACAATGGCTGATTATACTCTTCGGACTTCTGTATAATCTGTCGCATTGTGTGAATGTGGTCTATGGTGCCAAATCCTCTGCGAAACCCAGCCTGCTCCGGGGTTTGGAACTCATCAAGTCTTCGCGCAAGACGGTTCGAAATAACTCTGGAAAACAGTTTGTAGACATGGCTCAAGAGTGAAATCGGTCTGTAGTTTTTCAATAAAGCTTTATTGCCCTTCTTGAAAAACATGATAACCACACTCTTGCTCCATGCCTTTGGAGTTCTCCCATGGTCCAGGACGGATTGAAAAACACGTTGGACCTCCCTCAGGACTGGTGAACTACCTGCCTTTAGGAGTTCCGACGTGATTCCGTCTTCCCCTGGGGCTTTTCCATTTTTTAACTGTCTCAGACCCACCGTCGACCACCACTCAGTTGGTGTCACTCATTTAGCACCACCCAGGGATCACGTGTAGGGTCTCAAGGGTAAACCTACGGACGCGAGCAACTTTGACCCCCAAAAAAAAAAAAAGTATGTAAATGTTATGTATGTAACACTTTTATTCAATGTATACGTATACGTATACGTATTGTTACGAAGTTTTATTCATGTTTAACACTTTGTTTTATTAACCACAGACTACTTTACTTTACACTCCAAATTGAGAAACCGTATTTCTAATGAAAAAATAGGCAAGTTGGTAACAGTTTTTAAATCTCTAAATAAGAAACCGACAAAACACTATGATTATTTAGATTTACACGATTTACAGAAAACTTTACGAGAAACCCGCTTTGAAGATGAAATGTAGATTAGATTAGTAAGATTTGAGTTAGCTTGGGCTTGGGCTGGCTTGGGCTAAACAGCTCTTTATTTGTATTGTAATTTGTAGTCCTATTAAATAATAGGTAATAGGTGGATTAGATAGTGTTATTGTAATCCAATAACCATTACTAATATGATTACCTATAAGCAACAGTTAAACTATAATTATAAAATAAATATCAATTACAAAATTTATTTTGTAAACGTTAACCAGTTTTATTTTTCAATTATTACTTACTTTGTTTAAAACATGTTTAAAAACAGGGGAAAAGAAACAAAGTTTTTTTGCGAATGTGTTTTATACATGCTTTAAACACATTGATTAAAACAATATGTTTTTTTCGAAGCAACCCTGAAGTAACAGGTATATTAAATAAAAATATCTAAATTATTTATCTAGTGTTTTATTTCTTCAAAACTAACACCATAGAAACAAGCTCTAGGTATAGGCTAGGCTTTTTTTAATACAAAATTAATCAATTTATGTATATATTTATTTCAATGTCAGTGGTATGTCCTTACGGCAATGTCAGCTTTTCATTTTTCTAAACAAAATTTCACATCAAATGTTAAAATTCATGGTCTTCCTTTTATTTGTGACACTATGTTATTTAGCAAAAATAATCCTTATAATGAAGCCTTTCGATCGGTATGATAAAGCTACAGGTGATTATTTTTCTCAAAGTCAAAGTCAAAGTCAAATTATTTATTCAATGTAAACCTTTACAGGCACTTATTGACGTCAATACTAATAATAATAAAAAAACAGTTAACTAACTTATAGTTAAGACTTAATAACTAATCTAACGAGCTATTATAGTCTGTGCCAGACAAATGCGCATTGCTACCCCCAGTACCACTGCACGCCGAAACAGAATCGCGTCGAACCGAAATATAAGCCGTGGTCATAGAATTGTGTAATATGATTTCCAATTATCGTATTGATACTGTGGTAAGTAATATAAATTGGAGTTATTGAAGTAAAATAAAGTAGCGGCTGAAATGAGTTTTGGAAAACATTAGTACCTAACCAATAAGGTTGACATTTTTAATCATTCAAATATCTTTTTTTATAAAAACTTAAGCATAAAAAAACGTCAAAAATTAATAAGCATAAACTTGTGTGTTTTAAAATTGTTTCGTTATTCGTCTTGGTACAAGCACAGAATAACTAATACTACTACCGTACAGAAGGTTCACCCTCCAACGACTCCCACGCGAAACTGAAACCTATCTCGTGACCCGAGCGTTCATATTCCGATAAGCACAGCCGACTCGATATCGATTTGACGTCCGTCAGGAGCGCAGGGTTTACGCGCGCGCGTAGGGATTACGAGTTAAGAGGAAACACCACGCCGACGCGGCACACAAAACTCCCACACCAAACACAGAAAAACGACGCCCCGCAGCCCCCTTCCAAAACCGGACCAACCCCCACCACCCCTTCAGCAACGGTTAAAGAAAGAGACCCTTCACGTCCGTATGCTTGATTCCTTTGCATTAAGTCATTTATTTAATAACCAGGAGCCTTCAAAATTAAGCGAAATCACTTCGTTTTAAGGCGTCTTCAGAAACATTAGGTAACTCGTTTAAAAAAAAAAAAAAAAAATCAAACACACAGACACAGAAAACCTCCTCCCCCAACCGACGCTTAAATAAAGATTGGTCCACCTCTGAAGGAGGAAACAGGGGACCACGAAACGCCGCTCCCCCGCGCCCCGCATGAGAATCCCGAACGCCACGCCGATGCAGTGTTTCCTCTCAAGGCTAGATAGATCGCGCTTTAAGTTTTTTCAAACCATCTGAGACATAGAAAATAATGGTTTAAATTCTGGGAAAAAAAAAAAAAAAAGCTATGTATTAGTTAAGGATCCAATCTATTCAAAGTCTCATTCAGTTACAAAATCCAATAACATCACTCGATAAAAAATAATAATAATAATAAATAAGTGGTAGATTTAGATCAATCACACTCAACCACACTCACATCACCATCAATCGAACCAGACCCGCACCGACGCCACGTCCCCAACCCAACCCCCACCACCCCCACCACTCCCCACCCCCGATCCTACGGGGGCAAACCAACATCGCGTCGCGTCGCGCCGGCCATATTCACTTCCGATCCAGCCTGCCTACGCGACACGACGCGACACCGGTCCACCCCCACAGGACCGAGGACAAAAAATGACGAGGGCAGCAGAAGCCAGGCTAGGGACGCAGCATCGGCACAAGTCCAACTCGATCGACAGCGATGCGAATGCAACCGAATACGACCGATCCAAATCCACCAAATAAGATATAAAATTATTTTAAAATATAATATATATACATGCATACATATATATACACACATACAATACATTCATACACACTATACACATATATAAATACGATACTGATACTTTACATTTAATTTTTGTACTCAACGAAAGACAAATAATTCGCAGATAAATTAGCAGAGAATCCTATATATAAAGTCTATAAATATAGGCAATAAAAACTATAAAACGCGCCGCTTCGCTGTTATACCCGTCCCGTACCGTCGTACCATCGAGAGAGCGAGAGAGAAGCCGCGAGAGAGAAATACCTGGCCTTAAGCGACGACGCGCGACGTGGAGCGTGAGAGCCGAGCGGCAACCTTTACTGTCATACGCCTAGGCGGCCTTCCTGGGAGGCACGCCGGCCGAACGTACCTAAACTGCAGCACCCCACTGGTACAAATGGGGTAAATGACCCTTCATGCACATCTAGCTGGCACAGACCATAACCTACTCTACCTACCTAATCTACCTACCTAACCAATCTACCACCAGTTCGGATTTTGGGAGAGCCTTCGACCGAGGAGAGCTGGCAAGAAACTCAGGAGGCCTTACTTTTTTCTCCCTCTAAGTAACAATGTTACTTTACAGTGTCATAGATCTAATTAAGTAGGTACAAATTATTAAACATAATTAAGTACAATTTGTACGCATCAATAAAATTAATAATAACTAAACTAAATAATTTCAACAATTCATAATAATTGAATGAAAGAATAGTTAATAATAGACTAAAAATACTAATAATAAACACTAGTACAGAGTAGACTTATTTCCATGCATTTTTGTCTGCAACATAGTCATTGATCTTATAATAAGCTTTCGCAATTAACACACGTTTAATGTGCGTTTTGAATTTGTTGTCTGTCAATGCAGTGATGTCGTCAGGTATTTTGTTATAAAAACGAATTGAGTTGCATATAAAAGATTTACTACTTTTGCTAAGTCTGAACTTCGGAGCACACAGTTTGTTCCTGTTCCTTGTGTTATATCCGTGAACCTCATTGTTTCTGGTATAAAGGTGTAGATTTTTACGAGCGTACATAATATTTACAAATATGTACAAGGACGGTAAAGTAATGATATCTATATCTTTAAATAATTCCTTCAACGAATCACGTGCTTTTAACTGATATATAAACCGAACTGCTCTTTTCTGGAGAATGAAAATTCTACTAACGTCTGCTGCCGTTCCCCATAGTAGTAATCCATATGACATAACGCTATGGAAATAAGCAAAATAAACCAGCCTAGCAGTAGACTGATTTGTAATTTTTCTTATATTTTTAACAGCAAAAGCAGCCGAACTGAGCCTCTTTGCCAGACCCTCGATATGAGAACCCCACTGTAATTTAGAGTCTATCCTAATACCAAGAAAAGACGTTTCATTAACAATTTCTAACGTTTCCGAATCTAATTCAATATTTAAATGACTGAGCCGTGTATTAGGTGGAGAAAATTTAAGAAATTTAGTTTTATTAGCATTCAGTGCTAAGTTATTAACAGAAAACCATTGTGATACTCTGTTAAGTGTTTCGTTAATTTTTCCTTCTCCAACCTTTGGGTCTTTCCTATCTAAAGAAAATATTAAAGAAGTGTCGTCAGCGAATAACGCTATTTCCGACATTTCCTTAACCATGAATGGAAGGTCATTAAGATAAACAAGAAACAGAAAGGGACCGAGAATAGATCCCTGGGGTACCCCCATTTTGACTATCGAACCTCCTGATACTACATTATTTATACCTACTTTCTGACTTCTATTGTGCAGATAAGATTTTATTAATTCTAGTGCATTACCACGAACGCCATATTGAAATAATTTACCAACTAAAGTTGAATGATCAACACAATCAAAGGCTTTAGAGAGGTCGCAGAAAATACCTACTGTATCCTGCGAAGATTCCCAAGTGTCAAGTATGTTTTTGACCAGTTTTGCTCCAGCATCTATAGTTGACCGTCCTTTCGTGAAACCAAACTGATCACAGTGTAAAATTTTATTCATTCTAAAGTGTGCATTCATTTGCGTATAGATTATAGATTCGAAAATTTTACTAAGTGCCGGAAGAACAGAAACCGGTCTATAGTTAGCAGTGTTAAATTTATCACCTGATTTATAAATGGGAGTTACTTTACTATTTTTCATTAAATCTGGAAATGAACCTACTTCGATACATTTATTAAATATTCCTGCTAAAAACGGTGCGATTACTTCTATAATAGGCTCCAAAACTGTCACAGAGAGACCCCATAAATCTTCCGTTCTTTTCTTATTCAAGCTTTTGTACGTTTTATTATGTCTAAATATGTTATATCTCTAAAATTAAAGATCGGTACTTTTTTCTTAAAATTAAGTTTTAATAAACTTTGTGCTACAGTAGAGGACGATTCTAAATGTCTAGTTGTTTCAATAGGTATATTGGCAAAAAAGGAATCAAAAATGTCAGCAACTTTAAGATTATCTTTAATAAGCTCATCATTCAACTTAAGCAGAAAGCCTGACTCATTTTTACTCACTTTGCCAGTCTCTGAATTAATAATTTTCCAAGTAGTCTTGACTTTATCTTTAGACTTTATAATTTTGTTGCTAATAAATTTAGACTTTGCAATAAAACATACATTTTTAAATATTTTGGAATATCGTCTAACATAATCATGAAAAGCTGGATTAGAATTGAAAGATTTCTTGTCATACAGATCATAAAGAAAATCCCTACTTTTTCTTATTCCCTTCGTAGCCCAGTCACTAAACACTGTCTTTTCCTTTACATTAACTTTTTTTTTTGTATATATTTTGTCAAATTCTTTAGTAATCACACCAAATAATTTATTGTAATATTTATTTGGTTCATTAACATTGCAATCAAATAAAGAGAGTCTCTCAATAATTTTATCTTTAAATATTGCAGATCTACTACAAGTTAAGGGCCTATAAGTAATTACTTTATTTTTCGACAATTTTTCCTTGCAAAATAACTCTATCTTTTGAGCTTTATGGTCAGAGGGTACCCCATTTATCAGTTCCTTGCTTTTGATTTTACAATTTACAAAAATATTATCAATACATGTCTCTGATTGAGGTGTAATTCGAGTTGGCTCATTGAAAACATAATCTAAGTCATAACATTTTAGCAATGAAATAAAGTTTTCCTTATCCCCAGACTCAGCAAGTAAATCTATGTTAAAATCTCCACATACAACAATGGATTTATTGCAGGCAAATATCTTGTCAAGTAAATTTTCTAATATTCTAATGAAAGACATAAAATTGCCTGAAGGCGGTCGATAAATACATACTATAAGAAAAGCGTCTATCTCTGCACTAGCTATCTCGCAAACGCGTTCAACGGAATAACTTACTATATCTTTTCGTTCTTTACATTTAATGGAGTCTTTGACCAGAATTATGCAACCGCCCCCCATAGCAGAGTTTCTGTTGAACACACTAGCGACTTTACAATTATTTACTGAAAAGCACATAGTTTCAGATTTCAACCAGGTTTCTGTTAAACATAATATGTCTACATTATATTTGTCTAGCATTAATTCAACATGTAATATTTTGCCAGAGAAGCGATTTACATTTTGGTGAACTAAAGTAAAATTATTATTACACTTCTCTTTAGTCAACCTTACATTCCTAAAAAAGAGTTTGCCTCAGTGCCTTTAGTGGTACTACTATTGGTCACTGTCTTGTCATTGCATTCTATGTTGATATTATTTGCTAATAGAGTAGCTATATTATGTTTACATCGTCTAGACAGATACATATTATCTTTAGTCAAGAAAAAGTTTTTAATAAATAAATTGCTATCAAATAGCTGGAAGTCACCACTGTGACGACTGATCATGTGATGTAACATATTGTTAAGTTTATAAATTTTATTATTTTGATTGTCATTCAATGACTTTGAATATGGAAACGTACACCATGTTAGTTTCTTACAGTCTATCTGGCTTAATCTCGTAAAGCTGTCAACAATATGTTTTGTTTGCAAGGCTAAACTGTCCCCTACAAGCAGAACTATTGAAGTATTACTGTTTACATTTGCAGAACATACCTCTGTTACAATCTGTTGCAGCGTTGCCCCAGGCATACATTTATTCAACACAGAACCTCTTGTATGGTTATTCAAAATAGAGCCAAAGTCCTTCCCAATCTCATCAGTGAAAACTAGGGTGTGGGCAGAATTTCTTATTTCTTCGTGGTATTGAGGCTGGTCAATAGCAACCTCAGGCAACGCTACAACTGAACAGTTGAAGGGGAACTGAGAGTCCGATGTCGGGGCAGAGTGGTCAGGTGTATAAAAGTTGTCACAAGGACATGTCGAAGACTCAGACCTTTCTGTGCCGATTTCCTGCTTTTCCAATACCGGACCCCCAGTATTATAAGAGTGGTCAGCAACACAACAAGTACGCTTTTTATTTAGGGATTCAAATCGCTCAGCATTATAGTTGCACATATCAACCATGTCATTTGCAGCAACAATCTGATAATTTAGGTGTTTATGTGACAGATTGCTTATATTGTCATACATACTTTTCAGTGACCTTTCTAAGTTATCAATTTTATTAATTATGATATGTGAGTTGCTGTCATGTTTATCGTTCCTATCAATTGTGCTATTACTATACAATTTCAACTTATTTAATAATTGAATCCTTTCCTTCCTAAGTGACATATGCTTCTGTAAATGATTTTGTCTATGGACTAGTTTTTGGGTCTTAGAAATATACCTTTTAACACGGATATATTTTTTTAACTTTTTGACACTTCTAAAATTATGGTTGTTTTTACACAGTGATTTATTTAAGGCTGACTCTTTTTTACATACCGGACTATCCATTACATTTAACCTGTCCGTTAATTCTTCAAAGTAACTTTGATTGTTAATAAAACTATTTCCATGACTCTGGTTTTCGAGAATATCTGAATTACAAGATAATAACTCGTCGAACAGGCTCTGAGAATGATTTACTTTAACATTATTACAGCTTTCATTTTCTAACTTTAAAATCGTTGCATGTGCCTCACATAAACTCATTTCCAGATCACTTATACGCTTCAATGCCTGTTCATGAGTGCTATTACATTCCGTGAAAGAGGTGATTACGTCCTGCATCTGGCTACAATTGTCAACGATATCTAAGTATTTGAGATGTAAGTCAGCAAGTTCACTCTTCAGCTCGGAATTTTTTCCAATGATCTTCATAATTTCCTTTTCGCTGTCATCCCTTTCTTGCAACAGGTTAATATTGAGGTCTTTTGTTGCCTTCAAATCCAATAGGGTCTGTTTCAGCTTCATCTCAACATCCTTTGCAGTTGCCTTGCGGGTCATCATCATGCCTCAACTGTTACCCCAACACAGCGATAAGGCTGAAAGAGTAATGTATAAATATGAGTAAATTGTTACTATAATTGTTGCAAAGATGAGTGGATTATATGTAATGATTATGTATTATTCAATCTGTCCGTTGTATGGTGTAAGAGAACACTCAACAAAAGATAGAACAATCCTAAAGAAAGATTTGCTGTTATGACGTGGGTAGGTCACTTGTAAAAAAAGATTTACCTATTTAAAAAAAACACTTTTAAAAGTTTCTAATACAAATGTGAAAATAATCAACTTTTAAATGTGCAGTCAAGTTCTGAATGTAAAGTGTTGTAGTGTGTGAAGGTCTGTAGCAAGACAATGTCACCATCAACTTCACTTCCACTATATAGTCAAGTCAAGAGAGGTTAACCAAGCCAAATCGTAATTGAGGTGTGACAATACTCACTATTTTGTGAGATTTGTAAAGTTGATAGATGTATTAGTGTGAGGAACATGTAGTTACAAATTAAAGAAAAAATAAAATAAAAATAAGACCAATCAATATGTAGTGGAATTAACTTTCACAGTGATAACTTGCTAATTGAAGGTAGGTAGTGTTAGGTTATTTTAGGTCAACGATTATACTAGTTAAATTATGTACATAAGGAAAAATTATGAAAACAATACTCCCCGGGTTTTAGATGCAGCTCTTCAGTTTTGCAGCTTTTGTTATATTATACTTTTCTTCAAAAAGTTATTTATTTTTGCCGGCCGTTGACAGCTCCGGTATAGTCGAAAATTTCAATAAGACGAAATTCAAATATTTTTGCATAGACACTGATGCAAACACTCGTACTTATATTTTGTCACAATATGTTCACTTTAAACACAATTTTATAGATACATAACAATGATTTCTAATGAAAATTAATTTTTAAAGAAGAAGCTAAGTTTTGACAACTAATCGTGGCAAGTGTTGCCAATCATGTAACGGGTTCGATTCCCGGTTCAACCATGTAATTAATATAAATATCAATGAATGCAGTTAAAATTGTTTTTTAAATTCAAATAATGTCTTCTTTCAGTAAAATGTTCCATCTACAATATTCAAGGTACTTTCTCTCCATGTGGCATGTCCGTGGGACGCCCTGTATATATAATATATATACAGCGTGTTTCTTGTAAGGTGTCAAGCCGTTGTGTGGTGATAGGGAACTACCATACCTATGTACTGAACCCCCATGTATGTTCTACGATTTTTTTGTATTTTTCGAGTTATAATTTTTTTTCATTATTTTATGATTAAACGACGAGATGGCTCTAAATATTATAATCTTTTTTTTTTGGGTCGACTTTTCTTAGATCTTTTTTTAAATACATTGCCTATTGATTGCACTTTTAGGAGTTAAAAAATCTCCTTCCTAACTTTAACCTAAGATACAAAAATTTTGATCCTAAATAAAAAAAATGGGTTATTCAGAGAAGAGTCGAATTTTCAACTTAAATAAAAAAATAAAAAAGATTTTCCATAGCTTCTGACTAATTTTAAAACTGCCCGACCAAATATGCTGTTCACACTAATACAAAAAATTTACTGTATGGGACATTTTTTGCTGAAATAGGTCGTTGAATCGGAAATCGAAAAAGTTTTCATATTTTGTAATTTCTTAGTAGTTTTGCATATTTTTGTCTATCAGGAGCTTAATTATCCCTTTACGTTTAAGATGAGCTCAGTTCATAATAATAACATACTTACATCATACCTACTACTATCCTCAAAATTACCATTATTAATGAGAGGGCCAAAATAAAACTCAAAATGCGGCACCGCCACAAAAATTTAAGAAGAACATTTTTGCTGCGGTGCCGAATGTGCATATCGGTTGGTGGCTAGCATTTTAAATTTATAAATTTTTTATCGCATTTCGAGTTTTATTTTGGCCCTCTCATTAATAATGGTAATTTTGAGAATAGTAGTAGGTATGAAATGTATGTTATTAGCATTAACTGAGATCTTCTTAAACGTAAAGGGATAATTTTTCTCCTGATAGACAAGAATATGCAAAGATACTAAGAAATTATAAAATACTAGCAGACCGCCGACGACTTCGTTCGCGTAGACCTCGTACTCTTGACGATTTTTTTAAATGAATCCCCTCCCGTAATCCTGTGACGACGCCTACATCGCACTTGTTCTATCATCAATAGTTTTCGTAGCGCACGCGATGTAAGAATTTGATTAGTTTTAGTAAAGATCCCTAATCTTTTTTAAAATATAGTATAGCCTATGTCACCCGGAGATAGTGTAGCTTCCCAACGGTGAAAGAATTTTTTAAATCGGTCTATAAGTTATGGAGCCTATTCAATATATAGAAAGAATCAAATATTTTCTCTTTATAATATTTAGTATACTACTCTATCAAGAAAGTACCGGGAAAAGATCAATAATACACAAAATGTTAGTTATTCATCCAAATTTATTTTATCGCCTTAAAAGTATGCTCCTTCAGAAACGATACACTTACGCCAACGATTAATCCAACCATCAAAACATTTTTTGAACGCTTTTTCCAAAATTTAGTTCAGTTCTCGCCGCGAATTCTCCTTTATGTCTTCTACCGAATGAAAACGGGTGCCACGAAGAGGTAATTTGAGTTTAGGAAAAAGAAAGAAGTCGGCTGGAACCATATCTGGTGAATAAGGTGGTTGCTCGATGGTATTTGTTAAGTTTTTGGTCAAAAATTCGTTCACAATGATGGCCTTATGCGAAGGCGCAAATTATCGTGGTGCAAAATCCAAGAATTTTCTTTCCACAAATTTGGCCTTTTTCGTTGAACTTGCTCTCTTAAACGCCGCATAACGCTCAAATAATATTTTTTATTTACCGTTTGTCCTTCCGGCAAGAATTTCGAGTGCACAACACCGCGATAGTCAAAGAAAACAGTCAACATGACTTTGACTTTTGATCGACTTTTGGCGTGGTTTTTTCGGTTTCGGTTCAGTCGGAACTCAGAACAATATGCTTTAGTTATTGTTCTGAGCATAGAATAATATGCTTCAGTTATTATTCTGAGGTTCTGAGAGTCGGAAGGCGCCACTCCGAAGCTTGTTGACTAGTTTGCATGTCAAACTCGTAAACCAGTAACAATGCGTTGCATGAATGTTGGGTCGGAATGGACTTGTTCTAGCATGTCCTCAGCGACTCTTATGCGGTTTTGGAGAAAATTTAGGTCTTTTGGGACTAGCAGAGCGGCAACATGTTTCATACCAAAGTGATTATTTAAAATGTTACAGATCTACTCGTAAGACACAGAAAGTTCAGCGGTTATCTCTCTCAAACTTGGATGAGGATTTTCAGTCAACATTTCCATCTCTGTTGCGTTAACATCAGTTGAAGACGTTGATGGCCTACCAGAGCGAAGCAAATCTTCCATCACAACTCGACCACTTTTGAACGCTTTGTACCACTCATAAGCGCGTGTTTTTGATAAAGTCGATTCACCGTAAGCCTTCTGTAACATTTTCAGTGACTCCGTTCACGAAATTCCATTGGCGATGCAAAATTTAAGACAAACTCTTTGTTCGATGTTTTAACCATTTTGAAATTTGCAATACACGCTAGATATAAACTAACTAAAAACAGCACTGTATTTAATTAAGATAACAGATGCAACTCAAACTCCGCGCTAAAATGGATAACAGTTGTGCCAATCCTTAGAAAATTCAGTTGGTTGAATGATCTAAGTGCCAATTTAACAACCAAAAAAAAAACAAAAAATTGAATTTGGAATCATAAACAAATCATCCGTTTCCGAAACTTTTTTAACAGAATGTATATGAAAATTACACAATTTCATGTTCAACGACCGATTTCAGCAAAAAATGTCCCATTTAGTTATTGTGTTTTAAGGTACTACGTACTAGAGAAGACACACAACTAGATTGTTGGCTGCACGCGTTATAGCCAGCTCGCTCCAACCATATTAGTCTGTGGCAAGCGCTAGACGCAACAATACGTGTGTATTCTGTGTTCTATTTTATTAAAATATGCCTTCATGTGTACTAGGGTACTATTTCAAGAATTCTGGAAATACAAATAAAACTAAACGAATCACTTTTCACTAAATTATCGATATAACATGCATTTGACTAATTATTTTATCAAATCACAGAGACATGAGCCATGTTTCGGCGCTTTAGACCTTTTAAGCGGTCTAGCGCTGTATGTTTGGATTGTTCAGAAAGACGATAAATTATTATCACTAGCTTAAAAAAAACATCGAAGAAAAGTCGACCCAAAAAAAGACATAATTTTTTTAGAGCCATTTCGTTGTTGAATCATAAAATAACGAAAAAAATTATATCTCGAAAACTACAAAAAATCGTAAAACATACATGGGGGTTCAATAGATAGGTATGGTAGTTCCCTATCACCACACATCGCCTTGGCACCTTATAAGAAACACGCTGTGTATTTTATACACCGAGTCATTTTAGTGGTTGTTTTCCCGCGGCAGAACGATTTACCTTTAGTAGTACTATCGAATCATGCGAGTTATTTTTTGAAAATAAAAATTGTGTATCAACTAATCAAAAAAAATAATCATCAACTCGAAAGCGTGAGAAACGACAGTTTCTTTTACGAGATGTGACGTATTTGGGTACTGCCTGCCGCACGAAATCAATGTTTAAAGTAAAAGCCGCTCCCACACTAAGTAATATTCTCACGCTTTTTCCTAATCCTTTTTTAATCCCACGACGAAAAAGAGATCTGTGAAGTGTCTATAGTCCGGTCGTGGTACCAAATCTATGCGGACATGTGGGACATTAAATTCCATAAAGAAGTTTTGATACCCAATACTAAAAGATTTCGTTTTTGCTGAGTGTATAGATTATGTGGATGAGTGTGTGAGCTATTTTTTAAAAGTTAGAAGTTTTATATATGACTGTGCTTTAGGTATGGTTTAGGTATTTCATAATATTTCAAGTTTAATAATTAGTCTTAATACTTGCCTGACCGGCCGGGTGGCCGAGTGGTCAGCGACCCTGGCTGCGAAACCCACGGTCCCGGGTCCGAATCCCGGTAGGGGCAAATTGTTTGAGCACGACCGTTTGTGACCGAGTTATGGATCATCACCAGCCTATAAACGTCCCACTGCTGGGCACAGGCCTCCCACGTGAACAATAGCACGTGGGGAGTTATGGATGTTTATTAGTATTTATGTATGTTTATCCGTTATTCAGTCACCATAATTCAGGCTATGCCTTGTTTGACGCTGAATGATTGGTAAAATAGTTGTGAAATAAAATATATATTATATATATGTATCTTTTTCTTTAGCAGAGAAAAGATGCGTTAAGGCTTCACTTAGGAAAGGCAAGGTAGTAGCAAATTGCTGTTGTCTGTTTTCAATGTATTTATCTCGCTTAAATACCATATCCAATAAAGCCGCCTTTATTTCAGCGTTAAGTTGAGGAGCATCGATCAATTTGCAATTACTATGTATTAGGTTTTTTTCGCAGAGTTCCTTGCGAAAAATACCTTTACCTTTACCTCAGGTGAAAGACTTATTTAGTCTCTCGAACTATTGGCGGCACCTTCGCTAAGCTCGGGCGCCAAACCCCGTCTCGGGACTAAATAAGCTACTTTTACCCCTAGGGCAACAATGTACTATTTCACAGCAAACATCTTGGAAACAATTTAGAATAATAGATTAAAATTAATAATTTAAATTAGCTTTTTCAACACGATTTTCGAACATTTCGTCTGATAGCTTGTGCGTTTTGTCTTTTCATTAGAAGTAAACGTAGGTAGTTACAAAAAGTAATCACGTAACCGTGATTGCAACTACAATTTGTAGTTAGTAATCGATAATGTTTAACTACTTTATACGATTATTTCATGTAATCTAATGTTATGATTACTAACTACAAATTGGAATCGTAGTTAGTAATCAGTAGTTAGATTACATTTTGCCCTACTGGCTTCAAAAAACGTCAAGATGGAAAAAATATTATGTTGTTACTTCTTTGGTTATTCCAGTAGTTGAATACTGTTGCAACCGAATAGCTAAATCGGCATTAGTGCCCTTGCCATATTTTGTGACCGTTGTAGGGTCGCCACCGAGAATTTCTATGATATCTTGGTCAAGTTCGGGATTTGGTTCGGTATGCCCAGGTGCTGCCGTCATGGCAGTGCTGGTACTAGGTTCGTCTAGTGTCAAACCTTCGTTTAATTCATCAACTGCTGTGAGTCACCAACAATCGCATCTGGTTGTTCTTTAGGTAAGTACTCTTCAAAAGGTATAATCTAGTCTGGAACAGCAGAGATAGGTTTCATTGAATACCATTATCAGTTAATAAACAGTCCTAAGATACTGTTAACTTGATTTGCGGGTAGGGACAGCCCCAAGGTAGAAGCACACAAACCAATGATATATGCTCGTAACGTAAGGTCACATCATTAACTTTTGTAACATAATAATGTGGAAGTAAAAAGGTAGCCCTGCCTGTAACTATCTGCAATACTTCGTAATGGTAAGAAACAGTCCCAGAACCGTTTGCAATGCCTATGCTTTTAGTACAGAAAACACTGTAAATAACTAACCTTCGTTAACCTTATGCGATGGCGTACAACACTCCGAAGATGATGTAGATGAACACCGTTTCCTACGACGATTTGTTCGTTCTAATTTGCGTAACTTTCTTTGTAAATAATCGTAATTGTCTTTAGACTTACGTTTAGGCATGGTAAAAGAGTTTAAAATAACTACAAACTAATCGTTAATATTTAAATAAGCGATTTACGTGCGTACAGGCGAAGCACTAAAACGCAAATGAAGCAATGGGAATTATGGCGTGCGGACTACCTAGATTGAAAAAAAATAAATACCCTCAAAATTGTGCGTAGGTGCCGATCCGCTGAGCGATAATACATGTTGTATAAGCTAATCTCGAGGACGAAGCCAAGTATATTCACATTACTTTCCTCACGTCGGATTATGGTATATCCGAGTTACTTTTACTGACACAAAATTAACCATATTGTTAATTATTATAATTTAAGGTAATGTAATGTTTTCTTAGTTCTTAATATATGCAGTGTGATTCAAACTGACAAAGGTTCATTTGCCTACGGTACAGGTTTTCCTCGAGTAGGTAGGTTGAGATTGTATTTTAGTACCTGCAAAATTATTGATATGAAAAACATTACAAAATGGTATTCCATCGTAAGAAATCTAGACAACTTCATACTTTTAGTGATTGTCTTAAATCACGTGGTCTATAGACACACACACCAAGATACAGACCAGACTACATAGAGACAGACATACTTCGTTAAGTTTTTGTTTAATTACATGTTTTTATACAATTATTCAAATCGGGCGTAACGCAAATCTACTAAGCAAACGCATACCTTTTATACCTACCCGAACCACATGAGTAAAGAAACGGAACAGAGACTAAGCTTCATACAACCGCGCCGTCGCGTCGCGAGGCAACTACTACAAGCATACTACGCATGTGTGCGTGTCCACTAGCCGCTGCGTAGCGTATCACTGGATAAAACGGGGTGTTCCTTGAAGCACCTAAACTATTCCTCCAAGCGCACCCGCTGGGTGCGCTTTAGAATGGGTAATTAAAATATTATATTTTTATTCCTCGAAGCGCACCAGCAGTTAAAATGTGGAAAGAGATGTAGTAACTAACAGAAAATATCGATAACGAATACACTCTTTAATAGGTATGTAATACGTACGTTTATTTTTAGAGTATCCATCTACCTCTTTTCATTTATGTCACCCTGGTACTTTTAGATTAAAATGACTGTCATGATTCTATTTATTATTGACGTAGTAAGTTGCTTAAGCACCTAGTCTTAGTTTCTATCGACATCAATATTACGAATCTTTTAATCTCCTTTCTATTTTTCACTTGGTGCGCTTCGAGGAATAAAAATATAATATTTTAATTACCTTTTCTGAAGCGCACCCGAAGGGTGCGCTTGGAGGAAAAGTTTAGGTGCGCTTGGTCTGGTGCGCTTCAAGGAATACCCCGATAAAACCGGTTTACCACAGTATTACGCTTGCTCGGCCAGTGGACAAACGGAGAGACTCGCGACGGAGCGTTGTATGAAAACTTTGTCTCTGTTCCGTTTCTTTACTCATGTGCCCGAACCTTCGACCGAGTAGTACCGGTCGTGGTCACGGGCTGTCTGCGACAGCTCGCGCGCGATGTTCCGCCGCCGTTGTTAATGGACAGAAAAGTAGGTTGACCATGGCTTCGAATAATAGATAAATAGTCTCAAAACGTTGAAGTTGTTAGTTGTTTAATATTATGGATTTTATTGGGACTAGCCTCTCAACTGCTGTTTCCCCGTCCAGGCCCTGTGGCCTAAACGAGAGTTCAGAAGGAGGGAGGCTTACCCACTAGAACCTCCAGTAACTGACACGTCTGTTTCACGTCACGTCACGTTTTCGGTATGCAAGTAATTTTTAATTAAGAGAAGACATCACAGACATCACTTGAGTCTCCCTGTGACTACGGTTTATTTATGATCATGCTTCTATGCTCTGTAACTTCACTTTATTAGCTTTCATTTCGGATCACAGAAATGCAAAATAGTGCTTCTTGGCGGCAGAAATAAGTATGAAGCTATTCCTCAACCAATCCAATTTTGGACAGAATCCTACCATCAGGCGTCAATTGACTAAAACAGTAGATTAAATATTATCTTTTATGGATCATGATCATGGTCATCCTGCATG
Source organism: Scoparia ambigualis (assembly GCA_963921215.1). Taxonomy (NCBI): domain Eukaryota; kingdom Metazoa; phylum Arthropoda; class Insecta; order Lepidoptera; family Crambidae; genus Scoparia; species Scoparia ambigualis. Next base: position 30,433,458 of record OY992512.1, on the reverse strand, counting down.
GCGTAATTTGTGTGATCTACAAAATAAACTATAATATTAGCTTATTCTTTTCTTTTGTTCCAAATATTATTTAAGCACGTACTTACATCATTTAATAATCATTATTAAATTCATAAGTGATAATAACGATTCGCTAAAGTAATAAAAATGAAACCAATTTTCGGTATTTGTATCTTTTTCGTATTGTTTAGTAATAGTACAGAATCGTCTTTTTGTAGAAGCTTTCGCAAATTTCCACAACATGCATTATCGGGAAAAGGCACAAACATTTCTGATGCGGTTAAACAAAATGTTGATAGTACTATAACGAAAGATAAATTGACCAAAATTGGCAGATCAAATTTTACTGAAATAGTCAAAATGTTTGGACACAAATGTGAAGAACATGAAGTCACCACTGAAGATGGGTACATTCTAAGGTTATATCACATTCCTGGAAACATGGCAAAGACTGTGCTATTGGTACATGGGAACACTGATAACGCATACGGCTTTATTTATAGAGGCAAAACCTCATTGTCAATCACTCTAGCTGATCTAGGATGGGATGTATGGGCTATCAACGTAAGAGGCACTACCGAATCGAGGCGCCACAAGCACCTTGATCCTGACTCTGACAAATTTTACAACTATACGTTTTACGAAATTGGACTGTACGACATGCCTGCAACAATCGACTACATCTTAAAAGAAACTTGTCAAACTCAATTAACAGTCATCACCCATTCACAAGGCTCATCAGAAATGTACGTAATGGGATCAGAGAGACCGGACTATAATGAAAAAGTTAAATTAAATGTGAACCTTGGCCCTGTAGCTACTTTCATTAATATAAGGGGTGAGTTTGCACTCTTTGTATACGGTTTTTGTGATTTAAACAATGATCTGTGTTTTATGAGTGAGACTGGTGAAGAGTATTTGGCATATCGCAAACAGGCTCCTAAGTACCAAGCAATTTGCTTTAATCCATGGTTAATAGATTCATGTGTAGAATCATTTTACACATTTTGTGGTAGAGATGTTCGTGGCTTAGAACCAGACTTTTTGTATACATATTTTGGACACTACCCTGCGGGAACTTCAACTAAACTTCTTAATCACATTTCTCAAATAGTGTTGAGTATGAAATTTGCTAAATATGATTACGGAAAAGAAAGAAATCTTGAAGTGTACCACAGCGAGAAGCCCCCAGTTATCGACCTGGGTAAGGTGACAATGAAGACTGCCTTGTTTACAGGCAAGAATGATTACTATTGTTCTCAAGTGAATTCGGACACAATTGCAGCTGCTCTTCCAAACGTTGTGCATAATAAAATATTGCCATATAAATATTTTAACCACCTAGACTATGTTGTCGGCCGTTACATGACTGACAATTTATATCCTTATTTGTTTGATGTGTTAGAAAAATACACCTAAAAAGGATCGTCTATTTTACTGACTAGAGGACCTAGGATTACGATACCGCTGACTGATGATCCCGCTTTCTCACATAGTAAATCACAAACTACTAGAAAAAATTCAACGAGTCTTCTGGGGTCTCGGTAGCTCAGCGTTTAGAGCAGTGGACCGGCAATCCAAAGATCGAACTCACGAGGGTTCAAATCCCATTTGAGCTTCCTGAGACTGGTTGATATTTTTCTAGTAAACATTTTATCCTATATCTATGTAGCATTGTGAATGCAAAAATTTCAATAATAAAGATATTTATGGGTAAGGTCGTAAAAAATGTAAAATAACGAACTGGAAGGCATAACACACAATAACACAATAACGCAATGGAATATTGTAAAGGTAAGTGTACATTGGGTTAGGTAGTTGAAATAAAGTACTATGTTTAGGTAGGTACTCGTATGAATTTCGAAACCACTAATAAAAATGGGACGAATACTACAAATAATAAAATAAAACTTTGCGCTTGCAAAATTAAGTAATAAAATAACAGAAAATTTAAATTTCTTTAGAAATGTTTGTCACAAAAGTAAAGCACAATAATAAATAAATTCAAATTAACAACATAATAATGCGTTTAATTATAAAAGTCACATTAAGGCGGTAGTCTCAGTCCATTGACGCCGAGAAGTGGTATCGATTAAAACATTTAGACAAAAAAGATGTTTTGAACATCTCAAAAAATTACAAATTTCTTTATTGAGAGTATTATGTAATAATTTTTTGTCTAAATGTCTTTATAATTATCACAATTAATCAAAATCACTTGGCGGCGCCACTGGATCGAGACTACCGCCTTAAAAAAGGAAGGCTTTGACATCAAATTAAAAGTAAACAAAATTAAATACAAATGCATTTAAATTTAAGACATTTCAAAAACAAAAGTACTTACTTGGCTTTAACATCAAAATAAACTTGAATAAAATTTTGAAACAAAATTAAAAACATCCGTTAATTATAAATTAAAAGATATAGTTTCCATAATACTAAACATATTTGACTTTAACGTCATGTTAAACTTAATGACAAACTTAATAATAAGAAGAACAAAAACAATATGAAACAGAATGTCCGCGTAACAATTTAGGCGATTTAAAAAATATGCTAAAATAAATAAATAATAAAATAAATAAATCTTTCCTACAATCACACCAATTATCTAGCCCAAGAGAAGCTTCGAAGAAACTCGTTAAATGGTTACTAGACAACGGATAAACATACTTAAAATACTTAAATACATACTTATTATACATAGAAAACACCCAGACCCGAGACAATTCAGAAAACAATAATTTCTAAATTGACCCGACCGGGGTTCGAACCCGGGACCTCAGAGATGGCGACACCATGAAAACCGGTGTACAAACCACTCGACCAAGGAGGTCGTAAAATGATATTACCCTCCTTTAGATTTCGCCACAGTCAGTAAACTGTAGTGTACATTTACCTTTAAAAAATGCCAGTGTGTTACGTAACATACCACCATAACACACATAACGAACTGGGACAAACACACTGGAAAATTCTAACTTAAACAATAAATGAATACCGACCACAAATTTAGTTTGATTTCAATTTTAAAACACGATTTAGTCTTTTCATTAAATGTACTTTCATTATTGGAAGCCTAATCAACGAGATTTTTGTACGTGTTTTGTACTTACCGTGTAAAAACCACAGAACAAATACCCGGAGTACTTAAAAAAAGAAATTCACAACCGCAGATTGTCTCGACCACAAATGACACGAAAACGTCAAGAGTGTGTTATTTGACAGTTACCGTACGGTGTTACCACACTTAAATTTGTTAAATAATGTCACCTACTACAGCTGAAAACAAAAAATCTACCCCAATGAGAAATTGGAATAACACACTAGAAAACTTTTGGAGACACGCACTAGAATAATGTTTTCTGTCCACCTGCAACGTTTCATTGTAATAATTTATACATTATTACATGGCATTTTAATCGCTTTCATGAGTAAACTACGTATTCTGAGCTTTAACACACTATTTTTTTTGCAGTGCAAATTTTTTCTGCTTTGTGTAGGTAGGAGACAAATAGTTTTAGTACTAATTTTTATTTTCTGTTTATTCATAAGTATGTGTATTCTTTTAAATTGTAGCCGTAAGTCAATTCTGGTTATTTCTTCGGTATCCTAAGCATATAATTACTTGATTCTAATAAATTAATAAAGATTCAGTGATTTTAAAAGCATTAAATTCTCAAGGAAACACGGGCTTACTTAAAACTTTTAAAAAGTACGTTTTTACGACCTTACTCTTATAAGCAATTACGTCTTTATCGATTGTTAAATACTTGCAATAGTATTTCTTCCGACTGTGAGGGTAGACTTCACAGTGACGTAATACCGCTGGCACACAGCGTAAATCACAAACTACTTACTAGAAAAAAATCAACGAGTCTTCTAGGGTCTCGGTAGCTCAGCGGTTGAGCAGTAGACCGACAATCCAAAGGTTAAATTAAAAAATTAAAATGTGTTTCATTTCTGTAAATCATTTACAATATAGTTTCCAGGGCTCCCCAGAAGGTAATCAAAACATACTTTAGTTAGGGAAGCCTCACTCTTCCTACTTAATTATAACTAATTTAGATTTACATTATTTTAAAAGGTCGTGGATTCGAATCCCATTCGAGCTTCCTGAGACTGGCTGATTTTTTTTAGTAACTATTTTAATCTATATCAAACAATAATTATAAAATAAATATATTTAGAGTAAGCAATTTGTAAATTTACTTAATACCTTATCTTGTCTACATACCTAATAAAAAGCTCATAAAAGTTTGTTTATTTTATTTTATTCTCTTTTGCCAACCCTACAAAAATAGGTAAGTCGTATGCTCCCTAGAAGCTTTGTCTCTGTTCCGTTTCTTTACTCATGTGCTACAGGAGTAGGGCAGCTTGTATACCACTGGCCGCGGCCAGTTGTCCGGATTTGAAAAAAAGTGGACTTAAGACACAAAAATCATCATACTAGCTTGAAAAAAATCTATATGACAGGAAATCTTATTTAAAATATTATTGCTTATTATTTTTTTCATTATTTTGGGAGTAAATCGGTAAAAAAAAAGTAACGAAAAAAATATATGCAGCAAAATTGATTTTTCATTCCTCATACTCGGAAAGTAGGTTTGAAGTTGCCTAAGGAGCAGGTGGAAAGTCGGATTTGTTCCCCCGGGATCGATTTCCTGCGGATCGACTTCCCTCGGGATCGATTCCCTGCGTATCGACTTCCCCCGGTATCGATTCCCTGCGTGTCGACTTCAAACCGTATCGACTCCCGTCGTATCGACTCCCGCCGTATCGACTTCCCTCGGTTTTGACTATGAATTGGCTTAGAGTACAGTTAATGAAGCAAATGTTTTGGTTTGAAAATATATATGATATATGATTTAGAAGGTTTTTTTATTTTACAAAAGAAGAAGGCAAACGAGCAGGTGGGTCTAGGTTACCTTGTCCGGCCAAATATTTACGTGTCCGGCCTGTCTGGCTTTTGTAAGGCTTTTTTGTCCCATCGTGATTTTAAGAAGCTATTGGTACATCAAAAGTGGGCTGCTTATTATCTGATAATGAAGAATTTCATTCCGAATTTTTCTCTTTAATAAACGCCCAGTGGACAAATAGTCTAAGATCCGAGTATAGAACGACCTTCACCGAGAAGGTGAAAAGATGAAAAGTATTTTATATCAATTTTAATATGTAAAATAATATATCGCGAGTGGGTTGGCTGAAAAAATTCAGTCCAGTACCATTAATGATTAATTTAATATAAAAAATATTTTTTTTTTACATTGCACTGTTTTGGTGTGTGTGTGTGTGTGTTTGTAATGAGCTTATCTTTATATAAACATAAATTTTATTTATTTAACCAGACGGTTGCAAATTACAAATACTGACTTGCCTGTTTACACCTGCCTACCCAATGTTATGACAGGAAAAAAATAGTCAACCTAACGTTTGCATATTAGAGAGGCTTCATACTTTCGATTGGTACCTATGTAATTTATCTATTATCAAAACAAGTGCAATATTTAAAAAATATATATTTTTAAATATTTTATTAATCATAATATGATTAATTAAATAATATTGCGATATTTTATTTTTTATTTTTTTAATCATAATATGATTAAAAAAATAAAATATCCAGTATATTATACTGGACTGAAATTTTTCAGCCAACCCACTCGCAATATATTTTTAACACATTAAATTTGATATAAAATACTTTTCATCCATTAACCGCTCGGTGAAGGTCGTTGTATACTCGGATCCTCTACTAAAAGGAACGCAACAAACTACAGACACAACACAACAATTCCAAAGATGATGTTTTTATTGTGCAATGTTAAATTAACATGCCAAGAATTTTATGAAATGATCTCTAAGGAGAATGATGTTCTCGATAAAGTAGGTGCAAATGCTAAATACTTATAACTTTTGATAACTTTAAATTATACTTGATTTGAGATTTTCAACAATTGATTTTGTTTTTGTCAAATAATAATTTTAATTTTAATTTTAATGAAGGTGATTGCTAGTACACTAAATATCAGGTTGATTTTTAATTTTTAGTAAGTTCCATTTGTTTTTTTTGAAAAATATAAGAATGTTGTTTTTTTTTCAAGTTTCTAGTAAATGAAAATGCCAAGACTGATTGTGAATGTGTTATTCATAAATAATACGTATTAAATCCTTAATCCTCATAGGAGTTTTTATTGTAAAACGATTGACCGGCTTGAAAAGCGTAAGCCGGCTTTAAAATAGTGTCTTGGGCTTTCCACAAACACAATGTCCGGCCTAATACAGCGCTGAGTCCGGCTTTTTAAAAATTACTACTGAGAGTGTTCTGAAGAACTTTTTGATCTAATCCCGCCCTCTCATTTCCTGTCCCGGACTATACGTGCTGGTCTTAGCAACCACCATCATGCTGTGCAGAATATCAGCACTCGTACTAAAAAATTTGGCAAGTCGTTCCTCTGTAAGACTATTCGTCTTTGGAATTCTCTGCCTTCGCATGTGTTTCCCAGTTCCTATAATTCCGGGTCTTTTAAACGGGGCGTGAAACGGCATTTATGCAGGCCGTCATGAATGGGTGCGCTTGTTACTGTGCTTGTTCCACGGTGGGGAGCGCTCTCATTATTTTGGACTACATCGGCTGCTTACCATCAGGCAGGATGTAGTCACTATGACGAAAAACTAAGCGAAAAATAAGCCCTGGCATCCCTAGGTGGGTCACTTGATGGAGAGTAATCACTGCCCCCATGGACACACGCAAAACCAGAGGAATCGCAGACGCGTTGCCGGCCTTTAAGGAAGGAATAGGCTTGTTTCTTGAAGATCTCTAAGTCGTAACGGTCCATAAATACCGCCGCTGAGAACAGGTTCTACAACACTGTAGTTCAAGGCAAGAAATTTCGTGAAAACGCACAGTAGTAGGCCGCCATCCATCAAGGTGATGTGGATGGAATAACAGTCGATTGCGTGTAGTGCGGTGAAGGAAATCAGCGGCATGGATCAAGCCGAACAATTCCTCGGAACACTCGCCATGATGCATGCGGTACAATATACAGAGAGACGCAACGTCTCTCCGAAGAGCCAGTGGATCGAGCGGACCTGAAATAGCCACGTCGTCGACAATTTGAGCAGCTCTGCGTTGAATGCGGTCAAATGGAAGGAGTTGGTACTGGGGTGCTCCAGCCCAAAGATGGGAGCAGTATTCCATATGTGGCCTGACCTGTGATTTGTACTTGTAAGCGTCCTAAAATAGTTAAGATTTTTACATTTAATACCTGTAAGCTTTTTTTTTGAAAATTCATTTATTCATAGACATCTGTAATTAAACTGTGATTTATGGTTACGTACCTACTTTATTAGTAGATAATAATAAAACGAAATTATGGATACTGATTAAAATGTTATATTAACGATAATTATTGTAATAAGCACTTAAATATTGATTATTTTCAAACCAAAACATTTGCTTCATTAACTGTACTCTAAGCCAATTCATAGTAAAACCGAGGGAAGTCGATACGGCGGGAGTCGATACGACGGGAGTCGATACGACTTTCTACCGTATCGACTCCCGCCGTATCGACTCCCGTCGTATTGACTCACGCCGTATCGACTTCCGGTCAATAATTATCCGACCGGACAATAATTATCGTTAATATAACATTTTAATTAGTATTCATAATTTCGTTTTATTATTATCTACTAATAAAGTAGGTACGTAACCATAAATCACAGTTTAATTACAGATGTCTATGAATAAATGAATTTTCAAAAAAAAAAGCTTACAGGTATTAAATGTAAAAATCTTAACTATTTTAGGACGCTTACAAGTACAAATCACAGGTCAGGCCACATATGGAATACTGCTCCCATCTTTGGGCTGGAGCACCCCAGTACCAACTCCTTCCATTTGACCGCATTCAACGCAATGTTGCTCAAATCGTCGACGACGTAGCTATTTCAGGTCAGCTCGATCCACTGACTCTTCGGAGAGACGTTGCGTCTCTCTGTATATTGTACCGCATGCATCATGGCGAGTGTTCCGAGGAATTGTTCGGCTTGATCCATGCCGCTGATTTCCTTCACCGCGCTACACGCAATCGACTGTCATTCCATCCACATCACCTTGATGGATGGCGGCCTACTACTGTGCGTTTTCACGAAATTTCTTGCCTTGAACTACAGTGTTGTAGAACCTGTTCTCGGCGGCGGTATTTATGGACCGTTACGACTTAGGGATCTTCAAGAAACAAGCCTATTTCTTCCTTAAAGGCCGGCAACGCGTCTGCGATTCCTCTGGTTTTGCGTGTGTCCTTGGGGGCAGTGATTACTCTCCATCAAGTGACCCACCTAGGGATGCCAGGGCTTATTTTTCGCTTAGTTTTTCGTCATAGTGGCTACATCCTGCCTGATGGTAAGCAGCCGATGTAGTCCAAAATAATGAGAGCGCTCCCCACCGTGGAACAAGCACGGTAACAAGCGCACCCATTCATGACGGCCTTCGTAAATGCCGTTTCACGCCCAGTTTTAAAGACCCGGAATTATAGGAAGCCGAATAGTCTTACAGAGGAACGACTTGCCAAATTTTTTAGTACGAGTGCTGATATTCTGCACAGCATGATGGTGGTTGCTAAGACCAGCACGTATAGTCCGGGACAGGAAATGAGAGGGCGGGATTAGATCAAAAAGTTCTTCAGAACACTCTCAGTAGTAATTTTTAAAAAGCCGGACTCAGCGCTGTATTAGGCCGGACATTGTGTTTGTGGAAAGCCCAAGACACTATTTTAAAGCCGGCTTACGCTTTTCAAGCCGGTCAATCGTTTTACAATAAAAACTCCTATGAGGATTAAGGATTAAATACGTATTATTTATGAATAACACATTCACAATCAGTCTTGGCATTTTCATTTACTAGAAACTTGAAAAAAAAACAACATTCTTATATTTTTCAAAAAAAACAAATGGAACTTACTAAAAATTAAAAATCAACCTGATATTTAGTGTACTAGCAATCACCTTCATTAAAATTAAAATTAAAATTATTATTTGACAAAAACAAAATCAATTGTTGAAAATCTCAAATCAAGTATAATTTAAAGTTATCAAAAGTTATAAGTATTTAGCATTTGCACCTACTTTATCGAGAACATCATTCTCCTTAGAGATCATTTCATAAAATTCTTGGCATGTTAATTTAACATTGCACAATAAAAACATCATCTTTGGAATTGTTGTGTTGTGTCTGTAGTTTGTTGCGTTCCTTTTAGTAGAGGATCCGAGTATACAACGACCTTCACCGAGCGGTTAATGGATGAAAAGTATTTTATATCAAATTTAATGTGTTAAAAATATATTGCGAGTGGGTTGGCTGAAAAATTTCAGTCCAGTATAATATACTGGATATTTTATTTTTTTAATCATATTATGATTAAAAAAATAAAAAATAAAATATCGCAATATTATTTAATTAATCATATTATGATTAATTAAATATTTAAAAATATATTTTTTTAAATATTGCACTTGTTTTGATAATAGATAAATTACATAGGTACCAATCGAAAGTATGAAGCCTCTCTAATATGCAAACGTTAGGTTGACTATTTTTTTCCTGTCATAACATTGGGTAGGCAGGTGTAAACAGGCAAGTCAGTATTTGTAATTTGCAACCGTCTGGTTAAATAAATAAAATTTATGTTTATATAAAGATAAGCTCATTACAAACACACACACACACACACCAAAACAGTGCAATGTAAAAAAAAAATATTTTTTATATTAAATTAATCATTAATGGTACTGGACTGAATTTTTTCAGCCAACCCACTCGCGATATATTATTTAACATATTAAATTTGATATAAGGGTCATTCTTTTAGACACGTTTTTCAAGCGGCATCACCTTAAAAAAATAGAAATCGAAAAGTCTGCAAGCCTCTTTTTTTTCGGGCAAACTTTTAATCCTCTCCTAACTGGGTTATTGATTATTATTCAATTATCTTTATATTTAATATCATAAAAAAAATAAAACACCCACATTCTTTGATTTTCGTGGAGTGTCCCTAATCCCGATCTACTCACTTAGTAAATTATATATTTTAAACTAAACGGTGCATGCTCACCAAAAAAAAACACTAAGTCCTAAGAAGTTGACAATGCTAGGAAAAATTAGACCATAGCTTTAAAAGAAATACATTATCTAAAAAAATAAAAATGTAACTGTCAAGGGGTAGTTACTGATTTGCATGGATTATTGTAAATTCACTTGTACATCCCTAACTTCGCAACCCGATATTTCGTCATCCTAATTCAAGTTACAACTAGTCGCGCTCCGACGGCCGGGCAGAGAGCTTGTATGACGACGCGTCGAGTTTCCGAAAAATTGAGGTAAGAACCTCGTTGCGTGGGTTTCTTAAAAATTTGAATTGCGCGGTACATTTTTCTCCGGTGTCTGTGAATTTATTTATTGAATAAAATATTGTAGCGAACAAATATTAGGTTACGTAACTTATATTCAAAACACAGTTTATTTGCTTAAAAGGTTTTTATATATTTTTAGAACAAAGGATTTATTTTGATTTCCGTGGTCGCACGACCGCGTGGTTTAGTTTTGTCCCACGCAAATCAATTATTGGCCATGTAAATGAAATAACTTAGTGTTTTGTAGTAGGTATTGTATGATAATATTTTTAGTTAAATGTCAATTCGTTTAAATCAAACTTAAAATGACGCAGTTAATGGGTTTCTGATTTTATAAGTACCTATTTATTATTATTAGTTTAGTCATGGTCAAAGGCCTAATAATAATAAAAATTGTGTCAGATTAGCTACCTATATTAATAATTGATAAAATTGTAATTAATTATTTTTTAGACCAAAAATGCCATTAACAAGAGAGGAAAAATTGGAAAGAAAGAAGTTATCCGAAAGAAGAAGAAGAGAGAGGCTTAAAAAAAATGAAGAGTCAAGGCCAAAAACCGGGCGAGATATTATAAAAGGAAAGCCGAAGGAAAAATACTTAGTATTCATGAATTGAACCGCCTCGAACAAAAAACTAGACGAGAGAAAAGTCGAATAAGTTCCCGAAAATACACACATCAAAAGTGTCTAGGGATCAAGCATTTTTATGCGGATTTCTTGAGATTGAGATGTGGCTTTGTAATAAATTTATGATTTTATAAATTTATATGGATCCTTTTTGGTGCATTTCATAATTTGAAACAGGAACTTTCAATCAATTTCTAGTAAAAGATGAAAATCAGTTATCAATATTTTACCTATAAAAACATACAACGCATTGAAGACATTATTAGTGCTACTGTTTCCCTACTACTGATTAAAACCAACGTTATTATGGAGCGGCGACGTCATTTAAGCAGGGAAGAAATGCTCAGAGCCGTGGGAATGATAGAAGCTGGTTCCCGGCAACGTACTGTGGCTTTAGCTCTGAATACAAGTCAGAGTGTTATCAGTCGACTTTGGACACGTTACCGAAGCACTGGTACCGTGGCTGAGCGCCATGGAGGACGGTATCGCTGCACCACACGGAGACAAGACCGATACATTCAAATCACAACTCGAAAAGCTCCAACAATAACCGCCATGATGTTAGCCGTGAGGCTTCATCACTCTTCAGGGAACTAAATTAGCGACCAAACAGTCAGAAACCGCTTGCATGAAGTGAACCTTCATTCCCGAAGACCGCTAAGGGTACCACCTATAGCAATGCACAATCGTAGGATTCGATATCAATGGGCTCTTGAACACAGAAATTGGGCAGAAGAACAATGGCGTTTCGTGTGCTTTTCTGATGAGTCACGTTTTGGTATGAGACCGGATACAAGACGTATACGACACTGGAGAACCCCTGGACGCCAACAGCGATTAAAATCCTGCCAAAAAGTCCATCCTTATAGTGGTGGAACCATCATGGTATGGGCGGGTATTTGGATCGGCGGAAGAACTGAGTTGATTTGGATCAGAGGCAACCTCAACGCTCAAATTTATGCTGAGACGATTGTATCAGACGTCATCGTTCCTCTACAAGTGCAAATCGGTCCCTTATTTCAGTTAATGCATGATAATGCACGACCGCACACCGCAAGAGTTGTAAGACAGACTCTCGCCGCAGCTAACATCAATGTCATGCCCTGGCCTGCTCAGTCGCCAGACTTGAACCCGATTGAGCATGCATGGGATATGCTACAGAGAAGAGCTCTGCCGAATATGGAGGGTATCCAGTCGCAAGAAGACCTTTTTTTGTTGTTGCAACGAACATTGGCGGCCATTCCACAGCGTGATTTGGATGAATTCATTTTGAGTATGCCAAACCGATGTTCTTGTGTTGTTAGTGTTCGCGGTAGAAACACGGATTATTAATTGTTTAAGTTACCCAATAAAATTTTAAAGAAAACTGTTATTTCAGTCTTTTTTTCGAACTTTAATGTTAGTGGTTCAAATGTCAAAAATCCCTTTATTAGGAAAATGGCAAATTTCTTTATTAATGCAAAGGTGACTTGATTTATCGTTACTGTAGACAAACGAAAACACTTTATTTGATGAATCCTTAAAGAAAATTTTAATTAATATCAATCAGGAGAAAAGTTATTGCAAAAATATATGTTGATCCCTAGACACTTTTGATGTGTGTATAACATGAAGAAAAAAAATGTTCCTAACAAATCGCCGTCCCCAACGAACAGTATGGTAATAGGAAAATACAGATTTTACAGGTAACGGCAAAAACTGATATTTTACGAATATCTCGGGAACTATGAAACCTATAAAGCCCATTCTTTTACCAAAAAAAGTGAAAAAAATTTTTACACAATATTCTTTTAATTTATTGGTTAATAGGTTTTTTTAAAGGAGAAAACGATAAAAATATACTTTACTGAAAAAGTATTATAGTATTGTCACGCTAAGTAGCTTTACGATAGTGTTCGACGGAAATCGCAAAACAATTTTACCATAGTAATAGTGCATTATGATGGTGTTCGATGATAAAAATGTGTTTACTTGAAATCGTAAGATGATATTGCAATTTTATTCGCTGATGTGTCTGACATCAATATTACAGTAAAAGTAAATTACTTGTTTGTTCAATGAAATTTTGAAAGGATCTAAATCAGGTAAATATATTGTACGTAAATAAAAGCTAAAATACTTTTTTGTTAAAACTTCTTCTCCACAAGATATTTTGTAAATGAACTTGGGAGGGATCAATATTGATTTATCGATACATTTGACGGACGTCGTATAAAGCTATAAACTCATATGATCGAAACAACACTAATATTTCAAATAAACTCTGCTGTACTGGTGGTCCATTTCGCAAAACATCATTGAGGCTAAAATCTGATTTTGTTTTTGCGCTCCCATCAAAGTCTAAGGTTTATTGTAAGGCTATGCTCCCTTAAGACTGGATGATGAGGCATAAAATAAATAATGTTGATCAATATGTATTTCTGGTGATGGTTAATCAATGATTTTTGCGTGCCCCAATTCTAAATACTCCTCAATAAATTCAGAGTAAGTCTCTTTCAGCTTGGGGTCCATATCGAACCTTTTTGTAAAGACATTCAATCGCTGCAATTCCAAATCAAATGATTTGCCGAACTTTAACTCCGCGATAGATACTTTAAGCGGTAGCCGAACCTGAAATCGATATAGATTAGCGAGTAGTAATTGACGTAAGAAAGTATACCGACTTTTGAAATTCGGTCTCGCAGATATGCGGATTTGATTTATCCTCCCTTTTTATTTAAGGAATGTGTTGTTCTTCCTAAAAATGTTTGTACTTAAGAGGACATCTATATCATCTTGATAAGAGACGGCATGCAACACAACACTTTTTAATTTATTCTGCAACGGGAAATCGCTTGGCCTTCATCTCACCTGATGCTAAGTGACGATAAGGCCGAAGGTAGAAGCGCGCTTTACCCGGAATCCTCAACCACTGAGGAACTAGCTATCTTATCTCTATTGTCGGAACAAAACAATGCTATAAACATCGTTGTTATGACGACAGACTTAGATAAGATGGTGGTAGCTAGCCAGGCGGACTTAACAGCCCTACCACCAACCAAACCAGCACACAAAGATGTACTCCCCCGATAGGAACGAACCCGAGACCTCTGGGTCTGAGACCGGTGGCTCAGCCACTAGACCACAGAGGCAGTTAACTACTACTACTACAACTACTACTACTACTAGTACTACAGTACTAACTACTACAGAGACAATTTTTTTATTTATATATTGCCAGATAATATGTAGCTGCATTTTGTTGATAACAGCTTCCTCCAGATAGATCAATTTTTGTTTGTAATTATATTCTGAAAAATACTTCAGAAGAAAACTAAAAATAAATTTGGCTTGGAATGTAAAATTCATTGTCGACCAAATTCATATTATTGAGAAGATCAATATTATTTAAATAAAACTAATACTGTGGTATAAATGATGTAAGTAATGTTGTCTACCTATCGTAGAATAATCGTGCAATGAATTGAGCATTACATTTGCAGCCAAGCACCCAAGGCTGATATTTTTTTACCTCGTGTTTGAAGGTGCCCACCTTCAAACCTAGCATGCACATTAAATTGGAGGTAATAAAAGAAGTTTGGCTTCCTGTGTCTAACAACCCTTTTGCAACAACAAAGTAACCATTTTACAGAAAGTAACCAAGAGTACCATGTCAGAAGAAGCAGTGCTAATTTGACAACTTATTTGTTGTATTTGTTCTGAATGTTGTACTGTTATAAGAGACTTGCTTTTGCATATCCCACATTTGAAAAAAACTTCATTTTTTGTTGTGAATGTTAAGGCAAACCTTGCACAATTTATTATTGTCAACAAAATCTAACTTTTCATTGATGCTAAACAACTGAAACTTCGCTACGGAGACACATGATTGCCGAATCCGTTGAAAGGCTGGCAACTATTTCAAGGTGAATGGCTCTTAGCACCAGGCAGGTAAATAGCGCCACCCGCGCGCTTCTCTCGCCAGCGTCCCACAGCGACTGCTACAGCCCCGAAATAGCCAACACCGACGCAGGTAAAGGGGCGCTGATTGTGACGAAGCCTCGCCTGAGGGAGATCTGCCATTGATTGCTCGTCGCGGCATGCCCAGCGACATTTATTCTCACAATGGGACGGTTTTGGTCGGGACCAGCCGCCAGCTTCGCACTCTTTACGACGCAGCAGTCTCCCATTTTGCCAATGACCAGAAAATTAAGTGGCATTTTACTCCCCTCTCGGCGCCCTTCATGGGTAGGGCGTGGAACCGGCTTGTCAGAAGCGTGAAAATAGCCCTGAAGGTGACCCTCCAAGAGCGGGCGCCCTGCGAAGAAGTTCTCTCCACCATGCTGGCCGAAGCCGAGGCAATCGTCAACACGCGCCCGTTGACTCTCATGTCACCCGACGCAGACTACCCCGAAGCGCTGACTGATAAACATTTTCTGATTGGGAGCTCATCAGGACGCTCGTTTCCTCATGAGGATCTGTCGGACGTGGCTCTGGTGGGTAGAAGCAGTTGGCGAAAGGTTCTACGACTGGCAGATCATTTTTGGAGATGCTGGGTCACGCAATATCTGCCCACTTTGACTCCACGTCGCGTGCCGGGAACAGAAGTCGCGGTCAGGGTTGGGGACAAGGTGCTCATCGGTGATGGAGATCTGCCGCGGGGTACCTGGCGTCGCGGCGTGGTTGCGGCTCTTTTCTAGAGTAGATGTTCGTACCCAATGGGGGGTATTGCGGCGTCCATTATTAAGGAAGTAAGTTCTCTTATAAAAAAGGGAGCATGTCAATGGCGTGGATTCTGTTTATACAAATTTATGGTTTTTATGAATATTATTTTTATGTCGTTATGCTTTGTTTTTGATATGTCAGTTGAATATTACACATTGCCAACGTACAAGTGCGGAGGCTGGGCAGCGTGCTATCACTGTCTCTCACCTAAGGTAGGTACGAGTGAATGCGGTTACAACAAGCGATGCGTTCCGGGTACGAGGTATGGTGCTATCACTATCTCTCACATAAGGTTAAAGAAAGAGTATTGCATCTTGCGATAAACAACACAGCAAACAATTACCCGAACAATATTGTATTGGCGATTACAGAAATCGGTTCAAACATTTTTCACTCGAACAATATTGTAATGGCAGCTTACACTAAAAGATATGGTCTGAATGTTTGGTAATATATCAGTGCGTTATTATTCGTTTAAAATTTTCATTCATGTTCTTTATTGAATATAAACTTAAAGATCTTTACAAAATGTCTAAGTCTAAAAGTATCAAGAGCAACGTCTTAAAAAAAATAACAATAATGTATTAGCGTCTCAGCATAGCGGATCTGCGATAAAACGGAATCTATCGTAATAGCTATTACCATAGTGTTCGTTGGGGACGGCGAAATGACTGATTAGTAGGAAAAAGTGTTATTTTTTAAAAATATTTTAATAAGTGTTATATGTTTGTGATGTCTTTATAAATAATGCTTGACTGATTCAAATATAATTAAAAGTAAAAAAAACGATTTATGTTTTAGTTATTTACATATTCTTTTACCTGATAACATAATAACTTCTTTTAAATATGAAGTAACATTAAATAACTTATCTGAGAAAGCTAAATAAAAAAAAAAACATTTTCGTGGGGTTTTTTGTGATTTGCGTGGCCACCAATTTTTTAACCTCGATTATCTCTGTAAGTATATCGCTCACTGATGTGCCTCTGCTATAAAAAATATTACTTTCACGTGTATTTCCAGATACAGATGTCGATTTAAAAAAATATATTAAATTTAAAAATTGCCACGCAAATCACCAAAGAATGCCTTGCTCGAACAAGCACCCATAAAATACTTTTCATCCATTAACCTTCTCGGTGAAGGTCGTTCTATACTCTGATCTTAGACTATTTGTCCACTGGGCGTTTATTAAAGAAAAAAATTAAGAATGAAATTCTTCATTATCAGATAATAAGCAGCCCACTTTTGATGTACCAATAGCTTCTTAAAATCACGATGGGACAAAAAAGCCTAACAAAAGCCAGACAGGCCGGACACGTAAATATTTGGCCGGACAAGGTAAACCTAGACCCACCTGCTCGTTTGCCTTCTTCTTTTATAAAATAAAAAAACCTTCTAAATCATATATCTTTAAAAAAAACATAATCTTTGCAAAAATCACATAAATAATTTTAGAATACGACTCGACTTTTAAAACAATTCTCACGCTTTTATTTACCCTGTATCGACCAGAGACCTCGTCTGTGGTTTCGACCATGGACGTAATTCGAGTTGATTATTATTTTTTTGATTATTTGAGAACAAAAATATTTTTATTTTCAAAAAATAACTCTCATGATTCGATAGTACTACTAAAGGTAAATCGTTCTGCCGTGGGAAAACAACCACTAAAATGTCTTGGTGTATTTTATGATATTTTGCCCCGTGTGGTGCCGGGTCAGAATTGCACCACCCCCTCTCCTGTATCTTAGTGCGTGTCATAAGAGGCGACTAAAGGGTTTTTGCTGGTGGGAGAGCTTTGCTCGTCCGGCGCTACCACCATGCGGACTTGTAAAACCCGCCAAGTGTTCAGTGCTCGACACAGGACTCGTTCCGGGTTCAGAGCCGTATTACCGGAGCTTAGGTAGGTGCGGTGGCGGCAGGGTCAAGGTCCGGTGGGAGTCTTTGTGGACGCATTGTTCAGTTGACGTGGGTCGAAAAGGAGATTCTGTGGTGGCAAGGGGGTGGGGTGGTGGCAATTTTATTTAAAAAAAACATAAAACGTTACCCGTAGTATAGACACAGGCGCCATCTAGTGAATACCAACCGAGTGCACGATTTTGTCACCTGCGCTGTCATCGTCATTCGCTTTTCGTGTTCGGGCATCGGCACATCGTTACCCTAAAAGTGATTTGTGTAGCAATAAACTATGGGCAAAAGGAAGCATGGATTATCTTTACATGCGCATGAAAAAACTGCGTAAACGACGATCGCCAAGTAAATCAGGTCAGTCAGTGTTTTAAATATTACATTTTGGCGATGTTATGATTAAATTACTAAAACAAACGATATTGGTAAAACTATGTGATTCGTTAGCGAATATACAACTCAGAACCTCTTATTGAGACATTCAAAGTAGAAACGTTATTAAAATATATTTCATAGTACGTTTCTTTCTTAATTTCGATTAATACTTTCGCTAGTGCCTTTGTGTGTGTACCCACATTTTTTGACTTTTTTACTATTTATCGATTTTGAAGAATACTGTTTGCGCCAACGCAACGACCAATCGCTGCCGCCTCTTCGTCGGCCAATTAGAGTGCGTATCTTCGTCGCACGGTGACTCTGACGCCTGTACCGAACGAGGTTTTTTGGACCGCGCGCATCGCGCGGGCGCCGAAACAGTGTGTTAGCAGGCTTCAAAGCAAACCCACGCGCGCCGCGCATCTGAACCGCGCCCCCGAACTCAGCCCAAACGCCCTCGTCCTATGTGAAGTGAACAGTGACGCCAAGAGCTAATGCAATCAGCTCGCCCTTAACGCCCTCGCCCTTAACGCCCGCGAACGCTTTGCGCGTGCCTACTCGGCGGACGACATTCGGTGCCTAGTCGATCGGGACTCCAGGTAAGCCTTTCCCGCCTATCTCCTGAACCTCGTCGTATGTTGCACGCGCCTCACGCGGCAACATGTATGATCCTTTACGAGCCGGATACCACATCCCAGTAACAGTCCACTAGCTTAAACCCTACCCTACACATTTGATTTTTTCGCCTCGACTCGTGCCACGCCTATACAACTACACATAACATAACACTTAAGCACTACGCACATCACACAATGCAAGCGCAAGCCGGGCCCAGCCCAAATACACCCTACTGCCCCTACTGCAGGGCTAGGGGGCACAAACTAATAGCGTGCGCGCGCTATAATGCCCAGCCGACACAGGGCCGTTGGGACTTCGTGCTGTCGCGCGAGCGCTGCCCCCGCTGCCACGGGCCACATTACCAGGATGAGTGCAAGTCCGTGAAGGGATGTAGGGTGTGTGGGCGCGCCGAGCACCACACGTCCCTTCACCGAACGGACGACATGACGCAGTAGTGCCAGCCACAGTCGGCGGCGTGGTGGCTGCCGCCCCACCTACGGGAGACCCCGAGGCAGAGACCCAGCGATAGCCCGCTGCATGCGTCCGCGCATGCGAAGCAGCCGCATGAGTCGCAGCAGTAATTCATTCCGCCCATTCAGTACACCACAAATGCACATTCCATCTGCTCATACAATTACAGTCCGCTAATATAAAATAATTATTTCGGCCAATAAGATAGTAAACTTTTATTTTCTTTTGTGCCATAATTTCCTAAATTCATTTGTTGCCGTAACTTTACGAGTTATATCTCGTTGCGAAATTGCCTGCCCTAATAAAAATTTCGTCGGTAGTTGGAAAACAAATAGTGTTAGGATCGCGACTACACAACATTCAATTTTGTGTGAGTATAGCGGCGCAACATACACTTTATTTATTTTACGTTTATTGTTTTTATTTGTACTTGTAATTTACTTGTAGTCAGCCCGCACCTATACGGTGCATGACATCAGCGCACACCTTTGCGCTTTGCGCCCCTGCGCGCGTTGCGCCTTCAGTGCCTATATGGTACCTGCCCAGCGCACGCGTTTGCGCTTTGCGCCCCTGCGCGCATTGCGCCTTCAGTGCCTATATGGTACCTGCCCAGCGCACGCGTTTGCGCTTTGCGCCCCTGCGCGCATTGCGCCTTCCGTGCCTATATGGTACCTGCCTAGCGCACGCCTTTGCGCTTTACGCCCCTGCGCGCATTGCGCCTTCCGAGCCTATATGGTGCCTGCCTTCAGCTCACGCCTTTGCGCTTTGCGCCCTAAAATACTTACGGCAACAAATACTTACGACGTTTAGCTGTTTAAATAAAAAATAAACACACATATGTAGTACCGTGAAGTAATATTACGGTCATTGCTAATATGAAATCTAGTATCGTGACGAGATTACGATCGATATTACGGGTACCTACCCTATGCTGTGACGCGATTACGGAAATTCTATTCTTCGGTCATTTCTTCCAAATGACTCTTCATTTGCGCGAGGCAGTACCTAAATTCTATTTAATTTTTACTAATCTTTTTATAGGAGTGTTTTTCGTATGCTAGTGTTTTCTACAAAATCTTACAGTGCCGCCTTACATACTGCACACTTATGTAGTACCGTGACGGGATTACGGTCAGTGCTAATATGAAATCTAGTATCGTAACGAGATTACGATCGATATTACGGGTACCTAACCTATGCTTTGACACGATTACGGCAATTCTATTCTTCGGTTATTCCTTCCAATTGAATTTTCATTTGCGCGAAGCAGTACTTACATTATATTTTATTTTTTAATAATCTTTTTATTGGAATGTTTTTTTTCGTATGCAAGTGTTTTCTACAAAATTAACACTATTTATCGACTTCGGTCATTCTTTGCAAATGACTCTTCGTTTGCGCGAGGCTTCTCGCCTACCACAAGGCTTAGTGACTCCGTTTTCAATAAAGAACCGGAAATAACGGACGTATATGAATCTAATATTGAAAAGGACTTACGATCTGTCATGACCGTAGCACAAGTACACAGCCCGGATCTTAACCAGACCATCCGGACGCTAGTGATAGTGTTAATAATCCAAGCGCAGCAGAGGAGTTGCCAGTTGTAAATCCAATATGGTCGGATTTTCATGATGTTCTTGGAGTTTCTAAAATGAAGGAGTACTGGCACAAGTCAGATATAGCTGTGATTAACTTACTTATTTCAGCCGGAGAAAAGTTAGGAATGATAGGTTCAACAGCTTGCTTTACAGAATTATTAAATGGTTTTTTGTAACCCGTAACGTACTGTAAGACTACCGGGTCATTTGTGATTGAACACCATGTGTAAACAAAAAAAAATTATACGACCAGCTCCAAGAACATCAAGAAAATCCGACCATATTGGATTTACAACTGGCAACTCCTCTGCTGCGCTTGGATTATTAACACTATCACTAGCGTCCGGATGGTTTGGGTGGTGCTAAATGAGTGACACCAACTGAGTGGTAGAGCCACGCTGCGTTGCAGCACACATTGGGCCGGCTCGCCCGGCGTAATACCACCCTCTCACTAATATTCGGCGTGAAATGATGGCACTTGGTGCTGTTGTGTTTCGTCCGACCAGTGAGGGTTCCGGAGGCCCTTCCCCCCCCCCCCCCCCTCCTCCCAATTCCTATTCCTTCCTTAAACCTATTCCTCCCTTAAAGGCCGGCAACGCGTCTGCGATTCCTCTGGTTTTGCGGGTGTCCATGGGCGGCGGTGATTACTCTCCATCAGGTGACCCGCCTGCTCGTTTGGGGAATATTCTTCTATCAGGGCCTGTTTTAGTGCTCTGAGAGTGGTAGGTGGTGGTGTGCGGCTTCTGACTAGCCTCCCTAGCTCATCCCAGGCGTGCTCAATCGGGTTGAAATCAGGACTTCTTGATGGCCAAGCCATATGGCTGATACCAACCTCCTGAATATACTTCTGCACGACCCGAGCCGTGTGTGGCCGGGCATTATCATGCATCAGCATCGATCCATCACCCATATTTACTAAATACGGCCCTGCATACTCATTGACAAACTCCTGGGCATATTTTTCCCCAGTCAGAGTGCCATTTTCTATGGCCACTAACTCTGTGCGACCTTCTGTAGATATGCTAGCCCATACGTGTACACTGCCTCCACCGTACTGGACTTTTTCTGAGAAGCAGGCTTGATGGTATCGCTCACCAGGTTGCCTGTAAATACTTCGCCTTCCATCAGAAGTATAAAGTGAGAATCGAGACTCATCTGTAAACAAAATACTTGACTATTCTTCTTGATCCCACTGTATGTGTTCACGGACGTATCGCAGTCTCGCTACTCGATGCTCTCTCTCGAGTTTGGGGCCACTCGCTGGTCTTCGGGGTTTCAGGTTGGCTTCAGCCAGTCTTCTTCTCACTGTACTGTCACTAATGTAGTCACTTCGGGTCTGAAGAAGCTGTTGCTGGACTTCAAATGCATTTAGGTGGAGATTTCTCAACACAGTGGAAACAATATAACGGTCTTCTTGGGAACTAGTATACCTGGGTCTGTCATTACCAGGTATCCTTAAATGGTTTCCAGTCTCTTCGTACCTTCGCTTCATCTTCTGGACAATTCGTAACGTCACACCCACCATTCTTGCAGTACGACGTACTGATGGCGTATCATGCATCAGCATCGATCCATCACCCATATTTACTAAATTGTCAATCTCCTGGGCATATCTTTCCCCAGTCAGAGTGCCATTTTCTATGGCCACTAACTCTGTGCGACCTTCTGAAAATATGCCAGCCTATACATGAACACTGCCTCCACCGTACTGGACCTTTTCTGAGAAGCAGGCTTGAAGGTATCGCTCACCAGGTTGCCTGTAAATACTTCGCCTTCCATCAGAAGTATAAAGTGAGAATCGAGACTCATCTGTAAACAAAATACTTGACTATTCTTCTTGATCCCACTGTATGTGTTCACGGGCGTATCGCAGTCTCGCTACTCGATGCTCTCTCTCGAGTTTGGGGCCACTCGCTGGTCTTCGGGGTTTCAGGTTGGCTTCAGCCAGTCTTCTTCTCACTGTACTGTCACTAATGTAGTCACTTCGGGTCTGAAGAAGCTGTTGCTGGACTTCAAATGCATTTAGGTGGAGATTTCTCAACACAGTGGAAACAATATAACGGTCTTCTTGGGAACTAGTATACCTGGGTCTGTCATTACCAGTTCTCCTCAAATGGTTTCCAGTCTCTTCGTACCTTCGCTTCATCTTCTGGACCGTTCATAACGTCACACCCACCATTCTTGCAGTACGACGTACTGATGCCTAGCTCCAGAAAAGTCATGATCCTAGCACATTCTTCAAGTGAAAGAGGCATGATGAATAAGTTTATGTGCTGTTGTCTAACTTAGCTTTTGTAACAAGACTCATCGATCAAGAAAAAATATTAAAAACAAAAGTAGAAACAAAAAATAAATGGTAAAATTGTAATTCGAAAAGAATAATTTTTGACTTTAAAGTGTTTATCAGCCATTTCTTAAAATAAGGTTACCGACTATGAAGTTTTTATAAGTTTTGAAAGTATATCTTGTGTACTTAAAAAGTTATTGCAATTTTAAAAGTGTGATACTTATTTTTGCAGGCCAGTGTAGTTTGATTTTGATATTTAACACAATAATAATGTAGGTAAACAGAAATAAAATCGTCGATTAGGGAACGCGTGGGTTTATCCTTAGCACCATAGATGGTTCATCACGACTTAAGACTAAACTTAGTGTTGTAGTAACGTTTTCATTATTCCTGGGCTTGAAACTGGAAAAGAACCGGGGTACTACCCTTAGATCACGTTTCCTAATAGGGCGATGGGATTTAAATGAGATGGCGAACCATTGTCATTAAAAGTAATTTAGAGATGAATGAATTGTACTATTGTTTAGTAGTGTTAGCGCTCGTATAGAAATTGATGGTGTAGAAGCTGATATTATATTCCTGGTGGTTGGGGACGAATTCCTAGAAGTACCTGCACTCATCCGACAATTGTTAACTGAATAGAAATGTTTGTAATGACAACGTTTAAGTTTTATTTGTCTTATCTAGTGAGGTCTGTAGAAATCTCCCTCTCGCAGCAATTGGGATCTTTTATGCAACCCCGCCTTATCACTATTTTTAAGCAATCAAGTATTATTTACAAAATCGACTTTAATCCTATTTTCACTTCCAGGCCTCACATCACAACAGTTGGATTGATGACCAAATCTATCACAAGTGAGACACAGTATTATGGGAGGCCCGCGCCCTTCACCATTATGTATAGTAAAACTAATCAAAATTAATTGCCGCTGTCTAGTTAGGTCTTCTACCGTCATTGTTAATATCATAAAGCCCTTGTTACTATCATATGTTTATCCATCCCCTTAACTGTCATGAAGACTCCCAGAGGCCGCCAACAACTGAGCCTCCGCCGTGTCCGGTATTACAACAGCTGAGCCACAGTATAATATAATAGTATTCAGCATTACGTCCCCTAACCAATCGAAGTCGCTCCCGCGCATCCTCGCAAGCCACGGCACGACATTATCAACTGTTTTGTTGAATGCATAGAATATGATTTGAAGGTTTATATTAATCTATAACAATCTATAGACGCGAAATATATCTCCACTTATTATAACTGTTACTACAGCCTTAGCTTCTAATACTGTGCTATTACTGTCTGCAAATAAAGCTGATACCTACCTAGTACTTAATTATTTTAAGTTTTTATTTATTTCGGGTCGTGTAGCGGCTCACTAAAAGAATACTACCACCCTCTCTCCCCTTGACCATCGTCAAAGGCAATTAACGGACTAAAGACTACGCATCCATCAACCAGCGTAGAGCGGCGATGGGTCTACCATCTGTCACGCTGAGTATATTGCAGTTGTAATTTGGTGAAATGTGAACTATGGCAGTGGACTGCTTCTGCGGTCCTCACTGCCTAATTTTATCCTTTGGGGATAATAGTCTTGAATCTATGTAATTTATTTATTCTCGTGGTTACCTCTTTGCTTACTCCAGCTGTCCAGCTTAGTAGGTAGGCGTGGAGTAGTAACGTAAAACGTTGCCCGAATACCCACACCTATACAAGCTCTGCCCGCCCGGACTTCGGTCTGTCTCGGTCACATTATCTAACTATTCATCGAAATCTATATTTAATGGAAGCTAATTTATGTCGATAAATATCTAATAGTGCCCACCTGGGTACATACATGACCTAGACCAATTTACATATTTTGATAATACGACATAGCTCTGTAGCCAATCAAAGTAACTTTGCAACCCAACAAAGTATCGTTCTGAAGATTCTAGATCTTGGAAATGCTATACATCTATTAAAAAAAGCATAAAATGCACCTCTATTAAACAAAGTTTTTACTCTTCCGGCCGGCTAAAATAACTCATAATTAATCACTTTCCAAATATAGCAATCTACCTACTTTACCGATTCACAACTTCTTCTCCAAATGCCCGGCTATCTCGCTTGCGTTCTAACCGTTCGTAGCGCCGATTCCCGCTGTGCTGCACCACGCTACGCAGATGGCTCGACTCCAGCTGTCCCCGTCGTCGTCGCCGTCACAGCCATACACCCACGATGTCCGCAATCGGCAGCCCTCGCCAGATCCCGACGACGCGACGGCGCCAGCGACGTCCTTCTTTGTTCCCGTCTTACTCCATTTTCTGGCGCTCGAACACAAAACAAAACTTGTATGAGTTTCCTCCTTCTACCAAGAAAATGCAAGATATCTCGGAAACGGGGCGTCCTAGCGCAAAACGGACGAAAATTTCGTTACCCTTATAGAAACCCCACTGAATTGAACATACACTTAATTTTGACCTCAAATGACCTTGACCTAGACTTTACAACTAAACTGCAATCGGTAGGGTATTATAACATTTCTTAGCAAAAACAAGAGGGTAGTATTGTATTTTAAATAGTAGTAGTCACCTAATTTAAGTCTTTTGATGAAAATCTAAAATACCTAGAGCAGATATTAATAATAGTAATTTTCTCAAAACAATTTTAGTCAAAATATCTATGATGGAATCACAAATAATTAAAAGCACACGCAACCATACCATAACGAATCATGATTAACTTAATATTTCCTGCCTATCCTACAGTATGCTTTCGACTAGTATGCTGTCCCCTGCCAGTCTAGACAAACCCCGTTCTCAAAAGACAATCTCCACCTGGTATTAAATCGGCTTGCGCACAATTCTACCATGGCACATCCAGTTAGTTCTGGCTTTACCTTCAACAAGATATGAAGATTGACCCGAGAAGGAGACTGCCCTCCTCTGACAAGATTCCAAACAGTACACGAAACCTCCCTACATTTTGTCTAACGAATCATGATTAACTTAATATTTCCTGCCTATCCTACAGTATGCTTTCGACTAGTATGCTGTCCCCTGCCAGTCTAGACAAACCCCATTCTCAAAAGACAATCTCCACCTGGTATTAAATCGGCTTGCGCACAATTCTACCATGGCACATCCAGTTAGTTCTGGCTTTACCTTCAACAAGGTATGAAGATTGACCCGAGAAGGAGACTGCCCTCCTCTGACAAGATTCCAAACACTACACAAAACCTCCCTACATTTTGTCTAACCATCGGTGTGAAAGGCTTTTTTTATATAATTAGTTGCGGGTAATTTCTAGCTTTAATTCAGCCACCTCACAGTCGAGTAGTAATGCCACTGCTTAGGAAAAACGTTGTCGAATGTGAGCATGTACTTACCACTTCTGATTTGTAGTAAAACGCTGCTAACCAGGATAGATATTCTTTATTTTTCTTCAACAACCAGTATTTTACATTTAGTCACACACAGTATAAAGTATTAACACCGTTTAACCGTCCGCACAGTACAAGCGCCAAAGCCAGAATGCCTCACTCACCGAGTCACCGACTGCCGTCCTACTTCTCCCCCCCGAGTCCCCGACACATGACATTGTCAAATCATAGATTGTCAATCGTTCTATAGACTTAAGAATAGACTAAAATTGAATTAAGCAAATGATTTTAAACAAACCTTACAGTATTACGAGGCGTTTAAGAGATTTGATTGAATATACTGATAGTGATGAGGAAGTAACACCTAGACGTTCAGCAATAGTAGCAGTAACGGCAATTATTTGCTATTGAGCCAATTTGGTTTTTACAGTTACTGTGTTGGTTTGTTTATTTTCTATTACATTGAAGTGAAACTCCACAAGACTTCACTACAGTTATTTTTCAGCTGGCAGCCAATTAGGACTACGTTTACGTTTGTCCAAAATATTAAAAATGTTAAAAAATAACAGAACACACGAAACGAAAATACCACAAATAAAAATATTGACATTTGACTTTGACTGGCAGCTACAGTTATCGCACTAGACGACAAAATAAAGTTGTCAAGACGTTGCCTCCTAAATAGTTCGTTTGTAAAATAATGAGCATTGGCCGAAGAATAGGTTCATTCATGCCATTCACTCAATAATGAAGAATAACAATTCCAAGAGTACCTAATTAATCTACGGATTGCATGAAAAAAAAATTATTTATTCGCGAATAAAATCGTGGAATAGATATATGTATAGTTATTCTCGTTTATATTGAAGTTTGGTCAAATCCACCCTTAATAATTATCATAAAAAGAAATGTGATTATAAGGCGATGAGGTATCTAGTCCTGAACAAATCTGCAATTTGTTTTCTAACTTTTTTGCCTCAGTATATAAAAAAAATAACTTAAATGAGTCACAGCAACCTGACACGTTAACCATGTCAGATGACTGTGAAGTCGTATCAGATTTATTTTTTCCTGAGGATGCTATAATTACCGAGTTAAAGTTGTTGGATGTTACAAAAGGTCCTGGCCCCGATAAAATCCCTCCCTTTTTTGTCAAGCGGGTTGCTGAGTCTATTAGTAATCCACTATTTTATTTATACAACCGTAGTATGAAGGAAGGAACTGTTCCTCGTTGTTGGAAAACTGCTAACATTGTGCCCGTTATTAAGAGTGGTCTGAAAAATGACGTAAATAACTACCGGCCGATTTCATTGCTTTCCACCTTCTCAAAGGTCTTAGAAAGATAAGTCCATAATTCTATATATCCCAAGCTTCATCGCGTTATAATGCCCGAACAACATGGTTTTGTAAAACATCGCTCCACTGTTACTAACTTTATACTCTATACTACTTTTTTATTTGAGAATATGGATCTGGGACTTCAAACGGATGCTGTTTATACAGATTTTTGCAAAGCCTTCGATAAAGTGGATCATGCTTTACTGCTAGAAAAAATTGCATACAATGGTATTCGGTAGTCTATGGCGTTGGTTTTGTTCCTATGTTTTTAATAGATCCCAATTTGTGGTCGTGAATGGTTATACTTCAACAAAAGAAATAATTGCAACTTCAGGAGTCCCTCAAGGCTCCATTCTGGGTCCTATACTATTTGTTCTCTTTATTAACGACATAGGGAGATGCTTCAAGAACACGCAATACCTTTTATACGCAGACGACCTTAACCCTCCAGGCCCCAAGCGGTCGCATGAGACCGCACCTAAAAATCGCGCCATTCCGTCAAACCCCAAGCGGTCGCATGAGACATTAACATTGTTTCGTGTTTTCACAGACTTACAGACTACTTGTGTATGAACATGTTCGATTATTTCGGTTCTCTGGTAAATTTTACGTATCGAAATAGCAATACATCGCGTAGTCTATGGTCGATTCTGTCATTTTCGACGTTGACAGTTGCGCCAATTTCTGTGACAGAGTTAATCAGTCGCTGTCAATAAAGTGATATTTCTATTGGATTTATTGAATGTAAGTACTGTTTCTTATTAGAAAATGATTATTGAGACTATAATGATCCTATTGAGATAATAAGTTGTAAGAAATACATCGTTATAACTACTAAATAAAACACGTTGAAACCGGTGAAACCCGATAGCTTTTTTCTAATTTCCGAGTGAATTGTTACAATGTTTGTTGGCAAATACTACAAGAACATTATAAAAAGTAATTTGAAATACGTTTACACAATAAATAACAACGTATTTATACAGTTTCACTACAATGAAAATTGTAGTACTTGACACGTACAAGTGCACGCACAATTACGTTCCATCAGCGCGAGCCATATTGGTCTTTATTTGTATGGGGCTAAGTAGATAGTTTGCCGCTAGCCGATACCGAAAACACGATTGTCTGTCGTATTGCCTAGGGAGACGCTATGATCGGTAGCGCGTCGGCAGTTTTACGATAAAATTTGTTTTTATCGATAGTGTAATGGTAAATTGTAATGATTTCATATTTACTCTTACATGATAACTTTATTATTTATAAACGGTTTTTAGCATGTTTGTTGTTGTTTTTGTTGAATGTTGTTGATGTTGGGTCAAATTGAGATCTATGACACACTCATCAAAACTGTATATTGGTCAAGCGATGCTAAACTCTTATTTTTACTGTCTACTCGTCAAGTCCTTATTTCTGTGTACTCGTCAAAACTGGATGTTGGGTTTTTAGCATGTTTGTTGTTGTTTTAGTTGAATGTTGTTGATGTTGGGTCAAATTGAGATCTATGACACACTCATCAAAACTGTATATTGGTCAAACAATGCCAAACTCTTATTTTTACTGTCTACATGTCAAGTCCTTATTTCTGCGTACTCGTCAAAATTGGATGTTGGTCTAACTTTTAGAATAGTCGATTAGAGATGAAATATTTCAAGAAATAAAACAATAATATATTAGCATAATGTGTGTATTAAAACAAAATAACACTTCTTGTCTACTCGTCAAATTTTTATATCTGCATACTCGCTGAAATTGCTTATTGGTCTAATTTTTAGAATAGGTAGTCGATTAGAGTTGAAATATTTCAATAAATAAAACTATAGCATTAGCTTAATTTATTCTATGTGGCCAGTTTTAAGTAAAAAACGAGGGAATTTAAAGCAAAGAGGTTTTAACTCTAATCGACGATTCTATAAGTTAGACCAATATGCAGTTTTGACGAGTACGCAGAAATAAGATTTTGACGAGTAGACAGTAAAAATGAGAGTTTGGCATCGCTTGACCAATATGCAGTTTTGACGAGTGTGTCGTAGATCCAATGGATTTACTGGCCACATAGAATAAAAAAAAGATAATACTATAGTTTTATTTATTGCAAAGTGTGTTGTAGAACCAAGTTTAGTACTTAAAATTTTGCCTCCTGGACCTGACCTGACCGATTGATTTGAAATTTGGTACACACCTTTAGTTCTGATGACACTACAATTATGTATATTCAGTATCATTGTAAATCCAAAATGGCCGCCTCCACAAAATTCTGCCGTACTTAAGCTAGAAAAGGGTTAACCCCAAGTAGTCGATTATGAGAAATCGTCAAAAAACGTGGGAAATGATGTCTCTAAAAAACTATATTAGGTAGAGAAAACGTTCTTCTACACAAAAATAGATCATATTGTACTCTACCTTAAAGTATTATTCCCATTTTAAAATATTGACAGTAAAATGCCTAAAAATGATTTTTTTAAATTAAGCTAAGTATTTTTTTCTAAAGTTAAAATAATTACGGCACTAAAACAGGGTTAACCATACCGTAACTGACTTTTAGCGTAGTAATTTCGGGTAACTGTCACAACCAATAATTTACTTCAAAGTTATTCAGAAATGCTTAGCTATAAGATAGCTAAGCTTCTTAACTGGTTTATAACTAAGCTTTCTATATGAAAAACAGCAGCACAATCCTAAATAAGATAATGGCTAAGGTATTGTAACCTATATGTAACTAAGAAAAGAAAATATTTTAAAAAGTATAGCAAGGATTTACAAGACATTACTTAGCTATAATAAAGTTATGTATGTATTATTCGTGGTTAACCCTGTTATAGTTTAGCAAAGATCATTGATAAGTTGAAAAAATAAAACCATTATTTCAAAGAAAATTTGTAATAAAACCATAAAACTTTAATAAGAAAAATAAAAGCTCTCTTCAAGCAAATTAAACAACATCATAAAATTTTACCTTAACGTAGTTACATCGTATCTTCCACGTCGTATTTTAAAGTTATTAAAACTCTCGAAAACGTTTAACATGAGATCACAAAAATTTTGCAAAAGCTTAAAATAATTCTGTTTTAAAATTGTTTCAATTATAGATTATAAAATTAAAAATCTGTAAGTACTTAGCTTAATAATTATCAAAATTAGATCCATAAAATTTCACGTAGACACACAACATTACATACTTAATACTTCTGAACATGAAAAGCATAAGGTCGTATCTAGAAAAATCAGGTTTTCAAGAGAGCCAAACAAAATTTTGAAATATTTTTGTCAAATCTTAATACAAAACAGTTTTTTGAGTCTTACTTATGGTAACCATTCTTACCTCTAATATTTTTAAAGACTCATTTATATCTTTAAATAATAAAAATATATTTTTTAATTTTTTTGCCTACATTCGACTTTATATCTGAAATAATATAGTTTATGAAGTACTTTGTTTACGTTATATTATTGTACGATTAATGCTGACAATGTATATGACTGCACTGTAATTTTATGTTTCAATGCAAGCTGCATATGCATATGGTTTTAACTTCTAACGATGGTAAACGTCTGATATAAGTATGTTCTTGGTGACTTAAAAGTAAATTATGCATGAACAATGAGCTTGGAGCATACGACTCCCTACATCATCAGGTTTTTTTTTGGCCATTGTAGAATGATACGGAGATCCTTGCAATCTCGCTAACTTGCTTGCGTTTCTTTTCCATTTAGCTGGAGTCACAACTTTCTTTTATACTTTTTGCGACATTTCTGACTCATAGCTGTTATTTGTACCTGTCTCCTGAGTGTTATTGCTGTTTATTGAATTTGGCAAATTAATTGTCCCATTAAGCCATGATACCATAAGTAGGTATATTTGAATCGCGATTCAAGCTGTCAACTCCCCTCGAATCAACAACATTTTTGGGTGAAGCATTAAATATTAGGCACAGTTATTTGGTTTATGGACAACTATAGTTTTGCAATATTTTGATTGTTGTGGTAAGATAAAACTTTCTTCGTTATCAGAATAACTGCTCGAATAACCCTTTGCAATTACATTGGCGCTTACAACAGTCTCCAGACATGGCTTCTTTGTAGAAGGTGATGTCCTCCACGACGTATCCGCCGATGGCGACACTCTGGCGTCATTTCCTGGCGTGCGCCCTTATGTGACTTGCAAAGCCGAACTTGGTCTTGAAGGTTCGGTTACAGGGCGCACAGTACAGCTGACCGCTGTTATTGTGTGTGTTACGGCGAAAGGCGTTCGCCGTAACAGCGGCGAAATAAGGGTTAGGCAGGAGATATAAGGGAATATCTGGGGCTTACTTGGTTCGGGCTGGAGCTGGTTGGAGCTGAAGGCAGGTGGCGCTCTAGGCGCGGGGTCGCAGGCTTGAAGGCAGCAACACACAACACAGTTCACTCCACTGGGCACTGATCGGAGGCGTTTTAAGGGTAGTTGGGCTGGTAAACACAGCGCTCTCAAGTCACATGCACTGAACACGTGGTTGTTCACGGGCTGAGTTCTTGCGCGGGCGCGCGCGTGGATTCTCTTTGAAGGCTCGGAGCACACTACTCTTGTCCAGCGCCGTTGGCGCGGGCGAACACTTCGTCGAGTATAATTGTTACCTCGCTGTGATTGGCCGATCATTCGTTGCACATTCGTTGCACCAATATGCACCTTAATTGACCGGCGCAGAGACGGTTATCCGTCGCGCTGTGGCGCGAACATCTTCCCGGGCCCCAGAGGGTAGGAGGGGGGGGGGGGGAGGAATGGAAGTTAAAGGGGGACTACAGCCCCGATTCGTGCTGTGTTGAGTTAATGTCAAGTGGGTGTGTATATGATGAGCTGAGAGGAATGCACGTGTGTGACTGTATGAGTATAATTGTATGAGGGCTGAATGCCTGTGCGCACGAAGCACAGGGGGCGCGGGGGCGCGAAGCGCCGAAGGCGCATAGGCGCACGGGGCGCGTAAGCGCAAAGGCGTGGGGGCGCGGGGGCGCAGAAGCGCAGGCGGCGCGGGGGCGCAGGGGGCGCGTCAACGCAAAGGCGTGGGGGCGCGGGGGCGCAGAAGCGCAGGGGGCGCGTCAACGCAAAGGCGTGGGGGCGCGGGGGCGCAGAAGCGCTGGCGGCGCTTCAACGCAAAGGCGTGGGGGCGCGGGGGCGCAGAAGCGCAGGGGGCGGGTCAACGCAAAGGCGTGGGGGCGCGGAGCGCAGAAGCGCAGGGGGCGCGTCAACGCAAAGGCGTGGGGGCGCGGGGGCGCAGAAGCGCAAGGGCGCGTCAACGCAAAGGCGTGGGGGCGCGGGGGCGCAGAAGCGCAGGCGCGCGTCAACGCAAAGGCGTGGGGGCGCGGGGGCGCAGAAGCGCAGGCGGCGCGTCAACGCAAAGGCGGGGGGGCGCGGCGGCGCAGAAGCGCAGGGGCGCGTCAACGCAAAGGCGTGGGGGCGCGGGGGCGCAGAAGCGCAGGCGGCGCGTCAACGCAAAGGCGGGGGGGCGCGGGGGCGCAGAAGCGCAGGGGGCGCGTCAAACGCAAAGGCGTGGGGGCGCGGGGGCGCAGAAGCGCAAGGGCGCGTCAACGCAAAGGCGTGGGGGCGCGGGGGCGCAGAAGCGCAGGCGGCGCGTCAACGCAAAGGCGGGGGGGCGCGGGGGCGCAGAAGCGCAGGGGGCGCGTCAACGCAAAGGCGTGGGGGCGCGGGGGCGCAGAAGCGCAGGGGCGCGTCAACGCAAAGGCGTGGGGGCGCGGGGGCGCAGAAGCGCAGGCGGCGCGTCAACGCAAAGGCGGCGGGGCGCGAGGGCGCAGAAGCGCAGGGGGCGCGTCAACGCAAAGGCGTGGGGGCGCGGGGGCGCAGAAGCGCAAGGGCGCGTCAACGCAAAGGCGTGGGGGCGCGGGGGCGCAGAGGCGCAGGGGGCGCGTGCTGATGTCATGCACCGTATAGGTGCGGGCTGACTACATGTGTTTGTGTGCTGCAGGCTGATGTGTGGGTGCACGTGTGTAGAAGTACTATGCTCTTGTGGTGAGCACTCACGAGATTGAGTCGATTGCCAAGGCAAGAATTAAAAGCAGAAAAAATATAAAATTAACACGAGCGAAAAAATAAAGCACGCTATTTGGCACGCGTGGTGAGCATGCACGAGATCTGAGCCGATTTAACACGACACGACCATAAAAATTTCATTACAAAATAAAACGGGAAAAACAACAATATCGTCGTCTAGACGCGGGTGTGTTATACGTACCTAAAGTTATATGTGCAACCTAATTAGTAAGTAAAAATATAACACGAATCGAACACTGTTTTTGGAACACGTTCTTAATTTATTTTTGTAGGTAGGTTAATAATATTTCGCAATGCACTTTGCAACGTCTATCGTGCAGAAAGGGTCATGTAAGGTAATGAAATTAGGAATGTTACGCGATAAAATTTAAAAATCAGAAATTAAAATTAAGTTACGTGATAACTACGTAATATGAGTAAATATTATTTTAACGGGTCGAATGACCAACATGTAATGAAATAGTTAATGGGCTGAAATAGTTATCCTATATATATATAATAGTGGACTGTATTAATAATGTGGGGCTGAATGTCTACGGTAACATGTACCTACTCCTGCGACCCCTCATGCGACCGCTGTGCATGCGAGGACACATGCAGCGTTCTGTCGCTGGGTCGCTTTGCCGGAGTGTCCCGCAGCGGGGGGGGGGAGCCACCGCGCCGCCGATTCCGGCTGGTAATGCTGCGTGGCGTCGTCCGGTCGGTGAAGGGACGTGTGGTGGTCTGCGATGCCACACACTCTGCATGCCTTCACCGACTTACATTCCTGTGGGTAGTGTGGGCCCAGGCATTTCTGGCACCGCTCGCGCGCCTTTATAAAGTCCCACCGACCTTGTGTCGGTTGGGCATTGTAGCGGGAGCATGCTATCAATCTGTGCCCCCTAGTTCTGCAGTAAGGGCAGTAAGGGGTGTTTGGGCTGGCGTGCATTGTGTGGGTGTTGTGTGGGCGTGTATGGGTGGCGGCACGAGTCGAGGCAAAAAAAATGAAGTGTGTAAGGTAGGGTTTAATTTAGTGGACTGTTATTGGGATGTATCCGGCTCGTAAAGGATCATAAATGTTACGGCGAAAGGCGTTCGCCGTAACAGCGGCGAAATAAGGGTTAGGCAGGAGATATAAGGGAATATCTGGGGCTTACTTGGTTCGGGCTGGAGCTGGTTGGAGCTGAAGGCAGGTGGCGCTCTAGGCGCGGGGTCGCAGGCTTGAAGGCAGCAACACACAACACAGTTCACTCCACTGGGCACTGATCGGAGGCGTTTTAAGGGTAGTTGGGCTGGTAAACACAGCGCTCTCAAGTCACATACACTGAACACGTGGTTGTTCACGGGCTGAGTTCTTGCGCGGGCGCGCGCGTGGATTCTCTTTGAAGGCTCGGAGCACACTACTCTTGTCCAGCGCCGTTGGCGCGGGCGAACACTTCGTCGAGTATAATTGTTACCTCGCTGTGATTGGCCGATCATTCGTTGCACATTCGTTGCACCAATATGCACCTTAATTGACCGGCGCACAGTGTCCAATATGGACAATCTAGCGGAATTTAATTATTGTGTGTGTTTTAAAGCTGAATTTTTGTGTTATGGGCTTCCTGTTTCACAAACTAAGACAACTGCTTAAAAGCACAGATTGTTGTGTTGTTGATATTATTCATAACGATTACTTAAAGTTTTTTCAAAGATTTTAATTACATTAAACAAAAAAATAAATAATGTGTAGTTCTAATATAATTTAAGATTGCAATGAAATAATTTTATAATTTGGTTTGATAAGTATACTTTACTAATTATAATAATTTTAATGGCACAATCCACCAAAGCCTTCGATATCATCTTCAGAGTCGCTTAACGAAGAAACTGTGATATTAGGTACTCTCAGTAATTTTAACGTTTCTTGAGGTAAAGACTTCTTGTTTCTAAATCGAGGTGTACAAGATTGAGACATTAATGGATCTGAAGCTAATAGAAATCGATTAAGGACGTCTCTGTTTGTATGCTCCCTTGAATTCTTTCGGCTGAAATGTTCGCGATAACGTCTGTATTCTTTATTGCTACTTTCCTGGGCCTCTTCCGATAGTTGACCTAGAGGCAGAATGCAATTTTGGATAATTTGTTCCCCATGTAGTAGAATTTTGTGAATAGATGCTGGCATATAGTACCAAGCGTAATCTTTTAAGTAAATGTCTTTTGTTTCTTCAGCGTAAGCCGCAAAGGCTTTTGGATCGATTTCTTGTTCGCTTGATAAAGCCTCAAGGATAACATGAAAATGATATATTAAATCTACATTAATACCAGTGATCTTAGCT
Source organism: Scoparia ambigualis (assembly GCA_963921215.1). Lineage (NCBI taxonomy): Eukaryota > Metazoa > Arthropoda > Insecta > Lepidoptera > Crambidae > Scoparia > Scoparia ambigualis. The sequence continues at coordinate 30,397,414 of OY992512.1, read as the reverse complement.
GATTTTTGGGTATTAGAAAAGAACCTCTTGGCTGAATTTCCATCATTGGTATTGCCTGCTGTTTGTTTCGGCATATCTACTAATAATCCAATTTCAGATCTAAACCTTTGTTGAATCATAGTTTTTCTTGCAGCTACAGACTTTTTTTCTTTAGGAGTTCTTGCTTGCCATTTCTTGATATCTAGCTTATAGGCTATATGAATCAGGCACTCAAAACATCTGATTCGTGAGTGTAAAGGGGAAATGCCAAAACCATACATCTCTTCGTTTGGCACACGAGAAGTCACTGTAATGTGGTTCATGTCTACGGGACCTGCCCCACATATGAAGCATCTTTGTGACGAGTCATACTGCGAAAGCGTGCTACAAACTTTACCATCGATCATAGTTAATAAGAGGCTATGATGGCATGTGATGTCACAGTTTTCGATTCGTAACACGGTTGGTTCCAAATTTTCAATTTGCATTTTCATTTTCGCAATTTCAGTTTTAGTAACATCCTTTGTTTCTTTTTCATAAGCAAATCGTATTAATCTGCAAAATCTAGTTGAATTGGGTCGTGGGTTTTGCCAGTAAATTGTGTTACTCGATGTGTTGTCAACAAATCGGATAGGGACAAGTGTAATACTAAATAAGTTTTCATCACTATACTCACAATTTTCTAGAGTTTGTTTGTATCGACTTTGAGCGGAACTGCCATCACAGCGGGCAAGTCATCACTTGCCCACTTTGTCAAAAGGCGCAAGGTCAAGGGTTCATTGATTTGATCAAAAACTTCTTTCTGGGCAAGATATATTCGTTTTATCGTCAAATCAAGCAGAGATTGCAGGGTGACCTCAGCGGACATCTCAGTTATCGTTATAAATTCATCTGGTGGGTAGCATTTTTGTTTGAATTCCTGGACTTGATGGTATGGTGGGTACACGTTACAACCTATGTCTTTATTGCGTTGTCTTATAGTCTTGTACTGCCTAGTACTCAGCTTAGCTTCGATCATAAGGGATAGTGCCTGTTCAGGAGACATTTTAGGGACAGAAACAACAGAGGTGCGACTGTTTTTTATATTTGTAGCTACAGATGGCGGTGAAACGGCTAACTCTTTTATAATATTTGCAGCATCTCTTTTCCCTTCGGATCTAGCAGCAACTTCAGCAGCAACCATAATTTCATCCGAAGTCACTGAAGAAAGAAGACTTTGGACTTTCTTTCTTTTTATTTTAGGGTGACATTCTGAGAATTCCTTTATTGGCCGTCCTACACCAGATTGAGTTGTATTTCCAGTACTTGTGGATGGCAGCAGGTTGGTCATCTCATTGGGTAATACCACATCACAATCGAGCCATTTTTGGTTCCTAATAAGAAACTTCTTCAGTTCTCTTTTGCTTGACTGCCATTTTATTTCTATTTGGCGCATAAAGCCACTTATGAAAATTTTCAACAGTCTTGAAATGTTAGGCGGCACATCTATGGCATGTCTATTTAATATATAATTATAAATATCATTTTTCCCTTCTCCTTTTTTGCTCTTGTGCCAGATTTCAAACAACTCCCTTTTCTTCATTTTAGGTAGTCCTATCAAAAATTTTAAAAAAATGTATGAGAGGGGCAAACGAGGGCAGTCAAATTGCACTTATTTTGATTAACGAATACCTGCTCCACGTAATAAATACCATTATAAAACTAATACATCGTTATACATTTTTAAAACTCAAATTATAAACTAAAATTTAAAAATTTACGCATAGCTAAGTTGGGCGAATGAAAACAATAATTGTACCACAAAAATATTTTCAACTGCTTACCTTTTATTGAAGTAAAAGATACAACTAAGTTTGATATACACTTTTTATCGTAATTCACTAATTTACAGCACATTTAACAAACAACGATATCGACGTGAATGATAGTACGATTTTATCAAGTATTAATGCGGGTAGTAAAAAAATTTGAACGGAATGTTGTACTTTGGTTTATAAGGAGTAGTGTTGCTAGCTTAAATCATATTATTTACAAAATTTGTTTTTTGAATTAAATTCCGCTAGATTGTCCATATTGGACACTGTGCGGCGCAGAGACGGTTATCCGTCGCGCTGTGGCGCGAACAGTGTGTGTAGTTATAAGATGGCTTTGGTCGGGTCTTTCGTATAAGGCGTTTTGCGTTAAGGTCTTTTAAACGCATTTTTTCAAAATCTTCTACGTGCCTATTGATTTTGTTACGCCATTCTGGCCTGTTTAAAGCAAACCGGTCCCAGTCCTTCACAGATATGCCGCTCGATATTAGGTGTCGCTTCAGGACGTCCTTAAAGCGCAGGAATTGACCACCAGCCTTACATTTGCCATGACGGAGCTCCGAATAAAAGACTGATTTTGGAAGTCTAGCATCATCCATGCTCACCAAGTGTCCACACCACCTTAGTTGAGCTTTCATAAGCATAGCCTCCATACCGCTTACATTAGCCCTTCGTAGAACCTCAGAGTTTGGAATTTTATTTTGCCATTTTACACGTAGAATTGCCCGTAAACACTTCAGATGGAAAGAGTCAAGACGCTTGATATCTGTTTTATACAAGCACCAGGTCTCGGATGCATATAATAGTATCGGTAAAACAATGGCTCTGTATACAGCAATCTTGGTCTTAAGCTGTAAATGTAGGAGGTAGAAAGTAATTAGCACTGTCAGATGATTCCTTTGTAGGACCTATAAGATTCACTACAGCTTGAATCATAGTTGTCTTCATTAGGTTCATAATTTTTGTCCTTAACAGAATCGTCGCTATTGTAGTCAAGATTAACTTCCGATCCATTATTAGCAGTCTCATGAAGGGTTTTCTTAAACGTATTTTCCAAATACCAATTAGAAAGTTTTTCCATCAAGTCATCTAAAAGAAAAAAAAACGTTTCATATTTAAGTATAGGTACAGGTAGGTATTTTAGTTATTGTGAAAATCCTCCATTCATGTTCTAATAAAAAGAGAAATAAAACTTGTCAAACAACGTATGACTTCTTCAATACTATTATTGCTTTCGTGGGATTTTGAGATGTTTTTAAAATCGAAATGTTAGAATTTTGTTGTTCTCTTTTGCCATGACTAAAACATTATTATTTATTTCAAATGGAATTCATAATAAAATCAATCAACAATCATAATTTAAGTTGTAAATGCTATTTTATTACCTTTTTGAACAAATGTAGGTAATAGTTTTTAGGAAGGTTACTAATATTTGTGCACAGCTTCACCTGCGAGAATTTAGTTTTAGATAAATTAGTGTTTTGTTTCATCCTGAAGATGCTATTATGTCGTTGAAAATGTACGTACCTATAAACAGTTTTCAACGCTGTTCGACGCAAGCTCCGCACGGCTGTAAGCGGCGCGCGGTGTGATAGGGAATCACTTCTTTGACCTTTCTTGTAGGTATACAATTGGTATTCTGTAAATAAAACAGCCTCAACTTTGACCACAGCCGTGACCGCAGCAAAGATGTGACGGCTGTAACATCTATGACCACACCCATGCGCGCAGCGTCTATATGTCGCTTAAAGAACATACCTACTAACTTGTATGGCAGCAGCGGTACAGCGGTCGTGGTCAAGCTATACAAGTCAAATCATAATGTCTATATTAAAAACCTATATTCAAGAAATGACTTACCTTTCCATATTACGAGACATTGTGTTTTAGCGGGAACGCGACGAAATTCGCCGCTCATAGGCTCTCCGGCCAAATCACAGATAGAACAATATACTCTAATGGAATTAGATTTGACAATAATTGTCAAATATTGACAAATATACATATACCTAACAAAACACAATACAATAATTGTCAAATATTGACAATTATTGCAACTGCCGTGTGCGTCCGTGGCACGAGATGCAACTGCAGATAACTGTTTTCTAGCCTATTGGCTTAACCTTTTTTAAACCAAGGATGACGTGTATAAAATGAATTTATTATACTTGGCATTAGAAGGGTTAAAGGATCTTAACTGATTTGTAATTAAGTTTTTGTTGTTAACCTATTTATAGTTTAGTTTTGTACGAACATTAGCTTAAACTATACTAGCCTTTAGCAGGGTTAAAGTCCCTTAACTTAATTTAAGTCTAGCATAAATGAATAACCCTATTAAAGCCAAGCAATTTATACAAAAATATCTAGACTTCGTTAAGTTATGATACTTTAGCCCTCTTATAGACTAGTATTGTGGCTTAGCTGATTTTTAATTAAGTAAATCGAAAAAATAGTGTCACTTAACTGTTCACCGACAAGCTGTATCTCTATAACTAATAATGATACAGGTATGGTACCTAGATCAAAATGTAAAGAATTTTGCGCTTAGTAACTTTGCATTATTAATTCAAAATTGATCAAAAGAGGGTTAACCCTTTTTTAGCTTAAGTACGGCAGAATTGTGGATTACATTTTTTGTTTAACCACGTCAATATGGGTATCAAATGAAAGGGCTTGAATACTAGTATACAGTACATTATAAAAAAAAAAACTTAAAATGGCCGCCTTCACAAAGTTGTGGATTATATTTGTTTTTGTTTAACCACCTCAATATGGGTACCAACTGAAAAGGCTTGACTAGTAGTATACAGTACATTATATAAGAAAAAAACTTAAAATGGCCGCCTACACAAAATTGTAGATTACATTTTTTTGTTTAACTACCTCAATATGGGTATCAAATGAAAGAGCTTGACTAGTAGTACAGTATATTATAGAAAAAAAATATTTATAAATAAAAAGGGTATAAAATGATTAAAAATTAATTTAAAATATAAACGATTTTAGAATTAATTTTTAATTATTTAGTAGTTTTATTTAAGTACTATAACGATGGTAGTTGTCTCCTTTTTGTTGTATAGCATGTCAAATAATTAAAAATATAAACGTTTTTACAATTAATTTTAAATTATTTGGTAGCTTTATATGTACGATAGTTGTATCTTTTTTGTTTATAGCATGTCAAATTGGCGAGTCAATGAGGAGCCGCCTGAAGACTTCCTCGAGCTTTTATATGATGATGAGGATAGCAATGAGAGAGAGAGAGTGACTTCGAATCCAAAATTGAGGAGGTGGGTTTGCCTAATAATTTGTTTGCCTTGTGGTACTGGTTACTTATTTATTTTTGTTTGATATATTACCTTATTTACTACTACTTATTGTGTGGATAGTCAAGCACTTGTGTCAGAGTTTCTAATCATGGTGATGGCGATTATTCCATTGGGGTGTTTATTAATGTCATTTTTCATGTTTAAGGATGAAGCGAGTAATCGCGGGGTCTATCGGCCAGACTCGCCGGAACGCTGGGAGAGCCCGCCGCCATTGGTAATGCGTTTATTATAATTTTCGGTGAGATGCTGTATTTATAGCTTATGGTGTGCAGTAGGTACATGTTTTTTTGTGTATTTTAGATCGGTCCCGATCGTTCACCTGTGGCTCCACGCTACTTTTCTCTCACGTCCCCAGCGCGCAGTCCCGAGTGGTTGCCGGTAATGGTAATGCATTCATTATTGTGTAAAGTATACGGTATTGTTATATTGGGTTGTAAAGCCGGGTCTCCTGCGACACTGTTTAGTGTTTTCTAACACCTAACATCAAACATCTAATAAAATATGTCAAAATATGTACGTAGGCCACGCCTATATTTGTTAGATGATTGGTGTTAGGTGTTAGAAAACACAAAACAGTGTCGCATGAGACCCGCTTTTATGATAATAATTTAATTCACATTTGTTTTGTATGTTTTAGGTATCTTTAGAAGCAGAAGAAGCGCCTCCAGACCTTGACAGGTCCCGGTCGCCTAGTTATTTCAATGATTCGTCTTCGTCGGACAAGTAATTTACATTTCTGCTGATATTCTTTACTAGCGGTCGCTCGCGGTTACACCCGCGTGGTTCCCGTTCCCTTAGGAATATCGGAATAAAAAGTATCCTATGTGTTAATCCAGGTTATAAACAATCCGTTTGCCGAATTTTTTTAAATCCATTCAGTAGTTTTTACGTGAAAGAGTAACAAACATACACACTCACAAACTTTCGCCTTTATAATATTAGTGTAATTTAATGTAATGTAATAGTGTAATAATAATTTAATTCACATTTGTTTTGTATGTTTTAGGTATTTTTAGAAGAAGAAGAAGCGCCTCCAGACCTCGACAGGTCCCGGTCGCCTATTTATTTCAATGATTCGTCTTCGTCGGACAAGTATGTTAAATTTCTGCTGATATTCTTTACTAGCGGTCGCTTGCGGTTTCACCCGCGTCGTTCCCGTAGAAATATCGGGATAAAAAGTATCCTATGTGTTAATCCAGGTTATAAACAATCCGTATGCCGAATTTTATCCAAATCCATTTAGTAGTTTTTACGTGAAAGAGTAACAAACATACACACTCACAAACTTTCGCCTTTGTAATATTAGTGTAATTTAATGTAATGTAATAGTGTAATAATAATTAATTTCACATTTGTTTTGTATGTTTTAGGTATCTTTAGAAGAAGAAGAAGCGCCTCCAGACCTCGACAAGTCCCGGTCGCCTATTTATTTCAATGATTCGTCTTCGTCGGACAAGTAAGTTAAATTTCTGCTGATATTCTTTACTAGCGGTCGCTTGCGGTTTCACCCGCGTGATTCCAGTTCCCGTGGGAATATCGGGATAAAAAGTATCCTATGTGTTAATCCAGGTTATAAACAATCCGTATGCCGAATTTCATCCAAATCCATTAAGTAGCTTTTACGTGAAAGAGTAACAAACATACACACTCACAAACTTTCGCCTTTATAATATTAGTGTGATGATTAGTGTGATAAATAAATAGGTATAAATATGTAATTTTCCTTATCTTTACAATATGATCGTATATTGAATAAATGTAATCGTAGTTATTTAATGCCTAGGCACAGGCCTTACCTTAGGCGAGGATTCACGGATGACTGACTGGTCAAACTGATTGTTTGTAAATGTCGTTACTTCTTTATAAAGCTGTTTAATTTTACAGGTAATACTACAAGGCGCGTATCGCAGACGCGCGAGTACCTTAGGCGATTATTCACGGATGACTAACTGGTCAAGCAATCATATTGTTTTGTAACTGTCGTTAAGTTCTTTATAAAACTGTTAATTGTATTACTTTTTATTGAAAATAAAACAAAATATTGAATGATATTGTTTTTTTTTTATTGAAAATAAAACAAAATATTGAATTATGTCGTATTTTTATTTACTCATACTAAGTAGCTTACAAAAATAACAACTTTCGATACTATCGATTAAATTACAAAAAGTAAAGGAACATCTATAGTTGTTTTTATGTTTCGTCGCATCGAGTTTTAAGTGGTGTTATTGTGTAATAACAATTAGCTCACTTGAAACTGTTTACATAATTAGATAGCAAAGGCCCCTGTTGTTTTGATATCGTTTGAGTATTCATTTATTTCTTGTTATCCAGCCCGCAACATTGTTTCCAAGTTTTGAACGTGAAGTACCAATTAACTGTTGCATGATTTCACTTTATTTTGATACCTGATGGATAGGAAATATATCAGTTAGTACATTGTAGTTTACAGAACGACAAAATATGGTTTGATTGTAGAGTAACATGTTTTTTGTAAAAGGGGGCATTTGTGACATCATCAGTAATTAAAAAAAATTATGGCGCACCTGCTGTCATTATTTTTGACATATAATTTCCAAGACTGAGGGGTTAAAATATATCGAAGCGTCGAGACTGTTAGGGATTGTATGGCATTTCAGGAAGATCTGGACCGGCTTTCTTAATATTGCATTGAGAATAAATTGCATTTAAGCGTAATTAAATGTAAAATAATTACTTTTCCAAAAAATGCAATGTACTTAATTTCCACTACGAACTTCTTGGCACTAAATTACAAAAGGTAAAAACTATTAAGGATTTGGGCATCTTATTGGATTCTAAATTGCATCTAGACACACATATTAGTACTATTATAACCTCCTGAGACCCAGAGTGTAAAATTTTGTCGGATCTTGTTAATTTTTGGTATAGGTGTTTTTTGGACTATTTACGTTAAGAGAAAAATAATGAAAAAAATCCCTTACCCCCCAGAGCCTTAAAGTAGGGGGTATCACCCATGATATTATGGGTCTAAATGAAACCAAAATGTGACAAATTCTATGATTTATTCAGAATAGTTCTTTGAAGTGTGGAACTCATAAAAGCAGTTTCTATTGACATTAAAGCACAAAAATAAGTTACAAGTTGAACATTTTACAAAAGTTAGTTGAGAACAACTTTTGAACCGACACTTAGATCGGTTGTTTTGTTTCCCTTTGGAACAAATGGGTAAATGTTGTGCGTCCTTCATCCTTTTTGAAGTATGGGGCATTGGTTCAACAAGTCTCCGTTTTCTAGAAGAGGATTCCGGTATATCTTCTCTTTCAGCACACATAAATGGCCTAGGACTTAGACGTGGACTGTTGCGCGTAAGGCGATCCAGATTGGGACTTGCGCACTGTAATATCATTGGCATATCTCCGCCGTAAATTAGATTTTTAGCCAAGTCCATCTTAAAATCCAGGTACTGCATTATTTGCTTCCGACAAAGCCCGCTTTTTATGGCATCATGTCGGTATTCTACCCATGCTGAAGCAGCAGCAAAATAAAAAAAATGAAATATTGCTCTTACTGTCCATTTCCCAGTTCTTCCGCGCATAGGATATTTTCCTATAATTCTGTCCAAGAGGTCTATTCCTCCCATGAACTTATTATATTTTTTGATAGCTACTGGCTGTGGTACATCTAAATACCGCTGATCCTTTTTACTCCAGCGTCTGCATGTTCCCAGAGGTTGGACTGCACTCTCTGTGGATGCGACATGGATGGGCTTACTATCGAGCCACTTTACAACAGCAATTTTTTTGTCCTGCCTCACGATACAGTCATAGCTCCCCCTGCCGTTTTGTTGTAAGGTCCTATCCGATTTCAGTAAACCCGTTTTCTTTTTTTATTTAGAGCGTGAGTATTCAGGCAGTCGATTCTTCATGAGGGTGCCGGTTCCATGCAGGTTCCTATCTACTAAATTGTCTAACAGAGGAATAGAAGTAAAATAGCGGTCAATATAAATAGACGTTTTCTTTGGGAGGGTTTCAACAAGTTTGAGGACAATACGACCTCCTAAGTCCATTTTCTCTGGAGGTGGACGTAAAACAGAATCAATTGATGTACCTTTTCCTTCATACAAATACAAATCTAGAGGAAGGCCATTAGGATTGGCCATCAAAAATACTTTAATTCCTTCAGGATTTGGTTTTCCCTTAACAACCTGTTTCTGCTTGCATTTACCAGTAAAAGGAATTATTTGTTCATCGATAGCTACACATTTTTCTCTTTTATTTTCTCTGCAAGCCTTTTTAATTTGAGACACTAGCCGACGAACCTTCCAAAATCTATCAGCCTCTCTCATGGCTGGATAAACGTGATGATCGTCTACAACTTTAATATTCGATCTGATGTTAAAGTATCTATTACGTGTAATTGTTTCGGCAACGATCTTCACTCTTGTCTCAGCTGCCCAAAACATTCTAATCCTAGGCAGACCCAGAATACCTATAGCCATTGAGCAACCAATAAAGGATCTAATTTCTTCAGGTGTCGTATTTAGCGATTTACCAGTCCTGTTGACGCTAGAAATATTTGAGCAAGATGAAATAACATTAAAAAAAGTAGGATGTATGTACCTGGAAAAGTATTCATGAGAACTTTTGAGTAAAGGCTGTTCTTCTAATGTTGGATCGGTATCTTGCGCATTGTCGAAGATGTCGGAGGGAATCCATGTCATAGGTCGATTAATAGCTCGTCGATAAACACCACTACGACATGAATCAGCAAACCTGGATAGGGGCTCTTCGTCCGACTCCTCCCACTCGGACTCAGATACAAAAGGCACCTGATCTTCGTCAATAGGTTCCAAGATGATTTGCAGGTCTTCATTTACTTGGTCTTCATCAATATCTTCGCAGTCAGAGATATCCAAGTTCACCAAGAACTCCACTATTTGGTTATCTCTCAAATCTAAAAAACAACGAATTTTATGTGTTGAGTGCCCAAAGTATCATGCGTGATACCGTAAAAATATTGGTTTGTGAATCATTTAAACATGGAGATTTTATCATTTTTAATACTTAAAACAAACAATCAACATCTTATTGATTAAAAACAATCATAAAAACCATCAAAACCTAGTTAATACAATTATTTACCTCGTTGGTTAACAGCCATCCTGGTATTCGAAAAAACTAGTAAATTGAATCGTTAGACATCGACATCTAAAAGTGTCAAATCTAATCTCAATAACTTTTAAATGACAGGTGTTGCTTTTTAGTTTACGATTTGTTAGATAGTTCAGGCATATACCGCTAGATGGAGCAAAAAGATATTTTTTTGTCTTAGTATCATAGGTGATACCCAGGGTCTCAGGAGGATAAATAAAGCTTATCAATTGTATGGGTTTGTTATGAGAACATGTAAAAATAACTTTAAAAAGTCATCAACTTACTTAACACTTTACAAATCACTAATCAGATCACAGCTAGAATACGCCTCAATAGTGTGGAGTCCCTATTTTAAAAAATATATCAATCAACTTGAGATGGTTCAAAAGAAATTTGTTCGTTCTGTTCATTTTAAATGTTTCCATTCAAGATGTTCGTACAATAATCTACTAAAAAAAAATTCGCTTTTAACATTAGAGTCCAGAAGAATATTCTTGGACCAAGTAGTATTGTAAAAATCCTCGGTAATCAGTTTGATTGCACACAGTTAACCAACCACATTTACTTGCAGTTACCTAGTCGCTCTCAACGCATTCGTGACACTCGTACACACGGTGTATTTGCACCCAGATTTTGAAGGACAATAGCGGGCCAACGCGCACCGCTAATACGTATTATGTACTCAAGTAACATACATTTTGCTCATATCGATCAATTTAAGTTGTCTCTTAGCCAGTTTAAAAATAGTATCCATTCAAAATTGCAAATAAGTTTAAGTTAGGTATGTTTTATTTATTTAATGATGTCTGATAGTATAAGTAGTTGTAAAAGAAGCAGACGTGTACTTGCGTGCGATATACATAGTTTAATTATAATATTTTCTCTTTGTGAAGGTATCACTAGATATTCCTTTTATTATACCAACAAAGATAGCTGTTTTTGTCTAAATGTGAGATGTTTTCAGTATAAGATACATATTGTAAATTACTGGGACTTGTATCAAAGTAAGTTATTTGATAGTATTTATTTTGTAGTAGGTTTATCAGTAGTAGACATTTTCTTTGTTATTTACACTACATTATTACTCTGCGAACAATGTCGTTGGTTACATAATTAGTAAGTATTCTTTTTTTTAATAATTAGATTTTAGCAACATTATGTAATGGTTTGTTGTTCTGAATAAAATAAAATAAAAATAAAAATATACAAACAAATATGTAGATATAAGATTTTTTTCTAATTTATGTAATATTTATGAGCGTTGTAACATTTTTCCGCGCGCGGGTTTTAGGTTTTTACCGCTCGACAACGCGACGGACTGCGCGTATGTGCGTTTTGTCTCACGCGACAGTTGCGACGCGCGACGACTGAACAATCTTAATCCGTAGCTATGGCATACCTATATTTAAAAAAAGTAAAAAAACTAAAGTTACATTTTAAACAATGAAAAAAGACGACAACCTCAGGCGGGAATCGAACCACGCACCTTACGCATTCCGGGCGGCTGCCTTAACCACTTGGCTAGATCGGATCTCAGAGGTGAAAACTTCTAAGATTTGATGAAGCAATGTTGACTAAAGACATAAGCATCAAGCACTGACAAATTTCGACGGTTGAAAGCCAGACCTCGGTAGCCAAGTGGTTAAGGCAGCTGCCCGGAATGCGTAAGGTGCGTGGTTCGATTCCCGCCTGAGGTTGTCGTCTTTTTTCAGTGTTTAAAATTTTACTTAAGTATATTTAAGCGTTAATAAAACGCTAATATAAAAAAAACATTAAAAAAAGTTTACGAAGAAAATAAAATACTGTCCACAATAGATAATTTATGTACTTTTATTAAATTTATACAAATCTGGACGATGAAATATTATTATTAACAATCACATAAGTGTACTAGTTAAACTAGTTTTACCGGACATCGGCGAAGCAAAAAGGGAGATTATGATTTTGACCAATACAAAGATAATGTCTTTAAACATATTATGTATTTATGTATGTTATTTCATCTGTTTCCTTACAACTTCTAAACTACTAAGCATTGAGATAAATAAATTATAGAGGTAACTTCAATGTGCAAAATTTTCACACATGCACAAAAAAAGTCGCCTATGTGTGCATTACTAAAATGTAGCCCCAGCTTTAGTGTGACTCCCTAAATATGGGTATTACCCATTGGGTAAATGTTACTAAAGACCAAGGTATTCGACCAATGTGTACTCCCGACCATGACATACGCATGTGAAACGTGGACTCTCACCGCCACGCAAGTTCGGAGACTCAAAGTCGCCCAGAGAAAGATGGAATGCAGTATGCTGGGATTAACCATGCGCGACAGAGTAAGGAATGATACTATAAGACACCGCACAAAAGTGACCGATATCGGGAACCGAGTTGCAAGGATGAAGTGGGCTTGGGCCGGTCATCTCTGTCGCCGTGATGATGAGAGATGGAGCAACTGCGTTCTATTCTGGAGACCAAGAACGGGAAAGCGGAGCATCGGCAGACCTCCAGCTCGTTGGTCCGATGACATCAAGGCGGTCGCAGGGCCGATCTGGACCAGATTCACTGGCGACCGGGCTGGTTGGAGGAGGACTGGAGAGGCGTACGTCCAGCAGTGGACGATGATACGCCGAAGAAGAAGAAGAAGAAGAAATGTTACACAATGTCAAGGACAAACACCACGTCTCGACATAACACCTCTCATTTTTGTGTCGGATGTAGAACGGCTAAAAGAAACGAAAATATAAAATCAACAACAATGTTTATTATTATAGTGCATCAAATATCAATCAATCTTACAAAATAACGAAGACGAAAAAAAAAGAAGCCAAATTATAATGACTCTTATTTAAGAAACAATCCGTGGCCTAAATTGTTTCTTTCTAACATTAATTTTGTTATGTATGAGTTATTCATTCCTACCCGCTTGGTACATTATATTGTCAGCCGCACAGTCAGTGACGGCCAATAAACGAACAGTCTACACTCTGGCGTTGTTTCATTGTAACGTACCTAACATTGGCGACGAGCTGTTAAAATAAACTACCGCGCGTGTGTTGTGTGTGCTAACAAATTAAAAGATCGATCAAAATGCCTATCGGACACATCGAACCATATAATTTCGCTAGCAATAACTGGGAAGCGTATATTCGACGCGTTAAGCAATTTGTAGCATTAAATAAAATCAGTGCCGAACTAGAAGTTGCCACGTTAGTGACTGTCGTAGGCGCGGAGTGCTATGAATTGATGTGCGACTTATGTTCACCGAGTACCCCAGAATCGAAATCTTTTTATGTGTTAGTGGAATTGGTGAAAACACACTTGGAACCGGATCGGTCTGAAATTGCCGAAAGACATATTTTTAGGCAGCGAACGCAACATCAAGGAGAAAGTATTCGCGAGTACCTTCAAGCTTTAAAACATTTGGCTAAAACGTGTAATTTTGGAGAAAAATTGGAAGAGAATCTAAGAGATCAATTCGTATCCGGTCTGTACGTTGAAGACATGAGATCAAGGATCTTTGCAGAGAAGAATGTGGACTATAAGCGCGTCGTGGAGCTGGCGCAGTCGCTGGAGGCAGCGGAGCGGCACGCAGCCATGGCGTGCGCGCCGGGCCCGGGCGCGGCGGCTGGCGGGGCGCGGCTGGCGCTTGAGGCGCAGGGCGACGGCTTGCACCGGATCGGCCTGGGCGCTGCCGTGAGCGCCCGGGGGAGCGTGGGCGCGGTTCGGCCGCAGCGCGCTTGCTCTCGATGTGGTAAATCAGGGCATTCGGAAGGCAAGTGTCAATTTAAATATTATAATTGTGATGAATGTGGCGAAAAAGGTCATCTTAAATCAGTGTGTTCTAAAAATAAAAGTGAAAATTTTAAGAACAGGAAATCGAATAGAAATCAGTTCTTTATGAACCAATCGGACACTGACGACGATACTTGTAAGTTTTATAATTTAGTTATAAGTGGTGATGGCGATGGTCCTTATTACGCAATGGTTAAAGTTGAGAATATATTGTGTAAATTTGAAATTGACACAGTGTTTGCGCCACAGCGCAACGGCCATTCAAAGCATACCGCCAGCTGTAAGGTGGTTGACTCAGCGGTTGTTGACGGCCGCGTCCGCCTATCTGCCGCGGCGCCACCGCTGCGCGACCCGCGGTCGCTCGCGTCGTGAGCCGACCGCGGGACTCGTCTGTCTGCTAGCTAACGCGAGACGCCCACAAAATACGCGCGCTGGTATCTGCCCTTATTGATAGTGACTCGGTGAAGATAGTGCCTGTGAATATAGTGCCTGTGATTAGGTGAAAGGACTTTGTGCTGTGCCGTGACAAATCGCCTACATCGCCGCCCGCCAGCTCGCTGCCCCGTCTCCTGCCTTGCCCCCACCAATCATCTACCAAGTAAGTCGCATGCCCTCATTTCCGAAACCTAACCAGACCTGTCCTGGGTCCACACACCTTATTCCGTCGCTGTTACGGCGAGCGCCCTTCGCCGTAACATTCTGGTCATTCGAACCGGTAAATTTAAATACCGGCGACCTTCCCGTAACCAGTAAACTTTTACCATTTCACCATAACTTGGTCTCACGTTCCATCAGCTCATTCAATTACAGTCCGCTAAAAAATAATTATTTCCGCCCATAATCTAATTTGTGCCATCATTTCTAAATTCATTTGTTCACATAACTTTACCCTGTCCCAATAAAAATTTGGTGAGGTAGTTATGAATCATTTGTGTTAGGATTGCGACCACACAACATCCGAATTATTTTAACGCAAATATTTCTGCATGTTGTTTTGATGTTGATTTCGTGTATGCATCCGATTGTCTGATCACAGATCTATGGTGTCATACAATGTTTTGTGATTTGAGCGAACTTGTGTACTACTTGTGTAATACTTGTGTACCTACCTAAATGATTTTTGCCTAATGATACGTTGTTCATACTCCTAACGGTAATTAAGTTTAATTAGTAGTTAAATTATTGCGTTACGTTTGCGTTACGTTTATCGGCTGCACATATAATTTTAGTTACGTATAACACACCCGCGTCTAGATAATTGTATGGTATTATGACGAGAGACGGTATTGTTATTTTTCCCGTTTTATTTTTTAATGAATTTTTTATGTTCTTGTCGTGTTAAATCGGCTCAAATCTCGTGCATGCTCACCATGCGTGCCGAGAAGCGTGCTTTATTTTTTCGCTCGTGTTAATTTTATATATTTTTTTGTTTTTAATTTTTGCCTTTGCAATTGGCTCATTTTTGTGCGTGCTCACCACATGAGCTTAGTGTGTTTCATTTAGCTTCATCAGTTTTTTTTTTATATCGCTTACGGCTATTAGCGTGCGTCGCCTTCGCTTCTACACACGTTTGCCCACTTGTGGGACACAGACAGAGTGTCCCAATTTTATTTTTTTAATTAAGTTTTTATTATTTGTTTATTTTTAATTTTTTTTTGCGACCGACTCATTCTTTGCGCTAGTTTCCGCTACAGGTCTGCCCGACTGTGAGCGCCTTGCCCAATAGTGGGCTACGGATGACGTGATTTTTTTGTTGTTTTGTTTGTTTTTTGTTTTGCGGTCGGCTAATGTTACGTACGCGCGTTCAATAGAGACACAGACATACACATACACTCACACGCGTTTGCCCACCCGTAGGCCATATACAAGGCGTCCCAACTTAGTTTTGCTCTCTTTATTGTTGCGTTAATTTTAGCCCATTTGCCCTTACCTTAGTAAACAAATACATCCAGCCCAACTATAGAATATATACAGGGTGTTGTTCTTTTTACTGCCTTTAAATTTGTTAATTTTTTTATTTTTTTTTATTTTTTCTTGTCTCCTTTTATTCATCGCGATGCCGACCAAGTCACAAGCCGCGATTTTTAGGGAGGCCGCCAAAGCAATACACCAACTCCTAGAGGTGGGGTCACGGATCATTGCTGGCGACACCAAACATTCCATAACGGAATTTAACGTGCGTTTCGCACAGGTACAGGGTATTAAGGAGAAGCTGGATTCAGTATATTACAGCATTCTTGACGAGGAGAACTTAGACGAGGGGGTTGAGAGGACATACACTGAGAACCACACAAAAGCCTCCGGGGCATACCTGGGGATACTTGTGGCTAGGGAGGAAATCTTACCCTCTTCCACGTCGTCCCCAACCCATAACGCTCAGCCCAGTCTCGGCGTCAATACGCCCACAGCCGTCCTCCCCAAGATAGCGCTGCCCAGGTTCAGCTCAAAAGTGGAGGACTGGCCTTCCTTTATTGCACTGTTCAGGAGTTTGACTGACGACATGGCGACCTTGTCGGAAGCAGTCAAGCTCCACTATCTCTTCTCAAGTCTCAGCGGTGAGGCATTAAGCATGGTGTCCCACCTAAAGGTCACCACAAGCGTCACAAGGTCAAAATGAAAATTTTGCCGTGGCCATGGACATCCTTACCAAGCGGTACGAGAACCGCCGGGTTCTCATCGATAGTTTCGTCGACATAATCCTGGGGCTGCCGAGCATCCACACGCGCTCTAACATACGCACACTTTTCCTCACTCCGCTGGTGTCTGCCCAGTGTGCCCTTAGTAATTTGGATCTGCCCATAGGAGACGACTACGTGTTTGTGTCGATAGTGGTGCGAAAGCTTAAATAAATAAAAAATAAAAATAAAATAAAATTCATTTATTTCGACCAGCTTAGGATCATAGAACAAGTTATACAAACTAGATACAACATAACAATTTATATACATTAAATAAAATAAGAATCAAAAATACAGAAACAGAATTTAAAATGATAAAATCAAAACATTTAAAATACAAAATTAAAATTAAAAATTACAAACTACTAACAAAATTCATGAAATAAAATAAAATAAAATTTGAAATATAAAATAAAATAAAGTTCAATCAAATAAATTAAAATATTAAATTTAATTATTAAATAATCATTCAGTCTGAAAAGAAGTCCAGGGCAGTCATCGCTTTAAACGTTTTATGACGTGCAATTCAATGAACCGCCCAAAGACAGCAGAGTCACCTCTCTCATGTATCATTCTCAGGACTCCATTGGTGCCCCCCCGCAGTCGCAGCATCAACGAGGCAGTTTTTTTGCGCATGATTGTATAAAAATCGTCTATGTTGGCGTCAGCAAACATGCCTGACGCGCTACAAAAACGTGGAAGCCGCAAAAGAGCCCTGAGAATGTTATTATATTGTACTCGCAATGCGTTGTATGACTTTTGAGTAAAGCTAGCCCATAGACCACACGTGTAAAAGCTTTGGCAAAAAGCTTTAAAAAGCGTTAATTTTACACTTACACTACAGCGTGCGAATCTATGTGCCAGCATATTTCCACGTACCGACAACGCCCTACGTTCCCTCTCTCTATCTGAATCATCCTTCAGGTCCTCGGTTACAATGTGACCTAAATATTTAAATTTGCTTACATGATTAAGTGGTACTCCGTTTAATAACAAAGGAGGTACACGCTTAGGTAACTTATTTCCACTCCTAAAAATAATGAAGTCACACTTTTTCTCATTGTACAGCAAACCATGTGTTTTAGCATACTTTTCACATGTTTTTAACATCTGTCTCATACCACTGATCGATGGGCTCAGCAAAACCATGTCGTCTGCGTAACTAATGTTGTTAATACTGACATTGTCTATTCGGCAACCAACATGCATGTTGCTGAGCTCCTCGATCAGTTGGCTAACATACAAGTTAAACAGTCTTGGTGATGTTAGGCCACCCTGACGTACACCGCAGTTCATAACATACTCATCAGACAAACTGTTAGCCCACTTGACTACATTCCTCTGGCTCCTATACCAAAATGAAAACAAATTTATGACCTCTGAACAAATACCATCTTTTTTAAGTTTGTCCCACAGAATATCGTACGATACCAGGTCAAAGGCTTTCGATAAATCTAGAAAACATGCATAAATGGGAGTGCTCTTCTTAGTGTAATAGTTTACAGCGTACTTTAGTGATAATATAGCACTTTCGGTGGACAAGCCTTCTCGAAAACCAAACTGTAAGTCATTCAATTTAATTCGGGTGCTCAGGTGTACATCAGAACCCTATCCAGAACCTTCGCAATCACTGTAGCGAGTGAAATTGGCCGGTAGTTTGATTTGTCAGCTATATCACCTGTTGAGTTCTTAACTAGCGGAACTACAATAGTTTTCATTAAACTAGATGGTAAGTAACTATGTCTCAAACAAAAAGTGTAAAGCATAGACAATACTCTGTTTATATGACCTCCAGCATGCTGCAGATGCTCAATGCTGAGTCCGTCATGACCTGGAGACTTTCCCCTTTTCATATTTTTAATAGCTGTAAATATTTCCTTACTTGAAATTCTAAGAGGATTTTCCACATGACAAGGCTCAGCACCGAACGCCGCAGCCTCCACATTAGTGGGACTCTGTATATGAAATTGTTGTCTAAAAATATTAGCAATATGTGTGGGATCGCTGGATCCATCAACACTAACAGGCAAGCTTGCTCTTCCATTAAGTTTCTTTGTGCTTTTCCAAAACTTGCCAAATTGTTTTTGCGAGTGTTGAGCAGCTATGATATCTAATTTAATCTGCTCCTGATTACGCTGGCAGTATTTAAGCCTAGATTTAAAAATTTTGCGACTTAAGCACATTCTATCGTAAACAGGACCAGACCCAGGCCTACCATAAAGCACATACATCTGGAAGTCCAATCTCGCCTGCGTGTGTGAATCTGCAACATGTTTATTCCACCCCATAATACACCTTTGTCTACACTTGGCTCTAAATTTATTGTGACAACTGTCTCTTGCGGCTTGACTGAGTGTGTCAACAATGTTATTATAAAATTTATCTATTATTTTTCTATGGCTGATATTTGTACACATAGCGTCTGCACAACTATGAAGATCAGCTGGGAAGTCTATATATTTCAGGTTATTATTACAATATTCATTATATTTAGTGACTTGATCTAAGGTTCTTGTACCCCATATTACATCATTACATTGATTATTATTTAATGTAAACTTATTTCTAATTAATCCTAAGTTACAGTCTACAGCCAACGGTAAATGGTCTGACCAGTACACATCATATAACACTTCAACATTTTTAATTGTTTGCCAAGCCGATGCACTCACTAGACAATGATCTAACCATCGCTTACTGCCATGAGCTTCACTGACATATGTGTATGTGTCAGAATCCATTCCCAACCTTACCATGTCCGCACAAAGCCATTGCTTAAGGGTGAGCTCCGCACGTTATTTGAACGCAGGCACGGGTCTAGCAGCACCCTGCCCACGTTGAGTGACCTCATCTCCTACCTCGAGGAGCACGCGCGCTGTGTGGAGACAGAGTTCTCCAACATAGCCCAGCCGCAGCCCATTCACGCCCTGCCCGGCCCTTCTCGTAGCCGCGCGTCTCCACAGTTGCCCCATCGCACTTATGCTCAGATGGCTCAGCAACAGCCCGACCATTACCGTGGCCGCTCCTCAGCTCCATCGCCTCACCGCGCCTATGATCAGCCTACTCACCAACCATCACGCCCAGCGCAGCAAATGTAATTTTAGCACAAAACAAAGGATTCTCAGTCAATTACACCTAGCACACGGAGAATGTCAACAATGATTTTTGCAAAATGTTGTTAAAAATCGTCATAAATCAACTACTTATCACTTAAAAACTGTTCATAACTAACTTGCTCATGATAAAAACACTTGTAAACACTGTATAACCACTTAAAAACACACTTTTTTAGTAAAATCCGTAAATTTTACTCCAACGCAAAAACATAAACAACTTTCAAGGCGCAAATGAACTTTTTCTATGAAACGTATAATAACTGTTGATTGTATTGCCGTCCTTATTTAATCATACAATGTTATATCGCACTCTCTCTATTCTGGCTACTTGCACACTTTTAATATACCGGGTTATACTCGACCAAGGTCACGCAGTCATATTATGATTGCGTGCCAACCTAGGGTATTTTGACAGCAATCATAATATGACTGCGCGCCACCTCAGAGGTTAAACAGTTACAATTATCTACAGTGAAATGTCATAATTTGAGGGAAGAGGACTTGATGGCGATCTCTTTACGTAAATAATTCCCTGAGGTATTTGCTGAAGGTTTGGGTTCGTTTAAGTCTCAATTTAAGCTGTATCTAAAAGCTGATTCCCCTGTTTTTGTTAAGGCGCGACCATTGCCATTAGCGTTACGCCAGCCCGTGGAGATGGAGCTCGATCGGCTGCAGCGGGAGGACGTTATTTACAAGGTTGAGAGATCAGATTATGGCACGCCTATTGTGCCGGTGATTAAGACGAATGGTAAAATTAGATTATGTGGTGACTACAAGGTTATGATCAATCCACTTTTAAAAGATTATCATTATCCGCTGCCGCGAATCGAGGACATCTTTGCTGCCTTAGGGGGTGGCAAAGAATATACAAAACTTGACCTGTCTAATGCTTTCCAACAATGTTTGTTACACGTAGACTCACAGGCGATGACAGCCATTACAACTCACGTCGGAACTTTTGTTTATAAGCGCGTCCCTTTTGGTATAAAATGTATACCTGAAAATTTCCAAAAAATAATGGAAGAGACGTTAAATGGATTGCCGTCAACGACTGTATTCGCTGATGACATCTGTGTGACAGGCAAGGACAGGGCAAACCATCTGGCAAACTTGAGGGCAGTGCTACAAAGACTCAAGGAAAACGGTCTTAGAACTAATTACAATAAATGTGAATTTTTCAAAGAAAGTGTCACTTATTTAGGCTATAAAATAAACAAGTTGGGATTACATACAGACACAAAAAAAATTGAGGCCATTGTAGCAGCGCCATCTCCGAACAATGTCATCCAGCTAAAAAGTTTCATGGGTTTAGTAAACTTCTATTCTAAATCTGTGTAAATATGAGCGATATTTTGAAACCACTGTATGGTTTATTAAAGAAAAATGTAAAGTGGGACTGGACTGCAGATTGTAACTCGGCTTTTAACAAGATAAAAAAGGTTTTAAGCAGTTCCCCTGTGCTCGCGCATAACGATCCGGGCCTTGAATTAATTTTGTCGGTAGACAGCAGCGCGTACGGCTTAGGAGCGGTGCTAACGCAGCGCTACCCGGACGGCACGGAGCGGCCCGTGTGCTGTGCGTCACGCACGCTCAACGCGGCCGAAGCTAACTACTCTCAAATAGACAAAGAGGCGATTGCTATTGTATTCGGGGTGACTAAGCACCACCAATATCTGTACGGTAGATATTTCACGCTGCGCAGTGATCATCGTCCTTTAAGTTATATATTTGATAAAAATAAAGGATTGCCAGTGACAGCAGCTAGTAGACTTCAACGCTATGCAGTTAAGTTAGCAGCTTATAATTTCAAAATAGAATTTATTACATCGGCAAAAATTGTTTTGCTGACGCCCTTTCACGGCTCCCTCTAGAATTGTCAAAACGGCAACTAGACAGGGTAGGCGAAGAAGGTAGCTATCTTAATTACGTACAAGAAAGTTTTCCAAACAGTTTTAAGGACATAAAAATTGAAACCGCGAAAGACACGTTACTCAACAAAATAACTGGATATATTATGTACGGTTGGCCGGCACACAATAAATACAGTGACATTGAAAAGACATTTTTCAACAAAAAAGATGGCTTGCATATTGATCAAGGCTGTATAATCTGGGGTTATCGCATCGTGGTGCCAAATTCCCTTAAGACGACTATCTTGAAGGAGATTCATGAAGGGCACCCAGGCATACTTAAAATGAAACAGATCGCGCGTAATTACGTCTGGTGGGAAAATATAGACCGTGATATATAACAAGTGTCGCGCGAGTGTGTCCCTTGCCGAGAGCTGCGGCCGGGGCCCCCCGCCGCCCCGTTGCACTCGTGGCCCTGGCCCGCGGAGCCTTGGTCACGTTTGCATGTTGATTTCCTCGGTCCCTTTAGTAACAATTATTATCTTATCATTATTGACGCGCATTCAAAATGGATTGAGGTAGAAAAGGTAAACACGACGTCAGCCGCCATAGTTTGCGACTGCTTAAGACGGATTTTTCACGATTTGGCCTGCCAAAACACATCGTTAGTGATAACGGGCCACCATTTTCCTCGTTGGCTTTTGGTCAGTATTTAGCATCGAACGGTATACAACACACCCTAGTGCCGCCATATCACCCTTCAAGCAATGGAGCTGCTGAAAATGCAGTACGCACGATAAAAAGAGTTCTGAAGAAGGCTGAGTTGGAAAGGGATGATATTAATAAGGCGTTGAGTCAGTTTTTATTTATGTATAGAAATACTGAGCAGAATACGACGGGGCGCGAGCCCGCGATGGCTATGCTAGGCAGGCGGCTGCGCGGCCGGCTCGACCTGTTGCGCCCCGACGCCGCGCAGCGAGTGCGCGCGCGCCAACTCACTGAACAACGGCGGCGCAGTACTCCGTTACGAATCGCTGAACCTAGTGAACAAATTCTTATAAGAAATTATTCCAAGACAGGCAATAAGTGGATTGAAGGATCAATAAAAGAACGCACAGGGCCAGTATCATATACCGTTAAAACGAGTGATGGTCGCGTACAAAAAAGACACATAGACCAAATACTAGCAAGGAAGTCACGTCATTCATTAAGTCAGGTCGTGAATGACTTACAGGAGCAAACAAAAGTCCAGTCGCGTCGGGCTCAGGCTCTGATAAAGATGAATACTTTGATAGTGCGGAGGAGGAAGCGAGCGAGGGCTCGGTGTCCGCGGTTGTGCCGCCAGCTCTGCCGTTACCGACCACTGCACTTGTAGATACTCGCCCGCCGCGCAGGGCAGCTGCTTTACGTTGCCGAGAAAGACTAGTTAAAATGTAAATTAATTATTGAGTTATTATTTACGCTTTAGTATATAGATACTTACTTTATGTAACAATAACTTTATGCTAAGTATTTTATATTTTTTTCTTTCATAAACTTTACTTAGTAGGTACTTACTATTATTATAACTAATTGTAGTTATTATTTAGAAGGGAAAAGTGTTATGTATGAGTTATTCATTCCTACCCGCTTGGTACATTATATTGTCAGCCGCACAGTCAGTGACGGCCAATAAACGAACAGTCTACACTCCGGCGTTGTTTCATTGTAACGTACCTAACAAATTTCAACGTAAGTTTAACCCTTAACCACCTGCCATACGTCTCTCAGATCCTGTCACTTATGAAATTGCAAATATATTTGCGCCCGAGTCGCGTACGAATCTGTTCGTTCCTGTACCTTTTCCCCGCGCACCTTAGTGCCACTGGAACCACTCATCGACGCCTAACATACGCGCATTTGTCTCAGGTGAGTAAAAAACTGCTGCTTTGGGTCTGAGAGACGTATGTCAGGTGGTAACGTGACTTTTTGAAATTTGTATTTTTTTTGTTTTAGTTAAAAATGGCTTTAAATGACAATGATATTGAGCAGTGGTTGGAACAGTATCTGTCAGACAACGAAACTTTACCTAACGACGAATGTAGCGATGTGGAGACTGATGTAGGGCTGGAATGATCCAGTTCCAGGTCCAGATCCAAAACATGAGTTTTAGACGAAAGAGCACGAGCCAAAAGTTGTTGAAACAACTAAAAAACCAGAGATAATTCTTTTTTACAACAAAACAAAAATGAGCGTAGATTTACTCTAGCAAAGATACTCGAATTACTCCACTGGCCGTTGCACTCGCAGATGGCCTTTGGCAGTATTTTATTGACTTCTTAATATTTCTGCCAATAACTGCTATGTGTTATACTTTTCGGTCTACCCTCAGAAATACAAGGTTGCAAGTAGGTTCAAGTTCATGAAAAATTTGCCGAACACATAACAAGACTTCACATGGAGCATCGTGTAACTAACATCAAGTTACAACGTGACGTTAGGAACGCAATTCAGCGCGTCCTCAAAGGAAACAAAGATGCCACTTCACCAGCTGTTCCGGGAGTAGTCGTGCTGAAAAAGTTTCTCAACTTAGACCTTTTTGCCTGCAATTTTGATAAAAAAATTATTTTATTTAACTTACTTTTTGTTTGTTTCCGTTTATTAGTTCATAAATAATTTAAAAAGAGGAAGCAGAAGTTCCTATTCACTGTAATTTTTTTTTATATCTCTATTATCAAATTATGTTGATTTGTAAGTCAAAAAAAGCGGTTACAGAGTTAATAATAAAAAAAATGTTAATTTGCAAGTGCAATTTCTTTTTTAATAAAGAGTTTAATACGTACGTAAACTGATTTTTTATTAAAAACAAAACCCTTTTTGCTAAATTTTGAAATATGGAGTCATTTTAGTTTGGGGTCTCATAGACGTATGTCAGGTGGTTGTGTGACAGTAATGTATGGTAGGTAGTTAAGGGTTAACTTTTAATCGCAGTTTTTAAATTAGAATCAATCTGAGTTACTATGTGAGGCAGTTAAAATATTAATTTATTGAGTACGACATTTAAAATTGTTTCTTAGAAGGACACTATTGATCATAAGTTTTTACTTGTTAATTAAGTTCATTTATATAATGGCCTGCCATGTGAACTATAAATATAAATTTAAAGAAAAAAAATTACGCCGAAAATATATTTCAAGTACTTAAACGATAACAATATCATATTTGTTGTCTAAAAGATTACTAAAAAAAACTAAAAAGAGTAGTCAATATTCAACCTCGTTTTAGTTTTCACGCACGGTATTATGAAGCCGGGGGTAATTGTCTAACTTCAACACCCATCGCAATACCTTTCAAGTAGAAGTACATTGCTTTGCTAGTTTGCTTTTTTTTTTTTTTTTATTTGTTTAAATCATAACAGCATATACAGTTTACAATGTTGTTGTCTCTCGCCAAACTGCAAAAGCAGTTTGTTGGCAAGTTAGCACTCTTAACAATATTATTGTATATACCAAATTAACCTATTGTAACGAATTATAAACACTTACATACTTAACCATTACATTACCATGACTAATATAACCCAATTACAACAAAACATCAAGTAGACGCGCTTTAAGTTTTCTTTTTAAGGTAATTTTACAAATTTTTTTACCGTCCCTTAAAAAATCTATTTTGTTAAAAAGATTTGGCAGAAAATATTTATTGCTTCTTTTGCCATAATAATTTTTAAATTTAGGACATACATATTTATTTTGTCTTACTCTCTTTGTATTAAACCTGTTACTTATGCTAATTCTATATTTATAATCGTAAAAGTTATTAATTGCCACAATATACTGAACCTTAGATTTTACTGGAAGAATTTTACAAATTAAAAAAAGTTTATCATAATCTCCTTTACATTTTAATTTAGTTTTATGGCTCACTAGATACTTCAGGAACCTGATCTGCAACTTATTTATATTGGCGAGGTATGTGTCGAACGTGCGACCATAACTGCCCAATCCATAGCTAATTAGTGAATCAACTAACGCATAATAAACTACCCGAAATTTTTTTTTATTTAACACCCCTTTTAGCAGAAAAAATTTTGCTAGCACTGCTCTCAGTTTCGAACATACTTCCTCAACATGTATCTTCCAATTAAATTTACAGTCAACGTGTAAACCTAAATATTTAAATGACTTGACAAACTGTAAACAGCAACAGCCACAATCACTGACGGCATCTGCTCTACCTCCAGCCCCGTGCAGACACTCGTAACTATGGCATACAATTCTACACACTTGGTCTTCACTACATAAAGCTTTCCTATTATACGGCGAGTGTATATACATGCATTTGGTTTTATTATGATTTAAAATAATCTCATTGTCATGGGCCCACTTTGTGATGTTGTCCAAGTCGATTTGTAAATATTTACTTATTTCTTCCAAATCTTTAGAAGCGTAAAGTAAACACATATCATCTGCATACATATAAACACGACGGTACTTTACCACGTTAGGCACGCTGTTCACGTGCATAATGTAGCCAATAGGGCCATACACACACATTACAAAATCATTTTAAAATAGTTAAACTAGCGAAGCAATGTATTTCTACTTGAAAGGTATCGCGATAGGTGTTGAAATCAGACAATTAGCCTCAGGTTCGACGTCAGATTAGCGACAGTTTTATATGAGAAGCGATCAGCTATATTGCGTAGTTTTGCGACTTTCTGGTACAATCTGTAAATGACTATTTTGCACGGTTATCTGGCACAGACTATAAATTACCTATCATACTTTGGCAAAGAGCTATCGTTAAAACACCTAAGATAATTTAAATTAATAAAATAGTTTAAAAAAACTAAAACCCGAATACGGAAATAATGCCTATGAAAAGTACGAAACAAGAGAGTAGCATAGTAGCATAGTGATGTTCAGATAATATAGCCGTGGTTGCATGCCACTTCAAGCAATCCTTAGGCAAGGTGGCATGCGGTCACGGCTATATTCTAAACATCACTATGATATTTACTTAATGCGTACTTTTCAGTGACAAGTTTTCCGTGGTCAGGTTTTTTTTATATAAGTAGGAGGCAAACAAGCAGGCGGGTCACCTGATGGAGAGCAATCACCGCCGTCCATGGACACCCGCAAAACCAGAGGAGTCGCAGATGCGTTGCCGGCCTTTAAGAAAGGAATAGGGTTAAGGAAGGAATATGAATTGTGAGGGGGGATGGGAGAAGGGGGCTCCGGAACTCTCACTGGCCGGACGAAAAACAACAGCACCAAGTGCCATTATTTCACGCCGGATATTCGTGAGAGGGTGGTATTACCCCGGGCGAGCCGGCCCAATACGTGCTGCAACGCAGCGTGGCTCTACCACTCAGTCAGTGTCACTCATTTAGCACCACCCAGAGGTTACGTGTAGGGTATCGAGGGTAAACCTACGGACGCGAGTAACTTTAACCTCCAAAGGTTTTAGTTTAGCCTATTTTTTATTTGTTTTATTATTTGTATAAGTACCGACCTAATTAAAGATTTATAAAACTATACTTCAGAAGTTTATATGACCACCTTCTAAACCAGACCTTGGCTACCGAGCCAAGTAGTTAAGGCAGCCGCCCGGAATGCGGAAGGATTTTCGCCGAAAGTTGTCTTCTTTTTTCAGTGTTTAAAATTTTACTTATGACACCAAAATCAAGGCCATATCAGGTACGACCAGTAGTTTTTGAGATACAGGGTGGTTATGCCAGGATGAGCCTCATCCTGGTATGGCCATCAATGACCCCTTATAACTTTTGAACGGTAGACCGACAAACTGTGATATTTGGCGACATACTTTGACATACTATCGACATACTTTCTATAAAGTCAGTGGTGATGGTGGCCATGCCAAGATGAGCCACACGTTGGTATGTAGGATATACTGAGGATATTCTCCAACAGCACTCTCGTAAATCAGTACTAGTCTCAAACACAAGCGTCTCCGAAGAGTTAACTACAAGTGAAGCTACTAGCTTATGAAGGTTCAGATGTGATCCCTGGTCAATGTTACTGTCAGTAGGATGGGGAGGTTATGTTTTGTCTTGAGTTTTGTAAGTATGTAATGTACTGAGTTCCGATTGAATATGATTTATAAAATTTAAATAATAGTTACAAAACAGAAGAAATTTAGAACGTAAACCTCCACCACTAGCAGTGCCCACTAGACTTATAAAACCTAAGCTATCCACAATTCCTAGCATAAGATCTTAGGCTACAGTAACGGCTCCCCCTCTAAATGACAATACATCAAATATTAACTTTTCAGCCAATACTGCTTTTCCTACGAACGATGATCCCGCGATTAAGGAAATGCTTGACATTCTGGCAGCCGTAAGAAGCTTAAAAAACCAATTTATGTCGTGTACTTCCCATTTGGAGAAAGTAATGCTCGTGCTTACTCATCTTGGTCACTATGTCTAAGTCCACTGGCTTGCGCTTGCTTTCGTGGAACGACGACGGTGTTTGAGGTAAGATCCATGAATTACTTGACTTTGCCACGCGTACCGTATCTGTCGATATTGTTGCGTTATGCGAAACTCGTCTAGCTAACCATATTAGTTTACCTACGCCTAGTTTCTTTTGTTACCGGCAGGACAAGCACTTTAGCGGCAGAGGTCAGGGTGCTGCATTGCTTGTCAGAAAAGACTTAACACACTCTTTAATAAGCTTACCTAAAACTACAAATATTGAAGCTGTTGGTATACGGACTTATCTGTCTGGCATTGAACATGTCATTATTTCTGTATACCAGTCACCCAACTTGCCCCTTCTTCAAACTGATCTTGATTTATTGCTACGGGTTGCTCCTCGTGTTCTCATTGCTGGCGATTTTAATGCGAATCACAGTTGCTGGCATAGTAGCTATACTAACACTCGTGGCAGAACGCTTTTTCGTCACATGTTAACCCCTCAGGCCCCAAGCGGTCGCATGAGACCTCACCTAAAAATCGCGCCATTCCGTCAAACCCCAAGCGGTCGCATAAGACCGCGGTCTCCACTTAACATTGTTTCATGTTTTCACAGACTTATAGACTACTTGTGTATGAACAAGTTAGATTATTTCGATTCTCTGGTAAATTTTACGTATCGAGATAGCAACACATCGCGTAGTCTATGCTCGATTCTGTCGATTTCGACGTTGACAGTTGCGCCAATTTCTGTGACAGAGTTAATCAGTCGCTGTGCATAAAGTGATATTTCTATTGGATTTATTGAATGTAAGTACTGTTTCTTATTAGAAAATGATTATTGAGACTATAATGATCCTATTGAGATAATAAGTTGTAAGAAATACATCGTTATAACTACTAAATAAAACACGTTGAAACCGGTGAAACCCGATAGCTTTTTTCTAATTTCCGAGTGAATTGTTACAATGTTTGTTGGCAAATACTACAAGAACATTATAAAAAGTAATTTGAAACACGTTTACACAATAAATAACAACGTATTTATACAGTTTTACTACAATGAAAATTGTTGTACTTGACATTGTACTAGCGTACGCACAATTACGTTCCATCAGCGCGAGCCATATTGGTCTTTATTTGTATGGAGCTAAGTAAATAGTTTGCCGCTAGCCGATACCGAAAACACGATTGTCTGTCGTATTGCCTAGGGAGACGCTATGATCGGTAGCGCGTCGGCAGTTTTACGATAAAATTTGTTTTTATCGATAGTGTAATGGTAAATTGTAATGATTTCATATTTACTCTTACATGATAACTTTATTATTTATAAAC
The DNA here is from genome assembly GCA_963921215.1 of Scoparia ambigualis. Taxonomy (NCBI): domain Eukaryota; kingdom Metazoa; phylum Arthropoda; class Insecta; order Lepidoptera; family Crambidae; genus Scoparia; species Scoparia ambigualis. The sequence goes on along the minus strand of OY992512.1, from coordinate 30,367,968 downwards.
GGTTTTTAGCATGTTTCTTGTTGTTTTTGTTGAATGTTGTTGATGTTGGGTAAAATTGAGATCTATGACACACTCATCAAAACTGTATATTGGTCAAGCGATGCTAAACTCTTATTTTTACTGTCTACTCGTCAAGTCCTTATTTCTGTGTACTCGTCAAAACTGGATGTTGGGTTTTTAGCATGTTTGTTGTTGTTTTTGTTGAATAATGTTGGGTCAAATTGAGATCTATGACACACTCATCAAAACTGTATATTGGTCAAACAATGCCAAACTCTTATTTTTACTGTCTACACGTCAAGTCCTTATTTCTGCGTACTCGTCAAAACTGGATGTTGGGTTTTTAGCATGTTTGTTGTTGTTTTTGTTGAATATTGTTAATGTTGGGTCAAATTGAGATCTATGACACACTCATCAAAACTGTATATTGGTCAAACAATGCCAAACTCTTATTTTTACTGTCTACACGTCAAGTCCTTATTTCTGCGTACTCGTCAAAACTGGATGTTGGTCTAACTTTTAGAATAGTCGATTAGAGATGAAATATTTCAAGAAATAAAACAATATATATAAAATATTACACATACTTATTCAAAAAGAATCTTTATAGTTGGTTACATGAGATTAATTTCTATGATCTAAAGGATTTTTTCTGTTTTGATAGCAATAACAAATAATGGATTGTGATCGTTACAATGATTTTATTTAATTAATTAGTTTTTACATAAATGTTTAAAAATTTGCTTGCAATATTAATTCGCAATTCATGTCTATGCACATGAAATTTTGTAACATCTTTTAATACCATGTTTTATGCAAATAAAGATTTATTATTATTATGCTCTTTATTTAAAATATATTCTTAAGTAAAATTTTTTACAATATTTTATAAAAAAAAAACATATTTACAATATAAAATATTATAAAAAACTTAACCTAGGTTGCCACCGGCAGCGGGGATAGACCCAAGCTATCGGTGGTTAGGGCTGCAGAGTGAGGAACCTCCTGACAATACGTGCCGTGTCAAGGAGTACTGCCTTTTGCATCTGACCCTTGACCCAACCTTTCAGCGAGAGCCTCTCTAGGTGTTGATCGAGGCTCTTCGCTATAAGGCCGTGTGCCGAAACGACTATCGGTACAATAATAGTTGAATCCACATCCCACATGGCGGTAACCTCGTGAGCCAAGTCAAGGTACTTACTGAGCTTGTCCTTCTCGGCTTTCACGAGGTTCTCGTCATGAGGTATGGTGATATCAACCAATATTGCTTGGCGCTGAGATCGGTCGATCACCACGATATCAGGCTTATTAGCGACAATAGTCCTGTCCGTGATGATAGAGCGATCCCAGTAGAGCGTTGCATGACCATTTTCGAGAACTGGCGCAGGTGCGTACTTAAAGTACGGCACCTCTGATTCAACAAGGCCATATCGAAGAGCAAGTTGCTGGTGAATTATTCTGGCTACTTAGTTGTGTCTGTGCAAATACTCTCCGTTAGCAAGATGAGAACAACCGGAAATAATATGTCGGAGTGATTCTCCCGGACGGCGGCATGCCCGACAGATGTCGACCGTACCGTCCCTCATTATATATTTCCGGTAGTTATTCGTCTTGATAACTTCATCTTCAATAGCACAGACAAAACCTTCGGTTTCCCCAAAAAGGTCACCGAAACGTAGCCAGTTCACCGAGGCAGGCAAATCTACATCAGGCCCAGTCAGAGCCCGATAGTAGCGCCCGTGTAGCACCTTGCTCTTCCATATGTCCTTGCGATCGAGAGTGCTTAGCACCACTGGTTTGCGCCAGTTTTCTGTTGCCAAGGAGAGCGGCGTAAAGTGTCTATCAACTGCCACGACATCCAAATGCATCCCGCACTCACTGTTAAGGAAATAATCCCTGAGACTGCACACCTCACGGTTATGTAGGTCCTTGGCATTTAAAAAGCCGCGACCCCCACATCTCCGCGGGATGTACAGCCTCATAACAGATGAGCGCGGGTGTAACATTCTGGAAGTCGTGAGCATTTGACGGACTCTTCTATCCAAGGCGTCCAATTCGGTCTGAGTCCATCTTAGTATGCCAAAAGAGTATGTGAGGAGAGGCATAACCCAGCCATTAAAAGCACGCGTCCTATTGCCACCCGATAAAAGACTGTTAAGTACTTTTCTCAGGCGGCAAAAGAATCGCTTCCGTAATGACTGTTTTATGTCCCTGTTCTCAACACCCAAAGCCTGTGACATACCAAGATATTTATATGTTTCAACTTCGGAGAGAGATCTGAGGTTTATCGTTTCGGAGAGTTGTAAATTGGTTGAATTTACTACTCTCCCACGCTGTACATGCATAACCGCACATTTATCCACACCAAATTCCATCTTGATGGCACTGCTGAAAGTCTCAGTAATTTTCAGCAGTTTCACCAAGTCTTGGCGGTTTGGTGCGAACAATTTGAGGTCATCCATGTACAACAAATGCGACATAACTTCACCCCCTCTCCGCAGTTGACAGCCCAACTTTGAATTTCTCAACAAAGTACTGAGAGCATTCAAAGCTAGGCAAAACCATAAAGGACTCAGACTGTCGCCCTGGAATATGCCACGCTCTATCCTTATAAGATCCTGCGTGGCAAAAACACTATCTCGACATCCTGGTTGACACAAGACCGTGGTCCACTGCCGCATGCATGACATCAAAAAGGATTTTAAAGTTATATCAATTTTATATAACTCTAAAATCCTCACCAACCATGAATGCGGCACCGAATCATAGGCCTTCTTATAGTCAATCCAGGCTGTAGAGAGAGTCCCTCTGCCACGCCGGACCTTCTGGCATATGGTCATGTCAATGAGGAGAAGCTCCTTAGTACCACGGGACCCAACCCTACATCCATTCTGAGTCATGTCCAAAATATTGTTTGCAACAATGTGCGTGTTAATTTTTGTTCTCAGAATGGATGTAAGGAGCTTGTATAAAGTAGGTAAGCACGTGATGGGTCTATAATTTTTCGGTTCCGTGGTACTACCTGATTTATGAAGCAGAAAAGTGACACCAGTAGTCAACAAACTTGGGAGTGAGCCGAGCTCTATGGCTTCTTGGAATTGTGTTGCCAGTAACTCGTGTGAACATCGAAACCATTTGATCCAGAAGTTGTGCAATCCGTCCGGTCCTGGGCATTTCCAATTTTGGGCCGTTCGGATTGCACAACTTACGTCAGTTGTACTAATATTTGCATGGTCTCGATAGGTTCACACGCGTCACTGACAACACTCATCCATTCACCTTCCGTGTGCTCGACGGGCACCGACCAAATGCTGCGCCAGAAATTAGTCATGGCATCAACATCTGGTAGCCGCCCGTCGCTCACACGTTGATCAGCTCCTTCCCAACGTCTGTATACTTTTCTTTGGTCACTTTGAAAGAGGCGATTTTGTTGGTATCGGTCCACACGCACTCTGTAGCGACGTATACGGTTTGCCCACGCATAGACTTTTTGCTTCAGAAAGTCAATACGTTCCGTCACACAAGCCATATAGTTTTCCGGACGAACATCAGTCCCAACAAAGGCTTGTGTGACGAATCGCATGACGCGAGGCCGATTATTGCCATTTCTGAAGCAAATTAGCTTTGCAATGAGTGTCCTGAACTTATTAATACGCCCCTCGATCCTCAATTGCCAAGCAGGGGCAGTCCCGGTTCGCCGCGGTACTCGGTCAGAATCCTGGAATTTGACACGAGCAACGCGACACACCGCGATGGCCCCACAATAAAGGATCGAGTGGGTATCAATTAAACTTTCACTGGTGCCAAGATAAGGAACCAGTAAATCGTTCAAGGCACTCATTAACGCTAAATTATGTCTATTCGTGGGCAAACAAGGTATACGCGGCCTAGAGTTACGCGTGTCACGATACTGTAGAATAGCATCTTTCAAAGCGCTCCTCATTTGCTCATTCGTCTGTGTACTTACATTCGTATTTATGAAATCTTCATCGTCGGGTACCGGATCTACTCGCGCCACCAAAACCGGCGTCACGGCCGGTAATTGTGGGGCAGGGCGATCCTGCACCGAAGAAGAAGCCGCACAAATACGTAGTGACTCCAGGCGTAGCCGATCAAGTGCTGACTGATCCAGCAAGTTGTTACGCTGGATCACCCGCACTTGATCCGACAATCGTTGGGCAGACACGTCTATGGTCGGTTCAAGAGCCTGAAACAAAGACAGCATCCTAACACGATACGCAGTAAGGTTAATTCCTCCCTCTGTTGCCCTGTAGTAGGCGCGCATGCAGTTCTCATTTATTTGTTGAGTCCATCGCATGCGGCGCACTACACCACCGGTAGCGGGGGTCGTACGCGGGGCAGATTGCCCCACTGATCCCAAGCGTGCCGGCAGCGGTGGTCGTCCACGTCACGCAGGTCGTTGTGGCGGCGGGGACGGCGATCGCCCGCTCACGCTGCTCGACTCGTCTCTGGTGAAATCTTCATCAGACGAGGAGCTTAAGGTCGGCGGAGCGGGTGATGGTGGAGGGCGTGCGCTTCGTTGAGCTCTGTTTCTTGTAATCATTTCTTAAGATTTTCATATTGGTGTTCGCCTTGTGTTCGCATGTTGATGTTGTACGTCAACATGTCAGTAGGTTCGGGTTGGATCAGTTTCTATTGTAAAAGTAATTTATGTACAATCATATTGGTGTTTCGCATATTTGCTATTGATCTTACTGCTTTTTTATACTGCTTACGGAAATTTTTCTCGAAGAAAACAACATTAGAACGGTTAAAACCAAATAAATATGTTCTTTAGGAAGTGACACGTTGTGACAGTGATAAGAGCTTTTTTCTTATTATTATTATTATTATTATTATTATTATTATTATTAATAATAATAATATTAGCATAATGTGTGTATTATTAAAACAAAATAACACTTCTTGTCTACTCGTCAAGTTTTTATTTCTGCATACTCGCTGAAATTGCCTAATGGTCTAATTTTTAGAATAGTCGATTAGAGTTGAAATATTTCAATAAATAAAACTATAGCATTAGCTTAATTTATTATATGTGGCCAGTTTTAAGTAAAAAACGAGGGAATTTAAAGCATCTTTGCTGGTTTTAACTCTAATCGACGGTTATATAAGTTGCAGTTTTGACGAGTGTGTCGTAGATCCAATGGATTTACTGTCCACATAGAATAAAAAGAAGATAATACTATAGTTTTATTAATTGCAAAGTGTGTCGTAGAACCAAGTTTAGTACTTAAAATTTTGCCTCCTGGACCTGATCTGACCAATTGATCTGAAATTTGGTACACACCTTTAGTTCTGATGACAATACAATTATGTGTATTCAGTATCATTGTAAATCCAAAATGGCCGCCTCCACAAAATTGTGGATTACATTTTTTTGTTTAACCACGTCAATATGGGTATCAAATGAAAGGGCTTGACTAGTAGTATACAGTACATTATAGAAAAAAAATACTTAAAATGGCCGCCTTCACAAAATTGTGGATTTCATTTTTTTTGTATAACCACCTCAATATGGGTATCAATTGAAAGGGCTTGACTAGTAGTTTTTTTTTTTATACTTAGCCCGGCAAATGACCCCACTCCATCTGATGTTAAGTGGAAATGAGGTCCAGGCGCGAGGACAACTGGTGCAGCGTAAGAGACGTAGCATCAGTCATCCTCGCTCTGCCGGCCCACAAAGTGCTTCTTCACGCCTCGTTCGAAGGACCCTATGTCATAGGTAGGAGGGAATACGTGTGCTGGTAGACTATTCCATCTTTTGGAAGTGCGGCAAAGAAACGAGTCACCAAATTTCTTTGTGCGTGATGGAATGTTAGAGACTGTAAATTGGTGACGCCGGAGAGCAGCACGCGTACTCCTATGGAGGAAGGGAGAAGGAGGGATGAGGTCAAAGAGTTCTTCAGAGCACTCGCCATGGTATAAACGGTAAAAGACGCTGAGTGACGCAATATCTCTACGCAATTGCAAAGGCTCGAGAGTTTTAGTGACCTCTGCATTGCCGATAATGCGCACAGCGCGGCGCTGCAATCTGTCCAAGGCATCGAGAAGGTACTTTGCGGAGCCATCCCAAAGGTGAGAGCAATACTCCATGCAAGACCGCACCTGTGTCTTGTATAATAGACACAACTGATCAGGCGTGAAGTATCGCCGCACCTTGTTCAGTACACCGAGTTTACGTGAGGCATTTTTAATCACGGTTTCGATGTAGTCCTTTTGGTTCAGATCGCAGCGGATATCCATACCGAGCATGTTAATACTGCTCTGCAGGCCTAGAGATGTACCCTGAAGAGAGGGAAGGGGAAGGAATGGCGACTTTTTCGCTGTGAACGCGCACACCTGTGTTTTCTTGGCATTGAACTCCACCAGATTATCGGAGCCCCATTTAGAAATGAGGTCCAACACCCGATCGAGCTCAAGGACAAGATTTGCTCGCTTCATTTCGGTGTCTACCCGCCCAGCCGTTGGGTGCCCGTTATATCCCCCATGCACTGTGCTATCATCTGCATAGCAATGAATGTTTCCAAGAGGAAGCATGTCATTGATATGCAGAAGGAACAGCGTGGGGGATAGAACGGAGCCTTGAGGAACACCAGCGTTCACTGACATGAACCGCGAAGCGCATCCATCCGAAAGGACATGAATTCTACGCTCATGCAGGAAGCTGGCAATCCAGGCACAGAACTGAGCGGGCAAACCGTATGCCGGGAGCTTGGAGAGAAGAGCTTTGTGCCAGACCCGATCAATAGTCATGGCTATGTCAAGGCTAACTGCCAGTGACTCGCCACGCTTGTCAATAGCCTCACCCCAGAGATGTGTGACGTACGCTAGAAGATCACCCGTTGACCGTTTTGGCCGAAATCCATATTGACGATCGTGAATTAGGGAGTGATCTTCTAGGTATCGAATAAGCTGTTTGTTCAATATTCGTTCTAGGATCTTACACAACACTGAAGTTACGGCTATAGGGTACATACAGTACATTATCGAAAAAAAAACTTAAAATGGCCGCCTTTACAAAATTGTAGATTATATTTTTTTTGTTTAACCACCTCAATATGGGTATAAAATGAAAAGGCTTGACTAGTAGTATACAGTACATTATAGAAGAAAAAAAATTAAAATGGCCGCCTCCACAAAATTGTAGATTACATTTTTTTGTTTAACTACCTTAATATGGGTATCAAATGAAAGAGCTTGACTAGTAGTACAGTACATTATAGAAAAAAAACTTATAATAAATAAAAATGGTACAAAATAATTAAAAATATAAACGATTTTAGAGTTAAATTTTAATTATTTAGTAGCTTTATTTAAGTACTATAACGACGGTAGTAGTCTCTTTTTTGTTGTATAGTATGTCAAATAATAAAACATAAAAAATAATTATAATTGATTTTACAATTAATTTTTAATTATTTGGTAGCTTTATAAGTACTATAACGATAGTTGTCTCTTTTTTGTTTATAGCATGTCAAATTGGCGAGTCAATGAGGAGCCGCCTGAAGACTTCCTCCATCTTTTATATGATGATGAGGATAGCAATGAGAGAGAGAGAGTGACTTCGAATTCGATGTTGAGGAGGTGGGTTTGCCTTATAATTTATTTGCCTTATGGTACTGGTTAATTATTTATTCTTGCTTGATATATTACTTCATTTACTCCTACATATTGTGTGGATAGTCAAGCACTTGTGTCAGTTTCTATGGTGATGGCGGTTATTCCATTTGGATGTTTTTTTATGTCATTTTTTATGTTTAAGGATGAAGCGAGTAATCGCGGGGTCCATCGGTCAGACTCGCCGGAACGCTGGGAGAGCCCGCCGCCATTGGTAATGCGTTTATTTTGGTTCTCGGTGAGATGCTGTATTTATAGCTTATGGGTTGCAGTACTTGTTTTTTGTGTGTTTTAGATCAATCCCGATCGTTCTCCGGTGGCTCCACCCTACTCTCCTCTCACGTCTCCTGCGCGCAGTCCCGATTGGTTGCCCGAGTGGTTGCCGGTAATGGTAATGCATTTATTATTGTGTAAAGTATACGGTATTGTTATATTGGGTTGTAATGATAATAATTTAATTCACATTTGTTTTGTGTTTTAGGTATCTATAGAAGAAGAAGAAGCGCCTCTAGACCTCAACAGGTCCCGGTCGCCTATACATTTCAACGCTTCGTCTTCGGCGGACAAGTAAGTTACATTTCTGCTGATATTCTTTAGGGATAAATAGGTACAAATATGTCATTTTCCTTATCTTTACGATATGACCGTATATTGAATATATGTAATCCTCGTCATTTAATTCCCAGGCACAGGCCTTCCTTATACTTTTAATAATACTATTTATTTTTACAGCGTGCGTGGTGTGGTCCTGCGGGTCTACGACGAGAGTGGCGTGCCGCTTGATGCTGACGCTGCTGACGAGGACGACGGTTTTTTAGCCCCGGATACCCACGATTTGTATGTGTCCCCTGAGGAGCGCGGACGTGAAATAAGACGAATGAGTGGGCGAAGAGGTGGACGAAGAGGTGGTGTTAGGGGTGTGCGAGGACAGAGTGTACGTGGGCGTGGGTATCCGAACCAGGGCCGTAGTAGGGTGAGTCAGGTTCGGTGGGAGGTAGGACATCCACTGAATGAAATTTGGATGAATGACGAGGAAGTTCCCAATGAGTTGATGAGTTTGGCGACGGATGTGTTGAGTAGACGACAAGTACAGATGAGAATGCAAGAGGGAGAGAATGCTAGCGACAGCGAAAATGAAGACGAATTTCTTGACGCTAATGATGGATCGATCGGTAACTTTGAATGGTCTCCTATGGAGTCCTTTCGTGGGCGAGAGGAAAGTTTTAGACCAGAGCGTACAGGTTCAGTCCAAGTCTTCAATTCGGCATATGATGCTTTTCGTTCCTATTGGAGCGATGACATCTTAGGCCTTATTGTGACTGAAACGAACTTGTATGCCACTAAAATTGTTTCTGCCGCCTTTCAGTCTGAATGGGTCCCTACTAATATTAGCGAAATTTTGTGTCTCTTTTCGTTCTGGATGGTGGTGGGGATCGTCAAAATGCCAACTATTACTAGTTGTTTTTCTGTCGATCCTCTTTTAAAAACGGAAGTTTTCACCCGCATTTTCACACGGAGGAGATACGAAATGTTAACTAGAGCATTACATTTTATAGATTGTGACCCCGCTATGAACAATTCAAATCCATCCAACACTAGCGCTGATGGAAGCTCTGATCGACTACACCGTTTGAGCCCAATCATTACACATTTAAATTCATGTTTTCAGTCTAATTATATTTTAAGTAAAGATAAAAGTAAAGATAGATGAGAGTTTAACCCTTTGGAAAGAAAGATTGAATTTCAAACAGTATATTCAGAACAAAGCTTCTAAGTTTGGTATCAAAACATTTGAGTTGTGCGAGAGTACTACTGGTTACATGTGGTCATTTATTGTTTACGCCGGGAAACAATCTAGTACAGATTTAGATCAGTCACCCGGTGAACTTAAAAGTACAGCTGTTGTGAAGAAGCTCATGGGTCCCCTACTGAACAAAGGGTATAGATTATTTATGGATAATTGGTATAATTCACCCCTATTAGCTAGATTTTTAAAGCTCAATGGTACCGACTGCGTCGGTACTTTGAGAGCTAACCGTAGAGACGTTCCCATTGTAGTAGTAGTAACTAAGGCTCCGTTTATTGCCAGACATTGCGGCGATGTCGCAGTGACAGCATGGCATGATAAGAAACGTATTACTATGATTTCTACTTGTCATGCTGCAACTGCTGCCTTGCCTACAGTTTCATCTCGATTAGCATCTCGGCCAGTACCTTTTAAACCACAAGTAGTTTTAGATTATAATAAATTCATGGGGGGAGTAGATATGAAAGACCAGATTCTTGAGCCTTATTTATTAGAAAGGAAACGTTGTGCCAAATGGTACATGAAACTTTTTAAACGCCTCATTAATGTTTCTATACTTAACTCTCGCACTCTTCTACAGTCATTCACACAAAAACACCAGGATCATTTAGCTTTCCGCCTTCAGCTTGTAGATTCCATCCTCACAAATCATCTTTCACATTGTCCGCAAAGCCGTAGGTATGCTGGTTCCAGCAGTAGGTCTACACACGAACTACCTAACAGACACGTTATTTCTACACATTGGCCCGTTTTAATGGAATCGACAGAAGCCAGTTCAGCACAAAACCGGAGCTTTAGAAAGCCCTGCATTGTTTGCCTTCGCGAGGGCCGAAAGGCACAGAAAACGCCATATGCCTGCGTTTCCTGTAACGTGCCACAGTGTAAAAAGAACTGTTTTAAGTCATACCATACAACACCAATCTAATGCTTTTTTTTCTTTCATGCTTCAGCACCATTGTAATGTTTTTTTCAATTATTCATATACCATACAGCACCATCGTCATGCTTTTATTTTCTTGCATTGTTATGCTTTTTTCGTTTCATGCTTCCCAATTATTCATAAATAACTATTGTGGATAGTATTTCTTGAGTGAAAGATTATTATGATTACGGGTGAATCCAAAGGTCATGGGTTCGAATCCCATACGAGCTTCATAGGTCATGGGTTCGAATCCCATTCGAGATATTATTAAAGGTATTTTTTCAAATCAGAGTGAAAGGTTCATCATTTATGAATGAGGGATCGGCAATCCAAAGGTCGTGGGTTCGAATCCCATTCGAAGACTGGTTCTGAGACTGCTTGATTTTTTTCTAGTAAACATTTTTCCTTTTTCTATTCTAAACATTTATAAACATTTTTCCTATTACATTTTTTTTTCTTCCCAAAGTCTTGAATGATGTTATATAATTTAGCCCTTTGACAAATTTAAGTCCCAAAGGACCGACTTTTAGCAGAGGGCTTTATTAATTAATACATATATGTTTATTCTAATTTTTTTTATCAGAAGGATCGTGTCTGCTGTTGGTAATGGGTTCGAATCCCATTCGAGCTTCCTGAGACTGGTTGATTTTTTTCTAGTAAACATTTTTCCTATAACATTTTCTTGTCTTTCTAAAATCTTGAATGATGTTATAATTTTGCCCTTTGACAAATTTAAGTCTCATGTAAGGACAGACTTTTAGCAAAGGGCTTTATTAATAAATACATATATGTTCATTTTATTCTTTTTATCAGAAAGATCGTGTCGGCTATCTGTCTGGAGTGAGTATCGGGTCGAAGAAGTTGTGTTAGTTATGCACGACAGTCAATATATACTGAACTTTACATTTAGGTAACAGCACAAGGCGCGTACCGCAGACGCGCGAGTACCTTAGGCGAAGATTCACGGATGACTGACTGGTCAATCAATCATATTGTTTTGTAAATGTCGTTACTTCTTTATAAAGCTGTTTAATTTTACAGGTAACACTACAAGACGCGTAGCGCAGACGCGCGAGTACCTTAGGCGAGGATTCACGGATGACTGACTGGTCAATCAATCATATTCTTTGTAAATGTCGTTACTTCTTTATAAAACTGTTAATTTTACTATTTTTTATTGAAAATAAAACAAAGTATTGAATGATAGTTTTTTTTATTGAAAATAAAACAAAATATTGAATGATGTCGTATTTTAATTTACTCATACTAAACAGCTTACAAAAATAAGAACTATAGATACTATCGATAAAATTACAAAAGGTGAAGGAACATCACTAGCTGTTTTTATGTTTCGTCGTGTCGAGTTGCATGTGATGTTATTGTAAAATAACAAGTAGTCCTCTTGAAACTGTTTACATAATTAGATAGCAAAGGCCCTTGTTGTTTTGATATCGTTTGAGTATTCATTTATTTCTTGTTATCCAGCCCGCAACATTGTTTCCAAATTTTGAACGTGAAGTACTAATTAATTGTTGCATGATTTCACTTTATTTTGATACCTGATGGATAGGAAATATATCAGTTAGTATATTGTCGTTTACAGAACGACAAAATATAGTTTAATTGTAGAGTAATATGTTTTTTTGTATAAGGGGGCATTTGTGATGTCATCCGTAATTCAAAAAAATTATGGCGCACCTGCTGTCATTATTTTTGACATATAATTTCCAAGACTGAGGGGTAGAATCATGATTATTCCATTCATGTCCCAGATATTCCAACCCAGGTCAATTATTCAGCAGAGCATAACCCAACAAATCCGGATCTAGTCCTCTGTTCCAATATTAAACTTATTAGTGACCCGCAAGCCTATATAGCTTTGTCATCAAACCACTACCCTTTATTTCTCACGATTGGTGGCATGTTGGACCGAATAGCTAAAGAAAAGTACTTCCGTTACCAACAAATTAACTGAAAAACTTATCGTTCGTTACTGGATGAAAACATTTTTCTCACATCTCTTACTTTTAAGACTAATAATGAAATCGACCTAGGCGTAAAAGACTTGCAATCCATCATCTCTAAAGCTAGAGATTCCTCAATTCCCCTTGGTGTAATGTATGTGTTAGATATTATTTTCAACCTTATCACAATAGATTAAGGATGTGTTTAGTGGACTATAAGTCGACATTATAAATATTGTAAGTCGAGGGTATCTGCGCATACTTTTTTATAATTTCATGTATGGTACTTACTTCTTCACATATTAAACCATTGTTCGATACAGACGTATTTCATTGTGCTCCGCAATTCACAAATATTACATTGGCGACGAGATAAATAAGACCCGGGTGTGCAAGTGATACGGCATAAGTTCAAGATGTCAGTGGGAAGATTAGAACCTTTCGACCATCAGGTGGATAATTGGACTTTGTACATAGAAAGATTGGAGCAGTATTTTATTGTTAACAAGGTCATAGATGAACACAAGGTGCCAACGTTGATTACGGTGATGGGCAGCACTAGTTACGAATTATTAGTGACGTTGTGTACTCCCAGTCAACCTGCAAAAAGTCATTCGCCGAACTGGTAACTTTGATGCGGAGTTACCTTCAACCGAAGCCGAGTATGCTAGCGGAGAGATTCAAATTTCGCCAACGGATACAACGCGATAACGAATCGATTGCTGAGTATTTGACCGATTTAAAAAAATTATGCAAGTACTGTGACTTCAATGCAGAAATAGACAACAATTTACGAGATCAGTTCGTGTGCGGATTACATAATGAGAATATTCGACAACGGTTGTTCGTGGAAGAAGCAGTGTCTTTAACGAAAGCATTTCAAATCGCTGTGTCGATGGAGGCGGCTCAGCAGGACGCGGCAGCAGTGCAATCGCGAGGCATTACGCACACCAGCAGCGGGGAGCTGGCGGGCCGGTTAGCGACGGTTCAGCACGTGACGCCGGGGCGCGCGCCGCGCGGCCGGGGCTTCGATACAGGGTCGCAGTGGAATGTGGGCCAACGGGGCTTGCGAGGCTTCGATGTACGGGGAAGACAAATAGGCGTGGCGCCGGCGGGAGCGGCGTCACAATCTAAAGGCGCAACGAGACAACGCGGGCGTTGCAAGGCATGTGGAGCAGCTCACGATACGGATGGATGTAAATTTCTGATGTATACGTGCAGAGTTTGCAATAAGGAAGGGCACTTGAAAAAAGTGTGTCCTCGCATGGGGAATAAGACATCAGTGCACACTATGGAGGTAAAGGAAGATAACGGTAGCTACACGGAAGAAGCTTTGGAATCTTTAGAGGTACATATAAATAATTTTAATAGTCCTAATAATGGTTATAATTGTTACAAGCCCCTAACGAAGTATATCGAAATAGAGAATAAAAATATTCTTATGGAAATCGATACCGGGAGTGCTATTTCTTGCGTTAGTTACGATTTTTACAAAAAACAATTTTGCAATTTACCGTTATTGCAAACCAATGTAGTACTTTGTTTCTATACTGGTTTAAAAATAACTCCGGTGGGAAAAATTAGACCAAACGTTAAGTTTAGAGATAAATGCATTCCCTTAGATCTGTTTGTGGTTGAACAAGGCAAGAACCCATTGTTGGGCCGCCAGTGGATATACGAGTTAGGATTAAACATTTCAGATTTACATTGTAATTTTTTTAATACCAGTTCGGCATTCAATGTGGATTCGTTAACTTCCAGATTTAGTGATGTGTTGGACGAAGGCCTGGGTCGGTTCACGGGTGGTGCAGTGACGTTGCGCGTGCGGGAGGGCGCGCAGCCGGTGTTCCGCCGCGCGCGACCTCTCGCCTATGCGCTGCGCGAGCCGGTGGAGCGCGCGCTTGATCAGCTGCAGCGCGACGGCGTCATCACGCCGGTCGAGACTTCGGACTGGGCTACACCGATCGTACCCGTGATTAAAAAGGACGGATCTATACGGATCTGTGGTGACTATAAAATCACTTTAAATAAATGCCTTGAAGTAGACCGTTTTCCTTTACCCAAAGTGGAGGACTTGTTGACTAAATTACATGGGGGTGAAAAATTTTCAAAAATCGATTTATCACAGGCCTATGCACAATTTGAGCTTGACGAACCCTCTAAATTATTCACTGTGATTAATACACACAAAGGTCTTTTTAAATATAACAGATTAATCTATGGTCTTTCATCGAGTCCGGGTATTTTTCAAAGGAAGTTAGAACAAATGTTTGCGGACATGCCGAGGGTGGGGGTGTTTTTGGATGACCTGATTTTGACGGGACGGGATGATAAGTCACATATAGAGACACTATACAAAGTTTTGGAGCGATTAAAGCATTTCGGTTTAAAAGTAAAAAAAAGAGAAATGCACTTTCTTTGCAGAATCGGTAACTTATTTAGGTTACGTAATTAGTAAAGAGGGTGTTCATACTTGTCCACAAAAGTTGAGGGCGATTCATAAAGCGCCCGTGCCGAAAAATATTTCTGAGTTAAGATCATTTTTAGGTTTAGTAATGTACTATGCTAAATTCGTAAAAAATATCAGCATGTTGCTATCGCCTTTGTATAAGTTATTACAGAAGGATTCTAAATTTATTTGGACAGATCAGTGTACAGGAGCTTTTACGAAGGTGAAGCAATTATTAGTTTCGAGTGAGGTATTAGCTCATTATGATCCGGAGCTACCGATCATCTTGACGACGGATGCGAGCGCGAGCGGGGTAGGAGCCGTCATATCTCACAAGATGCGCGACGGCCGCGAACGACCTATCGCATTTGCATCACGCACACTCAGTTCAGCAGAAACTAACTATTCGCAAATACAAAGAGAAGCGTTAGCTATCGTATATGGCGTTAAAAAATTTCATCAATATTTGTACGGCCGAAATTTTTTGTTAAAGACAGACCACAAACCCTTAGTTAGTATTTTTGGAGAAAAGGCAGGTATACCTACGATGGCGGCCAGCAGATTACAAAGGTGGGCGGTTATTTTATCGGGGTATCAATTTGATATTGAGTATGTACCGACATTAAAAAATAGCGCGGATGCATTATCTAGGTTACCCGTCGATAGTTGTAGTATGGAGAAAGAAGTTAAAACTTATGTTAATTTTGTTCAAGATTTTTTACCTGTAACAAAAGACTTAGTTAATGAAAAAGTTAAAAAGGATAAAACTTTAACGGGCATTTATATGTTTTTGCGTTCAGGGTGGCCAAATAAGTGTCCATCGCCGGACATAGAACCGTACTTTTTGAGGCGAAATGATTTATATTTAGACTCGGGATGTTATTATGTGGGGATATCGAATGGTGATACCGTCTGAGTTACGCGACTGTATTTTGAAAGAATTGCATACGGGACACATGGGTGTAGTAAAAATGAAAAGCATAGCTCGTAGTTACGTTTGGTGGCCGGGAATCGACGCGGATATCGAGCGAACTTGTCGAGAATGCGTAGTGTGCGCGCTGGACGCTCCGGCTCCGCCACACGCGCCGCCGAAACCTTGGGTTTATTACGCGGAACCCTGGAGTAGACTACACATGGACTTTTTGAACCCTTTTAACGGTTTTATATTTTTTGTAGTAGTGGATTCAACAACAAAATGGATTGAAGCATATAAGGTGACTCGTTCGTCGGCCGGGGATGTAATTAAAGTTTTAAGGGAAATTTTTTCTAGGTTTGGTCTTCCAAAAGAGATCGTTTCCGACAACGGACCGCCCTTTACTAGTAAAGAGTTAGGTTATTTTATGAAAAATAATGGAATAAGTCATACTTTCGCTCCGGCGTACCACCCTTCTTCAAACGGTGCGGCCGAAAACGCAGTTAAGCTCTGCAAAAGAGCTTTAAAAAAAGCTTTACACGATAAAAATCGATTTGGATGCAGCACTCCAGTCTTATCTTTTTGCATATCGTAACACTGTTCATAGTTCGACTGGTCAATCACCAGCCATGTTATTACAGCATAGGAATTTACGTTCTAGGTTGGATCTTATCTGTACTGGAAACAGTAATGCTGTAGCTAGCGTACAAGAAGCGCAGGAAAATCAGGTACGAAAGGCTGGGGGTGTCTCGCGTAGCTTTGAGGTAGGTGAGGAGGTATGGATTAGGGAATTTGGCACGGGTAATGATAAGTGGGCTAAGGGTAAAATTGAGAGAATATCAGGCTCCCGTAATTATACAGTATCCCGGGAGAACGGTCAACTTATTAAGAGGCATATAGACCAAATACGAAAGAGATCACCAATTTCAGTTCTTTCGTGTCCCAGTTCGGAGTCGGCGGAAAGTAGCGAAGGCACAGGCATGGTAGTAGTTTCACCGGCCACTGCACCACCAGTGAACGTTCCTGAGAGGTCTATTCGGGTCCGTAGACCCGTCGAAAGATTCGGCAACCCCGTAACTTTTTAAATGTAATTAGTGTGTTAATTTGTTGTTGACATTTTCATATTATTGGATGGATGTATATTTACATTTAAGTAATAAATAAGTGGTAGGTGTAATGTATGTGTTAGATATTATTTTCAACCTTATCACAATAGATTAAGGATGTGTTTAGTGGACTATAAGTCGACATTATAAATATTGTAAGTCGAGGGTATCTGCGCATACTTTTTTATAATTTCATGTATGGTACTTACTTCTTCACATATTAAACCATTGTTCGATACAGACGTATTTCATTGTGCTCCGCAATTCACAAATATTACACTTGGTAGATATAGTGGTGATATGACTACACTTCCTTCGCCCATAAAGAGGCTTATTAGATTTAAAAATTATCTTCGTAGGGTCGATCACAGTTTACCTAAAGGACACTACAAAACATATATTCGTCAAACTATTCATAACCTTTGTAACTTAATCAAAAGTAATACCAGAAAACATTTAGATGATATGTGGAATATAAACTTTCCAGGGTCGATAACCCTAGTTCTGACATTTAAAAATTTTGTAAGTCCATTAAACCAAAAACCAGTAATATACCTCCCCTTAAAAGCCCCAAGGGTTGATTGACAACTAGCGTTGCTCAGCAGTGTGATCTTCTTGCTGAGGCCTTTTATGAGAACATGAGTCTTACTTTAAACTTACCAAGTGATGATCTCAACTCCAAAATTCAAGAATCGTTAGCTAAGATCAATAACCATCATATTGCTAAGCTGCAACAACCTGTACGTCCTGCTGAGATCCGCGCGACTCTTAGTTCCCTCAAAACTCGCAAATCTGCAGGGGATGACGGTATACACAACTTATTGCTTAAAATTTTTTCTCAAAAGGCCGTTGTATATCCTACTAAAATTCTTAACGGTTGTTTGTATTTGGGTTATTTTCCATCGTTATGGAAAACTGCTAAAGTTATTGCTTTGAGGAAGCTTGGTAAAGATGCTACGTTGCCAATCAATTATCGACCTATTAGTTTACTTCCGTCATTAGCCAAATTATTCGAAAAACTTATTTACACTCGTTTGCAATTAGTCTCAAAATCTCATCTTATTAATGAGAAATTTGGATTCCGTCCGTCTCATTCTACTACCCAACAGCTTGCTAGAGTTTCTGAGCACATTATCTCACCACCTTAGCTTAAACGAATCGACAGGAATGTTTCTTTTAGACATTGAGAAAGCATTCGATACTGTTTGGCACGCGGGCCTGCTTCATAAGCTCGTGAAACTTGATTTCATGCAACTCGACACGACGAAACATAAAAACAGCTAGTGATGTTCCTTCACCTTTTGTAATTTTATCGATAGTATCTATAGTTCTTATTTTTGTAAGCTGTTTAGTATGAGTAAATTAAAATACGACATCATTCAATATTTTGTTTTATTTTCAATAAAAAAAAACTATCATTCAATACTTTGTTTTATTTTCAATAAAAAATAGTAAAATTAACAGTTTTATAAAGAAGTAACGACATTTACAAAGATCGTGGCGAGTCCCCTCGGGACCCCAGATTCCCGCCTATAATGTAAAAGGTCAATAAGTGGATCAATCTCTCCAATTATCAGGGGCATCTTTTCGACTACTTAAAAAGCGTGGCAAATCGGATCAAATGAATTATTAAAGCTCTTGAGATTTAGATGTACCTAGATACTGTCCTGCAGGACCCGCTGTTTCGTCGAGTCGTACGTATGAAAATAATATACCTCAACATGCTCCGCCGCGAGTCCCTATTTCGTTGAGTCCTAAATCTGTAAAACCCACATGTAAACTAGATAGAGTCCCGGAATCGCCGAGTAAAACGTCCCATTTGCCCTCGGGGGCCTCTGTATCGCGCAATCCGGAAAACCGAATCGAGAATAATATAAATATTCCTGTATACGAGATAAATTCGTCATTAAAAAAATATCCTTGCTACATGTAGGTAAATCTTAAAACTAGTTTTTCTACGAAACCTCTTCGTTCATCTAATTTAGGAGGGTAAAAGAAAAATAATTAAAACTATTATGGAATTGCTACATTCCAAGCTGACCAAAATACACGCAGCGACAAGAGCTACCCACCCTCCCGCGCATGTACTAAGTATGGGCGACAGAGGGGGCATTGTTTGACCGCCGTCTATCATAAGATTGGTCATGCCGAGTCATGCGCTTGCGCACTCCTTATGAGTGAGATCGCCGGCCGGGCCGAGTGGGGGAATCAAAAGATAGTGATGTGGTAAACGGTACGTGCCATATCTGTCGATATATTTAATATCAGATATTTGAGTAATACAAATATTAGATATTAGGGGATTTGAACTATGTTCTTTATTATGAGTAAAAAATTTCTGACTAAGTTTTAATATGAAACTAATGAGTAAAGGATATGAAATGTTTTTATTGTTACGTTGTAAATTCAGGGCCCTGTCTGCCTTTACTAATCTACCAAAAGGATCGCAATAATTGAATAATATGTAGTTACCTGAAATCATTATAGATAAAACATCAGATGTCCAAAAACATTAGTCATTGTAGCTTGTTTGAATTAAATCCATTTTTCTTCACATTAAAGACATGGAGCATTGGCTGACACATTACAAGACACACTTTTCTTGCATTTTCAATTAATACACCTTTCTAAATCAGTTTTAGCAAGATATAAACTTAAATCTAAGTAGATCTACGTAATTCCGTGATTACGTTTTGTATTTGACATAACACCATAGACAAAATGACAGCCACCGTAGCGACGCCTAGCGGTAGCGGGGCGAAGTGGCTGTCAGCTTTTAATTTCACACAAAAGATTCAATTTTAAAAAATAGCCGAAACAGTTCCAATAATAAATTACATAATAAATTAATATGTATAATATAATTACTTTAAGTAATTAAATTTAATTCAAGCAAATCCGCAAATAGAACTATTTTTTCTACAAGGACTTTTATCTAGAACATTCGAACGGGAGAAATATTTTTTATATGGATATTGTCTCTGCTCGTAGGGGTTACCAGAGAGGAAACTAATACTCCTTAACATTAAGATTTGGCACCGCGGCGTGCTATAAAACGCTGTAATGCCGCGAGGAACGCTTCCGTGCTGAGGTCCGAGACCGGTTCCAAATGAACCGCCTTAGTCGAGAGGCACACGAATATACAAAAGTACGCTTTTAAGAGTTTAACATTACGTAGGGTACTAGATTTAACGAGGAATGGGTCGGCAAAATCGGTCGTGACTTGACTAAATACTGGCTGAGGCGTAACTCTATCGGCTGGCAGGTCGGCCATGAAGGGCGCTTGCGGCTGGGCCCGGCATCGAAAGCATCTAATGCATTTAAAGACTCGGTGTCTAATAATACGGCGCGCGGACAATATCCAAAATTGTTGGCGTAGGATTGCGTGTAAGGTGTCAGCGCCAGGGTGGCAGTGTATTTTGTGGTAGTGGTCAATGATGAGGTCTACAAGTGGGCTAGAGCTGGGAAGTATGAGCGGATGCTGCGCGTCATATCGGATAGACGCATGGGACAGTCGTCCACCAACTCTATGGAGCTCATCTTTAATGAGAGGTGACAGCCGCTGGAGTCTGACGGAGCAGATTTTGCCAGTTTGAAGGCGGTGGATGTCCTGTGCAAACTCATTGTGCTGAACACTGCGCACCCAGTAAAGTAGGGCCTCTCTTCGTTCACTGACGTACAAGGGGCCTGAGCGTCGCGAATCTGGGTGGTGCCTGCAGTTGTGCAAAAAGCGTTTTAGACAAGCTGTCACTCCGACGAGCTTGTCTAGTGAACTGAACCGAGTGAGCAGGTCAAAGTCAAGACCGGGCACTGTGACCAGTGACGGGATGTGTTTGGGCTTAAGGCCAGGCAGGGCGTGATGGCGCAGAGCTGAGGGCATCGCAGGCCAAGACTCACAAGGCTGTCTAAGCCACGTGGGAGACCACCATAGGTCGTGAGCTGACAGGGATTGCGCAGACATCCCTCTGCTTGCGCAATCTGCTGGGTTGAGCTCGGAAGGTACGTGTCGCCAGGTACATTCTGGCGGGCCTGAGCTGATTTTAACTACCCTGTTGGCTTCAAAGGGTTGAAGACGATGAGGCGGTGTATTGAGCCAGGCCAGGACTATCGTACTGTCTGACCAACATTAGTGTTGTTGTATACTGATTTGGGCGGATAACTGAACTGACACACGGATCATGAGCTGGGAGAGTAGGATGGCGGCCGACAACTCTAACTTTAGGATTGTGAGGCGATTCTTGATTGGTGCGACTCGCGACTTGGCGACAATCAAGTGTACCAAAGTATCTCCGGATGCATCGAGCTCATGGAGATAAACAACGGCGGCAAACCCGGCTTCAGAGGCATCTGCAAACCCGTGAAGCGAGTATGCAGCTGAGCCTTTGTTTGCACAAACGTGCCGAGGGAAGCGAATGCTAGACAACAGCGGCAGATCCTCTGAGATGTGGTGCCACTCCGTTTGTACTTCAGAGGGAGTGGGCTCATCCCATTCCAGCTTCAATAGCCATAATTGCTGAAGCAGCAGCTTCGCGCGGAAGATAACGGGAGAAACCCAGCCGTTTGGGTCATAAAGTGAGGCTACGGTGCTTAAAATAGACCGCTTTGTGACATGTGTGATGGGGGGCAGAGAGATACGGTAGGTGAACTCGTCTGACTGAGGGCTCCACTGTATACCCAAGACCTTAATGGACGTGGACTCTGGGTTCATGTCGCTTGGGCATGTCGCATTGGTTGTCGGGAAATCTCTCGAGCAGCTTAGGCGAGTTAGATGTCCACTTACTGAGCTGAAAGCCGCCTAGGTCTAGCAGACTTATCAACTCGTCCTGGAGTGCTTGGGCGGATTCAACTGTGTCATGACCACACAAGATGTCATCAACGAAGATAGACTTGCAAAGAACCTGAGCGGCTCCAGGGTAGCGATGACCTTCATCATCAGCTAGCTGAAGCAGAGTGCGGATTGCATGGTATGGGCTTGATCTTAAGCCGTAGGTGACTGTATTGAGGGCGTAGGTGAGGAGAGGGTGATCTGGTGAGGACCGCCACAGTATCAGCTGATACCGTCTCTGGTCTGGGGCAACCAGCACATTTCTGAACATCTTTTGGATGTCAGTGCTGAAAACGACTGGATGCGTTCTGAAGGACATGATGATGTCCACAATGTCCTGTTGAAGGGCGGGGCCTGTGTGTAGGTATTCATTTATGCTGACACCATTGGAGCTTTTACAGCTACCATCAAAAACAATGCGCAGCTTGTCCGACCCTGACTTAAATACGCCATGGTGAGGGATATAGAAGTGAGGTTTATGGGCGAATGTATTTGGGTGACTGGGAGCCATGTGCCCTAAGTCGATGTATTCGGCCATAAAGTCGACGTATTTAGAACGCAAAGACGGGTTCGCCATTAGCTTCTTCTCAATATTGAGGAATCTGCGTAATGCGATAGGGTGAGTTTTATCTAGTTGAGGGCAGAGCGACCGTATATCTGCCTGAGGGATCGCGTGTAGTGGTAGAGCGGAAGATTTCCTCGCATTGTTCCTCCAGGGGATCATTATGAGTGTGAGATTGAGGCAGGGGCTCCTCAGACTCCCAGAACCTTTCCAGACTCTGACGTATGTCCTGGGCTGATTCAGCTGAGTCTGGTTGTGAGCTGACGACGTGAGCTGAGTTAACCTGCTGCGCCGGCTGCGCATACAAGTCCTCAATGGGTCCTATCAACGCGAAGTCGAAAATCGTGCCGAAGGCTATGGGCTTGCCCGGGCCCAACGAGACCTTAGTCCCGTCCAACACCTGGCCAAGAACGTCCGACCCCAATAAGAGGTCGATCGAGGCTGGTGTGTGGTAAAGCTGATCAGCCAATGGCACGGGTGGCTGGCCTAGTATGTGGGAAATGTTAGGTACCTTCTCTAAGGGAAGGTAGCCAGTGACGTTTTTTAAAATATGAGCTGTGGCAGTGATTGTCAGAGTATCATTGTGAGTGGGTCGGCATACTATTGTTATTGCCGCTTTTGACTCATGTTTGTGCTGATTCCCAACTCCTCTGATTTTTAAAGAAGTGGGTTTTGATGGCAAGTTCAAAAGTCGTGCCATGCGTGACGTTATTAATGTCAGCATACTGCCACAGTCCAATAAAGCTCTTGCTGTGTGAAGATGGCCATATACGTCCGCGACTCTTAGTGAGACGGTTGGCAACAAAATGGGTGTGCCAGTGGGCACAGAAGGTGAGTGAGCTGATTCAGTAGCAGCCGAGATTGTATGAGCTGAGTATGTATCAGCTGTGTGGGCATGGGTTGACTGGGCATGGGCTAAATCTACCTCTTCGCTAGGGTGCTCCGTGATAGTTGGGAGTCATAATTGCTGGCGGCGTTCGCGGGGCCTACCTGGCGAACCGGACCTGGGCGGGCTGGCTCTGTGAGCAGAGCTGGGTTGCACCTGTTTAGCATGTGCGGGTTCGTGCCGCCTGCTGTTTCTGGGACGCTCCCTCGAGTGCTCTCTTAGCTGTGGTGGGGGTACATGTACTGACGACGAATGAGCTGATTGCGTTGGGTCGTCTGGTCGATGTAGAGACGTGTGGTGGTTGGAGCTCCCACAGTCCTTGCATGCCCCCCTTGACCTGCACTCGCTCTCGTAGTGAGGGCCGAGACAACACTGGCAGCGCTCGCGTACCTGTACAAAGTCCCAACGGCCCTGTGTTGGCTGGGCATTGACCATCTGCACGTCATGAGCCTATGTCTCCTAGTGGCACAATAGGGACAGTAGGACGTCGAGCGTGAGGAGGAGGACGAGGACGATGATGAGGAGCAGCTTTGCTGAAAGGCCGAGTAGACGGGGAAGGGCTGTCTGCGAGCCGGGGAGGTGGATGGGCGGTGACATATTTGCTGCGCTGGGCGGAACGGCTGGTGAGTAGGCTGATCATAGGCGCGGTGAGGCGATGGAGCTGAGGAGCGGCCACGGTAATGGTCGGGTTGTTGCTGAGCCATCTGAGCATAAGTGCGATGGGGCAACTGAGGAGGCGCGCGGCTACGAGCAGGGCCTGGCTGGGGCTGAATGGGTTGAGCCATGGCTATGTTGGAGAATTCTGTCTCCACACAGCGCGCATGCTCTTCGAGGTAGGAGAAAAGTCCCTTTACGTGGGCAGGGTATTACTAGACCCGTGCTTGCGTTCAAATAGCGTGCGGAGCTCGCCCTTGAGCTTCCGCACCACTATTGATACAAACACGTAGTCGTCTCCTATTGGCAGATCTAAATTGTTGAGGGCACACTGATCTGATATGAGCGGCGTGAGGAACAGTGTGCGGATGTTCGAGCGCGTATGGATGCTTGGCAGCCCTAGGATGATGTCCACAAAACTATCAATGAGAACCCGGCGGTTCTCGTACCGCTTGGTGAGGATGTCCATGGCCACGGCAAAATTCTCATTGGTGACCTTTAAGTGGGACACCATACTTAATGCCTCACCGCTGAGACTTGAGAATAGGTAGTGGAGCTTGACTGCGTCCGACAGGGTCGCCATGTCGTCCGTCAGACTCCTAAACAGTGCAATGAAGGAAGGCCAGTCCTCCACTTTTGAGCTGAACCTGGGCAGCGCTATCTTGGGAGGACGGCTGTGGGCGTATTGACGCCGAAACTGGGCTGAGCGCTATGGGTTGGGGATGACGTGGAAGAGGTTAAGATTTCCTCCCTAGCCATAAGTATCCCCTGGTACGCTCCGGAGGCTTTTGTGTGGTTCTCAGTGTATATCCTCTCAATCCCCTCGTCTAAGTTCTCCATGTCAAGAATGCTGTAATATACTGAATCCAGCTTCTCCTTAATGCCTAGCATTTGTGCGAAACAAACGTTAAATTCCGTTATGGAATGTTTGGTGTCGCCAGGAATGATTCGTGATCCCACCTCTAGCAGCTGGTGTATAGCTTTGGCGGCCTCCCTAAATATCGCGGCTTGTGACTTGGTCGGCATCGCGATGAATAAAAGGAGACAAAAAAAATAATAAAAAAAATAAACAAATTTAAAGGCAGTAAAAAGAACAACATCCTGTATATATTCTATAGTTGGGCTGGACGTATTTGTTTACTAAGGTAAGGGCAAATGGACTAAAATTAACGCAACAATAAAGAAAGCAAAACTAAGTTGGGACGCCTTGTATATGGCCCACGGGTGGGCAAACGCATGTGTATGTGTATGTCTGTGTTTATTGAACGCGCGTACGTAATATTAGCCGACCGCAAAAGGAAAAAAACAACAAAAAAAAATCACGTCATCCGTAGCCCACTAGTGGGCAAGCGCATGCGTAGTCGATGGCGGCGCATCCAATCAGCCGGGAAAGCGTTAGGAAAAATAAAAGAGAAAAAAAATCTAATTACGTTATATTAAATTTTGGCATAATTGTAAGGATATATAATTTTTTCTTGTAAACTTGTTTGTTTCATGTTTATCAAAATGAATGTTATATTATGTTTTTATTTTATTAAAGATATTATTATTATTTAATTTTTTTGGATTAGGTTAATATTTTTTATTTTTTAATGTCTCCTGTTTGATGAATGGCATAGTTTTGTGGCAATAAATTACTCGCTTTGCAAAAACTTCTTGGGATTTCGTAAGTTTAACGTATAATTTTGCATGATTTATAAAAAACGAATTCGGTTAATGCTAGCCTACAACGCAGTTCTAAGAAAAGGTTTTATATTTAGCCGCCTTAAAGATATGCACAGCTGTATTAAAAGTTGTTAAAAATAATGGAAGAGAAGTTAAGCGACATCTACTTGCTAAAAGGCGGCTAGTATTGTTAGCCGCTTTAGTTATGGATAAAGTCAATATAAATTCTGCAGTTCTAGGTTTAACAAACGCACAAAATTAATACTGCTTCATAGCTATAGTCTGGAGAACTTGTAAAGGCGGCCCCCTAGATGCCGTAGCCTCCGGTCGAGCCAGCCGAATAGGACGTGGGAACTGGCTAGGCGCCTAGATGGGTTCCGAGAAGTGAGTGTGCTTACTACTCCGCTACCAAGGCGGACACTTGGGAGTCGACTTTAGAGTCGACGACCCTAGCAGTGGCAACTGCGAGTTATGCCCTTCGTGTAACGAGAAGTGAGCGAGCTCGACACCTCCGGTTACCTATCTGGAAAATAGGCAGTGAACTACACGTGTTCACGGGGAGACTCTCCCGAGACACTAGTCTTATGAGTACCGAATGAAGAGCGCGCTTCGGCGGGCACTGATTTGGCGTCAAGACCTAACGCAGATAGTCTCCTGCGCGAGTGTTCTACTGGCGAAGGGACGTCTGGCACTTCTTGCATAACCTAACGGTTGGTTTCGAGGTGCCAGTACAAATAAAACTTAGTGAATTAAGGAGAGGGGATGCTTTATAGCTATGCAAATGTTGATAACTTTCTGTTTCAAAAAATTCTTCTGGCAATTATCGATAAATCCGTGACTAAAAGGTAAAAAAAAGGCGGCTAAACTTTTAGCCGCCATTTAAATCTGCACTCATGAAACGATCTTTAAAATTTTACAAGGTTAGAAAGGAAAATATGTATTTAGTAACTCATTGTCAGCTGTCAGTGGCCACAGTTGACATCAACTCCGTAATAAACAATTAATAAATATTTTTAATTATTACAAAACTATTTAAACCTACATTTAATACGAAGATATATATTGAAAGAAGTGCTACTATTGATATCCAGGTGAAATATCAAGATACCATTGAGCTGCATGCATTGAATTGTAGTGAAGGTAATACATTACCGAGTGATTCCTAAAGATATATCACAGTGGACACTCGCTGCACGGAAGGGACCTGTCTCCAAATGGTGTTTGGCTCGGTGAGTGCAATGTTGGACAATTATTAGTGAATAACATATTTCATATACGTTACCTAGTTTGAAATTGACATCTGACACATTAAGCTAGATCAGCTGATTAATCATTGTGCTCGATCGAAGTACCAAAGCGCCATCTACCGATTTGGCCAAATAACAATAACAATAACAATAACCACTCACGATTGTTGTGCGTGATAGCCGCGCTATCGTAGTTCTGCCGCTTGCTACTAGAGGGCATACCGTAAACAACGGCACCTAGCGAGGAAGCATTGAACTAAATTGTACGCTCCGATAAATCATCAAACCAGACGATGTCAACAAGAGCCAATATAAAAAAAACAAACAGCGGCCGCAAGGTGTCGCTACTAGTCACGTGTCACAAGTGTAAACGCAAAGTTGACCAAAAAACTACAATGTTATTCGCAATGCAATAAAAACTTTGAATTAAACTGCATAGGATATTCGGAGAAATTATATCAAAAATGCAGATTTTTCCGATGAGTTGGAAATGTAAAGCATGCGAACAAAAATTTAAATTAAACGACAATCCGACACCTACTTCCGATTCGTTCAACATTACGCTAAGGAAAAAACACTATAAGGTGACAGCCAACATAAACATTACACCAACCGTCTCGCTACGGTCCACGCCTACGAGCGCGATATTTTAAATAAATGACTCTCACGTGCTTACCCTATTCCACACATCAGAGGAATCTCCGGATACACCTGAACAACTTTTATCAAAAAGTCTGGATTGCTCGATGGCTGATTCATTCCCAATCCAGGAAATGAAAGAAACTATCAGCCATCTTCAGTCAGAGCCTAACAATACTCAGAACGAATTAGAAAATACAATACTGGATACCTAACAATGAACTTCAAGGGCAAATTTCTAAATTGACAAAAGAAAATAATATGCTTAAAGCTTGCCAATCTCCATTAAATGATAGTCAGGTAAATTGCATCAAAAAGAAACACAGGCACTCTATGCAGTTGGCGGAAAGTCAATCTCTTTTCAATCCACCTAGATTATCTGTAAGACACAAGACGGATACTCAAATTGATGACACTATGATTACACTGCAACGTAGACTTAAAGATCTGGAACAGCAATTAAAACATGCAAAAGATGAGATATTGAGATTAAAAAAATATATCCATAGCTTGGAAGACAAACTACTTGCAACAGGTTCTCAATCATCTCACTTGAATTGTATAAACTACGCTTCTATGGATTCACGTAAACAAAATGAGATCAACAATAGAATATTTATTTTCGGAATCCAACGTTGCATCGGTCTATCGTCCGCCTTAATACGGTCAAGGGAAAATACTGCTCATGAAAAATAATAATAAAATAATAATAAAATTTGTTTATTGAACGATAAATGGTTTCAAATATAACATTTTTAAACGATGCTATCCGCTTAAGCTTAAAAACTGTGTAGCAGATAACAACGCCCGCCCCCAAAGAGTATCAGAGGTAGGGCAGTATTTATACATACAGTTTACAATTATTAACCTTTTAAACATAACTAGGTACAATAAAAGTTTGTGTGTGTGAGTGTGCGTGTGTGTGTGTGTGTGTGGGGGGGCGGGTGTATGAGTGTGTGTGTTTTATTGCAAGTTTATTCGACGGACTTCATAAGTCCTTCTGTGTCCTCGTAAGAGAGAGTAGAAAGCCAAATGAGGATTCTTTTCTTACATTGCTTTAGCGTTAGAGGATAAATACTGATAACTTTATTTATTTTGTTGTATAATGCAGAGCTTATAAAATAAAAGTGGCGACTGGCAACAGTGGTACGACGGAATTGTATTTCGCAGATGTTGTCATTTCTGCGCTTAGAGTTTGCTGTTAAAAGGTCGTAGGGGATATTGGAGTGCTTACGTAAGATAGTGTGAAGAATAAACAATTGCCTCACCGTTGGGACTTGAAATAGTGAATACAGGGAAGTGGTAGGGTAAAGACGGGGTTTTTTAGTTAAGACTTTAATGACAGCTCTTTGGGCTCGCTCCAGTCTCAACAAACGTGTTTTGCCGGAGCTGCCCCAAGAAGTAATGCAATACGAAAGTACGGATTGAGCTAGAGCATAGTAGACAGTTTTAAGACACCGGAAATCAAGAATGTTTCTTAATTTTTTTAAAACAAACATTAGTTTTCTAATTCTGGAAACAGAGGATTCGATATGAGGTCTCCAGGACATCTCACTGTCAACTATAATACCAAGGTACTTAAGACAAGTAGTCCTATCAATTTGGTCACAACTGCAAGAAACAAGGGAGGTATCTTTTAGACATGTATGCGCACAGATAACAAATGAAGGGGGAGGTTGGGAGATACTGTTTGTAGCAAAAGGAAGAAATTTTGTTTTGGCAACGTTAAGAGTAAGGAGATTGGATTGAAGCCAGCCCATAACAGATCTTAACGCATTTTCAGCAAGAACGTGTACTTCACTCCAACTATAACCATGAACTAGTAGTACTGTATCATCAGCATACGTTATTATTTTACAGTTTGGAATGTTCAGTTTGCACAGATCATTTATATAGATTAAAAACAAGGTAGGTCCGAGAACACTACCTTGTGGTACACCAAAGTCTAGTGACTCCTCTCCACCTACAAACTGATCTATCTTAACGGACTGCGAGCGATTGCTCATATAACTTGATAACATGTCATATGCAACTCCTCTGATTTCTATTAATTCTAATTTTTTGAGCAAGATTGGAGCTGAGACAGTGTCAAACGCCTTAGCAAGATCTAAAAAGATGCCGACTGTTTTTAGTTTTTTATCAAAATTTTTGACAACAGTTTCTGTAACTTCTAAAACAGCATCTTCGGTAGATCTTTTGGATCTGAAACCAAATTGATTGTCCGAAAGAATATTGTATTTATTTATATATTTTAGAATTCTTTTATTTAAGATTTTCTCAAATAACTTTGAAATAACAGTAAGTACGGAAATAGGCCTGTAGTTTGAAACATATTCTTTATCTCCAGTTTTATAAATGGGATGCACAATAGCTCTTTTAAAAAACAGCGGGGAAAATACCTGATGAGAGACAAAGATTAAATACGTAATTAAATTTAGGAATGAGAATGTGGCTGGCTGCTTTAATGACTGTTGTAGGTATGCCATCCCAGCCAACTGCACACCTGTCTTTAAGTCCAAGAATAGTGCTTTCGATTTCTTCATCGTCTACAGCGAATAAAGCCATCTAATGAGATGTTACAAATAATAATAAATACATTGTTACATCGCATACGAAACCTTATGCTCTGCCTATAGATGTCATAAAGAATTATTGTCAAAGCATTCAATCAAAATCAAATGACAAAATAGTTTTATTTATCGGTGAGAACGATTATGACCTAAATAATGTATCATTACAATTGCACAAAATATGTAATAAGTTTATTAATAATATATAATTGTTTTAAATTCATTAAAAAATATATATAAAAATGTATATGACTTCAACAATACAATGGAAATTATATGTAATAAATTAAAAAATTGTCGTTTTGTACACTGTAAATATCACAATCTGTTTAAAATGACTAAATCAATTAATTATGTAATTGATTGTATTGATAATAGAATAAGTACCTTAACGTCAAAGAATTAAAAAAGTTAATAATGCGTGGTAAGCCATCGTCTGTCGATACAAACCCAATTACTACAACCTTATCTAAATATCCAAGTGGTACAATTCCATATTATTTCGATCGGATTCGGTCGGGAAGTGTTGCCCTTAATAGATCTGGTGCTGTGAACTCTTCAACTACAAAACATTGTACCATAGCGCATTACTTTTCCAAAATAAGTGGAAATCAGTTGTTAATGAGTAGACTGTATGATGAAGAAAAGACGATTCTCAATGGAGCAAAGGATATAATAAGTACTAAGTTTTACAGCTCAAAAGCACCAAAGATACCAAAAAAATGAAATATTTAAATAGGTTTATATTACGAAGCCAGTTCGTAACATTTGTCCCATTTTCTTTAAAGCGGAATAAGCTTTTTCATAGGCTGTTTAAACTGCCCAGCGGAAGTAGCAACATCGGCTATTCTAGCCACATTATCCCGTCCCGGGTATATTGTAGTAATTCGTCCTCGTGGCCAGGTTGCTCTTGGTAGTTGATTGTCTACAACAAGCACGACATCGCCCTCTTTACGTTCGGGACATCACCACCTCCACCGTCTTGGTGCTAATGTTGGTGAATATTCACGAACCCAACGAGTCCAAAAAGAGTCCAGTAATCTTGCAAATTTCCTCCACCCAGCTCTATCAATGAGATCCCTATCGGTCATTGTCATTGGAATGGATTGTCCAGACGATGAACCAAAAATGAAATGAAACGGTGTAAGGGCTTCAGGACTAGCGGGATCAGCTGGAACGTGCGTTAGTGGTCTTGAATTAACTAACGCTGCTGCCTCCGCCAACAAGGTCGATAACACCTCTTCGCTCGGCGAGCGATTCTTTAGGGTTACTTTGAGCGCTGTCTGTACAGACCTTACGAGACGTTCCCAGGCTCCTCCCATAAATGGCGCAGATGGCGAGATGAATCTCCAAGCAACTTTCTCATTGGCAGCAAAGGTGGTGACGCTTTCACCATAGAGTTCTTTTAGAGTGTGTTTACACCAACAAATGCTGTACCATTATCCGACAATATTTCACTTGGTGTACCGCGCCGAGCACAGAAACGACGAAGACTCATCAAAGCGGCGTCTATGGACAGACTATGAACAATCTCTAAATGTATAGCTCGTATCACGAGGCAAGTATATTATAATGCTACATATCGCTTTTCAGTTCTGCGGCCTATAGTGACATGTAATGGTCCAAAATAATCCAAGCCCACAAAACTAAATGGTCTATGATGGTGGGTTAGGCGTGCTGTAGGAAGATCATCAGTAGGCGGGTCCCAGGGCTTGGCGACGGCAAAATGTTCAGTGGTGGGCGACAGATCGAACAGCAGTGCGGAGGTTGATAATCCAATAGCGTTGTCTAATCTTATTGACCACCATTTCAGTGCTTCCGTGTGCAGATTTCCTGTGGTAGTACGCTATCAAAAGACGTACGGCTGGATGTTTAGGATCCAAAATGACGGGACGTTTTAGGTCTTCATTGACATCTGGTGCACGATCGACTCGTCCACCCAGTCTCAGTAAGTGGTTGTCATCAAAAATCGGGGATAAATTGAATAATCGACTCTTCCGGGCCAGCGGCTGCTGATTTTTCAGATTCATAATTTCAGCAGGAAACGAATCTAGTTGACTTTGTCTCAGTACATGTACTTCCGCTGTACGTAAGTCTTCAGCTGTGAGATCTTTCTGACCATTTCTGTTTCTTAATAAAGTAATGAACTTATGGGATCTGGCCGTAGCTCTTATTAATCTTAAATAGCAACTTAACCTATTGAGATCTACACTCAATGAGATGGGGGCGTTTTTAAGCGAAATAAGATGGCATGGAATGGATGTTTTCAACTCTAGCGTTTGTTTACTGGCCGTTTCTACTGGTGGTAATGATGGCCACTCATCTACAGAGCAATACAGAAATTGGGGGCTTACAACCCATCGCGAGTCATGCGTTAACACGATTCGTTTAGGGCGAGTAGCATCGTCTGCTGCATTCTCGAGGGTTGGAACCCACCGCCATTCATGTACTTCGGTGAGTTCCAGTATCTCTCCGATACGGTGTGCGACAAACGGTTTAAATGACCTCGCATCACTGCGTAACCACCCGAGTACATTCATAGAATCGCACCAGAAGACACGCTTACTAGATTTATAGTTATGTGAACTACAACTAAATGAAGCGAAACGCGCTGCAACTAAAGCACCTTGAAGTTCTAGGCGTGGAATGGATACGGGCTTTAATGGAGCAACTCTAGTTTTGCTACCGATTAAGGCAAGCTTCACGGTTCCATCTGAATGGAGAATTCGCCAGTATGCAACAGCCGCAAATGCATATTCACTTGCATCACAAAATACATGAAGCTCACGCTCAATGACGTCGAACTCACTCGAGCTGTAACATCGCGAAATCTGCAGCTGAGAACTAGTTACAAGATCTTTAAAAAAATCGTCCCATAACTTTTTCTTCGACTGAGGGAGTTCGTCGTACCATGCGAGTCCCTGTCGCCAAAGAGACTGAAACATGATGCGCCCTCTAGAAATAATATGACCTAGAATTCCGAACGGGTCGTAAATACCCATTAAATAACAGAGTGCATCTCTTTTTGTTAGTCGGCTAGGTAAAGTAGAACCTGTTAGACTGTGGTTGAAGCCGATAACGTCACGAGCAGGCTTCCACTTTAGTCCCAACACTCTAAAAATTGTATCAGTGTTATCACCAAAATCTACATTGTGTATCTTTTGTGACCGCAGCTCAGGAGGAAGAAGAGAAAGCGCGCGAGGATCATTCGAAATCTAATGTCTCATTTCAAAGTTGGCTTTTTTATTAAGAATAGTAATATCTAAAGCTAATTTAGCAGCTCCATCTTTATCCTTATGAGATCCTATGTAATCGTACATGTATGTGTCTGTCCACTGTCGCATGCGCAGAGGCAGGAAATTCATGGTCATGATTCTTCGCGTTTAAGTTTTTTACATATAAGGCTGTGCTAGGGCTTGAACAAGCACCAAAAATCATCGCTGACATTCGATAGATACCTATTGGCTGCTCTGGGCTATCACGCCATAAAAAACGTTGAGAATCCCAATCTAACTCTCTGATACGGACCTGCGGGAACATCTCCTTAATGTCGGCTCTAAGTGCTATACGGGCCTCTCTAAAACGCATGAGAATACCTAATAATGGTTGCAATAAATCAGGGCCAGATAACAATAACGAATTTAAACTAACACCTTTAATCTTTTCGTTTAATCTTTATTTTAATACTTTTTTTTAACTTTATATAATCAATTTTAATGCGATTTATTTTTATTTAATTTAAATTCCCTTTTGGTTTGAGTTACTGTTCAACAAATATGATTGTATTTTGATATTGCATGTCGTGACTACCTATAATTGAGACAGCACTTAGCATTAAGATAAACTTGTTTTTTGTTACATTCGAATTAGTGTATGTTTTGTTGGTAGTTCATTATAAATAAATAAATAAATAAAATCTATGAAAGTAGCTGTACAGCCATCGTCTAGCAAAGCATATGTTTCTATACTACTGACAGGCCCGGTCACAGTAACTGCGACCACCTTTAATAAAGGACGAGTCTTAACTATGAAAACAGGCGAGAAAATGTTAGTTGCGACATGAGCTGCTGACTCAATATCTAAATCCACCTGCTTTCACTATCCACTATCCACTACTCGAGAAGACTCAGAGTCCGAGTCAGAGTCCATATCGGCATGAGCAAAAATATTCTGTTCCGAACTATCACTATGTAAAAGTATGTGGTGTTTATATGTACAACCCTTTATACCGCAAGGAGTTTTTATCTTACAGGAATTGAACCTATGTAGTTTATAATCTAAGCATCTGTGGCAGACTTTATTACTTTTAATCAATTTCCATCTGTCATTTACTGACAATGATAAGAAATTCTCACATTTCGCTAAACTATGTGAGTTATTGAAATGAAACACTTTTTTACGGATTAACTCGCGTTTAATTTACTATTTACATAGTTTTTATATTATCCTGACGTTTCGAACCCTTTACAGGGTCCGTGGTCACAGGGAGACTGAGGTGTTGGTCGTCTCATTGTTAGAAGTTATTTGCCTACTACCGTCAATAATTTTTATATTTAACCGGGTGCGTTCAAGTTTACACAATACGAGCTCACAATATTTTTAGGTCTGGCAATGTGTTGCTGTTGGGGCTGGGATTTGATGACATGTATGATGGGGTCCCAGGCAGGTGGTAAATTCCAACCATCCTCTCTATTGAAATTACGATGTTTTTTAATTTCAATAGCCTCGCGTATCATCCTAGGGATGAATCGTTGTTCCTTGGCGAATATTTGAGGTTTGTCAAATCTGATGTAATGGTTGGGTCCCTCGAGAGCATGTTCACACACTGCAAACTTATTTTCGCGCCTATGCTTGACGTCGGCTATATGTTCTTTTACGCGGGTTCCTACACTTCTCTTTGTTTGCCCGATGTACGAGAGCCCACAGTCGCACTCCAGTTTGTACACGCCTGCATCTTGAAGGGGTATATTGCACTTGACAGGTCGTAAGAACTGGTTGATCTTCTTTGGCGGCTTAAAGTAAGTATTAATTGAAGCTCGCTTCAAGATGTGACCAATCTTGTCAGTGACGCCTTTCATATATGGAAGTACTGCAGGTTGGCGCTCTACTGTGGTTGGTTTTTTGCGTTTTTTGTGACGAAGCCGCGGTACTTGCAGTTTGTTATCCTGTAGTACATGCTTGACATGCTGAAGTTCAGCAGCCAGGTGTTGGGTATCACAGATGCCGCGTGCTCTCTGAAACAAAGATTTCCCTACAGTAGCCAACTGTCTAGGATGGTGGTGAGAATCACCATTGAGGTACCTATCTGTATGGGTTACTTTACGAAACACAGTGTGGCTCAAACTATGGTCAGGATTCCTGATGATTAAAGTGTCCAAGAAAGCTGACTTGTCTGCCTCTAACTCCATTGTGAAATGTATTTTAGGGTGTATGGAGTTAAGATGACTTAGAAAAGCAGATACTTTATCAGTTGGTAAGATAGTGAAAGTGTCATCTACGTACCGCTTATAGAACCTTGGGGTTACGGGTGCTGTGCTTAGGGCCCGCTCCTCGAAGTCTTCCATGAAAATATCGGCAACAGCGGGTGATACAGGGGACCCCATAGCAACACCCTCTATTTGCAAGTAGTAAACTTCATTCCACAAAAGGTAGCCAGATGTTAGACAATGCTCTAATAGTACTGCATATTCGTTGGGCATATTTTGTTCAACTAGTCTTTTCTTGGTAATTTCAATGCAGTCCTGTACTGGTAGACATGTAAATATCGACTGGACATCAAAACTAACCATGGTTTCATTGTCAGCAAGATGTAGGTCTTTAATATCACTGACAAACTGGTAAGAATCCTTCACATAAGCTGTTGTATTACCTCTTAGTGGGGAAAGTATTTTTGCTACATGCCGGGCCAAACGGTAAGTTGGTG
Organism: Scoparia ambigualis; assembly: GCA_963921215.1. Lineage (NCBI taxonomy): Eukaryota > Metazoa > Arthropoda > Insecta > Lepidoptera > Crambidae > Scoparia > Scoparia ambigualis. The sequence goes on along the minus strand of OY992512.1, from coordinate 30,332,198 downwards.
AGTCGATCTGGCTTACAATCGGACGTAGCGGAGCCTCAGGTTTGTGGATTTTTGGTAACCCATACAGTTTAGGTGGTTTAGGGCAGGAAGGTATTAAATAATTAGTGTCTAGATTTAACGTTTCGGAGTGTTGTTTGACAAGATCACTGGTTTTCTTTAATATTTTGTTAGTTTGATCGCATTTAACGCGTTTGTAGGTCTTGTCATCTGATAAAAGTTGAATTATTTTTTCGTTATAATCTGACGTATCCATAACTACCGTAGCATTACCCTTATCAGCACGAAGGATGGTTAATTCTGGCTCAGCTCGCAGGTTCTTTGGGGCGAAGTATTGATCGCGAGGAAGGTTGGATTTCGGCACTTTGCTCCGGCGCGTTGAATTATATTTTCGTTATAATCTGGGGCAAAAAATGGAGTTAAAAAGACAGGAAATAATCTAGATGTGATCTTCTAAAGTGTATGTACAACAGATTAATAAATTACTGCTAATTTAATAGTATCAAATGTGAACAGTTTGGATTTTAAAAAAGAAAATCGACTACACTGGCTATATTCAAACTTGTTAAAACAATTCAGACAAATGTTAATAACAATAATTTAACTACAGGTTTATTCTTTCAAAAGCTTTCGACTTTGTGGCCCATAACCTGTTAGCGCAGAAACTGGAGTCCATAGGAATAAGGGGACCTGCATTGCAATGGATATCATCTTATCTAACAAACTGACGTCAGTATGATGGCACTAGCCCTACTCATCTGGTTATAAAAACAACAACTGCGGCTTACCTCAGGGAAGCGGTGCTAGGTCCAATCTTATTTATATTTTACATAAATGACAAAACAACCGTGACAAACCATAAATGTGTCTTATTTGCAGATGACATATTTATCAGTTATTGAAACATTAAATAAAAATAAAAATAATGCTATACGTAATCATGAAATTGAAATTAATAATACCATTGTTAATATAATAAAATGGCTAGTATCAAATAATTTAAAAATTAATTTAATTAAATCAAATTTTATACAATTTAACAATTCAATACATTCAAAATATAATTTTAAACTTGACATCACAAAAATAAAGGAAGTTACACAAATTAAATTTTTAGGTGTAACCAACCAACCAACACTTTAACTGGAAGGCACACATAGACAACTTGTGCAGTAAAATCAATAGATTTGTGTATGCTCTAAACAAAGTAAGAAACGTTACCAATAGGAAAACCGTTATCACTACCTACCGCGCATACATAGAGTCTATATTACACTATAGTCTGATTTTGTGGGGCAACAGCCCAGACAAAAACAGAGCATTTATTGCACAAAAGAAATGCATTCAAGCTATAATGGGGATTCCACATGACGAGTTCTGCAGACCACAGTGTTTAGGGACCTCGGTTTATTGCCTCTGCCATCACTGTACTTGCATGAAATCAGTAATTTTGTGAATAGTCATAAAGCCTTATTTACAAAGTCAAGGTTCACTCTAGACTAACTAGACATCCTCAGAGACTTATCTTAAAGGACATACCGAGGTCAGATAAATATGGGAAAAGCTGTCTTACCATGTCATTGTGTGTTCGAATTTATAATAAAATTCTCGTGGAAATTAAAGAATTGACAAAGACAAAGACAAAGATTTTTATTTCGCTTGAAATATGGTACATAAGTGGGCTTAAATATAAATAAAGTTCACAATATTTCACCAGAAGCTGGTACGCAAAAATGAGTTAAAAATTTAAAAAAAAAACAGTACAAAACTATATAATTTAAACAAAACACTTGAGCAGTAGACACTATTACAGTAATACTCATACTCTAAAAAGTCGAGGGGCTAAAGTATTCTTGTAAAGAAGAAAAGCATTTTTGGATAAGCCATTTTTTTAGTTTTGCCTTGAACAAATTTATAAGCATCATTTTCATGTTATCATCCAGCCTATTATAATTTTTTATTGCCATTACATGACTCGTTTTTGTACATGACGCAGTTTTGACTAAAGGTAGTATTAGCTTATTTGGGTATCTACTGCTTACTTTGTATTCTTTTTTTAAAAAGTTTGGTAAGTAAACGAACAAAAACACAAATCTCATAAATATACAACGATACGATGGTTAAAATTCTTAGTTTTATAAATAAAGGTCTACAAGAGGTCATAATATCAACATTACAAATTGCTCTTATGCATGCATGCCTTTTGAGAAATTAAAGCTTGTCCGATGTGACAAAAAGTGCCCCATATTACTATGCCATATCTAAGTAACGAGCCTACATAGCCATGATATGCTTGAATAGCAGTAACTTGATTGATAATCTTCGTAAGTCTCCATAACGCAAATGCAAAGGATTGCATTTTATTACAAATACTAGTAATATGCTTGGCCCAAGTAAACTTATCATCTAAATTAATTACAAGAAATTTTATTTCATTACATTCTTTAATTACTTGATTTTGAACATCTATGTTTAACAATTGCTTTTTTCCATTTTTATTTATAAATTGTATGTATGTGGTTTTTTTAAGTTTATGTTCAAATTGTTATTAAGTAACCAGTCTGCTATTTTATTCATTATTAAATTAATTTCCTGGTTATAGCTTCTTATATCTTTACTTGGTATAATCACACTAATATCATCCGCAAAAAGAGTGCAATCATATCCGGTAACATCAGGTAAATGATTTATGTATAACAGGAAGAGCAGCGGACCTAGAATGCTCCCCTGAGGTACACCAGAATAATTTATTCTAGTTCTGGACCTATAAGCGTTTACTTCATTACTTTCATATAAGTATGTTACCTCAACATATTGTTTCCTATTTTTGAGATAGCTATCAAGTAATTCGTAAGCTGAACCTCTTATACCATAACTATGACATTTTTCAAGAAGAATCTTATGAGAAACAAAATCAAACGCATTACTCATGTCGAGGAAATAATGCTGGTTTTCGATTATCCGTGTATTTTAGCAATTTATTCACAAGCGAGAAAGTCGCTAGAGTAGCTGACTTTCCTTTTATAAAGCCATACTGTTCAGATTTTAAAATTTTCAAATTATTTAGAAAACTTATCATTCTAACAAATATTATTCTTTCAATTAATTTGGATAAAACTGGTGTTTATTTATTTATTTTAAAGAAATACCTGTTGCAGTTACAGCAACGCCAAGGCGTGTAACAGGTCATTACAGAACATAAAAAACATTGATATTTAGTTTATCTCAAAGATAAAAAATATATAAAATAATTATAAAGTAGGTACATTACATAACATACCAAAACAAAAATTATGAACAGCTAAACAATACACAAGCATATTATTATAGTTATAAATATTTCTTTACTAATTACTTCTTAAAAACATATAAGTACAATAATTTATAAACATATTTAATTTCATATAAAATATGTCTACCTCTGGTTCCTGAGCAATCAAGGCGTTGAGTAGCCTGATGGCGGTGCGGTGCGGCGGGCGCACGCGCGGCGCCTGCTCGCGGCGCCCCCGACGCGCACGCAAACCGCTCATTTCGCCCCTACTGCCCAAGTAGGGGTCGGCGCGTGCGCGTCGGGGGCGCCGCGAGCAGGCGCCGCGCGTGCGCCCGCCGCGCCCGCGGTGGCGCTATGAGCGAGCAATGCGACAGAGTAGTAGGGTTGTCGATTCTACTATTTAGTAGCAGGTAATAGTGTACCATGACAGCACATTTGCGCCTCAATTCTAGAGTGTTCATTCCTACCATGCCTGCTATAAATAGGGACGGATATAGATAAGGGTAGTATCCAAACAGCTTGTTGTACAGATAACGAGCAAATTTTTTTTGAATCTGTTCTACCATCTGTTTGTACTTAGCTTCGTGAGGATCCCAGACTTTAGAGTTGTACTCTAATTTACTTCTCACGAATGCATAGTGTAACGGTACAGAATGAATGGTATCCGTCCGTTAGTAAGGAATGTATGGGAGTAGCACTAAAATAAATATTAATGCGTAGCACCATTAATATAATAAGCATGAAAAAGGGAATAATAAACTAGTTCAGAATAATGGTCAGTGGTCTAGGGCTTTATCTTTAGTTTGAATTTCGCGGGGACTGCTCTGTGTGCCCCTTGCGACATAGGCGCCGTCTAGCGTGAGTTATTTACTTGAGCTTCGCGTAAGGTTGCTAGTTTGACTTCTTTAGTTTGAATTTCGCGGGGACTGCTCCGTGTGGCCTTGCGAGGTTGGCAAGCCGGTGCACATACGGGCGGGCGTCACCTATGGTCGGAATACGGAACTTTTTATAATTTCACAAAATACAGGATTATTGGCTTAAGTGGATGATTATTGAGAGGGAATTGTTAATAGAAGGCTACATTTAGATATTCAAACATGTAATATTGGCTATCTGACGAGATTTGGTTGGATTATGGAAAAACTTTAGAATTGCGCGGCGAACGGCGGCAATGAGCGAGCGAGAGGTTGGGAAAAAGATAGAAAGAGAGGTAGGATGTTATCTCCACGTGGCGCAACGCGAAGTTCGCGTATAACAAATAATAAGCGACGCGAAGGCGAGGCGCATCGAAAAACAGCTAGCGATTGGTTGAAGGGAGGAAAAGCGGAAAGTTGGGAGAGGGAAGTTAGGCGCGCGTGGCGCGAAAGTTAAGATGCTAGAGAAAAGGGAGGAAACTTAGCGGGGCATTCAATTTTGAGACGTCGGAGGCGTGGTCCGATTTAAGAGTACGGTAAAACTCATACGGGAAAACGAGCGTCCGAGCCTTTTAGCGCGCTAAGTGATATTCGAGTGGCGATTTTAACTAACATTGGTTGTGAAATAGAAGTGAATATTAGAGTAAAATTCTTGCTATCGCAACTCGAATAACTATAACAGAATGAAGTATTCTGGATCACGTTAGTGGATACGGGTAACGGTGCCAACAAAAGCTAACGTGGTTTCAACAGGCTTCGGTCTGGAGGCATTTGGCTGTATTCAATAATGCCGGCGTTATCTATTAAAACGCTAAATAATACACTATCTTTGAGAGACTAACGAGGCCTTGTGTTGAGTTATTTTTTAGGATCGTAAAAGGTCGATAGGGTGACATAGTTCAACATTTATTGATTTAGAAAGATTTGTAGAATAGGGGGCGGTTTAATTATTATTGCTGTCGGATGGAAAGGCAAGGGGGCGAGATTGGACAGAATTAACCAACTAAATTATTGCAGGATTCAATTTATATTATAGGACGGCGATATGCTGTACAATATTATAAAGTTATGACGCTAACAGCATAATATAAAACTAATAATAATTATATTTTGACTAATAATCGTTGAGCGATTGCGGTTTTTAGTTGATGTGCTATTCCACGTATTATAATTTATTTTGTTGGTTATGTTAGAAAAAAATATAATAATGTACTTGAGTCTCACATCTGAAATCCATAGAGTAGTTTAGGCTAGTCAAGGACTATTACGTTCTTTGTCTATGGTTGGACCATAGAGACAAATGATTTAGCGACACCATAAACAATCTAGAATTAGGAATGATTATAAAACATGAAGTCATAAAACCAATCGGAGAGGAAACTTCCTTATCGCGTAATCATGTGATTTTGTTATAGCAAGCGGAATCACCTGTTATTTTCCATACCTGTTATTTTTAATACCTGCGATTTTTACATTGAAAGAGATTTTCCTAATACTTATCACGTAGTAGATTAGAATGCAATGACATTGTGGTGGAATTATTATTATGTGACATGTAGATGGGGACAATTGCTCTGCACAAGGGAAATGCCGCTTCATTTTGTTAGTTCGCTAAAATCCTAGGAAAAGTAACATAAAATAGTATTACGGTTCAAAATACACGCGTTGATGAGGAATCGCGATTATAAGTAATAACAAGTAGCAGGGATGTCATGTAGGGGATAGAATCATATGACTATTCATTGCTAGTAGGAATTTTGGTTTAAAAGCAACGTAGTTTGGGATGCATAATGTAAACGGATAAATACGTCTAGTAGGCGATAAAAGTCGTTACCGTCTGGAAACAACTATCTAATATCTACTCTATTGTGGGGAGGTTACCTATTAGCGACGCTAGATGGCGTTGGGTTACCAATGAAAGATTTTATTTTGGATGTTGGTAAAAGGGTGCTGTCTAATAATAATATGTATAATTGTAATACTCTTGCAGCGTTGTAAGTAGTCGTTACCGGTAATCATTGCTTCTTACCGTATAGTTAAAATCATGATAAATAGTTAATTATGAAGATTTATAAAGGATTATTATTAGCTTAAGATGAGGTTAACGTATGCAGAGGTAAAGTTTGCTGGGCACAGCTTACTATACCTACTTACCTAATATTATCAGTTGTGAGTTACCTAGAGATATCTAAGTCGGGAGAGCGGTGAAAAGAAAAGACCTTACTACATGACTAATTAGTTATTATAGGTAGAGATAGATAAATCATTAAATTCACTGGGTTGGATTAGCCTATTAAGAAGGGTACCTTACACAATTGTCTATCTCCGTTGAACGATTAAGATGTTGAAAAAAAAAAATATCTCGGAGAATATCTTGACGTGTATCCCAGACGCTAGCTTTGATTAGTTAGTGGTTCTTCTAGGGCAACCATGCCGACTTACTAGGGATCATTGACTAGTCGAAGTTTGATTCTATACACACACAACACTAAAATATTATATTTATAATTATCTTAGAGCCGGCATTTAATTATATTTAAGGAACGATAGAAATTATGCATGCTAAAGAGATGTTAGTAGGAATACGATAGGCAAGTTAGTAGAGAGAAAAAAAATTACTTCTCGAAGATATCTAAGATTGACGGATGATGGATAATTGTGGAAGGTGGATATTAATTGAGCTTGGGAGCAAAATAGGGGTCGAAAGAAAAATATAATAGTAAAGAAAGAATGATAAATCGAAAGAAAAAAAAAATAATAGTAGAAAAAAGAAATAGTTGATTGGCTTGAAGTCGAGATTTAACGGCAAAATTAACGAGTTATAGCACTGTTATGCTATAGGGATAACAATAGCGTATGTTATCACATCAATTATAAAGGCGAGTTGCGGGCGGATGTCACGTCATAATCAATAGTTAACTCGTTTTATTATTTTGAAAGTTAACACAAGCTACTTATAAAACAGTGATCGATTTTATATACCACAATTTTAAGTTGTAGGATAATTTTAAACTCATAGTCCGCAGAAACATTCAAGCCGGAAATAAAGCGATGACATTGCGAGCTGAGAATAAATTTCTTAGTGTAAAATTTATTAATAAGTAAATCCCTGATATTGCGTTATCGAGATTACAATACAAAATCAACTATCACAATTCGAATCATACAAAGTAATTATTTAGATGTTGTCTCGCGTCGACAGGTACAAATTTTAATTTAGATGGGTAAAGACATTAGAACTGAAATGGGTTTCGGATGTGGGACGTTCTTAGGACACGTACTGTTTAGTAGCATAATTTAAATTTAGTAAAATCGGCCGTATTGGACATATTTCGTTTTGCGGATATATATATTTAACCGAGATTATCGTGGAGGTAGGCATAGTTCAAAGTTTATTAAACCCGACCTAGAGTCATAACCTATCTTTGTATGTCAGAAGAAAATAATAAATTTATTAGTAGTAGATTTTAGAGTCAATAGTAAATTTATTTTCCCGAGGTGCGACCTGAAACCTAGTTCGCACTAGGCCATTCAAATACTTTAACCGGTAATGTTGATTATAATAAATAAAGATGTTCGGGATTTATAATAATATTCTAATACTACTTTATTAAAATTGTTATTATGAAATTTAATAGGGTTGCCTATCAATTAATAAATAAATAATAACTCAATGATTTGGTTACAAGTTAGGAATGATAAGACGAACGAAACGCGGTTTTGACTTGTGGCAAGGTCAGCGCAGACTGTCACAGCGGGATTATCTTGTTTGGTTATTTATTAATATGAATTGCTAGAATTCTTAAATAATCTAGATTATTGGCATCTAATATGTACGTGATGTAATTGTAGATGATTAAAATTAGTGCTAAGGTAGGTTATTGTCGAAGTTATGGCACAACCTTAAAATTGTTAGTTAATGTGAACTGCATGTTGCATCTAGATTGTTTTATACAAACTAATTGATTGGGAGTTTTCACATATGTAGGCCGGGACATTGAGTTGATGAAATAGTGTTATCAAAATCATTCATCACGGAAAGATAAAGATATTTTATTTGCAAGTGTGAATACAAAAGTTTACTTCGGTTAGTATTATTCTGTTCTATACTAGTTTTGTGGTAGCGTTTTACCTAGGGTTGTTCTAAATTATAAGTAATTAAATATTAATTGTCTGTTGCTGTCTTCTACGTTAGAGAAAGATAAGGGGGACTCATTTTGTTATAGTCAGCTGTATGATAGATAATCCTCCTAGTAAATATTTCTTGTGATTGCGGTAGTAACATAGAATGTTTATAGGATGTTTTGTTCATTAACCGATTATCCTCACCGCAGCTGTGGATAGGGATGGCTAAAATATGTGAACAAAGGTGGAGAAGATTGGTCATTATAAATTAAAATAAATACTTGAATTGCATTATGCCTGACTAAATAGTGCGAAGAGGTGGAGTAACTATGTTAGAGAAATTCTCTATTGCATAATATTCGAACTTTTGACATTTTCAATTGTAACTTTAGAATTTTGATTAGAGTATTTAAATACTCTACTCTAAAGTTAACTAAGCGGGTCCAACGAAGAAGGCATGCTGAAAGCGAGGTCTTTGGTCGTCTATGCACACAATAAAATTATAGATGACACAAGGGAGCATTCTTAATTGGCACTGTTAAATTAGTAAAAGTAGCTTGTTTAGGATGTTCGAATATTTTTAGTCGCACTGGGCACAAATAGAACTTAGTTAAGCGTGTGGGTTGTTTGATTTACCTGGTGAAGTAATTGAATCGAAGTTTCGGAACTGTGCTGTAGAAGTGGGAATTACTCAGCACACAATAAAATTAAGTGGTTTCCATTTAGCTTCATTTCCTAAACTAGCCTTTCTAGAAGTTGTGAGAATTCTGCTGTAGGGTAATTCCATTCGAGGACGCCTTATGGAGTGTGGACCAAGGTAAATATGCTTGACTGAACAACAGAGAGATATTACCGGTAGCTGCGGAAATGAGGTTATTGACAGCATTTCATTTTAGCGTTATCAGTGGAACTCGCGCTACTGGGGAATTTTACAATCTGGACGGAAGGCTGAAAGTAGAGTAGAGTAATTAAGGAGTAACCAATTAGAGTTACAAACATTCGGGAGATTACCATCTTAATAATGTGTCTTGTGCGAGTGTAAAATTAAAATCATCTAATAAAAAATAAAAATAAAAAGAAACTAGCACTATTGAATCACGCAGTTTGGAATTCAGTAAATACGAGAAGGAACTCACGATATTAATTACCATTAATACTAAGACGAAGTGTCACCTTTAATGACTTATTATTTACCGATTTGACCGTTATTAGTAATATAAAAGGTAGGAAGTTAAGTAGAAGTTAAGGAGCGGATAAGATAGTTACCGGTATGTATGAAAGTAAGGGGATATTGACGTATTATATTTTAGCAAATGAGACTAAATGTTGTCTTTCATACATAGTAATAACTAGGGATGAGACATAGTTATTAGATAGGTTTTGGGATTAGTATTTGCTTATACGCATAAGCTCAGTACTTGTCAATTAGTATACAATGTCCAGCACGTACCGGGGTATTTACAAGTACTTATCGATGACGCATATATTGACAGTTAGACAGAGATTAATAGCGCACAAACTTCTAATTGTTCTAAACTACGGGGTATCTAGTTCAAAACTCAAGGACGTGTTTCGAGATGCGTACTCCTTTAGAGTGAATGAGTTTATTCATAAGTATTTACGATCGACAACCTTATTGTAAGGCGTTAAGACCTCTATTTGTATGCACGGTGAGTGGGTGTCACTGCGTACCGGACGGAAGCGAGTCTAGTATTCTATCTCGGTTATTTGCAGGATTAGACATTAGATGTATATCATCTAAAAAAAAAAGTTTTAACTGTTGGGCAATGATGTTATGCCTACTGGTTTTGGTTGATATGGGGGTTTGGTTAAGATTTCTTATCCGCGGAGAGGAAAATAGGTTTCGGTTGAAAGAAGAAGCTAATTAGGGATTGTGGAGGACGCGGGTTCGATCCCTGCCTGAGGTAGACAATTGTTCCGACGTTTCGTTATCTTAGGTAATTATATAAGTTAAGATGAGATTGGTAGCGTTGAAGTATGAAGGAAAGTTTTAATTCAAATTATTAATTATTATTCATTAGCCTAGTTGGAACAAAGACCGTGACGGCGAAGTGGTTGATGCTTCACCCACGAAAGATCCCAGGTTCGATTCATAGGTCGCAGCATTTAGATGCGAAGCAAGTTGTAAGAAAAGTTTTAAGTTAAAAGAAGGCCATGATGCCAGATGTACTTGAAATTATTCTAGGAAAATAATTTAAATAATGGATTAATTGAATGGTTCGGGAGATGTTATAAACTTTAAGTCGGAATCGTCATAGAGTTGAAGAGTTTTCGCTAGGGGGCGTTCGTAGACAGCGCAAGAGACTGTTATATTGATTTAAATTATATTATGATTTGTTGTTATGATGGTAAACAAAAGGCAAATCATTATTCGGAGGTTGTGTATGATTAAAGAAATGGTAGATGTCTAAGTTATTGGGAAATATTTACCGAAACTAAGTTTACTAGGATTTCGTTTCGAACACAAGAACTGGGTATGCAATTATGATTTTGTGTCAGTTGAATAGAATGAGGGGTGTGGGCTATTTTGCAATGGGAATGCTTATTGAGGAAGGAGTCCTTAGGGATTAGGAAGGAACTATAAATAGTAGGAATATCTTTGAGGAAGAGGGCTAGGATGACAATGAGGTTGTCAAGGGAGGCCGTGCTGTTTTGTACTTAATTAAGTACAGGGTTAAGATATAATTCGCCGCAGAAAAGAGTGGTACTTTATCTGCTTAAATTCTATCGGGGGCGGCTGTAACGGTACAGAATAAATGGTATCCGTCCGTTAGTAAGGAATGTATGGGAGTAGCACTAAAACAACTATTAATGCGTAGCACCATTAATATAATAAGCATGAAAAAGGGAATAATAAACTAGTTCAGAATAATGGTCAGTGGTCTAGGGCTTTATCTTTAGTTTGAATTTCGCGGGGACTGCTCTGTGTGCCCCTTGCGACATAGGCGCATAGCGTGAGTTATTTACTTGAGCTTCGCGTAAGGTTGCTAGTTTGACTTCTTTAGTTTGAATTTCGCGGGGACTGCTCTGTGTGCCCCTTGCGACATAGGCGCCGTCTAGCGTGAGTTATTTACTTGAGCTTCGCGTAAGGTTGCTAGTTTGACTTCTTTAGTTTGAATTTCGCGGGGACTGCTCCGTGTGGCCTTGCGAGGTTGGCAAGCCGGTGTACATACGGGCGGGCGCCACCTTTGGTCGGAATACGGAACTTTTTATAATTTCACAAAATACAGGATTATTGGCTTAAGTGGATGATTATTGAGAGGGAATTGTTAATAGAAGGCTACATTTAGATATTCAAACATGTAATATTGGCTATCTGACGAGATTTGGTTGGATTATGGAAAAACTTTAGAATTGCGCGGCGAACGGCGGCAATGAGCGAGCGAGAGGTTGGGAAAAAGATAGAAAGAGAGGTAGGATGTTATCTCCACGTGGCGCAACGCGAAGTTCGCGTATAACAAATAATAAGCGACGCGAAGGCGAGGCGCATCGAAAAACAGCTAGCGATTGGTTGAAGGGAGGAAAAGCGGAAAGTTGGGAGAGGGAAGTTAGGCGCGCGTGGCGCGAAAGTTAAGATGCTAGGGAAAAGGGAGGAAAATTAGCGGGGCATTCAATTTTGAGACGTCGGAGGCGTGGTCCGATTTAAGAGTACGGTAAAACTCATACGGGAAAACGAGCGTCCGAGCCTTTTAGCGCGCTAAGTGATATTCGAGTGGCGATTTTAACTAACATTGGTTGTGAAATAGAAGTGAATATTAAAGTAAAATTCTTGCTATCGCAACTCGAATAACTATAACAGAATGAAGTATTCTGGATCACGTTAGTGGACACGGGTAACGGTGCCAACAACAGCTAACGTGGTTTCAACAGGCTTCGGTCTGGAGGCATTTGGCTGTATTCAATAATGCCGGCGTTATCTATTAAAACGCTAAATAATACACTATCTTTGAGAGACTAACGGGGGAGAGACAGTTGTCTCCCTAGTGAAAATCGAAGATAGGTCAGACACCAATTAGCTGGAGGTGGGCACGTACAACCCCGTCCAAAACCGTCCCGCCTCCTTACACACAGTGTAGTGTTAGGATTTACACTCTGAGTATACTGGCTCGATTGATAGTCCATTTAGAAGTCTGTTGCTTGCAGGGGCGACTCGGCTTACACAACTCACCACGAAATTAAGTTAAATGTGGCTTGGGCCTAGATTGCAAAGTACACAAGTAGGGACTGTTAGTTCGACAAAATATATGCATTTCAAGTGAGGAAAGCTGTAGGAATCTATAGGTAGGCGGTTCTATATATTGTTAGTTAAGGGAGGGCAAGGTGTTTGCACGCTGTGCGTACATAAACTAGGTACGTGGGCCGCGGAGCCAGGCTGGATTAATTCAGACTAATAAGGTAGGGATAATTAAGTTGCGGTGCTAAATAAAATTTACGATGAAGTGATGTGGGTCCTATCTAGGCATGTAATCTGTTACCGTAGGCCGATAAAATTCTAATTGTTTTCCTAAAGTTGTTACCAATTAATTATTCATTTTAAATAATTAACAGAAGTATGATAATATCGTACCATCATTACTTTGGAATACCTAAAAGGTCTAGACTGGTTTCCTATTACAAGAAAAATACTAAAAAATATAGCAAATAAGCATAGCTGTACTGTGATGTTTGATTTCTAATACTGAAATGACCAAACAGGCATTTTTAGCTTTCCCTGGGGTGCGATACGGCCTTATATTGCTACACTCTTCAAAGTATTAAAAGTATACATCCGATACCTATTAGTAAAATATAAGCTGATACAAACTGAACAACTAAAACCAGTTTAGAACCTAGGATAATTCGTTGAAGGGAGACATTGCAAGCTATGAGCTTCTAATAATCTGAAACATAGAAATAATTGATTGATAACAACCTGCTAATTAGCCTGATAATGGTCTACTAATACCATTTGAATTCACCTTAATGGTCAAAGACCTCTTAAGATATGTAAGTACTTACTTCTAATAATATGAAACATAGAAATATTTGATGGGAACAATCTAAATCAATCGGACTAATGCCTAGTACAGTCTAATTTATACCTATTAAAGTGAGTGAAGGATAACTCCTAAGTGTAATTGATTCAATTATTAACAGAGATAATTACCTGATTTACTACCTACTAAAAACATACTAACTATGATTTAGTAGGCTATCAAATTGACCACTCAGTCTGAGAGACAGGGGTGGAAGTTAATGGAAAAATGATTAACTTAAGTTCACTTCCTAAAAGTCAAGGATATTGAATAAATTAAACATCTTTTAATAAACTTGAGATGTACTTATACTTTATAAGATCTGTATAATGAACACTAAGAGTAAACCAAAGTAATTTACTTCAAATGATAGTATTCTATTTAAGTTTACTTCCTAAATGAGTAGGATATTGAATAAATCAAACATCTTTTCATAAACATAAGATGTGATAGTCTGCCAATGCAGCCCATACAATGTAGTTATATTGATACTTTATAAGATCTGTATAATACACACTAAGAGTGAACCAAAGTAATTTTACTTCAAATGATAGTATTCTATTTAAGTTCCCTTCCTAAATGAGTAGGATATTGAATAAATCAAACATCCTTTGATAAACTTAAGATGTGATAATCTGCCAATGCAGCCAATCCAATGTAGTTATATTGGAACTTTATAAGACCTGTATAATAAATACTAAGAGTAAATAAAAGTAATTTTACCTGTATTAATAGCATTCTATTTTAGCCACCGCCTGAAGTGGCGTCTGAATAAATTATCCACCCTTTATAGAACTGAATATTAATTTTCTAATAAGACAAAAGGACAGTCATTTAATATTGTTACATTGTGATCTCTTTATAATAGACACAATAATCAGAGAAATAAGTGTGTCCGGTTGAATGCTGGCCTCCCACCTCTGTTCAATAAGTGACATCATAAGACATAAGTTCTTGCATTGAATAATTAAGTTCTTAATGTAAAAAGGATATTTAGTGATAGCAAGCCTTGAGATAAACTCTATTGATTTATGTGGAATAATAAGAATTTGAATTGCTAACACATAGTTCATGATGTAAAATGAAATTAAATTTTGAGGAGAGATGTAAATTCTCAGTTTTAAGGAATTGAAGGCACAAGCTAATAATTAAAGTTAAAGCCAATGTGACGCAGCCATAGTTAAACAATGAGATGAAAGGCACGCTATAGGGCGGCGGTTGGGGCCCATAAATTGCACAAGACTCTTATATTTCCACCAGACTTTTATATTTCCACAAGACTTTTAAATTGCACAAGACTCTTATATTTCCACCAAACTTTTATATTTCCACAAGACTTTTAAATTGCTCAAGACTCTTATATTTCCACCAGACTTTTATATTTCCACAAGACTTTTAAATTGCACAAGACTCTTATATTTCCACCAGACTTTTATATTTCCACAAGACTTTTAAACTTCCACAAGACTCTTATATTTCCACCAGACTTTTATATTTCCATAAGACTTTTATATTTCCACAAGACTCTTATAATTCCACAAGACCTTTATATAAATTGCACAAGACTTCTTATGTATCATGCTACTGTTAATAAATAATAATACCTGCAAGCTTAGCTATCATCTGATTATCTCTGAGTGGTTACAAATCTTCCCCGCAGCTGCAGTGAAGGATTTAGGTCACAGTTCAGACGGAGTCATTGCTAGGCAACACATATCTATGATATGATTTATAGACTGGTAGGTAATTAGGTCAGGAGAAAATAATTTAACACAGGGATAAGCCAATTACTAAACTTTCACGAAAGAACTTGAGTTACTTAAATGCGGTTAACAACGGAGGGTTCACTAGACGATCTGGCCAAAATAGTATTTATTATGATATTACATTGCTTGACTGAAATTCACTGCAAATAGAATTAAGCTATGCTAAGGTTTCATCATCATACAAACACTACGCACTCCACAAAAACTCAAAACACAACCATTAGATTGTAGGTAAATTAGGTTAAATAGTTTTAAGAATTAGATAATAAGTTAAGTTAAGGTAAAAGCAGCGATGATGTGTGTATGTATTATAAGGTAGACATAGATAGAGATATAGGTGAGGCGGAAAAGTTACAATAGTAAAGAGTGATGATAGTGCTCCTATCGTTAAAGCGAGATGCTTGCCTCATGACGAATCCTAGTGATTTGTAGGCTCCGGCACACACTTCAACGAGGTGTCTGTTGAAAGTTAAGCCTGTGTCTAGGGTGAGGCCTTAGTCGCGAATCTGCGTCACACGGTCGAGAGTGACGCTATTTATGGTGTAAGAATAGGAGATGGGTAAACGAGCACGAGTGAACGTAATGATTTTACACTTAGACGTGTTGAACTCAAGTTGATTACGCTCACTCCATGCGACAACGCCATCGATGTCCCTCTGCAACGCCTCGCAATCGGAGACACTTCCTACACCCAAGAAAAACTTTAAATCATCAGCAAACATAAGGCACCTAGCTGACCCGACGACACTAGGCAAGTCATTGATTATAATCAGAAACTGAGTAGGTCCAAGCGTGCTACCTTGACTTACACCAGAGCAGGTCACATACGATTCAGAGCGGTAATGCTGGAGTTGTACGTATTGCAAACGATTACAAAGTAACTCGAGAAAAGTTAAAGTAATTTAGGGGTAAATCCAATAAGTCAGCATTTTCTAAGTAGAATATCAGTATGGACACGGTCAAATGCCTCTTTGAAATTAAAATACGCGGTATCTACTTGCTTTTTAAAGTCCATTTCAACAGCGACGTAATCCACGAAATCTATATGATTAGTAACAGTAGACCTGCCTGCCCTAAAACCATGCTGAGCGTCGGTAAACTGCGGAGTGATCTGCCTGGTAATTTCACGGTTCAGAATGATTTCAAATACCTTGCCGAATGACGAGAGAACAGCTATCGGCCTATAGCTTTCAACCTCTGATCGGGAACCACTCTTAGGTATAGGGGTGACACTAGATACTTTTCACCTATTAGGGTAGGTAGCAGTTTTCAAAGCCAAATTGTATATAAATAAGAGTGGTGATAATAAAACATCAAAACAGTCTTTCATGATATACGGTGGTATGCAATCAGGACCAGCCGAAGAGTGAGCCTTTAATCGGCGAACTGCTAACTTCAGTTCACGCGGGGTAATGCTATCAACAGCAATGCGGGAGGAGGAATTGGCCGGGTTCGGTACGATGACGTCATTAACTGATACCATTAGATTTGTTGTCAAAAACACTGATCTAAAATAAGCAGCAAAAGCGTTTGCAGCATCAGTGCCAGAAACGGTTTCGCCTTCATATTTAAACTCATGATCAGTTTGCCTTGTGGATTGTTGATCCTTTATAAATTTCCAAAAACGTTTTGGATTACATCTAATGTCAGTTTCTGTTTGGTTAATATATACGCTATATGACTTATCGATCAGTTCCTTAACTTTCTGTCTGTAAAATTTGAACATTTCCCAATTAAACAGTTTTAGCTCCTCTCTGAATCTTTTTAAATGAAAATGCTTAGTTTTGATGTACTTAATTATTTCAGATGTAAACCGAGTCGGATAGTGGTACCGCGAATCACGCATATGGGGTCGTTTTAATGGAACGCAACTGTTTATACGTTGACCCAAGATGTCATAAAAAATGTTAACCGCCGTATCTACCTCAGTAGCCTGATATACCGCATCCCAGTCTATACAGGCAAGACTAGCGTACAACGAATGGAAATCCGCTTTGCGAAAGTTCCACTCAGGTGTTAAATCCTCGCAAACAGAGTGCGCAGGGCGCGCGCGGGCGGCGGGGCCGTACCGCGGGCGCGCCGGCCGCGCGCTGCGCACGCTCACCGCGAGCGGCTGGTTGTAAGGGTCCGCGGGTACCACAGGTGCAGCGCCACTCCTATGAAACCACTCATCGCCTAGATTACTCAGTACCACATCTAGCATTCCACCGTATTTGTTAGTAATAGTGTTGTATTGCTTAAATTTACAGTAACTTAACATACAGTCATACTGTATTAAAGAATTTTGCCCGCATGAATTTAAATTGAAATCTCCTGTGACAACAATATCTAGCTTTGGAAATTTTAAACAAATGTTTTCTAAGGCCGTAAAAGTTCTAAGATATTTGTCTTCGGTAGAGTTAGGTGGAATGTACACAACACAAAAAATCATTCGCTTATATTGCAAAGTAACTAAACCTATGACAAGTTCTAAATCATCCGAGACTGGACGGGTGTCCACATCAAGTACCTGCTGCACTGGAAGCGAATCTCGGACCGCCAGCAGCACACCTCCCCAGCCCGCGTCAGCGCGGTCATGGCGCAGCACTTTATATCCGGGCGGAAACACTTCCGCATCGCTCACACCGGCAACAAGGAATGTTTCGGTAAATGCGTAAAGATCAGCTGACTCTGACAGTATCCCCTTTTTGCAAACGTCGAGCTTAGAACGAAGTCCTCTAACGTTCTGATACAATAGTTCGTATAATTTAAATTTAGTTGGTTTGTTCGGCTTGTTGCGGTTTTCGAAATCTACTACGCCAGGGCTTTATGCAGACATCTTCTGCCCAGAGTTCGGGTGTTAAATATTTACTAACATACTTGGTAGGTACGGTCAGTTTAAAGGAGGCGTAATCGCCCCGCGACTTTAATACCTCGACGCAGCATTTGTTACCCGGACAGATGTTAGCCAAGTGTGCCGTAACTTGCTCAACCGTAGTGTCGATGTGTACATAATATAAATGTAGATATGATTTACGCTCAGCTGCTGATAGTACACAAGCAGTAGACCCAGGGATGGCCATACCGCGAGTTACGTTGTTAACGGGCGGGCGACGGGATTGCCGGTGTTTTACCTCAACCCACTTGGTAGCGGCGAAATCATCGGTGGCTGCATCCAGCTGCGATTGCGTTATCGAAGCATCGGCGTACGCGCGTGCGGCGGTCGGCCGCGACGCGTCACCGCCGCACGCGCAGTGTTAATGCTATTGGTCGATAATTTTCTAGTTTGTCTTTATTATCTTTTTTATGTAGAGGCTTTATAACAGATATCTTTAAAACTTCTGGAAAAACACCTGTTGCAAAAGACAGATTTATCATGTGCGCTAAGATAGGTGCAATCTCATTTTTACACTCTTTCAGTATACTTGATTTTATTTTATCATATCCTGTAGCATTAGTTGACTTAAGACTACTTATTATTTTAACTATTTCATATTTATCTGTTGGATTCAGGAACAAACTATTACAATTATAACTTAAATTTGAGTTTACCAATGTTCTATAATTTTTATTCATTTTATAATTTTCATTTGTATTTGTAATGTTAATATAGTAATTATTGAATTCGTTTGCAATGTCTATGGGTTTATCTATTAACTTAGTATCTATAATCAGTTTATCTATATTCAAGTGAATTGGATTGGTAGCCGTTCGATTTTTAATAATATCCCATGTGCTTTTGCATATGTTTGTCGAGCTATTAATGTACTGGATAATGGATATCTTTTGAGCTTGGTGTATACACTTCTTTAGGAGTTTCGTATATTTCACTTATTTTATTTTATTTTCTTGTTGACAGAATTTATAGTAGTTAAAACGTAACTTTCTTTTTGTAACCGTAGACTATTTTATGCCTTTAGTAAACCATTTCTTTAATTTTTGTCTTCTGCTTATTTTAACTCGCTTCATTGGGAAACACAGTTTATAAAACAACAAAAGATCATCATGGAAAGAACTTAAAGATAAATTTGCATCATTTTCGGCGTACACGCTTGCCTATGATAAATTTTTCATGCAATCCTTAAATTTAGAGATATTTTCTAAACTGTAGTCTCTTTTTTTTACAAAACAATTATCAATAGGGTTTATGGCATTTAAGATTTCGAATTTAAGACATTGCGCTGTATCATGATCCGATAATCCTAGATTTAAAACTTTACATTGAGTTAGAGGTATGTTACTTATTATTTGATCGAGACATGCATTTTTTCGTGTTGGGACCTTTATATGTAATTTAAATTTAGAATTCATTGTTATTCGATTTAATTCATCAGAAGCCCTTGATTTCTTTAAGATGTCTATGTTTAAGTCTTCAGTTATTATTATTTTATGTTTTATTTTCTGCTTGAGTCTATTTAGGATTTTTCAAATTTTTGTAAATATAATGATCAATTAGAAGAAGGTGTTCTATAAATACATATTATAATACATTTAATAGCCACTATCTCGATACCGCAACATTTGAATATTAGTTCTTCTGCAAAATCATTTAGAAATTCTATCTTTTTTACTTGCATATTATCCTTACATAGGATACAAACGCTATCTCTCTTCTGTTTTGCTCTTAAAATGAATTTACTAAACGGTAGCTATTCATATGTATATTTCCTTCACTGCCTGATCTATAATGAATGTTTCACTGAAACAAAGAACATTGAAACATTCGTTTTTATCTCTTAGTTCATCTAACGTTAACTCAATCAAATCTTTTTTGCTTAGTAAGCCAGCTATATTTTGATGCAGTATAGAAAACAAAATGTTATTTTCACTAGTCATAATATTTTGATTAGAGAAATTTTTATTACTAATCTTTGCGAAAAAGAAATTTATTTGTCCAACCAACTTGTTTGCGACGGCGCGCCACGCGCCGCGCAAGGAAAGACACACACACCGGGCACACAGCGTGACGTCACAGCCGCGAGCCGTATAAAAAGCGCCCGCGCACGCAGCTCGCAATCAGTCGCTGCCTCGACGCCGTCGTCGACGCATCGCCTGACCCGACCTAGGCTGCACGGTACGGGCTTTCACCGTATGTGCGCATCTGGGCCGATAGGGATCTCGGGTTGTAGCGGTACGGGCTTCCACCGTATCTTTGCTCACCCGGCCTCTGTCCTTAGGGACGTTTGAGTCAATCCGCGGTAGTTATAGATCCCGGGCGTGATTTAGTGGTTGTGGGTACGTAGTATCGGTATAGACAGGTATCCTCAGGTTGGAACAGTGCGGGCTCCACCGAGAGCTGCTCACCTGGGTTTCCCTGTCTGTAGATTAGTGGAGTGTTCTCTTACCGTAGCTGTGACCGTGCGGGCATGCCCCGCACTCGCTCGTCTGAGACCTCCGTTCCCCTGGAACTGTTCACGTAGGGCCGTATTCCGTTTCCGTAGAAACCCCACGATCACTATCGTCGCGCCCCCCGTAGACGTAGCTTAGTGCTTAATTTAAATAAAGGGGCGTAAAAGACCCACCCGTACGATAATTGTATACCTGTGTTTATTTGTCGCATACCCGTGGCTAACCCTTCTAACGCTGAGCTAGCTAGGAAACCTTCTAAGCCCCACCGGCGGAAGGAAATGTAGGATTCACTCTCGGCGTGCTCCCGCCACGAGAGTCCGGGGTTCGACTACCCGCCAGCAATCCATTACATGTTTATTTATTCTAAAATAGTCAGTAATTGAACACGTACTTATTCAAAAAGAATCTATATACACACATCAAAAGTGTCTAGGGATCAAGCATTTTTATGCGGATTTCTTGAGATTGAGATGTGGCTTTGTAATAAATTTATGATTTTATAAATTTATATGGATCCTTTTTGGTGCATTTCATAATTTGAAACAGGAACTTTCAATCAATTTCTAGTAAAAGATGAAAATCAGCTGTCAATAAATTCCCTATAAAAACATACAACGCATTGAAGACATTATTAGTGCTACTGTTTCCCTACTACTGATTAAAACCAACGTTATTATGGAGCGGCGACGTCATTTAAGCAGGGAAGAAATGCTCAGAGCCGTGGGAATGATAGAAGCTGGTTCCCGGCAACGTACTGTGGCTTTAGCTCTGAATACAAGTCAGAGTGTTATCAGTCGACTTTGGACACGTTACCGAAGCACTGGTACCGTGGCTGAGCGCCATGGAGGACGGTATCGCTGCACCACACGGAGACAAGACCGATACATTCAAATCACAACTCGAAGAGCTCCAACAATAACCGCCATGATGTTAGCCGTGAGGCTTCATCACTCTTCAGGGAACTTAATTAGCGACCAAACAGTCAGAAACCGCTTGCATGAAGTGAACCTTCATTCCCGAAGACCGCTAAGGGTACCACCTATAGCAATGCACAATCGTAGGATTCGATATCAATGGGCTCTTGAACACAGAAATTGGGCAGAAGAATAATGGCGTTTTGTGTGCTTTTCTGATGAGTCTCGTTTTGGTATGAGACCGGATACAAGACGCATACGACACTGGACCCATACATGAGTCGAGTCTGAACCCCTGGACGCCAACAGCGATTAAAATCCTGCCAGGAAGTCCATCCTTATAGTGGTGGAACCATCATGGTATGGGCGGGTATTTGGATCGGCGGAAGAACTGAGTTGATTTGGATCAGAGGCAACCTCAACGCTCAAATTTATGCTGAGACGATTGTATCAGACGTCATCGTTCCTCTACAAGTGCAAATCGGTCCCTTATTTCAGTTAATGCATGATAATGCACGACCGCACACCGCAAGAGTTGTAAGACAGACTCTCGCCGCAGCTAACATCAATGTCATGCCCTGGCCTGCTCAGTCGCCAGACTTGAACCCGATTGAGCATGCATGGGATATGCTACAGAGAAGAGCTCTGCCGAATATGGAGGGTATCCAGTCGCAAGAAGACCTTTTTTTGTTGTTGCAACGAACATGGGCGGCCATTCCACAGCGTGATTTGGATGAACTCATTTTGAGTATGCCAAACCGATGTTCTTGTGTTGTTAGTGTTCGCGGTAGAAACACGGATTATTAATTGTTTAAGTTACCCAATAAAATTTTTAAGAAAACTGTTATTTCAGTCTTTTTTTCGAACTTTGATGTTAGTGGTTCAAATGTCAAAAATCCCTTTATTAGGAAAATGGCAAATTTCTTTATTAATGCAAAGGTGACTTGGTTTATCGTTACTGTAGACAAACGAAAACACTTTATTTGATGAATCCTTAAAGAAAATTTTAATTAATATCAATCAGGAGAAAAGTTATTGCAAAAATATATGTTGATCCCTAGACACTTTTGATGTGTGTAGTTGGTTACATGAGAATAATTTCTATGATCTAAAGGATTTTTTCTTTTTTGATGGCAATAAAAATAACGGATTGTGATTGATGATTGATTTTATTTAATTAATTAGTTTTTACATAAATGTTTAAGAATTTGCATGCAATATTAATTTGCAATTCATACTACTACGCACATTAAATATTGTAACATCTTTTAAACCCATGCAAATAAAGATTTATTATTATTATTACATTAATGAACAAAATCAACCAATTTCATATTTAAGTTGAAAAGAAAGCCTGTCTTTTGGTATAATATGGCAACATGACTAAATGTTTATAATAAATGAGTAGCATCGGTTTGAAAATTTTGCCGCTTTTTTCGGCTCTAGCTCAGAACTAGTTTTTGTCATTTAGCGGCCTTTAAGCTTATAGACTGCAGTACTTTTTTTTCTAGCCCGTCTTCTACTTCTTGAATACCAACAACGGATATTCCAGTTTATTATAGTGTACATTATACAAATACTACACTGAACCATTCACTGCAAATGTAACTTTGTAATCCTATATATTTATATGGGATTACAAAGTTATTTATGTAGTTGGTGTATCTAGAAAACAGAACAGAAATTGCAAAATATTTTAGTTTTTCCTTGATTACTTCACTAATAATTGTATACTACATTTGAAGCTTCTATGTCTGCTAGAAGTGATCGATCAGTCAGTTAGTGACAAAATTAAGAAACTTTGACTAGTTATAATTCTTAAACTACTGGTTCAAATTGAATGAAATTTGATATATACCGTGTCTATACAATGCTTGCTTGGTTACTGAAAATTTAGGCTTCTAGTTTTATCCACAACTAAGTTATAGGGGTCGAAAATGGCCTGAACTGCTTCGAGAAAAGGATGGTACGGCCGTGCCGCTTTTTTTGCTCGTCTTGGCGGGGGCACTACCGTGCCCCCAGATATTGGTTCTTGATTCTTAATTCGTAAGGCGGCGTTGGCGGGCAGGGAGTGTGGCGGCTGTAACCTCCCCACCCCTCTTAATTTCTATACCTAAATCTAATGCCTTTCACACCTATATGCCTAGCTACCTTATAATGCATACACACATCTTCGCCGCTTTTACCTTAACTTAACTTATTATCTAATTCTTAAACTATTTAACCTAATTTATCTACAATCTAATGGATATGTTTGTATGATGATGAAACCTTAGCATAGCTTAATTCTATTTGCAGTGAATTTCAGTCAAGCAATGTAATATTGTAATAAATACTATTTTGGCCAGATCGTCTAGTGAACCCTCCGTTGTTAACCGCAATTAAGTAACTCAAGTTCTTTCGTGAAAGTTTAGTAATTGGCTTATCCCTGTGTTAAATTATTTTCTCCTGACCTAATTACCCACCAGTCTATAGATCATAACATAGATATGTGTAGCCTAGCAATGACTCCGTCTGAACTGTGACCTAAATCCTTCACTGCAGCTGCGGGGAAGATTTGTAACCACTCAAAGATAATCAGATGATAGCTTAGCTTGCAGGTATTATTATTTATTAAAAGTAGCATGATACATAAGAAGTCTTGTGCAATTTACATGACATACTAGAGGATTCTGGTAATTTAATAGCCCCTCCCCGCTATTAGCATGCCGACCAGCTCATTGTATTATATGAGCCCTGACCAGATTGAATTTAACTTTAATTATTAGCTTGTGCCTTTAATTCTTTAAAACTGAGAATTTACATCTCTCCTCAAAATTTAATTTCATTTTACATTATGAACTATGTGTTAGCAATTTAAATTCTTATTATTCCACATAAATCAATAGAGTTTATCTCAAGGCTTGCTATCATCCAAATATCCTTTTCACATTAAGAACTTAATTATTCAATGCAATAACTTATATTCAGTTCTATAAAGGGTGGATAATTTAATCAAACGCCACTTCAGGCGGTGGCTAAAGTAGAATGCTATTAATACAGGTAAAATTACTGTTATTTACTCTTAGTATTTATTATACAGGTCTTATAAAGTTCCAATATAACTACATTGGATTGGCTGCATTGGCAGATTATCACATCTTAAGTTTATTAAAGGATGTTTAATTCATTCAATATCCTTGACTTTTAGGAAGTGAACTTAAATAGAATACTATCATTTGAAGTAAATTACTTTGGGTTACTCTTAGTGTTCATTATACAGATCTTATAAAGTATAAGTACATCTCAAGTTTATTAAAAGATGTTTAATTTATTCAATATCCTTGACTTTTAGGAAGTGAACTTAAATAGAATACTATCATTTGAAGTAAATTACTTTGGGTTACTCTTAGTGTTCATTATACAGATTTATAAAGTATAAGTACATCTCAAGTTTATTGAAAGATGTTTAATTTATTCCATATCCTTGACTTTTAGGAAGTGAACTTAAATAGAATACTATCATTTGAAGTAAATTACTTTGGGTTACTCTTAGTGTTCATTATACAGATTTATAAAGTATAAGTACATCTCAAGTTTATTGAAAGATGTTTAATTTATTCAATATCCTTGACTTTTAGGAAGTGAACTTAAATAGAATACTATCATTTGAAGTAAATTACTTTGGGTTACTCATAGTGTTCATTATACAGATTTATAAAGTATAAGTACATCTCAAGTTTATTGAAAGATGTTTAATTTATTCAATATCCTTGACTTTTAGGAAGTGAACTTAAATAGAATACTATCATTTGAAGTAAATTACTTCGGGTTACTCTTAGTGTTCATTATACAGATTTATAAAGTATAAGTACATCTCAAGTTTATTGAAAAATGTTTAATTTATTCAATATCCTTGACTTTTAGGAAGTGAACTTAAATAGAATACTATCATTTGAAGTAAATTACTTTGGGTTACTCTTAGTGTTCATTATACAGATTTATAAAGTATAAGTACATCTCAAGTTTATTGAAAAATGTTTAATTTATTCAATATCCTTGACTTTTAGGAAGTGAACTTAAGTTAATTATTTTTCCATTAACTTCCACCCCCTGTCTCTCAGACTGAGTGGTTAATTTGATAGCCTACTAAATCATAGTTAGTATGTTGTAGTAGATAGTAAATCAGGTAATTATCTCTGTTAATAATTGAATCAATTACATTTAGAAGTTATCTTTTACTCACTTTAATAAGTATAAAGCTGACTGTACTAGGTATTAGTCTGATTGATTTAGATTGTTCCCATCAAATATTTCTATGTTTCATATTATTAGAAGTAAGTACTTACATATCTTAAGAGGTCTTTGACCATTAAGGTGAATTCAAATGGTATTAGTAGACCATTGTCAGGCTAATTAGCAGGTTGTTATCAATCAATTATTTCAATGTTTCAGATTATTAGAAGCTCATAGCTTGCAATGTCTTCCTTCAACGAATTATCCTAGGTTCTAAACTGGTTTAAGTTGTTCAGTTTGTATCAGCTTATTTTTACTAATAGGTATCGGATGTATAATTTTTTTATACTTTGAAGAGTGTAGCTATTTTAAGGCCGTATTGTACCTCAGGGAAAGCTAAAAATGCCTGTTTGGTCATTTCAGTATTAGAAATCAAACATCACAGTACAGTTATGCTTATTTGCTATAACTTTTTAGTATTTTTCTTGTAATAGGAAACCAGTCTAGACTTTTAGGTATTCCAAGTAATGACGGTACAATATTATCATACTTCTGTTAATTATTTAAAATGAATAATTAATTGGTAAGAACTTTAGGAAAACAATTAGAATTTTATTGCCCTGCGGTAACAGATTACTTGCCTAGCTAGGACCCACATCACTTCATCATAATTTTATTTAGCGCCGTAACTTAATTATCCCTACCTTATTAGTCTGAATTAATCCGGCCTGGCCTCGCGGCTCAAGCACCCATCCTATGTACGCACTGCGTGCAAATACCTTGCCCTCCCATAACTAACCATATATATATCCGCCTACCTATAGATTCCTACAACTTTCCTCACTTGAAAATGCCTATATTTTGTCGAACTAACAGTCCCTTTTGTGTACCTTGCAATCTAGGCCCAAGCCACATTTAACTTAAATTCGTGATGTGTGGTGAGAGTCGCATTGCCCCTGAAAGCAACTAACTCCTAAATGTTCCATCAGTCGAGCCAGTATACTCAGTGTGTTATTTTCCTATCACTACACTGTATGTACGGAGGTAGACTCGAAATTGGACTGGGTCATACGGGTCTACCTCCAGCTAAATGGTGTCTGACCTATCTTCAACTTTCACTAGGGAGACAACTGTCTCTCCCCCATTACTCCGTCGAAGATAGTGTATTGTTTAGCGTAATGATATAAAACGCCGATCTTATTAAATACAATCAAAGATCATCCAGACCGAAGTCTGTTGAAAGGTACATAGGTTTTCGTTGCCACCGTTACGCGTTTCCGCCGATGTACCCCGGAATACTTCATTCCGTTAACGGATTCGAGTTGCGACCGCAATAGTTTTACTTTATTAATCACTTTCAATTTCACAAATCTTAATTAATATTGCAGCTCGAATATCACTTAGCGCACTATCAAAGCTCGGACACTATTTTTCCCGTATGAGTAGTACCGCACTCTTAAATTGGACCGCACCGCCGACGTCCCAAAATTGAATGCCCGCTAATTTTCCGCCCTTTTCCCAAGCGTCTTAACTTTCGCGCCATGCGCGCCTAACATTCCCCCGCACGAGTCCGCTTTTCCTCCCTTCAACCAATCCCTAGCTGTTTTTCGATGCGCCTCGCCTTCGCGTCGCTTAATATTTGTTATACGCGAACTTCGCGTTGCGCCACGTGGAGATATCATCCGACCTCTCTTTCTATCTTTTTCTCAACCTCTCGCTCGCTCATTGCCGCCTTCGCCGCGCAATTCTAAAATTTTTCCATAATCTAACCAAATCTCGTCCGACAGCCAATATTACATCTTTGAATATCTAAATGTAGCCTTCTATTAACAATTCCCTCTCAATAATCCTCCACTTAAGCCAATAATCCTATATTTTGGGAAATTATAAAAAGTTCCGTATTCCGACCATAGATGGCGTCCGCCCGTAGGTGAACCACTTTGCCGACTCGCAAAGCCCCGCGAAATTCAAAATAAAGATAAAGTCCTAGTCAACCTAGCAACCTTACGCGAAGCCCAAGTAAATGACTTCCGCTAGACGGCGCCTATGTCGCAAGGGACGCGCAGAGCAGTCCCCGCGAAATTCAAAATAAAGAAGTCAAACTAGCAACCTTATGCGAAGCTCAAGTAAATAACTCACACAAGACGGCGCCTATGTCGCAAGGAGCACACAGAGCAGTCCCCGCGAAGTTCAAACTAAAGATAAAGCGCTAGACCACTGACCATTATTCTGAACTAAATTATTATTCCCTTTTTCATGCTTATTATATTAATGGTGCTACGCATTAATATTTATTTTAGTGCTACTCCCACACATTCCTTACTAACGGACGGATACCATTCATTCTGTACCGTTACACGGCCTGAGTCGCCACATAATTTATTATCATCACGTATCGGTTAAAGAGTTTGTAAGCACATTCCTAAACGCGTGCAGATCCGATAAAAATATGTCACGGCATCCTCCCTCCAACATCTACGTAGTATTACTGTATAAATAGTCTTGTAAGGTTTAGATAATAAGTTAGTCACAATGTAGTCACTGTAAATATACAACATCACTTTGAGAGACGCAGTCGTTATTTACCATCGCCATGGAATCCCATCATCATCACAACCTCTCACACTTCGTACGACGGAACTCTGGTGACCCCGCTTAAGCAACAAGCAACCTTCCAACGGAGTACCACGAAAAGAACACGTGAGTCATTTGCAATATCTACACATCAACCATGGCAGTAACATTGTGTTCAGCGACGGACGCAACATGATTTTCAAAATAAAATCACTACGCCGAGCCACACCGAGCTGCGACTGCGTCATTTAACATCACTCTTACAACTCACAACTTTGGCTTCCTTTCCGGCACATCGTATCAAGAACGTTTCATCGACCAAGGCAAAGAAATAAGGTATTTGATAATAATTATGACATACATAATAAATAATATTTTTGAAATTGATATAAAATATGATATAATAAATAATTTTGTAATTATCATTATTAATATTTAAAACTAAATTAATATTTATACTTATAGACTCAATTAATATTTGCATGCCAGTTTTGGTAAAACATGTATGTACATACTATTATCATGACCAGCTATATTACCATGTTTTAGGCGAATAAATGATTTTTGATTTGATTTGATTTTGATTACCCAGAAAAGCAATGCGATATAGAATATACTAACGATTTCATAACTGTACACATTACGTTATAAATAAATTGTGCGGTGCAGCGAACGCACAAGAATTTCCGACGCAGCACTTTTCGCCGTTTGCTCTACGCTTGCGCAAATTCAAGATCACGGCATTAATGACTATACTGCTATACGGAAACAATTATGTACAGAGTTGTGGATTTTTCTATAGAAGTAAATAAATAAAATCCAAAGGAAAATAGAATAAATGTATGCAACGAGTATTCACCCGTTTAACCGCCTCACTTACCGACTGACAAAGTGGTTTGAGGTATGTTATTTATAATTACGGGAAGAGATATTTAGAAGCATTATTTTACCAGTCGATTGTTTTATGAGATATTATTACACTTCATAAGACACTTAAATGCTACTAGCTACCTCCAGTGCGAATTGATTTCTCCGGTTATCTGATAAAGAGCCAAGGAATACGCCAGTTCGAGGATAATTATGAAGCTATAATGAAGTTGTACTCAAAATGAAGATATTCAACAAGTTTAAAATGCTTTGATTGTGCAATAAAAATATAGTAGAATAAATAAGCACAAAAATGTACCATGTTTGGGTAACTAATGTAATAATAAGATTTTAGTCAATTTTAATTATATTTTTTAGCTAGGCACTTATTTCCTTATATTAAGTATGTATATTGAATGCAACATATCTTATCTCTATGTACTTAATGTTTAATCTTAGTCAATTCTATTTTTTATGTTTTGTTATTATGTATTTTATTAAGTCTAATAGTTCAATTTATTATTAACATGTAATGCGTAATTTAAAGTTCATTGCAAGAATATGCATAATTTAAAGTTGTACTTGTTTATGCCACTTAATTTGTGTGTATAATATAGTCTTGGTATAACGTGATTTAAAAATAATATTAGTAACAATATTATGATGTTGAGAGGAATTATAAAAAATATTCGTGTACGTAAATATAAAACGACCGATCGTTTTTAAAAGGTATACCTATAATAAGTATTTTGTTCAAATACAAGGAAACAGCTCTCTTAGCAGCATTCAGCAAGCCAGCTAGCCATAAGGTTCCATCGCAGCAACGTAACGCTTCCTGGATCCTCGGCATCACTCGACGGTCAAAATAAGTACCGTCGCACTCCACACGTCTCGACTCACAGCAGACATGGTAGCACACGCTCGTCTCGAGTCACGTAGACCGGAGAACGCTCGTTTTGTCAATGAAGACTTGAGCACGCTCATCACGACTTAACGTGGATTAGAGCACCACTGGCATCTCCAAGCTGAAGACCTGATGGTTTTTTCATTCCCTTTTCAAGAGGGGGAGTACTGTGGCGGCCTGAGTCGCCACATAATTTATTATCATCACGTATCGGTTAAAGAGTTTGTAAGCACATTCCTAAACGCGTGCAGATCCGATAAAGATATGTCACGGCATCCTCCCTCCAACATCTA
The DNA here is from genome assembly GCA_963921215.1 of Scoparia ambigualis. Lineage (NCBI taxonomy): Eukaryota > Metazoa > Arthropoda > Insecta > Lepidoptera > Crambidae > Scoparia > Scoparia ambigualis. Next base: position 30,301,994 of record OY992512.1, on the reverse strand, counting down.
CGTAGTATTACTGTATAAATAGTCTTGTAAGGTTTAGATAATAAGCTAGTCACAATGTAGTCACTGTAAATATACAACATCACTTTGAGAGACGCAGTCGTTATTTACCATCGCCATGGAATCCCATCATCATCACAACCTCTCACACTTCGTACGACGGAACAGGGAGCAATAAAGGTTCACACTCCTCAACAATCTTTCGTTTTATACACTTTAGACATGTGGCAACCTCTCAATGTCGATTCGTTAGAGCGATCTGACATAAAGGCGCCGGTGGAGAGCGGCGCGGCGCGGCAAGGCAGCGCTCTAGCGACGCAACAGACGCTCGCGCGGAGGTAAGCTTATCGCAGTTTCAGCTCTAACAAATACAAACTTAAGAATCTTAAATTTTTAACATTGGAAATGTTTTTTCGATCGCGATGGTAGGGGGCCATTTTCAGCGAAAGTGCGACATCGCTCTGTCGTCGTCAATTTTAGGGTTACGCGGGTCAATGGAGTATCAAAAGACGTGTCTTGACAAGATCTACAAGATGATGTAAAAAAAAATTAAAAAGTCAAAAACTTTTTCGAAAAAGTGCAAAAATGTCGAAAAAAGGCCTGATTTTTTTGTGACTTCTCAACTTGAATCGACGATATCTCAAAAACAAAAAGCGATATCGAAAAAATTAAAAAAAGCACTCGGGGTATTGAGTTAAGCTACAGTTTGCAAAAAACGGAACCTCGCTGTCTGTAATGGAGTTGGAGAAAGCTTTACCTTTATGCGGCGGAGTTTTCGCGGCGCGCGCGTGTACTAGTGAGTTTCGTGTACTAGTGGCAAAATTTAATATTTTTTTATTTAAATTGTAAACCTTGACGTTTTTAGATTACATAAAAAAATAAGTAAATTTTTTTTTTAAATTAATATGAATAGTAAATTTTTTTTTTATTAATTTTGGTTTTAGTTGTGATTGTTGGCGAGGACAATAACTTGAAAGTAGGTTACGAAGTAAATCTGTTTGCCAGTCCTCGCACGAGGACGAGGTCGCCATTCAACCGGCTAGTACCATGCCAACCGCCAGACATAACAGTCGCGCTAAGGCGCGCCGCGGGGTGCAGCGATTTCGTGAAGAGGACGCCATTCAACCGGCTAGTAGGTACAATGCCAACCGTCAGACATAACAGTCGCGCTAAGGCGCGCCGCGGGGTGCAGCGATTTCGTGAACGTCTTTCAAATATCAATAACATCAAAGTGATTACATCTACGTCTGCGTCTAGCGTTGATACCGCTTCGAATAGTTCAGTGATGATAGAGAGTCAATTGTGTCGGAGACAAAGGTGTCGCGATCGGGCATTGAAGAAGAATCGATTGGACAATTTTAAGAAATACATGGACGATAACTTCTACGCGCACACGCTACAAAGTTACTGTCACGTTTGCGAGCGGATGTGGTGGAGTAACAAGTTGAGGACTTTGAAACTTTACAGGCCTTTACAAGCCTTTACAGGACTTTACAAGCCTTATAAAATGTTTAGAATGTAAATTAATTGTAAAGAAAATTATATTGTTTACATTACCCTATTGTAGTAGTTTGCCACAGGAGGAAAATTCTATTAGACATAAGCTTAATCTGACATTACATTTATTTTGCAAAAATTTATAATGCATTTAATTGACACTAACAATTATGTTAGTAATTTTTATTTGACAAGAGATAGTTATTATCTGCTAAATTATTTTAAGCGACAAATAGCTTTATCGCTATCCTATTGTATTCAAACGTCAGCCAAAAACTTGGCTAAACAAGTTGCTTCTATTGAGCAATGTATATTTGACATAGACGTCAGTAGTGTTTCTACTGACATTCCAATTAATTATTTAAATTAAATTATATGACAAAAGAGGAAAACTCTTGCGAAATGTTTGTTAATAAAATGAAATTAAATGAATGTAAAAATAGCTTTAGCAAAAGCCCATGTCAATCATTAAATTTAAAAAATGTACAGTCTTTAAACATTGTCCACCAGAACATCCAAGGAATGATTGATGGGCAAAGATTTGGAGATTGAATTGTTCATGAACTGTAATAAAATTGATATTCTTTGCATAACAGAACACTGGCTTAAATACCATCAGTTCATGTTCAATTTTAAGAATCATTTGGTAGGAAGTTCGTTCAGTCGAGGAAATGCTATACATGGTGGCTCCTTAATTATTGTTAGTAAAAAGTTTACATTAAAGGAACGCAAAGACATAGTGAGCCTCTCGGTTGAGCGAACAATAGAAATAGCTTGTGTGGAGTTGGAGCAGTTTGTTGTATTAAGTGTGTACAGACCTCCTTCCGCATCATATGATTTTTTCGAAAAAGTTATAGATGAGGCATTACATAAAGTCCGTAATGTAGGTAAAACAATAATTGTTTGCGGGGACTTTAATATTAATTTGTTAGAAAATTCCAAAATGTCAACTAAAATTAAAAACCTATTTCTATCATACAACTTAAATCATTTATTTTTGGAGCCGACAAGAATAACTGCCACTTCGGCCACCTGTATTGATAACATATATACAAATGTAAAACCACTGGCTAAGCAAATTATTAATAACCTGGACTCTGATCATTGTGGCCAAATGGTCAGCTTTCCACACCAGCGTAAACAAGTGACGAAAAAGAATATCACTGTTGTACCAAAAACTGCAGGTCGGCTGGAACGCTTTAAAAGCAATCTAGATACAAAATTAAATTATTTAGAATACTATGACAACCCTAATGTCTTTTATAATAATTTTTTTAACATTTATTGTTCAGAATTTAATAAAACTTTTATTCCAAAAAAGATCTCAGTTAGTGGTACTGTAACTTTTAATGAATGGGCTACAATTGGTATTGTTACGTTGTAAATTCAGGGCCCTGTCTGCCTTTACTTATCTACAAAAGAAGTTCGCAATGGTTGAATAGTACTTACCTGAAATAAAATTAAATTAAAACATGGTGTTAAATGTTAGTGTTGGAGTGTGAGTTTTTAGTTGTGCAACAGCGTTGGGAAGCTTTTGATAACCCATGGCGCTGCGAGTCCCTGGTTATGATAGGTTGCAGCCCCAGATACACAGATAGCAGACTGCGGGACCCTAATTTATGTAACAGTTCTGAACTATTATAAATAGGCCCCGTGTTGATAATTTCAGATGCTTCGAGAGGCCCGTCTCGCCGCCAGGATTTAGAGCTGGGCCCTAAAGCCTGGACGCGAGACCTGCCTCTTCGGGGCACCAGCGGCCACCTGCTGCCAGCGAGCTGTCGCCGCACAGGCGTTGACGCTTTTTTTTTACCCCCACTCTGGGTTTAATCGTTCTTTATTCAGGAACATATTTTTACATTAGGGTTTCTCGAAACCTTAACCTAGTATTTTCTTTTATATCCAACTACACCAAGCGTTGGTGAAGTTGTGAAACATTTGAGGATCTGCGAGTTCGACCTGTGTGAAGTTGTATGGTGACATCGTCTCCAGATTCGGATCGACTATACGATCCTGGCGTCCATAAATATTTATTTTATATCGGTATAACCCCACGGTTCTCTAGAGTATCGGCTTTAAACGTGTGAGAGTTTTAATACGGTTAAACGGTTTAAAACATTTAATTTAATATTTTTATAGACGGAGTAATTTAATTTTAATTTCAACTTCATACTCCGAACGGTATTGGCTTTATCCCGACCCCCACTCACGACCATAGCTCGTACGACTGAGATATTAGCTGGCTGGTTAGGCAGTAGTAGGAACAGTATTATAAAATTTATTTTAAATTAAAATTATCACCGACCCGCTTGGTCACTTTTGACTCTTAGGATTTTAGTGTGTTTTAGGGGGTGATATAGCTTTGGAATAAGGTTTAGATTACTTTAAACAGTAAATTATAGTTGGCAAAATTAATAGAAAGTTTGTTGAACTTTCATTTGAGATTGACCCTAGGGTCAATTTCGACTGATAGTTTTTATTTGTGATTTTCGGCTAAATAAATTAAAAGGAGTAACGTAGATGAATTGTACCTAACATAATATAAGATAAAATTGTGACTAACCCCCCTCTTTTAAATAATAAGAATGAAATAAAATTTATAATTTTATTTTATTGTTGTTGGACAAAATATTTGTGTGTTCTTTTACAATATACTGCCTAGCTGTTGAACATTTTATGGTTTTATTTGATAACAACCCACTGAAGCTTGCAATTGGGATTTTCTTCCTTTTCCCCAAAAGGGACAAAATCACAAATGTAACAGTATTCACAGAAGTAGGAAACGCCTTTATGAACTTTATGGTGAACGCAACTATAACACCAGCGATGACTTCAAATTATATGTTAAAAATTATTCAAAGTTATTCAAAAGAGTATCTGAGTTCTAAGATTAAGAATAGTAATGACAAAATAAAAATGACATGGAATATTATAAATAGTGAAACAGGAAAGGTCAAAAGTCGTAATAATGAGTACAATTTAAATTGTGATAATAAAACCTTGACTTCTGATGCTGATGTTGCTGCAGCATTTGAGAGGTTTTTTACTGACATTCCAGTTTCAACTACAAAAGCCTTGATTTCCTCCCCCACTGTAGCTGAATCTGTTTTGAAGGAGAATGTTAAAGATTGTGAAAGTAATTTCAGTTTTCAAAAAATTTGTGTTATAGATATAATAAAAACATTTAACACTCTCAATAAAAAGAAAACTGCTGATCTGTGGGGTAATTCCGTGGACGTCGCTAAATCTGTAATTATGACAATAGCTCCAGTTTTAGCTTGCATGTTTAATGAATGCATTGACTGTGGTGTTTTTCCTGACCTCATGAAATATAGTAAAATAATTCCATTATTTAAATCAGGTAGCACTTCTGACCCCTCTAATTTTAGACCTATTTCTGTGCTACCCACAAATGCAAATTCATTTTTATAAAAATAAACTTTTACATTGTAAACAATATGGTTGTACTAGGGGTCGCTCTACAACTGACGCCGGTGTTGAGCTTTTAATCCCAATATTTGATACTTGGGAGGAATCACAGGATGCCCTAGGGGTATTTTGTGATTTATCCAAGGCTTTTGATTGTGTTTTACATGAAACTTTGGTCAGGAAGCTTAACCACTATGGAATTAGGGATGCTTCTTTGAGCCTTCTAATCTCATACTTGAGTAACAGGATTCAAAAGGTCGACATTAACGGTAAAAGATCTCCGGGATCAGTGGTTAAAATGGGAGTTCTGCAGGGTTCAATACTTGGTCCATTCTTGTTTTTGGTTTATATTAGTGACTTACCTTATTTTGTAAAAAACAGTTATGAGATAGTATTGTTTGCTGATGATATTTCACTTTTATTCAAAGTAAAACGACGAAACCCAAATTATGACGATGTGAATAATGCGGTCTCAAAGATTGTTCACTGGTTTAGTGTTAATAACTTGCTATTAAACGAGGGAAAAACCAAATGTGTAAGATTTGTATTGCCTAATGTTAAGCAGGTAATAACTAGTGTACAAATTAAAGATAGGAATGTGAATCCTGTGGACACCACTGTGTTTCTAGGCATCACGTTGGATGCCAAGCTTCAGTGGGGCCCATATATAGCTAAATTGTCGAATAGCGAATCGAACTTAGCTCTGCGGTTTATGCAGTAATGATGATCCGTCAGTTAACTGACGTTGATACAGCTAGATTAGTTTATTTCAGTTACTTTCATAGTATAATGTCGTACGCCATTTTACTGTGGGGAAATGCTGCCGACATTCAAACTATCTTTGTGCTGCAGAAGAGGGCTATTCGAGCAATATATAATCTACAGGCTGGTGACTCTCTCAGAGAGAGATTTAAGGATATAAGTATAATGACAGTTGCATCACAATATATTTATGAAAATCTTGTGTATGTTTATAAAAATATTGAAATGTTTTCAAAAAACAGTGATATTCACAAATTAAATACTAGAAGTAAGAACAAATAAGCAGTGCCTTATACTAGGCTCCATAAAATAAATAATTCTTTTAAGGGTCTGTGTGTACGATTGTACAACAAAGTACCAAATGATATTCAGAAATTAGATCTTGATAAATTTAAAATCAAAATCAAAGAAAAGCTTTATAAAAAAGCTTATTATAAAGTGTCGGATTATACAGAAGACAAAACAGCTTGGGTCTGAAATGCTCCAAGTACCTACTCCAACAGCTATTTCTAATTGCCTATAATTAATTTATATAGAGCACCATATTTAATTAAACTATTTACATTCAAATTCATATTTTGTATTTTGTGACCTGGTAACGACATATATTATATATATATTTTTGTAAATGTCGTCGCTTCTGTGCGCTGTGGTTTCTTGCGCCCGTTCTTTGCCACAGTTATAAAATGATGTCCTGAATGGGTGGTAGGTTAAAAAATATTTGGACGTTTTAAAGTACTTATTAATTGAGTTTAAGAGGCCAATTTACCACCGTTGTGTCTGATCGGCGAATGTCTCGTATCGCCTCGTTTACCGTTTATGTCCATCAGGCACGTTAGATTCTTCGAAGGTTCCAAGAAATTACACGGCCAAGTGATAAACGTGCCATTCGAAGTGGACAACATGGTGAGAGTTTTGCCTCGAGCTCTCGACAACGATTATACTTTCAACGTTCGCATCAAGAAGAATCTCTTGAATAAGAGCAGTTACATGTCGGGATGTGTGTCGAAAAGTCTGATTAAAGAGTGGCTCAGATTTCTTGTCGACACGCCACTATATAAGAAACATAATGTCCAGATCGATCCGGAGTATCGAGATAAGCAAGTCGGCGTCGCAGACCCACAGACTACTAGCCCGTTTAAGCTTATACATGAAATCAGGCGGCAGTGTACGGTGGTTCTGGACGACTGGCACGCGAAAGATTCCGGTGAACAGACGCAGTCTCAGATCCAAGAGACGCTCTTCTGGGGCGAAGACTACACATTGGAGATGGCGCCGGGACAGCACGCGAAGCCGTTAGCTTTAGCTTTCGACGGCGACGCCAAGGAGTTCTCGTTCCCGACAATTTATTATAGACAGCCGCGAGAGTTCAAAGTGCCGGTGACTCCCTTTCAAATGGCGACCAGTGAGATCAGGCGTATAGACAGGCGTGGGGTGAGATCAAATCACATATTATACATGGCGGCCAGAATCATGCGATTGAAAGTTATCAACAGCTTCAACGTAATGCTTAGAAACGTCAGAGACTCGACTAGTGCTATAACTCGCGAATACCTCGAAGACGCCAAATTCCTGCGGGAGACGTTTAATCGAAACGAATCGTTCCTCTCGTGTTAGCCCAATTCCATACAATATTGGCAAAGGCGAAAGAGTGACCTGTTCGCGATGATGCGACAACTAGGCAAGCCGACCGTGTTCATGACACTCAGCGCTTCGGAAATACACTGGGTGCCGCTCATGAAGTGTATATATTGATTCCAAAATCACATCCCCGAAGACGAACCTATAGATGACATCGTATTCGACGAAATGACAGCCGTGCAGCACGCGGAGCTCGTGAATAGCGACCCGGTGTTGTGCTGCTTATATTTCGATCGTCTTGTCGACTGCATCGTGAACGCAATCAAACTTAAGAAGGGGCCTTTCAGCAAGTACAAGATGATAGAGTATTTTCGACGAGTCGAGTTCCAACATCGCGGCAGTCTCCATTGTCACATGCTGCTCTGGCTAGAGAATGCGCCCCCGACGACGAGACGAAGTTTGCTAACGGCGAGCACGTTCCCAACACTCTGGAGCTCATTGATGACTTGTACACGGTGGACAGCAGCCTCGTCGATGGCGAGAGGAAATTTCAGAGTCATCGGCACACACATACATGTTACAAACGCAATGTCAGGACTTGTCGATTCGGCGCTCCTTTCTGGCCCATGAAGTCGACACGAATATTACTGCCCGTCGCCGTAGCTGATAGAATTGAAGCTTTGAATGATCGTTATAAAGATTTGCGAGAGGTGTTGGAGCAAAGCGAGGCCGACGAAGATATGGCATTTAACACCATCAAACAATTCTGGGCGAGCAATAGCATCGAGAGCGAAGATGAATATTTGAACATAATTCGACATGGTATCCATCGCCCGACCGTCATGTATAAACGTTCTATGTGCGACTTAATGACCAGTTCCTCAATCCAACTATTTCGTCCATATTACAATCAAATATGGACATCCAGTACATCGTGGACGAGTACACTTGCGCGGCTTACGTAGCTGAGTATGTCAACAAATCGGATAGAGGCTTTTCGTCGCTGCACAGGGAGTTGATACGCCTACGCGACGAGTTTCCGGATATGGATTATGAGGAGTGTATGAAAGAGGTGGGTAAGAGGGCGCTTAACAATATAGAGATGTACGTGCAGGAGGCGGCGTGGTTTCTATTGCGTTTGCCCATGAGCGAAGCGTCTCGCCAAGTATTCTTTATACCCACGCAGCATCCCAGCAAGAGGTTCAAGTGCAAGAAAACACGCCAACAGATGGATAAGGAGGCCGTTAGCACTGACTCGACCGACGTTTGGACGAAAAATATAATCGAGCGGTACGAGGAGCGCCCAACGGAGCTCGATAGCGTTATTTTGGCTGATTTTGTGGCCGAATATGAACGTATAGAGATTCGACGTGGCTTACTGAATGATAATATTTTACGAGACCATGAAGAGTTATTTGACGAGGTCAACGAAGAAGAGGACACCGACTATGCAAACGGCGTGATCACGGACTCTCAAATCGTTCGCTTAACATACAGGAAGCGTAAAAAGAGCAAAGTCATCCAGTGGGTGAATTTTAACAGTGGCAACGAGTTGAATCATAAAAGGGAGATGGTGACACTGTTTTGGGCGTTCAGGAGCGAGGAGTTGGACGTTTTGAACGACGACACATACATATCTGTTTTCAATGATAATGAGCAAACTATGAGGTCGAGAAGGGCGAAATATGAAGGTGGCTTACGTTTAGATGTCATCAACGAGATCGTTTACGAAACGAGAGATGAGAATGCTGCTACTAAGGGCGACAATGCGAACGCTAATGACGTGTTTGAAGATTTTATACGTGGCGGCGCGGGCGGTGACAGGATTCGTGTGAACTATCAAGACATCGATTCTATTCAGCGTGAAACGGTCGTCAGGACAATCAAGAACGCGATGTCACACGAAGAGTTCTGCGCCATGGTGAGAATGTTGAATTATCGACAGCGAGAGTTGCTGTTGGAATACATGACTCGATTGATATACAGAGGGGAGCCATTGCAGATATTCTTCTGTGGACCGGCCGGGTCGGGGAAGACTTTTCTCTTGAAAGCTATGATGGAGGCGAGCAATCGATTCAAAGCCAGAGGCAACACGTCCAGGTGCGCCTATTTGGCTTGTGCTACCACGGGAAAGGCGGCTGTCAACGTGGACGGAACTACAATACATTCGGCTTTGAAAATCCCGATCAACGCGAAGGAAGGCGCGAGAATGCCGTTTGACAAATTGCAAACCATGCGATGCGATCTGAGCGAAGTCTGCACCATTATTATAGACGAGGTGAGCATGATGAGTCACAGCATTTTGAATCGGGTGGCCGACCGATTGAAAGCGTGCGGTCGCGATTGTCACGAGAGATTCGGTGGCTTTCACGTCGTGTTCTGCGGTGATTTGCGACAGTTGCCTCCCGTGAACGCTAAGCCAGTATACTCTCGTCCGGCCAACATGTTGCAGGATCAAATGTTGTGGTAAAATCTCGGCTATTACCCTCTGGCTGACGTGATGCGGCAATTGGATAAGGAATTCTCCGATATACTGACCAAGATCGGTGACGGGCGCAAATTGAACGATTACGAGCGAAAATTGATCGAGTCGAGGTTTTACGATAGTGAATTTTTGGAATCATGCGATGACCTCAGACCGGCGATACGATTGTTCCACACGAATGCCCAGGTCAACGATTACAATTATAAACGTTTGGCGGCCGACACCGCGGGTATGACTGAGGTCTTGGCGGAGGATATAATCACCGGTTGCGCTAATAATCATCAGCGTACGAGTACGTTGCAGAAATTGCACAAGATGGAGAATACGGCTACCGGGTATCTTCCGAGGCGTCTACGTCTCGTGTTGGGCACGCCGTACATGGTCACGCACAACTTGGACACCGGCGACCGCATCGTTAATGGCAGTATCGGCATATTGAAACACATCGAGATGACTGTAAAGAACGGCGAAGAGTACGTATCCAGAGTGTGGCTACAATTCGAGGATCCGGCGTGCGGCGCCAAGATACGTTTGAAATATCAGCAGCACATGGTCGAGCACAAGATCGATCGTAGATACACGCCGTTTGTGCGGCGGGAGTTGCCGATCAACATGAAGTCAAAAATTATCAAAGTTAAGCGAAGGCAATTCCCGTTGCTACCGAGTAACGCGCAAACGATTCATAAGGTGCAGGGGGCCTCATTCGACGCAGTTGTCTACGAGTACGACAGAAGCCATGAATTTGCGCTGGTTTACGTTGCGTTGTCGCGGGCTCGCAGTTTGCAAGGGCTGTTTCTCACCAACTGTAAGAAGGATCATCGGTTTCGACACTGCATGAAAGACAATTGCCGAGTCGAATTGCAGAACGAATTCAATTGCTTGGAGACGAAACAAATGATGACCATCTACGATAGATGTAATAGTTTCATCAGCGACGCCACGAAGAATAACGAAGCTGCCATAACCTCGTTCAACGTCCAGAGTGATCGCGCGCACTGCATAGATGTTTCGGCGGACCATGTTCTAAAAAATGCCTCTATATTAGCGCTATTGGAAACGTGGATGCACGGCGAGGGCGGAATCGGATGCGGAGACGATAGAAACGATTGCGAGGCGTTGAAAAGATACCAGCGGCAGCGTCACGCGCGCGACGGAGTCACTTTTAACCATCAATATGAGACGTGTCTTCTGACGGACCACGCTTACGGAGTTTCTGACGATGGTGCCGTCCTCATAGATGGATTCTGCTGCGTCACCAGAACGAGACGCGATACCAACAAGACCGGCGGCGGTGGCGTGGCAATATACGAATCTTTGAAATCGAACTTCACGGCGTGCCATCACGTCGATGTGAACACCGTGAAATCGCCATACGGAGACGTGTGCTGCGCTTTTATGAAATATAAAGACAAGTTCGGGTAAGAGCAGATGGTCTCCTTGATTGCATTCTACTGCCAGCCGAATATCACCGGACAGAAGCTGATGGACCTTGCCGACGAGTCTATGTGGCGTTTCACACGGGGTGCTATGGAGTTGCAATCGTGCAGGCACAGAGATCTGTATTGGTGTCCGTTGATCGTGTGCGGGGACTTCAATTACAATTTCGCGGGTGACTCTCAGGCCAGCGTAGTGCTACAGTATTTGAAGAACACGCACAGACTAGAGTATATGAATAAGGATATGGGCGCTACTACTCGAAGCGGCACAGCTATCGACGCAGTGTTCATGAAGAAATCTCCGCTTGAACTCATGTACAACTATCTACTTTAGTACGCACCGAGCGATGTTAATAGCGACTAAATGTGACAGGAAGCGTAAAAAAAACCAACAGCGACCCGGCATTGAAAATACATCGCCTCTGACATCACCCGTTGTCGATCGAGCCCATAAACAGAAACGAGCTTTTTCATTCCATTCGACTGACCCATATTAAATTATTATTCGCTGCAATAAGGACTACGAGAGTGACAAACGCGTCGCGCAGATGTGCGCAATCGGCGCTTCGCAGGACTATGGTCGGCGGGGCGGGGGCGGCCGCGTCGGTATCCATCCATTGTATAGACGTTCGGCGCCGCACGTGTGCAACAGTGCGTCCTGGACCGGCGAACACGAAGCTTGTTCAGTAACTTGAAAATTGTGAAACTATTTAAAACTTTGTTGGACTTACCTACAAATACGGCTACGTATTCATCTACATTATTATTCGACATGGACAGTGCAAGTGAGGATAAATCGAAGCAAGTCTCTTCCGCAGCGAAGGGGATGACAAAAGTTAGAGCGGGAACGACTTCTAAAGCTACTCCGTACGTGAAGTTGAGCGGGGAATCGGCTTCTACTTCGGATTTGACACCGGTGCTTGATGATGACACGGATTTCCCGTCTGCTAAAAAAATGGAGATCAATCGTAACGCAGTATCTTCGGATTCCTCTGACGACGAGCAAGTGTTGTCGGGAAGATCAATGACGAGCGTCTACGAGGCAAGACCAATCAACGGCATGTTCAAAGATTCCGAGGCGTTGAACGCGTTCATCGATGATTTCGTCGCAAGCAGCAACGATAAGCGTCCAGATCTGCCTCCTATTTTAAGGAGCGCCAGCGATGTGAGATGGCTAAAAACAAAACTCGGCAAGATTCCACTGCGACGAGTGCATTTTACACAGTTTAATTACAAGACACCAGTACGATTGGCCGTTGTAACGAACATTTCGGAGCGTTCGTTAATACCGCCGAGGCGTTCAGCGAAAGACAGAAAATATTTGACATGACGCACCTGCAGCCGAAGCATAAAGTCTTCTTGTTGCTGCCGTCGGTCGAACACTGGTGGCACGAAAGCAAGCTCTTGATGCGTGAGTTCGTCGAATCCAAATTAGTGAACGACTTAAAGCGCGTCATGCCAACGGAGCCATTTGCTGACACTATGAATAAGTTTGATTTAGAGATGCATCGGTGCTTGTTGAGTTTTTCTGATTATGTACAAACTCTTTTGAGAACAAAGACTTCTTTATTTCGTAAATATTATTGTGCGTCAAATGTCTGTCTTAGAAGAAAATCCGTTGCTGTCGTATTGTGACTTTTGGTGAAAATAGATTTGTAAAACAAATAAATTAAACCATATTCTATCGGATTATAACGTGTTCTTATTAAACTCTACTGTGCGTAAACCACTGCTTTTAATAGGTTATAAGGCCCGCATAATAGAAAGTTTTTCAACAAAAATTTCGATTGGTCATCTCGACGGAAAATTAAACTGGATAACTTGGAAGTACAAAATTTCAATTTTACTGCGCGCAAACAAACATGCCATTGAGGTAGTTGAAGGCAAGTTGACGAAACCACTTCTTCCAGAAGGTGCAGGGGACGCAGATGTCAGCGCTTACAATGAAGCATTAGAAAACTTCAAAAAGGCCGACTGTACCGCCCTGCTAATCTTGACCACGAACATGACGGAAGAAACGTTACAAAAAGTAATGAGATTTGAGACAGCTCATGAAGTCTGGCGAGAGCTTCACCGATTATTTGACGGCGAATCCGAAGACAGAGTCTACAACTTGTGCCTGGAGTTCTTTTGTTTTAAACGCAACATGTCGGATGACGTACCCACCCACATGTCAAAATTGAAGAACATCTGGAACACTTTGAACATTGAAATCAACAAGACTGATTCTAGACATCTGCCTGATTTGTTCCTGATATGTAAGATCCTCGAAACTCTCGATGAAAGATTTTTCGCGTTCAAATCCAGCTGGTTACTTTTGAACAAGACCGATAGAACAATCGACAACCTCACAACTCAACTTTGCTCGTATGAAAAAGCACTCGAGGGCAAAGAAGGGACTAGTCAAGAGACGCTAGTCACACAAGAAGTCCATAAGTCGAAAAAGAAAAAAGATGAGAAAGTTAAGTGCAATTACTGCTCTCATATAGGACATAGAGTAAAGAACTGCAAGAAGTGGATTAAGGATGGGAGACCCCCTAAGCCAAGCAGCTCAGTGCCTTACAGGTCAAATCAGACTGTTCAAAGCTTAACTTTAATGGTGGCTAATGCATGTTCACAACCCACAAATCAAGATAGAGAGAATTGGTTTGTGGACAATGGTGCAACGACACATATCACTGTTAGAAGAGACGTGTTTCACACATTTGAACCCTTCGATTCTGAAAACCAATCTGTGAAGACGGCAGATGGAACAGTCATTCCAGCGTTAGGGAAAGGACTTGTTATGGTTGAATCACAATTTTTCCTTATATTATGTTAGGTACAAATCATCTACGTTACACCTTTTAATTTATTTAGCCGAAAATAACAAAAAAAACTATCAGTTGAAATTGACCCTAGGGTCAATCTCAAATGAAAGTTCAACAAACTTTTTATTAATTTTGCCAACTATAATTTACTTTTTAAAGTAATCTAAACCTTATTCCAAAGCTATATCACCCCCTAAAACACACTAAAATCCTAAGAGTCAAAAGTGACCAAGCGGGTCGGTGATAATTTTAATTTCAAATAAATCTTATAATACTGTTCCTACTACTGCCTAACCAGCCAGCTAATATTTCAGTCGTACGAGCTATGGCCGTGGGTGGGGTCGAGATAAAGCCAGTACCGTCCGGAGTATGATGTTGAAATTAAAATTAAATTACTCCGTCTATTAAAATATTAAATTAAATGTTTTAAACCGTTTAACCGTATTAAAACTCTCACACGTTTAAAGCCGATACTCTAGAGAACCGTGGGGTTATACCGATATAAAATAAATATTTATGGACGCCAGGATCGTATAGTCGATCCGAATCTGGAGACGATGTCACCATACAACTTCACACAGGTCGAACTCGCAGATCCTCAAAGGTTTCACAACTTCACCAACGCTTGGTGTAGTTGGATATAAAAGAAAATACTATGTTAAGGTTTCGAAACCCTAATGTAAAAATATGTTCCTGTATAAAGAACGATTAAACCCAGAGTGGGGGTACAAAAAAAACCGTCAACGCCTGTGCGGCGACAGCTCGCTGGCAGCGGGTGGCCGCTGGTGCCCCGAAGAGGCAGGTCTCGCGTCCAGGCTTTAGGGCCCAGCTCTAAATCCTGGCGGCGAGACGGGCCTCTCGAAGCATCTGAAATTATCAACACGGGGCCTATTTATAACACTACACGCCTAGTTCAGAACTGTTACATAAATTAGGGTCCCGCAGTCTGCTATCTGTGTATCTGGGGCTGCAACCTATCATAACCAGGGACTCGCAGCGCCATGGGTTATCAAAAGCTTCCCAACGCTGTTGCACAACTAAAAACTCACACTCCAACACTAACATTTAACACCATGTTTTAATTTTAGCTTTGTTTCACATTTAACTAGTACACAAGGCACTACACGGCTACGATATTCCAATAAACATAACTAAACAATGCCAGACTACTGTTGGATGGGGCAATATCCACTTAATAAAGGGGTTTGACACGTCTGCCACATGGCCAAGAGCCTTGCGTCGCCTGGCGACAAGGCAGGATTCAGACACCATGAAATATCGATTTGCTTTCCTAGTATGACGGCTTATTATATTTAAACAATGCTATTGAGATACTCACGCGTTGGGATATCCTAGATTTACGCGTGGCTGCCAGCGGCGTCACGACCGGTTGGTTGTGGCACGGATTCCTGTAAATAAACCACACACTTGTTGACTATATTCTCAAGCTAATGACGCCTCAAATCCACTACATTATTACGACCTCAGATTAAAACAAAAGGTGACTACGACGGCTCATGCCTACCTGAGTGCATTGATCTCAACTCCTCGCACCACGTCACGCTAGAGATTGAACTCGTTTCGGCGTCGCAACTCGGCAGCTTTCCTTTCGCCGGAAACACTTATAAATCGAAGGCCAGCTTATAATTTCTACTCCCATTGTCGGGTAATTCATAAGAAATTGTTCTTTTAGAATTTTCCTTCAAACTAACCAAAACGTCAAATATGACGTCTGTCACAACTCGCCCTCTGCTAACAGAATTTGCCAACAATAACAACACACGACCTAAAAAAAAATTAACGTTTAGCAATGGGAAATGCATTTTTCTTTAATTTAAAATTATGTTTTGTGATATTTAACTCACTAATTACCCTGTCTTAATATTAAGGAGTATTAGTTTCCTCTCTGGTAACCCCTACGGGCAGAGACAATATCCATATAAAAAATATTACTCCCGTTCGAATGTTCTAGATAAAAGTCCTTATAGAAAAAAATAGTTCTATTTCCGGATTTGCTTGAATTAAATTTAATTACTTAAAGTAATTATTATACATATTAATTTATTATGTAATTTATTATTAGAACTGTTTCGACTATTTTTTAAAATTGAATCTTTTATGTGAATTTAAAAGCTGACAGCTACTTCGCCCCGCTACCGCTAGGCGTCGCTACGGTGGCTGTCATTTTGTCTATGGTGTTATGTCAAATACAAAACGTAAACACGGAATAAAATCTCTTTAGATGTAAGTTTAAGTCTTACTAAAACTGATTTAGAAATATGTTTTAATTGAAAATGCAAGAAAAGTGTGTCTTGTAATGTGTCAGCCAAGGCTCCATGTCTTTAATGTGAAGAAAAATGGATTTAATTCAAACAAGCTACACGGACTAATGTTTTTGGACATTTGATCATTCTAAAGCAATTATTTCAGGTTAGTACTATTCAACCATTGCGAACTTCTTTTGTAGATAAGTAAAGGCAGACAAGGCCCTGAATTTACAACGTAACACTAAATATAGATATTTTGTACTTTTTAAAGACGACTTCTCCTCTTACCGTCTAGTCTACTTCATGCGCAAAAAATCTGAAGTTATAGATAAATTAAAGATGATGCTAAATGAAGTCAGAACGACCGACCATACTGTCAAATGCCTCTTAAGTGACAATGGACGAGAATTTGACAACGAAGAAGTTAAGGAAGTTCTGAGTAAACACGGGATTGATCAGCGACTTACGATGCCATACACTCCGGAGCAAAACGGGTGTAGCGAGCGTGAGAATCGCACTCTAGTCAAAGCCGCAAGAACTTGGTTACATGCAAGAGGTGAACTACCGCAGCAACTCTGGGCTGAACTAATAAATACTGCTGCTTATGTTCTCAACAGAACTGGGCCAACTAGAGAAAAGGATAAGGTTCCCTTTGAACTTTGGTTCGGAAAGAAGCCAAAGATATCTCACCTACGTGTAATTGGAAGCCAGTGCTATGCTCACGTCCCCAAACAGTGCAGAAAGAAGCTCTGCAAGAAGGCTATCAAAGGAGTGCTCATCGGATATGAAAACAACGACGGTAATCGCATTTGGGATGGAACAAAAACCACCCGGTCCAGAGACATCACCTTTGCGAGTGAAGTTGAATTTAAAGTTTCATTAAGGACAAGCGAACGTAATCAAGTCTCTGCAGACAATGAGGGAGTTAATTTTAGCGATGAAGCATGTCAGACC
Organism: Scoparia ambigualis; assembly: GCA_963921215.1. Lineage (NCBI taxonomy): Eukaryota > Metazoa > Arthropoda > Insecta > Lepidoptera > Crambidae > Scoparia > Scoparia ambigualis. The sequence continues at coordinate 30,284,779 of OY992512.1, read as the reverse complement.
GGAAACGAGCATTTAGAAGCCTGAAACGAACAAGAACGTGATCTAGAGGGAGATAGTTCAGGAGATCGCGATCAAGTCGATCGTCACAATAGAGTCGATGAGGAGAATAGCCAAGTAGATGAAGACGTATTTCTCGACTGTGATGATGCAGGAAACATTATGATATAGGAACCTAGATACCATCTTAGGGATCGCAATACTCTACGGCGTCCTAAGCGGTACGAAGACTCTACCATCTGCACAGTGGCTTCCTTATATGACTTCCCTAACAGTTTTGAAGAAGCCATGAGGGGGGAAGACCATGAAGCATGGATGCAGGCCATGAAGCAAGAGATCAACTCTTTGAAAGATAACAATGTTTGGACACTGTGCGATTCACCGCCTAACAAAAAGGCATTGCCTTATAAGTGGATCTTCCGCATAAAGACGCAACCTGATGGATCCATAGAGAAGTATAAGGCTCGCCTAGTGGTGAAAGGCTTCAGGCAGCGAAAAGGCGTTGATTATAATCAAACCTTTAGCCCAGTCGCCAGAATGGCCACAGTAAGAGCACTACTTAGTGTGTGTGCTAGAGAAAACATGCACTTGATCCAGTTCGACGTAGCAACCGCATTCCTGAACGGAAAACTGGAAGAGGACATTTATATGAAACAGCCAGAAGGTCTTAGCGATGAAACGGCCAAAGTGTGGAAGCTCAATCGGAGTCTATACGGCCTAAAGCAGGCACCGCGCTGCTGGAACTCTTGCTTTGAGGAAATCCTCCTAGACTTAAACTTCAAGCAGTGCGAGGCTGACGGTTGCCTCTTTGCGAAGCAAGTAGGAGAAGGAAAAATTCTGCTAGCCCTCTACGTCGATGACGGACTGGTGGCAGCTTCAAATGAAGAGTTAGCCAATCGCTTTCTAGACGATCTGCGATCAAAACTGAAGATCACCTCAAAACCGGCTTCCTACTACCTGGGCTTAGAAATTAGACAGGAAAATAAAGCAATTACTATCAACCAGGCGTCTTATACAAAAAGAATTCTAGAACGGTTTAACATGATAAATTGCAATCCGGTTTCAACGCCTATAGAAAAGTTGGAATGTATAGGAGAGGATACAGATTTAGGGAAAGCTTGTGACTTCCCTTACAGAGAAGCAGTAGGCGCTCTGATGTACTTAATGACAGGTACTCGCCCTGATATTGCCTTCGCAGTGGGTGTGGTATCCAGACATTTAGAGAATCCTTTAAAATCAGACTGGCTCAAAGTGAAAAGAATATTTAGATATCTAAAGGGCACTTTGAACCTCGGCATTAAATATCATGCTGGAAAAGGAGATGGGACTATAGAAGGATACAGTGATGCGGATCATGCTGGCGATGCCTCTACTGGCAGATCTACCTCAGGTGTTGCATGCTTGTACGCAAGAGGGATAATATCATGGTTAAGCCAGAGACAGGCAACCGTAGCTATATCGACCACGGAAGCAGAAATAGTCGCTGCAAGCGAAGCTGCAAAAGAACTCGTGTGGCTTAAACGAGTCTTCAGTTTCCTGTCTCAAGACCAAGAAATGTCGCCAACTCTTAGGGTCGACAATGAAGCAGCAATAAGACTGACACACAACCCAGAATTCCACAAACGCACCAAACATATTCGTGTTCGTCATTTTTTTGTAAGAGAGATGGTGCAAGGTGGTATTCTGAACGTTATTAAGACCAGCTCGGCAAATCAACTTGCGGACGTCTTAACCAAGCCTTTTTTTTTTTTTTTTTTTTTCTTATACTGGAGGAAATTCTTTACGAATACCCGGGGCATGAGGACACCCCGAGTTATGTGGGACTCTCCCCCCAACTCCCGCCTCCCCGTCCAGGCCCTGCGGCCTCGACGGGGACTCGGGAGGAGGGGGGCCTACCCACTAAAACCTCCAGTACATCCTCTCGTTCGACGGGCGGCTCGGGATTGTGGTCAACACGACTACCGAGTGTCGCCCGGCGATTTTCCATCAGGAGGAGGAGGCGCCCGAGGATGTTTGGGCGTTTCCTGAACGGCTTGCACGGCCGTGCAATGCGGGCTCGAGGTCCCCACCTCTAACCCGCTGGCCAATGCTAGGGTGGCAAGTGGCGCAAGAACCTGCGCCTTCGACCGCCCGTCCTCCTTCTGCGGAGTAGGTCCGCATTGGCGTCCGTCTCGCGCACTCTCTCTGCGGCCTCTTTGAGGGACATCACCTCCTCAGCGAAGGAGGCCACAGGTCTTAACCAAGCCTGTCCCAAGGCCTCGGCTGACTGAGTTCTGTGCCAAACTTGGACTAAATAAGCTTTGAGGGAAAGTGTTAAGTTTTTCTGATTATGTACAAACTCTTTTGAGAACAAAGACTTCTTTATTTCGTAAATATTATTGTGCGTCAAATGTCTGTCTTAGAAGAAAATAGGATACTCCCGAAGGGAAAATTCCAGGCGTGTTCAACGTGAAGGTGCCGAACAGCCAGACAACGCCGAGTAAGGTACACGTTGAGCTGATGGAATTCAAAGATCCTGCCAAGAATCAGTGCGGCCCAGTCAAATGGAAGCGTCTCGTTTTAGAGCAGAAGTTCGTTCATGCTTTCGCCTTGATATCGATATCCGGATTCAAGATTACTCGCACGGGGTTCTGAGGTGGAATTCTTGGCTTACGCAAACATTCGTCAACAATGTCGATTCAAAAAGCGCGATGCCGAAGAAGTTTGCCTTCAATTCAAAATGGGTCGGTAGCGGCGGTGGCGGCGGTGATTCGGATTCGAGTGACGATGAAGTTAGTGCGAATGCTGGCAACAAGTCTTATGATAAATCCGATCTGGACAAGTACTTTAAGCGTTAAGTTGGTTAAGTTAAATGTTTGTCATCATCATCATCATCATCAGCCTATAAACGTCCCACTGCTGGGCACAGGCCTCCCACGTGGACAATGCACGAGGGGATATTGGGCCATAACCCACCACGCTGGCCCAATGCGGGTTGGTGGATTTTAACGACTGTCATCTTACGACTACAACCGGGACCAACGGCTTAACGTGCCTTCCGAAGCACGGAGGAGCTCGAGATGTTTTAAATTTGGTCACCCATCCAGCGACCAGGCATTGCGAAAGTTGCTTAACGGGCAAGTTCGCAAGCCGAACGCGCTAGCCGCTGCGCCATCGAGCTCCAAAATGTTTGTATTAACGTATAATTAATTATCAAAGTTAAAAAAATTTATTAATGTATACAATAAAATAATTTTGTCATTTTTTTATTTATTTTGTGGTTCTCTATTTGCTATACAATCTACTAACTATGTATCATACAACCTCGTGCCCTTCTGGTACCTTAAAAATGAATCGTATAAATTAAACAAAACAAAATTTACTCTGCTAACTTCGTGATAAAGCAAATATTAATTTTCAACTTATTTTATTTTTACTGTGTTTTCATAGTACATGTTTTGTATTATTGCTCGGAAACGGCCCTATAAACAATGAAGTCCTATTTTTTTCATGGTCTCAACTTATTTTAACAATATACTTACTATTGATTTATGACTCTACTATCCTTTTGAGACTTTATTTATGAGTCTACCGCTTCCTGGTCGAATCACAGAGAAACAATCGTCTTTACGCCTCTTTCAATAAATACCAATATATCGATAATTCTGTTTTTTATCTTCTAAATTCCCTCATTTTCCTAAATTTTCCGATCAATCGAGTAGCACATATAAGCCCCGCCCCTTAGCCCTATTTTTATAATTTTGTAATGTAATTAAACACAAGTACCTACCTACTTAAGTGTATTGTGTACCTAGTAGTATTATTATACAAAGATAAAAATAATAAATAAAATATAATAAATAAAACAAATACAGAAGTCACATTCAGTGGCGTGCCCGCCTAGAGACTTATTCTTATCTCACAATATAATTTGTTATAAAATGTATGGTACTGTTACATCCCTATGATGTTAGTATATATGCTTACAGCCCTAACTTACTGCTGCATCAGAATATTGCTATACAGCCAGACGCGCCAGCTTCTCGAGCGCGCCAGTCTTATTCCTACCTCCGCGACGGCTGCCGATTTCATTCAAATCATTTTAATATTAGTTTTATTTCTATTTCCTTTTTTTAAAACCCTAGTCGCGAGACTCGTTCTAACATTTGGTGGCAGCGTAAAGGGATCCAAAAAATAGGATCCTCGGTCCGTCTCAGTTCCAAAGTTTCGAAAAACTTTTACAAAAGTGAAATTACTATATCTATATAAATATATATAACTATATTTAGTGCAATCGTACTTCTACGTCATGTGAGAACTTACCTCTGTGTCCAGTGCTTACTTTCTTCTACGTCAAGTGTGAACTTACCTCTGTATCCAGTGCTATCGTACTTCTACGTAAAGTGTGAACTTACCTCTGCATCCAGTGTAAACATAACTCTGTGTCCAGTGCAAGCTTAGCCTCACCTGAGAAAAAGAAACTGAAAAAGAAAAGAAGAAGAAGAAGAAGAGGAAGAAGAAGAAAGAGATCGACATCCAAAACCCTCAAGATACTCCGTACCACGTCTACATTTACATCGTCGAAGCCGTCGTTATCCTAAAATTCTGGAAGAAAAGTCTAAGTCGACATTCGAAATCCACGAAATAATTCATACGGAATTATTACCTTACCATACCTGTATGGTCGAAAATTCCAAATTATCACAGATCATCGACCACTAAAGTGGCTCTTCAATCACAAAGACCCGAGTAGTAAAATGCAACGATTGCGATTAAAACTCGAAGAATATGAATACGAAATCCTTTATAGAAAAGGAAGACTTAACTCCGCCGCGGACACTCTTTCCCGTCATCCCGTAAACCCTGTCATTCCAAACCAATCTGAAAAAGAAACTTCTAATTCCGATTCTACAGATTCTAATAACGATGGTAGACCCCGTTCATTTAGTCCTATGACACTTGATGATTTAGGTGTCACTATTCCTACAACACCTGACTATGACAGCAGTAGCCTGCCTTGCATAGATCTGTTAGATGATACCGATGAATTCCCATTCAACTATAGCCCTACTGATCCTACTAGAGTCGATAAAATAAAATCTCCTAAGTCTAATGAGCCTTTAGCATCTACAAATCCGGAAAACTCACCTGAGCCAAATCCTTCAACTTCAGAGACCCTGCTATACCTACTACTCCAAACTCTGAAATCCAAGACCACTTACCTGAACAACCTTCACTGCATCACGAAAATTTGCAAGCTCCACTGAGTCCTGAAAACTTACCTTTACAAAATCCAACTCAAAATCCTAACTCACCAACGCAAGCACGCGACTCTCTTCCAGCCCTTAATGATACTTACACTAATGACGAATACTCTAAATTCCTAAAAGAAATCAATGACAAAAAGAACCAATTTAATACTACCATCATCGAACATAACCAATCCCTAACTAAAACTCAATGTAAAAATATTATCAATCCCATTTCTTTAGATCTTCGTTCTTGTCAGGATTTCTAGAAAAAATAACAGATGAACTTCGTTACAAAGATAAACAATTGTATTCCTTCGAAAAAGCACAAACAGCTGCTAACAAAAATATCTATCTTATATTTACAAAGGTGCATTATTTTGATGAATGCACTTATCCAGAAATCTATCAAACCCTTAAAAACATTAAAACGCATCTGATGACAACTGGAGAAAATATCTCAGAAATTGCCATTTCAGATTTTAGAAATCCATTCGAAAAGCTATCGTTTGCCAAATTATATAACATACTAGTATACGTCTTTCACAACACAAATATACAAGTAAATATATATCATGATAATATCACATTTCCAACTCTTAGTGAAATTAAGAAAATCCTAAAAGATAATCACGATCTCCCAATTGCAGGGCATTTAGGTTGTAACAGAATGCTTAACCGTATAAAAGAAAAATTCTACTGAAAGGGCATGAAAGGTGACGTAGAAAATTACATTAAAGCATGTCCTTCATGCCAAGAGAACAAAGCCCTCAGACGACTCAATCGCGCACCAATGCAAATAACTACTACCTCTACCAGTCCTTTTCAAAGAGTAGCATTAGATATTGTTGGACCTTTACCTGAATCCGGCCCTGCCAAATTAAAATATATCATGACCCTTCAGGACGACCTTACCAAGTTCTCTGCAGCCTATCCTCTACGCAGTGTCTCGTCAGAAGAGACCACAGATTGCCTCGTGCACTTTATTTCCCTGTTCGGTATCCCTCAGACTATTCTCACCGACCAAGGTACCAACTTCACAGCTGATCTATTTAAAAAACCTGCAGCTTCCTGAAAATCAAACAGCTGTGGTCCACTCCTTATCATCCGCAAACCCAAGGAGCCCTCGAAAGGAGCCACTCCACTCTCAAGGAATATCTTAAGTCCTACGTGAATGAGAATCAAGACGACTGGCACCGATATGTATACACTGCGATCCTAGCCTATAACACAGTTATACATAGCACTACGAACTTTTCACCATACGAACTATTGTTCGGACATAAATCTTTTATTCCCGATTCCTTATACAGCCAAGACCTTACCACATATCCTGACTACGTCAGAATGCTCCAACATCGCCTTAAACTATCCTGGGAAAAAGCATTCCAAAATATACAGCATTCAAAGCAAAGTTCAAAAACCTATTACGATACAAGAACTCAACCCATTCGATACAAAGTCGGTGATTACGTTTACCTGAAAAATCACCTAAAGCTCCGGAAAGCGCTTTCCCCTATTTGGAAAGGTCCCCACAAAATCCTCTCTGTTCACGGTAACAATACCGTAACATTATTAATAAATAGACGCCACGTAAGACATCACTTTGATGAAATCAAGTTAGCGGGCGTCTTCCCTAGTAGTCCATAAAATATTATAATCTAATATATAAAACATAAGAAAACTTTTAGAGGATATCTAAAAACTCATTTGTAAATAAATCAACAACAATAGTAGTTTAGAAATTATTTAGGGATATAGATATAGAGATATATATGATCACACCATATTCATTTATTAAGATAAAATATATAGGTATATAATATAACTGTAATTGTTAAGCGTTAGTAATATTAAAAATAGCATGTAGATAAGCAAGTATCATAAAGCAAAGTAGATATTATAAATGAACTTACCTTAATTACTTTCAGCATCTCACCCGGGATCCACTGTTAACAGGAATACGTGAAACAGATCAAATCAAGCCCTGGATTATACTTTGATTATCTTGGAAAACTTAAAATTAAAAATGGTCAGTTAGACGTTTTAACACCAATAGACTTCGCACACCTAAAAACCTCACGTGGAAAACATAAAGTCTGCCTTAAGCAATACCGTAAAATTGTGTTTACAACCTCAAACAGTTGAATCCTCGGAATGTCATAACGTACTGGAACCTCTGATAATAATGTTTAATAGTACTATTCAAAAATACACCTCCATCTCGCACCTGCTTGATAATAGAAACAGACGTAATGCAATAATAGGAAGAATTGGCTCCACGTTTAAATATATATTTGGTACATTAGATGAAGCAGGTGGCATTAGATATAATGAAGCCATAGAAGCTGTAGAAAACGATCAGGAAAAATTAGCTACTTTATTGAAACAAAATATTCTAGTAACTACTTCCGTAATATCAGCATTTAATACCTTAACCAAAATAAAAAGTAATAAAGCTAAATTGAATGATGCTATCGACAGACTCTTAATTGGTTTGAAGAATGTGTCAATACAAACTGATGATCTATTGATACAACTATATCAAAATCAGATTTTAAATAGTCTAGAAACTGCAATATTAGCAGTATCTCTACAAGTGGAAGACATAGTAGATGCCATACTGTTTTGTAACCAAAATGTATTACATCCATTTATATTAAGCCCGCAACAACTTTACCTTGAACTTACCAATAGTTATAGACACTTACCTGATAATTTGAACTTCCCAGTAATATTAGATTTTAGTACTATTCATTTTGTTTTAAATATATCTAAGCTAATTTGTTATTATGTAAATAAGAAAATTGTATTCGTATTACAAGTTCCTTTAGTTTCCCCTGATGAATTCATGTTATATCATAACATTGCATTACCTACACCGCATGATTTTAATAAGCCTAACACCTTTTCTTTAATCTTACCAGATTCCAAGTTTATTGCAATGACCAAAGACAAACTCCATTTTTGTAATTTAGATAGTATTGAACATTGTAAAACCATTACTTCCAGCAATTATATATGTGATGTAACCAATGTCTATGCAACCGATGCTAAACCCACTTGCGCTAGTGAATTAATGTCAAGAATAGTAAATAAGATCCCAATACAATGTAAAACTAATTTTATATATGGAAAAGTAGACATTTGGAAACCGATAAGTAATAACAGATGGATTTATATACAAACAGAACCAAACAAAATATCTATTGATTGTATAAGTAATAAATTGTATGAAAATAGTATTATGGGGACTGGCATAATTACCATTCCCAGAGGTTGTATTGCATATTGTAGAAGTACGACACTTTTACTAAAAATAATGTTATTAATATTACTTCACCCATTCAAATCACAGATTTCAATCTTATTAATGATGCTTGCTGTAATATAAGTAAATTTAATATGAAAATAAATAATGTGGCTCCTGTTGAACTAACCAATATAGATTTGGATAATTTAGATTTACAAAAGAGAATTTTAATAGACGCTACTTCCGAGATTGATAAAATCAAAGATAAACCACATATAATTCAATATGGGACACATTATTCCATTTTAGTACTTGTTATAACTTTTATTGTAATTTCTTGTATTTTTTATAAATTTTATAAATATATAACCGGCAGTCACTCGCGCTTTAACATATTTAGAACTAAACATTTATTACCTAATTCAGATAATTTACAAACAGATATACAAAGTTCAAATTCGGAATCTATCCCAATACCAACCATTAAATCTAGAATTAAAGACTCAGATAACTTACAATCAGACATACAAAGTTCAAACTCTGAGACTATTCAATTACCAATCATTAGATCTAGAATTCAGTACATAAACTTCTTTTTTCTCCTAGAAGTTTCTTTTTTAAAGGGGGAGGTGTTACATCCCTATGATGTTAGTATATATGCTTACAGCCCTAACTTACTGCTGCATCAGCATATTGCTATCCAGCCAGACGCGCCCGCTTCTCAAGCGCGCCAGTCTTATTCCAACCTCCGCGACGGCTGCCGATTTCATTCAAATCATTTTAATATTAGTTTTATTTCTATTTCCTTTTTTTAAAACCCTAATCGCGAGACTCGTTCTAACAGTACGAAACCCTCGGTGGGCGAGCCCGACTCGCACTTGTCCGGTTTTTTTTTTCCTTTGTTACAAAATAAATTGTTTGACACATGAAGTAGAAAGTTCCTTCAAGTAAAAACATAATATGATTATTATTTCTATACTTCGTCTTCTCCAACGTAGGAATAGCGTGGCTTGGGTAATGCTGATAATTCCACATCTGGCGGATGAAAGTGTGTGTGCAAAAGGCGAAAAAAAAGCTGAGCTTTGTAAAAGGGTGTAGTCCGTTTATAAAAAAATAACGGTGTATCTCTTGCGCAAAGAGTTGTTTTCATTATAGTTTGCCCTATCTAAGTGCATTTCCAATGTGCCAGAAGGTCGTGAAAGGCACGAGATCTGTGAATTTTTTATAAACCCCACACAAATGGCAACCGCTCCTTGTAGACTCGTTACACGGCTATCACATTTAAGTGGCGCGACTGCAGCTGTGCTGTCACGCCGCTGGGCATCCAAACCATCAAGTAGTGAGACTTAACTTTACTTTACTTAGGTTGGTAGTGTACTAAGAAAGGGATGGAAGCAGCGTTACCAGACGTGCGATAATTATCGTAGATCCATGACAATTTCGAGGGGCATGCGATAAAAAATAATAATTAAGTATCGCACGATAATTTGCATCGTTCGTTCAATCACACTTCGAAATAACGAAATGTAAGGTACCTACTATACTCAGTACTATTTCTAGGCGATGAGCTTTTTTTTATTAACTCGTGACGTTGGTTGTTAGCTAATTTGGAGTGGCCATACGTATGTAATCTATCTGTTTGAATGCGATAAAAACACGATAACTTTGCAGTAAATTTAGGATAGTTTTGGCCTACGAATCTGACAACACTGGATGGAAGGGAGCACAGTAGAGAGATTTCGTGCAGTGTTCCAGAGGGGCTGTTTCTGGGGCCGCTCCTGTAGAATATCAGGATCCCTTTTGACCCACTACGATACTCTCCGAGGTGAAAAAGAGATTCATAAGGTTGCGTTGGCTTCACAATAAGGTTACCGCTGTTGCCGTTTATCTGCAAGACATGCGGGAGGACGCCCGCATCGTAGTGACCGGGTGCTATACCAAGCGGTAGTGGGAGAGATCCCCGAATTCATACTTGGTAAACGTCGTAAAAAAAAATATCCCAAGAAATAAAAGGCTACACTTTACTTAACATTGTGTTTATTGATCAACCCTTATAACTTTTCTAATTACAAACATTTATTTATGATATTTTAGATATTTATCCGTCGTAAACTAATCGGAATGTTAAAAACATTAATGGTCTCAAATAAGTACATTGTTTTTTGCGACCCTTCTACAAAATAAATGCAGTTAAGGTCTCTTCTAAAAATTGAAAGGTTTTTAACACACAAAACTTTACATTTATACAACGAATTACAATTATACATTAAAAATATACATTAAAATTATACACCGGAGTTTTCTAATTTATTATAACGTTATACTAAAATTCTGATATCATAATCCTAGGTCTTCTAGTCAGTAAAATGGACGATCCTTTTTCAGGTGTATTTTTTTAATACATTAAACAAATAAGGATAAAAATTGTAAGTCATGTAGCGGCCGACAACATAGTCAAGGTGGTTAAAATGTCCATATGGCAATATTTCATTATGCACAACGTTTGAAAGAACAGCAGCAATGGATTCCGAATTCTTTTGAGAACAATAGTTATCATTCTTGCCTGTAAACAAGGCAGTCTTCATTGTCACCTTACCCAGGTCGATAACTGGGGGCTTCTCGCTGTGGTACACTTCAAGGTTTCTTTCTTTTCCGTAATCATATTTAGCAAATTTATTACTCAACACAATTTGAGAATTGTGATTTAAAAGTTTAGTTGAAGTGCCCGCAGGGTAGTGTCCAAAATATGTATACAAAAAGTCTGGTTCAAGGCCACAAATATCTCTACCATTAAATACGTAAAATAATTCTGCGCAAAAATCTATTAAAATTGGATTTAAGCAAAGTGCTTGGAGCTTTGGAGCCTGTATGTGATTTGAAAAATACTCCTGACCAGTCTCAGTCATAAAACGCAGAATATTGATTAAATCACCCAAATATGCATTACGTTCAGACTCACCCTTTATATCAATGAAAGTAGCTACAGGGCCAAGGTTCACATTTAATTTAACTTTTTCATTATACTCCGGTCTCTCTGATCCCATTACGTACATTTCTGATGAGCCTTGTGAATGCGTGATGACTGTTAATTGAGTTTGAGAAGTTTCTTTTAAGATGTAGTCGATAGTTGCAGGCATGTCGTACAGTCCAATTTCGTAAAACGTATAGTTGTAAAATTTGGCAGAGTCCCTTACAGGATCAAGGTGCTTGTGGCGCCTCGATTCGGTAGTGCCTCTTACGTTGATAGCCCATACATTCCATCCTAGATCAGCTAGAGTGATTGACAATGAGGTTTTGCCTCTATATATAAAGCTGTATGCGTTATCAACGTTCCCATGTACCAATAGCACAGTCTTTGTCACGTTTCCAGGAATGTGATATAACCTTAGAATGTACCCATCTTCAGTGGTGACTTCGTGTTCTTCACATTTGTGTCCAAACATTTTGACTATTTCAGTAAAATTTGATCTGCCAATTTTGGTCAATTTATCTTTAAGATTTCGTAAAACTGCATCAGTAAAGTTTGCGCTTTTTTCCGTTAGTGCATTTATTATGAGTTCGTCAATGCTTTTAAAAATAAATGATTCAGCACTATTACTAAACAATATGAAAATGATACAAATACCGGTAATTGGTTTCATCTTTATTATTTTAGCGAATCGTTATTAACTCATGAATTTAATGATGATTATTAAATGATGTACGTGCTTATATAATATTTGGAACAAAAGAATTTTATTTTATAGATCACACAAATAACGTCATGCAGGGTGACCATGATCTTAAATAAAATATACTATTTAATATACAGTTTTGGTCAATTCACGCCTGATGGTAGGATTCTAGGCAGATTGGATGACAAATAGCTTTATACCTATTTCTGCCGCCAAGAAGCACTGTTGCATTTCTGTGATCCGAAATGAAAGCTAATAAAGTAAGGTACAGACCATAGAAGCATGATCATGAATCATGAGGTATACGCTCCGACTACGGCATCCCCGACGATGAGGTGGAGGCTACGTATGAGGATATCTCTAGAGCCATACAAGTTTCCAAAACTCATTACACCGTTGTTATTTGAGACTTTAACGCAAAACTGGGGAAACGAAGCGGCGATGAGCTGAAAGTGGGACGATTTGGAGTTGGAACCCGGAAACCAGGGCCAACTGTTGGAGAGTTTCTGGAAAGGGAAAGACTCTTCATGATGAACTTCTTTTTTAAGAAAGCTGAACACCGCAATTGGACCTGGCTAAGTCCCGATGATGAAACACAAAATGAAATTGGCTTCATCATGTCGACGAGGAAGCAAATATTTAATGATGTATCTGTGATCAACGTGTTCAAAACTGGTAGTGATCACCAGTTGGTAAGGGCCCATTAAACATCAATATCAAGCTGGAAAGACGTCGTTTGATGAAGTCTACGCTCCGTCCTACACCCATCTAAATCCAAACCCCAAAAGCTTCCAGCCGAACTGCAAAATCACTTCGAATGCCTGAAGGATTGTGTAGACGTGGACGATAACAACAACAGGTTTGTGAAAAATGTCCATGCGGTTGGGTCTAAGTTCTTCAAAACCGTGTAATAAGACCCAAAAAGCACTCGGACCATACTCTTAAACTGATGGAAGAGCGGCGCGTGAAGGTTCTGCGTTCTTCGGATAATTCATCTCAGCTTCGGCGGCTCAATAGGCAGATTTCGAAGTCTTTGACTCGCAACACTCGGTAATTTAATACCGACCGTAATAAAGAGGCTATCGAGCAAATCAAAGGTTTAAAAGTGTTCGCAAGAGATTTGGATATTGGGCAGAGCCAACTGACGACGCTGAAAACCGACGACGGCAGAACTGTCACGTCCAGGTCCGAAGTTATGGGAGAGGTCGAGAAGTTCTATGGACAGCTATACACATCAACGCGGCCACCTGTACAAAGCTTAGCTAAAGACCCTAGAGCTAAGCTAACCCGACACTACACCGAAGGGTTCTCTATTTTGTCTCATAAATATTTTATCCATAATCTAACGTGTCATAATGTTTTGTGACATAATCATCATAATTGTGTCCGAATTATAACTTGCTCGAACATTAAAATGTTACATATTATCACATGCCATTAAAATGAAATCCCTAAATACAGTATGCTCTAAATGTGTTTGTCATAATCCAATAAATCTGCTTGAGAGCCATACCAATCTCGTACAGGCTATGTCCGGGATATCTTCGGTGTGGTAGTCCCTTTCTTCTCCGAATATTGTTCGTCTGAAAATCAAAATCCCTTTACGCGTTTGCTATAATCATCACTATCCATAATGTTCGCGTATACAAAATTTTATTTTACCGCATCGTCTTTAATTCTAATGCTTTTGTGTCATTATATGCTATAATAATTAGATATTCTTTTAATTCTTGCTATAAAGTCATATGTAATAAGTGTTATATTGTGTAATGTATATTATTCTGAATGGTTAGTCGTAACAATATTATTTATGCTCCTGTAGGTCACGTGATAGGTTAGAAATTTACGACAATCGTGAAGCGCAGCGTAGCAATTGTCTTGATGTCGAGGTTGTTTTTTTATTAGACAACAGAAATACTAGCTACCCTACTCTTGTAGGTCACGTGATAGGTTAGAAATTTGAGACAAGCGCGAAGCGCAGCGTAGCGATTGTCTTAAATTTCGAGGTTATTTTTTAGTACTTCGAGGTTTTTTTTATTAGACAACAGAAATACTAGCTGCCCTACTCCTGCAGGTCAAGTTATAGGTTAGAAATTTACGACAATCGTGAAGCGCAGCGTAGCAATTGTCTTGAATGTCGAGGTTGTTTTTTTATTAGACAACCGAAATACTAGCAACCCTACTCTTGTAGGTCACGTGATAGGTTAGAAATTTGAGACAAGCGCGAAGCGCAGCGTAGCGATTGTCTTAAATTTCGAGGTTATTTTATAGTACTTCGAGGTTTTTTTTATTAGACAACAGAAATACTAGCTGCCCTACTCGTGCAGGTCAAGTGATAGGTTAAAAATTTAAGACAATCGCTAAGCGAAGCGTAGTAATTGTCTTAAATTTAAAAAAATAAAGATTAAGGTTTGTTGACATTGACATTTAGGAGCCCAAAAAATTCGGCGATCCAATATATACCCGGTTCGATGACTTCCAGCCAATCGAACAAGCCGGATTCCGAAAAGGTTTCAGCACCATAGACTGCGGCATACGCTGCGGCAGGTTATACAGAAGACCGAAGAGTATAACCGGCCACTTTGCTTAGCATTTGTGGACTATGAAAAAGCCTTTGATTCGATCGAAACATGGGCCGTGCTACAGTCTCTCCAGCGGTGCCAAATTGACTACAGTTACATCGAAGTGTTGAAGTGTTTGTACGAAAACACGACTATGACAGTTCGCCTTCAGGACCAGAGGTTGAAGCCAGTCCGGCTGCAGCGTGGAGTGCGGCAAGGAGGCGTCATATCTTCGAAGCTCTTCACTGCTGCACTGGAGGATGTGTTTAAGCTTCTGGACTGGAGAGGACTCGGCATCAATATTAACAGCGTGTACATCAGTCACCTTCGATTTGCCTACAATATAGTAGTCGTGGCTAAGCGCCTTGAGGACCTTGGCACAATGCTCGGTGATCTCAACAGAATCTCTCAACAAGTGGGCCTTAAAATGAACATGGAGGAGACGAAAATCATGTGTAACTCACATGTTGTACCCACTCCTCTGAAGGTTGGAGACTCTGCTCTTGAAGTTTTTGACGAATATGTAAACCTGGGACAAACGGTCCAGTTAGGTACGTCCAACTTTAAGAAAGAGGTAAATCGCCAAATCCAAGTCGGCTGGGCAGCGTTTGGTAAGCTACGAAATATCTTCTCGTCCAAAATACCGCAGTGTCTCAAGACGAAAGTCTTCGACCACTGCAATTAACAATATTTGGTCGTATAGTTTTCGGGACAACGTTTTCGTCACAGCTGTCGTATTAACGTTTATATGACGCAAAATATGCCGAAATAATAAAACTTTATTCGTATTGCGATCGTGTTAAGTTCGTGTTAGTGGCTACTAGGAAGGCAACAGACATATTAATATCAGATATACGATAAATATTCGTATAGCAGTCGTGAAAGTGATAAATATTAGAACCATCTTGTCCTGTAGTGATCCAATAGACGTTGTATAACTTTATAAACATTAGGACGTAGTCATTAGCATAGCCTTTACGCGGATGCTTGTTGTTACAGGGCAGTTCAGTGGGAGTGAGACAACAAAAAACCAACAAAAATTAAATAACTCTTTACAAATTGTTACCATGTTATATCTGCCATATTTATTACTGAATGGTATTGACTATAATGTAGTTGGTGTTTAGGTAACAGTATCTATTTTTCTAAGGGAAATTAAATTTCTTGACGATTGAATGTAAAATGTTTCACAAATTTTTAATGCCCTCTTCGAATTATTGCAAAGTAATATTAATTCATTGCATTTTATTTAAGACTTCTAGTACTTTTACTATTATACGATTTTAGGTAGTGATAATACCTATTATATGACATCTTATGACTAAAAGTCATATACTACGATTTTAATTCTTTTGGCTTCGACCATTTTCACAGTACCCTAAAGAAATGAAAACCCGTGGGATAAACATTTTATTGAAATCACAATATGGTGATAATTACAGATGTTGTAAAATTCTCATTTTCATTACTGTTTTCATCATTATCGTCTTGGTTTTCAAACGAATGTTTGATCATCATTTTGCATATCTGTCATGATTATAATTTGTGGATTACTTTTTGAACTTACAAAATTTTAGGAGAAAAAAAGACATTGATAATTGACAGGTGTTAGATATTATTATGATAAGCTACCTATTTAATATTAAGTTCATTTTGTACATGTACACAGGCCGTGGTTTTAAACAGTTGCCATATTGTACACAATTGTAGAATAGTTGATTTAAGCAAAATATAAAAAAAATTACCTATTGGTCGGTGTCTTATATCTTTCGTAACATCTCACGTTTCTATTCAAAATTTACATGTACTACTCCGAGGTCAACAACAGTTAACATAAACAAACATTGCCTACGTGGCTATTTAACGCTACTGCATCCTAGAAACTAAATAGGTACCTACGTTATTTAATCTAGGTAGGTATGTATGTTACATAGCCACTTCCTAATTAAAAGTTTCTTGGTTCGAGTCCCAGTTGAGTAATTCAGAAAAAAGTTAAACTACGTCCCTATGCCATTAGTATGTAGGTATGGAAATGAATTGAAATGAAAATGTGCTTAAGTAAAACTGTAACTTACCAATGTTACTTGTAACAAGTGTTCAAAATGTGCCCCATTATGAGCGATACACAAAGCAGTATGACGCCGGCGACGCAGAGAATTTTAAATTGGTTAAGGACGTAAATGTTTTCTCTCACCGTTTCAAAAGCGGACACCACTCGCGTACGCAATTGCACTACACTTGTAACCTCCTCAGCATACACTAGCCTTTTTACATCATCATCAGCCTATAAACGTCCCACTGCTGGGTACAGGCCTCACACGTGGACAATAGCACGCGGGGATATTGGGCCATAACCCACCATGCTGGCCCAATGCGGGTTGGTAGGTTTTAACGACTGTCATCTTACGACAACAACTGGGACCAACGGCTTAACGTGCCTTCCGAAGCACGGAGGAGCTCAAGACGGTTTGAATTTGGTCACCCATCCAGCGACCCGGCATTGCGAAAGTTGCTTAGCGAGCAAGATCGCAAGCCGAACGCGCTAGCCGCTGCGCCATCGAGCTCCACTTTTTACATCACCCCACAAATAAAAGTCTAGAGGTATTAGGCCGGGGAGCAAGAAGGCCAAGACACTGGACCGCCACGTCCCACCCACTGCGATAAAAATGTATCGTTAAGGTAGTTGCACACTACTTGTCCATAATGTGGTGGGGCACCATCCTGCTGGTAGAAAAGGTCTCTGTGGAATGCCAGTGGAATGTCCATCAAGAGCTCATCGACAACGTGGTGCAGCAGATCTATGTAGGTAAGGTTGTTGAGATGACCTTCAATGAATTAAGGTCCCAGTAAATAAGGGCCATTAATACCAGCCCAAACATTTAGGCTGAAACGTCGCACCATTTCAACGTAGTCGTGATTGGAATAACGCGACATCGTACCTACGTTTGAAAACGGCCCGGATATTTCTTTATCAACCGGTTGCGCGAGTTAAGGTTGACAACCCGGGCTCATTACGCTTTGTAAGCAACACATATTGACCCGAATAATATAAGTTAGACCAAGCATTATATAAGTTAGAATAAGCATTTATTATTATATAAATACTAGTGTTAAATCAGAATATAATGAATATTGTATTAGCCTTCACGCTGTTCGGATTAAATAAAGTTATTTTTATAAACAAATCCGCTGTCGACTACTTAATTCGCGCGCTTGCGGGTTCGCGGTTAGCGGGAGACTGAGCAGACTGAGCGACCGTCGCGCGACTCGCGTTGTCTCGGTCGTCCCGCTTTGAGCGGGTCGCGGGCGGCTTGCTGGCAAAAGCTGCCCGGCGCAAGCGGCGGCATTTGTTTTGTACCTAGCGTAAAGCCAAAGTAGTTGGTAACAATAAGCAACGTAGTATTCATAAGAATAACATGCAAAAGAAACAAAATCATTTTTGTATTTTTTTACGTATTTATTTTAATGGATTTATAATCAGTTACATTAACACAATCGCCTCCTTAAATTTGGCAACTGTTCCAAACCGCAGCCTGTATATGCATCCTTTTTCACAATTACTATTTCTTACTACGGAACCATTTTTGATTCTTTGACACAGCCTTGTCTAAAACTTTTGTTGAGTTCTAATTAGATTTTTCTTACTTTGCACTTGAAATCACCGCTGGATTTAAATTTCTTCCACTGCTTTAAATCTATTATTTCAACTGTTTTGATGATAAAAGCTTAGATTAAAAGAAACCGAGAAATTAATCGAGCTATCATACAAAAAGCTGGTATAGTCAAAGTAAGTAAAAGAATACCACGTGAAATCATTAAAAAATCAAAATGTTTATACTTATCAATAACTTATATAAGCATTTTAAACCCATATGTTATTTAAAGCATATAAATCTGATTATCGAGCTTTTAAACATTATATAAAAGACGTGTAAAGATAATTAAAAAAATCCTTTAAGAAACGTGTATACAGCTGTACGTTTTATAAGAGTTAAGTTTATGGAATTTATATGATGTGATGAAGAAATCTTATTATTTACAAAAAGCAGTGTTATGGTCGTCATTATAACCAGATTATAATTGTCATATAAATTACTTTTATACTACATCAAGAAGCCGTAAAGTGGTCGTAAACGACACTAATAAACAAGTGAACGTATTTCAAAGGTCACAGCTACGATCTTTACAAGATGGTCACATAATTTGGTCGTGTAAACGTTTACAGGACTAAATTAAATTACTAAAATATTATAGGATTAATCGTTCGTATATACACTCGGCGTCAATAAAATCGCACCTCTGCAAAAACAACTTTCAAGCGTTATTAACTCTTGACATACGCGTATACCCCCACAAATATTGAAGTTATTCAAAAGACCAATAAATAAACTTAAAAAACGTATCATTTTTATAATTGATAATTGATAAAAAAATTGATAACCACTAATAATGAGACTTTGAAAAAAAATGAAATTTTTACAACTTGCGAAGGCTAGTTGTGTTACCTTTTTGGGTATCAAAGGGCCCATACAGGTTCAATGTGACACGCAAAGATTTTTCAGAAGAAAAAGCACCTGGAAAATGGATATCACTGCTGACGAAGCCGCCCAAGTGGTTGCACTATTGCAATCAGGGATGCGGCAGTGTGATGTTGCTCGGCGACTGAATTTGAGTCATTTGATATAATAACATATTATATAACTTTATTTGATATAATTTTTACTTTAAAATAAAATTAGCATTTTAACCCCAATTTGATTAAAAAAAATTCATTAAAAGTTAATACGTTGTGTTTTTGGTAAGGTTGGGCCACAAAAGTCAGTGACGGAAATAAATCGCGGCAAAATCGACTCCACGTAGACTTGTCTGCCTTATTCTAGAGTGTAATTTAAGCCCGCGTAGGCGCGGAGGGGCGAGGCGGTCCGCGAGCTGAGGAGCAGGTGGCTTTAACGCTCAACGCCGTGGCTGAGGCAAGCCGAAGCTACGGTGGTGAGCGTAAGCCATCTGCGACGATAAGCTCGCGTGGGACCGCCAGAGCCCCGCAGCGCCGAAGCCGTGAAAGAAACCATGCCTGCTGCATGCTGGCTTGCATGCTTTAGCTTGCTTGCATGCTGCATGATTGCTAGCATGATGCATGCTTGTTTGCATGCTGCTTGCTTGCTTTCTTGGATGGTGTCCTTTGGGTCTGAGTATTATA
The DNA here is from genome assembly GCA_963921215.1 of Scoparia ambigualis. Taxonomy (NCBI): domain Eukaryota; kingdom Metazoa; phylum Arthropoda; class Insecta; order Lepidoptera; family Crambidae; genus Scoparia; species Scoparia ambigualis. The sequence continues at coordinate 30,264,869 of OY992512.1, read as the reverse complement.
GGAATAATGTTTTATACCATTAGATTATTATATCAAATGTTTATTATATCATTATGGACATTATATCACATGAAATTATAGATTCTTAAATTATATTAAATGTTTATTATATCAAGTCAGTTGTTATATCAAATGAAATTATATGAAATGAATTTATATTAAATGAACGTTAGACCATAAGTAATTATATCAAACATTACACACCCCAATATCCCTCAAGAAGAAGTCCTGAAATTGGTTAGGTCGATGAGGGACCGTATGGAAGCCATCATCAGGGCAAGTGGGAGAGGGGGGGGCAGTAGATTTTAAGTTTAGTTTTAAGCAAATTTTTGTATATTTATGTTGTTAAATTATCTGTTTTGGATTTTTATTGCTTTTTGAATATAATTTTTTTTTCTGTATAATTCCATTAAAAGAAAATTTATTTTATTGTTTTTGGATACTCCTTTTCTTTAGCTTTCTAAAGATACCCAATACTATTCTCTTAATTGATTCTAAATAAGGTTTTAGGATTTTTTAAGAACATTTTCAAAAGGTTCGATTTTTGTGACGTCGTGTGTATATTGTAACACGAGTAATGGGAACTTGAGTTACAACTATATGATCTCTATATGACTAAATCTTATTTAGGCTTCATATAGGATAACTTTTCTAGTTGGGGTGTGTTGCCAGTGATGACATACGGTACCGAAACGTGGTCGCTGACTATGGACTTAATAGGCAGGCTCAAAGTCACGCAAAGAGCGATGGAGAGGAGAGGTCATGTTCGGGGTTTCTCTACGTAATCGAATCAGAAATGAGGAGATTCGTAGAAGAACTAATGTAACCGACATAGCCCAAAGAGTCGCCAAGCTCTAGTGGCAATGGGCAGGGCACATCAAAGAACCGATGGTTGGGGCAGAACTCCAGTGGACAGGCCTCCAACAAGGTGGTCCGTCCGTTCGTCCTGTCCGTCCGAAAACGTCAGGATTTATCGCTTTACACAAGTCAGTCGGACAGACGTGTCAGTTACTGGAGGTTTAAGTGGGTAAGCCTCACTCTTTCTGAACTCTCGTTGAGGCCGCAGGGCCTGGACGGGGAAACAGCAGTTGAGAGGATAGTCCCAATAAAAGTCCATAAAATTAAACAACTAACAACTTTAACGTTTTGAGACTATTTTTCTATCATTCAAAGTCATGGTCAACCTACTTTCCTGTCCATTAGGCGACGCACCACGTTGCATGTTTACGTGTGACGCACCACCGACGCACCTACGCGCGTAGGTGGGTTGGTGGTGCGTCGACATCGACATGCAACTAGGTCATGTTTGTAATATGGGAAAATTTTCAGTATAGATACTGATTTCCGATGCTGGATCTCAATATCGGAATTCCGATACTAGTATCGGAACTACACACATTTTTCATAATTGGGTACAAATAAAAACGCAAAAATTAGTTTTAAATCAAATTGTTACAATTATTAACAAATCGACTTTAAAAAAACTCTCTCGTTCCTCACAATTACATAAATTTCAAAACAATTAAATAATATTTCAATAATAATAATGTACCTTTAAGTGTGCAATGCATTTGACTAGGTAGTACTGTCATAATAATATGTTGAATGTTCAAAAATAAGTGGAAAAAATATTTATTCTGTTTAAAATTATGTAAGTACTTTAACAATTTTTATTTCGTTAAATTTAATTCAACGATACGTATGGAATAATACTGATATGAACAAAAAATTTAAAATTAATTTTGTATCTGTCTACTTTTTTTTTATATTGACTCGTCATAGTGCCAACATCCTGCCTCATGGTAAGCAGCCGATGCAGTCCAAAATAATGAGAGCGCTCCCTACCGTGGAATAAGCACGGTAACATGCGCAGTCGCAACATGCAGCGTGGTGTGTGGTAGTGTCACATTATAAATATAAGCTAAAGCAGTACGGAACCTAGGCGTTTTTGTTGTTTTATATACCTACGTGCCAATTGAGCGTTAGGGTTGTCCTCTTATTTTTGTAAAATTGAAAAAGTTTTTGTTTAGTTAGCGCTGTATCTCAGCTAGTTAGCTCTTTTTTTTTGAGATAACTAGCAAAGCAAGAGGGTTATCACTTTTAATTTTTATAAAATTAAAAGATATTTTTGTTATTATTTATCAAAACGTTTATTTGGGTTCAATAATGATCAATTAATCGAATAAATTGACTAGTTTACAAACAAAACAGTGTAATTAAAAAATCTTCAACATTTGAAGAAGTCTTCGTTAGTTATTAACTTATTAACATTACTCACTGAAAAATTCTTTCGCCTACTACGACACGTTCGAAAAGCTTTATTATTAAATTTTATACGCTTAGTGTATAAACTTATCATTCTAATGAATAGCTTTTTAAATAAATTATCGGAAAACATGGACACGGCAATAAAATTTGTTTTGTCTACTTCTTTGTAAATTTATACAGCTACTTATTTAATTAATTAATACAGCCGAATTCAAGCAGCCGTAAACTACGCAATACACTAGCGGCATTTTTAAAAATCACGCGGACAGCGCTCGCAATGCAATAATACACCACAATGACCACTCGTCTCGACGCGGCACGCGCTACTGAGAGCACTGCGATGTCCGCTTTGGGGCCTTGTAAAGACGTGCGTATGTGAGCGTGCGTCGTTTCGAGCGTTTGTACGTAGTTTCCTTACTGCTTTGGCTCATATTTATATTGTGGCAGTGTGTTATGCCGGCACTTCACTTGGCGTATCGTGATCGTGTGGCGATATCGTTGTGTTTGCCCAAATAATCTGGCACATCACTTGGCGTCAAACAAGCCATCCACACATGGCCTATACGGGCAAACAACGCAAATATTCACAATATTTGCTTGTTCACAAACAAATTGAATGCAACAGTGATGGACGTGTCATTGGCAGAAGCTTATTATATTTATCTGAATGCGGCTTGCCAACACCTGTTTTTTTTTTGTGCAGGGTTCTCCTAAGTTATTTTGAATATCGGTCAATGCAACGTGTTCGGTTTTTGTTTTTATGAGAGGCATTTTTGGGGTCCCAAATACAAGGATGCATTTGGTATAATTCCAAAAATCGCAATACGGTTTCGTTTGTCCAATCCATTTTACTATGTTTACGTCGTATAAAAAACTGAACATGTCTGAACAGGACAGCCGCACGCGCGCTTCTGAACAGAACCAAGTGTGGACAGCCGACGCAAATATTTGCCGTATTTGATTCCTTTGATGTATGATCAAAAACCGACAAGTGGACGGAAACGCATATTCGCTATTTGCGTTGTTTGCCATATTCGTGCAAATAAAGCAAATATATTCAAATAGGCCGTCTAAACATTGCCGTGTTCGGACAAATAATGCAAATACGCGAACACGATACGCCATGTGAAGTGCCGGCATTACAATGGAGGCGGAACATCGCGCGCGACAGCAGACCACATGAGTAAAGAAACGGAACAGAGACAAAACTTCATACAACCGCGCCGTCGCGAGTCAACTACTACAAGCATACGGCGCATGCGCGTGTTCACTAGCCGCTGCCACAGTATAAATATAAGCTAAAGCAGTACGGAAACTGGGCCTTTTTGTTATTTTATATACCTACGCGCCAATTAAGCGCCAAAGTCCTCTTATTTTTGTAAAATTTAAAAAGTTTTTGTTTAGTAAGCGCTGTATCTCAGCTAGTTAGCGCTTTTTTTTGAGATAACTAGCAAAGCATTAGGGTTGTCACTTTTAATTTTTATAAAGTTAAAGGGTATTTTTTATTATTTATTAAAACGATTATTTGGGTTCTATAATTATCAAATAATCTAATGAATTGACTAGTTTACAAACAAAATTCTGTAATTAAAAAAGCTTCAACATTTTAAGAAGTCTTTGTTCCCGCCAAAGCCGGGACGGCCATTCAAACCGTACCGCCATCTGTATGGCGGTTGACTCAGCGGTTGTTGACGACCGCGTCCGCCTGTCTGCCGCGGCGCCACCGCTGCGCGACCCGCCGCCGCTAGCTTGGTGAGCCGAGCGCGCGACTAGTCTGGCTGCTAGCTAACGCGAGACGCCCACAAAATACGCGCGCTGGTATCTCCCCTTATTATAGTGACTCCTGAACCTAATGTGAAGAGACCGCCTAAATGCCTATTGTGGAGTGAAGTGACTGTGTGACCGTGAAGTCCATTTCAACGCCCTGCCCGTGCTTTGCCCAGCTACAGTTGCCCGATCACCCATCATCATCCCAGGTAAGCCTTCCTACCTACCTACCTACCAGTTCCCTACGTCGCGTAATCGCCACTCAGACGTGGTGACTACAGTCTTTATTCTTCGTTAATTATTATAAATTACTAACTGAAAAATACTTTCACCTTGCGACACGTTCGAAAAGCTTTATTATTAAATTTTATATACTAAGTGCCTCACAAATAAACAAATAATAAGCTATTAATAGTTATTCCGTGTTTTGTTCCCGTCGTGTAAACGTAATTTCAAATAAAGAGTAAAAGAGACAAAACACAGAATAACTATTCTGACCTTATTCTCTGTTTATTTGTAAGTCACTTAGTGTAAAAAATTCTCATTATAATGAATAGCTTTTTAAATAAATTATCGGAAAATATGGACACGGCACTATAAAATTTATTTTGTCTACTTCTTTGTAAATTAATACAGCTACTTATTTAATTAATTATACATCCGAGTTCAAGCAGCCGTAAACTACGCAATACACTCGCGGCATTTTTTTAAATCACGCGAACAGCGCACGCAATACAATAATATTATACACAACAGTGTTCACTCGTCACGACGTGACACGCGCTACTGAGAGCACTGCGATGTCCGCTTAGGGACCCTGTTAAGACGTGCGTCTGTGGGCGTGCGTCGTTTCGAGCCGCTCCTTGTAGACTCGTTACACGGCTATCACATTTAAGTGGCGCGACTGCAGCTGTGCTGTCACGCCGCTGGGCATCCAAACCATCAAGTAGCGAGACTTAACTTTGCTTTACTTTACTTTACTTAGGTTGGTAGTGTACTAAGAAAGGGATGGAAGCAGCGTTGCCAGACATGCGATAATTATCGTAGATCCATGATAATTTCGAGGGGCATGCGATAAAAAATAATGATTAAGTATCGCACGATAATTTGCATCGTTCGTTCAATCACACTTCGGAAATAACGAAATGTAAGGTAACTTTACTATAGTACTGAGTATAGTTTTTCTAGGCGATGAGCTTTTTTTTTATTAGCTTGTGACGTTGGTTGTTAGCTAATTTGGAGTGGCCATACGTATGTAATCTGTCTTATTGAATGCGATAAAAACACGATAATTTTGCAGTAAATCTAGGATAGTTTTGACCTACGAATCTGACAACACTGGATGGAAGGGAGCACACCGAGCACATTAGAGAGATTTCGTACAGTGTTCCGGAGGGATCGTTTCTGGGGCCGCTCCTGTAGAATATCAGGATCCCCTTTGACCCACTACGATACTCTCCGAGGTGAAAAAGAGATTCATAAGGTTGCGTTGGCTTCACAATAAGGTTACCGCTGTTGCAGTTTATCTGCAAGGCATGCGGGACGCCCGCAGCGTAGTGACCGGGTGCTATACCAAGCGGTAGTGGGAGAGATCCCGGAATTCATATTTGGTAAACGCCGTAAAAAAAATTATCCCAAGAAATAAAAGGCTACACTTTACTACTTAACATTGTGTTTATTGAACAACCCTTATAACTTGTGAAATGTGATTTAAAAGTTTAGTTGAAGTTCCCGCAGGGTAGTGCCCATAATATGTATACAAAAAGTCTGGTTCAAAGCCACGAATATCTCTACCACAAAATACGTAAAATAATTCTGCGCAAAAATCTATTAAAATTGGATGGAAGCAAAGTGCTTGGAACTTTGGAGCCTGTATGCGATTTGAAAAATACTCCTGACCAGTCTCAGTCATAAAACGCAGAATATTGATTAAATCACCCAAATATGCATTACGTTCAGACTCACCCTTTATATCAATGAAAGTAGCTACAGGGCCAAGGTTCACATTTAATTTAACTTTTTCATTATACTCCGGTCTCTCTGATCCCATTACGTACATTTCTGATGAGCCTAATGAATGGGTGATGACTGTTAATTGAGTTTGAGAAGTTTCTTTTAAGATGTAGTCAATTGTTGCAGGCATGTCGTACAGTCCAATTTCGTAAAACGTATAGTTGTAAAATTTGGGCAGAGTCCCTTGCAGGATCAAGGTGCTTGTGGCGCCTCGATTCGGTAGTGCCTCTTACGTTGATAGCCCATACATCCCATCCTAGATCAGCAAGAGTGATTGACAATGAGGTTTTGCCTCTATATATAAAGCTGTATGCGTTATCAATGTTCCCATGTACCAATAGCACAGTCTTTGTCACGTTTCTAGGAATAACCTTAGAATGTACCCATCTTCAGTGGTGACTTCGTGTTCTTCACATTTGTGTCCAAACATTTTGACTATTTCAGTAAAATTGGATCTGCCAACTTTGGTCAAGTTATCTTTAAGATTTCGCAAAACTGCATCAGTAAAGTTTGCGCTTTTTTCCGTTAGTGCATTTATTATGAGTTCCTCAAAGCTTTTAAAAATAAATGATTCAGCACTATTACTAAACAATATGAAAATGATACGAATACCGATAATTGGTTTCATCTTTATTACTTTAGTGAATCGTTATTAACTCATGAATTTAATGATGATTATTAAATGATGTACGTGCTTATATAATATTTGGAACAAAAGATTTTTATTTTGTAGATCACATAAATAACGTCATGCAGGGTGACCATGATCTTAAATAAAATATACTATTTAATATACAGTTTTGGTCAATTCACGCCTGATGGTAGGATTCTGGGCAGATTGGATGACAAATAGCTTTATACCTATTTTTGCCGCCAAGAAGCACTATTGCATTTCTGTAATCCGAAACGAAAGCTAATAAAGTGAAGTTACAGAGCATAGAAGTTTGATCATAAATCATGAGGTATACGCTCCGACTACGGCATCCCCCGACGATGAGGTGGAGGCTACGTATGAGGATATCTCTAGAGCCATACAAGTTTCCAAAACTCATTACACCGTTGTTATGTGAGACTTTAACGCAAAACTGGGCAAATAAAGTGGCGATGAGCTGAAAGTGGGACGATTTGGAGTTGGAACCCGGAATTACCGGGGCCAACAGTTGGAGAGTTTCGGGAAAGGGAAAGACTCTTCATGATGAACTTCTTTTTTAACAAAGCTGAACACCGCAATTGGACCTGGCTAAGTCAAGATGGTGCAACAAAAAATGAAAATGGCTTCATCATGTCGACGAGGAAGCAAATATTTAATGATGTATCTGTGATCAACGCGTTCAAAACTGGCAGTGATCACCGGTTGGTAAGGGCCCATTAAACATCAATATCAAGCTGGAAAAACGTCGATTAATAAAGTCTACGCTCCGTCCTACACCCATCCAAATCCAAACACCGAAAGCTTCTAGCTCGAACTGCAAAATCGCTTCGAATGCCTGAAGGATTGTGTAGACGTGGACGATAACAACAACAGGTTTGTGAAAACTGTCCATGCGGTTGGGTCTAAGTTCTTCAAAACCCGCCGTACAATAGGACCTAAAATACATTCGGACCATACTCTCAAACTGATGGAAGAGCGGCGCGTGAAGGTTTTGCGTTCTTCGGATAATTCGTCTCAGCTTCGGCGGCTCGATAGGCAGATTTCGAAGTCTTTGACTCGCAACACTCGGTAATTTAATACCGACCGTAATAAAGAGGCTATCGAGCAAAGCAAAGGTTCAAAAGTGTTCGCAAGAGAGTTGGATATTGGGCAGAGCCAACTGACGACGCTGAAAACCGACGACGGCAGAACTGTCACGTCCAGGTCCGAAGTTATGGGATAGGTCGAGAAGTTCTATGGACAGCTATTCACATCAACGCGGCCACCTGTACAAAGCTTAGCTACAGACCCTAGAGCTAAGCTAACCCGACACTACACCGAAGGGTTCTCTATTTTGTCTCATAAATATTTTATCTTTAATCTAACGTGTCCTAATGTTTTGTGACATAATCATCATGTGTCCGAATTATAACTTGCTCGAATTTAATGTTACATTTTATCACATGCCATTAAATTGAAATCCCTAAATACAGTATGCCCTAAATGTGTTTCTCATAATCAATTAAGACAATCGCTACGCTGTGCTTCGCGATTGTCTTAAATTTCTAACCTATCACGTGACCTACAGGAGCATAAATAATATTGTTACGACTAACAATTCCGAATAATATACATTACACAATATAACACTTATTATATGTGACTTTATAACAAGAATTAAAAGAACATATAATTATTATAGCATATAATGACACAAAAGCATTAGAATTAAAGACGATGCGGTAAAATAAAATTTTGTATACGCGAACATTATGGATAGTGATGATTATAGCAAAAACGTAAAGCGATTTTGATTTTCGGACGAACAATATTCGGAGAAGAAAGGGACTACCTACACCGAAGATATCCCGGACATAGCCTGTACGATATTGGTATGGCTCTCAAGCAGCTTAGGAACAGCAAGACGTGCTGACGGAATTATGGCTGAGCTTCTGAAAGCAGGCGAAAGACCGGTGCTGCTTTTTAGAAACCATTTAATTCCGTCGTACTCGGAGGTTGAACGCAGAAGCGTGGCATGAAAGTGTGGCTGTGTTGTTCTTTAAGAACAACGTGTTGTGTTGTGTTCTTCTTAAGCAACAAGACCCTACTGAGAAACTACATACCTATATCACTTCTAAGTCACGTTTATAAGCTGTTCTCGAGAGTTATAATTAATCGTCTCGCACGTAGGTTTGGTGGGGTGCCCGTCGATTCGCCTATAATTTTTGGTTCTAATTTCATATAGCCTAATTATGTTGGCCTCAACTTTTAACGAACAAAAAATGTCTAGCCTAACAGTTGTTCTCGCACTATTATAGTTTTGGCTAAACATTAAAAAACCCTAATTTTAGAATCCCTAATATTAAATGCACTAAAATGTATTGGCATAACATTCTTTCGGCATTACGATGAATACGCTGTAGTGTTAAAAGCCCTAACTTATTATTATTATAATTAAGTAAGTTCAAACTTAAATATTTTTTTAATTAGACAACAGAAATACCAGCTACCATACTCCTGTAGGTCACGTGATAGGTTAGAAATTTAAGACAATCGCGAAGCGCAGCGAAGCGATTGCCATGAATTTCCAGGTTATTTTTTTTATTAGACAACAGAAATACTAGCTGCACTACTCCTGTAGGTCATGTGATAGGTTAGAAATTGAAGACAATCGCAAAGCGCAGCGTAGTGGTTGTCTTAAATTTCGAGGTTATTTTTTATTAGACAACAGAAATACTGCAGGCTGCCCAACTCCTTTAGGTCACGTGATAGGTTAAAAATTTACAACAATCGTGAAGCGCAGCGTAGCGATTGTCTTGAGTTGTGAGGTTGTGTTTTAGTACTTCAAGGTTTTTTTTATTAGACAACAGAAATACTACGTGCCATACTCCTGCAGGTCAAGTGATAGGCTAGAAATTTAAGACAATCGCTAAGCGAAGCGTAGCAATTGTCTTAAATTTAAAAAAATAAGGATTAAGGTTTGTATGGCATTGACATTTAGGAGCACAAAAAATTCGGTGATCCAATATATACCCGGTTCGATGACTTTCAGCCAATCGAACAAGCCTGATTCCAAAAAGGCTTTAGCACCATAGACTACATACATACGCTGCGGCAGGTTATACAGAAGACCAAAGAGTATTACCAAATGGTACAGACCCTTTCTCAGCGCTTCTGGACGTTGTGGACTCAATCCTACCTTCACACCCTCCAAACCCGCTCCAAATGGTTGTCCCCATCCTCCCCGTTGGCGAGCTCGTCCTTATCAAGGAGGACAACCTGCCTGCCCTCCAATGGAGACTGGGGCGCATTACTCGCACCCTGCCTGGAAAGGATGGCGTCGTGCGGGTGGTAGACCTGGACACCGCCAATGGACACCGCCAATGGACACCTCCGGAGACATGTGTTCAAGATTGCCAGGCTCCCTCTGGATAAGCCCACCCTGGGCCCCGGAGGATGTACTCGCCATGGGCGCGACGTTCCTTTATAGGCGTATTAAAATACGCCTAGCGCCACCTAGCGTTGTGTCGCGAAGCTAGCGCGCGTGATGAGTATGAACAAACGACGCGCGCCTGCGCGACGGTCTGTCTGCAAGCGATCGTGAGACGTACGCACGTATACGCGCCCTGGTGTCGCCTTGGACTTATTGACTGTACCTCAAAGTGAACGCCTAAACGCCTGTGGTTGAGTGAAGTGAATGTGCGTCTGGAACCGCCTGCATCACTGCCCGCCGCCAGCTCGCCTCCAGGTTCCTGCGATTCCGGACACCTTCCCGTGAGTACCTACTTCTTCATTATCCCTAACCAAACCTGTCGTTCTGGGTCCACAACCTCGATTACGCCGCTGTTACAACGAACGCCTTTCGTCGTAACACAAGCCATAGTGCCGGAGTCTGGTAAAAAACTGCCTGAGGTGGTCTTCGTGCTGCTGATGGTCACGGCTGAATATCAGAATATTATCTAACTAGCAGTAGACAAAATCAAGCCCGCGTATCACCTCGTCAATAAACCGTTGAAATGTTTGGCCTGCATTGCGCAGGCCAAACGTCATAAAAGGGAACTCGAACATCCCGAAGGGTGTGGTGATCGCGGTTTTCGCTATGTCCTCGGCAAAGACAGGTATTTGGTTGTACGCTTTTTCAAGGTCAATCGTACTGAAGACCTTGCAGCCCGAGATGTTATGCGTAGAGTCATGAATATGACGGATTGGGTACCTGTCTGGCAAGGTCCGGGCGTTGAGTTGCCTGTAGTCGCCGCAAGGGCGCCAGCCGTTGTCCTTTTTCAGCGCCAGGTGAAGTGGGGACGACCAAGAGCATTCAGAAGGTCTAGCTGTGCCATTAGCTAACATGGCATCGAACTCAACCTTCGCGATTTTGAGCTTGTCTGCAGCCAAGCGCCTGGGTGCTGATGACACTGGAGGACCTGATGTAGTGCGGGTGTGGTGCAGTGTGTTGTGCGGTATAGTACGTTGAGTACCAGCTGGTCGCGTAACTTCTGAAAACTCACGCGACAGTAATTGATGATAATGCGATTCGCCAACCAGAACCTTCACAGAAAGAACGTTATTACAATTATAAGCCAGAGAAACTGGAACAGATACAGTTGTAGTGTTATCTACGAGCTTTTTACATTTACAGTCCACAAATATATTATAATTACTTAAAAAATCTACCCCTATAATAGGCTTAATGACGTCAGCTACCACAAAACGCCAAGGATATATACGGCGTAAACCAAAGTCCAGATCAAAATGGGCAAACCCGTAGATGGAGATTGTAGAACCATTGGCTGCGGTAAGCTGGTAGCTCGTAGCTGCGCGGCGCTCTCGTAGCTGGCTGCGTGGGAAGACACAGAGGTCGCTGCCGGTGTTGACCAAAAATTGTGTTTTCGTAATGCGGTCAGTGACGAAGAGGCGACCTGGTGAGGTGGGGCAGTCGCCGCCATTACCGACTGCCTGTTGCGTTTCCCGACGACGACGACTTGGCTTCACGCATTTCCTTGCATTGGTCCCGTACTTTGAGTGGTACCAGCAGTTGGGGTTCCGGCGGTAGCTAGAAGACGATCTTGACCCTGAACGCGACGAACCACGACGCTGGTGAGACCTAGAGCGGTTGAAGTTGCGCGAAGTTTGAGTGCGCTCGTCAAGTTTGGCCTCAAAGCGCTTCACCATCTGTCGAAGCTCGCTTATCTTGCTTGCAATACAGTTGCTGCCGAATGTAAATAAGTCTGCTGCTACTACTACTACTACTACAAAATGTAAATAAGTCTGCTCCGGTAATGCTAAGCTATCTTTGGTACGTACATTCACATTTACAGGTAAACAAGACAAACCGTCCGCCCCGTTATCTTTAGACCTAATGTACTCAATATCATAGTTATATGCCGACAATTTTATAGCCCAGCGTTGCAATCGACTGGCCACCATCTGTGGTACACCTACCGTGGGCCCAAATATATTCACTAAAGGTTTATGATCAGTCCGCAACGTAAATCGTCGACCATATAAATACTGATGTAATTTTGTGCCGATGCCGCCGCCCGCGCCGCCCACCGCGGCGTCGCACTGAGTCAGCACCCCACCTATTCCCCGTGCACCCGCGTCACACGTTAAAATCAATTTTTTATCAGGATCGTAATGTTATGTTAGCACTTCCGCACTACACAATATTTCTTTTACCTTCTTGAAAGCACTATCGCATGCTTTGTCCTAAACCAAACTTTTCTTTTTCGTTAACAATTGGTACAATGGGGCAAATACATATATTGCTAATATTTCTAACAAATTTCGCATAAAAGTTTACCAATCCTAAGAATGACCGTAATTCTGTCGCATTTCTGGGCAGAGCAATTTTGAATATCGCTTCTATTTTCTCGGGGTCTACTTTAACTCCTTCTTTTGTTATTATATACCCTAAGTATTATACTTCACTCACCATAAATAAACATTTACTTTTTTTTAATCTCAACCCGTATTCCTGTATTCTATGTAATACTTTTTCTAAAATAAATAAATGTTCTTTTTCGCCTCCCCCTGTGGCAATTATTCTACTTCTATATAAAACTTCTACATTCGGTATATCACCTAATAAGTTACACATAATACTCTGGAAAATGCCCGGGCTCGAAGACAAACCGAATAAATTTAAATAAAAAGAGAAATATTAAATTTAAATAAACCCCTATGGGTGTTAATAACCGTCAAATTTTTAGAGTCATCCAGTTCAATCTGGTTATAAGCCTGGGAAAGGAACATATTTTAGAGAAGATTTTAGCACCATTAAGACCTACCAAGAGGTCTTCTATGCGTGGAAGGGGAAACCTATCGATCAACAAAACGGGGTTTAAAGTAACCTTATAATCGGCACAAATTCGGAGTCCCCCATCCGCCTTACGTACTGGTACCAGGGGAGTCGCCCAGTCCACGCGCTGCTTGAGAGAGTACGGCAAAGGGCGCGCGCGGCAGAACACCGGCGCAGCACCGTCGCGCACTTGCAGCGACGCCTTGCCGCCTGTATACCTGCCCAGACCCTCCGCGAACAATTGTTTATACCTGTCAAGTAACAATAAACAATCATTACTACAGCTCATTTTACAAATACGAGTATCGACACTAATTTACTGATGTTGTTCCACTAATTTACGCCCTACTCTTGGACAAAAAAAAAGACATACGTCACAATGCTTCGTATAATCAAAGCGCAATTTCCAAAATGGGAGCCTAAAAAGTACCATTGCGACTATGAAACTGCAGCAATCAACGCAATGTTGGAAGTATTCCCACGCGTAGAGATAAAAGGCTGTTACATACATTTTTCTAAAAATATTTGGAAGAAGGCAAAGATAAAAAACACCCAGACCCGAGACAATTTATAAAAACAATAATTTCTAAATTGACCCGACCGGGGAAAAACATAATTTCACCGTTGTTGTCATAATCATAAATATCAATAAAAAGTAACAATTTACTTCTCCGTAGTACAACCAGTAGGACATCGCATTTGTACCACGGGTCGGGCATGAAAAATTCCACAACAACCGTAGCGACAGCTCTGTCAGGCGAATGACATTTTACCTAAGAGGATGTAATCACTACGTAGACATTACGATGGTTAGAATATGAAACGATACAATCCGTCTAAAGCGAGTTCGTGCTTCCGATTTTCACGGATTTTCATACATTAGCTCTCGTTAACGTACGCACGGACGTTCTCTAAACGACCTTAAGGGCGCTGCTTTGGTTTTCATACAAAATAATACGATTACGATTACCTTAACTAGTACCATAATGGTTCGTGCTTGGGGTACTGTTCTCTCCTTCTTAGACATTAAAAGCCAACTTGATTTGTAAGAAAAATATGTTTCAGGCTACGTATCTAAGATCTTGCACATCAAGATAACTTCTGGTAGTTCTACCTTTTCGTATTTGAGTAGTTGTTCCTTCAGATCATGCCACAGGTTTTTTAATTTCGATATATGCGTCGCATGTCATCGCCAAACTTCTTTCGGAGTATACAATCTTATTACTTTGCCAAGTGTTTCATCCGTCACATTGTTAGTTATCAACAGCAACGCTGTACTCTCTGACATCACAAATTCTCGTAACCTTTTATTGTATGATCCTATATCGTGATCACCACTGCCTTCTGCAGGTTCTGCCGGCCTTTGTGTATTGCCTTCCACAATATTCATGACTCCGTCTATGCCCTTTAGCAAGGCAACCATCCAGTATTTACATAAAACCCATTGTGGCCACCAAGTTTCGCAATTTGAATTTTCGAAAGTTCCATTTTTGCTTTTCAACTTCTGGTTCCTGGGCCCAAAAGCACTCAGAGGTAACGGTGGAAAAGAAGAAAGCTTTTGTATTCGAAGTGCAATTTAAACACAAGGTGAATTCACAATAAAATATTATACGAAACATACAAGTTGGTTTACTTTACAGATATATAAAGTAATGATTAAACAACGGTTCTGTTGCCTTGACCACCAGACACATTCCAAATTCAATAGATGCGCCATCTTTTTGAAGCGGGTTAGGAGACCAAACCTCCTACAATTAGTATCCCACCGCTTACAACTGTGTAAAGCACAGGTTAGGCCGCATATAGAATACTGCTCCCAACTTTGGGCTGGAGCGCCCCAATACCAACTCCTTCCTTTTGACCGCATTCAACGCAGAGCTGCTCGAATTGTCGACGACGTAGTTATTTCAGGTTGGCTCGATCCACTGGCTCTTCGGAGAGACGTTGCGTCCCTCTGTATATTGTACCGAATATATCATGGGGAGTGTTCTGAGGAATTGTTCGGCTTGATCCCTGCCGCTGATTTCCTGCACCGCACTACACACAATTGACTGTCATTCCATCCACATCACCTTGATAGATGGCGGTCTACTACTGTGCGTTTTTCACGAAATTTCTTGCCTCGAACTACAGTGTTGTGGAACCAGCTCTCGGCGGCGGTATTTCCGGACCGTTACGACTTAGTGTTACGTTGTAAATTCAGGTCCCTGTCTGCCTTTGCTAATCTACAAAAAGGTTCGCAATAATTGAAAAATAGTTACCTGTAATCATTGTTGTTAAATTAGCGGGTTTCCAAAAACATTAATAATTGTAGCTTGCTTGAATTGAAATCCATAAGTTCTTCATAATATAGACAAGTAGCTTTGGCTGACACATTATAGACACACTTTTATTGAGTTTTCAATTAAAACACCTTTGGAAATCAGTTTTGGCTAGACTTAAACTTAAATATGAAGGAATCAACGTAATTTGTGTTTACAAGTTGTTTTGACATAACGCCAAAGACAACTGGCAGCCTCCGCAGCGACACCTTACGGTAGCGGGGCGAAGTGGCTGTCAGCTTTTCATCTCACATAAAAACTTAAATAGTAGCCGAAACAGTTCGGACTATAAGCTGCTAAATAAATTAATATTTATAATATTTACTTTCGGTAATTAAATTAAATTCAAACATGACAGGACCTAAAACGTTTTTATTATAGATAGAATATGAGAGAATCGCGTAGAATGGAATTCAGGTGTTGCCAGAATGAATACTGGAAATTGTGCGCAAGCATCGTAAAGAACGGATTTCACATAGCTAAACATTATTTGTTTTTGTTGGAATGCCTGTAGTTTGATTGGTGACAAATTCTTTCAGTTCCCGGACCAGTTGGGAAAACGTCCTATTAGACGTTTTGGTTGTTTTTCTTAACTTTATTTTCGTCACTTGGGGCTCATAATATTACCACTATTAGAGGAAATTTTCGAAAACGGCCTTTTATTTCTGACACTTCCGGAATAGGTCACCGGCCGAAATGAAGTCATTCTTTGAAGGTTGTTGACGCTGAGAGAATCATTTTGATTTTTAGGTAGGATTTTATTGTGAAATGATACCAGAGAAGTAAAGGGTTTTTTTAGAGAGAGTGTTGTGGTCTACAATGTGTTGTAATTGCAGGATCCGTGCTCACATCGACAGTTCCTGACGCCGCTTGCAGCCAGGCCACCACGTGCACGATAAGCCTTACTACAGCGTGTAAGTATTAAATCATGGTCCATAAATGTTTTCTTCAGGCTAGGTTAACTAATAAACTGTCCTCTTTTACTAGGAATGCAGACATTCGATTTTTATAGGTTTTAGAATTGCTCCTGAGCCCCTGGAGACATGATGAGCCACGTGGCCTTCACATCACCACTTAATCTTTAACCTGTTTATTCTGTGCATGTTCCAACAAAGAACTAAACTAATAGTTTGGTCAGGTCAAATAGCATTGTGGTACCTTTTGTTCTAGTGACATGTGAAAATCTCTAAAATTGAGCAATGGTGGTAATTACTATGAGACTAATGTTAGTTTGTAGGTCTACCGTAGCGCTGGGAAGCTTTTAAGACCCCCGTTGACCAGCGAGTCCATGATTATGATAGGTTGCAGCTCCGGTTACAGATAGCAGACTGCGGGACCCAATTCATTTAACAGTTCTGACCTAAGAGTGGCATGTAGTAATAAGGCCCCGTGTTGTTAATTCCAGGTGCTTCGAGAGACGGGTGTCTCGCCGCCAGACCTAAGAACGTTGCAGTGCCTGACGTCTGGACGCGAAACCCTCGAAACGAAGCGAAACGTCGGCTGGAAGGCTAGCGGATTAGCAGGCGTAGACGGTTTTTTTTTAGTTACCAGTTTTTTTTTAAAACCTTACAATAATTTTCTTTTATTACCATATTTTTTTAAGTAGGGTATCATACCCTCTCTCCAACTTGCAAGCTTTGGTAAACTTACCAACCTTTTGAGGATCTGCGAGTTCGACCTGTGTTGTGAAGTTGTATGTTAACGTCGTCTCCAGATTCGGATCGACAATACGATCCTGGCGCCCATAATTTTTTATTGTGTTTTCGTATAACCCCAAGGTTCTCTGGTTTATTGGCTTTAAACATTTGATGGTTTTTATACGGTTAATCTGATTAAAACATTTACTTTAATATTTTTTATGGACGGAGTAATTTAATTTTTATTTCAACATCATCCGGACGGTACTGTTTTATCCCAACCACCCACGACCATAGTTCTTACCACTGAAATATTAGCTGGCTGGTTAGGTAGTAGAAGGAACAATATTATAAAATTTATTTAAAATTAAAATTATCATCGACCCGCTGGGTCACTTTTGTGTAATAGCTTTGTTATAAGGTTTAGATTAATTTAAACAGTAAATTAGAGTTGACAAAATTATTAGAAAATTTATTGGCATTTAATTTGAAATTGACCCGTCGGTGCAATTTCGACTGATAGTTTTTTTTTTGTATTTTCGGCCTAAAAAATTAAAATGAGTAATGTAAATGTAAATGTGTAATACTACCTAACATAATATAAGGAAAAATTGTTACTAACCCCCTCTTTAGATAATAGTAGTGAAGTAAAATTTAAAATTTAATTCAATTGTTATTGAACAAAATTTAGGGTGTGTATGTTCGTAGACAATATACTGCCTAGCTGTTGAACATTTTATGGTTTTATTTCACAACAACCCACTGAAGCTTTCGTTTGGGATTTTATTCCTTTTCCCCAAAGGGACCAAATCTCCAATGTAACATTAGGGATCTTCAAGAAACGAGAATATTCCTTCCATAAAGGCCGGCAACGCGTCTGCAATTCCTCTGGTTTTGCGGGTGTCCATGGGCGGCGGTGATTACTTTCCATCAGGTGACCCGCTTGCTCGTTTGCCTCCTTCTGCTACAAAAAAAATGTAGCGGTTTAGCCCCTGCTTCAGAATAGGAATTAAAACTGCGAATAGGTTACAAGGTTTATTCCTATTCTTTAAAGAATAATTTACAATAGCTCAGTGAGGGGTCCAATTGGATCGCTCTCTCTGCCCGCTTGAGTAGGACTTAAAAGACTTAGCTTTAGGCTAATCTTCTTCGTCGACTGCGGCTACCCGGAACCTGGAACCGGCGGGATCAGTCTGCGCGCAGGGACGAAAGCGAAGTCGTGTATGCCAGGCAGCTGGTCACGCACAGGCTCTAGCAGGCAGGCAGACAGGCAGGCAGGCAACGTACAGGCCCAGGGGTGTACTCCGGTGTAGGAACCCTGGAATACTCAAAGAAAAAGGAATGAACTTACGTTCACTAAGTCCCGGCCTCTGTGTGGTCCAGTGTAGTACAGCTACAATTGAACCTAGCTCATTTACTGAGTAAAATTGTAATTACAAAATCGTTAGGCAATTTTAACAAGAGAATTTTCAAGTACCAACATTGTAATTGAATGTTATACTGAAAAAGTAAAAATAAGTAATTATTAAATTAACTTGGAATGGTATTTCGTCCACGAGATCATATGAGACCTTGCGTCACTACAAGACAATTTCACATCCTGGATGGTAAATCATAACAAGGAAATGTAAGCAAATATTCAACCTGAAGGTTACTTGACTTTAAAAGTAATATATAGATTAAGGCTTTACGTTAAACACTAACAATTCATGCAATTACAAAACAATTTAAAACACTAGTAATATCTGTAAAATTAAAACCCACAGCAATTTTGCAACAGCTTACCCAAGAATTCGGGGTTATATATTCCGACTTAAAAATCGGCAGCGACAAGGTAACGTTAACAATAATTAGGTAGGGCTGGAACAGCGGAGAGACCGTTCTCAGGAGGGTCGGCCTTTTATATCAGCTCAGGCCAGCCTTCCAGAAATTACTCTGGCAGTTATTTTAAAGCGTCTAGCATGACTTTCCAATAAAATAATAAGAACTACTACCATAGACCACGCCATAACTAACACAGACAATGTCAATCGACAAAAATCACAGACATCACAGCCTGATTTTATTTTTTATACTCTTGTATTGTAACTTATACAGAAAAATCCGTGATTTTTCCTCCACATGTCCCAATTCATAAACTCAAATGATTTTAAACAACTACAGCCTCAACTTAAGGAGTTGGAATACGATTTCCCCAGCACTATCGTAATTTATCAAGCATCAAGATCTGGAAGGTTCTATTGAAAGGTCTTGGCAGCTGTTAAAACCTCAGAACAATAAGTTAAAACAGTAGCGATTTATTTGACAACGCATCCACAAAAAAGCGTGACAGTACCATAGATAATTAATGACCTAGACCTCAGAACAATAACTAACCTAGACCTTAGGCTGGATGAACGAACACCAAGCACTGGATCTCAGAACAATAACTAAAGCTATTGTTCTGAGCACTGGATAGGCGGCCATCTTGTGAGAATGTCAATTTGGATCTAGTCGTTCTGCTACCCTATCGGCTAAAAAATTTGAATATGCATATGGGCTTCATTTGACATTTGAAGCCCATAATATGCCCACATAAGGATAAAGTATGGGCTTTAAATGTCAAATGAAGTCTATATCCATATTTTTTAGCCGATAGACCCGCTGGTGTGCGCACGCGTTCACGTGCTTGGTGGACGTTAATCCAAATCGGGTTTAAGCGTAACCATCTTTTATAATTTCTTGTAACGGATAATTGGCTACTCGATAGTTTTTGAAAAAAAAAATTAAAAATTACAAACGCTTATTTTATACCTCGTACAATATTTAATTTCTCGAAAAAGATTTATTTAATAGAAATAAACATAGATGAATGATTGGTCTCGCTGCGCTCGTCTAGATACCGCGCTACCTATAAACCACAGCTCCGTAAATGCGGCAACTCATTATTGTAGTGTGTCTAAGACAAATTATGCAAGGATGCTAGTGTGCGTGAAAAATTTGTTGCCAGCTGCTCAACTGTTACCCGAGTTAATGGGAACAATATTTTTGCTGTGATGTATTAATTAATTAAGTTGCTGGTTATAAATGTAGCTCAGAAACTATTTAAAAATTAACAATTAAAAGCGAATATGTATCAATATAATTGTATATATTGTTATGTAGGTTAGACGTAGGTTTCTTCTGTAGAAAAATGGTAGGTATGTATAGCAATGATTAGACCTCATTTTTTTAGTAGTTTTTTTATTACTACCAACCCCTTTCTTCCTTTGGGTATCGTAAAAGGCGACTAACGGACTAAAGACTGCACATACATCCAACAGCATAGAGCGGCGATGGGCTCATTAAAATAATACTACCAACCCCTCTCTTCCCTTCGGTGTCGTAAGAGGCGACTAACAGACTAAAGACTGCACATGCATCCAACAGCATAGAGCAACTATGGGCTCATCAAAATAATACTACCAACCCCTCACTTTTCTTCGATGTCGTAAAAGGGGACTAACGGACTAAAGACTGCACATACACCCAACAGCATAGAGCGACAATGGGCTCATAATAATACTACCAACCCCTCTCTTCTCTTCAGTGTCGTAAAAGGCGACTAATGGACTAAAGACTGCACTTACATCCAACAGCATAGAGCGGCGATGGGCTCATCAAAATAATACTATCTAGTCGAGCGCAGCGAGACCAATCATTAATCTAAGGAAATAAACATATTTTTCTTATTTTCAAATTTCAAATGTCGTGCGAAAACGTCACGTGTTCACGTGAAATTTTGCTCTATGACGTCACATTTCAATAAATTTATAATTTTTTCTTGAAACCTGACAGATAGTTTTTGATAAATGTGTGAAATGTGACGTCACTTCAAGCTCAATCATGGCCGCCCGTGTTTTGAGTCTTGTAATCCACACACACACACACAGATAAAAAATCGCAAATTTATTTTGTAAGAATATATATTTTAAAAAAACTTTTGGATAATTATCGTTAAACTACCATTTCCGACATATTTCATATTTTATTGTTAAAACTGTCAAATAGCCAATAATTGTAGTTTGATAAATTATAAATGCAGTGATTGTTAAAACCGTTATTTTATTAGAATATCATCTCTCTGCCCGCTATTCCACGCTCATAAAGGAAAATGGACCATCCTGATAACGGTCAAGTGCCTTCATATAGGTTAATTTTGTTGTAAATATAGCTAATTTAATATTAAGTGTCCAACAGTGGAATGTTTATAGTAAGATCATATTTTGATTTGATATGATAATATGCAATGAACGGCAACGTAAGTACTCCAAACAGCTAGAATTCATTTATTTAGTCTAACAATGACAATCGGCTCGGCATCGTCAATCATTGTATGCTTTGTGTTTGTTTTTATTGCAAAACTGCAGAATTCAGGATTGTGGTTGGACAGAAGTGTTATATTTTCTCGAAGCATAAAACGTTTTATTCAAATTAGTAAATTTTAAACACTGTTCGATACCGAAAAGCATAAAATTATACTTTTTAAATATTCCATTAGGTACTGTTATCCAATTACACACTTGTGTCAATAATTACTTTGTCGTAATCTAAAATGAAGTTTTAACAAAAGCGACAATTTATTTGCAGGTAAGTAATTACTTTTTTAAGTAAAAAAAAAGACAATCCGTTAATGGTTTCTTCAGTTACACAACTGAATAAACTGCTCCAGGCCTGTTATGTATGTGAATAGTACAATTTAAGTCGATGTCGCACCATAAATCGTCTGTTATAAACGCAAAGGCATTAATGATCGATATATAATATCAGATAGATTCATGCATACATTCACGACTATTATCCACAAAAGGTGACTCAGAGACTAGGCAATGAGGACCGCAGAAGCAATTCACTGCCATAGTCATCGTTTTACGAAATTACAACTGAACATGTGCTCAGCGTGATAGGTGGGCAGCCCATCGCCGCTCTATGCTGTTAGATGTATGTGTAATGAAATGAAAATGAAATGAAATGAAATCTTTCCTACAATCACACCAATTATACTTTGCGCCTTGTCCTTCGAGATTATATTATTGTTACATGTAGTACCGCATATTATGTGGCCAATCGTGTGCACGATTAGACAAGAAATACTCTAAACTAGTGCTAGTTTAGAGTATTTCTTTGTAATTTTTATAATGTGGGTAGTCCTCTTGCTACGTGGTGACCGCCATTACGCTCTGTAACTTTTCACCCTAACCTAATTCTCTAACCTAGTTCTACCTTATAATACATACACACATCATCGCCGCCTTTACCTTAACTTAACTTATTATCTAATTCTTAAAACTATTTAACCTAATTTATCTACAATCTAATGGTTGTGTCTGGAGTTTTGTAGAGTGCGTAGTGTTTGTATGAAGATGAAACCTTAGCATAGCTTAATTTTATTTGCGGTGAATTTCAGTCAAGCAATGTAATATTATAATAAATACTATTTTGGCCAGATCGTCTAGTGAACCCTCCGTTGTTAACCGCGTTTAAGTAACTCAAGTTCATTTCGTGAAAGTTTAGTAATTGGCTTAACCCTGTGTTAATTTATTTTCTCCTGACCTAAATACCTAACAGTCAATAACTATTATCCTAGATATGTGTGGCCTAGCAATGACTCCGTCTGAACTGTGACCTAAATCCTTCACAATAGCTGCGGGGAAGATTTGTTAACCACTCAAAGATAATCAGATGATAGCTTAGCTTGCAGGTATTATTTATTTATTAACAATTATACATAAAAGGTCTTGTGCAATTTATGAGCCCTACCGCCGCTCCATAGCGTACTATACATCTCATTGTGTAGTTATGGTTCCGTCACATTGACTTTAACATTAATTAGCCTGCGGCTTTAATTCTTTAAACTGAGAATTTACATCTCTCCTCGAAATTTAATTTCATCTTACGTTTTTTTTTTTTTTTATAAAAGAGGGAGGCAAACGAGCAGGCGGGTCACCTGATGGAGAGTAATCACCGCCGCCCATGGACACCCGCAAAACCAGAGGAATCGCAGACGCGTTGCCGGCCTTTCAGGGAGGAATATGTTTAAGGACGGAATAGGAATCGGCAGGAGGGGGGGGAAGGGGCCTCCGGAACCCTCACTGGTCGGACGAAACACAACAGCACCAAGCGCCATTATTTCACGCCGAATATTAGTAAGAGGGTGGTATTACGCCGGGTGAGCCGGCCCAATGCGTGCTGCAACGCAGCGTGGCTCTACCACTCAGTCAGTGTCACTCATTTAGCACCACCCAGGGATCACGTGTAGGGTCGCAAGGGTAAACCTACGGACGCGAGCAACTTTGACCCCCAAAATGAACTATGTGTTATGAACTATGTGTTAGCATTTAAATTCTTATTATTCCACATAAATCAATAGAGTTTATCTCAAGGCTTGCTATCATCCAAATATCCTTTTCACATTAAGAACTTAATTATTCAATGCAATAACTTATGTCTTATGATATCACTTATTGAACAGAGGTGGGAAGCCAACATTCAACAGGACCCACTTATTTCTCTGATTATTGTGTCTAAAAATATTCCAATGTAATATTATTAACTGACTGTCTTTTGTCTTATTAGAAAATTAATATTCAGTTCTATAAAGGGTGGATAATTTATCCAAAACCCACTTTCAGGCAGTGGACTAAAATAGAATGCTATTAATAAAGGTAAAATTACTTTTATTTACTCTTAGTATTTATTATACAGATCATAAAAATCACCAATATAACTACATTGTATTAGCTGCATTGGTAGATTATCACATTTTAAGTTTGTTAAAGGATGTTTGATTTATTCAATATCCTACTCATTTAGGAAGTGAACTTAAATAGAATACTATCATTTGAAGTAAAATTACTTTGGTTTACTCTTAGTGTTCATTATACAGATCTTATAAAGTACCAATATAACTACATTGTATGGGCTGCATTGGCAGATTATCACATCTTAAGTTTATTAAAAGATGTTTGATTTATTCAATATCCTTAACTTTTAGGAAGTGAACTTAAGTTGATTATTTTCCATTAATTTCTACCCCTGTCTCTCAGACTGAGTGATTATTTAATAGCCTACTAAATCATAGTTAGTATATTTTTTAGTAGGTAGTAAATCAGGTAATTATCCCTGTTAATAATTGAATCAATTATATTTAGAAGTTATCCTTTACTCACTTTAATAGGTATAAATTAGACTGTACTAGGTATTAGTCTGATTGATTTAGATTGTTCCCATCAAATATTTATATGTTCCATATTATTAGAAGTAAGTACATAACTTATAAGGTTTTTTGACCATCAAGGTGAATTCAAATGGTATAAGTAGACTGTATTATCAGGTAATTAGTAGGTTGTTATCAATCAATTATTTCTATGTTTCATAATTGTGGGAGCACATAGCTTGTAAAGTCTTTCCCCATTAAGGTGGATTCGCAGCTTCAACGAATTAACCTAGGTTCTAAACTGGTTTTAGTTGTTTTGTATCAGCTTATATTTTACCAATAGGTATCGGATGTATATTTATAATACTTTGAAGAGTGTAGCAATATAAGGCCGTATCGTACCCCAGGGAAAGCTAAAAATGCCTGTTTGGTCATTTCAGTATTAGAAATCAAACATCACAGTACAGATAAGCTTATTTGCTATAACATTTAGTATTTTTCTTGTAATAGGAAACCAGTCTAGACTTTTAGGTACTCCAAAGTAATGACGGTACGATATTACCACACTTCTGCTAATTATTTAAAATGAATAGTTAATTGGTAACAACTTTAGGAAAACAATTAGAAGTTTATTGGCCTACGGTAACAGATTACATGCCTAGATTGGCCCCTACAGCGCACCTAACCCCCGTCACTTCATAGTAATTTCCATTTAGCACCGTAACTTAATTCATCATCATCATCATCATCAGCCTATAAACGTCCCACTGCTGGGCACAGGCCTCCCACGTGGACAATGCACGAGGGGATATTGGGCCATAACCCACCACGCTGGCCCAATGCGGGTTGGTGGGTTTTAACGACTGTCATCTTACGACAACAACCGGGACCAACAGCTTAACGTGCCTTCCGAAGCACGGAGGAGCTCGAGATGTTTTAAATTTGGTCACCCATCCAGCGACCAGGCATTGCGAAAGTTGCTTAACGGGCAAGTTCGCAAGCCGAACGCGCTAGCCGCTGCGCCATCGAGCTCCTTAATTATCCCTACCTTATTAGTCTGAATTAACCCAGCCTGGCCCTGCGGCCCACGTACCTAGTTTATGTACGCACAGCTAGCTCACACCGTGCTGTCCCCCCCCCCCCCCCCCCACTTCCTCATAACAATTATATAGAAACGCCTACCTATAGATTCCTACAGCCTACCTCACTTGAAATACCTATATTTTGTCGAACTAACAGTCCCTACTTGTATACCTTGCAATCTAGGCCCAAGCCACATTTAACTTAATTTCGTGGTGAGTTGTGTGAGTCGCATTGCCCCTGAAAGCAACTGACCCCTAAGCTGACTATCCGTCGGGCCAGGAATACCCAGTGTGTCAACCTAACACTACCTTATGTGTAAGGAGGCGGGACGGTCTTGGACGGGGTTGTACGTTCCCACCTCCAGCTAATTGGTGTCTGACCTATCTTCAATTTTCACTAGGGAGACAACTGTCTCTCCCCCGTTACTCTCTCGAAGATAGTGTATTATTTAGCGTTGTAAATGATAACGCCGGCATTATTAAATACAGTCAAATGCCTCCAGACCGAAGTCCGTTGAAATCATATTAGTTTTGTTGCCACCGTTATCCGTGTCTGCTAATATGATCCAGAGTACTTCATTCTGTTAACAATTATTCGAGTCGCGATAACAAGAATTTTACTTTAATAATCACTTCTATTTCACAACCAATGTTAATTAAAATCACGACTCGAATATCACATAGCGCGCTAAAATGGCTCAGACGCTTGTTTTCACGTATGAGTTCGTTACCGCCACTCGTAAATCGGACCGCGCCTCCGACGTCTGATAATTGAATCCCCGCTAATTTTCCTCTCTTCCACAAACATCTTAACTTTCGCGCCACGCGCGCCCAACATTCGCCCGCGCAAATCCGCTTTTCTTCCCTTCAACCAATCACTAGCTGTTTTCCCGATGCGCCTCGCCTTCACACATCTTATTATTTGTTATATGCGAAGTTCGTGTTGCGCCACGTGGAGATAACATCCTCCTTCTCTTTCTATCTTTTTCTCAACCTCTCGCTCGCTCATTGCCGTCGTCCGCCGCGCAATTCTAAAGTTTTTCCATAATCCAACCAAATCTCGTTAGATAGCCAATATTACATGTTTGAACATCTAGATGTAGCCTTCCATCAACAATTCCTTCTCAATAACCACCCACTTAAGCCAATAATTCTGTATTTTGTGAAATTATAAAAAGTTCCGTATTCCGACCATAGGTGGCGCCTTCCTGTCCCAAGGGACACGTTAACTTAACTAACTTTTAACTCACGCTAGACGGCGTCTATGTCGCAAGGGGCACACGGAGCAGTCCCCGCGAAATTCAAAATAAAGATAAAGCCCTAGGCCATTGCCAACCTAACAATCCTACGCGAAGCTCAAGTAAATAACTCACGCTAGACGGCGCCTATGTCGCAAGGGCACACGGAGCAGTCCCCGCGAAATTCAAAATAAAGATAAAGCCCTAGTCCATTGACCATTATGTTGAACTAGTTTATTATTCCCTTTTCATGCTTATTATATTAATGGTGCTACGCATTAATATTAATTTTAGTGCTACTCCCATACATTCCTTACTAACGGACGGATACCATTCATTCTGTACCGTTACAGCTCCTTCGTCATTTGCATTTTAGTGCTCGATCAGTCAAGACACAAAAATGTCAAAACGCTTAAGTTTTAAAGTAAAAGTGATAATTTAATAATTTTGTCGTGAATACCAACAAAACGCTATCGAATCTGCCATTGGGCCTTTTTCACAGCAATTGAAATGTGACGGTTAGCCTTCTAACCTGAACAAAATAACGTTGGTCATTCATACTATTCCAGACACATAGTTGCCGAAAAGAAATGTTTTAAAGTGAAACTGATAATTTTAAATTATTTTGTCGTGAATACCAACAAAACGCTATCGAATCTACCTTGGGGGTTTTTTCACAGCAATTGAAACGTGACGGTTAGCCTTCTAACCTAAACAAAGTAACGTTTGTTATCCAGACACAAGTGCCGGAACAAAAAGTTTAAAAGTGATAGTGATCATTTTTAATTATTGTCGTAGATACCAACAAAATGCTTTCGAATCTACCATTGGTGTTTTTTCACAGCAATTGAAACGTGACGGTTAGCCTTCTAACCTGAACAACATTACGTTGGTTATCCAAGATGCGCAAAACTAGTTGTTCCAATAAATTTTAATCATCTAAGAAAAAATTAGGATAAAAAAAACTGCGTATTCTTATGGATTCAATTCGTTGCGATGATAATTAAGTACGTATTTTTTAATATTGCGCCGAGAGCAGTGCAGTGCAATTTGTAACCTCCCCTCCTCTCTATATAAATTGCTATACCTTTCTATAAATTCTCTATACCTAAATCTAATCCTAAATCTAATGCCTTTCACACCTATATGCCTAGCTACCTTATAATACATACACACATCCTCGCCGCTTTTACCTTAACTTAACTTATTATCTAATTCTTAAAACTAATTAACCTAATTTATCTACAATCTAATGGTTGTGTCTGGAGTTTTTGTTTAGTGCGTATTGTTTGTATGATGATGAAACCTTAGCATAGCTTAATTCTATTTGCAGTGAATTTCAGTCAAGCAATGTAATATTATAATAACTACTATTTTGGCCAGATCGTCTAGTGAACCCTCCGTTGTTAACCGCATTTAAGTAACTCAAGTTCTTTCGTGAAAGTATAGTAATTGGCTTATACCTGTGTTAAATTATTTTCTCCTGACCTAATTACCTACCAGTCTATAAATCATAACATAAATAAGTGTAGCCTAGCAATGACTCCGTCTGAACTGTGACCTAAATCCTTCACTGCAGCTGCGGGGAAGGTTTGTAACCACTCAAAGATAATCAGATGATAGCTTAGCTCGTAGGTATTATTATTTATTATCAGTAGCATGATACATAAGAAGCCTGGTGCAGATTATATAAAGGTTTAGTGGAATTATAAAAGTCTTGTGGAAGTATAAAAGTCTTGTGGAAATATAAGAGTCTTGTGGAAGTTTAAAAGTCTTGTGGAAATATAAGAGTCTTGTGGAAGTTTAAAAGTCTTGTGGAAATATAAGAGTCTTGTGGAAGTTTATAAGTCTTGTGGAAATATAAGAGTCTTGTGGAAGTTTATAAGTCTTGTGGAAATATAAGAGTCTTGTGGAAGTTTATAAGTCTTGTGGAAATATAAGAGTCTTGTGGAAGTTTATAAGTCTTGTGGAAATATAAGAGTCTTGTGGAAGTTTAAAAGTCTTGTGGAAATATAAGAGTCTTGTGGAAGTTTATAAGTCTTGTGGAAATATAAGAGTCTTGTGGAAGTTTATAAGTCTTGTGGAAATATAAGAGTCTTGTGGAAGTTTATAAGTCTTGTGGAAATATAAGAGCACTTAGCGAGGCCGTGGCTGCGCCAGCCGCCCGCCGCGCGCTGCAGCCGCCTGGACCTACAGCTAAGTACCTATAACACTTACAACAAAGGACTGTACAGTCCTCTCTTTGATTGATGATTATGAAATCCACATAACCAAAAAACTTTTTAAAGTCCTTTAATTCAATAGGTCTTAATACGTGTTTTAACCATCTATCACAGGGCTAGTTTACATGAAATACTGGTCCCCAAAGATACTGATTTTATTTAATATAAAAAAAAAACTTTTTGTTTGGTTTAACAATCAATGAAGATACAAGTCTCTATGTACCTTGCAGGCTATGTAAATTTCTGGGCATGGTCATTACTCACACAAGAGATAACCATTACCTTAACCTAAACAAAAAAAAAGTCACCAAGGTCCTTTCAATCACAAGATATTCATCACTCATCCCTAAGTAGTCTGTGCATCACTCAACTAAGCTGATGAGTGTGTACATGTGTAAGAATGTTTTTATCAAACTTCTTTAAAACGTAATAGGACTAATCGCGTGACAATACTGATTATTGTGGTTACTCTAAAAACATGATGTTTTAAAAATTTCATAATTCAGTCTACGACAACATCCCGCACTACTATGAAATTTATTAAGGGGATTACCGGTGTCAGCTTGCCTTGCAATAGAATACTGGCTTCTCCACACCAAAAATATCCCCTGCTATTACTGCGGATGGCTTTGCAATGGTGGAATTCAGTGAGTCGCATATGAAATGACGACTTTCGAAAATGTCTCTCAACGATTGGGGGCAGCTTATCTGAACAGGGAGGCTAGTGGAAGTTCGTCAAACGAAAAGCGAAAAAAGCACATCAGCTTTTTTAAATAATAATATTTTATTATTATTCTTTTTTTTCGCAAAGTGTTTCGTAATAGACCTGCCAGACTGCCAGATTCTGTTGCGTGTCGATAGATCAACCGCAGTTGCCTACTTCAACTAAATACAATTTACTCATTAGTGTTTAAATTGGTTATTGTTATTGCTTGTAAATGTCTTATTATATTGTCTACCCTTTCTGCTTTTTGGGGGCGGACGTTGTTATCTGCGACACCGCTTTTTAAACTTAAGCTTTGTAAAGCTTAGCTTAGAAAGATATCATCGTTTTTTACAATTATAATTATTAAGTTATAAATGTAGGCCTTAATTTTTTTGAAATAACATTTACCTTACAATATTATTATCATTATTATCAACTAAATAGGTGGCGTTACGTACTAAAACCTAACTCATTGTTATTTTCGTCCCCTGAGCTGGATCTTTTTGCAATCCGCATCAATAAATAGTGTGAAGCCTGCTACATCTCGTGCCATAGAGATCATGATGCAGCTGCTGTCGACGCCTTCATACTTCCAGTATTCAAGGCTAATACGCCTTTATGCCTTCCTTCCTTTCTCGGGAATTTTGAAAGTTCTCGCAGGAAAATCATTTTAATTTAAATAAATTAAAGTAAGTTCGATTTGAAGGTATCTTACATTTCCCTGCGTCTCACTTAGGCTTGACCTACCTATTCTTCAAGACAACAGCCTTAATTTTTTTTTACGTTTCCGGTTTCAACATATGAACGCGTCTATTATAGGTGTAGGTTTGGCAGAGACCAAACAATAAAAAAAAAAATGTTCACCAATAAGTTTATTGGTGCCCGTTCCTACTGTCAAACAAATTTTTTAACTGGACTTTTTAACAAGGAACCCAATATATCAATAGTTAGTACTCCTTGCACTTCTATTAGGACCTACATCCAAGGACGATAGAATACAGAGATTCTTTATAGGCGTGTTTAAACTTCGACACCTACATTATTAAAGTATAGTTACACATGGAACACAAATTGCCACCACCACTTATGTCAGTGGTAGGTAGAGTTATCGTTTAATAATGGAACTATGAAATCTGTCATTAAATTACTGGCACTTACCGTGGCCTACATAATAGATTGCAGACAATATTGCTATTTATTTTTGTTAAGTTTAACTAAACTTAAGTGAAAATTATATGCATGCACTTAATAAAAACTTCTAAAGCAGGTTAAAACGCCCAACACTTAACATTCTAATTTTTTTTTCTCTAAACTTGCAATGTACATATAATAATATGTAGGTAGGTACATAGTTGCTAATAGAACAAATACTTCACTTCATAAGATTAATTGAAAACTAATCGATAAACTCGTAATATAGATATATTAAAAGAATAAATAAAAGATTGGTCACGCAGATCCTTGTACGCAATGCTAGAAAGAAAGCTAGCTAAGAAAAAAAATACATAAAATAATAGGCACCTTTAGTTTCTTACATTGTAAAAAACAATTTTATGTTTAATGAACTAGCGGCTCACCCGCGACTTGGCCCGCGTGACCGATGGCAAATTTTCAAAAAATGTCTCAAATACTTTGACAATAACAAACACACACAAAAAAAAGAAGTACCTAAGTAGGTATTAGCCACCATGACACAGACACAGGTGCGTTCTAAAGTGATGCTCGAAATCGCCACATTCTTGGCGATTTATATTTATTTGTATAGATCACAAATTCTCCAGTTTAATTTAAATATTAGTTAACTTTTATTATCCGTACGTTACGTGTTAAGGAGCTGGCACATGAATTCATGTGGTGCTGGATAGGAAAACATATAAGTACCTACTTACTTTTTTGCAGTACCAATGAAATGACGACTTGGTTGTTTACCTTAGTTTTTAATCGAATTAACAATTTGAAATCCTACCAGCTCTAGGATGCTTGTTTTCGTGATGCTCTTTTTTCAAATGAGTAATTATACAAATGTCGGCGCGGGCCGGAATTAGAATTAGAATTCATTCTATCACCGATTTGAGTTGCTTCTAATCCTAATGGGGTCTGCAGAGGTGCAGCAGCATGTCGACCCATTGGGATATTTTGTGCAATAAGATCAGAGTTGCTTAAAATCGTGGACATATTACTTACAAATATGCTTGAAATTCAGTGCAAAGTAATTTGTATTACACTTCCTGATAGAATGCAGTAACATTAACAGCCCCCTTACTCTTGAAACCGATCGCTATTGGATCGTATTGGTATTGTGAATTTTCGTACTCCTAAGTTACGATACCAGAGCTAATATGGGTTCATATTACGTGGATATTGAGTGAAAAAAATACAAAACTCAATGCCATTTAGTTCGCCCAATATGAGTCCAAATTAGCGCTGGTGTCGTAAATTAAAAATACGAAAATTCACAATACCAATCCGATCCAATAGCGATCGGTTTCGAGAGTAAGGGGGCTGTTCGGAAGTCACTAGAGAGAAATTACTACATGAGAGTAGATAAAATTAAAAAACATACATACTTACTTACTTACTTAATATATTGACCTGACCAGTATTGGACGGTGAATTACTTAATAAATCACCGTGAAATTAAAAACGAAAACTTTTTCAAGATTTTCGAAATCAAGGCGAATAGTAACGAAATTGGCGGATAATAAATTAAATTAACTATTCTATTCGCGCTAATCATACATAATTCTTCTTCTTCTTCTTCTTCAGCCCTTTTCTACCCAATGCTGAGTAAAAGCCTCTTCCATGCTTTTCCAAATGGTGCGATCCTGGGCTTTTCGTATCCAGTCCTTCCCCACTATTTGGGTTAGGTCATCGGTCCATCTCCTGGGCTGTCTTCCTACGTTTCTGCGCCCGTTCCGTGGCCTCCATTCTAGCACCTTCAACCCCCATCGTCCGTCAGACCTAATCCTCCGTCAGTACATAATTACTTCCTGAATATATTGTGTTTATTCACCACCTATCCACATAATATGCGGTACTACATGTAACAATAATATAATCTCTTCGGACGAGGCGCTTCGTATAATTATGATAGAACTTCACTTACAAGTAAGATCGTTTAATCATCAATTATCTAGCCCAAGAGAAGCTTCGAAGAAACTCGTTAAATGGTTACTAGACAACGGATAAACATACTTAAAAAACTTAAATACATACTTATTATACATAGAAAACACCCAGACCCGAGACAATTTAGAAAACAATAAATTCTAAATTGACCCGACCGGGGATCGAACCCGGGACGCCAGAGATGGCGTCACCATGAAAACCGGTGTGCAAACCACTCGACCAAGGAGGTCGTCAAATCTGTAGTCCTTTAGTCGCCGTTTTTATCGTTTCAAATATCTTTTCTTTTTTTTTGACCGAGTGAAATGCCTTTATATAAGGTGACTGCTAGAAGCCGCAAGAAACTACAAGGGCTGGTCAGGTCGGGTGTATAAAACATGACAAAAATGACAATGAATGAAAATTGATAAATAGTGAAAAAAGTCAAAAAATGTGGGTAACCACAAAGGCACTAGCGAAAGTATTAATCGAATTAAGAAGGAAACGTACTATGAAATATATTTCAATAACGTTTCTACTTTGAATGTCTCACTAAGAGGTTCTGAGTCGTATATTCGCTAGCGAATCACATAGTTTTTAAAAAAATCGTTTGTCTTTGTAATTTAATCATAACATCGACAAAATGTAATATTTAAAACACTGACTGACCTGATTTACTTGGCGATCGTCGTTTACGCAGTTTTTTCGCATGCGTATATAATGATTATCCATGCTTCCTTTTGCACTTTTTTGCTACACAAAACACTTTTAGGGTAACGATGTGCTGATGCCCGAACACGAAAAGCGAATGACGATGACAGCGCGGGTGACAAACTCGTGCACTCGATTAGTATTCACTAGATGGCGCCTGTGTCTATACTATGGGTAACGTTATATGTTTTTTTTAATAAAATTTCTTTTAGATAGCTCTTAATATGTTGGATTCCTGGTACATTGAAGAGTGGACTACCTTGTGAATATAAATCTCGAGGATGCAACGTCGAAGTACAATTCTAGTCAAAGAATTAACAAAGTACTCAAAAGCATCGTTTGTATCTGTACATTTATAAAAATGAGAAAAATCTACGTTTTTAACATTTTGGTCCAAGGTCAAATAATAAATAATAGTTTTCCTGCAAACAGAGTTATTGATTTAAATTTTT
Source organism: Scoparia ambigualis (assembly GCA_963921215.1). Lineage (NCBI taxonomy): Eukaryota > Metazoa > Arthropoda > Insecta > Lepidoptera > Crambidae > Scoparia > Scoparia ambigualis. Next base: position 30,231,244 of record OY992512.1, on the reverse strand, counting down.
TCCAATGACAATATTACCGCGTTCTGATCAGTGACAGTCGAATCTAGTACTATTGTAGTAGCTTTAAGTTTGGTTCTTATAATAACATTATCTAGAGTGGGCAGGAAGAAGACCATGACTTGCAATGAGAGTCAAATAGTCAGTAAAATTCCTATCACTATTACAGTCAGATATGTCTATGTTGATATCTCCGATTAGTATGCAATCGCTGTACCGAGAACAACTAGATAGAATTTGGTCCAAAGAGCTCAAAAAATTTGTAACATCTTTGAAAGAAGGTGGTCTATATATTGCTAGGACACACGTATTATTACTGATTTTTACAAGTAGACAATTTGCATCCATGAAATCAGGCTCAGTTATTACAATATCACTCATAGATCTCCTTATGTAAACAACTATTCCATCATTCTGATTTATTCGTCTATTAGTTATAGGTATAATGGTTGTAACCATCCAGTAAGGGAATGTTGGGATTACGAGATAGCCAACATTCAGTGAGTATAGTAACTTGCCGCCTCCCATACGCACACTGAAAACAGTTAATACCCTTAGTAGAGCATTAAAGGCATATTTGATTGAATCACAAATGTCATAGCCTAGTGAATAGTTTTTATCCCCAAATCCTCCTCATATCCTGGTCGGTACTTACTAGTTTGATTTGTACATGCTGTACATTGAGGCAGTGAATCCTGTCGTTGTTATTGAGTTATGTTGTTAGTGAGTATTTGCGGAAAATTAAGGGCCAAATTGGCCAAATTCGCAAAAATAAAATACAAAATGCCTTTCCCGGTACTGTTAAACATGTATAAGACGCTGGTTGAGTCTATAATATCCTATGGCATTACCAGTTATGGAACAACGTTTAAAACTTACCTAGACAAAATATATTACTTACAATTAAGAATCCTAAAAATTATAGTACCTACCGAAAAATATTCAAACAAAAGCTATGCAACAGTGACAATAATAAAGAAGTATTTAAATTTTGTGAAATACTGCAAGTAAAAATTAGATTTAAAATGCAAATATTAATCGAGCAATACCTAAATAAATACTTACAAGTAAATGTCAGCCATAAAACAATAACCAGAAAAGTCACACAATCTAAGCTTAAGATACCACAAATAAAAAATTACTACGGCAAACGCTCATATAAATATTTAGTACCAACACTCCTAAATGAAATACAACCAAAAATATTAACAGAAATGAAAGATGAAAACTATAAAAATAAACTTAAAAGATACTTTAAAACTATGCTACAAAAGTTATAAATAAAGGAAAAATAACATATCACACTAATATTATAAAGGCGAAAGTTTGTGAGTGTGTATGTTCGTTACTCTTTCACGTAAAACTACTAAATGGATTTGGATGAAATTCGGCATACAGATAGTTAATAACCTGGATTACCACATAGGATACTTTTTATCCCGATATTTCCACGGGAACGGGAACCACGCGGGTGAAACTGCGAGCGGCCGCTAATCTAATATTATAAACGCGAAAGTTTGTAAGTATGGATGGATGTTTGTTACTCTTTCACGTAAAAACAGCTAAATGGATTTGGAGAAAATTCGGCATACAGAAAATTTATAACCTGGATTAACATATAGGATACTTTTTACCCCGATATTCCCACGGGAACGGGAACAACGCGAGTGAAACCGCGAGCGGCCGCTAGTATTTCATAATTCGTACCTAATATTTGTGTTAACGCTCAAATAAACTCCAAGATAACGAAACGTTAAAAAAATGCGGCTGCGTTGACCACTCCGCCGCCAGGATTGCGAAAGACGTGCGTTCGATTCCCACTTGAGGTATCTATTAAAATTTTCAACTTTCGTTGTCTGAAAGTAAATAATGTACAAGAGGAACCACGGCCAGTGTTCTCTGAAATCATCTTTGAACTAAAATGTGTTATGGATTTGTTAGTTTTTTAACTGCTTTATTAGGCATACATACCAAATAATATTATCATGGTGAGAATTCTAATCAACTAAAGGATATGGTAATATTAAAATGTTTTCCTTTGTCGGTTACAAAGTTAAGTTAAACTGCATTCAAAATTTTCCTTAAACTGTCCTCAAACTGATCGATACTTAAGGCTTCCACCACCATACATAAAAATCAACGATTGACTTATTTTACAATTTGAGCGAAGCTATACAAGGTCGGCAGTCAACCTTGAGTTAACGAGGCAGTTTTTAAAACCATTTTGAGCTCACCGAGCGTAACCCAAATTGTGCTTTTCCTTTACGCTTTTTAAGCAAAAGCTTAAAGAGCGTAAAAGTTAGATCATCAGCGTAAAATGAGTCGAGCCACTGTGACGTCGCATGATTTGCAGATTCCGATCAGCCAGCATTCATACATCAATGGGTACAGGGGGAAGACCCACATGGGGAGGGAGATTGGACCTTTGCTACCACGCTGGCCAATGATGGAGGAGTGAAAATATTAATTTTTAAACAGAAGGAGTACCGTCGTTATGTCCAGTCTGTAGCGTAGCTTGCCGTAGACGGTCCCTGTATAAAAATTTAGATAGAGGGGAGGGGGTGCTATAGACAGTAACGACAAGTCTGATAGCTCCTGATAGTTCTTATCCAAGATATTTTTTATCTCACACGTTCGGAACTCCTCAAGCCTTGGGGCGCTGCCGTACGCGCCGCTACGTCCCTTTTTCCAGATATGTTAGAATCCGCTCTGAAGGACCACTACTTTGTTAGAAAAGTCTAATAGCTCCTGATAGTTCTTGTCCTAGATATTTTTTATTTCACACGTTCGGGACTCCTCAAGCCTGGGGAAGCCGCCGTACGCGCCGCTACGTCCCTTTGTCTAGATATCTTAGAATCCGCTTCGAAGGACCACTGTTGGAAATACAAGTGAGATAATGTTACCTATAGAAACCTAACCTTACTTAGAGAGTGACGTGCATGTTATAAACGTCCTACTACTGTGCACAGGCCTTTCCACATGGGGAGATTTGATCATAATCCACCACGATGACCCAATACCCGTTGTATTCCAAGGATTAAGGCCTTTACCCAGCATTAAAAAGTTTTTTTTACAATAGAAGGAGTGAGAGAACTTAGTTTTGTATTATTATGTATTCTATGGTTATGTCTAGCCCGCGCAGCAGCGTACGCGCATTAGTACGACGAATAATTCATCATACATATAATGCATGTACGCTGCGGTGTCTATTTTAAATTCTCTCATTTGTATTTCCAACAAAGTAGTGGTCCTTCGAGCTAGATTTGAACATAACAGGCGGCCTAGACATGTGGCAAACGCTCACCCCCTGTCTATTCATAATTATTTTTGTATTGTATTTGTTATTAATACTATTATTGGTCATAATTATTATGAACAAGCTGCCGCTCGCGGTTTCACCCGCGTGGTTTCCGTTCCCGTAAGAATATCGGGATAAAAAGTATCATACGTGTTAATCCAGGTTATAAACTATCTGTATGCCGAATTTCATCCAAATCCATTCAGTAGTTTTTACGTGAAAGAGTAACAAACATCCATCCATACGTTCCCGTGGGAATATCGGGATAAAAAGTATCCTATGTGTTAATCCAGGTTATAAACTATCTGTATGCCGAATTTCATCCAAATCCATTCAGTAGTTTTTACGTGAAAGAGTAACAATTATCCATACATTCTTACAAACATTCGCGTTTATAATATTAGTAGGATGAGAGGTGAGCGTTTGCCACATGTCTAGGCCGCCACTTAAGTTCAAATCCGGCTCAAAGGACCACTACTTTGTTGGAAATACAAGTGAGAGAATTTAAAATAGACACAACCTTACTTAGTTAGAGAGTGACGTCGCATGATTTGCAGATTACCTACTGCCACCCGCATTGTACCAGGGTTATTAATGGGTGGCCGTCAAACGTTAATGGCTTCGAAATGTGCAAGTCTTTGTTTTGCTCGGTGGTAGGACTCTGTGCGGTGGCGGCTCTGTCGAAGAATAGTACCAATACTAACCCATCTCTTCCCTTGTGTGTCGTAAAGGCCGGACTAAAGACTGCACATACATCAGCATGGATCACCGGTGAGCTCACCACCTATCACGCTGAGCACATGTGCAGTTTTTATTATTGGTGAAACGTGGACTGATTTCTGACTAATCCTTGTTCTTGATTTAGTACACGTTGTACGAAACTCTGTTCAGGAACATGTTAGCGATCTATAAAATCCTACTAATATTATAAACGCGAAAGTTTGTAAGTATGGATGGATGTTTGTTACCCTTTCACGTTAAAACTACTGAATGGATTTGGATGAAATTCGGCATACAGATAGTTTATAACCTGGACATAGAATACGTTTTATCCCGATATTCCCACAGGAACGGGAACCACGCGGGTGAAACCGCAAGCGGCCGCTAGTTATAAATAAATGTCAGCATCACGCATCATACTGTATGTTGTAGTTGTTTACGAGCGCATCACGCATCAACTATGGAAAAAAAATCCCCAAATACCAATGTGAAGGTAGCTAGTCGCGCAGAATGTAGCCGTTTCTTGGCCGACTCCATTTGAACATGCTTACTACCCGCGCGTACCTAGCATTATGTTTATTTACAATAATTATATTCAGGCTAAGTTGCAAAATTTGTCTTCTTTATCTTTATTGTCTTTTATATTATACTATTTTATACAACTTTTCTTTGTTAGTGTTGTTATGCGACACTCAAGTGTGATTTGTATCCGGACAAACTGTCAAGGTTTTTGTGATACAAAATGAATATTTACCTGTATTTTCTTCTTTGTTAATAAATTTTAAAAAAATGTTTTTGCTTTGTTGTAATCTCATTGTTTTTCCTTACAGCTGTTTTTACAGCTGTTTTGCCACTATGTATGTAAAGCCTGTTTTTGTTTAATTTTTAATGTAAAATTAGTTGTATTTTGGTTATGTTGTATTGATAAAATGAATGTGCGCCTCCTTCCTTTTTTAAATTTGTTTGTCAGTGTCACTGTCAGTGTCATTTGTCAGTCAGTCTGTTCCGAATTTCAAGTCCGTGTTGCGTTTTAATGTTTTGCTCAGAATATTAACCATTTTTTTTTTTTTTTTCGTATGCCCGTTTTATTTTTGTGAGAGTTTGATGTTATTTTTTAATATGTAGGTACCTTGTTGTTGTTGTTGTTGGGGGTCAAAGTTGCTCGCGTCCGTAGGTTTACCCTTGAGACCCTACACGTGATCCCTGGGTGGTGCTAAATGAGTGACACCAACTGAGTGGTAGAGCCACGCTGCGTTGCAGCACACATTGGGCCGGCTCGCCCGGCGTAATACCACCCTCTCACTAATATTCGGCGTGAAATAATGGCACTTGGTGCTGTTGTGTTTCGTCCGACCAGTGAGGGTTCCGGAGGCCCCTTCCCCCCCCCCCCCCTCCTCCAAATTCCTATTCCTTCCTTAAACCTATTCCTCCCTTAAAGGCCGGCAACGCGTCTGCGATTCCTCTGGTTTTGCGGGTGTCCATGGGCGGCGGTGATTACTCTCCATCAGGTGACCCGCCTGCTCGTTTGCCTCCCTCTTTTATAAAAAAAAAAAAACCTAAGTTGGTTTAATGCTCAAAGACCTAACTAAGTAGTTAAGTAGTAACGGCATATCGCATTTAACATCTCCTGCTTATCACCCAGCTAGTAACGGCCAGGCGGAGAGCTATGTTAAGGTAGTTAACAAAGGTATTAAGTCTTGTTTAATGGGCAGTTGTAATTTAAAACAGATCAATGACAATTTATTAAAATATCTGTTCGATTATGGAAATTCGTTACATACTACTACGGGCGTTTCACCAGCGCAGTAAGTATTTGGTCGGAAACTTCGTTAGCGGTTGGACTTGATAAATCCGGATACACCACCACCGCCGTCCTCACATAGCACTCTCGTCAAAACTGTAAAACGTAATCAGTGTTTGCAGAATAAAGCCTATGGCGGTTCAAATAGACAATGTTTTCAGTCAGGGGATATTGTAACGTATAAAAAGTATTCCGAAAATAAGCAATTTACTTGGATAAAAGGAATTATTAAAAAAGAAATTGGAAAGGCAATTAATTCAAAAAGTAATTGAAAAACTTTGTAACTTCAATACAGTTAAAAAGACACAAAAATCAACTTATACCCTACAAAGGAAAGCACGACAACGACGACCGTGATACCAACAGCTCGTCCGATTTATACGGTCGGACGGAAGGGTCTACCCCTTCCGTCAGCGAGGTGATGTCGCTTTCGCAACTGCGGGGCTCAGAGCGACAAATTGCATGGGAGCACGACGAAGAAGGAGGCGACGGAGACCAAGGGCCCTCTCATACGGGCACTCAAACCGCACATACAACGGCGGCCACACTGACAGAGGCCACCGAAGATGATGACTTCTTTGAGGCTGTTTCGGACGTCGACTTCGAACATGGAACAGAGAGGCATCCAGAAGTCTCTTCGGAAACAAACCAAAGAGCGGGGTCCTCTACTATGTCGTTAAGTTCCATTTCGAAGGTTAATTATAAACCTTTTTTCTGTATAGATATATATGTAGGAGATTTATTGTTGTCTAACTGGGGTTTAGATGTTGTATTATGTATGTGGGTATCCATAGATTATAAGGTGGCTGCGCCCACCAACTAAGAGTGTGTAATAAAACAGTGCGTAATATACCAGCAAGCGTTCCACTCGTCCTACCCGAATTTCGAATATACTAACGAAATTGCTCTTGAAAAAAAGGATAACGTGCTGATACCGATCACAAATATATTACTGCTGATTCTGAAGTCCAAGTCTTAAGCCCAATTCCAAGCGATACTAATGTTGAAGCAAGCAATCTCACTAAATCTTAAGAATCTATGTCTTCCCAATAATGTTTTTTTAGCTCTGTTTTATCTATCTACTTTTTATGTTGAATTTTTCATTTGTTCCTTTTTGTAAAATGAAAAACTAACGAGAGTGTACCCTTAATTTGGTTTTGATTACTTTTAGCAACAATTATTTTAAACATTTCTAAATCCAAGCCATCGGAAGCCAGGAGGACTGGGTGTGCACGGGTCGGTGGACGAGCCTTCAAGGAGTCGGCAGGCGAGGCACGCTACCACCAGGCAGGCGTCAAATCGCATCACAGCAGCTGGGCTGCAACCATCCTTATTCCTTCATCACCCCGATAGTTGAACCGCCTTGCAACTTGAGGATAGGACAATCCTCAAGTTGCAAGGCGGTTCAACTATCGCATCATTCGGTGAGTACATAGTAACTAAGTTTAGTATTATTTTAGTTAGTAAAACGTTAACTGCTGCGTATCGCAGCTAGTTCAAGCAAGCCATAATCGGTGACCTGGTGGTCCATGGTCTGTTTGAAACAGATAGATTATTATTATTTTTGAAATCATTCAATTTGGTTATAAAGTTAGGTTCAACACATCAATACAACAATCGGTTAACAATAATAATTGAGTTTTGAGTCATTACACATCCATGTCAATCAACCAGAACAGAAACAAGTAAACAACCGATCCGTAAGATTTAACCCATATCATCCCAAGTACATCAAGACTCGTCCCATTTTAATGAAAACAATATCATAGCACCATATCATGTATGCCATCATAAATAGATACTAAAATAAATAATATGTTTTTTATTTATTGAGTTTTGAAACCGATCGATTAGTCGATCAGTAGGAATATACATACATGTGTTGTACTAATATGGGGGTTGATTATTGTGAAATAATAAGCCGTTTATTTGTTATATTTTATTTATTTTTATACAGAAAAATATTTTTGAAACGGCTCCAAACTAATTAAAACATTATATAGCCTTCGAAAACTATTTTGAATGAAAATGGATAGTACATTTCTGATGCAAAGCAACATTACACTTTGAGCATTTCATAAATGTATTTTTGTGACATAATCCACATCGGGTTGACTTATTTTGCTTGACAATGTGATGGGCCTTTCCATCTAGCCTTATAGAGTCTGGAACTCGTTTTATAACAGCCAATGATGACCTAGGTACCAACAGTTTAGCAGCGGCGGAGGAGGTGTCGGAGGCCTCTTTCATGAGAAAGTATGTCGTTACAATATACCTGGTAAATGATAAAAGATCATAACTGTTTCCGTGTTTCGACGCAGGGGAAATTTTATATAATTGAAAAGCATTGTTTACACAAGCGTTGAGAGGAAACATAAGTAATTGCCAGTACCACCTCTTCAGTCTAATAGAAACTCGATAGCATCCTACATTTTGATCTAGGCGATCGACGCCACCCATATATTTATTATAATTTATGAAACACCTGGGTTGGTCAACGTCCTTCTTTTGCTTGTCACAAAAACGCTTGATCTTTCCTACTGGTTGTACACCACACTGCGTAGACGCAACCGTAACAATATTATTATCGTTGTACCGAACAAGAGTTATATCAGACAACACATCCGTAATTTGGTCATATGATCCCCTTTGGGTCTTTTTCATCTCCTTTGTATCTTTTAATGGTGCGTTTTCTACTCTATTGGCCCTAATAGTACCTGTAGCATCATGTCCTAATTTTTTTAGTTCATTCAGCAGAGGCAAAGAGGTGAAAAAATTATCCATATAAAGACTATAGCTGCCAGGTGGTAATTTTTTTATGAGGTCCAGTACAACAGACGCGCCAACGCCAAGCTCTGGATGAGTATTCCCAGTGCTAGCACCCTGGTACAGCTCACCGTAAATTAGATAGCCAAGACGAGTGCAAATAGACCAATTTTTGTACCCAAACCTGATAGGCTTGCCATGTATGTGCTGCTTCGCTCCATGTTTTCCGTAATAAGGAATCATGGATTCATCGATGCTCAAGTTTTTATCACCAGGATAATATTTTAGCCATCTATGGTTCAGTAGGTTCCAAAGTGGACGAACCTTTCCAAATTTGTCGTTTGGTGGTAAACTATTATTGTCGGCGACATGGAAGTAACGAAGTAAATCTTCAAATCTATTTCGAGGCATAAGAGATGCAACTACTTGAAAACTACAATCTACTTGTTGTTCCCAATACATTCGGTACCTCGCTACGCTGTTATATCCTGACAATAACAATATTCCGACAAAATGTTTCATTTCAGTCACAGTAACTCTAAAGCCATGTTTGCCTTTCTGGATTGCATTTTTTTCTGTTTCTGAACGCAATAGCTCAAAGACCTCTTCATCAAAAAACAACTCAAAAAACTGTGTGGGTGTTTCAACATCTTCAAGGAAACTAGGTATTGTAGTCTCTTTTTCTTGTTTATCTGGAATATCAATGGGTCTCCAACGACGAGATATCAATACGCGTTTTTTTTTCATCGGAGGTGGTTTTGCTGATGATGTACTAGGCATAGGTTCGAGAGTTTGATCGTATAAGAAACCATCTTCCGCATCGATACCAGTTTCTGAAGCAACGGTAGCCCTCAGTTCACCTTCTGCTAATAGTTGATGCCTCGACAAATTATTTATGTGGGTAGACTCCTCGTCACCACTATCTTCGTCACTTCTATCAAAATTATCCGGTGGAGTAATATAAATATCAGCCGACAAAACGTTCGTGTCATCTTCCAGATTTGAAATAATTTCATTTACTGACAAACTGTAACAAAATCAATACAAATTTCTAAATAAACGCACGATAAGAATGCATAAGAGCACACGGGCATATAATCCTACTGATCGAAAAATCGATCACTACATAAAATATCCTCATTACTACCCACATTCAACTTATATTCATGATAATAAATTACAATATAAAGATATACATTATGATTGATATAAAACCACAGAAATAAATAAAATAATGTAATAATATAACAAAAATACTTACAATTTACGACGAGACATATTTTTGCAGAAATATTTCTGTAAATAAACTTAAATGCCAAGAAAATACGCGCGAACTAAAATACGTCAAAAATACTATTTGACAGTTTTATGCGTCAGACTTACCAACATTAGGAAAATAACAATGGATGTGTTCACAATTTCTCATAAAAAAATAAATAGTCAACCGATCGATTAATCGATCACTAGGAAGATATGGGTTAAGAACTTCCACTATTTTGTGCAGTTAAATTGTTTGTGATTTGTCTAAATATTAGGTATTTTGTCTTGAAGCGACATTTAAAAAAGAAAAGATGGTGAGATTTTAATTATAACAATAATAAAAAGAACAAACAAAAAGAGTAGGAAGAAGTGAATGAGGATGTGGTGAGTATGTAAGGTGATGATGGTTAAGATGAGGGATGAGATTATAAAGGTGAAGAGGCAGGTGCAGCTGACGTGGAAGCAGGCGAAGGTGTAGAGGCAAGCGCTGATGTGGAGGCAGGCAGAGGAGACCGGCGCTGCGAAGGGCGCTGCCGTAGAGGCAGACGCTGACCCTAAAGCTGGAACTGCCGTAAAAAAGGCAGGCGTAGGCAGGCGCCGGCAGGCGCAGGCAGGCGCGGGCAGGCGCAGGGAGGCGTAGGCAGGCGCCGGCAGGCGCAGGCAGGCGCCGGCAGGCCTTGGAAGGCGTCGTGAGGCGCTTATGTAGAGGCAGTTAGCAGAGACAGGTGCTGCCGTACTGCCGTGAAGGCAGGCGCTACCGTTGAGGCGCTCGCTGGCAGGCGCTGGCGTAGGAGTTTGCAGGAGCTCACGATGACTGGAGGCTGAAGTTGATCTGTGCAGACTAGGCCCTTCCAATTTCAGAAGCTGGGGATGTTATCAGGAGACTATAGTCCTTCCAAATCAGAAGCAGAAGATGTTCTCATGAGACTATTCCCTTCCAATTCGGAAGCTGAAGATGCTCTTAGGAGACTAGTCCCTTCCAATTCGGAAGCTGAAAACAAAGACAAAGACAAAGAAACGAGTCACCAAATTTCTTTGTACGTGATGGAATATTAGAGACTGTAAATTGGTGACTCCGGAGAGCAGCACGCGTACTCCTATGGAGGAAGGGAGAAGCAGGGATGAGGTCAAAGAGTTTTTCAGACCTTCGCCATGGTGTAAACGGTAAAAGACGCTGAGTGACGCAATATTTCTACGCAATTGCAAAGGCTAGAGAGTGTTAGTGACCTCTGCATTGCCAATAATGCGCACAGCGCGGCGCTGCAATCTGTCTAAGGCATCGAGAAGGTACTTTGCGGAGCCGTCCCAAAGTTGAGAGCGATACTCCACGCAAGACCGCACCTGTGTCTTGTATAATAGACACAACTGATCAGGCGTGAAGAATCCCCGCACCTTGTTCAGGACACCGAGTTTACGTGAGGCATTTTTAATCACGGTTTCGATGTAGTCCTTTTGGTTTAGATCGCAGCGGATATCCATACCGAGCATGTTAATTCTGCTCTGCAGGCCTAGAGATGTACCCTGAAGAGAGGGAAGGGGAAGGAATGGCGACTTTTTCGCTGTGAACGCGCGCACCTGTGTTTTCTTGAAATTGAACTCTACCAGATTAAAGGAGCCTCACTTAGAAATGAGGTCCAAGACCCCATTGAGCTCAATGACAAGATTTGCTCGCTTCATTTCGGTGTCTACCCGCCCAGCAGTTGGGTGACCGTTATAGCTCCCACGCACTGTGCTATCATCTGCATAGCAATGAATGTTTCCAAGAGGAAGCATGTCATTGATATGCAGAAGGAACAGCGTGGGGGATAGATCGGAGCCTTGAGGAACACCAGCGTTCACTGGCATGAACCGCGAAGCGCATCCATCCGAAAGGACACGGATTCTATGCTCATGCAGGAAGTTAGCAATCCAGGTACAGAACTGAGCGGGCAAACCGTATGCCGGGAGCTTGGAGAGAAGAGCTTTGTGCCAGACCCGATCAAAAGCCTTGGCTATGTCAAGGCTAACTGCCAGTGACTCGCCATGCTTGTCAAGAGCCTCACCCCAGAGATGTGTGACGTACGCTAGAAGATCACCCGTTGACCGTGAATTAAGTAGTGATCTTCTAGGTTTCGAATAAGCTGTTTGTTCAATATTCGTTCTAGGATCTTGCACAACACTGAAGTTACTGCTATAGGGCGGTAATTAGTCAGATCTGAACGATCTCCTTTTTTAAGGATCGGTTGCACATTAGCTTCTCTCCAAGATTCCGGCACACAACCCGAAGAGAGCGAGAGACGGTAATCTCTCATATCTCTAAATCTTGATCTCTCTAAAATTAATTAAAATCCTACTAGTGACAACCTGACAACCCTAGACTTAGGCAAAGTTGTGTTACCTAAGGTTTACAAAACACTTTGCAACTATGCCTAGTTACTAGGTTATTTAGCTGAAATTGTGTCATTTTCATAAAAACATTACGCACTACGGAAAATAGCCCATATATTCTTGCCCTGGGACGTTACCACTTAAAGGGAACAACTATATTTTCGCAGCAACTGAAAATTTAAACGCACTCTCGAAATTTTTCTGCACTCAACTGTCAGAGAACGTTTGAGTTGTCAATAAAGAAAAAAGGTAAAATATGATGCCCTAATAATGTAAAATAAGTATCAAATTGTAGATAATTAGAAACAACTTAGCAAACGTAATCTAAATGAAATAGGCAAAATTGCGCTTAGTTGGCAAAGTTGCAGCATCTTACGATACCTTGCAAATAAAATATTTTGAAAATAAGTATTATATTATGCTCACAAAGGCATTAAAATTTACTTATTAGATTATGCAACTTACTTCATTTGTAAATTGTAAAATGAAGTAAGTTGCATAATGCTTAGGTATATGTGGATATTGATAAATGACATTAGATGAAATTTGTTTTGTAATAACTAGAAGATAATACATAGCTATTGTAAATCTTTTAACCGCCGCGTTTTGTAGCTGTGAAAGAATACTACCACCCCCTCTCTTCCCTTGTGTGTCGTAAAAGGTGGCTAACGGACTAAGGACTGCACATACACCCAGCAGCATAGAGCGGCGATGGACTCGCCACCTGTCACGCTGAGCACATTATGCAGACGCTATTTGGTGAAAAGTGGACTATGGTAGAGGACTGCTTTTCCTGTCCTCATTGCCTAGTCTCTGATTAAACTCTTCGGGGATAATAGTCGTTTTGATGTATGTGTTATATCGACGCTGGGAAGGCAACCTTGCTGATCCGCCAAATTGGCAAAATGAGTTATATGTACCGTTAGAATCGCCTGACTTTTCTCTCTATCTGCTGATCTTGGTTCCATTCCAATATGAGCATTTTTGATGGTTTTTAAGCAACTTTTATTATTCTTTTTTTGGTTTATAAACTCACATTTGTAGATCTTTTTAAATAACTTGTATCTTAAGCTACCTTTAGAAACGAATTATAGGATTTAAGCAACCTTTCTTTTCTGTATTATCATGCATATTTTTACATAAGAAAATTTGCTTCGCCGTGAAACAGGGAACAGTTTATACATAACACAATTTGTTACGGCGAAAGGCGTTCGCAGTAACAGCGGCGAAATAAGGGTTAGGCAGGAGGTATAAGGGAATAAAGTACTTACAGGGATGATGAGTCACAGGAACCGGGGGGCGAGCTGACCACGGGCGGCGAGGTAGGTTTGTTTCCTGGCGCACAGTCACTACACTACACAATAGGCATTTAGGCGGTCTCTTCACATTAGGTTCAGGAGTCACTATAATAAGGGCAGATACCAGCGCGCGTATTTTGTGGGCGTCTCGTGTTAGCTAGCAGACACACGAGTCGCGCGCTCGGCTCACGAAGCTAGCGGCGGCGGGTTGCGCAGCGGTGGCGCCGCGGCAGACAGGCGGACGCGGTCGTCAACAACCGCTGAGTCAACCGCCATACAGATGGCGGTATGGTTTGAATAGCCGTCCCGGCTTTGGCGGGAACATCCTCCGGGGGCCAGGGGGGGCTCATCCACTGGGAGCCTGGCGATCCGGAATACAGGCCTCCGAAGATGTCCATTCGCGGTGTCCAGGTCTACCACCCGCACGACGCCATCCTTCCCAGGCAGGGTGCGAGCAATGCGCCCCAGTCTCCATTGGAGGGCAGGCAGGTTGTCCTCCTTGATGAGGACGAGCTCGCCAACTCGGGGAGGGGAGGATGGGGACAACCATTTGGAGCGGGTTTGGAGGGTATGAAGGTAGGACTGGGTCCACAGCGTCCAGAAGCGCTGGGAAAGGGCCTGTACCATCTGGAATCGCCTACGTGTGGAGATCGGCCTATCTTCCACGGATAGTTCGGGAAGGGCCGTTAGTGGGCGGCCTATGAGGAAATGTCCGGCTGTAAGCGGCTCAAAGTCTGAGGGATCAGACGAAAGTGGGCAGAGAGGTCTTGAGTTGAGGACCGCTTCAATTCGAGCTAAATTCATGCCGGGACAGCTTTTAACTCTCTATAAAGCTCAAGTCCGATCTTGCATGGAATATTGCAGTCACCTGTGGGACGGCTCAGCTAAATACCAACTAGCTGCACTGGACACGATTCAACGCAGAGCTGAGAGGCTAATTGGCGACAAAGAACTAGTGAAGAGCAAATTTCACACCCTAGCTCACCGCCGCAAAGTTGCCTGTCTGTCGGTCTTTTACAGACTGTACTTCGGAGAGTGTGCTCTGGAGCTGCATGAGCTCATACCGCCATCCCCCTTCTTCCATCGGACATCCAGGCGCACTGCGGGCTACCACCCTTTCTTGGTGGATATTCCTAAATGTCGCACAAAGCGTTACTCAACATCTTTTATACTGCGTACAGCAAAGGAGTGGAACTCCCTCCCTGCGTCTGTGTTTCCGAGTACATATAACCCGTCCATCTTCAAAGTAAGAGTAAATAGGCACCTTCTGGGTAAACTCGCACCATCATAGATCCTGTCTTAGCCCCTGGGCTTGATTGGGATCAAGAGCAAACCCATACCTAGTAAAAAAAAAAAAAAAAAAAGTGTGGAGAATTCCTCGAATGTGAGGTGTTGTTCGCCAATTACGCGATATAAAAGTTGCTTTGTTGATTTTACGTTGATCTCATGTAACGCACCAAACCATGGTCCCTTAGGGACGTTCAACAACCAAGTAATGTGCTGACCAGCGAGCTTGTGCGCAATCGTGTCATTGTTTAAGGCAAGAAAGTTTTGTACTTCGATGAGCTGATTTTTAGCGCCTACATAATTTGTACCGCAGTCCGAGCGGATGAGAACCGGGGCACCGCGGCGTGCTATAAAACGCTGTAATGCCGCGAGGAACGCTTCCGTGCTGAGGTCCGAGACCGGTTCCAAATGAACCGCCTAAGTCGAGAGGCACACGAATATACAAAAGTACGCTTTTAAGAGTTTAACATTACGTAGGGTACTAGATTTAACGAGGAATGGGCCGGCAAAATCGGTCGTGACTTGACTAAATACTGGCTGAGGCGTAACTCTATCGGGTGGCAGGTCGGCCATGAAGGGCGCTTGCGGCTGGGCCCGGCATCGAAAGCATCTAATGCATTTAAACACTCGGTGTCTAATAATACGGCGCGCGGACAACATCCAAAATTGTTGGCGTAGGATTGCGTGTAAGGTGTCAGCGCCAGGGTGGCAGTGTATTTTGTGGTAGTGGTCAATGATCAGGTCTACAAGTGGGCTAGAGCTGGGAAGTATGAGCGGATGCTGCGCGTCATATCGGATAGACGCATGGGAAAGTCGTCCACCAACTCTAAGGAGCTCATCTTTAATGAGAGGTGACAGCCGCTGGAGTCTGACGGAGCAGATTTTGCCAGTTTGAAGGCGGTGGATGTCCTCTGCAAATTCATTGTGCTGAACACTGCGCACCCAGTAAAGTAGGGCCTCTCTTCGTTCACTGACGTACAAGGGGCCTGAGCGTCGCGAATCTGGGTGGTGTCTGCAGTTGTGCAGAAAGCGTTTTAGACAAGCTGTCACTCCGACGAGCTTGTCTAGTGAACTGAACCGAGTGAGCAGGTCAAAGTCAAGACCGGGCACTGTGACCAGTGACGGGACGTGTTTGGGCTTAAGGCCGGGCAGGGCGTGATGGCCCAGAGCTAAGGGCATCGCAGGCCAAGACTCAGAAGGCTGTCCAAGCCACGTGGGAGACCACCATAGGTCGTGGGCTGACAGGGATTGCGCAGACATCCCTCTGCTTGCGCAATCTGCCGGGTTGAGCTCGGAAGGTACGTGTCGCCAGGTACATTCTGGTGAGCCTGAGCTGATTTTGACTACCCTGTTGGCTTCAAAGGGTTGAAGACGGTGAGGCGGTGTATTGAGCCAGGCCAGGACTATCGTACTGTCTGACCAACATATGTGTTGTTGTATACTGATATGGGCCGATAACTGAACTGACACACGGATCATGACCACACAAGATGTCATCAACGAAGATAGACTTGCGAAGACCCTGAGCGGCTCCAGGGTAGCGATGGCCTTCATCATCAGCCAGCTGAAGCAGAGTGCGGATTGCATGGTATGGGCTTGATCTTAAGCCGTAGGTGACTGTATTGAGGGCGTAGGTGAGCAGAGGGTGATCTGGTGAGGACCGCCATAGTATCAGCTGATACCGTCTCTGGTCTGGGGCAACCAGCACATTTCTGAACATCCTCTGGATGTCAGTGCTAAAAACGACTGGATGCGTTCTGAAGGACATGATGATGTCCACAATGTCCTGTTGAAGGGCGGGGCCTGTGTGTAGGCATTCATTTATGCTGACACCATTGGAGCTTTTGCAGCTACCATCAAAAACAATGCGCAGCTTGTCCGACCCTGACTTAAATACGCCATGGTGAGGGATGTAGAAGTGAGGTTTATGGGCGAATGTATTTGGGTGACAGGGAGCCATGTGCCCTAAGTCGATGTATTCGGCCATAAAGTCGACGTATTTAGAACGCAGAGACGGGTTCGCCATTAGCTTCTTCTCAATATTGAGGAATCTGCGTAATGCGATAGGGTGAGTTTTACCTAGTTGAGGGGCGTCCTTTAGAAAGGGCAGAGCGACCGTATATCTGCCTGAGGGATCGCGTGTAGTGGTAGAGCGGAAGATTTCCTCGCATTGTTCCTCCAGGGGATCATTATGAGAGTGAGATTGAGGGAGGGGCTCCTCAGACTCCCAGAATCTTTCCAGACTCTGACGTATGTCCTGGGCTGATTCAGCTGAGTCTGGTTGTGAGCTGACGACGTGAGCTGAGTTAACCTGCTGCGCCGGCTGCGCATACAAGTCCTCAATGGGTCCTATCAACGCGAAGTCGAAAATCGTGCCGAAGGCTATGGGCTTGCCCGGGCCCAACGAGACCTTAGTCCCGTCCAACACCTGGCCAAGAACGTCCGACCCCAATAAGAGGTCGATCGGGGCTGGTGTGTGGTAAAGCTGGTCAGCCAATGGCACGGGTGGCTAGCCTAGTACGTGGGAAATGTTTGGTACCTTCTCTAAGGGAAGGTAGCCAGTGACGTTTTTTAAAATGTGAGCTGTGGCAGTTATTGTAGGAGTATCATTGTGAGTGGGTCGGCATACTATTGTTATTGCCGCCTTTGACTCATGTTTGTGCTGATTCCCAACTCCTGTAATTTTTAAAGAAGTGGGTTTTGATGGCAGGTTCAAAAGTCGTGCCATGCGGGACGTTATTAATGTCAGCATACTGCCACAGTCCAATAAAGCTCTAGCTGTGTGAAGATGGCCATGTACGTCCGCGACTCTTAGTGAGACGGTTGGCAACAAAATGGGTGTGCCAGTGGGCACAGAAGGTGAGTGAGCTGATTGAGTATCAGCTGAAATTGTATGAGCTGAGTATGTATCAGCTGTGTGGGCATGGGTTGACTGGGCATGGGCTAAATTTACCTCTTCGCTAGGGTGCTCTGTGATAGTTGGGAGTCATAATTGCTGGCGGCGTTCGCAGGGCCTACCTGGCGAACCGGACCTGGGCGGGCTGGCTCTGTGAGCAGAGCTGGGTCGCACCTGTTTAGCCTGTGCGGGTTCGTGCCGCCTGCTGTTTCTGGGACGCTCCCTCGAGTGCTCTGTCAGCTGTGGTGGGGGCACATGTACAGACGACGAATGAGCTGAGTGCGTTGGGCCGTCTGGTCGATGGAGGGACGTGTGGTGGTTCGTACTCCCACAGTTCTTGCATGCCCCCCTTGACCTGCACTCGCTCTCGTAGTGACGGCCGAGACAACGCTGGCAGCGCTCGCGTGCCTGTACAAAGTCCCAACGGCCCTGTGTTGGCTGGGCTTTGTACCATCTGCACGTCATGAGCGTATGTCCCCTAGTGGCACAATAGGGACAGTAGGGCGTCGAGCGTGAGGATGAGGACGAGCTCGCCAACTCGGGGAGGGGAGGATGGGGACAACCATTTGGAGCGGGTTTGGAGGGTATGAAGGTAGGACTGGGTCCACAGCGTCCAGCGTGGATGGGCGTCTCGCGTTAGCTAGCAGACACACGAGTCGCGCGCTCGGCTCACGAAGCTAGCGGCGGCGGGTCGCGCAGCGGTGGCGCCGCGGCAGACAGGCGGACGCGGTCGTCAACACCCGCTGAGTCAACCGCCATACAGATGGCGGTATGGTTTGAATGGCCGTCCCGGCTTTGGCGGGAACACAATTAACCACGCTTCCGTTTGTCATGATATAGCATTTCAGCAAATTTTCTTTGTCGCATTCAAAACATGTTTTGGACATTATGAAATGAAATGAAATGTATTTATTTGCATTTGAATAAGGTTGCACTGTGGATGTTTACAATAAAATTGGATTCATCTTATTCAGCCATAAAAATAGCACGCAAAGTTCAAAGCAGCACTAGTCAGATTAATTAATTATAAATTACAGAATGTCAAGGAATTATAAAATACAGAATGTCATCAAATCATTAAAATCAGGAAGTCACCAAAGATATTGTTTACCTAAAATACATACATACCTAAAATTTCGACTATTATCCCCGAAGGGTTAGTCAGAGACTAGGCAATGAGGGCCGCAAAAGATGTCCCCTACTAATAATAACAATCTATAACACCACATTATCATCATAATCCGTACAATAACAAAATATAAAATATCAACATGCAAGTCAATGGCAATTAATATAATACAACTAGCTGACCCATCAGACTTCGTACTGCCTCAATCGATAAATAAAATACCTTAACTTTTGTATAAATTAATTTTAAAACAAACAAAACCTATTGAATAAAAAAGCATTTTTTTTATGAAGCATGAAGTTTTTTTTTTCTCGCCTTTTAAACCTATAGGAAATAGAAAAGGGCTGTTTTAGGGTTTCCCGGCAATTATTGTATGGGAAATAGAAAAAGGCTGTTTTTAGGGTTTTCCCGGCAATTATTCGATTTTTTCTCGCCTTTTAAATCTATGAGAAATAGAAAAGGGCTGTTTTTAGGGTCTTCCCAGCAATTATTGTATGTGTTTGATATAGATAGTCTACATCAACACTGCTACCTTTTTACTTAAAACTAAAAAAAAACTAAAAACACGCCTAATTACAAGAATTATAAACTAACTTACGTACTATGAAGACGGTGGCTGCGCGTCCCGACGCCGCTCCGCCTCGTTTCAGATCGGCCGCAGTCCGCCGCGCCGGCTGGCTTCGGGCTGCTGTGGTGGTGGTGGTAGCTCGCCTCCCCGGCGACGGTCTCTGGCTGCTGCTGTGGTATGGAAAGGCCCTAGACGTCCCGTCTACCCCTCAGCGCTGAACCCAGACAAATACGTACCGTACGTACCAAACAACTCACTGAGTTTAGACTTATTAAAGTTTCACACTATTTATTACTCATTACGCCCCCCCCCCCCCCCCCGGAATCAAACAATGTGCCCCACATCAAATCACCAATACAAGTCAATATTCTCCACGCGACGCCGCGGTCCAGTTCCTAACCTAACTCCAATGTGAGTGTGTGTCACACTGACACTGACATTGACAGTCGTCTGTCAAATACAAATTAAAACTACAAAAAAGGTTGCCAGCCGTAAGTGGCCATTTTGTTCCGAACAGACCCCTGCCCCGATCGGAAGGCTCCGATCGTTAGCTCAATCCATCGGGTAAGGAGAGACAGTTGTTGCGGCTCATCGCGGAATCAAACCGCAGTCCCATACTCGCCAACAAACAACTTTACAATGCTGCCCTAGCTACAAGCAAGGAGAGCAAGTCATTCTCCTTCAACAACATACTAAATCTAATTAGCCAAATTAAAATAATATTAAATTATCTTATTTACCAAAGCTTATTTTCTAAAAATTTACAAACATCAGTTAAATACACCCGTGCCCTTGCCATTTTGTGCCATTGTCAGAGCGAATAAGTGAAGGTAGACCCTTACGCGACACGAAACGATCCAACGCGACGACGAAGGCCTCCGTGGACAACGAAGAAACTCCCAAGAGGACGGCCTTAGTAGCCAGGCACAAAAAAAACACAAAATATTTACCTACAACCCGAGCGTTGCAAAAGTTGATCGGTTTTACCGAGAAAACCCGTTGCGTGCGATTCCCAAGAACGGACGAGACTGAGTGACTCGGTCCGAAGGCAGACCCCCCGTCTGCGGCTGCACGGGTGAAGACGTCCACTGTGACAAAATAAACACCGAAAGAGCACTACACAAATAAAGCACTTTGAACAAACAATATTCAAAATTACAAATTAGGTTACCTAGTAACACATCCAACAGACGTCAACCGTGACGTATTGGCCTATTGAAAGGCTTCACAATCCTCATGGGCATGGGCTACCATGTAGACCATGGGAGGTTTCTCAATTTCCCAAACTTGTGAATAGTTATGGAAATGGTACACAACCGCAATGACTCTAGACTATGCGGAGTCGAGTCGACAAACTGTGTACATAATATAAACAAAAAAAAAATAGTTGGCACTGCCAGCAGTGTAGAGCGACCCAGAGCTATCTGGGTGCCTAGTAGGACCCGTCCTAGTACACCCGAGCCCAAGAGTAGGTCAATTGGGCCAGGTGACAAAGTGTGGGTCTGCCCGATCTAGACCAATGTCTGTGCCGTTATCCCTGCGGGCGAATTTCATTACCGTTACCGAAATTGACATTCTCACACAGATGCATGTACCGAGTGCAGTGAAAACGCAGATTGGTGGAAATAAATATATATTTAAATAGACAGAGATGAACAGTCGTAGCAAAAGTTTGTGACAACAGTATGTCAAAATAAGAGTCTATCAACATTCAAATACTTACATGACAACACTATAAAAAACAGCCAGTGTCCTTATTTTAGTAAATAGTTTTTACACCTTCCCGTAATAAGGACACCATGTATCTAAGTAAATAAAACTAACAAACACAATACTATACACACCTTAAAACTATAAACACAAGACATTTTTAAAACAAATTGATAACTACATACAACACGTAATACAAACAAATGACGGCACAAATAAAGTAACATTACAAACAAAACTAACTTAACCCTAACAATTTTATGCACTTCTGATATTTGATTTTGGGCAGAGGTTTTGTCAAAACATCAGCAGGCATGTGATTTGTGGGGATGTAATGTAATGAGATGAGTGTGTCGTCCAAACAAGTGCGTATGAAATGATACCTAATGTCAATGTGTTTGGATCGAGAATGATAACTGTTGCTGTGAGATAGCTTTAGAGCACTTTGATTATCACAGAACAGTTTAATGGGTGTGACTGTGTTCATGAGATTATTTACAATGGACTTTATGTAGATAGCCTCTTTACATGCATCGCTCAGTGACATGTATTCGGCTTCCGTCGTCGAGAGAGCAACCGTACGCTGTTTGCGGGACTCCCAAGATATGGGTGCTCCACTGAACGTAAATACGTACCCTGTGTACGACCGACGATCTACGAGACACGACCCGTAATCGGCATCCGCGTAGCCCGCAATGTTGAGGCTCGATGTTTTGTCGTCTTGAAATCGTAGACCCATTGATTTTGTCGCTTTAAGATAGCGAACGACCCGCTTAGCGGCTCGCCAGTGCACCTCCCCGTAATGTGTGTTGAATTGGCTGAGAAGTGACACAGCATGAGCTATATCAGGTCTCGTGCCTATAGCAACATACATTAGGGAGCCGATGAGCTGCTGGTATGGAAGATCTGGGCGTTCGGCTTCTTTGTCAGGTAAAATCAGCTTGAGTCCAGGTTCAAGAGGTGTTGAGACAGGAATGGCGTCGTTCATGCCAAATTTATGTATTAGTTTCTCTATGTAACTGGTTTGGTCAAGTGTAAACGTCCCTCCGGCTTGTGTTACACGCATTCCAAGACAGTCTTTTAATTGGCCTAAATCTTTAACGATGAACTTTTTCTGTAGCTCCTTTTTGAAGTCATTTTTCATATATTCATTGTTGCTAAAAAGAAAAAAGTCATCAACGAATACAGCGACAATTAAAAGATCACTTTTATTTCTCTTGAAGTATACACAATGCTCAGTCTCAAGTTGTGTCATTGAGAGACACGCCATGGCTTCACGAACTTTTAGGTTCCATTGCCTCGGAGCCTGTTTTAAGCCATATAGTGACTTTTTAAGAAGACACACTTTATTTTTGTCTTCAGGAGCATAACCTTCAGGTTGCTCCATGAAGATTTCCTCTTCCAACTCGCCATTCAGGAAGGCAGTCTCCACATCCATGTGGTCAACTTTTAAATTCAATTTAGCTGATAAAGCCAGTAGGATTCGGATGGATGATAGTCTTGCGACTGGTGAAAAAGTTTCACCGTAGTCCATGCCATAGACTTGTGTGAAGCCTTTTGCTACAAGTCTAGCTTTGTACTTTACTATTTTTCCATCAGTGTCCCTCTTTATTTTATAGACCCATTTATTTTTTATTATTTTTCTATCGTTAGGTCTGTCCACTAAAGTCCACGTTCTATTTTTTATGAGACAATCATATTCAGCATTCATAGCTTTAATCCATTCATTTTTTCTAGCATCTTCCAAGGCTTCTCTTTATGTCTCCGATTCGGAATGAGAAGAAACCAAATAGAGAGATGATCCATTATTCGCTGGAAAACGAATTGGAGGTCGACGCTCTCTAGAAGGATATCGACTCTCACTTTCTTCGGAAGTAACAACAGCTGGTTCAGGTTCGAGTTGTGGTGTCACTGGCGGTGGTTCTGAAACAGTAACGATTGGAACCTCTGCAGGTAAATCCTCAACTGAACACTGATCTTGAATGGGAACTGATGGCTGTAATTCACGCGTGGACGTGGGAGTCACATCTTCTATAAACGGAGAACTTGAATTGGATGAAGATGAATGTGGAGTAGTGGATTCGTGGATATCAACAACATATGGAGTCGTTACTCTTGGGGGACTATCGTTAGAAAGTTGACTTGGAGTTGTCGTAGGACTTGTCAGAGACTTATTTTCAATGAAAAATACATCGCGGGCAATAATAACATTCTTCGGGTTCCGAGTATCGATTAAACGATAACCTTTTGAGTGTTCGGCGTACCCTACAAATATACACTTTTGTGTCTTGGCGTCAAGTTTCTTGCACTTTTCCTCTGGAATAAGCACGTGAGCTTCACAACCGAAAACTCTAAGATGAGAAAGGTTCACCTTAGTACCAGTCCAGACTTCCTCGGGAATCCTGTTGTTGAGCGCTGTAGTGGGGGAACGATTCTTGAGGTAAATCGCTGAACTTACGGCTTCTCCCCAGTAGGCTCTTGGTAAACCAGCATCTTCAAGCATTGACCGCGCTTTTTCTATGACAGTACGGTTTACTCTTTCCGATAATCCATTCTGCTGTGGATTATATGGTACAGAAGTTTGGTGAATAATTCCATTATCTTTTAAAAAATTCGACATTGGTCGATTAACAAATTCTCCACCGCAATCTGACCGGAGTATTTTAATTTTGAGACCTGTTTGGTTTTCAACCAAACTACGAAATTCGACAAACTTATTAAAAACTTCGTTTTTATGTTTTATAAGATAACCGAAAGTTTTTCGTGAAAAGTTGTCGGTAAAAGTTAATAAATATAGAGCACCTCCAAAGGAATGCGTACTCATCGGTCCACAAACGTCAGTGTGAATGAGCTCTAATTTATTACTTGACTCCTTCATAGAGGATATAAATGGTCTCTTTGATAATTTACCTCGTATGCAAGACACACACGGTTCGAATAATCTGTCTTTAAAGTCTATGCCCACTTGTTTATTTTTTAAGACGTTGACAGCTTTGTGATTCAAGTGTCCCAGGCGACGGTGCCATAGCAACGCTGTTTGTAAACAATTTGTCAAATTAGCTTGGTGGCAGACGTCAAGCTTGTACAAATTATTGAAGTTGGATGCAGTTGCGACAATTTGTCCGGAAACTTTACAGTTTTCTTTTTGCAAAATTGTCGCACCACGCTGGGAAAATAAAACCACAAATCCGTCACGTACAAGAGAACTCACCGACATTAAATTGGATGCTAACTTAGGGACATAGAGCACATTTGAAAAAGTACTCATATCATTATCGCTACTTAGAGGCAAACGCACAGTACCTGATCCTTCACAAAGAATCTGGTCATTGTTGGCAACGAAGATTGGTTTCAACTTCTTATGCAAGTTCTGGAAGCAGTCGGTATTGCGACACATGTGTGAAGTTGCTCCCGAGTCTAGAAGCCAATCTTGATTGTTTTGATGACCTGAGGGATATGGACTGAAAGAAGATGAAAGTGTTATATCTGATGTAATATTGGTTTTTGAAACAATGTTTGAATTTTTATGTTGTTTTCTTTTTCTACAATTTGAAATTACATGCCCAAACTTATTACAAAATTTACACTTTACTGATTTGATGCTAGAGTTGGAGGCCGAAACTAATGCACTAGGGGAACAGGGGGAAGATTCTTCACGGTGAAATTTCAGATCTTCTTTCAGAAGGCGCGTGGCCACTGAGTCGGAAGAAATATCAACACCGGAATTTTCTATCGCCATAATCAAGGGTTTGTATTCTTCTGTTAATCCCGTTAACATTATCACGCCCACAAACTCATCACTCAACCCAGCATCTATCTCCAGTAACTTCTCTTGTAAATCCCTGATGTAGTTAACATAGCTTTCCATGTCACCAAAGTTTGTCATCTTCGTGTTGAATAACTGCCTGAGCAAAGTTAGTTTTCGGTCGAGACCTCCGTCGGCATACTGGCACTGCAGTTTAGTCCACGTTTGTTTTGCTGTCTTTGCAGACTTGATCGTTGAGTAGATACGTGGAGCTACGCTTAGACAGATTTTCGCTCTAGTCTGTTCATCCAACCTTTTATAGTCTTGTCTCTCTGCTGCAAATATTTCTGGTGATTCGACGCACTTCCATAAGCCACAATCGACCAGGAACATTTTCATTCCGAAACTCCAGGACCCGTAATTGGAACGTCCTTCCAACTTTGGGATAGGTGGCACACCGCTGGCAATGACCGCTGGTCCAGCTTGAGCAGGAACAGAGGCATAACGGATATCACCCTGCGCTCGAGGGCGATCTTCAGCTGTAGGTGGCTCACTCATTTTTGCGTGAGATACTTTTGACCTGTAAGGTTAAAGGTCTGGGCCCATAACCTGCAGTGAAAACGCAGATTGGTGGAAATAAATATATATTTAAATAGACAGAGATGAACAGTCGTAGCAAAAGTTTGTGACAACAGTATGTCAAAATAAGAGTCTATCAACATTCAAATACTTACATGACAACACTATAAAAAACAGCCAGTGTCCTTATTTTAGTAAATAGTTTTTACACCGAGGAGAGGGTGACTTGTGTTAGCCCCGTCAAACTCCCGGTAAACATGCCACCAAACAATGTCGCACAAAATTAAAATTTCAAATCTGAGATTTCTTTAAAATCTTTCAAACAAATTTCACATTTAAGGTTTCCTTAAATCTTTCAAACCGCGGCCGCCGTAGTATGAAGCAAAACCGTCCGTGGTTTTGCACTCGCAAAGGGGGCAGGCTAGCTATGGCCTGCCCGGGTCTCCCATCCCAAAAGAAGGGCATGGTAACCTGCAGGCGCGGGTTTGCGCGCCTGCGCATGGTTCACCTTCCGGTGTGGGGGCGCGCCTCGCGCATGACTGGGCCTCCAGTCCGCTGGTAGGTGTGTGCTCCGCACTGGAGCACCCCTGCCCGTGTAACGCTGCCACCGCTGTTGTGTGGTCGGTGAAGCCGCTCCCGATCTGTTGACACACAACAATAATAAATGGTGTGGTCCAGTAAATGCAACGCGGCGTTGAGGCCTATAGCCAAAGCAAAGGCCGCTGCGCCTTGCTATGCGCCGCCTCGTCATTACACGCAGCCCTCGTCGGTCCTGGCACCGCGTCGTAGTATGACCCGTTTGGCCACACTGTGTACAAGCCGGGTCCATGCCGGTCGCTGCAGTCGGCGCCGCCCGCCGCGACGTAGTGTGTCCTGGCTGCAGCTGTACAGTGGGATTCGCCTGGCGTCCCATTGAAGCCTGCGCCTCTGATGGCGGCAGGTCAGGCTGGGAGGTCGCTACGACCCCCGTTTCATCGCCGAGGAACTTTAGAAGTTCCTCCAATCCCGGCAGAGTAGCCCCCCCTTTCTCTGCCGTTTCCCGCTCAAACCGGGAACGAACATCCATTGGCATCTTGTCCAACACAATGTGTACCAGTAGAAGCGAATACTCGGCTACTGGCAACCCTAAATTTCGCAACGCGGTACACGCAACTGTGACTGGCGTCAACAGCTGCGTCGTTAAGTACGCCCGATTGGCTACCTTAGGTAGCGACAACAATTGGCGCGCGTGTGCGTCTACCAATGACCCTTCTTCCACTTCGCCACCCAAACTTCCTAACTGATGGGTAGGAAGCCTATCAGGTATCCTGGGCCCTCCCATTGGTGGCGGTGTGGATGGCTGGACATCCCCTATCCGTCGCCTTTTAATGTCGCAGGCCGCCTGGACGACATTATCATTCATCTCCATGATTTGGTCGAAATCATCCTCGTATGCCGACCATACCTTTTTGTTGGACGTTGGAGCAGTCTCCGACAACACCACCATAGCGGTCTCAACCGAAGACACCCGCTGCCTTAACTGCCTGGCTCGCTCGTGGATATCATCATCGCAGTCTCTCCGAGACAGCAGATCCTGCGTATGCACGAACCAGCGCAGCTGCGTTGCAAAGACTGCCTCCGCCATCGCGTTGTCAACAAAAAACAAATAACGAGGAATTAGATTATATGTCCAACAATAGCACAAAGACAGGGCAATGTTCCCTACTAATGTAGCCTTTTAATTACAATGTAGCCACAACCAAAATTAATAAGTACATAAAAAAACTTAAACGGGTTTGCAACAAGAAGCGCACAAACAAATAATGTGCAATTATTATTATTACATAGTCCCTATGCATAAATCAACCAATTTAAACCAATGTAATAATCAAATTAAATTTTAAAATTGGTTTTCAAAAATGAAGGCACAAACAAAACAAAATGTGCTATTATTATTGTATAAACCGTTTTATAATAATCCAACCAAATTTCACATATGCCGCTGTGTAGAACAAAACAAATCTATTCGGTCCCAAAGAACCAGAGTAAACAAAATGAATGTTTAACTAACATCACACAAGGATGAACCAGTAATCAGGCTTGAATTGATTCCCAAAGAAAAAACAAAAATAAAAATAAAATAGAAATGTTTCTTATTACTACATAGGTACACAACTATGTTAACACATCATTAACCAAACAAATGTTACAAATGAATGGAACTCAAATTAATTAAACTAAATTATTTTCAAAGAAAGAAACAACTTATGGGAACAAAATAAATGTTATATTGCCGCCATGTAAACAAGCAATAAACTGCAATATTAATATATGTGTCTACAGCTTTGCAATCGCTAGACAACCGAACTACAAATATTGTGAATCAAAGGCCTACAATATTTAAATATGTTTTCAAAATGAAACAACAAACCAAATCAAAATTCCACAATTTTCAATGCTTTAACTTTAAATTCTAAATTAAGTTTTTAAGCAATCAAGGAACAAACAAAATGTTTAATTATTTGCAAACCGCTAGAATCTTAAAATTCAGTTTGCACAACAAATGCAAAATTAACATCAAAAATATTTATTTGTTGTCACAAGTCGACACTACCCTAGCGAGACTAATTCTAAATTAAAGTTAGACAACAAAGCAAAAATAAACTGCTACAAACAGTTTTAATCAATAAGTACAACTTTCTTGTCTGACAATTACAGGACAATTATTAACTCACCGCACTAAGGCAAGTAATTATAGCAAGTTAGGTTTGACAACACTTTCCGCAGTGGAATAATCTTACACACTCAAAGCATTCTAAATGCGAGACAAAACCAAATTAATTATTGTTACACTGACCGCAGTGAGACAATCTTACCTACTTTGCTGTAATCACACAACAACCTAAATATTACATGTGCAGTTGGAACACAATCCTTACACTTAAACTAATTACTTAAGGTCCGTAGACAAAACCACGCTCTGCTACCAAAAATTGTTTGATATAGATAGTCTACATCAACTCTGCTACCTTTTTACTTAAAACTAACGCCTAATTATAAGAAATATAAACTAACTTACGTACTATAAAGACGGTGGCTGCGCGTCCCGACGCCGCTCCGCCTCGTTTCAGATCGGCCGCAGTCCGCCGCGCCGGCTGGCTTCGGGCTGCTGTGGTGGTGGTGGTAGCTCGCCTCCCCGGCGACGGTCACTGGCTGCTGCTGTGGTATGGAAAGGCCCTAGACGTCCCGTCTACCCCTCAGCGCTGAACCCAGACAAATACGTACCGCCGTGCACAATACCACATAGCACCGTTCACGCCACCAAACAACTCACTGAGTTTAGACTTATTAAAGTTCACACTATTAATTAGTCATTACGGCCCCCCCCCCCCCCCGGAATCAAACAATGTGCCCCACATCAAATCACCAATACAAGTCAATATTCTCCACGCGACCCCGCGGTCCAGTTCCTAACCTAACTCCAATGTGAGTGTGTGTCACACTGACACTGACATTGACAGTCGTCTGTCAAATACAAATTAAAACTACAAAAAAGGTTGCCAGCCGTAAGTGGCCATTTTGTTCCGAACAGAATGGGTAATAGAAAAGGGCTGTTTTTAGGGTTTTTCCGGCAATTAATTGATTTTTTCTCGCCTTTTAAACTTATGGGAAAAAGAAAAGGGCTGTATTTAGGGTTTTGCCGGCAACTATTGTATGGGAAATAGAAAAGGGCTGTTTTTATGGTTTCCCGGCAATTATTGTATAGGCAATAGAAAAGGGCTGTTTGTAGGGTTTTCCCGGCAATTATTTGATTTATTTCTCGCCTTTAAAACCTATGGGAAATAGAAAAGGGCTGTTTTTAGGGTTTTCCCGGCAATTATTCGATTTTTTCTCGACTTTAAAACCTATGGGAAATAGAAAAGGGCTGTTTTTAGGGTTTTCCCGGCAATTATTCGATTTTTTTCTAGCCTTTTAATAAAATGGGAAATAGAAAAGTGCTGTCTTTAGGGTTTTCCCGACAATTAATGAATGGGCAATAGAAAATGGGCTGTTTTTAGGGTTTTCCTGGCAATTATTCGATTTTTTCTCGCCTTTTAAACCTTCCCTAGACCTCCACGGACATTTCAAGACTAAGATAAGATAAATCCGTTCAGCCGTTCTTCTTTAGAAAACGTTTGTATGGGAAATAGAAAAGGGCTGTTTTTAGGGTTTTCCCGGCAATTATTCGATTTTTCTCGCCTTTTAAACCTTCCCTAGACCTCCACGAACATTTCAAGACTAAGATAAGATAAATCCGTTCAGCCGTTCTCGAGTTTTAGCGAGACTAACGAACAGCAATTCATTTTTATATATATAGATAGATAGGTGCAATGTCAAATTTAAACGGAAACAATCTAATTTATTAATAATTGTGAATAAGAAATTCTTGCACTGTATAAAATGTGTGTTTAATAAGCTAGTTGTGCAAAGTCCTTGTAAACTTATTCAAGGGCAGATCTTTAATATCTTGAGGAATCTTATTATTTATTTTTATACACATATTAAAACAATTTTTCTGAAATCGGGCACTACGTGGGACAAAATCAAGTACTAACCTATTACAATTTCTAGTATTTCTATGGAAAACATCTCTTGCTCAGCTTGTTTGAAGTGACCTAAATGTTGCCTTACAAATTTCGATATTTCAAATCTATACAAGCAAGGTAGAGGTAAAACATTTGGGGGTTTAAATAGTGGCTTACATGAATTATCTTGAGCTTCGTTACAGATAGCCCTCAGACATCTTTTTTGAGACACAAATGCCCTCTGTATATCAGTACTGTTGCCCCAAATGATAAGTCCATAACGCAGCACAGGCTCAACATATGCATAGTAGGCTGTAAGTGCTGTACCTCTCGTTGCTACTTCTGCTAATTTATAAAGTGCAAAAGAGAACCTGTTAATTTTATTG
This sequence comes from Scoparia ambigualis, assembly GCA_963921215.1. Taxonomy (NCBI): domain Eukaryota; kingdom Metazoa; phylum Arthropoda; class Insecta; order Lepidoptera; family Crambidae; genus Scoparia; species Scoparia ambigualis. Next base: position 30,200,893 of record OY992512.1, on the reverse strand, counting down.
CAAACAGCAAATTTAATTAGCAATTATAACGAAATAACTAAATTATGCGATTGAGTTGTAGGCGTACAAGTGGCTTACAAGCAAGTTTACTCCGTTGTACATTTCAAAAGAAATCAATGTGAGATATTTTGCTTCTACTTACTTTCCATATTTTGGTCGCTTACATTAGTCTTTTATACAGGAAAATACACTACAGTTGGCGCATAAGGTACCTTATTGTGATGCAATATCGTGTCAGACACGGAAAGTTTATAGAGAACCGAGCCCGCGGCGGCGCATCAGTCACTCGCTTCTGGTTGACAGGGACAGTAGGTACGCGGCTGTTAATCCAAAAATACGCGCGAAAACTCCATAGGTAGGTATCTATCCTGCAGAACAAGACGAGTGATCATGTGTTCTTTGGTAGGTTATTGTTTTGTTTGACAATTCTTTTTGTTGTACAGTCAAGTGCACGTCAACCTTTACACTATGGAATTTGTACCGCCCTTATGTCATACGCATGTCTGTGACCCCAGCAGGATAACCCCTTCAGATCGGCTTCAAATTATGCACCGATTTAGTTGATAATATGTTTAAATTTGTTAGCAAATACCAAAATTTGTTGATCAATATTTATCGAGATATCCCATGTTAAAGGGTATTCCGCTGGAGTCACGCTCGTCAAAGTTATTTGGTCCAAAACGAGCAGGAACAAGACACACTACTGATATAGTGATTGTGCTAAGTTTATGTTGATTGAATTACGAATCTATCAGTGAAAATTCCAGAATTCTACCTTCTGTTGTTACCAAGTAAGTAATCAAATACCTACTTTTCGTCAAAATTCTTCGGAAAAGTCAGTTCTAGTTGAGGTATAAGAAAAAAGGCTACTTACATTCATATAATTTGGGGAAGATTTTGTAGACTCTGAGAGAAAATTTGTTAGACAAAAATGAGAACTCTAGCTACAGTACATCCTGAGATATAACGCTAATTATGGTTATCCCGCTGGGGTCACGGTGTTGATACCTATACATGGTTTTTCCACAGGAATGGAGCAATATCGAGTTTATGACTATAGCCAAGATTTTGTTGATGTAAAAATCTAACTAGTTAGATTTTTACATCATCAAAAGGAAGGTTAGATAGGAACTAGTTCCTATCTTTCAGTTACCTAGGTACAGTATTTTAGGAGAAATTAAAGTTTATAACTTTTTCATACTAAAAGTACACGTATAATAAGCCGACCAAATTAAGTTGATTCCTTATAAACGACAAGGTGGCGGCCAATTTTTTTGTTTAGGGGCCGATTCCGGATGTGGTTGGACATTATATTATTCAAATATTGGTACTTACACCATAATGTAATACACCTAATGTCACCATATACCTAATGTAATGTATGAATAGCTATAGGTACATATCAATACCTATATTAATGTAGATAGATAGATTTACCCTTTTATGATTTACTATCTAATCTAAGGCATGTTGAAATAAAATGATCAAAATTTAGCAAAGTATTTATTTTTATTGTAAAAAAACACAGTTTGCAATCTTTAGTACTTTTTTACATTGATCGGTTCACGCCGTATTAACACAGTATAAATATGAGCTAAAGCAGTAAGGAAGCTACGTACAAACGCTCAAAACGACGCACGCCCACAGACGCACGTCTTTACAAAGCTATTAATCGGACATCGCTCGCAGTCGCAGTGCTCTTAGTAGCGCGTGCCGCGTCGAGACGAGTGGTCATTGTAGTATATTATTGTATTGAGTGCGCTGTGAGCGCGATTTTTAAAAATGCCGCGAGTGTATTGCGTTGTTTACGGCTGCTTGAACCAGGGCTCGGAAACCGGTTAAATTTATTAACCGGTTTCGGTCGTTGACCCCATATCGGAATAATATAATAATAATAATTTATTTAATAGAAAAACAGTTTACAACACATGTTACAATACATAATACTTATTCTAGGACAGATGAACATTACTAGGTGGAATAGTATAAGGTTAAGATTTCAGTTACCGGTTATTAAACGGTTAATAAAATAAACCGGTTTATTTATTAATTTCGATTCCGTTAACCGAAATCAACCGGTTAATTTGAATTCCAAACAATTTGTAAGCAACGCCATCTGTTGTGTTTTGTGTAAACTAATTGAAACTAATGTAATGAGGCTCTCGCATCATTTCTATGAATACGCAACTACTAGGAGATAGTTTTCGGCTGTGTTGCTTGCGAGCCGGGCTGTATAGCAATATTTTGCGTGTAAAAATATAAAACGCCGAAGTTTCTTCTGAAACTTTTTTTTTAAACCTTTTGTGTCCCACTGCTGGGCAAAGGTCTCCCCCAAACTCTTCCACAGATCTCGATCCAGAGCCAAAGACTCCCAATCCCTTGTGTAGTTCACAAGGTCGTCGCACCATCTCTTTTCGGGTCTTCCTCTTTGACGGCACCCGTCCGTGGGTATCCACCGAGTAACAATATGAGCCCACTTGTTAGGGTGCATCCTGCATACGTGACCCGCCCACTCCCACCTCAGCTTTGCAGCTTTCTCATCTACATCTGCTATTCCGGTCCTGGAGCGAATAACCGTATTTCTGACTTTATCGATTAGTTTGATTTTTAGAATACTTCGCTCCATTGCCCTTTGGCAAACCTTGAGTTTGGACTTCTGATGTTCAGTAAGTGACCAGGTCTGTGCACCATAGGTTAGGATAGGCAGAATGCAAACGTCAACAAGTTTCCGCTTCAGTGAGAAAGGAAGGTCTCCCTTCATAAACGCTTTCATGGACCAAAAGCTCTTCCAGGCATTACCTATGCGGCGTTCTACTTGTCTTGCCTGTTTTCAAACGAGACTATCTGGCCCAGATATATGTACTCGTCAACGTATTGCACTTCCTGTCCGTCGATCACTATCCCATTCCTTGTGGCATTAGTCATCACTTTGGTTTTCGACCTATTCATCAGAAGTCCAAATTCAAGGCTTGCCGCACTCAGTTGCATTGTTTTTAGCTCGGCAGATGTATTGGCGAACAGAACATATAAAACAAAAAAATTCTAATTACCGGACAGGGGAGTCTTGCCAGATAGTAAAGTATTTAATTATTTTTTCTGAAATTGAAAAGAAGTCGTATTCTAATGCAGAGTACGGTAAGTAAAAACACAAAGCAAGGTAGGTAAAGAAAACAATGATAATATTTTTGTGTGATCTGTAATCAATATAATATGTAGTAATTATGTGTTTTAGATTACGAATACTCTTATTCACTGATATCAATTATTTAAAATAAGCGTTACAATAAAGTAGGATCACGAGAAGACTATTGATTATAATACTGAAAGTAAAGTTTTACCTCAACGGGACCTACTGTTAGGCTGTTAGGCTGATTCATTTAGCATTTAAAAAAAAACAGCTATTTTAAAGCGAAGCTGATTTGACTTTTAAAAATGTAACAAACGAAAGTCTAGAAATGGTAGGGAGAAATGACCGATTGAATCATGGCGGAAAGTGGCGGCATTCTGTGGCAGGCATTCGAAGTGGTTAGACGTGTTGGAGAACTGTGAAGTAATGCTGTATGTATTCAATAAATTGTAATGTACCTGGAGTATGGAGTATTATTACACTTCAGAAGTGGTAAGTACATGCTCACATTCGACAACGTTTTTCTTTAGCAGTGTTAATGCATAACTACTCGACTTAGAGGTGGCTGAATTCAGCTAGAAATTACCCGCAACTAATTATAAAAAAAAGCCTTTCACACCGATGGTTAGACAAAATGTAGGGAGGTTTCGTGTAGTGTTTGGAATCTTGTCAGAGGAGGGCAATCTCCTTCTCGGGTCAATCTTTATACCTTGTTGAAGGTAAAGCCAGAACTAACTGGATGTGCCATGGTAGAATTGTGCGCAAGCCAATTTAATACCAGGGGGAGATTGTCTTTTGAGAGTGGGGTTTGTCTAGACTGGCAGGGGACAGCATACTAGTCGAAAGCATACTGTAGGATAGGCAGGAAATATTAAGTTATTCATGATTCGTTATACAAAATGTAGGGAGGTTTCGTGTAGTGTTTGGAATCTTGTCAGAGGAGGGCAGTCTCCTTCTGGGGTTAATCTTCATACCTTGTTGAAGGTAAAGCCAGAACTAACTGGATGTGCCTGGTAGAATTGTGCGCAAGCCGATTTAATACCAGGTGGAGATTGTCTTTTGAGAGTGGGGTTTGTCTAGATTGGCAGGGGACAGCATACTAGTCGAAAGCATACTGTAGGATAGGCAGGAAAAATTAAGTTAATCATGATTCGTTATGGTATGGTTGCGTGTGCTTCTAATTATTTGTGATTCCATCATAGATATTTTGACTAAAACTATTTTGAGATATTTACTTATTAATATCTGCGCTGCGTATTTTAGGTTTTCATCAAGAGACTTAAATTAGGTGACTACTACTATTTAAAATACAATACTACCCTCTTGTTTTTGCCAAGAAATGTTATAATCCCCTACCGATTGCAGTTAAGTTGTAAAGTCTAGGTCAAGGTCATTTGAGGTCAAAATTAAGTGTATGTTCAATACAGTGGGGTTTCTAAAAGGGAAACGAAATTTCGCCGTCCGTTTCGCGCTAGGACGCCACGTTTCCGAGATATCTTGCATTTTATGGTATGAGGAGGAAACTCATACAGGTTTTGTTTTGTGTTCGAGCGCCAGATAATGGAGCAATACAAAAGCGACGAAGGCCGCCGTTGGCGGACGACGCTGGCGCCGTCGGGCAGGCGTAGTTGGAGCCAGACGACGACGTCGGGGGCAGGCGTGGTGGCGTGGTGGTACGTGGCAGAAACTAACGTATGTTCATAATCGTATTCATGTTAATTTCCACTGTTTGTAACAAAAGTACAAGAACATACAGAAATATGTTTGGGGTTTAAAGATGTTCTGCTGGTCACAAATTTATTGTGTCAAGGCATCGGGAAAACATGGTTAGGTAGTTTACATTAAATTGACAAATTGCTACAATGAAATTTAAAATATGTAGATGAATCGTTTTGGACGAAGAACTATAACATGTAGGTACTTTTAAAATACTTGGCAATCATAACAAATCATAATTTCCCCTCATGACTTACGTTAATACTCATTCCGGTTCTTTGGTACGGCCTGAAATGCATAAGTTTGGTTTCTTGTTCGTAGTTCAGTGTGACATTTATATATTTAAAGCGTGTTACAATTTTAGTTAAAGACTGATATAAACTTATTACCTAATACATTTGGTTGCGAGAAGTTTTGGTCGTTTTTACTGCACACGTAATTATGGCCAATTCCTGGAGGACAAGTTGTAAAGGAAAGTAGAGCCAAAACTTTGTTTAGTAGAGGTTCATTTTATACTTAGTGGTTGGGCGTATTATTGTAATATACCTCAAATTCAATTCATCAATTGATGTCGATTCGATTAAGGCTGTTTGGTGCTTGCTTCCTTTGCCGCCTACGTGCAAAGAAAAGTTAGCTTAAAAACGGTGGTCGTTCAACGATAACTTTTTTTCCCGCCGACACGTAAGGACGCTTAAAATACGAGCGGCCTGTTTAAAACTCTTCGCGTTATTTATGGTGAACAGTTTCTTGTGTGTGTGTTCCTGGTCAAGTTCCACCCTGCAGGGTCATTGGACATTGTGTTTGAAGACGTTCCTGTGCAAATTTATTGCTGCTAAGCTGACTGCTAAGAATGACGGTGCGGTGCGCGTTGTGAGCTGGTCGCACAAGGTTAGTGGGTACTGACAACTTAGTTGAATCGACAGTTAGCAAGGGATATAGAACTTAAAAATTACTCATAGCTGTAATAAACAGCATTACATACTCCAGTTACGATCCCGCATGTAGTCAACTATTTACACGTTGCTACATCATATTTATGGTCCTTCTTGAGCTCGGATATTGTTCTAGCATATTACAATATCATTTGATTACTTATTATAAGTAATTCTATCAAGTAAATACTTGGGTGTTCGCAGATTTACGTAATTTATTGGTAAAATTGTCGAAGTATCTATCTACCCTCGTTACACTGATAAATTCCGCCATTTGTAAATTCCACATTATTTTACGCCATTTAAAATTATTTTATTGGTAAATAGTTTTTTTACATTTTTTAACGATTTATTGCAAATTCGCAAGGACAAAATGTCAACAACTAAAGCAAATCCGTCCAAAGATCAATTTGACAAGCAATTCGCTCTTTTGAATGCTAAAAAAGAACGACTTTTTTCTCGTATGAATGAGTTATATAATCTTTCAGTAAATATTTCCAATTTCGCATCTAGAAGTAATGAAACATTTATGGTCAAGTCTGACCGTATAGATTTAATGCTTAGTCAATATGAAACTTTAATTGACGACATTAATGACCTCCAATTATCGTATGACTCCAGTTTTAAGCCTGATTATAAGTCATTAAATGCGTTTGAAGACTTATATCTTAAAGTGAAGCACGTCCATGACAATATAATTCAGACATCACAGTCAGATAGATTGTCACATATTAATTCATCTAGTACTAATGTTACATGCAACATTAAGTTGCCTCCAATAGAATTGCCTAGCTTTGACGGCAAAAATGATAATTGGCCCATGTTCTACGAGTCTTTTAAGGCTAATGTTCACAACAATAGTCAGCTGACTGACTCGCAGCGCGTGCAGTATTTAGTTGGTAAACTTACTCACAGCGCTTTAAAGGTCACCGCAGGTATTATGCCTACTGGTGAGACTTATAACATCATCTGGAACAGTTTAGTGAAGAAGTTCCAAGATAAACGTGCATTAGGCACTTATTATTTAAATAATATACTTGATTCAAAAAGTTGCACAAATACATCTAACAGTTTAGATTCGTTCATAGAAAAATATGCTTCCTCCGTGGCAGCATTGCGGCAGTTAGATATTAAGGATTTAACAGATTTTATATTGTTTCATTGTGCATTTAGAAAAATAGATTTCCATACAGCACAAACGTTCGAATTAACTGTCCGTGACAAAGAAATACCGTCTTATAACGAGTTAGCTTCTTTCATAAGAGATCAAGTAAAAATATTACAACGCTCAAATAATAATAACACGACGCGGGCATCGAACAGCGGCGTAAGCGTCACTAAGCCTCCCGCCACTCAGTCGTCCCGTCATACCTACCAGTCGTTTGTCGCGAGTAATAATAACAATATTCCTACCGCTTCACGCGCGAAGTCTTGCATCTTTTGTAAACAAACTGATCATTCAATTGTGGTTTGCACTCAATTTAAGAATTTAAGTTCTCCACAGGCCCGATTTGAATTTATTAAGTCTAAACATGGGTGTGTTAATTGTTTAAGTAGTTTGCATACACTTGCGTCTTGCAAGTCTACATTTTTTTGTAATGTGTGTAATAAAAAACATCACACTTTGTTACATTTTAAGAATAAAGAAGTGAGTTCTAATAATTATGTACAAGTGTCGCAAGTGCCTTTCGAGGACGGGTCGTTGACCTCTGTTGGGCATTCGTCGCCGCTTCGCTCTTCGCCCGGCCAGCCCGGCTCAAACATGACCTCTCATGTCGCGAAGACGGAGCAATTGGTTCACTCCAACATGGCGCGTAGTAGACCTGCAGCTGTCACTCTTGAGTCGTGCATTGATGCGTCGTATAATAATAATAATACATCGCGCGATAATCCATCGTTATCATTTGGTGCCGAAGTGCAGCCAACTACTTCTATTTTGTTGTCAACTGCTCAAATTTATGCTAAGACTCAGAATGGTGAGAAAAAATTAATTCGATGCCTTATTGATAATGGCTCTCAAAATAATTTAATTACGGTCGAGTGTTGTAAGACGCTTAATTTAGTTATAATTCCTTTAAGTAATTCTTTTGTTAAAGGGATTGGTTCTGCGTCGCGACCGATTTTAGGATACGTGAATTTGGATATTGAATCCCGCGTATACCCGAATAATAAATACAGTATACATGCGCTCGTCGTTGACTGTATTACAGATCAGTTGCCTACACAGTATATAACCAAGGGTGATGTGGGTTACTTAGAGGGATTGCCCCTCGCTGATTTGACGTGGAATGTTCCCGGGAACGTGGATCTCGTGTTAGGTGCGCAATTGTTCCCATATATTTATTTAGGTAACAAAGTCGTATCAGGTACTAATGCACCTCCCGCTTTATTGACCGCGTTTGGCTTCGTACTCATGGGTGATTACCCTCATAATGACAAAAATAATTTTGGTAATAAATCTTATACCTCTATTTCCGCACTTGCACTAAATGATTTAGTGCAAAAATTTTGGCTTTTAGAAGAAATACCTAATATGCGATATTTAAGCCCAGAGGAGACGGAATGTGAAAACTTGTTTGCCTCATCTGTCACTCGCGCTGAGGATGGGAGGTATTCTGTCGCTTTGCCTTTTTCTAAAAATCCTAATGATTTGGGAAACTCTCGCACTGTGGCCCAAAGGCGTTTTATGGCCTTGGAGCGTAAATTTAATCGGTCACCTGAGTTACACGAAAATTATAATAAGGTGATTACTGAGTACATAAGTAAAGGCTATCTGTCGGAACTCTCAGAGTCTGATATTACCGATGACGGATATTATATCCCGCATCACGCCGTCACTCGCGCAGATAAGCCTATGCCTCGGATCGTGCTCGATGCTAGTGCTTTAACCCATACGGGCTTGTCATTAAATGACGTTTTACATACTGGGCCTAATTTGCAAGCGGACTTATTTTTACTTTTACTTCATTTTCGTCTTTTTCCAGTCGCTATGACTGCGGATCTAAGGCAAATGTATTTACAAATTGAGGTTCCTAGTATGCACCGTAAATATTTAAAAATCTTATATCGATTTAATAATAACGATTCTATACGAACTTTTCAGTTCAATCGAGTCCCCTTTGGACTTAAGTCGAGTCCATACTTGGCAATGCGGACCGTGCGCCAATTAGCCAATGATATGAGACCCCATTTTCCAGACGCTGCCAATGTGGCTGAGTCCAAGTTATATACAGACGATTTGGTCCACTCTATTGAAGATGAGACTTGCGCTATTCGTCTTTCACAAGAACTAATCTCGCTGTTTAAGTCCGGTGCCTTCGAATTGGTAAAGTGGACAAGTAATTCTCAAGTTTTACTTGATAACCTTCCGGTCTCTCATCGCAGCGCTGTAGACTTCTGCGTTGGATCTGACAATGCCTCCAAGGTGTTAGGTCTTTCATGGGAGCCTGCTGAAGACAGTTTTTTCTTCACAACTCATACAGTGGAAGAGAAGTGCACTAAGCGGAGCATACTGTCTGTGGTCGCTCGCTTATTTGATGTCCTCGGTTTGGTAGCGCCTGTTATTTTATATGCGAAACTGCTTATTAAAGAGCTGTGGCTGTGCAACATTGGTTGGGATGATACACCACCTGAGAGTATTATTCAACGGTTTTCGGCGTTTACACAGGAGTTCCCCTTAATATCAACTTTGAAAATTCCTCGTCATGTAGGTGTCTTACGCGACTGCACTGTGTTGATAGTAGCCTTTTGTGACGCTAGTATGAATGGCTATGGTAGTGTAATATATTTACACACTACTGACGCTGTTGGCAACATCAGAGTAAGATTGTTGTGTGCGAAATCAAAGGTATCCCCTACCAAAGTGACCACACTCGCTCGTTTAGAACTCTGTGCCGCAGTGTTAATGTCCAAACTTATACGTACTGTGCAGGAGAGTTACCGTGAGCGTCTCCTTATTGCAAGGACGTACGCCTTCTCAGACTCAACTATTGCTTTATCGTGGATTCATTCATCACCACATCGTTGGTCTGTGTTTGTGAGTAATCGCGTTGCTCAGTGTCAAGAAAATTTAACTTCTGAAAATTTTTATCACGTCGCTGGAAGTGAAAATCCGAGTGACTGCCTTTCACGTGGATTGTTGCCTTCGCAGCTCGTGTCACATAATTTATGGTGGAACGGTCCATCATGGATTTGCACCCCACCTTCGGAATGGCCTATAAAACCTTTTTCCCCGACCAATGCAAGCCAACTGCCGGAGCACAAAGCTAATGTGTTCACTACTAGGATTCAATGTGAACCCCCAATCTTAAGTGAATTAGCTCAGCGTATATCCTCATGGGATAAACTTCTTAGGATTATTGTTTTTATCCTTCGTTTTATTAAAAAGATTTTTCTTTCCTCTGGCGTAGTCAATAATCTTATGACGGCAGAGAAAGTTATTATTAAGTCTGTCCAAAGAGTTCACTTTGCAAACGATATAAATGCTCTCAAAAGGGGTAAATTACTCTCAAAAAAGGTTCAAAGCTTATCTGTATTTCTAGACGAGGAAGGGCTGCTACGTATTGGAGGTCGACTTTCTCATTCGGACTTGCCGTTTGAGGCCAAATATCCAGTTTTACTTCCTAAACACGACCCTGTAGTAGATCTTATTATTGATCATTTCCACGTTAGGAACTGTCATACAGGCGCAGGACTCCTTATGTCTATATTGCGTCAGCGTTACTGGATATTAGATGCCAGGACAGTGATAAGGGCTAAAGTGCGAAAATGCAATTACTGCTTTCGCGTTAATCCCTCACATCCTACTCCAAGGATGGCAGATTTGCCATCGTATCGTGTGATGGAAGCTAAAGCCTTTGTCCACGCTGGAGTGGACTACGCAGGCCCACTTCGCATTACACTAACTCGTAAAAGAGGACAACATTCTCAAAAGGCCTATATCTGCCTATTTGTTTGCCTTGTAACAAAGGCCGTCCACATAGAGTTGGTCACAGAGCTGACTTCAAATGCCTTTTTAGCTGCATTTACGCGTTTCATTTCTCGGCGTGGCCCTGTGTCATGCTTATATTCTGATAATGGCACCAATTTTGTTGGTGCAAAGGCTCAATTGGATGACATGTTTAAGTTTTTAATTGAGTCCGAATTCGAGCAGACTTTAAAGCGGGAGCTCATTGCTAGGCGTATTGAGTGGAAAATGATTCCCCCACGTACTCCACACTTCGGAGGTATCTGGGAGGCAAATATAAAAAGTTTAAAGACTCACCTCTACCGCGTGATAGGAACTCAGCTTCTCACTTATGAGGAGTTGCAGACCGTGTTGGTTCAAATAGAGTGCATTATGAACTCTCGCCCTCTCACAGTAGTATCTTCTGATCCGTCCCCGGAAGTAATTACTCCCGCTCATTTTTTAATGTCTACTCCATTGCAATACTTACCTGCTGTGAATTTAACTGATGCGCGTATCAGTCTGGTTCAACGCAAGCAATTACTGGACAATATGGTTCAGTCTTTCTGGAAAAAGTGGCGTTTGGAATATCTGCACACGCTGCAAGTCAGACAGAAGTGGACTGCCACGGACCGTTCTATTAATATTGGAACTGTTGTACTTGTGGGACAGGATGATTGTCCTCCGTTAAGCTGGCCTTTAGGTGTAATTACGGAGATTCACCCAGGTCCTGATAAAGTAGTTCGCGTTGCGACTGTAAAAACTAAGTGTGGAATTTACAAACGTCCTGTTTTAAAATTATATCCTATTCCAACGCAATAAGTACTTATTTACTTAATACTTATCGTTTATTGTCATACGTTAGTTTAGTTTAAAATATAATTTACAACTATGTTAATCTGCTAACGTAAACTTTATTTATCTTAGTTCTTTTGGAAGTTCTGCGAACTCCCAAGGCGGGGAGCATGGTTGGGCGTATTATTGTAATATACCTCAAATTCAATTCATCAATTGATGTCGATTCGATTAAGGCTGTTTGGTGCTTGCTTCCTTTGCCGCCTACGTGCAAAGAAAAGTTAGCTTAAAAACGGTGGTCGTTCAACGATAACTTTTTTTCCCGCCGACACGTAAGGACGCTTAAAATACGAGCGGCCTGTTTAAAACTCTTCGCGTTATTTATGGTGAACAGTTTCTTGTGTGTGTGTTCCTGGTCAAGTTCCACCCTGCAGGGTCATTGGACATTGTGTTTGAAGACGTTCCTGTGCAAATTTATTGCTGCTAAGCTGACTGCTAAGAATGACGGTGCGGTGCGCGTTGTGAGCTGGTCGCACAAGGTTAGTGGGTACTGACAACTTAGTTGAATCGACAGTTAGCAAGGGATATAGAACTTAAAAATTACTCATAGCTGTAATAAACAGCATTACATACTCCAGTTACGATCCCGCATGTAGTCAACTATTTACACGTTGCTACATCACTTAGTTTAATAGATGTGTATTTCCAAAATCTAGAAATCATCAGAACGATTATTGGTTGCGTTGCCTACAGATTTGCTACAGAGATATATCGTATTAGAAAACATGTGATAGTAACAGGGGCTTTACGATAGCAACAATGACGGTAGAAAACCTAACTCGACAGCGGCAATTGATTCTGATTGGTTTTGCTATAATTGTAAAGTGTCTCACTTGTGGTTGATTTGGTCATCAATCCGACAAGTGTGATGTGAGGCCGATAAAGATAGGTGAGATAAGATAAGTTGATTAAAATTAAAACGTTTTCATTACGAAGCATACTTAGATGAATAAATAACAAAGGATCTGGGTTTGTCGCGGTATTACGAGTCAGGCCGGTTCTTAGTGCAAGGCCAAAACCTTCTTCAACACAAAATAGTCCAGACTTTATAATGATTATCCACAGTTTATAAACGTGAGACGCCAATTTTTCATTCATTCGTACAAGTATCATTTAGTTTACCGGTCAGTTTACTCACAGGTTTTACTAAATGTTCATATTTTCTTTAGAGTTAAATTATTTAAATTTGACTAGATTTCCGTCTGATTGGCAAAAAGATTATTTATGGTTTAGGTTAAAAAAGTAAAGATTAAAAAAAATGGTAAGACCTGACCTTATATTCGCCTTACTTTGGTACCAAGAACACAAGTCACTGCAATCCTTTATTATTCACTGTTCACAATAGACACTGGTGGGATATATAAGCTTCGACCGCACAAGCACTAATGGCCAGGTAATTCGCGAACTGAAGTCCTTATTTCTCGAGGGACTATGTAAAGTATTGTAAAGGGTTCTACTTTAGCTATGAGATTAGCTTCAGTATCCTTTTGTAGATAATAGTATTCAAATGTCTGAGAGTTGCTTCGAAGTGGTATAATGACTGTTCACATATAAATAGCAACAATTACAGAAATAACTAAGTTAATTAATACTAAAGAAAATTCGAAAATGGTAATAAAGAGCTCGCGTCGCGTATGGTATCTGGTTACGAACTTACTGAATATAATTTAATGTAATAAATAAAAGTGCAAATTGCATAATATGTTGCTGAGCTGTTCGTTTGCGTAACACCGAACACTAGTCATACAATTGGTTAAGAATGAGTCACAAGTTAGAATATGTCACAATTTATGTTTTCATGGTATTTAAACCTAATTGGTGCGAGACTTGTAATTTTACTGTCATTTTATACTAGAGTTATATCGTTGGGAGCCCTATCTAGATTCTAGCGTGAATCGGGTTGCGTTGCAGTGACTGTAGGCGCGCGATTCGAGACTGTTTAAACCTTTGTCAGAATTATGAGAATACCTTCGAAAATACTTATAAATGTTCTTAGTTGTTTTGCTGATTTAGGTTGAGAGCGTGTGTGCGCTTATACGGTGCAGTGCGTTCATGTAAAAACAAATGAACAAAACTAACAAAAATGTTTGTGCAGCAATGTTTTTATGTTTGACAGTGATTTGAATAGTTAGATAAATTCGGGGTCAAATTCATTTATTGCATATTGTTCCATAACAAATTATTTTCACGTCAATCCATTTTGCGGTACAATCAATTTATTCCTATTTATTTACACCTTAAAACAACAACCATAATTGTTATTTTAAGGTTTAATTTTACAAAACCCAAGATTTGGTTTGTCTGCGAGTGCAATAATTGCAATTAATAGCAACTAGTTTGATTTTGATATTTAATACAATATTGTAGGTAAACAGAAATAAAATCGTCAACTAGGGAACGCGTGGGTTTATCCTTAGCGCCATAGACGTTTTCATTATTCCTGGGCTTGAAACTGGAAAAGGACCGGGGTACCACCTTTAGATCACGTTTCCTAATAGAGCGATGGGATTTAAATGAGATGGCAAACTATTGTCATTAAAAGAAATTTAGAAATGAATGAATTATAGTATCGTTTATTAGTGTTAGCGCTCGTATAGAAATTGATGGTGTAGAAGCTGATATTATATTCCTGGTGGTTGGGGACGATTCCTAGAAGTACCTGCACTCATCCGACAATTGTTAACTGAATAGAAACGTGATTGTGTCTAAGAGCTCTGCTCTGCTCTTTTGGCAACAATGGAAAGAGTAGGTACCTATACAACTTCTTTATTCCCACATAAGGCCGTACCGGATAGTCACAGTTTTTGGAATTGACCGTATGTAGGTTAGCTTCGATATTCGGGCTCACAGCTCCCAGGCGCTAAAGATAAAAAAACACGCAGGACAGAGGTAGCTGTTGATAGAATGATAACAGGGTTCACATGCCAAATAATAATAACGGAACGTTAGAGTTTATGGAAAATTGACAAATGAAGTTTTTCATTTGAATTTTTATTATGAATATGAGCTATGAATAAACATTGATATGGAATATGAACTTATTAAACACTTGACCGTCATTAGAAGCTTATAATATTGAGATAGGCATATCCGTTTCCCGTCGTGTTTTCCTTCTCTTTCTTCCGGTATATCGCTGTCTCTCTCGCTCATCCCACTCAGTGGCGTCACCAGGTGGCGCGGTGGGGGAACCAGGAGATTTCACCCCCGTGCCCATTTGTTCATCATTGGCGTGAAATTTCCCGTCGGCGTAACTTGTGCACTACATAGTGATCAAGTGACAAAGAAATAGAATTATTTTTTATTTAAACTGTAACACAGTTCTCGTGAGTTTCTACAATACACGTGAGTACTTAGAATAGTTTCTTAACTTAACGGTGTTACCGTTCGCTGAATTTATAATTTAAACTTATCTGGTATATCAAACTTTTTATTTTACCCGCAAGAGATGTAGATACACCTTTTCTTTTAAGATAACAAAGCATTCGAGTAAATAGTTTTTTAAAAGTGTTTTTTGTGTTTAATACGTGGTATCTACCCTCCAGGCACTTTTTCTTTTTATTTTAGATAAGAAACCGATAATTAGTGTTTACATTAAATAATGAGAAAAATGAATTGTAGCTAAGCGGCTATAGCTGGTCCTTCTAACAATCCCGATCGCATCGGCGAAGGTTGAGTTCGAGTTAGTCGTCATCGTTCAAAGAAGCATGGTCATCGTACCCGCCTTTCATGACGATAACGACAATGTGTCTGCTTTATCGGACGTTAGAGGAAATCTTACAACGATTGTTGCACCTCGCAGGTGTTACCAATACTGACTAAAACAGTTAACAATTTAAGTATTCCGTGTAGTGATCTAGATTTGATTTTTGATTTTAAAAGTAAACTAAAAGAGCCAGCTAGGCCTTAAGCACCAATATTCTGATAAATTATGTGCACCAATAACTTTTGGTATTTTAAAACTAAAAAGATATTTTTAATAATTGTCTGCGCAGTTTACTAGTTGGTCGCAAACATCTGATGCCTCTCTTAAAGTTGTAGACTGAAACTATAAATATACGAAAAGAGGATAGGTACTCATAAAAATGTAAAAGACCCTCTAATGCTTGCTACTTTGAATAAGATTCTACCTTCAAACACACATTTGTTTAATTCTGAACAGATTACAGTTGCATTAGAAAAATAAAATAAAAATAAACTGTCCTGTTAGAAAACTTTTTGGCCAGTTATTAAATCTGGTACTGGGAATGCCTCGCAAGCAAAACCTGTACTAACAACAAACGGTTACCTTTCGCAAGGGCAAACTTCTTATAGTGTACCATCGCGTTGTTCTTCTGGTTCATGGGACAGACACACACACAGCATGCTGTGAACCGCCCTCGCAGGGCGCTTACCAAAATCGATGTCCTCCGCAAGGACATACGTATGGCAGCCACGAACCATATCGTGGCTATAATCTGCCCGCCCTCGCAGGGCGCTTACCAAAATCAATGGTTATTACATGAGTGTTCGCGGTTTTGCGAGAAGATGTATATAATTATGTTAATATAACGCTAAATGTACCTTATTTAATTTAATTTGATTTTGAATAATATGTTTAATTATTGTAATTGGTATTTAACCGTTTTAATAAAATTTAATAAATAAATGTCCTCCGCAAGGGCATGCTTATGCGGTTATGCCAGCACGAACCATATCGTAGCTATAAACCGCCTTCGCAGGGCGCTTACCGAAATCAATGGTTATATTACTTGAGTGTTTGCGGTTTTTGCGAGAACATGCATGTATGTTAATGTAATGCTAAATTTTATTTGAATTTGAATAAAACGTTTAATTGTTGTAAATGGTTATGTAACCGTTTTTAATTAAATTAAATAATAAATGTCCTCCGCAAGGACAGGCTTATGCCAGCCACAAACCACATTGTGGCTATGAACCGCTCTCGCAGGGCGCTTACCAAAAACAATGTCCTCCGTAAGGACATGCTTATGCCAGCCACGAACCACATTGTGGCTATGGACCGCCCTCGCAGGGCGCTTACCAAAAACAATGTATTCCGCAAGGACATGCTTATGCCAGCCACAAACCACATCGTGGCTATGAACCGCCCTCGCAGGGCGCTTACCAAAATCAATGTCCTCCGTAAGGACATGCTTATGCCAGCCACGAACCATATCGTAGCTATAATATAAACAACGGAGGCTGTTCTTACTTTCGATCCCCAGGATCATAGGCTTGGCAGCTCTATCAATCAGGACAAAAACGTCCATCTTCTCTGCTAACAGAGGTAACAAAAGACGTAGACAATGACGCTCCGAAATTTCGAGCCGGTGCCGGTAAATAGGTGCTCCAAGTTTTCTATCATAACACAAAGGTATCGAATACCGTTTTATCTGAAGCCATCGCTCCAGGTTCCAAACGTTACAATCGACAGTTGTTACACGCTTGTATCGGACTAAATGTCTGCAATGCTGACACAGATGAAGGAACAGGTTTCTAGAAACAGTAAGTTTTTTTTCCAAACTTCGTTTTAACCCAGTTCTTAGTACCAAAGAGCACTCAAGAAAGGTCACTCCGTCCAAATTTTTAACCTGAAGTCGTTAAATTATTATATGAATTCCGGACTGTGTACGGCCAAGAGACGAGATGTACAAATTACTTTTCTCAGACCTAGGTACTACCATCTGACTACAGCCAAATCCCACAATGGTTTCTTCGTCTGTTCTACAAAGGCGAATTACTAAAAATTATATGCCTTCCATTTGAGATGAGCACGGCAATGTTTTCTTGGACTATTATCTTATAGACATAAAGACCAGATGGTTCTGTCCAGACATGCCAACATTGTAATAGAAACACTTACTTATTTTGGTGTCCACATAAACTTCAAAAAGTCTGTTTGACCGCCCTCGCAGGGCGCTTACCAAAATCAATGTTTCCGCAAGGACATACTAGGATACATGGAGGAATCACAAGCGTCCATACATACCTACATATACTCACGACTGTTATCCCCGAAGGGTTAGTCAGAGACCAAGCAATGAGGACCGCAAAAGCAGTCCTCTGCCATAGTCTACGTTTCACCAAATGATAACTGCACATGTACGTGACAAGTGATAAGCCTATCGCCGCTCTATACTGTTGGATGTATGTGCAATCTATGGTCCGCTAGTCGCCTTTTACGATACCTAAGAGAAGAAATTGGGCGGTAAAATAGACTCTACCTTACGATGTAGTTAAATGTATTGGTTGACAACCGTTGCTTCAGGATTGGGGGGTCACAACTCAACAATTCTGCCCTATCGGGAAGGTGGAGTGCATCCGAACAAAAGCTGCACTGCAATAAAAAAGAAAAGCGGGCTGTTCTAAGGCTTAGAATTACAAGCATCGAACACGAAGCCTGCGACAATTTTATTTTAATCCTCCAAATTGCCAACCAACAAATGACCACCAACCAAATTGTGGTCAAAATTCATTACATTCCAGGGAAATTGAACAGCCATGCAGATGAACTGTCTCGACATAGCCAAGCTCTAGAGTGGCATCTACTGCCAGAATTCACACAAACGATATTCGCGAAGTGGGCCTGGCCAGTAATTCACCTGTTTGTATCCAAGAACGCTCGAGTAGTGGGTAAACTATGCAGATTTATCTCAATGATTACGAATCGATGTTTCACAATGCTTTCAGCCTGAAGTAGAACGCTTCCTTCTGGCTTGGAAATTCGCACCACCTTCCCTCATCCCCCGGGTGCTAGCACACCTCAACAGGAATTTATCTGATTGTGGTACCCCTTGCTGCCTCATTCACAGTATGGAATTCGAAACGTAGACGCCTGGTAGACATAACCACAGGCCTGCCAACCCCCAAGGTTCAAGACATGACGTTGAAATTTGGTGTGCTTAAATGATATATCGTTATGGAACCACAAGCAAATTTCCCTACTCAAGCGTCCGGTTATTATAAAACCATATGAGCACTTGTGCTTGGTCCAGTAGTACAGGAAGGGCGTTAGCAGCAGCAGCGGCGCCATCCACACGCGGAACGCGTACCAAATGGGTCCAGTCAGTCCAGTTTTTGGCAGATTTACACTTAATATTTTAAATCTTTCTTACAATACTATACACTGCCATAAATTGTCGTTTCTACTTTATGCAGCGCACAATTGTATGGAAATCTTAGTGACTAGGTAATAGTTAAACATGTTTTAAAATCAATCTCATTATACATTTAAAAACAACAAAACTTCCTTTTTCCAGGTTTTGTTAATTTTAGTCTGTAGACCTTTGCAATGTATTTCAAACCTAGGATCAACTAGATTTCAAACAGTTCGTAACACTGCAATATTATTGTCGCATTGCTCCTTTGTTACATTGCTGTGGACACCAAACATTATTTTGTTCAGGACAATGCAGTAATATTAAGGCGACAGTTTGGGTCAAAGACTGACTGTAGGGACTACAGACAAACAAGCTGGAAATTGCTACTGGTTAAAAGGATCAATAAATATTGTACAAAATGGCTAAACTAATTTATTTAAAACTTCGAGTGGTTCACCTACACCTGTTTCAAGCACTGTGGTAGCTAGATAGATATTACAGCCACACCTGGTTATGTTTTGCTCCGCTGTAGCATCTAAAAACTAGATTGATATGATTTACCCATTGAGGATATACTAACTATTGGTAATTGGAGATTAGTTAATACTTTTCACAAGGTTTATTGTCTTAAAATATTGATTCAGGCGTCACGAAGTTTTTAATTTTTTATTTTTATCCTGTAAAGTGATTGAAATCAAATAGTAAACAATATTTATTTCCTAATAATAATGTTCGTTTACATGGTTTACAAGCTAAATTATTTGATTTTTCATCAATGACTGGCCAATTATTTTCTTACATGACTTAAATAGTAAATAATGAGTACTTAATTAAATCTCTTATTATAACTTTTTGTTTAAACCATAATCATATGATTAACTCTCTCGCACTTATTGTTTAATTTATTTCTCACATTGGCGTTTTTCACCAGGCGATAACAAACAGGTCTCAATATTATAAGCTTCTAATGACGGTCAAGTGTTTAATAGACGCGTTTTACCTGAAATAAAACGCATATTAAATACTTACCTCATTAGAAGCTTAGTTTTTATTTCCGCCTGGTGCTTAATGCATATTTCGACGCAATGCTGAACAAATGGGCACGGGGGTGAAATCTCCTGGTTCCCCCACCGCGCCACCTGGTGACGCCACTGAGTGGGATGAGCGAGAGAGACAGCGATATACCGGAAGAAAGAGAAGGAAAACACGACGGGAAACGGATATGCCTATCTCAATATTATAAGCTTCTAATGAGGTAAGTATTTAATATTATTTCAGGTAAAACGCGTCTATTTATGAAATGCAATATCTGTGAATTCATTTTAATTACATATATATACATACAGATAACCACGACTATTGTCCCCGAAGGGTTATTCAGAGACTAGGCAATGAGAGCAGCAAAAGCAGTCTTCTACCATAGTCCACTTTTCACCAAATAGCGACTGCACACATGGGCTCAACGTGACAGGTGGTTGGCCCACCGCTGCTCTAAGCTGTTGAATGTTTGTGCAGTCTTTAGTTTGTTGGACGCCTTTCACGACACGCAAAGGAAGAGAGGGGGTAGTGGTAGTCGTTCACCGATACGCGACACGGTTAAATGAATGTGAACTTATTTAATATGAATGGATATTGACTATGAATACGAATATGAATAATTTACAAGTTGTTTAAATGGTTAAATGAAAATAACTTTTATGATGTGCGAGAATTGTTTGACTTAGAGACGTGATCAACATAAATAAGTTTGGTCTCATTAGTGTGTGTTATGTATGTCATTATGACATTGTACGCCTTTAATAGATTCATTGCGAGGGACTTAACTAAATTTAGTTTGATAAGACCTTTATGTAACCACTATCGTGAGAAAATGTATTGGGATGAATTGAATTAGGTTAAATTGAAATTGGGTTTAATTAAAACTCGGTTGAATTGGAATTAGGTAGAATTGAATTGGGTTGAATTGAATTTTATTGAATTAAAACTGGGTTGAATTGAAATTGGGTTGAATTGAATTCAATATGAAATGAAATGTACACGAATATTGGGGATATCTTTCATTGTCATAATTTATTTATTCCTAAAATAATTTGGCATAAATTGGGTAGAATTGAAATTGGGTAGAATTGAAATTGGGTTGAATTGAAAGTGGGCTGAAATGAAATTGGGTGAAATTGAATTGAATATGAAATAACATGTTAACAAATATTGGGGATACCTTTCGTAGACATAATTTATTTATTCTTAAAATAGTTTGGCATAACAAATTGGGTAGAACATTGGGTTGAATTGCATCTGGGTTGAATTGAAATAGAGTTAAATTGAATTAAATATGAAATGAATTATGAAATGAAGTGTAAACGAATATTGGGGATACCTTTCGTTGAGATAATGTATTAATTCGACATAACAAATTTGGAATAATATTATGTTTTCTATGAAACATTACTTTGGCAAAATTGATTTTTTTGGCAACCATATGTATTGTGGCACAATAATATACTTAAGACATATATATTTATGCATAATTATAATTTGCATAATGTTTTAGGCACAGTGTATAGTCGCTTGTTATTATTTTCTTAAAAAAGGTTAATAGGTATAAATAAATTTAAAAAAAAATTGTTAAGTAATGATTTTTATGCGAACTTGGTATAGTTATTTACATGCGTCTGTAAACATAACAATAAAGTATGTCATGTATTCTATTTTCTATATTTTATTTATCCTATATTATATTGTGTCAAAGTAGGTTTAGGTGCGTCGTACCTTTTCTCTTGGAGCATTTTGTTCATCATGATTGACTGGAATTGATAGAATTATTTATTTATTATTTTCGGATTGATATGTGAGAAATGAACATTTCAGTTCACGTTAGTCGTGGAAACATGATTAACGGGATTAATGGAACATTTTTTTATTTTCGGATTGATATGTGAGAAATGCACATTGTCATATCAGTTCACGTTAGTCGTGGGAACGTAATTGACGGGATTAATGGAATTATTTATTTAATTATTAATTTTCGGATTGATATGTGAGAAATGCACACATCATTTCACGTTAGTCGTGGGAACATGATTGACGGGATTAATGGAATTATTTATTTATTTTCGGATTAATATGTCAAAAATGGAAAAGGTTTCACACATCGGTTCACGTCAATCATGACAAAGGGAGTTGGTTCATTTTTGAATTGAGATGAAAAATAATTATTTTATGAAAATGTAATATTTTTTAATTTGATACAGAATTGAAGTAAACAGAAAATGTGTTTTAGTATTTTACTAGTGACTTTAAGAAGAACGTGATTAAGTCTAATATTATTAATAATAGTTGTGAATTATAAATTAACAAATTGGTAAAAGATAATAATGATTGGCGACTTTCTTACTGATTTATGAATATAATTTAACTGTTATCGATTTTCCAGTTTCAACATATCTGTTAAGTTATATTAAGTAGAATCTTGGTAGGTATGTTGAAGAGACAGTGTTTGTACTGAAGTGTTTATACAATTCTGATAATTAGGTGGTTGGATAATTTGATAACGTTAAAACATGTTTTATTTTAATTGTATTTTTTTCCCTTTTATCACTTGGATAGTCACTGGCCGGAATTCTGCTAATTCAGCTGTGATTCAATCGACCGAGTGTTAGGCTTAAAGAAAGTGTATGAGGACATCCACTCCGTCAGGATGGACGAGTGTTAGGCTGTTAGGCTGATTCATTTAGCATTAAAAAAAAACAACTGTTTTAAAACGAAGCTGATTTGACTTTTAAAAATGTAACGAACGAAAGTCTAGAAATGGTAGGGAGAAATGACCGATTGAATCATGGCGGAAAGTGGCGGCATTCTGTGGCAGGCATTCGAAGTGGTTAGACGTGTTGGAGAACTGTGAAGTAATGCTGTATGTTTTCAATAAATTGTAATGTAAAGTCAACCATTATTTAATAATGTGATAAGGATACTATTTTAGATACAGAAAAGAGTAAGCAAAATAGTAGGAGAGAGTGGGTACCTACAGTGGATCCATTTTTTTCAATTAGCTGTAACTTCAATTTTTCTACCTCAAATTTGTGAAGTTCCTCGAGTATGAGGCTAGGGTTTGGGTCTAGAGGCCCCCCTCAGTGCCGCTACTGGGGGTTGGTGGCACGCAAGTTAGGCGTTTGACGGGGCAAACCTAAGTCACCTTCTCAACGGTACAATCCTCTATTTTGAGGATTTCGGTAATAGTCACGGTGATGGATACCATTGTGGGCTGGCACCATGTGTTCCTTCCTAGCACGGCCCCCCGAGCTAGGCACGTAAAACTAATGCTAATGCTTCAGATGCTCAATGTACCTCTAGAATTTATCAACAGAATTCAATGTACCTCAACCGTTTTGACAGAAATTACAATAAAATGCCTGATCTTCCCAGCTGGGCCCTCGGCTGTATAACGCTCGAAATACATAAAAAATATACTGATCTAATGTACTTCCAATGTACCTCCCGATTTATGTATTAAATTCCAGAAATTCTAATTAGAACAGAAGATATTCAGCTTTAAAGTTTTGTCATCCTAGCGGGGCCCTCTGTAACCAAAGTGAATACGAATAAAAAAAGTATACCATTTTTATGTTTTTCCAATGTACCTGTTAGTTCTTCGCAATTTACCAAATTTAGATACAAAATTATGATACTTGGTAAGGTAAGGTCAACAAAACATATTAGTAGGTATGCTAACTAAATTAAAACTGCTTTTTGGTAGGAAAACTAACAAATAAACTATTCACAGCTACCCTCACTGCAGCAAATATTACCTGTTGCTGACCTTATCTTACCAAGCGTGTACTGTTATTTACTAATATCATAATTGGGTATATAAATTTGGTAAATTGCGAAGAACTAAGAGGTACATTCGAAAAACATAAAAATGGTATACTTTTTTTATTCGTATTCACTTTGGTTACAGAGGGCCCCGCTAGGATGACAAAACTTTAAAGCTGAATATCTTCTGTTCTAATTAAAATTTCTGGAATTTAATCCATAAATCGGGAGGTACATTGGAGGTACATTAGAACAGTATATTTTTTATGTATTTCGAGCGTTATACAGCCGAGGGCCCAGCTGGGAAGATCAGGCATTTTATCGTAATTTCTGTCAAAACAGTTGAGGTACATTGAATTCTGTTGATAAATTCTAGAGGTACTTTGAGCATCTGAAGCATTAGCTTTAGTTTTACGTGCCTAGCTCGGGGGGCCGTGCTAGGAAGGAACACATGCTGGCACCCTCTACCGATCTGCCCTCAGGTACAAGGTCATGTACAACGGGTTTAGATCTATCCGACACACTTTTTTATCATTCGACCCCGGTAGACCCCCTCTTGAGCTCGGATGTACTCGGATGGATCCTAATAGGCACCCAGAAGGCTCTGGGTCCCTCTTCATTGGTGGCAGTGTCAACTCTTTTTGGTTTTTCTATTTGTAATATTTGTGAATTGCGGAGCACAATGAAATACGTCTGTATCGAACAATGGTTTAATGTGAGAAGGAAGTAAGTACCGTACATGAAGTTATAAGAAAGTATGTTCAGATACCCTCGACTTACAATATTTATAATGTCGACTTATAGTCCACTAAACACATCCTTAATCTATTGTGATAAGGTTGAAAATAATATCTAACACATACATTACACCCTACCACTTATTTATTACTTAAATGTAAATATACATCTATCCAATAATATGAAAATGCCAACAACAAATTAACACACTAATTACATTTAAAAAGTTACGGGGTTGCCGAATCTTTCGACGGGTCTACGGACCCGAATAGACCTCTCAGGAACGTTCACTGGTGGTGCAGTGGCCGGTGAAACTACTACCATGCCTGTGCCTTCGCTACTTTCAGCTGACTCCGAACTGGGACACGAAAGAATTGAAATTGGTGATCTTTTTCGTATTTGGTCTATATGCCTCTTAATAAGTTGACCGTTCTCCCGGGATACTGTATAATTACGGGAGCCTAATATTCTCTCAATTTTACCCTTAGCCCACTTATCATTACCCGTGCCAAATTCCCTAATCCATACCTCCTCACCTACCTCAAAGCTACGCGAGACACCCCCAGCCTTTCGTACCTGATTTTCCTGCGCTTCTTGTACGCTAGCTACAGCATTACTGTTTCCAGTACAGATAAGATCCAACCTAGAACGTAAATTCCTATGCTGTAATAACATGGCTGGTGATTGACCAGTCGAACTATGAACAGTGTTACGATATGCAAAAAGATAAGACTGGAGTGCTGCATCCAAATCGATTTTTATCGTGTAAAGCTTTTTTTAAAGCTCTTTTGCAGAGCTTAACTGCGTTTTCGGCCGCACCGTTTGAAGAAGGGTGGTACGCCGGAGCGAAAGTATGACTTATTCCATTATTTTTCATAAAATAACCTAACTCTTTACTAGTAAAGGGCGGTCCGTTGTCGGAAACAATCTCTTTCGGAAGACCAAACCTAGAAAAAATTTCCCATAAAACTTTAATTACATCCCCGGCCGACGAACGAGTCATCTTATATGCTTCAATCCATTTTGTTGTTGAATCCACTATTACAAAAAATATAAAACCGTTAAAAGGGCCCAAAAAGTCCATGTGTAGTCTACTCCAGGGTTCCGCGTGATAAACCCAAGGTTTCGGCGGCGCGTGTGGCGGAGCCGGAGCGTCCAGCGCGCACACTACGCATTCTCGACAAGTTCGCTCGATATCCGCGTCGATTCCCGGCCACCAAACGTAACTACGAGCTATGCTTTTCATTTTTACTACACCCATGTGTCCCGTATGCAATTCTTTCAAAATACAGTCGCGTAACTCAGACGGTATCACCATTCGATATCCCCACATAATACATCCCGAGTCTAAATATAAATCATTTCGCCTCAAAAAGTACGGTTCTATGTCCGGCGATGGACACTTATTTGGCCACCCTGAACGCAAAAACATATAAATGCCCGTTAAAGTTTTATCCTTTTTAACTTTTTCATTAACTAAGTCTCTTGTTACAGGTAAAAAATCTTGAACAAAACTAACATAAGTTTTAACTTCTTTCTCCATACTACAGCTATCGACGGGTAACCTAGATAATGCATCCGCGCTATTTTTTTAATGTCGGTCACACATACTCAATATCAAATTGATACCCCGATAAAATAACCGCCCACCTTTGTAATCTGCTGGCCGCCATCGTAGGTATACCTGCCTTTTCTCCAAAAATACTAAGTTAGGGTTTGTGGTCTGTCTTTAACAAAAAATTTCGGCCGTACAAATATTGATGAATTTTTTTAACGCCATATACGATAGCTAACGCTTCTCTTTGTATTTGCGAATAGTTAGTTTCTGCTGAACTGAGCGTGCGTGATGCAAATGCGATAGGTCGCTCGCGGCCGTCGCGCATCTTGTGAGATATGACGGCTCCTACCCCGCTCGCGCTCGCATCCGTCGTCAAGATGATCGGTAGCTCCGGATCATAATGAGCTAATACCTCACTCGAAACTAATAATTGCTTCACCTTCGTAAAAGCTTCTGTACACTGATCTGTCCAAATAAATTTAGAATCCTTCTGTAATAACTTATACAAAGGCGATAGCAACATGCTGATATTTTTTACGAATTTAGCATAGTACATTACTAAACCTAAAAATGATCTTAACTCAGAAATATTTTTCGGCACGGGCGCTTTATGAATCGCCCTCAACTTTTGTGGACAAGTATGAACACCCTCTTTACTAATTACGTAACCTAAATAAGTTACCGATTCTGCAAAGAAAGTGCATTTCTCTTTTTTTACTTTTAAACCGAAATGCTTTAATCGCTCCAAAACTTTGTACAGTGTCTCTATATGTGACTTATCATCCCTTCCCGTCAAAATCAGGTCATCCAAGAACACCCCGACCCTCGGCATGTCCGCAAACATTTGTTCTAACTTCCTTTGAAAAATACCAGGACTCGATGAAAGACCATAGATTAATCTGTTATATTTAAAAAGACCTTTGTGTGTTTTAATCACAGTAAATAATTTAGAGGGTTCGTCAAGCTCAAATTGTGCATAGGCCTGTGATAAATCGATTTTTGAAAATTTTTCACCCCCATGTAATTTAGTCAACAAGTCCTCCACTTTGGGTAAAGGAAAACGGTCTACTTCAAGGCATTTATTTAAAGTGATTTTATAGTCACCACAGATCCGTATAGATCCGTCCTTTTTAATCACGGGTACGATCGGTGTAGCCCAGTCCGAAGTCTCGACCGGCGTGATGACGCCGTCGCGCTGCAGCTGATCAAGCGCGCGCTCCACCGGCTCGCGCAGCGCATAGGCGAGAGGTCGCGCGCGTCGGAACACCGGCTGCGCGCCCTCCCGCACGCGCAACGTCACTGCACCACCCGTGAACCGACCCAGGCCTTCGTCCAACACATCACTAAATCTGGAAGTTAACGAATACACATTGAATGCCGAACTGGTATTAAAAAAATTACAATGTAAATCTGAAATGTTTAATCTTAACTCGTATATCCACTGGCGGCCCAACAATGGGTTCTTGCCTTGTTCAACCACAAACAGATCTAAAGGAATGCATTTATCTCTAAACTTAACGTTTGGTCTAATTTTTCCCACAGGAGTTATTTTTAAACCAGTATAGAAACAAAGTACTACATTGGTTTGCAATAACGGTAAATTGCAAAATTGTTTTTTGTAAAAATCGTAACTAACGCAAGAAATAGCACTCCCGGTATCGATTTCCATAAGAATATTTTTATTCTCTATTTCGATATACTTCGTTAGGGGCTTGTAACAATTATAACCATTATTAGGACTATTAAAATTATTTATATGTACCTCTAAAGATTCCAAAGCTTCTTCCGTGTAGCTACCGTTATCTTCCTTTACCTCCATAGTGTGCACTGATGTCTTATTCCCCATGCGAGGACACACTTTTTTCAAGTGCCCTTCCCTATTGCAAACTCTGCACGTATACATCAGAAATTTACATCTATCCGTATCGTGAGCTGCTCCACATGCCTTGCAACGCCCGCGTTGTCTCGTTGCGCCTTTAGATTGTGACGCCGCTCCTGCCGGCGCCACAACTATTTGTCTTCCCCGTACATCGAAGCCTCGCAAGCCCCGTTGGCCCACATTCCACTGCGACCCTGTATCGAAGCCCCGGCCGCGCGGCGCGCGCCCCGGCGTCACGTGCTGAACCGTCGCTAACCGGCCCGCCAGCTCCCCGCTGCTGGTGTGCGTAATGCCTCGCAATTGCACTGCTGCCGCGTCCTGCTGAGCCGCCTCCATCGACACAGCGATTTGAAAAGCTTTCGTTAAAGTCACTGCTTCTTCCACGAACAACCGTTGTCGAATATTCTCATTATGTAATCCGCACACGAACTGATCTCGTAAATTGTTGTCTATTTCTGCATTGAAGTCACAGTACTTGCATAATTTTTTTAAATCGGTCAAATACTCAGCAATCGATTCGTTATCGCGTTGTATCCGTTGGCGAAATTTGAATCTCTCCGCTAGCATACTCGGCTTCGGTTGAAGGTAACTGCGCATCAAAGTTACCAGTTCGGCGAATGACTTTTTTGCAGGTTGACTGGGAGTACATAACGTCACTAATAATTCGTAACTAGTGCTGCCCATCACCGTAATCAACGTTGGCACCTTGTGTTCATCTATGACCTTGTTAACAATAAAATACTGCTCCAATCTTTCTATGTACAAAGTCCAATTATCCACCTGATGGTCGAAAGGTTCTAATCTTCCCACTGACATCTTGAACTTATGCCGTAGCACTTGCACACCCGGGTCTTATTTATCTCGTCGCCAATGTAATATTTGTGAATTGCGGAGCACAATGAAATACGTCTGTATCGAACAATGGTTTAATGTGAGAAGGAAGTAAGTACCGTACATGAAGTTATAAGAAAGTATGTTCAGATACCCTCGACTTACAATATTTATAATGTCGACTTATAGTCCACTAAACACATCCTTAATCTATTGTGATAAGGTTGAAAATAATATCTAACACATACATTACACTATTATGGGGCCAATCTTTGACGACTCGACTCGATGAGTCTAGGGCATGTCTGCGTCTCTTGCCAAAACGATGCAAAGGTTTTGGGAAATTGAGGAACCTCCCATGGTCCCTAGGGACGCCTCAGACCATGAGGAGTGTAAGGCCTTTTGTCAGGCCAGAACGTCACGGTTGACGTCCGGTAGGTTCGTTACTAGGTTCTATTTTATCGCTTCCTCTCCTGTTCTAGAGCAGTCCAGGACATTGGCGGAGAAATGACTGCTGGCCATGAAACGGCGCATGTGGCGTGATCCCGTACTTCGCGAAAAATACATAGAGTTTATGCGCGAGTAAGAGGCATTGGGTTACATGTCTCCGGCTCGAGTTGATTAGAGATCAATTGAGCACTATTTCCTGCCTTACCATGCCGTTGTAAAGGCTCCTTCTGTTAAGCTGAGAACCGTGTTTGACGGATCAGCTCCCACGTTGACAGGCGTGTCATTGAAACAGTGTTTACATTTTGGTCCCAAGTTGCACCGGGAGTCCGGGATGTCTTTGACATTATCCTGAACTTTAGGAGACATGGACAGGTGGTGTTTGGAGCTGACATCCGGATGATGTACAGACAGACGGTCATCCATCCGGATGACAGGCGTTAAAAGCTGATACTCTGGCGTGAGCACCCGGATGACCCGGTGACGTCTACGAGCTCAACACCAATACATATGGGTTGAAGTCCAGCCCATATATTGCAATCCGATCTTTGTTGGAGCTGGCTGAGCGGGACAGGGCCCGCTCTCCCCGTGCGGCCGCCGTGCTGATACCTGACCTGTACGAGGATGATGTGTGCACCGGGGCCGAAAGTGTTGAGGCTACGTGGCCTTCATTGGACACCTGGCTCGAGCAAATTTCATTTCTACCATAGAGGAAATCAACCGGGTTGCCTTACCTCGTCGAATTTTGCCGCCGGGCAAATCTCAGGTACGGGGGTTTGCTGTATATCTGACAGTCAGATCGCGCTGGCATGGTTGCGCGCGGCGCCACATACTTTGAAGATCTTCGTGGGAAACCGGGTTTCCCAAATACAAAACATTGGAATTCCTATTATCTGGAGATACGTCCCAGGTAATATTAACCTAGCGGACAATGCTTCCCGGGGCTGCACTGCTCCGGAATTGGCGGCTCACCATCTCTAGTGGGGACCAGCGTAGCTGGACTCCAGGCTGGAGTCGCCCGAAACTTCTTGGCCTGTCCAGCGGCTGGATAGGACGGTCCACATTTTACCTGGGATACGTGTGCATACCCTGGCCGTGGAGACGACCCTGGACCCTGACTGGCTACCTGGGCGATACAGCAGTCTGGACAAGTTGTTGGTCGTGCCACAACTGTCGACATCCGCGGGATAGATGTTTGTCCCCAGTTGTGAGTGCAAAGGAGCGTCGAAGCTCGCTGCTGGGTGCTAGGTCCACTGAGTCCGGGTACTGCAGACGGATCGCTTCAAGGCCGAGCTTTGGGTTCTGCGTGAGGGTCGCGCAAAACTGAAGGGAGCGGTCGCCCGGTTGAATCCTTTTACAGATGCGGAGGGGCTTCTGCGTGTTGGAGGCAGACTTCGGAAAGCTGATCTGCCTTACGGAAGTCGCCACCCCTTAGGATGGATCTTTGGTTAAGCTCTTGGTGTCCGATTGACACATTCGTAATGCGCACGCAGGGTATGGCGCGTTACTTGACTTTTTACATGTTGAGGCTCATGCAGCCGCAGATGGGAGATCTGCCTTCGGACCGAGTCTTGTCCATTTTCGGGGGTCGCAACGATTTTGCTGGACCTTTCTCGGTAAAAACTACCAACGCTCGAGTTGTGAAGGTATATTTGTGTGTATTTGTGTGCCTGGCTACCAAGGCCGTCCACTTGGAAGTGATTTCTGCGTTGTCCACGGAGGCCTTCGTCGCCGCGTTGGATCGTTTCGTGTCGCATAGGGGTCTGCCTTGGCTTATTCACTCTGACAATGGCACAAATTACAAAGGTATGAGTAGATTTACCCGGTTCACCTGCTGATTTGTCTCAGATATCTATTTATTGGAACGTAATCACGCGGCCAGTTCAAAGTGTCGCCTGTTTTAGTTCGAATACTTGATTAAAAACTCATTTGACGCTTTACTATCCCGCCAAGAAGTCCAGCTCATTATTCCACGTTCTTATTTTTTATTTTGGCAAGACTTTTTTTATAATTTGTCCCTTGAAAGAACAGGCTAAGGTCAGAGACCATACTGCCTAGTCATTAGTTAGTTAAAATCACTTTATTATTATTATTATAAGCCTATATTTTCCCACTGCTGGGAAAAGCCCTCCTTCCTCTCCCTCCTTTTTTCGCGGTCTGTTGCTTGTGCTGGCCAACCCTTGTAAGAATAACACAACTAGATAGGTAAGTACTTGTTTCATCCAATTACTTATGTTAGACATAACCTTCAAAACTTTTAATTAGAATATCTTTAATTGTAGACTTACTAGAGAAGTAAAACCAAGACCATGTTGCACAGGATTACAATATATATACGAACATTTTTTATTTATTTATAGACGCTTAAAAAAAGAGTCGTCAAAAGTTTGTAGAGTTCGCCAATGTCCTTTCGATAGCCGTGAGGTATGTACAATTTTAACGAATGTCCAACGTAATTAATTATGAAGAACATTGTTGAGTCTCAAAAATATAATAAAATATAATTTTAAAGACTAACCTAGGTGCTTTTAATACTAAGGCCAAATTTATTTTATTTATTTATTTATTAGGACAACCAACAAGACAAACACTGATACAAGCAACAATTGTAGAAACAAACATAAACTTAAAGTGTCATCTTACTTACAGGTTGCCACGGCATGCAAAGTGGACTATAATTTACAATATAAAAAAAAACAATTTATTAATAGATAATATCTATTGTAAAGGAAGCATTATATAAAAGTATTTAATGCTTCCCTTCCAGGGCCAACTAATGCTGCAAAAAGACAAATTTAATAAATGAGTACATATATAAAATCAACAATCGTTTGGCGCTATATCAAATGACTCTAATATTTCCTGTCTGAACTTCTGGGGCTTATCTGCGAAGATGTCGATGTTACAAACTTTGCAGAGTTCGTTATATTGTCCCTGTAATCTATTCATGGTGGCGTGGTGACCCACATTGGTCCTGCTGCTCTTAACAGAAAAAGGCACATATCTTCTGACCCGCGCTAGTTTAAATGGTACATTAAGATTTATCAATCGTAACAGAGAGGAACAATCCGTGGTGCCGCTGATTATCTTTTGGAGTAGCATTAAATCTAATAAAAACCTACGATCCTTCAAACGGTTTAATTTAAAATAAGCCAAACGTTCTTCATATGAGGGATACTCTTTTGCTTTATGAGTTTGGTATGATAGATGCCACAAAAAACGTTTCTGGATACGCTCTATACGTTTGATGTGAACGTCGTAGTGGGGGGACCAGACCTGGCTACAGTATTCAAGGTTGGAACGGACCAAGGACTTGTACAATAGTATTTTTGATGAAGACTTTTTAAATTCTTTAGCATTACGTAAAACAAATTATAGCATTTGGAAACCTTTAGATGCAACTTGGTCGATATGCTTATGAAAGCGTAACTTTCTGTCCAGCAGCACACCTAAATCGCGAATAGACTCCACTTCTTCTAAAACATGACCATCAATATTATACGTCGGACGCAAAACAGTAGCACATCTGGTAAATCTAATAAATTTGCATTTATCGAGGTTCAGAAGTAATTGGTTTTCAGTGCACCACGCCGCTAATCGGTCCAGATCCTCTTGCAATAAGGTTGAGTCGTTCTGATCGCGTATTTGCATCGATGATAATTTCATATCGTCCGCGTTCAGAAAGCACTTGGCATGACGGAAGATAGTTACAATGTCATTTATGAAAATATTAAAGAGGATCGGACCCAGATGCGAACTTTGCGGTACACCAGACGTGCATAAAAATGGTTCCGAAGAGAAGCCGTTAACCACCACTCTCGACCTCCTCTGTTGAAGATATGAAGAGAACCATGCAAGTAGATCTCCAGTGATACCAAAGGTGGAAAGCTTATGAACTAGAATGTTGTGATCAACGGTATCAAAGGCTTTACTAATATCCGTATAAATTGTATCTACAGATAGTCGCGCGTCGAGAGATTCAGATACTTGGGTCGAAAACGAAACGAGATTAGTGGCTGTAGAACGCGATTTTAGGAAACCAAATTGCTGAGGCGAGATAATTTGACTCATATGCCAAGTCAACACAGGACACACTAAGGACTCAAAAATCTTACTAAACACACACAGTATAGATATTGGCCTATAGTTTTTAACAGATCTGGCATCACCTGATTTAAAAATTGGGACAATACGCGCCTCCTTCCAGACAGAAGGGAAAGTGCCTGTTTTCAAAAATGTATTGAAAATGGTAGTTAAAGGCAAAGATAGCGCCTTGCGACAACTGACCACGAATATAAGGGGTATACCATCAGGACCGGCCCCCTTATTTCGATCCAAACGAGTTAGGGTCTTAAGTACGTCTCTCTGCGAAAAAGAGAGATTAGCGAGATAGTTAGACGTAAGGATTTGGTCATTTGCAGCCGGGGAAAATATAGAGCTCGTTTTAAACATCGACGTGAAGAAAGAAGCAAAGAGATCACATATACCGCCACCACAATCCGCCTCCTCTGTGTCAAAAGTCATAGATG
Organism: Scoparia ambigualis; assembly: GCA_963921215.1. Classification (NCBI taxonomy): domain Eukaryota; kingdom Metazoa; phylum Arthropoda; class Insecta; order Lepidoptera; family Crambidae; genus Scoparia; species Scoparia ambigualis. Next base: position 30,167,427 of record OY992512.1, on the reverse strand, counting down.
ATGGATAGGCGGTACTGTTACGTCTTTTATTTTTTAGGAATGTCCAAAATAGTTTTGGATTTTTGGATACTGCCTTTTCAATACAAGCTATATAGTTTTTATGACAAATTATTATCAATTCAGCGCATCTCTTTTTTAGTGTACACAAAGCTAATTCGTCTAGTGGATTTTTGTATTTACGATATTTTATACGTAGCTTGTGTTTTTCTTTTAAGAGACGAATGAGTTCCTTTGTGTACCAAACCGGGAACTTCTTAGATGACGGTTTATATTTCGGAACATGCTGTGCAATTACATCTCTTATGATACCATAAAAAGTTTCTACCATTGCCTCGACAGAACGAGATGAGAGTTCACGCTCCCATGATATTGTATTTAACTGAGTAATAATCGCATCATAGTCGGCTTTATGAAAACTATATCTTAAATTCGTGTCGTTGGGCGGTAAGCTTGGCGGATCATAGCACGGGATGGCGAACTCTAAAGGAGGATGATATGAGTCGAGATTACTTAAAGGAAAGTTACTCTCTGCCACATTATTGATCGCTATGTTAGAAAGAACGAGGTCCAGAGCTTTACCTTTAACATTCAATATATTATTAAATTGTGTAAGATTACTCAAAGCGATGAAATCCAGCAGTGTAGTATCAAGTGTGCTTTTAGCAATGTAGTTAGCTGGAGATGTAATATTGTGGTTGTTCCAGATAATATTACTTAAATTGAAATCGCCTACGATTAAGACTTTCTCATTCAATTCCAAAACACGGATCGCATTATCAATATAGCAATCGAGAATATTTTTCTGTAAGGGTGGAGGGAGATAAACGCCACACGTTTGTAAAATGATTTACCATTTCTGCGCATTTCTAACTCCACCCACAGATCCTCACAATCACTCTCTAATTGCGGTAACCTACGTGAAGAAATATGCTTGGATACCGCAATGAGAACCCCGCCACCAAATTTATATCTATGAAAACCACTAGTCTCCCGATCGCGCCTGTACACCAGATACCGGTCATCAAAAAGCTCGCCATCGAATATTGAACTATTAAGCCATGTTTCACACAAGAATATAACGTCATAATTTGAACACAATACATTTTTGTAAAAATCCGTGGTCTTCGTACGAAGGCCACGGACATTCTGAAAGTAAACATTTAAATTATAATATTTTAAAACATTATTAAATTGTACACTGTGCTTAAAAACAATATACTTAAACCTATTTAAATTGTTCCAATGTTGACACGTTTCGGACCAGCACATACTCCGATGTATCAGACTTTCGCATATAGATGCGGCCGCCGCGAACCCAAACATGCTTATATTGAAGCTCTTTCGCTCGAGCGCGCGCCGCTGCATGGAGAGATTTATTTTCAGGCGTGAGATTCTCTGTCACATAAACGGCTGTCTTTTTGTCAGTCCCAAAGCCCAGGTGTAATGTGTTAAGTCTCTCTTGCGGATGAGACTTATTATATTTTATTGTGGCAGCCAGAAGGGCGTCCCGGGAGTGGGGGCTGTTTAATTTTATCAGGATTGAGCGTGGACGAGGACTCTCTGGGTTTTTCTTTGCAATACGAGCGCAGTAAAAAACGTCTGACTCATTTATTGGGCATGATACTGCATTACCCAATTGCTTAACTATTGACAAAAGATTCTCTGACTTCCGTTCCGGAACACATTGGATCTCCAAATTTGAGGCGCGGGACACCTGCTCGAGTTGGTTAAAGCGACTTGTGATGACATTCAATTCGCTGCGGAGGGATTCGTTTTCTTTCACGACGGACTCAACTTTGCTTTTGGAGGTCGCAATGTCGATGTTTAATTTTTCGAATGAGTCATTTATAAAATTCATTGAGTCCGTCAGCGAACTGATTTCACTTCTAACCGCCTTCAGTTCCCGGTTTAGGTCGTTCTTTATCGCGATGGCGCATTCCTTTAACGAACTTTGAAACTCCTCCTTTATAATAGCGCGCAACTCCTCGCGCGATACACATGAGCCGGAGCAACCGGCCGGTTGAGACGCGGGCGGTGGAGGCGGCGTGGTGGGTGCAGCCAGCGGCTTGGATCGGCCCTGCTTTCCGCTGCGCAGCGTCACATTAGCGTCAGCTTGCGAACCACTAGTTGGTGTTGAAGACCGAACAGGCTTGTTAGAGTTGTCCCTTCGTGGTTTTTTGGTGCAACATTCCGGACATAGCCAACTGGTTTTTGTTTCCGATGAGAGTTTAACCATTTCAGAAGGTGATACACCAACACATAAGCCATGATAAAATAACGAGCAAGTACAGCATTTCAGGCAGTTGTCATCTTTGGTGGGGCCTCTGCAGGCAGCGCACTCATGCATGGTGATTGTGTTTATATACAACACACGTTTTGAAAGATGACTTGTACCATGAAACTTGTAGAAGTGTAAACCGAAACGATTATCGTTATCGTTTTTCGACGAGTGCAGTGGTAGCGGGAACGATGTAGGTATGAAGCGGTTGGTTATTTCGACCGCGGCGCTCAAGCGTCCGTAGCCCAGCGGTTAAGGTGCTCGGTGTAACACTCACCGGTTCCGGTTCAAACCCCGCAGACGGCAGAAATTTTTTTCGACTTATATTGTCAGTGTAGGGCTTTGGCACCGGTCGGGGATCACAGCGAGGCGAAGCTCGGGCGCTCACAACAATTATTAATTATAAATAATAAATAAATAATAATTGAATAATGTTTATAAACAAATTACTTATTTACAGTTATTTATGTTATAAATTTTTAGAAAATATTGTAGATAGTTTAGCCAAATCCTCGCCCGGAAGGGGGTAACTTGGCGGTTCAGTCCCCCAAATTGCCCCCACTGGGGAGGCTTTTGTTTGTTGATCGTAATCAAACACAGAATAAATTTTATTCTCCTTCTTTCGTCCCATGATTTTACACGATACACTTACACGGCGATTTTTAAATAAATTCTAATATCACGAGCGATACCAATTATATAACAACTCGACGTAAGAGAATCAATTGGTCTTTGCGAAAACGAACGAACTTGTTATGCCGCCACTTCACAGTCGGCGAGTATCGCCGATCGTGTGATCGTCTATATTCGCCACGATCACCGGCACGATCATCGTGCAAGCGTCTACACATTCGTCTGTAGTAGTAGTCGAACGGCAAGCGTACAAGATGGACGTGGAGTGTGTTGCTGCTGCTACCATTTATTAAATTATGTTAATAAATAAATAATATGACTGACGGCCTCCTTGGTCGAGTGGTTTGTACACCGGTTTTCATGGTGTCGATGATCTCTGAGGTCCCGGGTTCGATCCCCGGTCGGGTCAATTTAGAAATTATTGTTTTTCTAAATTGTTTCGTGTCTGGGTGTTTTCTATGTATATTTGTTAAGTATGTATTTAACTATTTTAAGTATGTTTATCCGTTGTCTAGTAACCATTTAACGAGTTTCTTTGAAGCTTCTCTTGGGCTAGATAATTGGTGTGAGTGTCGGAAAGTTTATTTTAAAAAAGTTTTTTTTTTTTTTTTTTTTTAATATATAAAATTTGTTTACGCCCACACCAATTATCTAAACCAAGACAACCGTGTCGCGTAGCGGTGAAAGAATGCTACCACCCCCTCTCTCTCTTCCCTTGGGTGTCGTAAAAGGCGACTAACGGACTAAAGACTGCACATACATCCAACTCACCACCTGTCACGCTGAGCACATGCGCAGTCACTATTTGATGTTAGCTATATAGTCTCTGACTAACCCTTAGGGGATAGTGGTTGTGATTAAATATGTACGTAAGATAAGCTTCTCTTGAAAGTCGCTAATATGGTAAGATAACGGAATAAAATAACGGATAATTCAATTTAGAAAAAAAGTTTTCTCTAAATTGATCCGACCGGGAATTATACCCGGGACCTCAGAGATGGCGCGACCGACGCCAGACCCGGCGTGCTAACCGCTCGACCAAGGAGGTCGTCGGTACGTGCTTAATAAATTATATTAAAGTCTCTTCATTCGTTACACCACCCACTAGCCATTTTAGTGTGTATTTTTAAGTAAATTACGGACTTGTGCAACGCTTCACTGTCCAAAGGCGAATGAATGATCGGCGATTGTGTGGGCACCTTAGTCGCGTAGCCGGAAATAAATTACTTACGATAATTCTAAAACTTTTCGTTTTTGCTGAGAGGATAGAGTATGTGGATTGTGAGCTACTTTTAAAAAGTTAGAAGTTTTAAGACTGTGCTTTAGGTATGGTTTAGGTATTTCATAATATTTCGTGTAACGTAATGTATATAATATTAAAGTTTGATATGTTGAGTGTTTCATAATAAGAACTATCTTATCTTTGTGTGTAAATAGTTTAGAAACATAATATATGTGGAACTATGAAAATCACAAAATCACTGTTTTTGTCTTTAAATAAAATTTTAAAATTTATGAATCTTTAAGACTTTCAGTGGTTAGTGGTATACATGTTGAACAAAGTTTAGAAAGTTAAGTGGTGTGCTTCTTTGATCATTTCATTTTTCTTTCGTAACACACGCAATAATAAATTAAAATTGACAGAATCGCTCATACATGTCCTTTGTAATACCATTTTATACCACACAAAAAATTAGAAACATACATACAGTGCATTTTGTTTAAATCACGAATAAATATTTCGCTAACGTACGTTTCTTTATGCGGACGCGGGCGGCTGCGGGCGCGGCGCGGCGGTGGCGGCGGGTAGGCGCGGGGGTGGGGGCATGCCTACACTCTATATGACTGATAATCCACTCGTCACGTCAGACGAGTGGATACATGGCGAATATAATACAAGAAGACGTAATGCAGAAAAGTAAACTAAGTAAGTACCTTAACCTACTTACTTTACATCTTAACTGACATCAATAAAAACATTATTAAATGACAAGTTTTGAGTAGTTAGTACTTACAGATCGCGCAATTCTTCTTTCAGGTAAGATTATTCTACAATCATCCGAAATTCTTCTTTCAGATAAGATTATTCTACAATCATCCGAATCGGATGAATGGGATGAAAACTTAAACACGCAATAATAAATTAAAATTTACAGAATCGCTCATCATGGCCTTTGTAATGCTATTTTATACCACACAAAAAATATAAACATACATACAGTGCATTTTGTTTTAATCACGAATAAAATATTTCACTAAATACGCGATTGGGCATGCAGGACGTGGGCAGGTGGATTTGGGCATCAACTCGTCACACCAAAATTTTGTTCTAACTGGTCACATCGCCAAAAGCAGTATTATTTGTTTCAACCCGTCACAAGTTGAATTATTTCTATTAGGACACATTGTAATTTTTGTAGCTATTGCTGCTACTTACTACTTACTTACTTACTGCTCTTTAATGATTTCTTGCAGTAAGCCGACGATATTATCTTATTTGCCCCTGCCCCTTATCTGTGCATAATACCATAGAATACTTACATAATAGTACAAGTACAGAAGATTCACTCCGCAAAGTCATTTAAATAAATAGCGACTCTTGCTAAGACACAATAAAATGCAATTCAGTTCGCACACCGCTCCCTTATCTGCAGTTAAATTCATCTAGAAGTTGCCTCTCTTTCTATCGCGTAGATACTCTTATCTCTTCTAATGACTTTTGGGTTGTCTTCTTTTAATTAGTAATTAATCTGAATACTTACTTAATTTATTACAAGTTATGGTGTTTATAATGTGTACTTAAATGTGAACAAATTACCATTTCAAATAATCCTAGGCTAGGTATGTCAGTACAGTCAACGCCATTTCAGACTACCTAAACGGTAATATAATATATATTACTGTGCTACTTATACATGTTTATTTTGAGTGACCAAGTGACACTCCGTGTACGTGAGAGCTCGAGCGCTGGTGACCTTGAGCAAAACGTATAAACACTAGGGTTTAATACCGAAATGGAATTTAGACTTGTGCCAAAGAAGACGTATGTATATGTTACATAATATGTTATGTAACGTAAAGTAGTATTAGCAGTTACTCTATTAAGTAAGTAACTACTAGGGCTTGCAGTCCTGGTACTGTGGAGAAAACAGGATTCCCGGTACTGCGCTAACTATGGTACCGGGAAAACCGGGAATTTCCGGTACTTTTTGGTACTGAATTTTTAACCCAGATGTAACTAACGTTTGATTAATGGATCAATGAGCAAATCAAAATATTACACAAAATTTTTATAATAAAAAAAATGTTTTGCTAATTGCTATACTAGCTGTGGCATCACTTTGTCGAATGGAATTGGTTAGAGGTCATCCGAGTCAAATGTTTTAAATTTAAAAGAGTATATATACAATGGATTTTTATCATGAGTGTTTTAAGGTGAGTAAATAATATAAATTCGTCCAAACCGAGACCGTTCAAACGGCGACAGACCCTTCTCCAACGGATGCCCTCGGCCGAGATTGTGGTATTGGAAGACTGCAATGTCCACCACGTAGAATGGCTCGGTTCACTCAAAACTGACCACGAGGGTAGAGCCGTTCATGACTTCGCTTTGGCCTACAGTCTGTCCCAATTGGCAACAGAGCCTACGTGGATTCCAGATGTAGAGGGCCATGCACCTTTCTTATTGGTCCTTCTGCTGACCTCTTACCCAGACGGCTATCAAGTTTCTATTGATGCACCACTAGGCTCATCAGACCACTGTCTGATTCGTAGCACTGTGCCTTTCACAGAAATTTCAAAAACGTCGAGTCTGGCATTATAGGTCTGCGGACTGGGATGCGACGGGAGTTTCTTTGCGTCCTACTACGAGTTTGCTTCTCACTGGATGATCTTGATGTCGCCGCCGACTTTGTCGTTGATGTGATACTGCAGGGAATGAAACTTTTCAATCCAAGCTCTGTGGTTCTCATTGGCGGCAGGTCTCAACCATGGTTTGGTCGTTGCTGCAAAATGGTGTCTCGCCAAAAGTGACAACATTACATGGCCTGGGCTAATGCGGTGTCATCAAAGGATCCAAACACCAGTGCGCTCAGAAAGAGGTACAACTTTGCCGCCAGGTCCTTTAAGAAGGACATTGCCAAGGCGAAGTCATCATTCATAAGTGGAATTGGCGAGAGGCTAGTGCGTCTTCCTTCGGGTACGCGTGCGTTCCGGTCTCTCGCCAGAGCTATCTTAGGGAATTTTTGTCAGCCGTCCCTACCACCATTGCACAAGACCGATGACTGCCTGACCTATACTGCAAAGGAGAAAGCCGATCTCTTGGGCACTCTTTTCGCATCAAACTCGGACGACGGGAAAAACTCTCCACCAACCATACCGCATTGCGCTTGATCAATGCCAAACGTCCGGTTCCTACAAAGGTCAGTTCGTAAGGCTCTTTTTTCCCTTGATATCCATAAGTCGAGTGGGCCTGGTGCAGTTCCTCCCATGAGTTGGCGCTGGTTCTAACGCGCGTTTTCCGGCTCTCTTACACTACTGGCGTTGTCCCGAGCTCTTGGAAGACAGCCCACCCTATTCTCAAAAAAAATCGATCGCTCAGATCCGTCCAACTACTAAGTAATTGTGTTCGTGGGTGGAAAGCTTTCTTTCTGGGCGTAGCATCAGAGTCGTAGTCGATGGTTCGTGCTCTGACATGAACCTCCTTAAATGCTGGAGTCTGGAGTCCCACAGGGGTGTGTGTTAGCCCATACTCTGTTTCTTCTGCATATCAATGACATGTTGCATAACAACAGCATTCATTGCTACGCGAACGTCAGTAAGGGAGTAACGCTCTACACCGGACGAGCTAATATTTCTCGGGCAAGCGTCATCGAGAGCCGGAATAAACTTGTGACTGACACCAAGAACATGTTAAGTCATGTCTTGAATTGGGGCCGACATAACTTAGTCCACTGTAACCCCTCCAAAACACAAGTTTACGCATTTACCGCGAAAAAACATCCCTTCGTCGTACCTCTGAACTTTTGAGGGAGCTCTCCCTTGATACCAATCCGACTATTGGAATCCTTGTCGTCGATGTTTCGAGTGACGTTCAGTTTCAAGGTCATTTGGAAGGTAAAGCTAAATTAGCAAACAAAAGAAATTATTTAAATGGAATTATCAAATCATTGGAGTGCGATGACGATGAAACCGTACGGGTACGGGTACATTAGTTACAATTTTTTCCCCAGAAAAAGTACCGGTGACGTCACGGTTGAGAACCGTGGAGACAAAAATTTGGTAACGCTACGAAATTTGTATTGTTTGCAACTAAGCATAGGCCGAGGTTACCGGTAACGACTACCTCAAACGCGGAGCCTAATATTGGCGTAATTTGAAGTTATAACAAAAGTACCAAAAGTACCGAATTTCCCGGGAAACAAATTCTCAGTACCGGTACTGCGTAAAAAGTCAATTTCCCAGGAAATACCAGGTATTCCCGGGAGCAAGCCCTAGTAACTACCAACCTAGTTAGGTACTTGTAAATTGTAATAATATAGGTAGGTACTTAATAATTGTAGGTGACTAGTAGAATTGATATTATAATACTTACTTAAGTAAATAGGTACCTATGTACTTACGTAGACATACAGACGCGGGGGGACTGTGTTTTATAATTAGTAGGTACCTAGGTAGTGATGAATGATTTAGTGATAATAAGAGTACCTACTTACCTTACTATAATTTAGGAAATACTTTTGCATACTTACCTGAAGCTCTTAATAAAATTGATTAATTATCTAAAAACACGTAAGGGTTGTGGAAAAAACTTTAATCGTATGATGTGGCCCTAGCTAGATACGCAATTCTATAGCCTATTGTACATCTTAAAAATTACTTTCCTACTATTGTGATTTGTGAACATGACAGGATGATAGATTGATTAACCAAAATGAAAAATAAACAGATAAGTACTTAATCATTTGCAGTTTTTATTTTTAATTAAGAATATGTTACATACTCATCCGTTTACGTTACGTACGTTTTCATCCCATTCATCCAATTCGGATAATTGTAAAATAATCTTATCTGAAAAAAGAATTGCGCGATCTGTACTTAACTACTCAAAACTTGTCGTTTAATAATGTTTTTATTGATGTCAGCTAAGATGTAAAGTAAGTAGGTTAAGGTACTTAGTTTACTTTTCTGCATTACGTCTTCTTGTATTATATTCGCCATGTATCCACTCGTCTGACGTGACGAGTGGATTATCAGTCATATAGAGTGTAGGTAGGTATGCCCCCACCCCCGCGCCTACCCGCCGCCACCGCCGCGCCGCGCCCGCAGCCGCCCGCGTCCGCATAAAGAAACGTACGTTAGCGAAATATTTTATTCGTGATTTAAACAAAATGTACTGTATGTATGTTTCTAATTTGTTGTGTGTATAAAATGGTATTACAATGGACATGTATGAGCGATTCTGTCAATTTTAATTTATTATTGCGTGTGTTACGAAAGAAAAATGAAATGATCAAAGAAGCACACCACTTAACTTTCTAAACTTTGTTTACCATGTATACCACTAACCACTGAAAGTCTTAAAGATTCATAAATTTTAAAATTTTATTTAGAGACAAAAACAGTGATTTTGTGATTTTCATAGTTCCACATATATTATGTTTTTAAACTTTTTACAACACAAAGATAACATAGTTCTTATTATGAAACACTCAACATATCAAACTTTAATATTTTATACATTACGTTACACGAAATATTATGAAATACCTAAACCATACCTAAAGCACAGTCATAAAACTTCTAACTTTTTAAAAGTAGCTCACAATCCACATACTCTATCCACTCAGCAAAAACGAAAAGTTTTAGAACTATCAAAACTTCTTTATGGAATTTAATGTCCCACGACCGTCCGGTCGTATACCGCCGGTACCTGCGCAAACACTCGGCCCGATTCCCTTTGATGCGTGCCCGAAAAACCGACAAATCATGGGTCGCAGGCGATTGCAGGCGATCATAGACGATGATCGGCGAATACGGCCGAGTATGCCCTCCACACAATCGTGCTCGCCCGTAATCGTCTATGATCGGCGATTGTGAAGAGGAGCCATTACGTACAACGCGTTTCTCACAACTGGGCGTAGATGTGAGACAGGGAGCGCATGACACAAAAAAATACGACAGAAGGCGGCGGACGGCGCGTTGGCGGCGCGCGGCGGCGCGGCGAGCGGCTGGCGGGGCTGCGCCTGGCTGAGTCGAGTACATATGAGATGAACCGGTTAAATCAGTGCCACGTATCGGTTTATCCGAGCTTTAAAACTCCGTTCTCTGTATTAACCGGTAACCAAAATTTTTTCGGCTTAGTGGAACAGTTTATTTTATTAACCGGTTAATCAATGAACTAAATCATACCGGTTAAAATAACGATATTAACCGCTATTTATTAACCTGTTCAGAGCTCAAGCCTTGAACTCGGCTGTATTAATTAATTAAATAATATGTCTGTGAGCTGTATTAATTTACAAAGTAGACAAAATCAATTTTATAGTACCGTGTCTATGTTTACCAAATTTCTTTTTTTTTTTTTTTTATAGCAGAAGGAGGCAAACGAGCAAGCGGGTCACCTGATGGAAAGTAATCACCGCCGCCCATGGACACCCGCAAAACCAGAGGAATCGCAGGCGCGTTGCCGGCCTTTAAGGAAGGAATAGGCTCGTTTCTTGAAGATCCCTAAGTCGTAACGGTCCGGAAATACCGCCGCCGAGAGCTGGTTCCACAACACTGTAGTTCGAGGCAAGAAATTTCTTGAAAAACGCACAGTAGTAGACCGCCATCCATCAAGGCGATGTGGATGGAATGACAGTCGATTGCGTGTAGTGCGGTGAAGGAAATTAGCGGCAGGGATCAAGCCGAACAATTCCTCAGAACACTCCCCATGATATAAACGGTACAATATACAGAGAGACGCAACGTCTCTCCGAAGAGCCAGTGGATCGAGCCGACCTGAAATAACCACGTCGCCGACAATTCGAGCAGCTCTGCGTTGAATGCGGTCAAATGGAATGTATTGGGGTGCTCCAGCCCAGAGATGGGAGCAGTATTCCATATGCGGCCTGACCTGTGCTTTATACAGTTGTAAACGGTGGGGCGGCGTGAAATACTGACCCGCTCTATTAAGCACACCCAGCTTTTTCGAAGCTAATTTAGCTTTACCTTCCAAATGACCACGAAACTGAACGTCACTCGAAATATCGACGCCAAGGATTCCAATAATCGGATTGGTATCAAGGGGAGCTCCCTCAAAGTTCAGAGGTACGACGAAGGGATGTTTTTTCGCGGTAAATGCGCAAACTTGTGTTTTGGAGGGGTTAAAGCGGACTAGGTTATGTCGGCCCCAATCCGAGACATGACTTAACATGTTCTCGGTGTCAGTCACAAGTTTATTCCGGCTCTCGATGACGCTTTCCAGAGAAATATTAGCTCGCCCGGTGTAGAGCGTATCCCCAGTACTGTCATCCGCATAGCAATGAATGCTGTTGTTATGCAGCATGTCATTGATATGCAGAAGAAACAAAGTAGGGGACAACACACACCCCTGCGGGACTCCAGCATTCACGGGTTTCATGTCGGAGCACGAACCGTCGACTGCGACTCTGATGCTACGCCCAGTAAGAAAGCTGGCAACCCATGAACACAATTTCTCAGGAAGCCCGTATGATGGAAGTTTAGAGAAAAGAGCCCTGTGCCATACCCTGTCAAAAGCTTTCGCTACGTCCAAGCTAACTGCCAGTGCCTCCCCTTTACTCTCGACTGCCTCCGCCCATCGGTGAGTAAGGTACACTAAAAGATCACCAGCCGATCGACCGCGACGAAAACCATACTGGCGATCACTTAGTAGCTGGTTCTCTTCTAGGTACCTTAAGAGCTGGCGGTTTATAATGGACTCCATTACTTTGGAGAGTAAAGAGGTAATAGCTATTGGCCTGTAGTTAGACGGATCTGAGCGATCGCCTTTTTTTGGAATCGGGTGCACAAGGGCTGTCTTCCAAGAGCTCGGGACGACGCCAGTGGTGTAAGAGAGCTGGAAAAGGCGCGTTAGAACTGGTGCCAATTCAGGAGCACACGTCCGAAGCACAATGGGTGGAACTGCATCTGGCCCACTTGCCTTATGGATATCAAGGGAAAAAAGAGCCTTACGAACTGACCTTTGCAGGAACTGAACGTTTGGCATTGTACAAGCGCAATGCGGTATGGTTGGTGGAGAGTTTTCCCCATCGTCCAAGGTCGAGTTTGATGCGAAAAGAGAGCCCAAGAGATCGGCTTTCTCCTTTGCAGTATAGGCCAGGCAGTCATCGGTCTTGTGCAATGGTGGTAGGGACGGCTGACAAAAATTCCCTAAGATAGCTTTGGCGAGAGACCAGAACGCACGCGTCCCCGAAGGAAGACGCACTAGCCTCTCGCCAATTCTACCTATGAATGATGACTTCGCCTTGGCGATGTCCTTCTTAAAGGATCTGGCGGCAAAGTTGTACTTCTTTCTGAGCGCACTGGTGTTTGGATCCTTTGATGACACCGCATTAGCCCAGGCTTGGTAATGCTGTCGCTTTTGGCGAGACGCCATTTTGCAGCAACGACCAAACCATGGTTGGGACTTGCCGCCAATGGGAACCACAGAGTTTGGAATGAAAAGTTCCATTCCCTGCAGTATCACATCAACGACAGAGTCAGCGGCGACATCAGGATCATCCAGCGAGAAGCAAACTCGCCACCACGGGTAGGACGCAAAGAAACTTCGCATCCCATCCCAGTCCGCCGACCTATAATGCCAGACTCGACGGCTAGCCGCTGGTTGCTGTTTTGAAGTTTCTGTGAGAGGCACAGTGCTGCGAATCAGACAGTGGTCTGATGAGCCTAGTGGTGCATCAACAGAAACTTGATAGCCGTCTGGGTGCGAGGTCAGCAGAAGGTCCAATAAAGAAGGTGCATGGCCCTCCACATCTGGAACCCGTGTTGGCTCGGTTACCAATTGGGACAGACTGTAGGCCAAAGCGAAGTCATGAACGGCTCTACCCGCGTGGTCAGTTGTGCGTGAACCAAGCCATTCGACGTGGTGGGCATTGAAGTCTCCCAATACCACAATCTCGGCCGAGGGGATCCGTTGGAGAAGGGAGTCTGTCGCTGTTTGGACGGTCTCGATGAGTTGGTCAGTTCCGATGTTACCGCTGTGGGACCTATACAGGCACGCGTAGACGCGAGGATGACGTCCGCAGTCGACGTGCAGCCATAAGATGGAGAGGTCCCTATCTTCAAGATTGCCAAGGCGACGAACGCACATATCCTCCCTGACATAGGCACAAACACCGGCTCGTGGCACAAATGCATGTTCCAGGTTGTATCCCGGGTAGCGCAAGTATGAGATGTCAGGAGGGGGGGATATCTGCGTCTCGGTGAGGAAGAGCAAGGCCGGTTTCGCCGTCTCGAGGTGGTAATGGACGGCGCTCAAATTAGAGTGGATTCCCCTGATATTGCAGAAGTCCACGCGAAGCGTAGGAGGGGGTGCCAATTGTCCCGCCTTTCTCCTGCCTGCAGCATGCCTTGGCACGGGCGAACTTTTGCCCTCCCCAGAATACGTAGGGCAGCCTGAGCGAGAACGCTCAGGGGGGGATTCTCCGACACTGGATGTGTCGGTACCCCCCTGGGGTAAATCTAGATTACAGTTCGCTGCCATATCAATTGTGAGGGGGGGGAGGGGGAGGGGTCTCCGGAACCCTCACTCGCCGGACGAAACACAACAGCACAGAGTGCCATTGTTTCACGCCGAAAATAAATATAATAATAAATAAATTTAAAAAGCTATTCATTACAATGAGAAGTTTTTACACTAACGCCTTTAACACACCGACGCCGCGAACCGCGGTAGCGAAATTGCGGTAAATCTGTCTACACCACAGACATATTCTAATAAATGTCTGTGGTCTACACACATCAAAATGTATCGCGTATGTTGCGTCTCGCTCTATCGTCTGTGACTACCTATAATTGCGTCTCAGTTTGTATAGTATCGCTGATACTCGCGATACTCGTTTCACACGGACGCCGGTGTATCGCCACTTTCGTTTTGCCACTCTGAGAGAAACGACGTGGTTTGTCTTTTTGGACAGAATATCGCTACGAAACAAGATGGCGGCAGCAGAAACTGCGAAAATTATTCATGAAATTAGAGGTTATCCAGAAATATATCTAATAGGGCATATAGATTATAGGAAATCTTATTATAAAAAAGAAGTAGCATGGCGAAAAATTACTTCTTTCTTTTCTGATTAATTTCAAAAACCCATACTCTTCGTCTTTTTCTTAATGTCGATACAAGAAGTAATAGTTCTTCTTCTTCAGATTCGGAAAGAAACCAGTCTGGCTCAGACGAATTATTATTATTGCATACGAATGAGTTGAAAATAACAAATTAATACAAGCGATATTCGAGTAGGTGTGAAAGGGACCGCTAGAAATACGCTTATTTTCCGCATTTTCGTGTTCGCTAAGTTTTCGCTATCGTTATTCGCGGCGTCGCGTCAGTGTTCTAAAGGCGTAAGTATATAAAATTTAATAATAAAGCTTTTCGAACGTGTCGTAGCAGGCGAAAGTATTTTTCAGTGAGTAATTATAATAACTAACGAAGATTTCTAAAATGTTGAAGATTTTTTAATTACACTGTTTTGGAGTATATAGTTTTATTTATATATTCAATTTGATTCAAATTATTTATTGCGGGTATATACCCATAATGTGTTAGTTAAAAAATTTCTTAAAACTATGTTAGTAAAATATAAGATTTTAAACTATCGCGTTGCATTGCATTAAAACTATTTTAACGGGACCTAACACGATTAATTTTTGTAAGTAAGTACATATCTACTTACTGCATGACGTTTCGGCCGCGATGCTGCGGCCGTGGTCACAAGCGAACTGGCGGTGCGCGGCGTCGTCGGCTCGGGCAGGTATTTGTTTCTTCATCCACCCTCCCATTTTTACTTAAATTGCCACAGTGTAATGAATCGTCAGCATCACGACTCCGGCACACTACACTAACAGTATCGGAGTTTCTTTTTATAGACAGATGTCGCGGTTTGCATTTGCTAATCACTGGATTCCACGCTCATGATAATTTAAACCCGTCGTCCCGATTGAAATTTTTATATTTCTTGATCTCAATCGCTTCACGTACTATCCTGCTATGATAATAACGATCGGTGGAGAGGATTTTAGGATCATGTAACTCCATCCAGTGATTAACTCCAGCTACCAGTCACCAGCAGCAGATGTTCAGCTACCGCCGATTTGTCTATTTGTCGATTTTTGACAGCTGCGATGTGTTCCTTGACACGTTCTGCGATAGTCCGCTTAGTCTGTCCAATATACGAACTACCACAGCTACAATCGAGTTTATAGACTCCCGGTGTTTGGAAAGGTATGACGTCTTTAGGCGACCGCACTTTGTTCGATATTTGGCATAACGGAGTATATACAGTCTTAATGGAGAAATTTCTTAGTACTGTTCCAATTTTGTCCGTTATGCCTTTTATGTAAGGTAAAAACGCTGCCTGCCGACTCACTTCTGGACGATTTTTCTTTCCATTCTCCTTTTTCCTCTTCTGTGACACCCGGTATCCGTTACGTTTTAGTACTTCCTGAACATAAGCAAGCTCAGACTGAAGATGTTCAGGGTCACACAGGTTCTGAGCTCTGTTGGTCAGTAAGGTCATTACAGACTGAAGATGCCGAGGATGATGATGAGAAGAGGCGTGTAGGTACCTGTCCGTGTGAGTGGGTTTGCGGTACACAGAGTGTGACAAAGTACCATCATCTCTTACCTTTATCTGCACATCAAGGAAAGCCAAAGATCTGTTCCTCTCTATTTCATAGGTAAACCTTACGTTTGGGTGGATTGAATTCAGGTGTGCTATATATTGTTTAACTTCTTGCTGGCCCCCGCTGATAATGCAAAAAAACAACACTTAACTCGATTATTCAAAATTATTATAAATTAGATACTCTTGGTATCAGTAAGAAGGAATGCCTCAGTAAATACGATGCTAAGGCGTTAAAAATCCTTGATGACACTACACGTCGCCTTCCGGAAGGCAAGTTTGAAGTAGGACTTCCTTGGAAGGATGATAATTTTGACGTTCCTGATAGCTTTAATATCGCCATGTCCAGATTTAAAAGCTTAGAAAGGAAAATGATTAGAGAGCCGCTTATGCTGAACAATATAAATCAAACATTCAAGCAATGTTAGATAAAAATTATGCTGAGGGTCCCATAGACTTTAGAAGTAGCAACTCTAGATGTTGGTATTTGTCACACTTTGGTGTCAACAATGGGCGATTTTCTGACAGCCCAAATTAAAAAATAAAAATAAGTTCAAAAATACTCTATAGATGGCGTTTTATGAAAGCCGACCCGTTCCTACCTTAGGGCTGTAATAAATTCTAAACTTTTGCTTGTCTATCAAAAAAATAAAAATATAGTACTTACAAATTTTTATTCAGGATCTCCAGGACCTATTTATATTTTGGAATGGAATATTTATTTATTTATTCATTTATTCATATGTTGCTATCATGTACAAAAATATAAAAGATGTTACAAAGTGATGTCTTAGGTAAAGTACATGACCCAGTAAGGGTATTGCAAACACAAACACAATTTAATTACTTAAAAAATACATAAAAGATTATAATCATAACAATTAAATTAAATAAACATTTTATATAAAAAAAAAAACAAATAAACATAAACTTAAAATTAATAACTTTTATTAAAGTATTCTTTTAAACTATAAAAGGTATTTCTTTTTAAAAACTTATTTAGTTCACACTCATACTTTCTACCCTGGAGGGCCTTTATGGAGTTAGGCAAGTGGTTGTAGATGGTAACAGCCATATAGTAAGCGCCGCTTTTATACAGTGTGAGATGCGGTGTGGGTAGGACAAGATCATTTTCGCGCCGCGATGCATAACGTTTCGACATGTCACCGATGCGTTGAAAATATTTACTGTGTACTCTCACAAATCGGCACAATTCATAAATATACACGCATGTAACGGTCAGTATATTCAATTTTGCAAATAGCATTCTACACGAGACTCTTGGTGCTGTTAATGTTATTATTCTGAGACATCGTTTTTGTGCGACTGATACTGCATGTACATCGGTCGAGTTGCCCCAGAGGATGATGCCGTATCGTATCCAGGCGGCGGCATGGCTGTGGTAAGCGGTGAGAGCGCAATCCTCGTTCGTGCTTTTACGTAGTTCACGCAATGCGTATGTAAAACTACTAAGCTTATTAACCACGGACTCTACGTGTTGCTTCCATGACAGATTCGAGTCCATGGTAAGTCCAAGCAGTTTAAAAGATTTAACTTCCTCGATCTGTCGCTCCTGTCGGGATATTCTAAGAGGTAGTTCCGCTCTCTGGTACGGCCTAAATTGCATTATCTTTGTTTTATCAAAGTTCAATGAAAGTCCTATTTCTGATGAAAGTCCTATTTCTGATGAAGACCCGCCTTTTACTAAGCGCCATACTAATCTATGCTAAGCGCCATCTATGAAGTCATTTACGAACCAATTTCTTTTTTTTTTTTGATCTCGGAAAATCGCCCATTATAATAAACCCGGTAAGCTCCGCATTGTACACCACGCGGCTGCAAAGTCTAACGGTGTTTTCCTAAATGCTTTTAACAGGACCTGGCCTTTTAAATTCAATCTTAGACATCCTTTTTCGGTTTCGCGCAGGCAGGGTCGCACTCTCTGCGGACATACGAGAGATGTTTCCTCAGGTGAAGATTCGTGAGGCAGATAGAGATGCCCAACGCTTCATTTGGCGGAAATCTTCTAATGAACCGATACAAATATTTAGAATATCTTCCATGATCTTTGGTGCAGTGTCCAGTCCTTTTTTTGCACAATATGTTAAAAATAAAAATGCCCTTGAATTCTTCTTCCCTGAAGCTGTGGATGCTATTATCAACGATCATTATATGGATGACTGCATAGTAACCTCGTCTTCAGCGGCGAAGGCAGCAAAACTCGCTGCTGACATTGTAACAATTCATAAGAAAGGCAATTTTGAGATGAGAGCTTGGGTTTCAAATGATCCAAAAGCCCTATCTCTCATACCAAAAGAACTTTTATTAGATCCATCTTTAGCTAATGTAAACGTTGATTTAGGTCAAGTAGCTCAATCTGTTAAAACTTTAGGAATAGTATGGCAGCCTGCTGAGGACTGTTTTAGTTTTGACTTTAAAGGCTTTGCAGAAAAGACCATTTCTAATAAATTCACTAAGCGCGAATTTTTCTCTCATGATGTGTATTTATGATCCATTAGGATTTCTGGCATCTCTTGTTGTGAAAGCAAGAATTATGTTTCAAAGCATTTGGCGAAAGACTGTCGACTGGGATCATCAACTCTCTCAGATAGATGTATCGGCTTGGAGCAAGTGGCATACAATTTCCCTTAGTTCAATAGGTAATTTAAAAATCCCTCGCCGGTATAACCTGAGCGAGTTTGATTTCCCTGAAAGAGAGCTTCACATATTTTGTAATGCGAGTGAATCTGCTTATGCTTCTGTAGCCTATTGGCACTTAAGTTTTCCAGAAGGAACTTTTAAAGTTATACTGATCGGTAGCAAAGTACGTGTAGCCCCACTTAAACCAACTTCTATTTCTAGACTGGAGTTATTGCAAGGTGCTTTGGTAGCTGCTCGACTTGCAGATACGATTTGCAATGCTCATAGGCTAAAACCATGTAGACGGTTTTTCTGGTGTGACTCCATGAATGTTTTGGGGTGGCTGCGCAACGACGCCCGTAATTTTAAAGCGTTCGTAGCAAACCGTATAGGTGAAATTTTGGAATTGACAAATATTAATGAGTGGGTTCCGTCGGAATTGAACGTCGCAGATGATGCAACGCGCACATCAAAGCATATTTTGAGCATAGAGTCACGCTGGTTTACCGGCCCAAGTTTTTTGCATTCAACAGACCAGTGGCCATCAGAACCTATTGCATTTTTACCGCCACCTAAAGTCGAGCTGAAACCAAGTCACAGAGCCATTATTTGTCACGCTATTAACGATGAGCCAGTTCATGCTTTGGCTCCTATTGCAGCTGATTTCACGTAACATAAGTAAACGGTTGTGTCTAGTTCGTGCTACTACAATAGCTCACCTATTCGCTCGTAAACTTTTAAATATCCGTAATAGAGTAGGAAGTAGAAACCTAAACTTAAGCCCTTCGCATCTAACAGCCCTACATCTGCAGACAGCTGAGAATCATATTTTGTGGCAGAGTTAACTGGACTGTTTCAGACTTGAAAAAAACTGCCTCGAAAGGAACATGCCTCTGCCACGAAACAGCAGATTAACAAACCTGTCTCCCACATTAAGCAACGACCATTTGCTTCGTTTTTCTGGACGTATCGCCGCCGTCGCCGAGGTTGAGACGTCAGCCAAATTTCCAGTAATCCTCGATGGAAAACATCCAGCCGTTCGTCTTCTGGTCTTGCACTATCACCAGCGTGCTGCACACGCCAACACAGAAACGGTTGTCAACGAACTGCGTCAGGCCTACTGGATACTTCATCTTCGAAGGACAGTTCGATCGGTTGCTAACCAATGCCTGTTTTGCCGTCAGCGAAAAGCCGTGCCCTTCAATCCTCCCATGTGCCTCCTTCCAGCTGCGAGACTTGCACACCATCACAGGCCATTTTCATTCTCTAATTTGTATTACTTCGGCCCTATTCAAGTAGCTGTAGGCCGCAGGCGTGAAAAACGTTACGTCGCGCTTTATACTTGTTTGGTAACAAGAGCGGTTCATCTGGAAGTTGTCCACAGCCTGTCTACAGATGCGGCAATGATGAGTTTAAGAAGATTTTTGGCCCGCCGAGGTTGTCCACGCCAAATAAATTCCGACAATGGTACGGCGTTTGTTGGACTGTCTCGTAATCTTCGAAACTTGAATGGAGAACAGATTTCGACCTTTGCCACAAACGAGAAGATCGAATGGAAGTTTAGTCCTCCGGCAGCCCCATTCATGGGCGCAGCATCAAGACGGCATTAAGGGTCACACTTCAAGAAAGAACACCATCGGACGAGGTCTTCTTGACCCTCCTACTTGAAGCTGAGGCCGTCGTGAACAGTAGGCCCTTAACGCAATGTTGCACCAGATCCAGACAACCCTGAAGCTCTGACTCCTTTCCATTTTTTAATTGGAACTTCATCTGGAAAAATGTACTAGCGGAGCTGGAGGAAGGTGACCTCTCCGGCAGAGTTTCCTGGAAAAAGGCTGCACGAATGGCGGATCATTTTTGGCGGCGGTGGATCGTGGAATATCTTCTCCTTTTAAACCCTATCAGAGGTGCTGGATTACGACCTGAGATTAAGGTGGGAGACGTGGTGGCGATAGCCGACGGCAACATGCCACGTGGTGCCTGGCCGAAGGGTAGAATCCAGGCGCTCTACCCTGGAAGAGACGGCGTCACCAGGGTGGTCGATGTAGCCACCTCTGCTGGCCACTTAAGGAGGCCAGTTAAGAAATTGGTTCCCCTGTTTTAAAAAAAAGGGGAAAATGTACATAACTCTTTTGATTTAATTTAATGTTTTTTATATATATATTTTGTTTTCTGGACTTTGATTACATGTCATTATCTTCGCTGTTATTTCTCAATGAATGGTTGTTTTTTAAATATTTCACTTTTCCCTAATAATTTATTAGCTATCGATAACATTTGTGGCTCCTTTAAGAAATTGGTTCCCCGGTTTTTAAAAAAAAGGGGAAAATGTACAGAACTCTTTTGATTTATTTTTTTATATATATTTTGTTTTTTGGTCTTTGATTACATGACATTGTCTTCGCTGTTATTCCTCAATGAATGGTTGTTTTCTTAAATATTTCCCTTTTCCCTAATAATTTATTAGCTATCGATAACAGGGCCCAATAGGCCATAACCCACCACGCTGGCTCAATGCGGGTTGGTGGGATTTAACGAATGCTATTTTACGACAACAACCGGGACCAACGGCTTAACGTGCCTTTAGAAGCACGGAGGAGATTGAGATGTTTTTTTCTATTGGTCACCCATCAGGCGACCCGGCATTGTGAAATTTGCTTAGCGGGCAAGATCGCAAGCCGAACGCGCCAGCCGCTGCGCCATCGAGCTACTCTAAAAAAATACACACATACTTAGGGCCGATTTCACCGTTGAAATTAAACGCGATCAATTCGAGTTAAACTCAGATTACGCGCTGATCTGAGTTCCCCTCTCAAGTTTGCGTTTCACCGGCATAAACTAAACGTCGTTCAAGTTGAACTTAGTTCAGTTTCTGAACGGCCAATTTTCGACGTTTATCGTGGTTATTAAGTCGGGTCCGCTGCGCCAGATTTTTGAACAGAACATTGTTCGAAAACATAAATAAGGGGCGTGGCCCATTGAGTAATAATGTGGCCCATTGAGTAATTTATGTTTTCGAACAATGTTCTGTTCAAAATCTGGCGCAGCGGACCCGGCTTTACTCGTTTAGGAGCTTTTTTTTATTTGTTCCTTGAACAGGCTAAGGTCAGTGACCATACTGCCTAGCCATTAGATTTTATTTCTTTTTTTCTTTGCATGTAGTGGATGATAATGAAATGAGTTTTAATATGAATGTGAAAGTAATAATAAATATACTATGGTAAATTATATTCCCCAAACCCCTTGATTGTTAGTAAAGATGTAAGACTTTACTAAGATCTCACACGGATTTATTAAGAGAATTTAAAAAGTGATGTTGCACTGTTTTGTTTTATTTGCCAACACATAATATGCACGTTCACGAACACATTACAGTTAAACCACCATTATTTCACATTCATATTCGACAAAACACAAAAGGAGATGTTTAATTTTATGCCAAGACCATGTACACCTACTCAAAAAATAGTATAAAATACATGTATTTAGTTGGTAAAAGTAATATTCCGATATGCTTTACCATTTTCGTGTAGAAAAATAAAAATGAAAACATAATTTTCAATAACCTGGCAACTTGATATGCCTTCCTGAGTTAAAATCAAGTGTCCAAAGCTGTAAAGAAGGTAATAAAAAGTGTAACTGTCACCATGATTTAAAAAAATAGACCGGCGTTTTTTTTTTCATTCCGGTTTTTTGGTGGTGGATTCTGAGTTGGTAGTTGTGGTCAATGATATTTTATAGGTCATTGGTTGTGGTGTGGTTTTGTGCTGTGCTGTTTTTCTATGCTGATTTCATTTGGTTGTGGTGTGGTTTTGTGCTGTGCTGTTTTTCTATGCTGATTTCATTGAGGTATTTCTGATTTGGAGCGATTACCTGATAACCTGATAGATAACCGTTTACTGCCTCACTTCTTGACTTCTGCCTGCTATCCTGGACTTTCGTTTGCTGCCTCACTTGTTGACTTCGGCCTGCTATCCCGGACTTGGATTTGCATTTGATTGACCTGTTAAATTGTTAATACCGTTGTTGCTACTACCTACATTCGTTGTTTTCAGGTGAGTTTTT
The DNA here is from genome assembly GCA_963921215.1 of Scoparia ambigualis. Lineage (NCBI taxonomy): Eukaryota > Metazoa > Arthropoda > Insecta > Lepidoptera > Crambidae > Scoparia > Scoparia ambigualis. Next base: position 30,144,945 of record OY992512.1, on the reverse strand, counting down.
CGTATTTTAATTAGGCATTTACGAGAGAATTAATAAAATACTTAGTTATCACTTCTTTACAAGGAAATAGATTCCGAACACTGCTCTATTGAAATAACAGTAACTTTAATCAAAGTGAAATACATTAAACATGTACAAATATAATATCTATTTCAGGCAGCAAACAATGTCTTCTTTGTGTGTGATGGACAGATAGATGTGTTTGGTAGACCATTATCTGGCATCTAATCTGGGGATAGAATTACTAGGTACCTACTAATCTTGGAACAACATGTTGGACATGAGGTTAGTAGTGCATGTAGTATTTATGAAAAACTATTTTTATTGCATTTTTATTTTCCTATTATTTAGAACCTAACACATTCTTCACAAGACAAAATAAATAGTAGTTTATTAACAAACTTCTGAATTTTAGGTTGACACTGATGGAATAGTTTGTCATCCATGTTTCTCAGGACTAGGCGTAGGAACGTCATTAACTGAAAATAAAGCTTCTAGCCATCAAGAACATGTTTGTAATTGGTGCAGATCAGCATTGTTTCAAAGACGAACACATTCTATCTCAGAAGGACCTTAGAGAGAACTGATAGCTGCTAGAATTTGTTCTAGACAGGTATTGATTAACTTTTTTAATACTTAGTATAAATTCATGTTCAAATAATAATAATTATAGTACTTACCTGGATTTTTTATGAATTACTTACTGATTTAAATTATGGTCTTTTATGTAGATTCCTGAAGGAGGATTAGTACGTTACTCATGCAGGGTCTACTTTAGGGGCTCATTAGTCAAAATCCCAGGCCTCCTAGAACTTTGGCATCACAGGACTCAAATGTCTGTGTATGGTGCAGAAGATCACATGCATTGTTAGAAGGCCCCGAAAGAAATAAACTCGCGTAAAGAATTAGTCCAAGACAGGTATCTTATTATAGTTTTATTTTCAAGAGACACAAGTGAGTGATCTAATGTAAAAAAATTACTTTACATTCCTCACATTTTATGATTTCTTTGTTTACAGATACCTAATAGTGGATGTGTTTACTATGCTTGTTGGGTGGCTGCTCAGCGAAATATTCGCAGACAAGCTGCAAACAATGCTGTGAGGCAAATAGGGAACGTAATTGTTGATAGGAACGAGGATCAAGCAATCACGTATGATAGAAAGGTTTGCGTGGGGTGCAGATCCTCTTTGCTCCACAGACGGACACATATGTAGGAAGATGGTCCTGAGAGAAATATAATCTCAGAAATAATGTTTTCGAGAGAAGTAAGTAGTCTTATTTATCAAAAATCTTTTTATATAATTGCCCTGAAACACTATGCCCCATATCTTCGTTCTACTGTACGGGGGGATTACAAAAAAATTGTTTTGAGCTCACAATTCACTAAATAGTCTATCTCATTTAGTTTTTTAAAAATATCTTCAGTGTTTTATAATAGTATAGATAGATGTGGTAACAATTTTGTGTTTTCAGCTTCCAGCGGATGCATTAGTACCTATGTATGGGATGCTGGAGAATGGTGCAGGAGTTACGAGAGAACCCCAATATTATAGCAGTACCAGAAACAAGTTTGCAAATAAAATAAACATTAATTATGCTTCATAAATTGTAAAAATGTTTTATTTCATTACTACCAGTTACCTACTCTACCTACTTAGGTATGTTACTTTAAGTATGTTACTTTAACTAGGTATTATTCACTGCATATTAGTACATACACTAGGACTAGTACCATGTTCTCATATGGTTGTGTTCTTTAAGTATGCTAGATTTGATTTGATGTAAGGGTCGAGGTGCTGCTCTTCTGTTATGTGTAGGTGCAGCAAAAGGTAATAAAACGCTGAAATCTAGCAGTCAATTACAATTAACAGCTTAAGTATAACTCTACCTACATGTTATGAAACTAATAGAAGATATAATTGTTATTATTATTCTTAGCCGCAATTGTCCCACTGCAGGGCAAAGGCCACCCTTCCCTTCTTCCATTCCTCCCTACTAGCAGCGATCTGAGACCAATCCTTTTAGGAAAAGGAAAATTATGTTAAGTACCTATAAAAACAGGCTCATCTGGGTAATCTCCTAGTGCCCAGTTATAGGCAGCCAAATAAAGATAAACAATGTTCCTCATAATGTTTGTTGTACTCGTTTGTTACCCTAGGCACTACTAGTAGTGTCATATGCGTACTCCAATCAGAAAACAATAGGTCTACCTTAGATTAAAACAAAAAGGGAAGATACGGCATGCGCCTACTTGTAGTCAATCAAAATATAGTCCTACTCAATTACTCAATTGACGCGCCTTGCCGTCTCTAGTCTCTCTCGTACGTACACGACCGATTCCGACTGAAGTGAAATTGTGTCTTTATAATTCTAGCGGCTCACTTACTAGACGCTAATGCCGTATCTTCCATTTTTGTTTTAATCTAAGAGGTCTACAGATTGAATGGATGCCTCAGAAAACTGCATTGTTGTGCAGAGCAGCAGGCAGATGTATGTTTGTCTATTTCTCTTTTATACTTACACCAATAGAAATACATGCTTTGCTAGTAAAAATACCTCGATTTGACCTGGCCAAGAGTAAGTTAATTTATAAGTAACATTATCAATGTCAGTATTGGAATAAAGAGTTGTTATTAGGACTAAAATTACAGAAAACAATTACTAAAGACCAAAATGCTGTACGTAGGTAGGAACTACCACGAACTACAACTACGCTACTACAACGAAAAAGAAAAGAAAAGTACTTTTGTTTTGACAGCTACTTGACATGTCACATGACGTTGACAGATTACCGCCTGCGATCACGAAAGTTGCTATAATTTGTTATTTATAATAAATTCTACATGAAAACTATTCATTTATTTGAAGAAAATCATTTCGAATAAGCTTATTCCATTAATTAGCTACATTTTGGTATTGTGTACATGGTGTTGGCATTTTCTCCATACAAAATTAAACATCTTTAGAAAATAAGACAAAACTGCAGAACTGCAGACGCTTCATTTTCCCGCCAAGAAATGTTGTTTCAGAGCTATTTGCCTGACATTGTCATAATTGTGTGGAGTATGGGAGGCTTGTTTATTTATTTTTAAAGAAAGAAACAATATTTTTGTTAGTGATATTTTGCTTCTAAAACAAAGATGAAAAGAGCCCTGGCACCTAGCTATTGACGAAAATTTTGATGAAAAGTCCCCATAAATTAGTACCTAGTTTTGACAATTTACTATTCTTACCGTATTTCACGAGATATTTATTTTGAAATTTTTGATCAAAATATTTTGTATAAAATTTCTAATACTAACCCATCATATTCTTAACATTTGTTGAAGATTAGCGTGATTTGAATTATGATTTTTTAATTTATTTTCCCGTTTGTAAAAGAACATTTTTTTTAATTGCAGTACTTTGAACGCGATTCGTTAGGCTCCAAGCCAGAATTAAAAAAAATAACGTATAGTTGATGACATATCATCATAAATAAAGGTAATACTGTCGGAACTAGATGGCCATCTCGCGGATTTTTTTTGCCAACATGTTTGAACCTGGCTCCCTCTCGTGGTGTTATTCCACAACTTTTGACCAATTATACATACCTTTAGGTATAATATGAGCTAAATTTTTATTTTAAAGCATGCAAAACCTTGTAAATCAGGCTGATATGATTTCATAAATTTAATGTAAGTGAAATTCACTCAGCATTAAATTTATGAAATCAAACCAGCCTGATTTACAAGGTTTTGCATGCAACAGCCAGTTTGGGAACTCAGAAATAAAACGACAATTCATTTTCTATTTTTAATACTTATGTTTGTTTCGCATAATACAATTTAGTTTACATTTTAGAATAATCATCCCCATCATATTTTAATTCTCCGCACAAAATTCGATTTATAACATTCATCTTTGTTGATTTGCTCAGAAGTGTGCTTTAGTTTTACAAAAATTACTTTTTTGTGTATTCCAGCAGGTAATATTAAAATTTTTCCTAGAAGCATTTTTAAGGATTTTGCAGAAGGCAATGTGAAATATTTCGAAAGAAGAGCATATTATAGAATGAGACTGACAACATTTGTACCTTTGTATTTTTCATAGTTTCTCTGTTGAATTTCTGTAAAAAGTTTTGCTGGTAAACTCATTTTTCCTGTAACTTTCTGTAAACCTTTATTATCAGACAATTTAATAGCACTAGCTAATCTTGTTCTTGCTGCGATTTCTTAACCTGTATATTACACTCTTAAGGTTTTTTATTTATTTCTGAATTATTTAAAATAGGCTAAAACCTTGCTTTTGTCTCCTTGTGTCTGCAAATAAAAAACTTATTACAACATGACATGCAAGTGAACTAATAATAATATGTGGGATGTGGATTCAATCATTATTGTACCGATAATCGTTTTGGCAAACGGTCTTATACCTAAGAGCCTCTCACTGAAAGGTTTGATCAAGGGTCAGATACAAAAAGCAGTACTCCGTGACAAGGCACAGATTGTCAGGAGGTTCCTCATTCTGTAGCCCTACCCACCGATAGCTTTGGTCTATCCCCACTGCCGGTGGCAGCCTAGGTTAAGTTTTTTAGAATATTTTTTACTGTAAATATGTTTTTTTTATTTTTTATGAAATATTGTAAACATTTATCTTAAATCTAGAGAATAATTATAATATAAATACCTTTAGTTTGTGATGACTGATCAGCTGGTTTGCGACAATAGGTATGGTCTTTTACCTATATATCTGAAAAACAAAACAGCATAACTTAGGTAAATGCATTTGATAGAAAAGTCATAAATATTGTACACAGAAAATCCTAATACAATACATAAATCATACTATTATCTTAATACTCCGGCCAAATCACAAGCGGCACAATTTGTGCAAAATTCTACCAGCAGTAAGTAGGTATCTTTGATTGTACATATGTATATAGTCAATAGGTATGTAACTAAATTATAAATCAATAATATTAACAATACCTGTACTTTGTGGTGATAATATTGTTATATTTGAGGATGGGTCTGCTTGACTTAACTAGACTTAATAGTACGTACGTAGTAATAGCGTCCAATGCATGTCCAATGTCACAAAAATTAATTAAAGCGTCCAGTTTTGCCAGTTGTCCAGTGTCCAAATATCACAATTCACATCACAACAATGCAAATTAAGTAAGACGCAGGATCACTACTGTAGTGTTTCACAGATAAATTCATCTTGTAACTCTGGGTCCGGAGAAGGATTATGCACTTATCTCAAGTCTCAACGTAATTAGTAATTACAGCGAAGAACGACAATACTGCAAAAATTCGCACGAAAGCAAACAACAAAACAAACAAGCGGCCATATGCAATAAAAAAGTGCAGTTCAAGTGCGATCGATCGAAATACAAATCGATTAAAATCTTATTAATCGATTATTATACAAGTATGTTATGAAACAAAAATAAATGTTACAAGCTTACATGATTTTCTTAGATAATATTCTGATTAGGTTAACTAATGTTAAGTTTAATCTATTTATTGAAATAAAAAATAAATGCTACAAGCTTACATGATGTTCTTAAGTAATATTCTGATTATGTTAACTAAAGTTATGTTTAATCGATTTTTATATTCGATTGATGCGCTTCGAGTAACCGCCATCTAGCGAGACACTTCAATATTTTTTTGGAAATATTGCGGAATAACACTCCTAGATGGCACTACTCGAAACGTGTCATTGCTCCTACTATAGGAGTTTCCCTCCCCCATATCATTCACTCATTCACTCTTTGTCAAAGCTGAACTAGGTTTTACTAAACGGGATCAAAACGAAGCCGGTGGTGAAATCGGTGCGACGTAAACCGCGATCAAGACTAAGTTTTGAACGCGATTAGTCTGAACCAGGTTTTATTAAACTCAGTTTCTATTCGGTACGGTGAAATTGGCCCTTAGTAATCCATCCAATCCAATCGAATATGATTATTTTTAAATGCGTCACTTTTATTCAAAAATACATAGGTAGGAGAAATATAATTTTCCTTTATCTTTTGCATTTCTTTTTTAAATTTTGATTCGTAGATGAATTGATTTTTTCTTCGCGGCTCCCACTTAAAAAGTGCTCTACGCAAGAGCGTCGCCAGCCGATGGCCCAAGGGGGGCGGCAAGCCGATATAGCCGATTCGAGTGTAATAGAACGATACAAAGTCATGTCCGTGACCCCAGCGGGATAACCCCTTCAGATCGGCTTCAAATTACGCACCGATTTAGTTGATAATATGTTTAAATTTGTTAGCAAATACCAGAATTTGTTGATCAATAGTTATCGAGATATCCCATGTTAAAGGGTATCCCGCTGGAGTCACGCTCGTCAAAGTTATTTGACCTACTACTGATATAGGTAGTTATTGTGCTAAGTTTTTGTTGATTCAATTACGAATCCATCAGTGAAAATTTCAGAATTCTACCTTCTGTAGTTACAGAGTAATCAAATACCTACTTTTCGTCAAAACTCCTCCGAAAAGTAAGTTCTTGTTGAGGTATAGGAAAAAAGGCTACAATCATGAAATTTGGGGAAGATTTTGTTGACTCTGAGGGATTTGAATTTGTTACCCTTTAACATATTGGATATCTCGATAACTATTGATCAATAAATTCTGGTATTTGCTAACAAATTTAAACATATTATCAACTAAATCGGTGCATAATTTGAAGCCGATCTGAAGTGGTTATCCCGCTGGGGTCACGGACATGTCTACGCTTAAGGCTAACATTCCACTGCAAGTGTTAAGCTTGATGTACTTTTGACCGCACCTACCTAACGAGTGTTAAAATTGGTACTTTTGCCTATCTAGGTTTAACATTGCTTTGCTTGGTTTTACTATTGCCGGCGTCTGTGTTCCCGAGTGCATTCCCCAACATCTTTAAAGCCCGAGTGAATAGGCTGCTCTGGGCAAGCTCGCTCCATCGTCGGCCTCTTCTTAATCCTACGGATAAGAATGTGGCCAAGAGCAAGCCCATCTATTATAAAAAAATATATTACTTACAGTAAATTGATATGATAGGTAGTACCACGTGTAATGTAAAATCTCCCGTGGTACTACCAGGGCCATCGGTAGTACCACGGGTAAGTACAGTACAATCCACATATAATTTATAGGTACACTCAGCAAAAACGAAAACTTTTAGTATTATCGTAATTTTTTTCCGGCTACGCGACTACTATTAATCCTAACTAAAATAAATGTGTGAGTTTGTTTGTTACGCTTAATCGCTAAACTGATTTTAATCGAACTAGGTCTCAGCATAGCCTGTAGTTGTATGTAGGGAGGTTAGCCGAACAATAATAGATAGTTAATAGGATGCCGATGAATATATTTTGGCGAAATTGCCAATTAAAACACCAATTAATTAATTTATAATCTTTAATTAGAACAAGACAATCACAGAATAAAAAACTCCTTGCACCAATTAAAAAACAAAACAGTTGACTTAGTTTTCAATATTCCTGTGATTATACAGCAGTATCTACAGAATAGGGTAAACAAAACTAAGTGCTCTTGTAAATACCATAAATAAACGTAAACAAAATTGGTATGATAACCATGACAAATCAATTCATATTATTAAACGATATTTTTTTTTATTTTAAAGCACCAAGTTACAATAATCTTAAGGAAGAAAAATAGGCAGAAACCATAGTTAAATAAACAATAGAGGAAGATACGGCATTACTAGTATGAATCATAAAATAGTCCTACTCGACTACAGCTAATGTCAATTAAGCGAGCGAGACAGAGCTACGCTAAGCGGGTCAGCAAGCACCCCGAAGTTCCACGCCGACGACGACGCACGATAAACGAAACTCGCTCATTCATGACAATGTCTTAATAAATAATTTCTACAATGAAAATATTATTGTTTTGGTGTACTTTACACCTGAAAAGTTATTCCATGTGCCTTGCTTTTGACCATTAAGTGGTTTGTGCACCATAAATTAACAGCAAGGCATTAAACAGAACTAAACGTCACCGTTACGAACGAGTTGCTGCTGTATTGACAACTGTCATTTTATTCGGTGCTACTAGGACTTTTAGTCATAGTATGCAAGAGGCGCGCGTGGTACGCTGGTAGCGTATATTTTCTCTATTGTTTATATCTGTGGCAGAAACATTATTCGACAAAGGCATAATTTATAACGGAGACACGATCGTAACAATAATGTAACTAAATCGAATGGATTAATTCAAGGGTGTATTTCTATGACCACGGACCTTGCAAAGGGTTCTAAACGTCAGGACAAAAGTAAATAACAATTCATAATAGTGATTGTATTTATTAAACGCGAGATCACCGTTCTCCCCGTTCTTCTCTTCAGCAGTGGGACGCTTGTAGGCTGATAATAAAAAGTGACATAATCCGTAGAAAGTGCATTATTTCAATGTGTCGCTTTCGCGTAAACTTGAGAAAACTATTAAATACTTTCAGTTTGAATGTGATTTTTTTTCTACACGATCTAGTTACAATGGCATAAAATCTGCGCTACCAAGTTAGTTTCACAACTCTGTTACTAGATGGCGCTGAAAACACCACATCCATTTTATAGTTTAGGTACTTTAGCTTGATCGAATGGTGAATAAACCAACACTCAGCGCTCTGGCGACTTAAGTAGCCTGTGGGAGACACACTTGACTATCAAAAGGTCATTCACCGATTTTCCAATCCATAGACAAAACTTCTCTAATTATGATAACTATTTGATGAAAACGGCATCTTTAAAACAAGAAGTGACAACCCATTTTCGAAATGACTATTTAATAAGTTTTATTTGAGCATTGAAAAATCGTAAACTACGTCAGTGTACAAGTTGTAATTTAGAATCGGTCTGGTGAACCGTCGCTGCAGTTAGCTCATCATGGCATAGTGGTCCTGTGTCTTGCAGGTTTTATGCAAAACGATTTACAGAAGTAGGTACATTACAAAATATAAATTCTGTAATTAAAATCAATCAATAAGAGAAACCACCGTCAGATGGATGCTATTTATGATTTAATTACATTTATAGGCATTTAATTACATTAATATTTATACCGTTATCGCACGATTTTTCGATTTATTCTTTTAGAAAATATGACTGGAACAAATTCGGTTCAACAAAATGGTCGATAGGAGAAAATCCAAAAATGTATATCAATAGAGGCGCCACTAACACCAATACTTTAATTTAACTTAACATTTTTATTATTTGTGACATTTGCAATATTGACATAGGGAGTGTACTTAGTGGCTCTACCTATGCAACATTGTGACAAAAAATGTGACAAACCATAATTATTATTAATGAGTTTGGGTGTACCTACAACCGTTTAAAAAATAACTTAAGTATTTTAGGAACTACTGGAAGAGAATACGGTACCACCCAGACCAACAAGCATGTATAAATATTATCATAAAAAGAAAAAGACCGCATTTTAGTAACTTTAAAGACATTTGCGAACACAAAAACGATTTGACTAGATTATTTGCTAATACGCAATAATGCAAATACATGCCAATAAATGTAAATAACCATAGGACTGTGATATATACAAGCTGAAACTAGTACGCGGCAATTAATCTATCTACGATACCTTGTAAACTAGTAAACTCTTATGTTATTTCTACCACAAGTTTGAATTGAAAACTCTAAGCTGGCAATTTGTAGGGTAGATTAATAAAAATACAATGGCGCTATACACATTTGCTTAACGCCAATCGGTCAAAGCTCACACGTTTTAAAGACAACTAAGTTCCAATTGAAATGAGCTTTAACAGAAGTCCACCAACATTAATAGTCATTGTTCAATAAAGATATTTAAAATGAAGACTTTAAAGTCTAAATTCCAATACTATTTAAGCTACAACGGGTGGGGTGTAACCCAACCCAATTAAATACTAGTATTGATGATGTAAATTTGAATACGATCTAACTAGTACGAACAAGTCTTTATATTTCATATTTATTCTTCAGATCTTCTATTTCATTGTCCGTTACATTCTCAACTGTCTTGCAGTGGTTCAGGAGGTCTGTTAGCACTGAAACAAAATAGACATGTTATTTAATTTGTATAGTAGTGAAAAAGTAGATTGGGGAAAAGTTTTAGTAAAGTGTGTGTGTTTAGGGGGCTATTATCCCCGAAGGGTTAGTCAGAGACTAGGTAATGAGGACAGCAAAAGCGGTCCTCTATCATAGTCCACTTATCACCAAATATCGACTGCACATGTGCTCAGCGTGACAGGTGGTGGGCCCATCGCCGCTCCACGTTGTTGGATGTACGTGCAGTCTTTAGTCCGTTAGTCGCCTTTTACGACACAAGCGAAGAGAGGGGTGGTAGTATTCTTTCACCGCGACGCGACACCGTTAGTTAGAAGGGCAAATGTACAAAGATAAACCGGGGGGGGGGGGGGGGGGTGATTTTTATCAAAGAGAACAAACCTGTATCTTGGTGTGTATCAGTGTTCTAATAATCGGAGGTAGCTCACGTTTCTATGCACATAGACACAGTATATTGGCTATTTGACAGTTGTAACAATAAAATATGAAATAATATGTCGGATACGGTAGTTTATAATGTAACGATAACTATCCAATAGTTCTATTAATTAAGATAATTAATTATTTTGTATTTTTTTTATTTTTACAAAATAAATAATTGTGATTTTTATCTGTGGATTACACGGGACATTAGACCCGAAACACGAGCGGCCATGATTGAGCTTCGCGTGACGTCACATTTCACAAAATAAACAAAAACTATCTGTCAGGTTTCAAGATAAAGGAGAATGACCAAACCAGCCTATTCAATATCTATTGCATCTTAATCATTCACATAAAAATGAAGATAGCTTCAAACCCCCGCATGGTATTTTAATGTAATTTTTTCTTCATAATTCAGAGCATTGCTGCTATTGATTACTATTTAAATAAAACGCTGTGTTACGCTAGCTAGCTAAAAAACTAGCCTAACTCCCACAGTAAAATGGTCATTCTCCTTTCTTTGTTTATTGTGGTGTGACGTCACAAAGCTAAATGTCACGTGACCAACCGTTTTCGCACGAATTTGAAATGAATGAATAAAAAAAATGTTTTTTTCTATTAAATAAAGCTTTTTCGAGAAAAAAAACATTGCACGGGGTATAAAATAAGCGTTTGTAATATTTAAAATACTTTTCCGAAAACTGTCAAGTAGCCAATTTAACTTTCTTATCACTCGGAATAAAGACACTAGACCCGAAACACGAGCAACCATGATTGAGCTTCGCGTGACGTCACATTTCACAAAAATAAACAAAAACTATTTGTCAGGTTTCAAGATAAAGGAGAATGACCAAACCAGCCTATTCAATATCTATTGCATCTTAATCATTCACATAAAAATGAAGATAGCTTCAAACCCCCGCATGGTATTTTAATGTAATTTTTTCTTCATAATTCAGAGCATTGCTGCTATTGATTACTATTTAAATAAAGCGCTGTGTTACGCTAGCTAGCTAAAAAACGAGCCTAACTCCTATAGTAAAATGGTCATTCTACTTTCTTTGTTTATTGTGGTGTGACGTCACAAAGCTAAATGTCACGTGACCAACCGTTTTCGCACGAATTTGAAATGAATGAAAAAAAAAAATGTTTTTTTTCTATTAAATAAAGCTGTTTCGAGAAAAAAAACATTGCACGGGGTATAAAATAAGCGTTTGTAATATTTAAAATACTTTTCCGAAAACTGTCAAGTAGCCAATTTACCTTTCTTATCACTCGGAATGAAGAGCTGTAGTAGAACGTTTACAACTTGGTGTGCATCGTAGTTTTAAGAATCAGAGTTAACTCACGCTTCTATCGGGATCATAGCTGGGGTGGAGAATAGTAGGTGTTGTGTTTTGTGTCATTAGAACAATTGAGGCCGTATAGAATCTTAGTATGTTGTTTAGTGTCAGGAGAGGTAAGAGGGGGGGGGCACATGAGGTTATATCGGAACTGAGTATGTAATAACAGTGTCGCGGTGAAAAAATACTAGCACCCCCTTTCTTCCCTTGGGTGTCGTAAAAGACGACTAACGGACTAAAGACTGCACATATACCTCCAACAGCATAGAGCGGCGATGGGCTCACCCACCTGTCACGCTGAGCACATGTAGTCAGCCAGGGCTTGATAAACCGGTATTTTAAATTAACAGTACCTTTGACACAAATAAGGTACCAGTATCGATTTGATACCGGTATTCATAATACAGGTTAACCGATAAGTACCTACCGGTACTAGTAGTATTTTAGTAGTACCGGTATTATACAGATATAATACAGGTAGTTATACCGGTACCAATACCAAGTAACCAAATTCATTAGTGCGAACGAGAAATACCGAGTAGATAAATAAGTGGCGCTTGTATTGGCTAACTGCACTGCATTTCGCACGGCCGCTGTTGTAGGGGCCGCAGTACACAGAGTGCACTACACATTACGTGACAAACAGGCTGGCAACGTCGCAGATAGGCCGGTAAGTACCGGTATTTTCCATTTCGGTTCCTTGATACCGATTCTTCCACAAGTATCGGTACGGTACACCAATAATACCCGTATCTATCTGCGACGTTGCCAGTCTGTTTGTCACGTGATATGCAGTGCAGTTAGCCAATCCAAGCGCCACTTATTTATCTACTCGGTATCTCTGGTTCGCACTAATGAATTTGGTTACTTGGTACCGGTATAAGTACCTGTATTATATCTGTATAATACTGGTACTACTACAATCCTACTTACCGGTACTCATCGGTTAACCTGTATTATGAATACCGGTATTACATCGATTTCGGTACCTTTTAAGTCAAAGGTACCGGTAATTGAAAATACCGGTATTTCAAACCCTGAGTGTACATAGCGAATCCCCATAGGGGGGATGTTGTCATATCAAATCTAAGTATAGAACAATATTCACAACCAATAAATTTAAGACCCAAAAATAGACTGGCTTTTCCCTTTACTAAACTCCATATGGTCAGTTCATCCACTTATCACATGTCAATTAAAATATTTAACAAAATACCTACCGAAATAAATGTTAATTAAATGATATTAAAAAAATATTTAACAAAGAATTTTTTTTATAGTTTAACATAGTTTTTAATAGTTAAGTATAGTATTAGTTAATAAGTAAAGATTTCAATTTTGTATATGCAATAATTAAGTTACAATGTAGAGTTATTAATTTCATTGTTGCAATGGCCCTCGCAGGGCCATGTTTGAGACTAATAATTTTTTTTTAAGATCTATGTACAACATGATGCAATAAATTACTATGACTATGACAATGACTATGTAAAAAAGGTTTTTTTTTTTTTTTATTGGCAACGGGTAAGCGCTTGGCCTTCATCTCACCTGATGGTAAGTGACGATAAGGCCGAAGGTGGAAGCGCGCTACACCCGGAATCCTCAACCACTGAGGAACTGGCTATCTTATCTCAAACTGCCGGAACACAACAATGCTATAAACATCGTTGTTATGGCGACAGACTTAGATAAGATGGTGGTAGCTAGCCAGGCGGACTTAACAGCCCTACGACCAACCAAACCGAGCACACAAAGATGTACTCCCCGCTGGGAATCGAACCCGGGACCTCTGGGTCTGAAACAGGTAGCTTAGCCACTAGACCACGGAGGCGGTAGCACATAACTCACATTTCTTATCGTCCGGCGTGAGGAACATGGCCAGCGCCGAGAACCGCTTGACCTTGCACATGTTGCGCAGATACGCGTGCACGGGCAGCCGCCGCGGCGCCGCGTGCATACTGCGGATCACCGACGAGAAGGTGTCGCTCTCGAGCGCGTTGGCGAATATCGCGGGTAGGCGGGATGGGTTTATGATCTGGGGAAGTGGAATGTAATTGGCTACTTGACAGTTTTCGAAAAAGTATTTATAAAATTACAAACGCTCATTTTATACCCCGTACAATATTTTCTATCTCGAAAGAGCTTTATTTATCAGAAGAAAAAAACATATTTTTTTCTTTATTGATTTCAAATTTCGTGCGAAAACGGTTGGTCACGTGACATTTTGCTCTGTGACGTCCGTCACATTTCAATAAATATAGAAACTCATCTTGAAACCTGACACATAGTTTTTGTATACTTTGTGAAATGTGACGTCACAATCCGTCGCACGAAGCTCGATCATGGCCGCCCGTGTTTCGGGTCTTGTAATCCACAAATAAAAAATCGAAAATTTATTTTGTAAAAACAAATTATTTACAAATTATCATAATAAAAAAAACTATTGGATAATTATCTATAAATCATAAACTACCATTTCCGACATAATTCATATTTTATTGTTGCAACTGTCAAATAGCCAATTGGGATAATATTAAATTCTTTTTTGACGTGACAACGTCTTAAATTAGGTTGCGGCTGGGAGTCACTTATGAAAAAGTGTAACGCTCGGTAACGTTACGATGAGTCACCGAACGAGAGAGAGGCCCGCCGAATGCCTTGCGTCTCTCTCCCACTCAACTATGATCGGTCTGCATATTTGTTTTAAATATAATTTTTTTTATAAATAAATGTTTTAAATTGTTACTATTATTTCATCCTTCTTCCTACTATACGAATGAATATTCACATTAAAATTATTTTACCACTCAAAGTCGTTGTCACGTAAAACTTTCGCCCGTATACCGACTTTACAGGCAACCAATTTTTTTTAAACACTGTAAAAAGACGACAACCTCAGGCGGGAATCGGACCACGCACCTTCCGCATTCCGGGCGGCTGCCTAAACCACTTGGCTACCGAGGTCTGGCTTTTAGCCGTCGAAATTTGTCAGTGCTTGATGTTTATGTTTTTAGTCAACATTGCTTAATCAAATCTTAGAAGTTTTTACCTGTGATCAGTGGTTCGATTCCCGCCTGAGGTTGTCGTCTTTTTTCAGTGTTTAAAATTTTACTTAAGTATATTTAAGCGTTAATAAAACGCTAAAATATAAAACATTTATCTATAAACGCAGCTTCATCTTAACCGAATGTTCAAATATTTGTAAAAATATTTCTTTCGGATCTCAGAGGTGAAAACTTCTAAGATTTGATGAAGCAATGTTGACTAAAAACATAAAGATCAAGCACTGACAAATTTCGACGGACGGAAAAGCCAGACCTCGGTAGCCAAGTGGTTAAGGCAGCCGCCCGGAATGCGGAAGGTGCGTGGTTCGATTTCCGCCTGAGGTTGTCGTCTTTTTTCAATGTTTAAAATTTTACACCTTTGAAGGACGAGACGGCATTAATACATGAAAGGAAAAAAAGATCCCTAGAGGACGAGATGGCATTAATACATGCCATCGGTACGTCGACCGTTTTGTTGCCCTATTTCAAAAAGAATACGGGTTAGGTTCGTGAATAGTTAGCTTTATATCATAGACGAATAAATTCTACATTCATTTAAAGCGTCAACAGTTTACATTCTATGGAAAATAATATTATAAAAAAATAATAACTGACGCGCCATTTGCGCGCCGTTCCGCGCCGTTGAAGTGCAGTGTCAAGTGCCGTGTGAGTGTTTATTTTACGAAAAGTTGTGCACTAAGGTGAGTTAAGTGTTGTTTTTATTATATTTTATAGTGTTTTAGCAGTAAATAACAAGAATCATTGCGTTTTCTGGTAGATTTTTCGTACAATCAGGATTTAAAATGTTGTGTGCCATTCCCGCGCGACTACCTAAACTTTGCGATGTTATTAGAACGAATAAATCTTTGAAAATAAATATGTGTTATATATCATTAGAAAGCTACATTTAAAAGGCATTTGTTTCTGCTTATAGTTTTCGATTTTCAGTAGGTTAGATATCAAATAATAGCCCTGAGAAACGGCGCGTGTTATGACTGTGAATTTCGCGCGAAAACCATGCTATCGCATATGATTATAAAGATAATTTATGTGGGAGTTCGTATTTGTAATCACTATTCTATTTTTGTTAATTATTTACATTATTTTACAAGAAATAAAAACACTTAAATTTGCGTAAGTGCACCCGATTTGGCACTCTAAAACTTGAGCGGTAGTGTTTATTTTCGCGACTGGAGTGTGCGCGACGCAAGTGGCCGTGACCTCTCGTGACCCCGCCGGCCGGCCGCGGCTCACGGTCAGCGGAGCGGCGGAAATTCGATATTTTAGATCATTTCAACTTATTTATTCGATGGTTATTGTAGAATACCTCTGTATGTGTTATATATCGTTAGAAAGGTAATTTTATATACTTTTCAATAAAAAACCTTAATTAATATTTTTGATAGTGAGAATTAAGTATTAGTCAAATCTAAGGCAACCGGTCCACTTTCCGAAAGATTCCGTAAATAATCTTATATGTAAAGAAATACTAGCTATAACATAAAAAAAATGATATACATTATTCTTGAATAATTAGCCCAAAAGTTAAAAATAAAATCATATTGATAGGAACAGTAGTTCGATCACAATATTTTTTTCAAAATCACGTCGTGCGTAATGTGGGCAAAAAATATGGGTTACTTCATACTTATGATTGTAAATTTTTCGATATACGGACATACGTTTATTATGCATGCATTCAAAAGGACTATTAGTGCAGATTCTAAATATATATAGTTCTATACCATTTCATGCCTTGTAAACGTATTACGAGCCTTTTGTTTCAAGCGAACATTTGTTTACTTTATCGTACTAACGCATCCGGTTTCAAACGACCCGATAAGAAAATAATATGAATTATAAGCATTCCATTGTTTATAAGTTCTCAGTTCGTTTCAACACCTTCTTAGAAATGTAACTGGGGACGCTGTAAGTGTAAACATCTGGCCGTGAGAACAAAAACAAACTCGTAAGTGCTTATCTCGGCCATAAAAAAAGGGTCGGTGTCAAGTGGCACCGCTTATAGACCCCCCGCGCGCCGCGGGCCGCGCCGCCCCGAAAAGGTCAAGTATATTTAAGCGTTAATAAAACGCTAAAATATAAAACATTTGTGATAATATTTTCATTTATTGCATGCTTTTAAATCATATAGAAAAAAAAACTAGACGCAAAATGAACGCTCTCAAACCGTTCGCACAAAAAGAGAACCTAGTGAGCTGTTGATGTATTAGTATGGACACCACAGTACATGACTACGCGTCGGGCTGCTCTCGTTCTTATACCTAAACCTCTAAATCGGCGAATGAACAGTCGTGAATATGCTTACGCTAAGGTAGTGCCGTCCTATCCTCGGGCCCCTGGCTCTTCCAGGCCGCCACGAACTGCTGCACGCAGCTGGTATCGGTGATGAGTTTCACTGACTCAAAGTCAAATTATTTATTCAAGGTAAACCTTTACAGGCACTTATTGACGTAAATACTAATAATAATAATAATAAAAAACCGTTGTAGTTAAGACTTAACAACTAATATAACGAGCGAGAACAAAATAGTCTGTGCCAGACAAACGCGCATCGCTACCCCCAGTACCACTGCACGCCGAAACAGAATCGCGCCGAAGCGAAATATAAGCCGTGGTGATAGAATTTGTGTAAACAAACGTATCCTGGTACGAGACAAAAATAGCGGGCAAGTGTCTCTCCCCTAGCGACACAAACGGCTAAAACTTATAGGTAATTTATCGTTTTTTGGGATGAAAGGTGAAGAATGATAAATCTTAATTGGCTATTTGACAGTTGTAACAATAAAATATAAAATAATGTCGGATATGGTAGGTTATGATTTAACGATAATTATCCAATAGTTTTTTTTATTAAGATAACTTGTAAATATTTTATGTTTACAAAATTGCGTTTTTTTTTAAATCTGTGAATTACAAGATCCGAAACACGGGCGGCCATGATTGAGCTTCAGGTGACGTCACATTTCACAAAATATACAAAAACTATCTGTCAGGTTTCAAGATAAGTTTCTATATTTATTGAACTGTGACGTCACAGAGCAAAATGTCACGTGACCAACCATTTTCGCACAAAATTTGAAATCAATAAAGAATAATATGTTTTTTTTTCTGTTAAATAAAGCTTGTTTGAGAAAAAAAATATTGCACGGGGTATTAAAATAAGCGTTTGTTATTCTTTGAATACTTTTTCGAAAACTGTCAAGTAGCCAATTGTTAACTTAAGTTATCGACTCGAGACAGTTTCGTATAGGGGTGTGTACTTATACAGGGGTTAATTTTGGACCCCCCGCCAAATTTTTTTACGTGATCCTATTAGCAGCAGTACAACTAAGTAATGAAATAAAAAACATAATTTATTTTAAATTTTTGTCTCAACTTTTCCTTAAGAAAATTAAAATTATTGTCACCCAGCGCGCGGCCTATCGCGGTTATCCAAGCGCATGCGCGTGACCGTTATTATTCACCCCGTGCACCAATGACAGCGCGCCGTCGCTTTGACCGCGAGGGTGGACGCACGCACCTAAAACTATAGGATATAAAAAAGAGACAAAAAATTGTATATATAAAAAAAGAAAACCTTCATTATTTTTACGTCAAATATTTTAGGCTGTGGATAGAGAGCTAGTACGATCGGTTACGATGCCGTCATTACGGCATCCTAGTACAAAGTGTAGGCAGTGAATAGAGTGTAACCGTTCCGTATACCGTTCCATATTTTTTATTTGTCGTAATGTTCAGACGACATAATATTCAAAAGATATTTTTGTATGGAGTTAGATTTCTGTTGTGTAATTAAAAATAATAACCTCGAAATTTAAGACAATAGCTACGCTGCGCTTCGCGATTGTCTTAAATTTCTAACCTATCACGTGACCTACAGGAGTAGGGCAGCTAGTATTTCTGTTGTCTAACAAAAACTTTACGGCAGCTTAGGCGGCGTCACTATTATACCGCAAAACTTACGGTTCCCTAACCGATGGAGATATAGTGCCGCTTATGGCACTCTATACACTTCCAATATTTTATTATTACTATTATTACCCCATATTTACTTTTGGCGTGGCGTCCAAAATTAACCCTGTATAGCTGAAACAGTCAAGGAATTGAATTTCCAACCCACCTAAGGTTCAAATTCGTATAGCAAATTGTCACCATAAGAGCTACCTAGAGCACGACGTTACTTTGACATATCGCATGCATTGTTTTATGTATTTTGTTAGTAACTAGGCAACAGATTAACCGACTACGTTCACATGGTGCAATCGAGTCGAGGATGGCGAACTGTGTCTCTACTCACATTCAACCGACGTGTTATCTCATGAATCCCTATTCCTTCTTGGTGTAACTGCACTATTTGAACTCTTAATAGTTCACGGTTAGCGGCAAGCATTTTATTTTTCAAATTAATGTAAAAATTATTTTATTATTTTCTCGATTGACACTGACACAGTCATTTTCGTAATTAGAAAAGCAAATGATAACTTTTCGCAAAGAGGTTATCTGTAATGTGAAGTGACAAATAAGACGTATTGACTTTTCAATACTATCACTGAAATAGAATTTTCGACCTAAATGCATTGCGAATGTCTAACGACATTACAACGAAATGGGTAGGGAATTAAATTCCTTGACTGTACTTACGCTATTACTGCACATTCATCTAACAGCATAGAGCGGCGATGGCCTCACCACCTGTCACGCTGAGCACATGTGCAATTGTACAGTCGTAACTTGGTGTGCCGTGGACTATATGGAAGTGGGCTTTAAATTCCTTGACTGTACTTACGCAACTACTGCACATACATCCAACAGCATAGAGCGGCGATGGCCTCACCACCTGTCACGCTGAGCACATGTGCAATTGTACAGTCGTAACTTGGTGTGCCGTGGACTATATGGAAGTGGGCTTTAAATTCCTTGACTGTACTTACGCAACTACTGCACATACATCCAACAGCATAGAGCGGCGATGGCCTCACCACCTGTCACGCTGAGCACATGTACTATCAACAACATCTGCCGTATACCACCTTAAGGGCTATTTTCATTTGCATTTGTCAAATCTATGGTACCGGCTTGCTCAAACTTGCTTTTACTGTCGTACTCAAAAATCATAAAAATGTGAATACAGTCAAGATGTTAAAAAAGAGCTGTTTTGTTTGTCGTTAATGAAAACAAAAGGCAGACGGCCACCATCCATACCCCTATCTGCCTTTTGTTTACATTTTTATGCAACAATTTCTTTCTTTTAAACAAAAGGTTTTTCGTCATTGGTCAATGTTAAACAAAGGACGGGACGAACTATGGTCATCTCGAGCAAGCAAAAATCTTTTGAAAATGGTACTGCATCCCAAGTCTGCTAATTTACGAATGGCATAATTGAATCGCAATTGTATCGCATTGTAATTGTTTGACACATTTGGTATTCTTAAATGAGTAAGAGAATACCAAATGTGTCAAACAATTACAATGCGATCCAATTGCGATTCAATTATGCCATTCGTAAATTAGCAGACTTGGGCCCCAGAATTTACTTTTTTTGCACGATCGACTTGAAATTTCGTAAGTATAGGAATTACATTGATGGCAAATAATAGATAAAAAAAAATAAAAAAAATATTGCACTTGTAGAACTATATGGAAGTGGACTGCTTTTTGGGGATAACAGCCGTGATTATGCTTACGCTAAGGTAGTGCGTCCTATCGTCGGGCCCCAGGCTCTTCCAGGCCGCCATGAATTGCACGCTGCTGCCGGGCGGCGTGAGGGCGGCGCGCTTTTCGGTAGCAGTGCTGTCGGTGATGAGTTTCACTGACTCAGGACTGGGGGGGGTAGCCTTGGTAATGGTGTCTGCGGTGGGGGTGTGTGCTGTGGGCAACAATAATGTTATGGTACATACAATTAAACAACGACTACAAATCATTTAAAAAAATTGTTAATGACATACTCACATCTAATCTATGTAAATATTGTAATTTATAATTTTAGTAAATTTAAAATTATAAAAATTTAGTTAGTACCTAATTAATAATTAATTTCAAAAGCATAACGAAAAAATATTTGCATATCGACAGATCGATAAAACATGTATGTTGCTATCCTCCAATAATTACATCCTTGTTACCATGTTTTATGCAAATAAAATTTTTATTATTATGATTTACATATGCATCAATATTAACGGCGTGTACATGAGTCACCTTCGATATAGTAGTCATGGCTGAGACCCTGGAGGAACTCGGCACAATGCTCGGTGATCTCAACAGTCTCTCAACAAGTGGGCCTTAAAATGAACATGGAGAAGACAAAAACCCTGCCTAACTCACGTGTCGTACCCACTCCTCTGAAGGTTGGAGACTCTGCTCTTGAAGTTGTTGACGAATATGTATACCTGGGACAAACAGTCCAGTTAGGTAGGTCCAACTTTAAGAAAGAGGTCAATCGTCGTATCCAACTCGGCTGGGCAGCGTTCGGTAAGCTACGAAATATCTTCTCGTCCAAAATACCGCAGTGTCTCAAGACGAAAGTCTTCGACCAGTGTGTGTTGCCAGTGTCCGTCGACGTCCGTGCGTCAAAGTCACGCAAAGAGCAATGGAGAGGGCTATGCTCGGGGTTTCTCTACGTGATCGAATCAGAAATGAGAAGATTCGTAGACGAACTAGAGTAACCGACATAACCCAAAGAGTCGCCAAGCTCAAGTGCTAATGGGCAGGGCACATCGCCCGTAGAACCGATGGCCGTTGGGGCAGAACGGTTCTCGAGTGGCGACCGCGCACCGGAACACGCAGTGTGGGCAGGCCTCCAACAAGGTGGTCCGACGATCTGGTGAAGGTCGCGGGTAGCCGCTGGATGCAAGCAACACAAGACCGGTCGTGGTGGAGATCCTTGGGGGAGGCCTTTGTGAATAACGACGAACTCTCCTTACGAAGACTAAATCAATAGCTAAGGAAAAGGGCTACAGCTACGTATGGGTCAAGTTCTGTAAAATTCACGTGCGCAGGAATGACACTTCACGCGTTTTCATCATTACTAGTGAGAATGATTTAAACAAAATTGTTTAATTTATTGTTCAGTCAATTCATATTTCACATTTTTATTATTAATTGTAACTTTCCATTACCCTCTTTGTAGTTGCTGTGAAATAGTTTTGAGGTTTACTTTACTTATTTTACTAAGCACAATCATTGAAATTGTTTTATTACATTGTTTAGTCGATCTGTTTTTAACATTGATATTTTTAATCTTTAAGTTTTATTACTCGCTTTGCAGTTTTTATTTGGTAATTTTAAGGTGTTTTATCTATTTTTCTAGTCTTAATCACTGAAATTGTTATATTTCTTTCTAACTACAAAGGGTTCACGATGTATGCTTTACCTAACTCGCTAATACCTCGCTATTGTTTACAAGCCGCATTTCTAAATTATTTTAAACCGGTTTGCTGTACCGTGCATGTGCAGCACAGTGTCGCGCCCTTATTTGTTTCTTTCATACTGCAAATTTCCCGATTTGAATGCTTGCTCGCTCGCACCTATGCCTTGTTCGCTTGTCTATTATTTTGCTTAAAATCCATGCATGCTTATAAAACCATCTTGCGCTTGCGTTATATTGTTTCATATTATTGCCTGTCCGCTAGTAGTCTAGAACTTCGTATTCTTTGTATTTTTATGTTTTTATTGTGTTATTGTTTTTTAGCTTTTGTTAATGGATAGTACAACTAAAAGAAATAATAAATATAGTGTTTATTATCAAAACGCACGGGGCTTGCGTACTAAGACATCACAATTTTATCGTAACCTACGAGGCTGTGACTATGACATTGTTCTTATAACCGAGACATGGTTATTAAACGGCATTAAAGACACTGAGCTATTTGATGGTCGTTATGTCGTTTGGCGACGTGATCGTAATTATGCCGCAACAGGTCAGATGTATGGAGGTGGCGTACTCATAGCAACACATCGTGATCTAGCAGTCCAAGCGCAGCCTACATTTCACTCGAGCGCAGAGGATCTATGGTTGACATTAACGCTTAAACAATATGGTAGTACTGCGCCTGTGAAATTACATGTCTGCGTTCTCTATTTATGTCATGAGAATCGAGGTTTTACCTTTTCCCAACAGTTATCGAACTATTTATCTAGACTGAACGATATAATTGCAATAAATCCAAATGATAAGTATCTTCTAGCAGGAGATTTTAATTTAAGTGGTATAGATTGGATCCCTAGTGCTAGTAACGACAATTCTTTTGAGCCATTTAACTTTAGAACCACTGATGAAGTTCTATTGATTGACGAGATTGACACCCTTGGTCTTAAACAGTTTAATGGCATATAAAACACTTATGGTAAGATCCTCGACCTCATATTCTCTAACGATAGTGTTTGTGTTAGTAGTTGCAGCGAAGACCCCCTTGTCCCTATTGACTTACATCACGGCGCTTTGTCTATTGTCCTTCACTTCGCGGACAGCACTCTACTCAATCACGCTCCCCACGTTCAGCGTCTTTACAACAGGGGTGACTATGACTCGATAAACACAGAAATATCTAAAGTTCATTGGGAGGATGAACTATCGTCGAAACCTTTAGAAGTTGCCGTTGAGTATTTTTATACTTTTATTGCCACATTAATTGAAAAGTTTGTACCTTTTAAAATGATTAGTTCTGATCGCTTTCCGAAATGGTACTCAACCGCTTTAAAAAAAGTTATTAAAGAAAAATATAAATATTTAAGGAAATTTAAAAATTATGGCAATCGTTCGGATGAAGATACGTTTAAATTGTTGCGTGATCGAGTTAAAACACTAGAGAGATCCTGTTACCAGCAGTACGTTAACTCTGTTGAGAACTCTTTGAGGGACAATCCAAAGAAATTTTGGTCTTTTGTCAAGGCTAAATCTAAAACCAATGCAATGCCGAGCAGTCTTAACTACGGAGATTCAGTATCTTACACGGGTCATTCCATATGTATCTCTTTCTCAGACTACTTCTGCTCCAACTTCTTGAACACTACTTCCTCGTCTACCTTGGATTTTTCCAGGTCTGTTGACCGGTCTTTCTCTGATATTACAAATGTCAGAATCAGTGTGGACGAAGTGGTGAAGCTGCTTCTTACCCTGGATCCATCCAAATCTGAAGGCCCAGACCTACTGCCATCTCGTTTCCTTATTAACTGCGCAAAGACTATTGCTATTCCAATTTCAATTATTTATAAAAGATCTTTAAAGGAAGGAATTGTTCCTAATATATGGAAGCGCGCCTTCATCACACCGGTTCATAAAAAGGGTTCCAAGACAGATGTCACCAATTATCGGCCAATATCAAAACTTTGTATTGTATCTAAGGTCTTCGAAAAGATTGTTTATGGTCAAATCTACCCAGGACTGAAGCAGTCGCTTAGCACCGCTCAGCATGGATTCTTGAAGGGTCGTTCCACTGTTTCGAATCTAGTCTTATTGAATAGTTCACTTACTGAAGCCATGGATAATGGTTATCAGATAATATGTTTAAATTTGTTAGCAAATACCAGAATTTGTTGATCAATAGTTATCGAGATATCCCATGTTAAAGGGTATCCCGCTGTAGTCACGCTCGTCAAAGTTATTTGACCTAAAACGAGCAGGAACGAGACACGCAACTGATATAGTTATTGTGCTAAGTTTTTGTTGATTCAATTCCGAATCCATCAGTAAAAATTCCAGGATTCTACCTTCTGTAGTTACCGAGTAATCAAATACCTACTTTTCGTCAAAATTCCTCCGAAAGTTAAGTTCTAGTTGAGGTATAAGAAAAAAGACTACATTCATGAAATTTGGGGAAGATTTTGTGTTGACTCTGAGAGAAAATTTGTTAGACAAAAACGAGATAGATTCGTAAATGAATCAACAAAAACTTAGCACAATAACTACTTAGGTATATCAGTAGCGTGTCTCGTTCCTGCTTGTTTTAGGTCAAATAACTTTGACGAGCGTGACTCCAGCCGGATACCCTTTAACATTGGATATCTCGATAACTATTGATCAATAAATTCTGGTATTTGCTAACAAATTTAAACATATTATCAACTAAATCGGTGCGTAATTTGAAGCCGATCTGAAGGGGTTATCCTGCTGGGGTCACGGACATGTCATACCTACGCTTAAGGCTAACATTCCACTGCAAGTGTTAAGCTTGATGTACTTTTGACCGTACCTACCTATCGAGTGTCAAAATTGGTACTTTTGCCTATCTAGGTATTATACCTACATAGTACATTGCTTTGCTTGGTTTTACTATTGCATATGCACTCGGGAACATGGGGATGTTGGGGCTATATAGCCCCAACATCTTTAAAGCCCGAGTGAATAGGCTGCTCTGGGCAAGCTCGCTCCATCGTCGGCCATGTGGCCAAGAGCAAGCCCATCTATTATAAAAAAATATCTATTACTTACAGTAAATTGATATGATAAGTAGTACCACGTGTAATGTAAAATCTCCCGTGGTACTACCAGGGCCATCGGTAGTACCACGGGTAAGTACAGCACGATCCACATAATCTATAGGTACACTCAGCAAAACGAAAACTTTTAGTATTATCGTAAGTAATTTTTTTCCGGCTACGCAACTAAGTACTATTAATCCTGACAAATTTTTTTTTTTTTTATAATTACTTAACTACATCTATCATTACAGGTTTTCTTTTTGTTGTAACCCAATGCGATAGTGCAGCTACTATTACAACATGATTATTATTATTATTAACAACTTATATAATTACGATACCATTAATATTATTATTAAGTACAAATTGTTTTAAAATATACAATAACACAACAATAACACATTTCACACAATAATACAGACATTAACTTTCATAACAAATCACAAACAAGGCAACCCTCGTGAATTCGGTCAGAGCACAAAAGAAAAGATCAACCTCCTCAGCTACAAGGTTGAGAATGCGGAGCGCGCGCGTCAGCGGCGCCTCGTTCAGCCGCGTTGGTGCGGCCGCGCGGCACCGCCGGCAGCGGCGGCGCCACACGTACCCGTCGGGCACACACAGCGCCACTCTACACAATATATCCTCATTCTGAACTTTACCTCTAATAATTTTGAAGATTATGCGACCATAGCGAGATTTCTCCTAACTCTTAATTCATTATACCCAACCATCCCTAACACAAATAATGTTGGATACATCAGGGGGTAAAATGGGTACACACCGTACAGTCTCAAATACAAATATCTAACAAATTTGTTCTGAATTTGTTCCACCATTTTCACATTTTTTTTTTCATAAGGAGCCCAAATCGTTGCGTTGCACTCCAGATTACTCCTAACCAATGCGTTATATAATGTAATAATAGCCTCTAAGTTAGTGAAACTATTAACCATGCGGAGCACAAATCCTAGATTTCTGTAAGCCTTTTTACAGCAAGTGACTATGTGATCACGAAATGTTAGATTTTGGGTTAGTTTGACTCCTAGATCCTTGACCTCTGACACTCTCACAATCGCGGTCCCGTCGATGTTGTAGCCATGAAGTACTGGCGTGTGTGCTCGAGTGAAGGTTATTATAGTGACACACTTCTGAGTGTTAAACTGTAACAAGTTTTCTTTGCTCCAGGTTACCACCTTGTAAAATAAATGTGTAAGTGAGTTTGTTTGTTAAGCTTAATCGCTAAACTGATTTTAATCGAACTAGGTCTCAGCATAGCCTGTAGTTGATGTAGGGAGGTAAGCCGAACAATAAGAGAAAGTTAATAGGATGCCGATGAATATATTTTGGCGAAATTGCCAATTAAAACACCAATTAATTAATTTATAATCTTTAATTAGAACAAGACAATCACAGAATAAAAAACTCCTTGCACCAATTAAAAAACAAAACAGTTGACTTAGTTTTCAATATTCCTGTGATTATACAGCAGTATCTACAGAATAGGGTAAACAAAACGAAGTGCTCTTGCAAATACCATAAATAAACGTAAACAAAATTGGTATGATAACCATGACAAATCAATTCATATTATTAAACGATATTTTTTTTCATTTTAAAGCACCAAGTTACAATAATCTTAAGGAAGAAAAATAGGCAGAAACCATAGATATATAAACAATAGAGGAAGATACGGCATTACTAGTATGAATCATAAAATAGTCCTACTCGACTACACACTGTAGTGACAGCTAATGTCAATTAAGCGAGCGAGACAGAGCTACGCTAAGCGGGTCAGCAAGCACCCCGAAGTTCCACGCCGACGACGACGCACGATAAACGAAACTCGCTCATTCATGACAATTAATGTCTTAATAAATAATTTCTACAATGAAAATACCCACCAACCCGCATTGGGCCAACTTGGTGGGTTATGGCCCAATATCCCCACGTGCTATTGTCCACGCGGGAGGCCTGTGCCCAGTAGTGGGACGTTAATAGGCTGATGATGATGATGACAATGAAAATATTATTGTTTTGGTGTACTTTACACCTGAAAAGTTATTCCATGTGCCTTGCTTTTGACCATTAAGTGGTTTGTGCACCATAAATTAACAGCAAGGCATTTTTAACGCTCTTTTTTACTAAAACAGAACTAAACGTCACCGTTACGAACGAGTTGCTGCTGTATTGACAACTGTCATGGTATTCGGTGCTACTAGGACTTTTAGTCATAGTATGCAAGAGGCGCGTGTGGTACGCTGGTAGCGTATATTTTCTCTATTGTTTATATCTGTGGCAGAAACATTATTCGACAAAGGCATAATTTATAACGGAGACACGATCGTGACAATAATGTTACTTAAATCGAATGTATTAATTCAAGGGTGTATTTCTATGACCACGGACCTTCCAAAGGGTTCTAAACGTCAGGACAAAAGTAAATAACAATTCATAATAGTGATTGTATTTATTAAACGCGAGATCACCGTTCTCCCCGTTCTCTTCAGCAGTGGGACGCTTGTAGGCTGATAATAAAAAGTGACATAATCCGTAGAAAGTGCATTATTTCAATGTGTCGCTTTCGCGTAAACTTGAGAAAACTATTAAATACTTTCAGTTTGAATGTGATTTTTTTTCTACACGATCTAGTTACAATGGCATAAAACCTGCGCTACCAAGTTAGTTTCACAACTCTGTTACTAGATGGCGCTGAAAACACCACATCCATTTTATAGTTTAGGTACTTTAGCTTGATCGAATGGTGAATAAACCAACACTCAGCGCTCTGCCGACTTAAGTAGCCTGTGGGAGACACACTTGACTATCAAAAGGTCATTCACCGATTTTCCAATCCATAGACAAAACTTCTCTAATTATGATAACTATTTGATGAAAACGGCATCTTTAAAACAAGAAGTGACAACCCATTTTCGAAATGACTATTTAATAAGTTTTATTTGAGCATTGAAAAATCGTAAACTACGTCAGTGTACAAGTTGTAATTTAGAATCGGTCTGGTGAACCGTCGCTGCAGTTAGCTCATCATGGCATAGTGGTCCTGTGTCTTGCAGGTTTTATGCAAAACGATTTACAGAAGTAGGTACATTACAAAATATAAATTCTGTAATTAAAATCAATCAATAAGAGAAACCACCGTCAGATGGATGCAATTTATGATTTAATTACATTTATAGGCATTTAATTACATTAATATTTATACCGTTATCGCACGATTTTTCGATTTATTCTTTTAGAAAATATGACTGGAACAAATTCGGTTCAACAAAATGGTCGATAGGAGAAAATCCAAAAATGTATATCAATAGAGGCGCCACTAACACCAATACTTTAATTTAACTTAACATTTTTATTATTTGTGACATTTGCAATATTGACATAGGGAGTGTACTTAGTGGCTCTACCTATGCAACATTGTGACAAAAAATGTGACAAACCATAATTATTATTAATGAGTTTGGGTGTACCTACAACCGTTTAAAAAATAACTTAAGTATTTTAGGAACTACTGGAAGAGAATACGGTACCACCCAGACCAACAAGCATGTATAAATATTATCATAAAAAGAAAAAGACCGCATTTTAGTAACTTTAAAGACATTTGCGAACACAAAAACGATTTGACTAGATTATTTGCTAATACGCAATAATGCAAATACATGCCAATAAATGTAAATAACCATAGGACTGTGATATATACAAGCTGAAACTAGTACGCGGCAATTAATCTATCTACGATACCTTGTAAACTAGTAAACTCTTATGTTATTTCTACCACAAGTTTGAATTGAAAACTCTAAGCTGGCAATTTGTAGGGTAGATTAATAAAAATACAATGGCGCAATACACATTTGCTTAACGCCAATCGGTCAAAGCTCACACGTTTTAAAGACAACTAAGTTCCAATTGAAATGAGCTTTAACAGAAGTCCACCAACATTAATAGTCATTGTTCAATAAAGATATTTAAAATGAAGACTTTAAAGTCTAAATTCCAATACTATTTAAGCTACAACGGGTGGGGTGTAACCCAACCCAATTAAATACTAGTATTGATGATGTAAATTTGAATACGATCTAACTAGTACGAACAAGTCTTTATATTTCATATTTATTCTTCAGATCTTCTATTTCATTGTCCGTTACATTCTCAACTGTCTTGCAGTGGTTCAGGAGGTCTGTTAGCACTGAAACAAAATAGACATGTTATTTAATTTGTATAGTAGTGAAAAAGTAGATTGGGGAAAAGTTTTAGTAAAGTGTGTGTGTTTAGGGGGCCATTATCCCCGAAGGGTTAGTCAGAGACTAGGTAATGAGGACAGCAAAAGCGGTCCTCTATCATAGTCCACTTATCACCAAATATCGACTGCACATGTGCTCAGCGTGACAGGTGGTGGGCCCATCGCCGCTCCACGTTGTTGGATGTACGTGCAGTCTTTAGTCCGTTAGTCGCCTTTTACGACACAAGCGAAGAGAGGGGTGGTAGTATTCTTTCACCGCTACGCGACACCGTTAGTTAATGTACAAAGATAAACCGGGGGGGGGGGGGGGGGGGGTGATTTTTATCAAAGAGAACAAACCTGTATCTTGGTGTGTATCAGTGTTCTAATAATCGGAGGTAGCTCACGTTTCTATGCACATAGACACAGTATATTGGCTATTTGACAGTTGTAACAATAAAATATGAAATAATATGTCGGATACGGTAGTTTATAATGTAACGATAACTATCCAATAGTTCTATTAATTAAGATAATTAATTATTTTGTATTTTTTTTATTTTTACAAAATAAATAATTGTGATTTTTATCTGTGGATTACACGGGACATTAGACCCGAAACACGAGCGGCCATGATTGAGCTTCGCGTGACGTCACATTTCACAAAATAAACAAAAACTATCTGTCAGGTTTCAAGATAAAGGAGAATGACCAAACCAGCCTATTCAATATCTATTGCATCTTAATCATTCACATAAAAATGAAGATAGCTTCAAACCCCCGCATGGTATTTTAATGTAATTTTTTCTTCATAATTCAGAGCATTGCTGCTATTGATTACTATTTAAATAAAGCGCTGTGTTACGCTAGCTAGCTAAAAAACTAGCCTAACTCCCACAGTAAAATGGTCATTCTCCTTTCTTTGTTTATTGTGGTGTGACGTCACAAAGCTAAATGTCACGTGACCAACCGTTTTCGCACGAATTTGAAATGAATGAATAAAAAAAATGTTTTTTTCTATTAAATAAAGCTTTTTCGAGAAAAAAAACATTGCACGGGGTATAAAATAAGCGTTTGTAATATTTAAAATACTTTTCCGAAAACTGTCAAGTAGCCAATTTAACTTTCTTATCACTCGGAATAAAGACACTAGACCCGAAACACGAGCAACCATGATTGAGCTTCGCGTGACGTCACATTTCACAAAAATAAACAAAAACTATCTGTCAGGTTTCAAGATAAAGGAGAATGACCAAACCAGCCTATTCAATATCTATTGCATCTTAATCATTCACATAAAAATGAAGATAGCTTCAAACCCCCGCATGGTATTTTAATGTAATTTTTTCTTCATAATTCAGAGCATTGCTGCTATTGATTACTATTTAAATAAAGCGCTGTGTTACGCTAGCTAGCTAAAAAACGAGCCTAACTCCTATAGTAAAATGGTCATTCTACTTTCTTTGTTTATTGTGGTGTGACGTCACAAAGCTAAATGTCACGTGACCAACCGTTTTCGCACGAATTTGAAATGAATGAATAAAAAAAATGATTTTTTTCTATTAAATAAAGCTGTTTCGAGAAAAAAAACATTGCACGGGGTATAAAATAAGCGTTTGTAATATTTAAAATACTTTTCCGAAAACTGTCAAGTAGCCAATTTACCTTTCTTATCACTCGGAATGAAGAGCTGTAGTAGAACGTTTACAACTTGGTGTGCATCGTAGTTTTAAGAATCAGAGTTAACTCACGCTTCTATCGGGATCATAGCTGGGGTGGAGAATAGTAGGTGTTGTGTTTTGTGTCATTAGAACAATTGAGGCCGTATAGAATCTTAGTATGTTGTTTAGTGTCAGGAGAGGTAAGGGGGGGGGGCACATGAGGTTATATCGGAACTGAGTATGTAATAACAGTGTCGCGGTGAAAAAATAGTAGCACCCCCTTTCTTCCCTTGGGTGTCGTAAAAGACGACTAACGGACTAGAGACTGCACATATACCTCCAACAGCATAGAGCGGCGATGGGCTCACCCACCTGTCACGCTGAGCACATGTAGTCAGCCAGGGCTTGATAAACCGGTATTTTAAATTAACAGTACCTTTGACACAAATAAGGTACCAGTATCGATTTGATACCGGTATTCATAATACAGGTTAACCGATAAGTACCTACCGGTACTAGTATTATTTTAGTAGTACCGGTATTATACAGATATAATACAGGTAGTTATACCGGTACCAATACCAAGTAACCAAATTCATTAGTGCGAACGAGAAATACCGAGTAGATAAATAAGTGGCGCTTGTATTGGCTAACTGCACTGCATTTCGCACGGCCGCTGTTGTAGGGGCCGCAGTACACAGAGTGCACTACACATCACGTGACAAACAGGCTGGCAACGTCGCAGATAGGCCGGTAAGTACCGGTATTTTCCATTTCGGTTCCTTGATACCGATTCTTCCACAAGTATCGGTACGGTACACCAATAATACCCGTATCTATCTGCGACGTTGCCAGTCTGTTTGTCACGTGATATGCAGTGCAGTTAGCCAATCCAAGCGCCACTTATTTATCTACTCGGTATCTCTGGTTCGCACTAATGAATTTGGTTACTTGGTACCGGTATAAGTACCTGTATTATATCTGTATAATACTGGTACTACTACAATCCTACTTACCGGTACTCATCGGTTAACCTGTATTATGAATACCGGTATTACATCGATTTCGGTACCTTTTAAGTCAAAGGTACCGGTAATTGAAAATACCGGTATTTCAAACCCTGAGTGTACATAGCGAATCCCCATAGGGGGGATGTTGTCATATCAAATCTAAGTATAGAACAATATTCACAACCAATAAATTTAAGACACAAAAATAGACTGGCTTTTCCCTTTACTAAACTCCATATGGTCAGTTCATCCACTTATCACATGTCAATTAAAATATTTAACAAAATACCTACCGAAATAAATGTTAATTAAATGATATTAAAAAAATATTTAACACAGAATTTTTTTTATAGTTTAACATAGTTTTTTAATAGTTAAGTATAGTATTAGTTAATAAGTAAAGATTTCAATTTTGTATATGCAATAATTAAGTTACAATGTAGAGTTATTAATTTCATTGTTGCAATGGCCCTCGCAGGGCCATGTTTGAGACTAATAATTTTTTTTTAAGATCTATGTACAACATGATGCAATAAATTACTATGACTATGACAATGACTATGTAAAAAAGGTTTTTTTTTTTTTTATTGGCAACGGGTAAGCGCTTGGCCTTCATCTCACCTGATGGTAAGTGACGATAAGGCCGAAGGTGGAAGCGCGCTACACCCGGAATCCTCAACCACTGAGGAACTGGCTATCTTATCTCAAACTGCCGGAACACAACAATGCTATAAACATCGTTGTTATGGCGACAGACTTAGATAAGATGGTGGTAGCTAGCCAGGCGGACTTAACAGCCCTACCACCAACCAAACCGAGCACACAAAGATGTACTCCCCGCTGGGAATCGAACCCGGGACCTCTGGGTCTGAAACAGGTAGCTTAGCCACTAGACCACGGAGGCGGTAGCACATAACTCACATTTCTTATCGTCCGGCGTGAGGAACATGGCCAGCGCCGAGAACCGCTTGACCTTGCACATGTTGCGCAGATACGCGTGCACGGGCAGCCGCCGCGGCGCCGCGTGCATACTGCGGATCACCGACGAGAAGGTGTCGCTCTCGAGCGCGTTGGCGAATATCGCGGGTAGGCGGGATGGGTTTATGATCTGGGGAAGTGGAATGTAATTGGCTACTTGACAGTTTTCGAAAAAGTATTTAAAAAATTACAAACGCTCATTTTATACCCCGCACAATATTTTCTATCTCGAAAGAGCTTTATTTATCAGAAGAAAAAAACATATTTTTTTCTTTATTGATTTCAAATTTCGTGCGAAAACGGTTGGTCACGTGACATTTTGCTCTGTGACGTCACATTTCAATAAATATAGAAACTCATCTTGAAACCTGACACATAGTTTTTGTATACTTTGTGAAATGTGACGTCACAATCCGTCGCACGAAGCTCGATCATGGCCGCCCGTGTTTCGGGTCTTGTAATCCACAGATAAAAAATCGCAAATTTATTTTGTAAAAACAAATTATTTACAAATTATCATAATAAAAAAAACTATTGGATAATTATCTTTAAATCATAAACTACCATTTCCGACATAATTCATATTTTATTGTTGCAACTGTCAAATAGCCAATTGGGATAATATTAAATTCTTTTTTTTAAACACTGTAAAAAGACGACAACCTCAGGCGGGAATCGGACCACGCACCTTCCGCATTCCGGGCGGCTGCCTAAACCACTTGGCTACCGAGGTCTGGCTTTTAGCCGTCGAAATTTGTCAGTGCTTGATGTTTATGTTTTTAGTCAACATTGCTTAATCAAATCTTAGAAGTTTTTACCTGTGATCAGTGGTTCGATTCCCGCCTGAGGTTGTCGTCTTTTTTCAGTGTTTAAAATTTTACTTAAGTATATTTAAGAGCGTTTACGCCGAGCGCGAGACCTGAAGTTTAGGTTTTTAAGTCCAAATATCACGCACACAGAAGCGAGCTGTGAGCGCGCGCGACTGTGTGTGTAGAATAGGCTAGTTCTGCTCACTATAGTCAAACTCACTCACTTTGATCCGTTAGATCGAATTTGCTTTTTCGTAATAGGTACTTCGATTTTTTTTTAATATGGGCGTAAGTAATGCATGAAATGAAATAAGTATAATATTATATTGCATGTATTTTTATTAAACTTGCAATGTATGCTATGTATGTCTAGTTCGGGTTTCGGTTCGGGAATTTTGCAACTCAATTTTGACCCACTTCCCGTTTACTGATTGAGCTGAAAATTTGCATTCATGTGTAAATCGCGTGACAATGCAATTTTATGATTGACATGGTGCTGATCTGATGATGGAGCTGGAAGGTGGCCATAGGAACTCCGTAATAAAATGACGCAACCTAATCGAGTTTGGGCTCGTTTAAATCGTGTTGACGAGTAGTTTGTCTTTCACTAGTAATCAGGGTCTGATGATGGAGCTGGATGGTGGTCATAGGAACTCTATAATAATACGACGCAACCCCATCGAGTTTCGGCTCGTCTCATTCGTCTTGACGAGTCCTTTGTTTTTAGATGGTTACCAGGGTCTGATCTGATGATGGAGCTGAAAGGTGGTCATAGGAACTCATTAAAGAAACGACGCAATCCCATCGAGTTTCGGCTCGTTTGATTCATCTTGACGAGTGCTATGGTGCTAGATGGTAACCAGGGTCTGATGATGAAGCTGGAAGATAGCCATAGGAACTGAGTCATTAAATAACATAATAACCCCATCGAGTAAGGGCTCGTTTAATTCGTCTAGACGAGTACTTTGCTGCTAGATGGTAACCAGGGTCTGCTGATGAAGCTGGAAGGTGGCCATACGAACTCTGTAATAAAACGACGCAACCCCATCGAGTTTTTGCTCGTCTCATTCGTCTTGACGAGTACTTTGTTTTTAGATGGGTATCAGGGTCTGATCTGATGATGGAGCTGAAAGCTGGTTATAGGAACTCAGTAAAGAAACGACGCAACCCCATCGAGTCTCGGCTTGTTTGATTCGTCTTGACGAGTACTTTGGTGCTAGAAAGAAAGAACTTAAAATGTATTTTCATTTCAGGTTATCGAAGATGAGGTTCCACAAACAACAAATAAGGTTGAAGGTCGAAGACTAGTAGATTTTCAATACTTTTTAGACCAAATTAAAATACTTAGTAACCACAATAGAGCCACAGGATGTACAATTAATAATTTACAAGTGATAAAAGAGCATAAAGTAGGCTTATTATCTAAATTTTTAATGAAGTATAACATTTAAATTTAGATAAGTCTAAGAATCATGTAAAATCTTGTTTACATAAGAAAGGTCGAAGTATATTTAGTTGACAATACAGCCTGGTCATAATTATATTTTCACATTATAGTTTCTTAGTCAATTATTTTTATAACTAATTAATTTTACGCTGGTATGATAGCCTTTAACAGCAGTGTCTTACAGACAAAGGTACCTACTCAAAATTTAAGTTGCGTTTAAAGTAATGTTCTCTTACTTTCGTTGGAGTTGCTCGAGTGTGTCATGCTCTCTCAAAGTGTCTCTGCGGTGGTGGCATGTGCGTCGGGTCGTTACGTTCCCTCAAACATGGTTAAACGAAGCGATGGCTGATTCACATGTTCATTTTCATTCAAGTTCATTTATTCAATTTCTGCTACAACAAGGAGCACTTATGAATGTTAATACGATTACAAGACAACACAACTCATACAAAAGAATATCCAATAAAAACAAGTATTGCTCGATATAAAATAAAATAAACAACTTCTTACAGTATCTCTGAAACAAAAAAAAAAGAAAGACGATTTAATACTTCCAGTAAAAAATAAGATTGCAAGAGCAGACCAGCCTCCACAGGCGGCACCCGTTCACGAGTATGACATGTGAATCAGCCATCGCTTCGTTTAACCATGTTTGAGGGAACGTAACGACCCGACGCACATGCCACCACCGCAGAGACACTTTGAGAGAGCATGACACACTCGAGCAACTCCAACGAAAGTAAGAGAACATTACTTTAAACGCAACTTAAATTTTGAGTAGGTACCTTTGTCTGTAAGACACTGCTGTTAAAGGCTATCATACCAGCGTAAAATTAATTAGTTATAAAAATAATTGACTAAGAAACTATAATGTGAAAATATAATTATGACCAGGCTGTATTGTCAACTAAATATACTTCGACCTTTCTTATGTAAACAAGATTTTACATGATTCTTAGACTTATCTAAAGGTAAATGTTATACTTCATTAAAAATGTAGATAATAAGCCTACTTTATGCACTTTTATCACTTGTAAATTATTAATTTTACATCCTGTGGCTCTATTGTGGTTACTAAGTATTTTAATTTGGTCTAAAAAGTATTGAAAATCTACTAGTCTTCGACCTTCAACCTTATTTGTTGTTTGTGGAACCTCATCTTCGATAACCTGAAATTAAAATACATTTTAAGTTCTTTCTTTCTAGCACCAAAGTACTCGTCAAGACGAATCAAACAAGCCGAGACTCGATGGGGTTGCGTCGTTTCTTTACTGAGTTCCTATGACCACCTTTCAGCTCCATCATCAGATCAGACCCTGATAACCATCTAAAAACAAAGTACTCGTCAAGACGAATGAGACGAGCAAAAACTCGATGGGGTTGCGTCGTTTTATTACAGAGTTCGTATGGCCACCTTCCAGCTCCATCAGCTGACCCTGGTTACCATCTAGCAGCAAAGTACTCGTCTAGACGAATTAAACGAGCCCTTACTCGATGGGGTTATTATGTTATTTAATTACTCAGTTCCTATGGCTATCTTCCAGCTCCATCATCAGACCCTGGTTACCATCTAGCACCATAGCACTCGTCAAGATGAATCAAACGAGTCGAGTCTCGATGGGATTGCGTCGTTTCTTTAATGAGTTCCTATGACCACCTTTCAGCTCCATCATCAGATCAGACCCTGGTAACCATCTAAAAACAAAAGACTCGTCAAGACGAATGAGACGAGCCGAAACTCGATGGGGTTGCGTCGTTTTATTACAGAGTTCCTATGACCACCATCCAGCTCCATCATCAGACCCTGGTTACTATTGAAAGACAAACTACTCGTCAACACGATTTAAACGAGCCCAAACTCGATTAGGTTGCGTCATTTTATTACGGAGTTCCTATGGCCACCTTCCAGCTTCATCATCAGGCCCTGGTTACCATCTAGCAGCAAAGTACTTGTCTAGACGAATTAAATGAGCCCTTACTCGATGGGGTTATGTGTTGTTTAATTACTCAGTTCCTATGGCCATCTTCCAGCTCCATCATCAGACTTTGGTTACCATCTAGCACCAAAGTTCTCGTCAAGATGAATCAAACGAGCCGCGACTCGATTAGGTTGTGTTATTTCATTGCAAAGTTCCAATGGCCACATTCCAGCTCCATCATCAGACCCTGGTTACCATCTAACAGCAAAGTACTCGTTTAGACGATTTAAAAGAGCCCTTACTCGATGGGGTTATGTTGTTTAATTACAGAGTTCCAATGACCACCATCCAGCTCCATCATCAGACTTAGGTTACTATCTAGCACCAAAGTACTCGTCAAGACGAATTAAACGAGCAGAGACTCGATGGGGTTGCGTCGTTTCTTTACTGAGTTACTATGACCACCTTTCAGCTCCATCATCAGATCAGACCCTGGTAACCATCTAAAACCAAAGTACTCGTCAAGACGAATGAAACGAGCCGAAACTCGATGGGGTTGCGTCATTTTATTACGGAGTTCCTATGGCCACCTACCAGCTCCATCATCAGGCCCTGGTTACCATCTAGCAGCAAAGTACTTGTCTAGACGAATTAAACGAGCCCTTACTCGATGGGGTTATTATGTTGTTTAATTACTCAGTTCCTATGGCCATCTTCCAGCTCCATCATCAGACTCTGGTTACCATCTAGCACCAAAGTACTCGTCAAGATGAATCAAACGACCGCAACTCGATGGGGTTGCGTCGTTTCTTTACTGAGTTTCTATGACCACCTTTCAGCTCCATCAACAGATCAGACCCTGGTAACCATCTAAAACCAAAGTACTCGTCAAGACGAATGAGACGAGCCGAAACTCGATGGGGTTGCGTCATTTTATTACGGAGTTCCTATGGCCACCTTCCAGCTCCATCATCAGATCAGACCCTGGTAACCATCTAAAAACAAAGGACTCGTCAAGACGAATGAGACGAGCCGAAACTCGATGGGGTTGCGTCGTATTATTACAGAGTTCCTATGACCACCATCCAGCTCCATCATCAGACCCTGGTTACCATTGAAGGACAAACTACTCGTCAAGACGATTCAAACGAGCCCAAACTCGATTAGGTTGTGCTATTTTATTGCAAAGTTTCAATGGCCACCTTCCATCTCCATCATCAGATCAGCACCATGTCAATCATAAAATTGCATTGTCACGCGATTTAGACATGTATGCAAATTTTCAGCTCAATCAGTAAACGGGAAGTGGGTCAAAATTGGGTTGCAAAACTCCACCCGAACAAGACATACATACATTGCAAGTTAAATAAAAGCTTGTAATAATTTACTTACCAAAGTACTAAGATTTGCAA
The DNA here is from genome assembly GCA_963921215.1 of Scoparia ambigualis. Taxonomy (NCBI): domain Eukaryota; kingdom Metazoa; phylum Arthropoda; class Insecta; order Lepidoptera; family Crambidae; genus Scoparia; species Scoparia ambigualis. The sequence continues at coordinate 30,106,157 of OY992512.1, read as the reverse complement.
ATCGAGCTATAAATTTGCACTATCTTCGAACTTACGGAAAGGTCGACAACCGCGCCGGGCAGAGCGTCGAGCGAAGTGACCACTCTCTCAGAGGCCTCGCGGCGGACTGATTTGAAGCAAGTGGAGCGCAGGGTTTTGTAGTAGTTTTAGAGCAGTTTTAAAATATTCATAGAAAAATTATAGAGCTTATTTAGTAAAAACAATTATGTGCAAAATTTAAAGAACACTTTTTTCTATAGTGTAAAGCTTTTATCTTATAAAATATATTTAGTACATTAGAGAAAACAATTACTTTATCACCTATAATTTCTTTAAAAATTCACAATGTTTGGAATTTTATAGTTTTTGTTAGTAACCAAAATCAAAAAATGTTTTCAACAAACTATTTTGCTGAGGATCTTTCAAATTGAAATAAAAATGTTGTTATTAAATTTGTTAGTAATTTAAACACATTTTTAAACTTCGAAGTTGACGCGGAAAGTCAAATTATGAAAACCTCTGTTCAGTTATCTTGTTATAAATTCCAAAATATCTATAAATTTAAAAATGTTTTCAACAAACAATATCGACTACAAGATCGCCTAATGATATAAGTATTTAACATATTTGTAAAGTAAGTATTAACAGATATTAAGAGGTTTAAAAAGTACAGTTCTTGAGCAAAACGGCGCAAAAGGACGTAAACGCTCTTAAGCGTTAATAAAACGCTAAAATATAAAACATTTATCTATAAACGCAGCTTCATTAACCGAATGTTCAAATATTTGTAAAAATATTTCTTTCGGACCTCAGAGGTGAAAACTTCTAAGATTTGATGAAGCAATGTTGACTAAAAACATAAAGATCAAGCACTGACAAATTTTGACGGTTAAAAGCCAGACCTCGGTAGCCAAGTGGTTAAGGCAGCCGCCCGGAATGCGGAAGGTGCGTGGTTCGATTTCCGCCTGAGGTTGTCGTCTTTTTTCAATGTTTAAAATTTTACTTAAGTATATTTAAGCGTTAATAAAACGCTAAAATATAAAACATTTGTGATAATATTTTCATTTATTGCATGCTTTTAAATCATATAGAAAAAAAAAACTAGACGCACAATGAACGCTCTCAAACCGTTCGCACAAAAAGAGAACCTAGTGAGCTGTTGGTGTATTAGTATGGACACCACAGTACATGACTACGCGTCGGGCTGCTCTCGTTCTTATACCTAAACCTCTAAATCGGCGAATGAACAGTCGTGAATATGCTTACGCTAAGGTAGTGCCGTCCTAACCTCGGGCCCCTGGCTCTTCCAGGCCGCCATGAACTGCTGCACGCAGCTGGTATCGGTGATGAGTTTCACTGACTCAAAGTCAAATTATTTATTTAAGGTAAACCTTTACAGGCACTTATTGACGTCAATACTAATAATAATAATAATAAAAAAACCGTTGTAGTTAAGACTTAACAACTAATCTAACGAGCGAGAACAAAATAGTCTGTGCCAGACAAATGCAATCGCGCCAAACCGAAATATAAGCCGTAGTGATAGAATTCTGTGTAAACAAACGTATCCTGGTACGAGACAAAAATAGCGGGCAAGTGTCTCTCCCCTACCGACACAAACGACTAAAACTTATAGGTATTTTATAGTGTTTTGGGATGAAAGGTGAAGAATGATAAATCATAATTGGCTATTTGACAGTTGTAACAATAAAATATGAAATATGTCGGATATGGTAGGTTATGATTTAACGATAATTATCCAATAGTTTTTTTTATTAAGACAATTTGTAAATATTTTATTTTTACAAAATTGCGATTTGTTTTAAATCTGTGAATTACAAGACCCGAAACACGGGCGGCCATGATTGAGCTTCAGGTGACGTCACATTTCACAAAATATACAAAAACTATCTGTCAGGTTTCAAGATAAGTTTCTATATTTATTGAACTGTGACGTCACAGAGCAAAATGTCACGTGACCAACCATTTTCGCACGAAATTTGAAATCAATAAAGAATAATATGTTTTTTTCTGTTAAATAAAGCTTTTTTGAGAAAGAAAATATTGCACGGGGTATAAAATAAGCGTTTGTAATTTTTTAAATACTTTTTCGAAAACTGTCAAGTAGCCAATTGTTAACGTAAGTTATCGACTCGAGACAGTTTCGTATAGGGGTGTGTACTTATACAGGAGTTAATTTTGGACCCCCCGCCAAATTTTTTTACGTGATCCTATTAGCAGCAGTACAACTAAGTAATTAAATAAAAACCATAATTTTTTTAAAATTTTTGTCTCAACTTTTCCTTAAGAAAATTAAAATTATTGTCACCCAGCGCGCGGCCTATCGCGGTTATCCAAGCGCATGCGCGTGACCGCTATTATTCACCCCGTGCACCAATGACAGCGCGCCGTCGCTTTGACCGCGAGGGTGAGCGCACGCACCTAAAACTATAGGATATAAAAAACAGACAAAAAATTGTATATATAAAAAAAGAAAACCTTCATTATTTTTACGTCAAATATTTTAGGCTGTGGATAGAGTGCCGCAAGCGGCATTCTAGTACGATCAGTTACGATGCCGTCATTACGGCATCCGGCATCCTAGTACAAAGTGTAGGCAGTGAATAGAGTGCCACAAGCGGCAACATAGTACGATCGGTTACGATGCCGTAATTTGACGGCATTCTAGTACGAAGCATATAGAGTGCCACAAGCGGCATTCTATCTCAATCGGTTCGGGAACCGTTCCATATTTTTTATTTGTCGTAATGTTCAGACGACATAATATTTAAAAGATATTTTTGTATGGAGTTAGATTTCTGTTGTCTAATAAAAAAAAATAACCTCGAAATTTAAGACAATCGCTACGCTGCGCGTCAACTAGTATTTCTGTTGTCTAACAAAAACTTTACGGCAGCTTAGGTGGCGTCACTATTATACCGCAAAACTTACGGTTCCCTAACCGATGGAGATATAGTGCCGCTTAAGGCACTCTATACACTTCCAATATTTTATTATTACTATTATTACCCCATATTTACTTTTGGCGTGGCGTCCAAAATTAACCCTGTATAGCTGAAACAGTCAAGGAATTTAATTTCCAACCCACCTAAGGTTCAAATTCGTATAGCAAATTGTCACCATAAGAGCTACCTAGAGCACGACGTTACTTTGACATATCGCATGCATTGTTTTATGTATTTTGTTAGTAACTAGGCAACAGATTAACCGACTACGTTCACATGGTGCAAACGAGTCGAGGATGGCGAACTGTGTCCCTACTCACATTCAACCGACGTGTTATCTCATGAATCCCTATTCCTTCTTGGTGTAACTGCACTTTTTGAACTCTTAATAGTTCACGGTTAGCGGCAAGCATTTTATTTTTCAAATTAATGTAAAAATTATTTTATAATTTTCTCGATTGACACTGACACAGTCATTTTCGTAATTAGAAAAGCAAATGATAACTTTTCGCAAAGAGGTTATCTGTAATGTGAAGTGACAAATAAGACGTATTGACTTTTCAATACTATCACTGAAATAGAATTTTCGACCTAAATGCATTGCGAATGTCTAACGACATTACAACGAAATGGGTAGGGAATTAAATTCCTTGACTGTACTTACGCTACTACTGCACATACATCCAACAGCATAGAGCGGCGATGGCCTCACCACCTGTCACGCTGAGCACATGTGCAATTGTACAGTCGTAACTTGGTGTGCCGTGGACTATATGGAAGTGGGCTTTAAATTCCTTGACTGTACTTACGCAACTACTGCACATACATCCAACAGCATAGAGCGGCGATGGCCTCACCACCTGTCACGCTGAGCACATGTGCAATTGTACAGTCGTAACTTGGTGTGCCGTGGACTATATGGAAGTGGGCTTTAAATTCCTTGACTGTACTTACGCAACTACTGCACATACATCCAACAGCATAGAGCGGCGATGGCCTCACCACCTGTCACGCTGAGCACATGTACTATCAACAACATCTGCCGTATACCACCTTAAGGGCTATTTTCATTTGCATTTGTCAAATCTATGGTACCGGCTTGCTCAAACTTGCTTTTACTGTCGTACTCAAAAATCATAAAAATGTGAATACAGTCAAGATGTTAAAAAAGAGCTGTTTTGTTTGTCGTTAATGAAAACAAAAGGCAGACGGCCACCATCCATACCCCTATCTGCCTTTTGTTTACATTTTTATGCAACAATTTCTTTCTTTTAAACAAAAGGTTTTTCGTCATTGGTCAATGTTAAACAAAGGACGGGACGAACTATGGTCATCTCGAGCAAGCAAAAATCTTTTGAAAATGGTACTGCATCCCAAGTCTGCTAATTTACGAATGGCATAATTGAATCGCAATTGTATCGCATTGTAATTGTTTGACACATTTGGTATTCTTAAATGAGTAAGAGAATACCAAATGTGTCAAACAATTACAATGCGATCCAATTGCGATTCAATTATGCCATTCGTAAATTAGCAGACTTGGGCCCCAGAATTTACTTTTTTTGCACGATCGACTTGAAATTTCGTAAGTATAGGAATTACATTGATGGCAAATAATAGATAAAAAAAAATAAAAAAAATATTGCACTTGTAGAACTATATGGAAGTGGACTGCTTTTTGGGGATAACAGCCGTGATTATGCTTACGCTAAGGTAGTGCGTCCTATCGTCGGGCCCCAGGCTCTTCCAGGCCGCCATGAACTGCACGCTGCTGCCGGGCGGCGTGAGGGCGGCGCGCTTTTCGGTAGCAGTGCTGTCGGTGATGAGTTTCACTGACTCAGGACTGGGGGGGGTAGCCTTGGTAATGGTGTCTGCGGTGGGGGTGTGTGCTGTGGGGAACAATAATGTTATTGTATGGGTTGAATGGCCACACACCAAAGGAGATGAATGATAAAACTTGAAAATGATTAAAAATAACTTTTATTGCGTAATTGAATGTAACGCTAATTGATGAGTCGCGAGTTGAATGTGGACTGAATCGAATGTAATAAAAATGATGACTTTAAACAAATAAAATGTAGGTCGTCGCGTAGACCGTAGTTATAATACATACATACAATTACACGACTACAAATCATTTAAAAATTGTAACGAACATAGTCACATCTAATCTAAGTAAATAGGTATTAATTTTAGTAAATTTAAAATTATAAATACTTAAGGGGATCCTGCAAGGAATTGTGAAAATTTACGTATTTTTAAGTTACTTGTATTATGCGCTGAATTAGTTAAATACATTAAAAGAACTTACGTAAGTTAGCCTGATCATTGCACAAGGTCGTGGCCTTGTTGAAATTTGAATCAAATTCTTTAAACAATAACAAACAATACATACAAAATATAATGACTCCTAAAAACATTTTTGTTCGACAACTTTCTTAATTTTACGCATGAAGCAATAATTCTTACATGAAAATATTTGTATTGATATTCTGCAGGTCACCCCAATCTTAAAAAAGTTTATTTTAATTTTTAACAAAAGCGCGTGATGGTTTTGTATATTTCGCATATAAAAACATTGCTCTAATCAAATTACTAGGTCTAAAACTTCAAAGCAGAATTGATCTAATTTTAAATATCAATATGATTGATTTAACTTTGAAGTTCATTAAGAGACTTATGTCAGTTTTTGTGATCGCGCGGCTCCCCCTTAAGTACCTAATAAATAGTTAATTTCAAAAGCATGACGAAAAAATATTTGCATATCGACAGATCGATAAAACATGTATGTTAGTTACTATGTTTTATGCAAATAAAAATTTTATGATTATGATTTATATATTATTATAATAACGACTATTATCCCCGAAGGGTTAGTCAGAGACTGGGAAATGAGGACCGCGAAAACAGTCCTCTGACAAAGTCCACTTTTCACCATGCAGCGACTGCACATCTGCTCAGCGTGACAGGTAGTGAGCCCATCGCAGCTCTATTGTTGGAAGTATGTGCAGTATTTAGTCCGTTAGTCGCCTTTAACGTCACCCCAGGGAAGAGAGTGGGTGGTAGTATTCTTTTACCGATACGCGACACGTATGTTATGATAGCTGAGATATGATAAAGAGAATAAACCTCGAACCCACTCGTGAAATCCGAGAAGGACAAGCTCGTTAAGTAACATTGACTTGGCTCACGAGGTTACCGCCATGTGGGATGTGAATTCAACCATTATTGTACCGATAGTTGTTTCGGCAAACGGTATTTTAGCCAAGAGCCTCGAACAACACCTAGAGATTTTTAAAGATTTAAAAAAAAAACATAAGCATCAAGCACTGACAAATTTCGACGGTTGAAAGCCAGACCTCGGTAGCCAAGTGGTTAAGGCAGCCGCCCGGAATGCGGAAGGTGCGTGGTTCGATTCCCGCCTGAGGTTGTCGTCTTTTTTCAGTGTTTAAAATTTTACTTAAGTATATTTAAGCGTTAATAAAACGCCAAAATATAAAACAATAACACCTAGAGGTCTCGCTGAAAGGTTGGGTCAAGGGTCATATACAGAAGACAGTACTCCTTGACACGGCATGTGTTGTCAGGAGGTTCCTCACTCTGCAGCCCTAACCACCGATAGCTTGGGTCTATCCCCGCTGCCGGTGGCAACCTAGGTTAAGTTTTTTATAATATTTTAAATATGTTTTTATATTAAATACTGTAAAAAAAAATTCTTACCATGTATACATAATAATGATAATAATAATTATATCTAAGAGCCTCAATCAACATCTAAAGTAACTCTCGCTGAAAAGACGATCAGATACCAGAAGTCTGTATCTGATCGTCCTATTATCATGAGGTTCCTCACTGAGCCCTAACCACCATCAGCGTAGGTCTATCCCCGCTGCCGGTGACAACAGTTTTTTTAAGTACAGTAAAAGCTCTTTATTCGCGGGGTATATGTTCCAAAAATATGCCGCGAATACAGAAACCGTGAATACGGAATGGTAATTTATATGGGATTATATGGGATATGTTCCGTGACAAAATTTTGCTTTCATTCTGTTTGTTTACATTCTCAAAAACACCGATCGCGGCGAAGGCGGCTATATCAAAGTCCACGGCGATATCATTTAACAACATAATTTAGGCAAAGTTGTAATAAGATCTATTTTACTTTTTTTATTAGTCCATTTGACGGCATTTACAAAGTATATTGGGTAGTGTCGGTAGCGGAGTGCGGCATCCTTTGACAAGAGGCGGCAGTGCTAAGGCGGCGCGATCAATTTAGATCCGCGAATAACGAAATTTTTAGCCGTGAATATAGGAATTGGGTCGCATTTTTTTAATCCGCGAATAGTGAAAACGCGAATGAAGGAAGCGCGAATAAGGAGCTTTTACTGTATTGTAAAAAATATCTTAAGAACTGAAGTTTAGTAAAATTTTATAAAAATGTATGTTTAGATGAATATTACCTTTAAAGTCTTTAGTTTGTTCAATCTTGTTAGAGTCGTTGTTGTTGGAGTCGCCCTGCCCGCTGTCCGCGAGCTCGATGATCTTGAGGCGAGTGGGGGGCTTCTCGGGGGCGCTCTTGCCTAACAGGACCTCTTGGATGGGGATTTGTTTAAGAGGTCTCTGGAATAAAACATAATACATACATAGAATCACGAATATTATCACAGAATAAAAAGTAGTACTACGTACAGAAGGTTCACTCTCTAACGACTTTCACGCAAAGTTGAAACTTATCGAGTGACCCGAGCGTTCATATTCCGTTAAGCAACGCTGACTCGATATCGATTTGACGTCATGACGTCACAGAGCGTAGGGTTTACTCGCTCGCGCAGGGATTAGGAGTGTTGCGACTCGGCGCTCGGTGTTCGGTGCTATGGCTCGCGGCAACCCTTACTGCCATACGCTTAGGTGGCCTGCCTGAGAGGCGCGCCAAACGAACCTACCTAAACTGCGGAGTGACACCCCCCTGCTATTATCCCCGAAGGGTTAGTCAGAGACTAGGCAATGACGACAGCAAAAGCAGTCCTCTACCAAAGTCCACCTTTCACCAAATAGCGAAAGCACATGTGCTCAGCGTGACAGGTGGCGAGCCTATCGCCGCGCTATGCTGTTTGATGTATGTGCAGTATTTAGTCCGTTAGTCGCCTTTTACGACGCCCAAGGCAAGAGAGGGGGTGATCAAGTCAAGTCAAATTATTTATTCAATGTAAACCTTTACAGGCACTTATTGACGTCAATACTAATAATAAAAAAACAGTTAACTAACTTATAGTTAAGACTTAACAACTAATCTAACGAGCTATAGTCTGTGCCAGACAAATGCGCATCGCTACCCCCAGTACCAATGCACGTCGATAAAGAATCGCGTAGAACCAAAATATAAGCCGTGGTCATAGAATTGTGTAAACAAACGTATCCTAGTACGAGACAAAAATAGCGGGCAAGTGTCTCTCCCCTAGCGACACAAACGGCTAAAATTTATAGGTAATTTATCGTTTTTTTGGGATGAAAGGTGAAGAATGATTAATCATAATGAATTGTTAACTTAAGTTATTACTTTAGGGAATAAAATTAAATGTGATTTCCAATTATCGTATTGATATTGTGGTAAGTAATAGAAATTGGAAATAACTGAGTTTTTGAAGTAAAATAAAGTAACGGCTGAAATGAGTTTTGGAAAACATTAGTACCTAACTAATAAGGTTGACATTTTTAATAATTTAAATATCTTATTTTATAAAAACTTGAGCATAAAAAAACATCAAAAATTAATAAGCATAAATTTGTGTTTTAAGATTATTTCGTTTTTCGTTTTGGTACAAGCACAGAATAACTAATAGTACTACTGTACAGAAGGTTCACTCTCTAACGACTTTCACGCGAAATTGAAACTTATTGTGTAACCCGAGCGTTCATATTAGTCTGGTTTCTGAGTCGTAATCTCGTGATATTGGGCTTCCTAACGAACGAGTGAGGTCGCGTCTGCGACCGAACGAAAGTGAGTTAGAATGCCCAATATCACGAGATTACGACTGAGAAACCGGATATCGTTCCTAAATTAAGTTTTACTGATCACTGTTTTTAAGTATTGGTATTGGTAGATAATTACCAATTCAAATAATTTGTTTTAAAGCTGTACATTTAGGTAGTTAAATAGAATATGATTGTTGACAGTAAATTCCTTGCGTTGCGTTACGTCGCCGTCTGTCTCTTGCAAAACAGTGCCGGATATATGTATGATCAAATTACATTACTTATCTACCTAAAATTAGATATAGATAGTATTTATTCACGCTACGCGACACAGTTATTATTGCGGTATAATTAGTTATAATAATTGGAATATAAGGATTGTTCAATAAAAGTAAAAGTTCAGTTACCCTTTTAACGGGCACAGCATGTTCAAATTTTACATTGGTTTTCGACGTTCTGTTGTTTCTAAGTTTTCATATTAGAAAATAAAGAACACAAAAGGTACATTTATTTGGTTTATATTTCAAAAAATTCTTAGTGGGGCACTAAGTAAATTTCAGTAAATTTCGACGTGGCCGAGCTGCAGCGTACACGGTACATCCCGGCCACTGTCATTTCTTTGTGCAACTGTTTAGTTTCACTCGAATTTTTACTGTTTTTTAGAAAAAAGACAATAGTTTGGTAACTGTTTTTTTGTGAATCTTTCTCAAGAAAATGTAAAAATCCGAGTAAAACTAGATATTTGCACAAAGAAATGACAGTAATATGTTTACAAACATTCGTCATCGAATTTGGCTGGAGTATACGTAGCTATTTCTGGTTTTGGTAGGTACAGTCGACACATGATATGTATAATTATACTATACTTGTCGACCTTGACCGCCTTTATGCCGTAAGTACCTACTTATGCAGACACTGAGAAAAATAAAAGAATCCTATGTGCAGAAAAGAAAAAAATATCGATCTCCCATACTATTGTCGTCAGCTGATCTGACAGTTTTTATGGGAGGTCGACATTTTTTTGTCATTTTTGCACATAGGTTTCTTGGGGAAAGTTGTTCAGCTTCATGGGTGGAACTCACCCTTAATTTTTTTTTGACGAATAAAAATTAAGGGTTTATAATCCCGCAATCCCGCAAGTCCCGCAACTGAGCCATCCTATAGTTAAAATTAATACCCAATAACGTTATGACATTACATTGGTCGACCTCCTTGATCGAGTGGTTTGTACACCGGTTTTCATGGTGTCGCCATCTCTGAGGTCCCGGGTTCGATCCCCGGTCGGGTCAATTTAGAAATTATTGTTTTTCTAAATTGTCTCGGGTCTAAGTGTTTTCTATGTATAATAAATATGTAGTTAAGTATTTTAAGTATGTTTATCCATTGTCTAGTAACCTTCGAAGCTTCTCTTGGGCTAGATAATTGGTGTGATTGTAGGAAAGATTTATTTAATTTATTTATTTATCATAAAAATTAATTTGTACCTACTATAATGTTATACTGTATATTATTATTATTGTGATTGGTTAGTGTGTTGGAAGCTTTCTGTAAACTAGCATGTGGTGCCTTGGGGTGCCTGGTGAGCATTACAGACCCGTCACATTAAGTATTGTCGATATTTTTTTAAATATAAAAAAAAACTTTCCTACACTCACACCAATTATCTAGCCCAAGAGAAGCTTCGAAGAAACTCGTTAAATGGTTACTAGACAACGGATAAACATACCTAAAATACTTAAATACATACTTATTATACATAGAAAACACCCAGACCCGAGACAATTAAGAAAAACAATAATTTCTAAATTGACCCCACCGGGGATCGAACCCGGAACCTCAGAGATGGCGACTCCATGAAAACCGGTGTTTTTTTTTTTTATACCAATCCGGCAAATGACCCCACTCCACCTGATGTTAAGTGGAAATGAGGTCCAGGCGCGAGGACAACTGGTGCAGCGTAAGAGACGTAGCATCAGTCATCCTCACTCTGCCGGCCCACAAAGTGCTTCTTCACGCCTCGTTTGAAGGACCCTATGTCATAGGTAGGAGGGAATACGTGTGCTGGTAGACTATTCCATCTTTTGGAAGTGCGGCAAAGAAACTAGTCACCAAATTTCTTTGTGCGTGATGGAATGTTAGAGACAGTAAATTGGTGACTCCGGAGAGCAGCACGCGTACTCCTATGGAGGAAGGGAGAAGGAGGGATGAGGTCAAAGAGTTCTTCAGAGCACTCGCCATGGTATAAACGGTAAAAGACGCTGAGTGACGCAATATCTCTACGCAATTGCAAAGGCTCGAGAGTTTTAGTGACCTCTGCATTGCCGATAATGCGCACAGCGCGGCGCTGCAATCTGTCCAAGGCATCGAGAAGGTACTTTGCGGAGCCGTCCCAAAGGTGAGAGCAATACTCCACGCAAGACCGCACCTGTGTCTTGTATAATAGACACAACTGATCAGGCGTGAAGAATCGCCGCACCTTGTTCAGGACACCGAGTTTACGTGAGGCATTTTTAATCACGGTTTCGATGTAGTCCTTTTGGTTCAGATCGCAGCGGATATCCATACCGAGCATGTTAATACTGCTCTGCAGGCCTAGAGATGTACCCTGAAGAGAGGGAAGGGGAAGGAATGGCGACTTTTTCGCTGTGAACGCGCACACCTGTGTTTTCTTGGCATTGAACTCCACCAGATTATCGGAGCCCCATTTAGAAATGAGGTCCAACACCCGATCGAGCTCAATGACAAGATTTGCTCGCTTCATTTCGGTGTCTACCCGCCCAGCCGTTGGGTGCCAGTTATATCCCCCATGCACTGTGCTATCATCTGCATAGCAATGAATGTTTCCAAGAGGAAGCATGTCATTGATATGCAGAAGGAACAGCGTGGGGGATAGAACGGAGCCTTGAGGAACACCAGCGTTCACTGACATGAACCGCGAAGCGCATCCATCCGAAAGGACACGGATTCTACGCTCATGCAGGAAGCTGGCAATCCAGGTACAGAACTGAGCGGGCAAACCGTATGCCGGGAGCTTGGAGAGAAGAGCTTTGTGCCAGACCCGATCAAAAGCCTTGGCTATGTCAAGGCTAACTGCCAGTGACTCGCCACGCTTGTCAATAGCCTCACCCCAGAGATGTGTGACGTACGCTAGAAGATCACCCGTTGACCGTTTTGGCCGAAACCCATATTGACGATCGTGAATTAGGGAGTGATCTTCTAAGTATCGAATAAGCTGTTTGTTCAATATTCGTTCTAGGATCTTACACAACACTGAAGTTACGGCTATAGGGCGGTAATTAGTCGGATCTGACCGATCTCCTTTTTTAGGGATCGGTTGCACATTAGCTTCTCTCCAAGATTCCGGCACACAACCCGAAGAGAGCGAGAGACGGTACAGACGCGTTAACACAAGGGACAACTCCGCTGCACACATTTTCAGAACTATTGCTGGGATGCCATCAGGACCGTTAGCTTTCCGGACATCGATTGACTGCATTTCCGCACGGACATCACACGGCCTGATTTTAATATCAGACATTGTGTGGCCACAGTGAGGAATTGAGGGTGGCTGTGCATCACAGTCATCGATCCGGGAGTTAGCCGCAAAGAGTTTGGCCAGGAGATCGACCTTTTCCTGCGGCTTGTGAGCTAAAGTTTTGTCAAGACATCTCAGTGGTGGCAGCGAGGGTTGGCAGAAGTTGGATTGCACGGCTTTGGCCAGACGCCAGTAGCTACGGCTGCCCGTAGGATGCGTCAGGAGTTCTTGGCCTACTCGTGCAACGCGCTGGGCATCCACTCTAATGTAGGCCCTCTTACACGACTTGGTGGCATTATTATAGGCTGCTTTTAGCGAGCGAGTTTCGGGAGCCCCATGAGCTTTACCTCTGATCCAAGTGCGGTATGCCGTCTGTTTGCTCTCAACAGCGCTGGCACACTCGCGATTGAACCAGCGGTTGCGTCTGCCTTTGCTGATGACATAGGAGTGTGGAATATAGTTTTCCATTCCTAATACTATCTCATCAGCAACGGCAGTGGCGCTAGCGGTCGGGTCCTTCCCACTAAAGCGGCGCTGCCTCCAAGGGACGGATGCAAAATACTGCCGCATCCCGTCCCAGTCTGCCGACGCGTAGTGCCAAATCTGGCGTTTCGAAACCGCTGTTGGCGGGCGTGATGCCAAGGGCACTGTGCTGGATATCAAGCAGTGATCCGAGGAACCTAAAGGAGCTCGAATCTCCACCCGGTATCCAGCTGGGCGACTCGTCAGCAGAAGGTCGAGTAAGGAGGGCGCATGGCCAACTATGTCTGGGATCCTGGTGGGCTGGTTCACCAGTTGCGTCAGGTCATGCGTGAGAGCGAATGCGTGGGCAGTTCTACCAGCATGGTCTGTTTTGGAGGAACCTAACCACAACTCATGGTGGGCGTTGAAGTCCCCCTAAAACACCAGTTCCGCCGATGGAAACCGCTCCTGCGCATCATCTGCTACCCGACTGAGATGTTCAATTAGTCGAGTTGTCTCCATGTCGCCGTTATGGGATCGGTAGACGCAGACGTAGACACGGCAATGAGAGCCTAAGTCGACGTGTACCACTAGGAGGGAGAAGGAAGGGTCCTCCAGACAGCGCAGACGGCGACAGCAAACATCCGCCCGAACGAATAAGCAAACTCCGGCTTTGGCTTTGAAGGATTCTTCAAGCACAAAGCCGGGATAGTTCAGGTAGGTGGTGTCAGCTGGGCGTGTCCGTCAGGAACAACATTGCTGGCCGTGCCGTCTCAAGATGGTGGTGGACGGCATTGAGGTTTGCATGGAGTCCGCGGATGTTAGCGAACTCCACCTCAAACGGTAAGGTTTTGGTGGGGGTATGCACCGCTGTAGTACCAGTTTTGTTGTTAGGCGCTGTCATTTTAGGAGTGGAAAGAGAGAGGCGTGAATCGAAAAAATGATGCCGCGATGCGAATGGTCAAAGTGTGGTGGCCTGTTTCCCCAGGAATTTGCCCACAGACGAGTATTATTAACCTGCCGAAGGGCCCCCGAACCCCCCCGGGAATGGCCGCCGGGACCCCACCTTCCGGTCACCAACCGGCACGACGGACCACCCCGAGATTATGCGTGGCATGGTGAGGCAGCCTCACGAGCTGGTTAGGCTCGCTTGGGCCCCTGTACTGTGCCACGGGCGGCCAGCGGGATAACCGTTTCTACGGGTCTCCCTGGTCGGCAGGTTAACGAAGTCCTCCTGGCACTGGTTTGACGGAAGCCTCCACAGACCAAATACATCGCAGCATCATCCTCTCGAGCTGGTTATACGCTGGCTGATCCCGAAACGCGACCGACAAGCAGTCACTTGACGGGTTTTACACCATGCGTACGGTGGTCACCAACCAGACGGGTCAAGCCCTACCACCAGTGGAGCAGATCATCGCTCGAAAGAGTCCGTTAGTCGCTTCTTACGACACCCACCGGACAGAGAGAGGGGCGGCGATTGGTATTCTTTCTCCGTCACCGCACGGATAAAAACCACTCGACCAGGGAGGTCGAGAATATGAAACCGAGTTTGCGGTGCTCAAGAGTAGCTTCGCAATATAGACTAGAGTTAATTTTGCCACCGCCCGTGCAGCCTTCAGTTCACTTGCGTCGGAGTAGCACGTTTGTTAAGTGCGTTTGGGTCAGAGAAACCAGACCAGGCACGGGGCTATTTTTTATTACCTAAAGTTAAATGTATTTTTAATTCAAAATGAATCTTTATTCTGAATTGGTTAATGAAGCTGTTTAATACATATTTGGTTTTATTTTGTAAATATAAGGTGACTGCTAGAAACCGCAAGAAATTTCAAGGGCTGGTCAGGTCAAGTGTTTCAAACATGACAAAAATGTCAAAAATGAAATTCGTGTTTTTTCATTTTTAATTAAATAATTCATTCTGTAAATTTTAATTAGATTGTCTTTGAGTATCTTATTTATTTTAAAGCAATAACATAAGAAAAATAAAATGAAAAGCAATTAAAAATAACGATTATTTACAACGCGCGGGCAACGAAGTTCAACGAACTGCCGGCCGGCCGTCGGTTGACACGTCCGCGTCGTCAGCTGGGCATTAAGTACCAACGTTATGCCCAATTTACACGTATTAAGTAATTTAGTAGTTAACTAAATTTTAAGTGATTAGGTGGCATGTAAACACACAATTTAGTAGATAAGTCACTTAAAATTAAGTTTTAACCGCCTCCGTGGTCTAGTGGCTAAGCCACCGGTTTCAGATCTAGAGGTCCCGGGTTCGATTCCCAGCGGGGGGTACATCTTTGTGTGCTCGGTTTGGTTGGTGGTAGGGCTGTTAAGTCCGCCTGGCTAGCTACCACCATCTTATCTAAGTCTGTCGCCATAACAACGATGTTTATAGCATTATTGTGTTCCGACAGTTTGAGATAAGATAGCCAGTTCCTCAGTGGTTGAGGATTCCGGGTGAAGCGCGCTTCCACCTTCGGCCTTATCGTCACTTACCATCAGGTGAGATGAAGGCCAAGCGCTTACCCGTTAACCGTAAAAAAAAAAAAAAAGTTAAAATTTAGTTAACTACTAAATTACTTAATACGTGTAAATCGGGCATAACGTTCGATAACTTAAAATTAACTTAAAATTTAGTTACCTACTTGACAACTTAAGAGGCCTATTACATCTCGACTGTGATTTTTGCGTAAAATGGCCAATTTTGGCGTTATGGATCTCAGAAACAAAAATACATTAAAAATTATGACTTATTAAATAGGGTAGAATAGCTATTGGAAGATTATAATGTTATCTCTTATATAGTCGAATAGTACGTAGCGGCCTCGAAATTTTAAGATATAATTGATTTTATATAGGAAAAAAATCTTTTTCTATACCAAAAAACTTCGAAAATCGCTATAAGTTAACTGTGAATATCTCCTATCAACGATAATATTATTGAGCAAAATTCATACCAGAGTAATTGTTACTTCATGAGGAATAAAGATTTTATAATGAATTTATTATCCTATTTCGATAAAAACGATAAATACTACTGCAAAATTACTACAAAATGCGATGCGCCGGCCGTCCGAATTCAACTTATGCTGACAGAATGGAGATTTGTAATATTATGCACAAATTTATTATCCTATTTCGATAAAAACGATAAATACAACTGCAAAATTACTACAAAATGTATGTATTACAAAAAAAAGCTATCACACATTATGAGAAGATAGGTACAGCTACCTTTCCTTACAAATGAAAGATTAAATGTAGGTAGTTATCTAAGGTACGACCAACGACCCCACGGTGACCTTTCATGTCTTCGACAACTAAACTAAAATAAGTGTGTATTACCTATTTTGTGTTGTTGTTAGTCAAGCGTTATTTCACTATTCAGTTTTACCTACTTACACTAAATTAAGTTAAACTAATGTATCGCATTAAAGGCAACGTTTATACCTAAACTGCTGCGTAATTAATAGGTAGGCAGGTACTTACATGATGTTATAGAGCATTCCAGTATATTACATTAGCGCACAGGAAAGGTGATAAGCTTCCCACTGTCAAACTAATGTAATAATAATTAAATAAAAGTGAAAACCTGTGCTAAAATTTCGTAAATAAATTAAAATTTATTAAAGGATAAACTAGAACACAACTTTTGTGATCGGCACATAATTATTATTACACTAATCCGGCGTGCTTTAGGCATTTTTACGCACACGCGACGCGAATGCACCAGACAGAATGCATAAGTTGACTGCCGAAAAAATCAAAGATGCGAGATGCGAGCGAGCGACACGTAGACGCTGTGCGCATGGCTGTGATCTGCTGTCTCTTTCCAATTCTATGAATATGAAAGAGACAGAGTAAATTCTCATCGCTGCGGCAGGCGCTGCTACCAACTTTACGGCTTTAACTTAGAGATGCGATTCTCTAAGTTAAAGCCGTAAAGTTGGTACTGTTGGTACAGTGGCACTGCTGTGCTGAGTCGAGTCACTGAACTCACTTGAGTCTCATGCGCAGCGCAGCGCAGCAGGTGTGTGCAGTTTCCTCGGGAAAGTTTTGGTGTGTAGTGTGTATGTGAAGTGCATTTGTGTGTGTTTGTGTAGATTAAACTAATAACTAGTATGAGTTAATTCGTAAAGGATTAGTATTATAATGAATAGGCTACCGTGAATAAAGTAATCAGTTCAGTAACAAATGGGTGTTAAGTCGTATTAGACTTGTAGGTAGAACAGGTGGTGTTCTTTTAAACACGTTGAATAAGTGTAATAATAATGTGCCGATCACAAGAGTTATTTTAGTTCGTCCTTTAATAAATTTTATTTTTTTTACGTTATTTTGGCGAAGGTTTAATTTTTATGTAATATTACATTAGTTTGACAGTCCAAAGCCTGTGAGGCGTGATGGGAAGCTTATCACCTGAACGCGAACAGGAATGTTCGCTGATGTAATAAACTGGAATGCTATTTAACACCTTGTAAGTAAGTACCTACCGACACCTATTAATTACGCAGCTTGTTAGGTATTAACGTTGCCTTTAATTCGAGACATTAGTATGACTTAATTTAGTGTAAATAAATAGGTAAGACTGAATAGTAAAATAACCGCTTGAATAACAACAACATAACATAGGTAACTTATCACAATGCTTTAGGCTGTTTAGTTGTCGAGGACATGAAAGGTCATCTGGTCATTTGGTTTGGAGTTAGCGGCAAGTGCTTAGCGTGCGGACGCGATATTAGATAACTACCCATTGATCTTTCATTAGTAAGGAAAAATAATTGTAACTTCTCATAATGTGTGGTGTGATAGATATTTACTAGGATTGAATTGAAATTACGTTCATACATCATAACACTTATCATAATTACAGTTAAAATGTGGCGTTGGACTTAACTGCACCTTATACTTACGCACATTTCAATTAAAGGAAAATAAATGGGGTCTCGTGATTGCAGACTAACGTAGGTACTTACTTATCGCCCAGCTGACAACGCTTACGGGTCAACATTCGGCCGGCCAGCCGTTCGTTGCCCGCGCGTTGTAAATAATCGTTATTTTTAATTGTTTTTAATTTTATTTTACTTATGTTATTGGTTTAAAATAAATTAGATACTCAAAGACCATCTAATTAAAATATACAAAATGAATTATTTAATTAAAAATTTAAAAAAACATGAATTTCTTATTTGTCATTTTTGTCATGTTTAAAAACACTTGACCTGACCAGCCCAAGAAGTTTCTTGCGGTTTCTAGCAGTCACCTTACATATCACTAAAATAACAGAAAATATGTATTGATATATTTCTATAGTATTAATTTATATTTATATAATACTTTTATAAACGGGTCCATCAGACCCACTAACAAGCCGTGTGAGTTTTACCCACTAGACAACCCAAGGGTTAAATAAATAATAAATAAAGCGCAAAGTACAACTATTTATATGAGGGAGAAACTCTAAAAAAACAGCTAAGTAACAAACCTTCGACCTCAAATGCGGCGGTTTCTTCACAATTTTGATGACAGTCACATTCTCGCCGACGCCATCGCGCCACTTGTCTTCGGCGGGGCGCGGCGTCACGCGCGGCCGCGGCGGCACTATGGGCGGCGAGTCGGGCAGCTCCACTATCTTGGGCTGGGCTTTTGACTTGGCGAAGGGCTTGAATTCTACGGTGGGCGTGGTGGATGGGGACGACTTGGATTTGGACTGAAAATATATACAAATATTTACATTATTACCTACATAGATACATTACCCACCAACCCGCTTTGGGCCAGCGTGGTGGGTTATGGCTAGGGTTGCCGCCCGTACTCTAAAATAGAGTATTGTCCTCTTTTTCATGTAGGCATACTTTATAATCTACGACACCAATAAAGTACACTAAAATACTTTATTTACGTAAAAGACAAATAATTGTTAAATGTCGTAAAGAGCAACATGATTGAGACTCACCCCTTTGATCCCTATTCTAGCCTTGAGGGCATCCAGCTGCTTCCTCGCGGCATTGTTGTGGCTCCAGTGTAATCACCTCATTGATGATATTGTGAGAGGCTTGCCCACAGAGAGCCTAGTCTCTCGCGGGCGGTGGCACGTCGCTGCTTCATGAGCTGCTAGAATAAGTAACGTGATGTAAGGACTCACGCCTTTGGTCCCCATTCTAGCCTTGATGGCATCCAGCTGCTTCCTCGCCGCATTGTTGTGGGGCTCCAATGTGATCACCTCGCTGAGGTCGTGTGAGGCCGCCCGCAGGGAGCCAAGTCTCTCGCGGGCGGTGGCGCGTCGCTGCAACGCCTTCACATACGTAGGGTCGAGACGGAGCGCTTCCGTGCAATCGTTCTCGGCTTGGTGGAGGCTGGATTGTTATTAAATTACTATTTACATATGCATGTTACGACAAATTGACACAAAAAAAGGATTGATGCTGCCATTTTAAATACTCTTTATTGCACGCAATATTTGAAGTAACAACAAAAAATGCATATTCTTCTTATTCTTTTAAAACTTTATGATATTTGATAATTTATATCAGAGTGATTTTTATTTAACTCTTTACAGGGCATTGACAGTTTGACATCATATTTTAAACTTTAAACAATTGAGATAAGATTTAAAACCAATGAAAAATTTCAAAAAGCCCTTACCCAATAAAGGGTTAAGTACCTACTAATTAAATAAATAAATTAATGATTTATCTAATTGCTGAAATTATTTAATAAATTCCTTTATTATATCTACCATGAAACAGTAGAGATTTATAATCAAAGCATAAAACAACAATAACAGACCTGTCCTTCTTCAAGTAGCATAAGCCTCTGTTAGCGTAATAAATAGCATCATCTTTGACCAATTCTATGGCGCGGGAATAGCATGATATTGCATCGTCCCATTTCTCCTGTTTCACAAAGGTGTTACCCTGGAAACAAACAAATAGATCAATATCAAATTGTAGGCCAACTTACATGAAAACACAATAACAATAACATTGATTATAGCATTCAATACACAAAAAGTATCAAGAAGTAAGGGATCTTTATTACACTTCCTATTCACCTGTTTTTGTTACAGGAACTTACATTTTTTATGTTTGACTTGAATATATACCTAATAATACTAGAGGCCGCCCGCGGTTTCACCCGCGTGGTTCCCGTTCCCGCGGGAATATCGGGATAAAAAGTATTCTATGTGTTAATCCAGGTTATAAACTATCTGTATGCCGAATTTCATCCAAATCCATTCAGTAGTTTTTACATGAAAGAGTAACAAACATCCATCCATACTTACAAACTTTCGCGTTTAATAATATTAGTAGGATGAATAATGTTGATACAATTCTTTAGTTTAAGGCTAGGTGTTAGTGAAAAATTAAAATAACACGTTCTTAGAATTACTTTTTGAAGTAGTACCTATACAGTAAAATTAAAATCTGCGAAAATTATGAAATATTGCTGAGGCTTTATTCTGTGAAATACACCCGATGGAAACACGATTTGATAAAGTTGACTCGATAGAATAAATTCACAAAGTTGCATATTTTTGTGTCATTTTATCTTCTTTTCCAGGTTTTATTCTTAAAATAAGTGATTTGATATTATGAGTCATTTACCAAAATGAAGTTCATAGATAACTTGCGAAATAATAACCGATCGTTTTTTATTTATTACATCTATCATTTTTTAAAAATATAAAACGTGATTATTCGCGGCTCTTCGCTGTCTTCCTTACCGTCGTACCGTCGAGAGAGCGAGAGAGAAGCGCTCGAAATACCTCTCCTTAATCACATAAACATTTATCTATTGGAGGTTCATTGCTTTTGTATCATATACCTTGAATGATAATAATAATAAACTACTTACATGCTGTTACAGATAAAGAAGTAGATAAGATTAAATTGTTATTGTTTACAAAACTGCAATTAAAATATGTAAATAGTATGGAATTCTGCTAACTCCTATTTTTTATTAAATTTTTCAGATTCCATTCATCAAGAAATAATGGATTGTTTGTTACCACATTCACAAATATACGGGCTAAAACTAGGCTGTCTTAAAATAGATTTGTAAAAATCATAATTTTGTTTGGTATGAAAATGTTTAGGTGGATAAAATTATTTGCTCCCAAGTGTCAAATCAAAGAAATCGCATCTTGTGAAAATTCGTCAGAGGGTACTGTGTATTCATGAGGACAAAGCTCTGGGTGGGCCGATACTACTAATAATAAAATCTACATACTTAAATACATATAATCAGAACTGTTATTCCCGAAGGGTTAGTCAGAGACTATGCAATGAGGTCCTCTGCCATAGTCCACTTTTCACCAAATAGAGACTGCACATGTGCTCAACATGACAAGTGTTGAGCCCATCGCTTTTCTATGCCATTAGATGTATGTGCAGTCTTTAAGCCGTTAGTTCCTTTTACGTTACACAAGGGAAGAGAGGGGGTGGTAGAATTCTTCCACCGTTATGCGACACACAAAGCACAATAAATATTTAAACTTACTCTCTCCTTCTCATGCTGCGCTTCCTCTCTGAGTTTCTCCAGCTTGCTTTGCTGACTCTTCTTGCCATCAAGTGACACTGGACCCACTTCCTCCATATCTACGTCTTTACATGCTTTATCCTGTTAAAGAAAATGAAATGATTAAAAGGATTTAAAGGTAAGTTTATGCAGTTATGTTCAACTCTGGTTTACACAACCAGACAAATGGTATTTATTATTGGTAATTGGTATAAGTAAACTTAATGTTACATAGAGTTAAATCTTTTAAGATATGGAACTGTACAGTAGGTAGATTGAATTTAAAGTGAGGTTTCACAGCACATTTTGTTCGGGAAAGAATCAGGTGAAGTTCCAAATGGGTGTTAATTTACTGTCATTGTTTCCTATAAATGGCATTAATAAACATCACTTTTTTAATTAATAGAGTTGGCAATGCCTTCTCATTACTTTTTCCATTTACAGCATGAAACTACCTAATTAGCTCACAAGGAGCATAATTATGATAAGATTTTCACAGCCACTTAATCTTGCAGCACCACAGGTAGATATCATTTATGTTGTCAACTCTTTGTTATAATAATTCTATGTTAACACCTTTTTAGGATTTCATAACTCTTTCAACGAGAATGTTAATGGCAAATGCATTTAACAATATAATTTAGTAATAAGGTAGATACTTGTATTTAACAAAATGATAATTTTAATTCAAGAATCATATACTTATATGCTTTGTTTTATAATTACCCGCTTATTCATATAAAAAACAGAGGTTCAATCTCTCAACTACACTTTTGTAAGACAAAAGATTCACATACCACATCAAACTTGTCCCAAGAATTGTAGTCAAACGCGGATATACGTTTCTCTGGTTTTTTCCTCACAAGAATGGGCTTCTCTTTCTTCAATTTACTCCTAACCGGCGGTAGATCCTAACCTCAAAAGATTGCACCAAGGTTAATAACCCTAAGCCTCAAGTATTTCAACAAAGACATCACGTTTATTGATACCAAAATAACAATTTAAACGACTTCAACTATAGCGAGTGAGACACAGCCACTACAAAGAACATTTTAATCAAAATAGGCAACGAAACGGTTGTATCGACATGAGCGTTCGGATAATAAGAGGTAAAAAGAATCACAAATAAATAACATAGATATAAACGAGCGTGAATTAAAAGACCTGCTCTAAAACGCCGTTGAGTGCAGCCTCTTTTCTTTTCATTTCGGCTTCCCAGTTTTGCAAGTCGGTCATGTATGTTTGGAACGTTTTAACATTATCTCGCACTTGCCTTTGTACCTCGAAAGCTTTATCCATTTTAAGCACGGTTACAAAATTGTGAGAAAGCCTGCAGTATTTTTACCTGTTAGATCGATAAACTTATTTTGAGGTTGAGGTTGTCAAACATTTTTTCACGTTGTCATGGCGCTGCTGGCTGCTGGCTGCAGTTACGGTGTTGCCATTCTTCTCTTCGTACCTCGTACCGTAACCGTACCCATTGCGTAATAAACTATGGAGAGAGCATAAGTTGGCTATCTCTTTCTGCCTTTATCCATTACTATTTTGGTTTCGTTTTGGCCGTTGAGCTCAATGCTCTCCTCTGAGGTGGTAAGCGATCACATCGACACCCAATATGAATAACATTGTAACTCAATCTGACATGGTTTACAGCACGGCCATTTTAAAGGAGACAGTTTAGATTTTCATAGAAAGTCTTTATTAAAATGCAGCTGGACCAAAATGAATGAAAATCGGGAGAATGCAATATGCAAAACTCGTAGGAGTTGAAAAAGAAATCTTAGTCTACATAATTTGAAACTTAAATGTTTTTTTCATTTTTTACACGGCCACATTGTTTAAGTTTTATGGCAGCACTAGCACAAGCCATAAAGAAAAGATACAGTCCATTGAGCGCATGGACGTAATGGTTAGTATAATACGTCCATGATTGAGCTTTCTAACTAGAGAGAGCATAAGTTTGCTATCTCTTTCTGCCTTAATTAGTTCCGTTTCGGCACATCATGTTTACCCTAAGGAAAACATTGGATGAAAGGACCGTGTCGGTGAAACTGTGCAACGTTTTACATGGAGCCAGCGACACTTTGGCCCTAAACAAATCGCTGTCATTATTTTACCTACCAAATAATTATTTGTTTTTTTAGTTGATTATGTGTATATTTTAGGTGTACAAATTATTCCGGTGGGCTTAATTGAACAATGAGTTGTACAGTCAAACATTGCAGTAATAGAAATGAGTGACAAGTGTCTGGAATATCGTTTCTTACGCAAGTTTTTTGGTTTCGTGATGATTATTAGCAATTTACCATGCAATATTTGGATTTGTTTCTATTCAAAATGCTTAGAATGTTTGCAAATCTCTAATTATAGTCTTAAATATGTTTGCTTTTGGTTTAAATAGGTACGGAAATTTCATAAAAATATATCAACTTATCCTGTAATCAGTATTATCAGGTACTTCGCAAAGTTACCCCAAAAATACTTAGGTTTAAAATGGAACGAATAGCATAAAAAATAAATTGTCTAATTGAATTATATCCACCTGTACTTTTCACCTTTCCTATCTATTCGAGCGTTGTGCTCAGTCTGAGCGTGGTAGGGTAGAAAATACTAAATTTAATTTTAAGTTTTTAGGGGCGTCACGAGAATCAAGGCAGCCTAGTGTAAATTAACGTTTAATTTCTATTTATTTTAGATTTCCAAAGGATGAAACACTCAAAAAAATGATGATGGAGACATAAAAATAAAGAAAAATGAAACCTTAGCGAAATCGCGGCCACTTATCAAAACTTGATTACACGATTAAGGACTTGAATACTGACAAAAAAATAATGCAGAAGTAAGTACCACAAATCATAAAGTGTGCCGCTTCTGAGATTTTGGTGTCAAAACTTGCATTTCTTTTATTATTTCATTATATTTTTCCCATAACATCAAAATTTTTGTTTGTTTTTAACTTTTCTATTGGTTTTATCGTGTACGTCTGTGGTTTTATCAGTGACCGCGATTTCTCAAAATTCTCCTTTTTTAACCGACTTTAAAAAAGGAGGAGGTTCTATGTTCGACGTGTATGTTTTTTTTAGGAAGTGTATAGAGTGCCGCTAGCGGCACTGTATCTCCATCGGTTAGGGAACCGTAAGTTTTGCGGTATAATAGTGACGCCGCCTAAGCTGCCGTAAAGTTTTTGTTAGACAACAGAAATACTAGCTGCCCTACTCCTGTAGGACACGTGATAGGTTAGAAATTTAAGACAATCGCGAAGCGCAGCGTAGCGATTGTCTTGAATTTCGAGGTTATTTTTTTTAATTATACAACAGAAATCTAACTCCATGCAAAAATATCTTTTGAATATTATGTCGTCTGAACATTACGACAAATAAAAAATATGTTACGGTTCCCTAACCGATTGAGATAGAATGCCGCTTGTGGCACTCTATACGCTTCGTACTAGGATGCCGTCAATTTACGGCATCGTAACCGATCGTACTATGTTGCCGCTTGTGGCACTCTATTCACTGCCTACACTTTGTACTAGGATGCCGTAATGACGGCATCGTAACCGACCGTACTAGAATGCCGCTAGCGGCACTCTATCCACAGCCTTTTTTTTAATGTATGTCCAGCGATATCTCCGTCATTTGTGAACCGATTTTAAATTTTTTTTTATTATGAATTTTCGGTATTCCACAAAGATAAGATGAGGTATTTATGTTACAGGTTGTTTAATCTTCCAGTAGTAGCAGTACTGAAGAAACATTAGATCCGAGGCAACAATGCATCTTTTTCACTTAATTAAATAATCTTGACTTTGTTATTCAGATTGATCCTAATTTAAAAACAGCGAATAAAAGTTAAACTTACTTTGAAATTGATGTTAGAAAGAAATAATTAAGGCCACGGATTGTTTCATAAATAAGAGTCAAAGTCATTAAAATTTGGCTTCACGTGTTTTTTTTTCATTGACACAAAAATGAGAGGACTGTTATAACGAGACGTGGTAATTGTTCTTGACATTGTGTAACATTTACCCATATTTAGGGAATGAAAGTGAAAGCTGGCAACATTTTAGTAACGCACACATAGGCGACTTTTTTATACATGTGTGAAAAGGACATTGTTGAAGTTAGCCGTGAGTTAGCCTAAGAACCAACACATACATAACATACATGATAATTCTTAGCTTATTTTTTACGACAGTTATCAGTATTTAGATTTTGGCGGACACTTTTAGACAGGTAAACAAAATTAAAAAGAACATTTTGGACAATAATATTGAGTACCTATCATTTTTTTTATTATGGGTTGGGTATTGAGAGTCCAGTGCATTCAGACAGTGAATAAAAGGATTGTGACCAAAACATTTATAATATGTACAAACAAACCTAATAATATTATGCATGCATGGCTGACTCAATATACTTAGTGCCAAATACTCCAAGTATCATTAGAATATTACTATACATCGCATATTCCAAACTGAAAATGTTAGTCGACTCAAGATTCTTTTGCTTTTCCAATGAGGAGAATTTTACTAATCTGCGGTGCTGTGTCACTCGCTGACTGACGTTACTGTAGTCTGCTCTCAGAACAATAAATAAAGCTTCGAGTTAATGAGAGTCTGCTGTACACAGTGTTGCCATATATACGGATTTAGCCGTAAAATAATGTCATTGTTCAAACCGGACAATGAATGCACACATTATATGTCTGTGATGCACACGGATTTTTATACGGAATTTTCAGGCAAATGCTTTTAATGAGTAAAACTTTTAATAAGTAGCACCTACTAATAGCTTTTACATTTTATATGATTCTACGTAAACTAGCGAGTCTTATTTAATTTTTATAGATTTTTACAGAACTCAACCAGCAAACTGCATAGTAAAAACTATGGCTTTGAAGACTCCCATTGAGATATTTTCTTGGTCGGCTAATATGAAAATGAGAGCCAGAGAGAGTTAATGGTGTTATTTAGTGTTTGTGCACGCAAGACGTAAAACACTTTGTAATGAATGAATCATTATTGTGTCTGTCTGACATCCATATTGTTTTAGTGTGTTTTTGCCGTTATTAATTATCGTATTACTTTCATTGATATATTTATATAAAGGTAGTTGTAAGTATGTATATACATACCTTAGAGTTTCAACCTAGACCTTAAGGAAATATATTTTTTGTTTGTATGTTACATGTCTTTAACCTGCTGTGTGCATTCAAATAAAATAAAACTTCCCATACGGATTTCATACGGAATTTGGCAGTTATTACGGAACACTGGCTCTAAGATCTGGCAACACTGGTTGTGCAGTTCTTTGGCAAATAAAACAAAACATCAACATCACTTTTCAAATTCTCTCAAGAAGTTCGTGCGATATCTCAGTAAAGTCTCACATCTTTACTGGAACTCAAGTGGTTTGGGGGGAATATCATTTAACATTAAACCCAAATTAAGCTTAGCTCATTGATTAAACCGAACGTTCATATTATCATCACTCGTCATTATCATCAGTTTAAGCTTAATCAATGAACTCTAATAATACGACCAAAGTACCTACCTATCCTTGGTCAAGAAAACAAAAAGTTGTCGTTCTGAACTTCTTAGCGGGAAAGTAGAGCGTCATGTCTGCAGTTTTGTTTTATTTTCTATAATTAATGTTTTTAGCACTACACATTGAAATGAAACCCTTTTTTACGGATTAACTTGCGTTTAATTTACTATTTACATAGTTTTTATATTATCCTGACGTTTCGAACCCAGGCCACAGGGAGACTGAGGTGTTGGTCGTCTCATAGTTAGAAGTTATTTGCCTACCGTCAATCATTTTTATATCTAACCGGGTGCGTTCAAGTTTACACAATACGAGCTAACAATATTTTTAGGTCTGGCAATGTGTTGCTGTTGGGGCTGGGATTTGATGACCTGTATGATGGGGTCCCAGGCAGGTGGTAAATTCCAACTTTCCTCTCTATTTTCAATGTTTTTTAATTTCAATAGCCTGGCGTATCGTTGTTCCTAGGTGAGTATTTGAGGTTTGTCAAATCTGATGTAATGGTTGGGTCCCTCGAGAGCATGTTCACACACTGCAGACTTATTTTCGCGCTTATGCTTAACGTCGGCTATTGTTCTTTTACGCGGGTTCCTACACTTTTCTTTGTTTACCCGATGTACGAGAGTCCACAGTCGCAGTCCAGTTTGTACACGCCTGCATCTTGAAAGGGTATATTGCACTTGACAGGTCGTAAGAACTGGTTGATCTTCTTTGGCGGCTTAAAGTAAGTATTGATTGAAGCTCGCTTCAAGATGTGACCAATCTTGTCAGTGACGACTTTCATATAAGGAAGTACAGCAGGTTGGCGCTCGACTGTGGTTGGTTTTTTGCGTTTTTTGTGACGAAGCCGCGGTACTTGCAGTTTGTTATCCTGTAGTACATGCTTGACATGCTGAAGTTCAGCAGCCAGATGTTGGGTGTCACAGATGCCGCGTGCTCTCAGAAACAAAGATTTCCCTACAGTACCTAGCCAACTGTCTAGGAAGGTGGTGAGAATCACCATTGAGGTACCTATCTGTACCACGGATCCTGTAAAGGGTTCGAAACGTCAGGATAATATAAAAACTGTGTAAATAGTAAATTAAACGCGAATTAATCCGTAAAAAAGTGTTTCATTTTAATGTTTGTAGATTATTAATGTGAAATAATGATGGATTATTTAAGTGTTAGTGAACGTGCATGAGTGTTGGCAAATAAAACAAAACAGTGCAACAGCACTTCTCAAATTCTTTTTAAACATAACCTCAACATAATTTTAAGCTTTTCTTGATATTTAGGTTCTTAAGAGTCTCCGTCAAAAATCTTTTTTTTTACAGTCATTTACTTGCAATTTCGAACCTAGAAAATAATATTTCATAATTGTTGATTCTTAGGCTAACAATGTAATAGGCGCAGAACATTGTCTTTGCGCATCGAAGTTACCTCTATAGTTATATAACTCAACGATAGAGTCAATCAGTAACAGTCAGTGCTTCCACTTTCATGATTTCCTTTCCCCACGCCACAACTGAGATTTCCCCTTCTCAGGAATTTTTTCCCCTCAAAATTTATTCTGTAAGTAAATTTCAATCAGCGAAAATTTTGCGCGGGGGGGGGGGGAGGGTTCCGCGGTAATTGAGGCAAAATCGAGATTTTGCTTCTCGATTGCGAAGCGCCTACAAAAATATTCTAATTTTGAGATTTTTTCATAGATGGCATTGGGTGTAGGGTAAGATGGGAGAATGGCGGTCACTTATGCATTAAACGAAATATCTTCGTACTTGAAGGACTTACGGTAAAAATAACAGAATTTTACATAGCTTATTTAGTGGACTTAAGTTGTTTAAGATGCATACTTTCAATATATTAAGCTTTTGTAATTGTTTGATAATTTTTTTAAACCTTTCGGTAACCGCCATTATACGCAACCTGAGGGTAATGGCGGTCAACTATATTAGTATTACTAGTCATTATTATTAGGTACTGCTAGATTACTATTATTAATAGACATAAAATCTCCATTTCTCTTCCTCATCATGTATCAATGATGCTGAAAAAGCGACTACATTAGACAAACTGTCTACTGTACCAGTTCCTGATCTTGCTCCCTTTGCATTTGACCAATTATCGGATTGTGATGTTAAAAAGAGCTTGCTGTCAATTACTTCCAATGCGGTAGGCGGTGACGGTATTAGTCGCAATATGTTAGTGCCAATCCTTGATATCGTCCTTCCAGTCCTCACTTTTATTTTTAACAGCTCCATCTCCAATGCTGTATTCCCATCCTCATGGAAAGACGCTCAGATAGTTCCTTTGCCTAAAAAATGTAATCCTAAATCGTTTGCTGAATACCGACCTATTTCCATTCTCCCTTTCCTATCCAAAGTCCTCGAGCGTCTGGTCCACAATCAAATAAGTAAGTTCCTTTCCCATCATAATCTCCTAAACCCACTCCAATCCGGCTTCCGTCCAGGCCACAGCACTGTGACTACTTTAGTCAAGATCACCGACGACATTCGCCTTGGCATGGAAAACGGTCACCTAACTGTGCTTACGTTGCTGGACTTCAGCAATGCCTTTAACACAGTTGACTTTGACATCCTTTTATCTTTGATGCGCTCACTTAACATATCTCCAACGGTAATTGAGTGGTTTCACAGCTACCTGTACGGACGCAGGCAAAGGGTTCGCCTTGAAGAGAAATTCTCTGCGTGGTGTGACTCGACGGCTGGTGTCCCGCAGGGTGGCGTTTTATCTCCTCTCCTCTTTGCTATTTTTATCACTTCTATTTCCGAAAACCTTTCTTCCTCCTACCACCTATATGCAGACGATTTACAAATTTATTGCCAGGCACCACTTGGTAATCTCGCCGAGGCTATATTAACTACCAACGTAAATTTGAAACATATTGTAGATTGGAGCCGAGCCTACGGACTTAAAGTCAATCCAAGCAAAACGCAGGCTATTGTGGTCGGCAGCTCCAGGTTGCTTTCCAAGGTAAACTGGGAAACCCTCCCTAAGGTTACATTTGATGGAGTGGACATCCCTTTTAGTAAATCAGTTGCTGACTTGGGCGTTATTATTGATAGCTGCTTGAGTTGGGGGCCGCAACTACAAGCTGTCAGTCGCAAGCTCTACGCATCTTCGGCTTCTTTAAGAAGACTGCGCAACTTTTTACCCACTGCCACTAAAATTGCGCTAACACATTCGCTGCTTCTTCCCGTTTTAGACTATGCCGACGCCTGCTATCTTGATCTCTCGGAGGACCAGCTAAATAAACTTGAGCGCCTTCAAAATCTTTGTATTCGATTCATATTTGGCTTACGCAAGTATGATCATGTTTCTGAATACCGCGCTAAACTCAAGTGGCTTCCTATTCATCTTCGCCGGAATACTCACATCCTCTCCCTTCTATATAACATATTGTTTAATCCCATCTATCCTTCCTATCTAAAGGAACGCTTCAGTTTCCTTTATTGTTCATCCTCGCGCTCCTTACGGTCATCAGAAAATCTATCCCTTAAAACCCCTCTTCACAACACTACCTTTTACGATTGTTCATTCACCGTTGAAGCTGTTCGTCTCTGGAACTCGCTTCCAGTTGCGATCAGGCGTGCTAAAACAATTCACGCATTTAAGGTGCACGTGAAGAATTTCTTCCTTTCCCTTTAACCCTATCCTGCTGCATAGCTGTCATTGTCCGCTACATCCTACCTGAGACTATTATATTTAAGCATTTATATGTATGTACGAGTATATATAATTGTTACACCCTATTATTTATTTATTTTATAATGTTATGTATTATGTTTTGGTTCTTATTAATTTGCTTTTGTTTTTAATTGTTTTACTTTGGTATGCACCTCCGATCTTTGAGTGTATAAGTTCTCTCCATCCGAATGGTTGTCTGGCAGAGATCGCTTTAAAGCGATAAGACCGCCAAATTGTAACTTTGTATTTGTGCTCATTGTTATGTGTTATGTAAATGTTTGTGGTGTTAAGTTACAATAAAAGTATTGTCTGTCTGTCTATAAAATCCAACAAGCAATTATGTTACACTAAAACATATGTAATAAATGACTTGTACAAAGATATTGAATTGTTTAATCACTTTAAACTTACCTTTAGAAGAAATTTTAAAGTTTTTTTTAACCAAGCGCGTCCGAAACTTGAACCAGCTGTCAAAGTCACACTTCACAAAGAAACAGATTAGATTAGATTAGATTTTGATGTGACCGGCATTGTCCACTGACCGGCATTCCCCCATCTTGCCCTAAGTGCCAAACTTTTTTTCTTTACAAATGGGACCTGTGTGTATCCGATCGTAGGAAATGTTAATGTCGGTCATCTGATTAGCTCCTGTCATTTCAAATGTTAAGATTTGTCTGATAAAAATATTACAAAGTACTTTAAAAATGAGCGATACAAGGAATAAAACTAAAAAAACTAGACAGAACTAGACTAGACTAGAAAATCTTTGAAAGTAGGTACGAGGAAAGAATTATGTAAACAGGAAAAGAAAAGTTATTCCGGCAAAAAGGTCACCTTCTATGCTGGTCAGTACCTACATTGTTATTGTTAATTTATTTTAATATTGTTTCATTTAATTTTACAATGAGCGATTTTCCGAGATCAAAAAAAAAAGAAATTGGTTCGTAAATGACTTCATAGATGGCGCTTAGCATAGATTAGTATGGCGCATGGGAAAAGGCGGGTTCATGAAGAGCACGTGTATGGCTGCGTAATATTTATTCTATTCCAAAATAGAAATAGGTCCTGGATGTCCTGAATATAAATAGGTAAGGACTTACTATTTTTTTATTCTTTTGGTAGACAAGTAAAAGTGTAGAATTTATTACAGCCCTTAGGTAGGTACGGCTGGTGGCCGGCTTTTATAAAACGACATCTATCGGGTGTTTTTGAACTAATTTTTACTTTTTAATTTGGGCTGTCAGAAAATCGCCCATTGCGTTAAGCAAATATTTTATTACAGAAAATATGCAAATGTTAGAACCGATGAAAAAAAAAGAAAAAAAATAAAAGAAAAGAGAAAAAAGAAAAAAAAAGATAGAAAAAAAATAAAAAAAATAAAAAAATAAAAAAGGTGAATAGGAAACTTTTCTAGTAGAAAGTATGATTGCTTACTTACTATTACCACCAGAATATCAAGAATTCTAAAGGAATTTGTCTAATAATTGTCAAAATGCAGCATAGGGGCTAAGCACTAACTAAAATAATAATAATAATTTAAAAATTAAGGCACTTTGCTCCAATGCCATTTGTTAGGAAACTTAGCCCCAATGAAAGGGTAATATCTTGCAATTTGACCTATTTCTTAATTGATTTTAAAAATAATGTTTTTTTTATAAAAATATGTTCAAAAGTAATGTGAATAATAAGTATAGTATAAACAGTACCTGTTTAATTTGGTTTTTGATAATGGAATGCCGCTTTCAAATGATGACTAAAAAACAAATTCATTTTTATATATTTCTCGATAATTGTGTTTTGGCACTTAGCTCATTTGTAAATTCCAAGCCTCAATTCGTAAGCATAACATTTTTATTAAAAAGTAAATAAAAACTTTTTTTTTTAACATTCCAAATCAGTCAAGAAATCGAAAATAATAATTATTTATTTATTTGACAGACAACAAAGATCCAGTAGTGTTAGTATACAATATCTTAAATTCTAAGTTAGTAAATGATATTAAAAAGAGACTTAACCCTACACACTAATTGGCTAATCAGCGGACAGTCCCCACGATTAGCTATACGCTCCATGACACTGTTGCGGCTGCCACGAACGCGTCGCAGCATAGAACCTGCTTTTCTGCGCAGTATGGCCGGGAAACTGTCGACCTGCGCATCCGCAAACATCCCTGACGCACTACACTGTCGCGGCAGCCACAGCAATGCCCTGAACGCGTTATTATATTGCACGCGAAGGACGCTGTACGACTTTTGGGAAAAGTTAACCCACAGGCTGCTTGAGTAAAATGATGTACAGTATGTTTTAAAAAGTGTAATTTTAACAGTGTCAGAACAATGAGCAAACCTGCGAGCCAACATATTAGCCCTTTTTGACAGCGACCTTCGCTCTCGCTCGATATCAGCGTCATCCGTTAACATATCTGTAATTATGTGACCCAGATATTTAAATTGATTCACCTTGCAAAGTGGTGCACCATACAAACTAATAGGAGGTACAATAGCGGGGTATTTACTTTTCGCTTTGAACACCATATATTCGCTCTTTGTGGTGTTATAAAGCAAACCATGAGCAGTTACGTAGGATTCACAGATCTTTAAGAGCCTTCTGAGGGCACTGATCGGGGGGCCAGCAACACCATATCGTCCGCTAGCTTATGTTATTTACGCATACACTCCCGACGTGACAACCGACACGCGTGCTGCTGAGCCCCTCTATCAGCGCGTTGATGTACAAGTTAAATAACTTGGGTGAAGTTAGCCCCCCTTGCCTAACTCCACATTCCATCCTATACTCCTCAGAGTAGACATTAGCCCATCTTACACGGTTGCGTTGGTTCCTATACCAGTATTCAAACATAGAAATGTATTCTGCCGGTAAGCCAACCTGTCTCAGCTTTAACCAGAGCATGTCGTAATCAACCAGATCGAACGCTTTGGACAGGTCCAAGAAACAGGCGTAGACAGGCGTCTTTCTGTCTCTGTAGTACTTGATGGTATGCTTGAGGGCCAGTATAGCGTTTTCGGTAGATAATCCCGGCCTAAAGCCAAATTGTAGATCATGGATATTCAAATATTTACTCAGCTTAGCATCAAGCACACCATCAAGCACCTTGGCCACTACGGTTGCCAAAGAGATGGGCCTGTAATTCGACCTGGCTGACACGTCGCCAGTTTTGTTTTTGACAATGGGAACCACTATAGTCTTTATCAGTTCTTGTGGCAAATACGAATGCACCAAACAGATGTTGAACAGTAGTGCCAAAACTCTAGAGAGGTGTGGCCCCGCGTTCTGAATGTGCTCGATGCTGAGACCATCATGCCCCGGAGATTTTCCGCGAGTCATAGCTTTGATGATCTTTTCTATTGAGTTGCTAGTTATTAAACTCACAGGGGCACAACATGTATCAGCAGCGAGCACAGTCCTTGTCGGATTAAAAGGTGACTTCACAACAAATTGACTTTTAAACAGGTTAGCTATCTCCATTGGATTACTTACACCATCAACACTCACAGGCAGGCCAGGCCTCGGATTCATTTTACTTGTAGACTTCCAAAATTTTCCAAAGTCACGATTTTTATGGTGTGATGCTAGAGCATCCATTCGAATCTGCTCCTGGTGATTTTGGCACCATTTTAATTTCCCCTTAAAGACTTTACGACTTTGTATCATTTCATCATAAAACGTACCACTTTTAGGTTTCCCATATTGAACCCACACAAGAAACTTAGACCTAGCCTCTCTGTGAGCAGCACCTACATGCTTGTTCCACCCTTGAATTTTTCTAAATGGTCGATTGCATTTAGATTTAACCTTATAAGTCTCAGATGCCGAACAAGCTATAACAGATATTATACGATCATAAAGTTTATCAATACAGATTTTATGTTGTTCAATATTACAATGATTATGACAACAGTTTTGCAACTCATCCGGAAAATCTGTTTTTCTGAGTCTTTCATGGCACAATTTTTTGTATTCATCAACCTGGCTACTAGATCTTACGCCCCATTTTATGGTGTTAGGGGTAACATCCTCCAAATTAATTTTACTTCTAACTGTGTCTAAATTACAACTGACACGTAGCGGGAAATGATCGGACCAGTAAACATCGTACATCACATTAGTACTTGTGACACATTGCCACGCAGATTTAGTAACTAGACAATGATCCAACCATCTCCTGCTACCGTTACATTCACTAATATATGTATAAGTGTCTGAAAAAATGTCTAATACACTTACATCGGCACAAATCCATGATTGATCACCACAAAAGTTACACAACTCGTTGTAAAATGATTCGTTAGGATGCGCATTAAAATCACCCAGAATAAAAACGAATTGCACATCATTCTCTTCAATTATTGCGTTTATCACACAGGAGGACAACATTTATTTAGGCAGTCTGTAAACTCACTAAGATTATCACGACAATCCGTTGGCATATATACGCTACACACAATCAAAGGTTTATTGTCTGTAAGTGCAACCCTAATAGCACAGATACGCGGATTCGAGCACGGGATTACAGAAACGTTTGGAAAAACACTTTTTCGCCACAACAACGAAAAGGTAAATTCCTATGTTTTTATGATTTTATATGATTTATTATTCTAAAACACGGTCGTAATGTGCATTTATAAGAAAGGTGACCCGGCGTTTTATGCTTGGGTTGTATATTTTTTTAATTTTTTAATCTGTAATTCAATATCTATTATGCAATATCTGTCAACAAATGACAGTTTTACAGCCGCTAGCTGTCAAATCAAACATGACGTAACGGCCTTGTTGACATTTCTCTTTTTTAAAAGCAAAAAAAATATGGTTTATGTAGCCATGCTAGACATTTTTAAAGTAACATGTCTGTTTTTGAAGACTCAGTGTTTCCATATTAAAAAATATTAATAATTAAATAAATCTTATCCGCGATTCGATAAAAATAAGACAAAACTTGGTTTAGGTAGCAAATAATATTAGCTTTACTTTACTACCAAATTCTATTGTATAAATGTTTTCTATGGAAAATGCCGTTTCTCCTTTTAGAGGTAACTTTAGGTTTTTTTTCTATCGAGCCAAATGATTCCAATTGCGTTTTGACTTCGTTCATCCCCTCACACTTACGCTCTGTAATAGGTACACATTGAAAGTTTCAGTGCGAAATATCTAATATATTTTGAATAAAAACTAATAGAAAACAGCCAATTTTCCGTTTTCACCGCCTAAGGCCTCCTTAAAATATCCTGCATGATTGTGTTACGTTCCGTAACATGCAGTGTTCATAATAATCATTTTTGGCGCCAGTTAAAATAAAAAAAATTCTTATGATTTTGGGTGAGATCAAAAGGTACGTCAGCTGGTCCCCGTTACACATGACACATTTGAGGCTAAAAAGGTATGTCAAATGTGTAAAAAATTAAAAAAAGTATACAACTTAAGCATAAAACTCCGGGTCTCCTTTCCGCAAACATGATTTCCCCTCGATTTCCCCTATTCATCTCTTTCCCATTTTTCTTCCCCTCTGGACCCTAATTTCCCCTCAAAAGGGGAAGTTCCCCTCATTGTGGAAGCACTGGTAACAGTGTGTCGAGTTAATAAACAGTATCGATATGTATCGCGGGCAATGGGGGATTTTCCGAGATAATAAAAAAAAGAAATCGGTTCGTAATAACTTCATAGAAAGCGCTTAGCATAGATTAGTATGGCGCTTAGTAAAAGGCGAGTCCATGGAGATAAAGTGTATAGCTGCGTAATATTTATTCCATTCCAAAATAGAAAATAGGCCCTGAATGTCCTGTATGAAAATAGGTAGGTACTATTTTTTTATTTTTAGTTGACAAGCAAAAGTGTAGAATTTATTATAGCCTCAGAAACAGCTCGGCCTTCATAAAACGCCATCTATCGTGTGTTTTTGAACTAATTTTTAATTTTTTAATTTGGGCTGTCAGAAAATCGCCCAATTTAACGATTTTAGATATTTTGCAACAGATAAGTACTTACTTATTTCATACGATATTAAAAACAACGGTAAAACTTATGAATCGAGTCGCCTGAATTGGGGGTGGGGAGAGGGTGGAGGGGACAAGTAGTTTTTAAGTTATGTTAATTTTTAAAATATATGGTAATTTACAAAAACATCGTTTCTGGCGCTTCGCCGGCCGCTCCCGCGGCACGCTCGCTTCGCTCGCTCGGCTCACGCGTTTTTGGTCAACATACTAACTTAGCCTAACCTTGATTTTTCTAATCGTCAAATTGACACTTTTGTTAATAAACTTAACTCTGTTCACCCCAAAAAAAAATTCAAATTAGAGTTAGAGTCCAACAAATCCCTTAACTTTTTAGATTTCACCATAACTAGAGTTAACAATAAACTAGATTTTCAAATCTTTCGCAAACCCACTCATACTGACAATATTATTCCTGCCTCTTCTTGTCACCCATTACAACAGAAATTAGCTGCCTTCCGCAGCTATGCCCATAGATTAATTACGGTGCCGCTGTCCGCAGATAGTTATGTCAAAGAACTTAGCATTCTTTATCAAATCGCGCTTTCTAACGGTTATTCTAAACAAACAGCTATTGATAGGTTAATTTTAAATAAACAGAATAAAAGGGCCCGTTTACTACTTTATGCGTGTCCCCCCAAACGTATTAACAAATATGTAGGTAGTCTGACCTATTTAGGCCCTATTTCAGATAAAATCGCGAATATTCTTAGAAAAAACAAAATTTTTACTACTTTTAGGACAAATCAAAACGTGCGTCATTTCTTTGTTTGGTGAGTCAAGTGCTTCTTTGTAAGAAGTTGGTTCTTTTTGTTTGATAACATCATCTGCAGCTGACAGTAAGAAATCGTCAAATTTTTGTGGTGGGTGTAATAGCGATCTGTCTCGAAGTGTCCGTGTTTCAACAGGTTCATCAAGTTGGTGTTCATCGTTATCAGCTCGAGGTTCGTCAGGTTGTTGTTCTTCGTTTTGTTGAAGAGTGCCCTGAGTATTGTTTTTTTCCTGATCTTGATCATTTTCAATCTCAGCCTGTTGTTCAGTGTCTTCATAGATACTATCGTTTTGATGATGTTATCGTTTGTATCTTCATCGTTTTGAAGTTCAATTTCGATAGATTGTGAATTGTTCCTAGACGCTACTCCTTGCTTATTCATAGCTTCAATTTCAATCGTCTCCGTTTGTGTTAGAGGTATTGGTTGAGTATGAATGTTTTCATAGAAGTTGCTCTTTAAGATTTTCACATCTCTCGAAATGACGGTCTTGTGTTCAGACGGAATGTAAATTTTATAGGCTTTGCTTATTTCTGAATATCCCACAAATACACCAGGTGTTTCTTTTGGAGCAAATTTATGTCCTCTGGGACCTTTCTTCAGAACAAAGGCTTTGGATCCGAATGCATGTAAGTGGTTGATGCAGGGCTTTCTTAGCACCCATCTTTTAAATGGTTTTTGATTGTCAATAGCATTGTTGATACTTGTGTTTGCTAAGTAGTTAGCTGTGTTTATTGCTTCAGCCCACAGATGTAATGGTGCATTTTCATCAATAACCATCGTTCTGCCTTTTTCCACAAGGGTTCGGTTTTTCCATTCTGCAATACCGTTTTGTTCAGGCGTATAGGGTGCGGATAGTCATTGTCCAATCCAGTTTGCCTTGAGGTAATTTTGAAATTCTTTATTAATGTACTCAGTTCCATTATCAGTTTGTAGGAACTTTATTTTATTTTCAGTAGAGTTCTCCATTAGTTCTTTATATTCCTTGAACATCTCAAGTACATCAGATTTGTTTTTTAGGAAGTATACGCGGCCATATCTGCTGTAGTCGTCTATAAACGTCACAAAGTATTTGTTGTTTGCAGTGCTTGGAGTTCTTATAGGGCCACACACATCACTGTATACAATTTCCAATCGTTGAGTTGTTCGTAGCGTAGTTCTATGTTTGGGGCTTGGCACTCGTGTCATTTTTGCTTGAATGCATGCTTCACAGTCAGATGCTTTTTCATCTTTGTTGAACTTTAACCCAATCAGCGTCTCATTTTTCAAAGATAGAAGGAGGTCGTTGTAGTTCATGTGTCCCATTTTTCTATGCTACTCTCCAATGGAGTTGTCTGGAGTCGTCACCATACTCGTTTCTGGGTTTTCAGTACAGTCATTAATAACTTGTGTTTTGACGTAGTAGAGATTGTTTTTCTTCTCTGCAGTCATTAGAGTTTTGTTATTTTTATTACTTTAGCTTCATTTCCAGTAAAGGTGACAGTGGCACCGTTTTGTGTCATTTTGGAAACAGAAAGAAGATTCGCTGTGAGGTTGGGTACATACAGTGTTTCTAGTAGACTTACTGTGTGGTCTGTATTTGTTGCGACTCGGAATGTCCCACGTCCTTTAATTTCAGCGGTTTGTTGCTTCGAAGCTAGGTTAAGTTTGCGTGAATCTGCATTCAACGTGGTGAAGCTTTCTCTTGCGTAGGTCATGTGAGATGTGCATCCGCTATCCAATACCCAGTCCTTGCGGTTTCCATTGTTGGCAGTCAAGAGACATTCGTCGGTATGATGTGTCGTTTCATTTTGACCCTTGCATGTCATTTTCTTAGATTTGTTTTTCTTCGACCAGCAGTTTGAACATATTTTGTGATGGCTTTTCTTAAAATTGTGTGCTCTTGTTGCATATTCTGCATTAAGCGTAGACAGATTCTTGTTGAGTATGAGTACTCGTGCTTGGTTCCATTTGTGAGTATCGAGCCTCGCTTTCCTCAATAATCTTCGTTTTGAGCTCATCTGGTTTTGGCAGTGTGTCTCTGCTCTCAATTGCGATTCTGAAAGGCTGTACAGCATCATTATCGTGAGTAGATCATCATTGATGTTTATCTGCATGTCAGCAAGTTTATCAACGATGTCCATAAATTTGTTTATATGCTCACGAACGTCATTGCCTTCTAGTTTTGTTAGTATTAACTGCTTTAGAAGAGATGCTTTAGGAACTGGACCTTTGCTCGCGTAAATCGCTTTTTGTTTGTCCAAAATTTCTTTTGCAGTTTTGCATTGCTTTATTTGTTTTAGCTCTGAAGGAGCTATTAGAAGAATAAGGGTTGACTTAGCTTCTTTCTCCTTGTCAATTTCTTCAGTACCAGCTTTTTCAGATATGTTTTCTTGCACAGATTTCCAGAGTTTATCTTTAATCAACACAGCTTCTGCCTGTATCGCCCAGGTATCATAATTCTCCTTGTTTAGGGGTTGTATGTTTAACTTAGACATTTTTGGTTTGTTTTTCTTGATGCGATGCTACCATATTAAGTTTTAGAGTGGTGACTCGAAACTTGTTATCATCTGTAAATTTCATAATTTTTGCTCATATCACAAGTCTTCGTCTTGCATTTTATGTATTTCTATAATTAATTATTCTACTAAATAATACACAGTTTGGCTCTAATACATTGGTTTATTCTTGACTGAGTGTTATACACGGCAATACAAATTTCCACTGCACACCGCTGTTAACAAGTCTAAATCTTTGAAAAATGAGACGCTGATTGGGTTAAAGTTCAACAAAGATGAAAAAGCATCTGACTGTGAAGCATGCATTCAAGCAAAAATGACACGAGTGCCAAGCCCCAAACATAGAACTACGCCACGAACAACTCAACGATTGAAAATTGTACACAGTGGTGTGTGTGGCCCTATAAGAACTCCAAGCACTGCAAACAACAAATACTTTGTGACGTTTATAGACGACTACAGCAGATATGGCCGCGTATACTTCCTAAAAAACAAATCTGATGTACTTGAGAAGTTCAAGGAATATAAAGAACTAATGGAGATCTCTACTGGAAATAAAATAAAGTTCCTACAAACTGACAACGGAACTGAGTACATTAATAAAGAATTTCAAAATTACCTCAAAAGAAACGGGATTGGACAACGACTATCCGCACCCTATACGCCTGTACAAAACGGTATTGCAGAATGGAAAAACCGAACCCTTGTGGAAAAAGGCAGAACAATGGTTATTGATGAAAATGCACCATTACATCTGTGGGCTGAAGCAATAAACACAGCTAACTACTTAGCAAACACAAGTATCAACAATGCTATTAACAATCAAAAACCATTTAAAAGATGGGTACTAAGAAAGCCCTGCATCAACCACTTACATGCATTCGGATCCAAAGCCTTTGTTCTGAAGAAAGGTCCCAGAGGACATAAATTTGCTCCAAAAGCAACACCTGGTGTATTTGTGGGATATTCAGAAATAAGCAAAGCCTATAAAATTTACATTCCGTCTGAACACAAGACCGTCATTTCGAGAGATGTGAAAATCTTAAAGAGCAACTTCTATGAAAACATTCATACTCAACCAATACCTCTAACACAAACGGAGACTGATTGAAGCTGTGAATAAGCAAGGAGTAGCGTCTAGGAACAATTCACAATCTATCGAAATTGAACTTCAAAACGACGAAGATACAAACGATAACATCATCAAAACGATAGCATATATGAAGACACTGAACAACAGGCTGAGATTGAAAATAATCAAGATCAGGAAAACAACATTCCTCAGGGCACTCTTCCACAAAACGAAGAACAACAACCTGACGAACCTCGAGCTGATAACGATGAACACCAACTTGATGAACCTGTTGAAACACGGACACTTCGAGACAGATTGCTATTACACACACCACAAAAATTTGACGATTTCTTACTGTCAGCTGCAGATGATGTTATCAAACAAAAAGAACCAACTTCTTACAAAGAAGCACTTGACTCACCAAACAAAGACAAATGGTTAGAAGCAATGCTAAGCGAGATTTTATCACTCCACGAGAATGAAATATGAGAACTAGTAGAATTACCAAAACGTAGAAAAGCCTTACCATGCAAATGGGTGTATAAAGTGAAAACAAACCCCGACGGAAGTATTGAACGCTTCAAAGCACGACTGGTAATTAAAGGTTTTTCACAACAAGCTGGTATCGATTACGATAAAACATTCAGTCCGGTAGCACCTCTCAGTACTATCAGAGCCCTTCTAGCAACTGCTTTCAAACAAAATTTAAGGCTTCTACAATTTGACGTCACTACAGCGCAGCGTTCCTAAACGGAACAGTAGAAGAACAAATTTTTATGAAGCAACCTGAAGGTTTCAACGATGGCACAAACCGAGCATGTCGCCTGAAAAGAAGCCTACGGACTCAAACAAGCTCCACGTTTTTGGAATACCTGTATAAATGTTTTTTGTTACAATCAGGTTTCAAACAGTCCGAAGCTGATCCTTGTCTATACAAGAGGACAAAAGGGACAAAGAGAGTCCTCATAGCTCTTTATGTTGATGACGGACTTGTAGCAAGCAACTCACAAGAAGCTGAAGCTGAGTTGGTTGATGAACTACAAAAACGATTGAAGATTCGAACGTCGCCTGCTACATATTTCCTAGGCATGGAAATTGTTAGCAAAGACGAAAAGATCACACTACGTCAGACATCATACGTAAAGAAGCTTTTAGAAAAATTTACATTGAACAACAGCAAGTCTGTCCAACACCTATTGTTAAAGAAAACATGGGAGGAGATGAAGGAACACAAGCTGAAAAAAGTTTTCCTTACAGACAAGCCGTAGGTGCCTTAACATACTTGGCCGTGGGCACTCGACCCGATATCTCCTATGCAGTATTAATAGCATCGAGAAACCTGGATAAGCCAAGGAACAGAGATGTTGCGCTTGTTAAACGGATTTTTCGATACTTAAAAGGAACAAGTGACAAAGGTCTTACCTTCTGTAATGATTCGAATGAAAATGTCGTCTGCTACTCCGACTCAGCTTTGCTGGCGATCAAACCACCGGCAGATCGACGCCTGGTACTGGGTGCTTACTCGCAGGAGCTGCTATTAGCTGGAGATTTCAACGTCAAAACGTTGTACCCATTTCCTCTACCGAAGCGGAAGTAATTGCAGCCAGCGAGGCTTTACAAGAGCTTATATGGCTAATATGTCTATTGAAAGATCTGATGAAGTTGAA
Organism: Scoparia ambigualis; assembly: GCA_963921215.1. NCBI lineage: Eukaryota > Metazoa > Arthropoda > Insecta > Lepidoptera > Crambidae > Scoparia > Scoparia ambigualis. The sequence continues at coordinate 30,063,471 of OY992512.1, read as the reverse complement.
CCAGCCCACACTATATCTAGACAATGAGTCAACAATCAAGCTGTCACAGAACCCTAAATACGACTACCACAAGCGTACGAAACATATTAAGTTGAAGCATTTCTTCGTAAGAGAATGCCTTGCCAACGGGGACCTTGAAGTTAAGCAAGTATGCAGACATGCTGACGAAAGCACTCTATGGGCCCAGACTGCAAGATTTGAGCAAGGAATTTGGCTTTTTTTTTTTTTTTTTTTTTATTGGCAACGGTTATGCGCTTGGCCTTTATCTCACCTGATGGTAAGTGACGATAAGGCCGAAGGTGGAAGCGCGCTACACCCGGAATCCTCAACCACTGAGGAACTGGCTATCTTATCTCAAACTGCCGGAACACAACAATGCTATAAACATCGTTGTTATGGCGACAGACTTAGATAAGATGGTGGTAGCTAGCCAGGCGGACTTAACAGCCCTACCACCAACCAAACCGAGTACACAAAGATGTACTCCCCGCTGGGAATCGAACCCGGGACCTCTGGGTCTGAAACAGGTAGCTTAGCCACTAGACCACAGAGGCGGTTGAACAGAATCCCTTAATTCTGCAAAAAGTTGTGAGGGTGTAAAGACTGTATAGCCTAACTCTATGACTCTATATGGTCATTGACTAACGTGACGTTGCCAAGCAACTTTTTTGTTTATAGTTTTTGCTCATGTCACAATTATTCTTCGTCTTGCATTTTATGTATTTCTATAATTAATTATTCTACTAAATAATACACAGTTCAGCTCTAATACATTGGTTTATTCTTGACTCAGTGTTATACACGGCAATACAAATTTCCACTGCACACCGCTGTTAACAAGTTTCGAGTCACCACTCTAAAACTTAATACAGTAAAGATCGCTTAGAAAATTTAAAAAAATCCGGTGTTTATAAGTTAATTTGTAATTAATGCAATGAGGTCTATGTAGGTCAGACTGTTAAGAATTCTTTTATACTACAACCTTTTTACTTTTGGACAACTTTAATTTATGTCAATCAATGTTCAGCAACGTTTGTGTTGATTACTAATAAAATGTTTATACTGTCAATAATCTACGAGTCTCATTTTTTAATGATAAATTAGTTTTATCACAGACAGGCCGTAATTTTGAAATTAGATATAACGGCGTGTGATTTATTTAATTAACTAACTAACATAATATTGTATTTGTTTAACGGCGTGTGATTTATTTAATTAATTCTTTATCAGAATATAGTATTTGTTTAGTTATTTTGTCAATGACTAGGCTGTATGAACTTGGGCTGAATAGACTGAGGCTGTATGAACTAAGGCTGTATAGACTTAGGCTGTATGTATTTAGTTTGTTTGCTTCGCTAGTTTTATTTTTTAGAGCGGTTAACACCGAACGGAGTTGGGTTCGTGGGACTGTCATGGCGGCAGAGCACATTCTGGTGACGGCGTCCATACAGTTTACACGTGCACAAACCCATTGGCTCTAATCCTTCTAAATCTTTGCAATCACTTATTATTTTAAATTGTTAAGAGGCGTATTACATCTTGACTGTGATTTTTGCGTAAAATGGCCAACTTTGGCGTTATGGATCTCAGAAACGAAAATACATTAACAATTATGACTTATTGAATAGTGTAGAATAGCTATTGGAATAGTGCTTAGTGGCCTCGCTTTTTGTAAATTTTGCTTAACTTTTTAATTAAACCAAAAATTGCAGAGAAAGATTTTTTTAAAGTGCGCGAAGGCACTTTTTTGAGCTCATCGATTGAACTACTGTTCTAAACAAGTAAAATAAAAAAATTATAATGTTATCTCTTACATAGTCGAATAATGCGTAGCGGCCTCGGAATTTTTAGATATCATTGATTTTATATAGGAAAAAAATCTTATTCTAAACCAAAAAACTTCGAAAATTGCTATAAATTAACTGTGAATATCTCCTATCTGCGATAATATTATTAAGCAAAATTTATACCAGAGTAACTGTTACTTCATGAGGAATAAAGATTTTATAATGAATTTGTTATCCTATTTCGATAAAAACGATAAATACAACTGCAAAATTACTACAAAATGCGAAAATAATCATTTTACGCAAAAATCACATTCGAGATGTAATAGGCCTCTTAAAGTTCGTTCTTAATAAAACAGTGTGTGATCCACATTTTGGTGCAATCATTTCGACTCCATCAACACCTTAACGCCCACCATGGATAATGGAAGCCACGAGGTGCCGCTCGGAAATCCCTCATCAGAAGTGGGATTACCGCAACAACAATTAGGTCAGAGTATTGATACTTCTTTACCAAGTGAAACCGAACGCTGGAAAATGTTATTTGAGATGCAGCAACGCCACATGATGGAATTAATTAGTGCAATAAAGGAACCTAATACAACAGAATCTAAAATAATGTTTCCCGAGTTCAATCCTGAAAATCATGATTGTGATGCGCGAGCATGGTGCAATACTGTAAGCCTATGCATACAAGACAAACAATTATCAAGTAGTAGCTTGATTGTTGCTATGAGTAAAGCGCTTAGGGGCTCAGCGTCTTCATGGCTGGCTCAGAATAGTTTTCCTGGCGTAACCTGGTCTCAACTAAAATATTTATTTCTTACTCGATACGATTACGTAGAAACCCAAGCAGCAACTTTATGCAGGCTATTCAATGAAAGTCCAAAAGAAGGTGAATGTCTTTCATCATATGCCAGCCGGGTTCTGAGCACTTTAACTAGCCAATGGCGATCTTTATCGAATGAACAAATAGCTATTGCAGTTACTATGGCGCATGCATCCAAAATAGAACCAAGGCTGCAGAGAATTATTTTTACAACTGAAATTGATACTCGAGTAAAGATGCAACAAGAATTAATGGCTTTTAACTATCGTAAGAGGGGGTTATCATTTCAAGAAAAAACAAGTGGGCCCAGTGATGCTAAGAAACCACGACTAGAACACTCGATACGCTGTTACAAATGTGGTAGAATGGGCCACTTATCTCATGAGTGTACATCAAAGAATGTTGGTGGTAACTCCACTAATCCACGATCTCAGTTTTCAGGGTCTACTATATCGCATCAGGCGCAAGAGGACATCGCACCCAAGAAGTTACCTTCACCTACCTGCTTCTACTGCGGCGTGCAGGGTCACATCGCTACGCGCTGCCCTAATAAGGAAGCTAGTACCAGCAGCACCCACGTAGAGCGTCGTGTGAATGCCTGCACTATCAAGCCAGCTATGGACCAACTTTCGATTGAAACTGGTGAGAAGTTTTCATTTTGTTTCGACTCCGGTGCTGAATGCTCTTTGATTAGAAAATGTGTAGCAGATAGGTTTCCTGGTAAAAGGCTACATAACTTAGTGACTTTGATAGGTATAGGCCAGTCTACCATACAGTGTAACCTTCAGTTATTGACGACTGTATCTATACAGGGGTACTTCTTGGAGTTAGAATTTCACGTGGTTCCTGACTGTTCTATTTCGGACAGTATTATGATTGGGCGAGATTTGCTCTCATTAGGATTTTCGGTTGAGATTTTTGAGAGTCAGCTTTTAGTGAAGAAGCTTAAAGTCATATCAATTTGCGACGTAGGACAGAAAGTTACCAATTTTGACGATATTAATACAGACGTACCTTTAGAAAGTAAAGTCAAACTTATCTCCTTACTTAACGATCACTCTGATTATTTCGTGGAAGGCACTCCAACAGGTAGAGTGACCACAGGGCAATTAGAAATCAGGTTAGCTGACCCAAACCGCACAGTGCAGCGTTGCCCTTATAGACTGAGCTCTGAAGAAAGACAAATAGTACGCTCAAAGATCAAAGAATTATTAGACGCTCGTATTATTCGCGAAAGCTGCTCACCATTTGCTTCTCCAATTCTGTTGGTTAAAAAGAAAGATGGTACGGACCGACTTTGCGTAGATTACCGTAAGTTAAACAGTAATACAATTCCTGACCGTTACCCAATTCCAATTATTTCCGACCAAATAAGACGCTTAGTAGGAGCAAACTATTTTACTTCTCTTGATATGGCTAGCGGCTACCACCAGATACCTGTTCAGGAGGAGTCAATTGAGCGAACTGCCTTTGTTACACCGAATGGGCAGTTCGAATACTTAACTATGCCGTTTGACCTTCGAAACGCTCCATCGGTGTACCAACGTGCAATCAACAAAGCACTAGGCGTGTTGACTGAGTCTTTTACAGTAAATTACATTGATGACGTCATTATTCCCTCTCGAACCGTAGAAGAAGGGTTGGATCGACTGCGCCAAGTTTTGAAAGCTTTAACTAATGCTGGATTTTCACTTAATTTAAAGAAATGTTCCTTTTTGAAAACTGAGGTTGAGTTCCTAGGTTATCACGTGTCTGTAGGCGAAATAAGACCAAACCCTCGTAAAATCAAAGCACTTACTGAGCTGAAACCACCTCAAACAGTTACCCAACTACGCCAATTTATTGGTTTGGCCTCTTATTTCAGGCAGTTCATACAAGGTTTTTCTCAGATGACAGCTCCTTTATATAGGCTTACCTCCGGTAAGGGTAAAATTACCTGGACCCCAGCGTTAGAATTGATTAGGCAAGATATTATAAACACTCTGACGAACAAACCTGTTCTTACTATTTTTGACCCAGATCTGCCTATTGAGCTTCACACTGACGCCAGCGCTGAGGGTTATGGCGCAATATTAATGCAGAAAGTTGATGGTAAATCACATGTTGTTGAATATTATAGCCGTCGAACCTCCAGCGCTGAGTCGAGATATCATTCTTACGAGATAAAAACGCTCGCAGTGGTTAATGCTGTGAAGCACTTTCGTCATTATTTGCATGGTCAAAAATTTGTAGTTGTTACTGATTGTAATGCAGTAAAAGCATCCAAATCCAAAGTAGATCTTACTCCACGAGTCCATAGATGGTGGTGCTTTTTACAGTCTTTCGAGTTTGATATTGAGTACCGGCAGGGTAAAAATATGGGGCATGTTGATTTCTTATCCAGAAATCCTCTTACAGCAACACCATCACAAAACCTTAAAGTAGAGCAGAAACGCATCAACTTTACCGAAATATCGGATATTTGGTTGCAGGCAGAGCAAGCAAAGGACGAGGAAATAAAATCTATTATGACCAAATATCAGAATAACGATTTAGGTGAAGATGTAGCCAAGACTTACGAAATAAGGCAAGGTATTTTACATCGTAAAATTGAACGAAATAATAGGAGCGTTTGGTTACCAATTATTCCAAGGGCCTTTCAGTGGTCTATTATAAATCATGTGCACGAAAGTATAATGCATTTAGGTTGGGAAAAGACTCTAGAAAAGGCTTATTGTCATTATTGGTTCCCAAACATGAACAAATATGTTAGAAAATTCGTAGAAAATTGCATAACGTGTAGAGTATCTAAGTCGCATTTTGGTAAAGTTCAAGCACAACTACATCCAATCCCGAAAGTTACTAAACCTTGGCACACTATACATATGGATGCAACGGGAAAACTTAGTGGGAAAAGAGATATCAAAGAGTATGTGTTTGTTACAATAGATGCTTTTACAAAGTATGTGCTCTTGCATCACTCCAAAAATATCGACTCTGATAGCGCATTGAAGGCCTTAAAGTCAAGTGTAGCCTTATTCGGCAGCCCTACACGTATAATAGCGGACCAAGGAAGGTGCTTTGTAGGAAAAGACTTTAAAGATTTTTGTATCGTACATAATAATTATTAGTCTACATCTTATCGCCACAAGTTCTAGTCGCGCTAACGGGCAAGTAGAAACAGTTATGTCTACATTCAAAAATATGCTGACAGCAGTTGAAACTAGTCTTAAGTGTTGGCAGGCTGCATTACCGGACGTCCAGCTAGCTATGAACTGTACACATAACCGTACTACTAAAGCTAGTCCCCTCGAACTATTAATAGGAAAAGTGGCTAGACCTTTACAGTTGATGGCTCTAGATACAGATGAAACTGACATAGATTTAGATACAGTAAGAGAGCAAGCAGCACGGGAAATAGAAGCAAACGCTTTCATAAAAAAAGCTAGATTTGATAAGAATAAGGCAAAGGTAAAGAATTTTTAAGTAGGAGACTATGTTTTATTAGAAAATCATGAGCGTAACAAAACAAAGTTAGAGGCAAAATTCAAAATGCCGTATCGAGTGGCCGAGCTGCTTGATGGTGACAGGTATTTGATAAAGGCATTGATCCAATCGAACATATAAGTATGCTCATGACCGTATACGAGCTATGCCTGAATGTTATGTTCCTTTGGAGCTGAATGCATTTCTTGGGTTGGAAAAGCCAATTAACTGCTCAGAGTCAGGATATACCGTTAACGGCGTTGGTAAGTGTAATTCTCTTAGTTGATGTTACGTTAGTTGGTCAAACAAGGAGCCCGTGTGGCATGCATCTATGTGGGACCACAGTGTGACAACTGCCTGTGTGGCACCCGCCTGTGTGGCACCCGTTTGCGTGGCAGCCGTCTAAATGAACCCGCTGGTGTGGCTGCACTAGTGCAGTGTAAAACCTCACTATGTAATGGGCGATTTTCCGAGATCAAAAAAAAAAGAAATTGGTTCGTAAATGACTTCATAGATGGCGCTTAGCCTAGATTAGTATGGCGCTTAGTAAAAGGCGGGTTCATGAAGAGCACGTGTATGGCTGCGTAATATTTATTCTATTCCGAAATAGAAATAGGTTCTGGATGTCCTGAATATAAATAGGTAAGTAAATACTATTTTTTTATTCTTTTGGTAGACAAGTAAAAGTGTAGAATTTATTACAGCCCATAAGTAGCCCAGCTTTCATAAAACGACATCTATCGAGTGTTTTTGAACTAATTTTTACTTTTTAATTTGGGCTGTCAGAAAATCGCCCATTTACAAGGTCGAGATAAACTTGAAATTGTGTTTTAAATGTTGGGTCGTTGATTATGGTCAGAATGACCGAGCTCAAAACTGAGTTACAAGCAGTTCTCATTTGTTCACAGGTAATGGGGACGAAACACACGAGGACGTGTGAGGAATGCAGGACGGCCGTAACGGCGTGTGATTTATTTAATTAATTATCTAACATAATATTGTATTTGTTTAACGGCGTGTGATTTATTTAATTAACTATTTATCAGAATATAGTATTTGTTTAGTTATTTTGTCAATGACTAGGCTGTATGAACTTGGGCTGAATAGACTGAGGCTGTATGAACTAAGGCTGTATAGACTTAGGCTGTAGGTATGTATTTAGTTTGTTTGCTTCGCTAGTTTTATTTTTTAGAGTGGTTAACACCGAATGGAGTTGGGTTCGTGGGACTGTCATGGCGGCAGAGCACATTCTGGTGACGGCGTCCATCACAGACATATTAATAGAAGCAGACCAAACATTACAACAAAAAAGCGTGCCCATTACGCCTACAGACAAATTTCATGCACACATTTACAATAAAAGGGGCTGAACTCAGGCACGCAAGGGACCTCAAGTACCTACATCTTTAGTAATGTTATACGTAAAGAGGATAATTTTATGTTTTATAGACATTTGAATATACTCATTAAATTTAAAAAAAAATCACCAGTAGAATGCTAAGTTATCTATTATTGAGTGCCAGGCAGGCTATGTCTGTATCTGTATCTGGTTGCGACGCCACCTCATTAACTTAAATAGGCCTTTTACATCTCGACTGTGATTTTTGCGTAAAATGGTCAATTTTGGCGTTCTTGATCCAAGAAAAAAAATACATCACCAGTTTTGACTTTTTGAATAATGTAGAATAGCTATTGGAATAGTTCGTAGCGGCCTCGCTTTATGTAAATTTTGCTTAACTTTTTTATGAAACCCAAAATTGATGAAGGTTTTCATAAAATGCGCGAAGGCACTTTTTTGAGCTCTTAGATTGAACTACTGTTCTAAAGAAATAAAAAAAAATTTAGAATGTTATCTATTATATAGTCGTATAGTGCGTAGCGGTCTCGGAATTTTTAGATATCTTTGATTTTATATAGAAAAAAATTATTATTCTAAACCAAAAAACTTCGAAAATCGCTTTAAGTTAACTGTGAATTTCTCCTATCTACGATATTATTGAGCAAAATTTATACCAGAAGAACTGTTACTTCTTGAGAAATAAAGATTGTACAATGAATTTATTATCCTATTTCGATAAAAACGATAAATATAATTGCAAAATTACTACAAAATACGATGCGCCGGCCGTCCGAACTCAGCTTATTCTCGCAGAGTGGAGATTTGTAATATTAAGCATGATTTTATTATCCTATTTCGATAATAACGATAAATACAACTAAAAAGTTACTACAAAATGCAAAAATGCGCATTTTACGCAAAAATCGCATTTGAGATGTAATAGATCTCTTAATAAAATGCATGAAATACTCGTAGTAGAACCGTTAGGTAAAATAAAAAAAAATGAAATAAGTAATAAAAAACAACATACATACATACATACATACTCTGCTGGTATTTTTTTAATAAAAATAAAAATTACAATAAATAATGTCACAATTTTTAAAACTAGTGATAAGACCGCCGGGTGGTCGAGTAGTCAGCGACCCTGACTGCGGGTAACTGTATATTTTGCAAGTCCCGAAAAAATGATATCCGGAATACTTTTTACTGAGTCTGTTCAGGAAGTAATGATGAAGGTTTCTGAAAACAAATAAATTTATCATTTTCTGTATATTTCAAAGTAACAGAGTTGAGAGACTGCTCAGACTCATCTTCTTCATGTTATACCCTAGAATACTGTACAACAATATAATACTTACGTTAACTACATTTAGTAGTTAATACAGCACTTGAGGTACTCGGCTGTAAATTTTGCAAATTCCTCAAAACATGATCTCCACTGGCATTGCTGCTTACCGGACCTTTTAGTAAAGATTTAGATGAATTCTGAAAAACAAATGAAAATGTTATTATTTTATGCACATTTTCATACAAGAATACATGCCTACGACTACCATAGGGTTAAAGGGGTAGGATAGGGTTTAAGTTAACAATATTATAAAAATAATTTACGGATATTTAATTTATCCCTAATGAAAAAATATATTGCATACTTAAATCTAATCAATCTTCAAAAATATACCTATTAAACAAAACTGGAGCCTAAATACAGCCCCGTAAAATTGTACAAGTATATGAAACGTCAAACGGGATCAGAGTTACTATATAATTGATTATTGTTACCACAAGAATCTTTCAGAAACTACTTTACGTTAAGATTTTACGAGATTTGCATTTATGACAATTATTCACTACTTCTACAATGCCGAAAGATTAATAATAATCACACAATGACTAAAAAAAACATTATGAGATTAGATGGCACAACAAAACTTACCAATGGAACATAATTTCAGGTGTTTTTCTTTATGAGGAGTTGCCGCACAAGGGCACACTACACTTTACCATTTTATTTTAGTACTTTTGGCTCATAAACTTCATTAGATCACAAAAAATAAGCGAAAACAATCTCCTGTACGTCCTTTGTTGACAAGTCTAGGAAGACATTTGTAGCTTAATTGTAGCTTGTCAAGATGGCGTTTTGCCTCACGGTCCAGTTTGTCTAAGTGTTGCGACATTAAAAAGAAACAAGAAAGTCTCATTAATTTGTGGTTGGAGAGAAAGAAGTAGAAATATTGTTTTATTCTCATCTATGTAGTTGTGAAATAATGTTTGGTCTGCTTCTATTATATGTCTGTGGCGTCCATACAGTTTACAAGTGCACAAACCCATTGGCTCTAATCCTTCTAAATCTTTGCAATCACTTATTATTTTAAATTGTTAAAGTTCGTTCTTAATAAAACAGTGTGTGATCCACATTTTGGTGCAATCATTTCTACTCCAGCAACACCTTAACGCCCACCATGGATAACGGAAGCCACGAGGTGCCGCTCGGAAATCCCTCAGATATAAGGAACATGTTGCCGCACATAGGAATGGCCATCCAGACACTTCACATTTCGCAAAACATTTAATTGATACCGGCCATTCCTTGGGTGACAATCACACATATAATATTTTACATGTATGTAATAAGAGTTTCCGGTTGTGTGTGTTGGAGCAGTTAGAAGTTATAAAACTTATCAATAATAATTACAAACTGTTGAATGACCAAATGCCAAACGGTGGCGCCTTGAAAGGGGCCGAGAGCTTCGTAGCCGTTAAACGGCTGCCGTTTCAGTCGGCGCGCAGCTCTCGACCAGTCAACAGCTCCTGAGGATGCCCCGTGGAGGGGCGAAACACGTGTCGGGTTTCGGTTTGCATGCCTTATTTAGCATCCATTGCTCCTTTTGCATGTGCATTAATTGCGGGCGGGAGGGCGGTGCTTGCATGCAGCATCTAAGCTTGATAAATTAGTCATTTAGCGGGATTAACACTACAAATTTTATTCCATTTTTGTATATAAAAAGATTTAATTATTAATGACCTGCGGGCCGATCGCCGTAATGTTATGCAGCGCGTCTTGACTGCGTTTGCGTCATAACGTTTGATTTCGTATTGCCGTAATTAAATAATGACGCACACGTCACGCTCACCTCAACGCAGCGCACCGCCGTATTGTCATATTAGAACCTCACTTACGCGTGTTTTGTATCGCACAAAAACGGTATCGCGCTAAATTTAGACGTTTTATAAATGTCCAATGAAATGTCACTTTGCAGTGTTCATCGAGTGTTGGTAACGCATTGCAGAAGTGTATGGATTGTTAACTTTGCAAATCTTGTTAGTAACTTTTATGTCATTTCCTACAGATATATAGTAAAAAAACAGCATCATACACAATTACCGAGTAATGTACTTACCTAACTTATAATGTCATACCTATCTACTTAATTTTTCAGGAACAAACTTTGAGCATGAACCATTTGCGTTGGCAATTATTGGATTTGGCAGATCAAGAAGATTTGGGATTGTAGCATAATTTTGTTTCTCCCATAGTAACCACTCGATGGATCGAGATATGAAGTAGCTTATTTGTTGATCAAGCGCGTGCTCCATCTTACATAAATAAATTTACATACTATGCTTCATCCAAATCTGTTTAGCTGTGAATGTAAATCTTATTTTTTAGATGTTTGTTGTCTGTGAGGATGCTTCACTACGATCCAGTATTTGCTGGGCGAATCGTGAATGCATGTGCTGTGCTGCACAACATGGCTCTACGTGCTCAAATTCCTGCTCCTCAACTTAATTTACAAGAACGCAAGCGTGAGGCTTTAAATCAAGTCCGCAGGGTGGCTGCTGAGGCAGAGTTAAGAAGAGTGGCTCAAGTACCACAAAATATTGATAGGCGTGTAAATATCGAGTTAATGTAGGGGAGGACTGTCCAACAGGCTCTTATTCAAAGGCTTTGGAACGAGAGAAACCTTATGTAATAAAAACAAATATAAAATTTAATAAAAAATTGTTTATTATTGTCGCAATATCTCAAATCCTTAAATTCTACACATAGGTACTTATATTAGGGGAAGTCCTTAGTTAGCTCATCATCAGAACGACGACAGCAGCAACGTTTATTCTATAAGCAAAATATACATTTTTAAACAGCAGTATTCTACCTTCACTCGTTAGTTGAGTTCGATGGCGCAGCGGCTAGCGCGTTCGGCTTGCGATCTTGCACGCTAAGCACTTTGCCAATGCCGGGTCGCTGGGTGGATGACCAAATTAAAAAGATCTCGTGCTTCGGAAGGCACGTTAAGCCGTTGGTCCCGGGTTGTTGTCGTAAGATGACAGTCGTTAAAACCCACCAACCCGCATTGGGCCAGCGTGGTGGGTTATGGCCCAATATCCCCACGTACCATTGACCACGTGGTAGGCATGTGCCCAGCAGTGGGACGTTTATAGGCTGATGATGATGATGATTCTATCTTCACATCTCAAAAGCTCTTTTTCTTTTCGCATCCCTGACTTAAAATAAGGATAGTTTACCTTTTCTAACCGCATGGATTGTGGAAGCTCTTTAGTGGCCTCTGCATTTTAGTTAATATAAAGCAAATGAACACACAAAATATATCACTAAAAAAATGCTCAGTAAATACTCTTCAATTTTATGCTAGCGAACACAGATTGACCATGAAATAAACAAAAATACACAAATAATTTATAAACATGGAAAGCAAAAAGTATCACATTGGATAATGAGTTGTGTATTAGTAAAGCAAACCCAACACAGAAAAAGCAAACTGCGAGAAACGCCAATGGCGAGGTCCCGGTGGTTCTCGAGAAACTCCACCAATACCTCAATTTGTCTCAGAGACGATATCTTTTCTGGGTGTCGCCATCAAAAATTGAACCGTAAATCTACAAAGTAAAAACTTCTCATAATCTCATATTATCTTTGTAACTACTGCCGGCAAACCAATTAAACGCCAACTTACTTTAACAATAGTTACACAATACCTTACCTTATCAAGTAAAATAACTCCGAGCGAAATACAAATAAATTCAATTATTTTAATGGTTTACTATTGTTTAACAAAAACGTATGACAAAAGATAATTTTACAAACAACGTTTGAAACTAATCATTTGACAAACTTTCTTTTCGCAAACATATTACTTTAAAAAGAATCATTTGACATAACACAGATTTCGCAAATGTTTTTCTTAGAAAATATATCTACTGTTAAAATCTTATTTTAATAATATTCACTTGACTAAATAATTCGTTTGCCAAATTGCTGATTTTACAAAAAGTATGGTATATTAGGTATGATATATTATATAAGCAAGGATGTAAGCAATTTCAATTTATTTATTTAGGAGTAGGGCAGCTAGTATTTCTGTTGTCTAATAAAAAAAATAACCTCGAAATTTAAGACAATCGCTACGCTGCGCTTCGCGATTGTCTTAAATATCTAACCTATCACGTGACCTACAGGAGTAGGGCAGCTAGTATTTGTTAAATGTTATTTATGCTTTACATTGTTTTGCCAACTAACATGTTTAAAAAATAATCAATTTGTGAAATAATGTTTTAGCATAATATTTTTTTTTAGTAAATAGGTATATTGTCTAATGAGTAGTTTATTAAACAATAGTTTGTAAAATGATACATTTATCAAGTATTATTTAGTCAAATGTTATTTTTCAAATGAAAATTTGGCATTTGTTTTTTGTCAAATGTTTGGACACCTATTTTAATATTTAAACCTAACGTCAACCCAACTGTCAATCAGAACCAACAGTGCTTTTTTCTTTATGGGAGGGTATGCAAAGGGATACATCCATAGATCCATATTTTGTGTTCAATATTTCCGTTTTAATACCATTTTTACTATGCTTAGAACAAAATCAAGTGTTATGTTTGTGTATAAACTTAGATCCTAGGTTATTAGGCGTGATGTAGCCCTGTAACAACAACTTTATTCATGGACATAATCGATTACATAACGAATAATCGATATAGAATTATTAAAACTTGCGTACGGCAACACACACTGGTTTCACGCGTAGGTGCAGTTGACGTGCAGTGCAGGTGACGATGACGCGTAGTTTTATTTTAGGGCAATACCAATTGTTGTTTGCGTTTAACGTGTATTTCACGTATGCGTGAACTGCACGTACCTCGGACCAAATATCACAATGGACAGAGTCTTTGGATTTTTAGCATGTCCGTATTTTGTTAGTGTGCAGCTTTCTATCTGTACATGTGTGCGTGACTAAAGATGTGACTAGTATATCGATATAATCACTTTAATGTGGTGTGTACCTAGTTCGTCATTATAATTGGGGGTTAAAGTTACTCACGTCCGTAGGTTTACCGTTTAGACACTGACTGAGTGGTAGAGCCACGCTGCGTTGCAGCACGCCGGGCACGCTAGGCCGGCTCGCCCGGCGTAAATACCAACCTCTCACTAAGGGTGTTACCCGACCAATCGATCGATCGTCGATCGACGGCATCGATCAACGTCAATCGAAGTTGATCGACTGGTCTGGTAGCTTTAATCGATCGACGGATACCTACCGTTTGACTAACCAATCGATCGACGACGGTCGGTCGACGTTGATCGATAGGTGTGGTAGCTTTAATCAATCGACGGATACCGTTCGTCTAACCCATCGATCGACGGCCGGTCGACGTTGATCGATTAACCCTGGCTAAATTCCATTAGCGAAATGTATTCAGAAAAGGACTCGTTGTTCTTAGCCAGTACGATGTTGCTCGTACTATTATTACGGAGACGCAAACGCAGAAGAATCTGGATGCGGCCGTTTTTTAAAGCTAACGATCGCTTATTTTATCCAAATGACATTTTAAGCAGCGGTTTTTGTTTTTGTTTTTTTCTTGCGTAGCGATTGTCATGAATTTCGAGGTTAGTAGTTTCGAGGGAGGTAGAGAGGAGGGGGATGGATGGGGTACGGTAATGGTAACTTAGTAGAATATTTGTTTTTTTTTTCTAAAAATAACCTAAAATAACCTCAAAATAAAAATATCTTGAAAACTATGCATTTTCGCACTTTGGCTCCCCCTCCCCCTCCCCTTCCCCCCTTTTTTGGTGTTGCTTAATCTAAAGTGCTTCCCAAGGTGTTTGGGGGAATATCATTTAGTATTTAAACGTTCACATTATCATCACTCATTATTATCAACATAAAGATAATCTAATATTACGATTATTATCCATAGGCACGAAATAATTTTTTTTTTTTATAAAAGAGGGTGTCAAACGAGCAGGTGGGTCACCTGATGGAGAGTAATCACCGCCGCCCATGGACACCCACCCGCAAAACCAGAGGAATCGCAGACGCGTTGCCGGCCTTTATGGGAGGAATAGGTTTAAGGAAGGAATAGGAATTGGGAGGGGGGGGGGAAGGGGCTGCCGGAACCCTCACTAGTCGGACGAAACACAACAGCACCAAGTGCCATTATTTCACGCCGAATATTCGAATATTAGAGAGGGTGGTATTACGCCGGGCGAGCCGGCCCAATGCGTGCTGCAACGCAGCGTGGCTCTACCACTCAGAAAAGTGAAGCGGCCGGTGCGTCTAATCAAACAGCTCGATTTAACACCCAATCCATTTTACCGGTCGATTATCGATCGACATCGATCGACGTCGACTAATCCATTCTACCATCGATCGATTGGTCTGGTAACACCCTAATATCCGGTGTGAAATAATAGCCCTTGGTGCTGTTGTGTTTCGTTCGGGCAGTGAGGGTTCCGGAGGCCTCCCCCCCCCCCCCGCTCACAATTCCTATTCCTTCCTTAAATGCCGGCAACGCATCTGCGATTCCTCTGGTGTTGCGGGTGTCTATGGGCGGCGGAGATTACTCTCCATCAGGTGACCCGCCTGCTCGTTTGCCTCCTTCTATTATAACAAACAAATAAAAAATAATAATTTGTGTAGTAAAGTGAAGAGCAATACTTTTTACTATTCATATTCCCGCCCATATTATTAAGATTCAATTTTGAACTAAGGCTAAAATTTTTACTGTAAAAAAAGATTCAAAATGTTTGAAACAGAGCCTTGAATATTTTGTAGGCTCTCAGTTATCACGTCTAATAGCTTTAACCCATTCACGTCTTATTTCCGGGCATTTTGGAAACCTAAAAAAATAATAATAAAAAGAATATTAGTAATATCGATGAAGCTTCGATACACAAATACGTACATCACTAATCATTATGCCAAAAACAAAGCCTTTAAATTACATTTAATTAAGGTTTAAAACCTGATTCTTATGAATAGTGTACGATATAGTATGATTTAGAATTAGCAAAAATTAATGCTTTGCCGTTTTAATTATTAAAAAACTCATAGTAAAGCATACATATTATGAGAAATCACTAACGTATGAAATGATAATTCCTGGTCCCTCATACCTCCTTTTGTTGTTCTTGACAAACAATAAACAGCAGAACAAGACATTATGTCAATTGTATATTACACAAATAACACAAACACTAAGATTTCTTAATATTTCACTATTATTTCGCACAATCCAGCAATGTTTTGACCTAGTAGTCGGTCATGAAATGACACGTCTCACACCGACAGTGCGTCGTTGCCAAACGTACATTAACTATCTCTTTTACTCATATCACACTACAGTCATACAGACAGAGATACAAATACTTTACTTTGATACACGTATGTAAAAGCGGCAACGTCGTAAGACTCTGTCCATGTAATATTTGGTCCGAGGCACGTACACTCGACTAATGCGTCATAAAATTACGGCGATCGGCCCGCTGGTATATGCTTTAAAAAATTATTATGAGATGGAGATTTTCCGGACAATTTAAAAATAGCAAAAGTCAGTCCCATCTACAAGTCTGGGTCAAAAACGGATGCAAGCAACTATCGTCCTATATCGGTGTTGCTAGTACTCTCCGAAGTTCTCGAGAAGATTTTATACACTAGATTGGACCGGTACCTTAACTCGATAAATTTTATTTCAAACAAACAATATGGTTTTAGTCAAAAATCTAACACACACTCAGCTAAGACTTAGTTACACAAATAAAACTTAATATAGATGCTAAAAATATTGGTCTTAGAGTATTCATCGATCTCAAAAAAGCTTTTGATACCGTAAGTCACTCGCTACTACTTCAAAAGCTTGAAAGTATCGGTATCACCGGCTTGGCATTGAAGATGTTCAAATCATACCTTACAAATAGATGTCAAATGGTTATGATAGATAGCACTCAGAGTGGCCCTCTGCCAATAACGTACGGGGACACCGTAAGGTTCCATCTTGGGCCCATTGTTGTTTCTAATATAATGTCAACAACATCAATGATATAGGGTTACATGGTCATCTCACTATAAATGCAGATGACACATGTTTGTTTTACTTTGACTCATCAATTGACAAAATATTGTCGGATGCCCAAGAGGATATAGACAGACTTTATGAATGGTTCCAGTATAATCTATTAACCATAAACACATCAAAAACATGCTACATCATTTTCAAAGCAAAAAGTAAGCTGGTTCCATCTCATTCTCTTCTCACTATCAATAATATAGCTCTTCAAGAAAAGCAGTCTGGCTTAAGGCTAGATTGCAACGTAAGCTGGCAAGTTCAGTTAAACTACATCAAGTCCTAACTTTCATCTTTGTTAGGCTCACTGCAAAAAATAATTGCGTTGTCTTTCGAAACAGGTTTGTGTGACGATCTATAATTCATTAGTCAAATCACACTTGCTGTATCTTATAGAAATATGGGGAAGCGCATCAAAGTCAAAATTAAAGGAATTACAAGTCCTACAAAACAAAATAATAAAATCACTTTTTCACTATCCCTACCTTACATCTACAGTTAAGCTGTACAAGGAAACAACTTTAATGAATATTTCACAATTATTTAACTACACGACATGCATACTTATCAGGAAAATACTCAACAACAACATTCACACACACATTATCTTTCACAAAAAAATGTCAAACACATAATTACGTACGTCGTAGAGGCGACGACCTAGTTTTATCTATTATGAGAACCAACTATGGAAGAAAATCTATTACTTTTGAAGGAGTACAGATGTTTATCAAGCTACCTTCAGACATAAAAAATGCGGGGACCTTTGGAATGTTCAAATCAAAGCTAGCCAAACACATAATATCGAGCCATTCACTACTTCTGTAAATGCTTGATTTGAGCACGCTAAGTGTCCACGTACTAGATCCCCGTACAGTATAAAATATGTGATGTGGCGACTATTATAATAAATTTAAATAGTTTATAAGTTCTCATGTAAGTGACCATTATTGTCTCAGTGAGAATAAAAATCTTTGAACTGATATAATGGATTTCCGGCCATTTGTGGCCAAATGGTCAGTTTTGAAAGTGAAAATTGAAAGTGATGAAATAGAATATCACTGTTGTACCAAAAACTGCAGGTAGGCTGGAACGCAACACAATACAATACACGATACAAAATTAAATTATTTAGAATACAATGACAACCCTAATGTCTTTTATAATGATTTCTTTAACACATATTGTTCAGACTTTAATAAATCAAGTTTCTGTTGATGCACCATTAGGCTCATCAGACCACTGTCTGATTCGCAGCACTGTGCCTCTCACAGAAACTTCAAAACCGCAATCAGCGGCTAGCCGTCGAGTCTGGCATTATAGGTCAGCGGACTGGGATGGGACGCAAAGTTTCTTTGCGTCCTACCCGTGGTGGCGAGTTTGCTTCTCGCTAGATGATCCTGATGTCGCCGCTGACTCTGTCGTTGATGTGATACTGCAGGGAATGAAATTTTTCATTCCAAACTCTGTGCTGGTTCCCTTCCCGTTGGCCCAACCATGGTTTGGTCGTTGCTGCAAAATGGCGTCTCGCCAAAAGCGACAACATTACCAAGCTTGGGCTAATGCGGTGTCATCAATGGATCCAAATACCAGTGCGCTCAGAAAGAAGAACAACTTTGCCGCCAGGTCCTGTAAGAAGGACATTGGCAAGGCGAAGTCATCATTCATAGGTAGAATCGGCGAGAGGCTAGTGCGTCTTCCTTCGGGGACGCGTGCGTTCTGGTCTCTCGCCAAAGCTATCTGTCTACGCCAACGTAGCTAAACAGAGGTGTGGAAGACCGCCTTAATCAAGCGGGGACGCGGGGAGACTGCCGCCGCCCCCGCCCGCCCCGCAGCAGCGCATCAAAAGGCTGAGCTGCACCGGCATCGGCCTCTTTCACCACATCGGCTCCTTCTGAACGCACGCGCGCGCGTGCGATCATTTTAGTTTAAGTAATTAACATAAGTAACGAAATTTTAATTAGTAACTCTGTAAAAAGGAAAGTAAAAAGTTTCATTGTTTTCCATTCATTCTTTTAATCAAACCCAGTATAGTCTTCGTATTAGACATTGGCGCCCGAACAAAAAGAAGAAGAAGCAATCTACGCGTGTCGTGGCGTGGCGTGGGGTCGCCATTTTGTCGTCGCTGGCCGGCGCCGAGCATCGAGCAGCGCCGAGGACCAAGCAGAGCATCGAGCTTCCAGCACGTGGATTCAGCGGCAATCAGGGGAGTGCCCTTCCTAAATATCTCCTAAAAATTTCCTAATTTCCTAGATTACCTGCCTACCTAGGTACCTGCTGCGAGTTTGTTTGCAAGTGTGGCTGGTAACTCATTATCTTTTAACCTATGTAGCGGTGGTTGCATTAGTAAAATTTCAGGTTTTCACATTCGATTTTTTTGCCCAATATGCCCACGTGCATTGTCCACGTGCGTGGCCTAAGCCCAGCAGCTCGGAAGACGACAGTGGGGAGAGCATAGAATAATCATAAATAACTTAATATTTAACATAACATTTCGAATACATATCGCTGCACATTCCCGTTAACATTCATTATTTCATTTTCATTCATTTTTAGCGACTGCTCAATTTTTAAAGACATTTATTGACATTTATCCCAACCATAGTCCTTTTTAATGGAATAGTGTATTCATTTATTGATATTACTTTATTATTGCATCTGCCCGGGCCCCCCAGGGGACCGTTCCCGGCAACAGATCTGCAGTCGCTTTAACGAGCGATCTTCGCTGCAGTCCCGGCGCACGGCGCCAGGGAGTCTAGCCGCGCGCCGCCGCGCCGGCGCCGGCCGCCCCCGCGCCATGTGCGATTGTGCACGCCATCGCCACGTGCCTGAGCTGAGCATGCTGTGAACGCCCGCTTCTGCTGCATCCTTGAGTTATGTCTTGTTTTGATTTTCACTAACTCATTTTGCATAGTTTTTCGTAATCTACACTGCAAACATTTCGTATTTTTAATATCGCTACGGGTTTGAGAGGTTTTCTATTTTATTTGATACCTTTATTTCATAAACAGTAGTCATGTCGGAAGACGGTAAGGCGAGTGCTAACAGGGCTAACGAATCCGATTTAGAAGTAAAAAATTTCATTAAGCAACGTGCTTCGATTCGTGGTCGCTTGACCTTATTTGAAAATTACCTTACCGACTTACGGCAAACTAGCATTGAAAATTTAACTGAAAGCCAACAAGGCGAATTGCATCTACGAACGGATAGATTAGAGACGTTATTCTCAGATTTCGAACAGTGTCAATCTAACATTGAATTTAAATGCCTAAATCTCGATGAGCAACTTCATGAAAGGCAATTAACTGAAGTCAAGTTTTACAAAAATATTTCAAATGCTCAGTCTTTATTAAAATCTTTGCCTGTAATAGATAAAGCCTTAAAGCCGGATAGTTGTTGTTCTTGTTCTCATAAAGAAAATATAAGTGTGAAATTACCAATTATAAAGCTACCTACATTTGACGGTAATTACTTTACATGGCTCGAGTTTAGGGACACATTTAAATCTTTAATACATAATAATGATTCTTTACCAGACATAAATAAATTTCATTATTTGAGATCGTCATTAGAAGGGAGCGCAGCTTTAGTCATAAAATCAATTGAATTCACTGCTGCCAATTATCATATTTCATGGGAGCTTTTATGTCAGCGATATGACAATAAAAAGATTTTGATTAACAACCACCTTAAAGCGTTGTTCAAAATCGAACTTATTTCAAAAGAATCACATAGGTCCCTTAGATACCTAATTGATGTGGTCACAAAGAACCTCAGAGCGTTAACCACTCTCGGTCAACCCGTAGACCAGTGGGACACGCTCATTATATATATGGTGTCCACAAAGTTAGATTCGGTCACAAGTGCTAAATGGGAAGAATATCGTAACAATCTATCCGATTTGCCGCTCTTAAGTGAATTTATCGAATTTATCCGTGGTAGGGCCGATATACTTGAAACCGCACAGGCAAGCAGAAGTGAGAAAGGTTCTTTTCAAGCATATAATCATAATAATCATAATCAAATAAAAAATGAAAGTAAAGGTTCATTTCATCAAAGATTCTCAAAATCCTTTCTTACTTCTGTTCCATATCGTAATTCTAATAATAATTGTAAAGCCACTTATTCTGTCTCGTGTCCCCTCTGCAACCAAGCACATAGACTAATAGATTGTGAAACATTCAAATCTTTATCACATGAAAATAAAATGAGTGAAGTCATAAAACTTAAACTTTGTCTAAACTGTTTGCGAAGGGGCCATGAACCTAATACATGTCGTCTTGGTACGTGTCGGTTATGTAATAAAAAACATAATACTATAATGCACAAAATTGAAAATATGCCTAATCTACATGCAGCTTCATCCAGCTCGCATGTTTCTCGTAAGACTCTTTCAGTGCAATCTCATAGTCAGGTTCTTCTTGGTACTGCTTTGGTGAAAGTCACCAATCCTGACAATAACCAAACGTACGTTGCTCGCGCCTTACTTGACGCTGGCAGTCAATCCTCATTCATGACAGAAAACTTAAAACATAAAATTGGTGTAGTTAATCGTAATTCTGATTTCATAACTAATATTTCAGGCATTAACGGCATTCAACTACCTATTTCTGACGAATGTAACGTAAGCATTTCCTCGTTGTCAAATTCATTTAATTTAAACCTAAATTGTTTGGTCATACCTCAAATTACTGGTCAAATACCTAATGTGTCGGTGAACATAAATCAATTGAATCTGCCTAAAAATATTCAATTGGCCGATCCTCATTTCTGTCAGCCTTCAGACATTGATTTGTTGTTGGGTGCTGAAGTATTCTATAATATCTTGTGTCCTGAAAAGATATCTTTAGGTCGTAACATGCCTATCATACAAAATACTCAATTGGGCTGGATTGTAGCCGGCCCACTAAACATGCATAAGAAACATTAATCAAAAATGGTTCACTGTAATTTCACAGCCGAAATCAGTGAAGCAGTTTCTCAGTTTTGGAGGCTTAAGGATATTCCACCTTCAAAATTGACCTTATCGCCAAAAGAGCATTGCGAAAAACATTTCATTAAAAATACCTGTCACTTACCTGATGGCAGGTTTGAATCTAAATCCCTAGTTATTTAACAAAAATCCGCAAGCATTATATCGGATACCTTTCATTTTTACTAGTTATTTAACTAAAATCTGCAAGCATAATATCAGATACCTTTTACCATTAACTTCAACTTGTTATTTAACTAAATAAAATAACAACAATCCGCAAGCATAGTATCGGATATTTTTTACCTTCAAATATTTTTTATCCTTATCTAAGCATTCATTGTCTTGTTCAGTTAGAACCAGTACCACCTGACATTAAAAAGGTGTGACAAAAATCTTTCTGATAACTTATTTATTTATTTTAACTTTTGCAACATAACATTACATGGCGGACTTAATGCCTGAGGCATTCTCTACCAGTCAACCATAGGTTAACCATAACTTACCTACATATTAGAGTTCATTTAAATTAATAAGAATAGTTGCTTACATAAGAAGATTTATACATAATAAAAAATATATTTAGCACTAACGCCTTTATTTCGTGTCTTCGCAGATTCATTTCGCGTAGAGGAAAACCTACTCAAATTCATTGTGGTAACGGTACCAATTTTGTTGGTGCAAGTAATGAGTTAGGTATAAAGTTAAAACCAGGCATAAATTTAATTTATGAGTTTGCAGCGGAAGAAGGCATTGCATTTCATTTCAATCCCCCTTATTGCCCCACATTCGGTGGGCTTTGGGAAAGCGGCGTAAAAGTGCAAAACATCACTCATAACATGTCATAGTTAATTCTAGTTTAACGTTCGAGGAGCTGAGTACACTTTGCACGCAAATCGAAGCGGTACTCAACTCCCGACCCCTTACTCCTTTATCCAGTAATCCCAGCGATTTTTCTCCTCTTACCCCAGGGCACTTCCTCATCGGGCGGCCGCTGACGTCACTACCAGCGCCCCCTGCTGCTACGGAGAAGAGCATCCGAAATCGATACCAGCTGATTGAAAACCTAAGAGAAGCCTTTTGGAGAAGATGGAAGAGCGAGTACCTCTCCGAGCTGCAAACGAGGACAAAATGGCAATCGCCCTATTCAAACGTCAAAGAAGGCGCTCTGGTGATATTCAAAGATGACCACCTCCCTCCGATGCGTTGGAAGCTAGGACGAGTCTACCGGCTCTACCCAGGCAAGGACGGGGTCAACAGGGTCGCCGATTTCATAACGTCGAAGAGCATCGAGAGACGAGCACTAAACAAAGTGTGCCCACTTTTTTATGATGAAGACCAAATAAGAATTTCATCATCTTCACCAGCTCTGGCGGGTTCTGCTGCTGGACTACAAGCATAAAGGAAAGGGGCCACAATAGGGTCGCCGACTTCATAACAAGCATAACATAAGCATCGAGAGACGCGCACTAAAGCAAGCGTGCCTACATTTTGATGAAGACTTTGAAGGGATTCATCATCATCATCTTCACCAGTTACTGCGGGTTCTGCTGCTTCTGCCCCGGGCCTCCCAGGATGTCTACGCCAACGTAGCTAAACAGAGGTGTGGAAGACCGACTTAATCAAGCGGGGACGCGGGGAGACTGCCGCCGCCCCCGCCCGCCCCGCAGCAGCGCATCAAAAGGCTGAGCTGCACCGGCATCGGCCTCTTTCACCACATCGGCTCCTTCTGAATGCACGCGCGCGCGTGCGATCATTTTAGTTTAAGTAATTAACATAAGTAACGAAATTTTAATTAGTAACTCTGTAAAAAGGAAAGTAAAAAGTTTCATTGTTTTCCATTCATTCTTTTAATCAAACCCAGTATAGTCTTCGTATTAGACACTATCTTAGGGAATTTTTGTCAGCCGTCCCTACCACCATTGCACAAGACCGATGACTGCCTGGCCTATACTGCAAAGGAGAAAGCCGATCTCTTGGGCTCTTTTTTCGCATCAAACTCGACGTTGGACGATGGGGAAAACTCTCCACCAACCATACCGCATTGCGCTTGTACAATGCCAAACGTTCAGTTCCTGCAAAGGTCAGTTCGTAAGGCTGTTTTTTCCCTTGATATCCATAAATCGAGTGGGCCTGATGCGGTTCCACCCATTGTGCTTCGGGCGTGTGCTCTAACTTTTAGTTAAGTAAGTTAAGTTAAGCTCTAAAGTTCTAACGTGCCTTTTCCGGCTCTCTTACACTACTGGCGTCGTCCCGAGCTCTTGGAAGACAGCCCTTGTCCACCCGATTCCAAAAAAAGGCGATCGCTCAGATCCGTCCAACTACAGGCCAATAGCTATTACCTCTTTACTCTCCAAAGTAATGGAGTCCATTGCAAACCGCCAGGTCTTAGGGTACCTAGAAGAGAACCAGCTACCAAGTGATCGCCAGTATGGTTTTCGTCGCGGTCGTTCGGCTGGTGATCTTTTAGTGTACCTTACTCACCGATGGGCGGAGGCAGTCGAGAGTAAGGGGGGGGGAATGGCAGTTAGCTTGGACATAGCGAAAGCCTTTGACAGGGTATGGCACAGGGCTCTACTCTCTAAACTTCCATCATACGGGCTTTCTGAGAAATTGTGTTTCATGGGTTTCCAGCTTTCTTACTGGGCGTAGCATCAGAGTCGCAGTCGACGGTACGTGCTCCGACATAAAGCTCGTGAATGCTGGAGTCCTGCAGGGGTGTGTGTTGTCCCCTACTCTGTTTCTTCTGCATATCAATGACATATTGCATAACAACAGCATTCATTGCTATGCAGACGACAGTACTGGGGATACGTTCTACACCGGGCGAGCTAATATTTCTCTGGAAAGCGTCATCGAGAGCCGGAATAAACTTGTGACTGACACTGAGAACATGTTAAGTCATGTCTCGAATTGGGGCCGACATAACCTCGTCCACTTTAACCTATCCAAAACACAAGTTTGCGCATTTACCGCGAAAAAACATCCCTTCGTCGTACCTCTGAACTTTGAGGGAGCTCCCCTTGATGCCAATCCGACTATTGGAATCATTGGCGTCGATATTTTGAGTGACGTTTAGTTTCGTGGTCATTTGGAAGGTAAAGCTAAATTAGCTTCGTAAAAGCTGGGTGTGCTTAATAGAGCGGGTCAGTATTTCACGCCGGCCCACCGCTTACAAATGTATAAAGCACAGGTCAGGCCGCATATGGAATACTGCTCCATCTTTGGGCTGGAGCACCCTAGTACCAACTCCTTTCATTTGACCGCATTCAACGCAGAGCTGCTCGAATTGTCGACGACGTGGTTATTTCAGGTCGGCTCGATCCACTGGCTCTTCGGAGAGACGTTGCGTCTCTCTGTATACTGTACCGTATATATCATGGGGAGTGTTCTGAGGAATTGTTCGGCTTGATCCCTGCCGCTGATTTCCTTCACCGCACTACACCCAATCGACTGTCATTCCACCTTCATCACCTTGATGGATGGCGGTCTACTACTGTTCGTTTTTCAAGAAATTTCTTGCCTCGAACTACAGTGTTGTGGAACCAGCTCTCGGCGGCGGTATTTCCGGACCCTTACGACTTACTTAGGGATCTTCAAGAAACGAGCCTATTCCTTTCTTAATGATGGCGGCGCTGATTGCTTGCCATCAGGTGACCCGCTTGCTCGTTTCCTCCTTCGTTTGCCTCCTTCTGCTATAAAAAAAATCTTTTGTTCCAAAAAAGATCTCGGATAGTGGTACTGTAACTATTAATGAATGGGCCACAATTCTGGCGTCATTATTTAAAAAGGCACATCTAACATTTTGAAAACGGGTTAAAAACTGGTTTGAAAAATTTATTTGCTCTCGGCGAATAAATTTGATGGTATCCTGTTTGTTGAAAATGCATGAATAAAAATAGTAGCATCAATATGAGTTTTAAAAGATTATTTAATTACAAGTTTTTATTATAATGTCATTTATTTAATAATCTACATTTTCCTATTCAACGTAACAGAAAAAATTGAGTAATAACATTAATATTACATATAAAAGGCATAATTAATCAAATGCGACTTTTCATTCTAATATTCAGTGTAAAGAAAATTAAATATTACAATACAAAGACACATTTATACAATTGAGCCTTTTCATTCAAGCTTAAACAAGTTATAGTTGCTACATATAACACTACTATAAATTCGAAAAATAAAACACTTTTATTTACAACGGGACAAAAAAAATTGTATCTTTATTATTTTAATTAGTTAATGTAACTATCACATTATTAAGGAATTTGTTACAAACATAATACACCAAAGTACTCGTCAAGTTGAATCATACGAGCCCAAACTCGATGGGGTTGAGTCGTCTAATTACCGAGGTCCTATGGCCATCTTCCAGCTCCATCATCATACCCTGGTTACAATCTAGCACCAAAGTACTCGTCAAGACGGATCGAAGAGTCCAAACTCGATGGGGTTGTGTCGTTTTACTATCACCAAGCAGTGGTCTGACGAGCCTAGAGGTGTAAGCACCGACACTCTATACCCTGCAGGGCGACTTGTCAACAATAAGTCCAACAAGGAGGGCGCGTGACCTACAATATCTGGCATCCTGATGGGCTGGTCTACCAGTTGCGTCAGGTCTTGCGTCAGAGCGAAGGCATGAGCGACTCTACCAGCGTGATCAGTTTTGGAGGAGCCCAACCATGTTTCATGGTGGTTGTTGATGTCCCCCAAAACCATTTGGTTCAGGAAGTAATGATGAAGGTTTCTGAAAAGAAATAAATTTATCATTTTCTGTATATTTCAATGTAACGGAGTTGAGAGACAGCTCAGACCCATCTTCTTCATGTTATACCATAATAATACTGTACAACAATATAATACTTAGGTACTTACATTAACTCACATAATGTAGTTAATACAGCACTTGAGGTACTCGGCTGTAAATTTTGTAAATTCCTCAAAACATGATCTCCACTGGTATTTCTTTTTACCGGACCTTTTAGTAAAGATTTAGATAAATTCTGAAAAACAAATGTAAAAAGTTATTTTTTTATTCACATTTTCATATAAGAAAATAAATACGGCCCTGCAAAATTGTACAAGTAAGGATATGAAACGTCAAACAAGATTAGGAGTAAATTATTTGTTATTGTTTTGTTGGCACAAGAATCTTTCAGAAACTACTTTACGTCAAGTTTTTACGAGATTTGCACTTATGACAATTATTTACTACTACTACAATGCCGAAAAATTCATAATAATCACACAACTTTTTTTTAATCTAAGTCACACAATGACTAAAAAAACCATTATGAGATTAGATGGCACAACTAAACATACCAATGGAAAGTATTTTCAGGTGTTTTTCTTTATGAGGAGTTGCCGCACAAAGGTGCCCATGCACTTCACCATTTTATTTTAGTACTTTTGGCTCATAAACATTATTTGACCACAAAACTTGTTGTAGTTGACAAGTCTAGGAAGATATTTGTATCCCTATATAAAACCCTACTCTTTGTAACCTAAATTACCAACTATGCACTGGAACCAACTACTCGGGCCAAGCGTTAGGCAAATCCAAACGTGCGATCCAGTGACCAAATGAACTCTTTTAATTGTAACGAATGATTAGACTATAAATTATAACAAATGACACGTAGTCCTCTCTGACTAACAAAGCGTGTCTTAAAGCAGATATGTATAAATCGAGCCGCGATCTTATCTACACTGGTAGATAACGAGCTGGGCTCTGCGACCAAATGGTCCAAAATTTAACTAACCGAGAATTCAAGCGAAACGACACTCAATGCTACCATATGTTATTTAACTAACGGGGAATCGAACCCGAAACCTCGCTCTGCTTACCAAATGTTATTTAACTAACGGGGAATCGAACCCGAAACCACACTCTACAACTAAATGTTAGCCACACAGCCGGCCGCAGGCAAGGCAGAAAGCCGCTTGCCCTGTTCAAACCAACCACGGCCGGGGTGGACTTATAACCGCGAAACACGGCGTCTAGATGGCAAGTTTGATTGGCCTATCTTAGATCCCTATCTACTGACCCCGATAGATAGGGTATCGCAACTGGAACTACGGGTCCGGTTGTGTTTTCAGGGGTACTGCGGGGTTCCGGTTCAAGTCCCCCGCTGGTTGTGCTTTGACCGGCGCCTCCGGCGGGATCCGGACGTGGGTTGGACTCGTAGTGGCTCGTGGTTAGCTGTAGAGCTTGGGAATGTTCGTTTGTCCTGGTATTGTGTGCCAGGACTTCCAAACTCGTGCACAGCGAGCGGGGCCTAGTAGCGGTCTCTGAGGGGCCAGAAGCGAAAAGTCCTGCGGGGAACATGAGTTTCCCTTATAGTTGGCAGCTTTGTCCGGTGGTTCTCATTGGACATTGGTGTTGACATCTCCGGTACTAGTCTGGATAACTAGTAGAGGCGGCCCCCTAGATGCCGTAGCCTCCGGTCCAGCCAGCCGCGTAGGACGTGGGAACTGGCTAGGCGCCTGGATGGGTTCCGAGAAGTGAGTGTACTTACTACTCCGCTACCAAGGTGGACACATGTACGGCTTTAGAGTCGACGACCCTAGCAGTGGCAACTGCGAGTTGTGCCCTTCGTGCAACGAGAAGTGAGCGAGCTTGGTAGCTCCGGTTACCTATCTGGACAATAGGCAGTGAACTACACGTGTTCACGGGAAGACTCTCCCGAGACACTAGTCTTATGAGTACCGAATAAAGAGCGCGCTGCGGCGGGCACTGATTTGGCGTCAAGACCTAACGCAGATGGTCTCCTGCGCGAGTGTTCTACTGGCGCAGGGACGTCTGGCACTTCTTGCAATAACCTAACGGTTGGTCTCGAGGTGCCAGTACAAATAAAATTTAGTGATGTAAGGAAAGGGGATGGCCTATCTTAGTCTTAACTTTAAAATTAATATTTTCACTTACTGCCAGTGGTTGATGAGTTGCCGGAGAACAGCGGAGAGGAAGGGAGCGCTCCCTCTTTACGTAGACACGCTGCTTCGGTGATGGCCTATCCAAAGGCTTTGCTCTTCACTGGCACTTACACAATACCACTACCAGTTGCCCTACTTTCAGGCCCCCAAGAACCACCTGATTTACGTCTTAAACGACGTTCCGTCTAACAGCTCGCGGGCCAGGAATCTAATAACCGGGAATGCATCCCAAAACACGCGGGAGTGATTCACACACTACAAGACAACCACCCCGTCCTAAGCCACGCGCCGAACTCTCAAAAAAGCGGGAGTGCTGGTATGGAACTTACAAAACCGACCGCTCTGCGCAACGTCTCGTTAGTCATAGTCGACGTCGACTGCGTAGACGACGCTGTGCGCCTTTCAAGCCAGGGAACCAAGGTCACCCTTGGTTTCCGGCAATCTTTCTTTATCTTTTTCTTGCCTTGTTTTTTTCTACCTTTGCTTTTATTATCTGCAATGTATCCACTACTATACATATTATCTTAATTTCAGTATAAATAGATATTTAAGTTTATAGATCCAAATATTGGTCCAATAAAATAATTAATACGAAATCCATATTCAAAACATTAATGATCTAATTTCATTCTAATAACAGAAATTCGTTCCACTTTTCGTTTCACGCGTTTCAAAACGGCTCCAGTCACGCGGAGGAATCGGTTACAACAAACACAACACAACAACACACTCTTTCGCACTCTGTGGTCTGTCGCATAGTGATGAGTGACCGAGTAGCGCAGTAAGTAATATTATTCTGTGGCAGTAAGCCGCCGCCGTTTTGAGGTGTGGGTGGGCGCGAATTTAAATGGCGGTAAATTCGCATGAAAATGCCAAAATTTTAAGAATTTAGACTTTTTAAATTGGCGTAAATGATAATTGTCTATAATACCATGCTAGTGTGAACTGTAGCGCGACGAAGACTAACAATTTTTTAACTAATATGTAGTAAACGTGGAGCTTTATGATTTTTTGATATGCAAAAACGCTGTATCCCGTACCAACAAATTTCAACAGCGCTGTAACTACCAGGGTAATATAACCACTCAAACGTCGACGGTGATTTTAGTCATCTAAAAAAAAGTACAGATTTACGTCTACGGTAACTTTAGTTACCGAGAATTCAAACCTCGTTCCGTCGATGGTGACTACAGTCAAAAAAAAAATAGTACCGTTCAAAATTTCAACAGCGCTGTAACTACCAGGATAATATAATTTGCAAAAGATGAATTGGTGTAAACGAAAATGATAAAAAAAAGCCTTGCTATGCTATTTACAGCAAACGCATATGTGATCTTTCAAAAATAGGGGTTAATTAAAACGCTGGACAAAATTTTCTATTGGTCGTAGAGACATGGGAGTCATACCATTCAACGCAGATTATTTTTCTCATTCCGAATCTGCAATAAAAAAATGACCTGGGTGCGGGTTACAGCGTTTTCGCTTTTTTGCGTCGATATCATTTAGATTATTATTTCAAATGTAGGTATATTGAGTAGGTATATGAAAAGTACGATATCATCATCATCATCATCATCATCATCATCAGCCTATACTCGTCCACTGCTGGACATAGGCCTCTCCAAGAACACGCCACTGAGCACGATCCGCGGCCACTCTCATCGAGCTCTTGCCAGCCACCTTACGAAGATCGTCTTGTCTGAGGGCGTCCTACGCTACGCTTGCCGATACGCGGTCTCCACTCCAGAACTCGTCTACCCCAACGGTCATCGGTTTTGCGACTGATATGGCCGGCCCACTGCCACTTCAGCTTACTAATCCGGTGGGCTATGTCGATTACCTTGGTTCTCTGCCGGATCACCTCGTTTCGAATCCGATCCCTCAGAGAAACACCGAGCTTAGCCCTTTCCATAGCTCGCTGAGCGACTTTAAACTTGTGAACCAGCCCTACCGTCAGTGTCCACGTTTCGGCTCCGTATGTCATGACGGGTAGGACGCACTGATTGAAGACTTTCGTCTTTAGACATTGCGGAATTGGCGACGTAAAGACCCGACGTAGTTTGTAACCTCCCCACCCCGTTATAAATTCTATACCTTAATCTAATGCCTTTCACACCTATATGCCTAGTCTACCTTATAATACATACACACATCCTCGCCGCTTCTACATTAACTTAACTTATTATCTAATTCTTAACCTAATTAACCTAATTTATCTACAATCTAATGGTTGTGTTTGGAGTTTTTGTTTAGTGCGTATTGTTTGTATGATGATGAAACCTTAGCATAGCTTAATTCTATTTGCAGTGAATTTCAGTCAAGCAATGTAATATTATAATAACTACTATTTTGGCCAGATCGTCTAGTGAACCCTCCGTTGTTAACCGCATTTAAGTAACTCAAGTTCTTTCGTGAAAGTTTAGTAATTGGCTTATCCCTGTGTTAAATTATTTACTCCTGACCTAATTACCTACCAGTCTATAGATCATAACATAGATATGTGTAGCCTAGCAATGACTCCGTCTGAACTGTGACCTAAATCCTTCACTGCAGCTGCGGGGAAGATTTGTAACCACTCAGAGATAATCAGATGATAGCTTAGCTTGCAGATATTATTATTTATTAAAAGTAGCATGATACATAAGAAGTCTTGTGCAATTTACATGACATACTAGAGGATTCTGGTAATTTAATAGCCCCTCCCCGCTATTAGCATGCCGACCAGCTCATTGTATTATATCAGCCCTGACCAGATTGAATTTAACTTTAATTATTAGCTTGTGCCTTTAATTCTTTAAAACTGAGAATTTACATCTCTCCTCAAAATTTAATTTCATTTTACATTATGAACTATGTGTTAGCAATTTAAATTCTTATTATTCCACATAAATCAATAGAGTTTATCTCAAGGCTTGCTATCATCCAAATATCCTTTTCACATTAAGAACTTAATTATTCAATGCAATAACTTATATTCAGTTCTATAAAGGGTGGATAATTTAATCAAACGCCACTTCAGGCGGTGGCTAAAGTAGAATGCTATTAATACAGGTAAAATTATTTTTATTTACTCTTAGTATTTATTATACAGGTCTTATAAAGTTCCAATATAACTACATTGGATTGGCTGCATTGGCAGATTATCACATCTTAAGTTTATTAAAGGATGTTTAATTCATTCAATATCCTTGACTTTTAGGAAGTGAACTTAAATAAAATACTATCATTTGAAGTAAATTACTTTGGGTTACTCTTAGTGTTCATTATACAGATCTTATAAAGTATAAGTACATCTCAAGTTTATTAAAAGATGTTTAATTTATTCAATATCCTTGACTTTTAGGAAGTGAACTTAAACAGAATACTATCATTTGAAGTAAATTACTTTGGGTTACTCTTAGTGTTCATTATACAGATTTATAAAGTATAAGTACATCTCAAGTTTATTGAAAGATGTTTAATTTATTCCATATCCTTGACTTTTAGGAAGTGAACTTAAATAGAATACTATCATTTGAAGTAAATTACTTTGGGTTACTCTTAGTGTTCATTATACAGATTTATAAAGTATAAGTACATCTCAAGTTTATTAAAAGATGTTTAATTTATTCAATATCCTTGAATTTTAGGAAGTGAACTTAAGTTAATTATTTTTCCATTAACTTCCACCCCCTGTCTCTCAGACTGAGTGGTTAATTTGATAGACTACTAAATCATAGTTAGTATACTTTTAGTAGGTAGTAAATTAGGTAGTTAATTATCCCTGTTAATCATTAAATCAATTACATTTAGAAGTTATCTTTACTCACTTTAATAAGTATAAATTAGACTGTACTAGGTATTAGTCTGATTGATTAGATTGTTCCCATCAAATATTTCTATGTTTCATATTATTAGAAGTAAGTACTTACATATCTTAAAAGGTCTTTGACCATTAAGGTGAATTCAAATAGTATTAATGGATCATTATCAGGCTAATTAGCAGGTTGTTATCAATCAATTATTTCTATGTTTCAGATTATTAGAAGCTCATAGCTGACAATGTCTTCTTTCAACGACTTATCATAGGTTCTAAACTGGTTTTAGTTGCTTAGTTTGTATCAGCTTATTTTTACTAATATGTATTGGATGTAAACTTTCCACACCTTGAAGAGTGTAGCAATGTGAGATTGTATCGCATCCCAGGGAAAGCTAAAAAATGCCTGTTTGGTCATTTCAGTATTAGAAATCAAACATCACAGTACTGCTAAGCTTATTTGCTATATCTTTTTAGTATTTTCCTTGTAATAGGAAACCAGTCTAGACTTTTAGGTATTCCAAGTAATGATGGTACAATATTATCATACTTCTGTTAATTATTTAAAATGAATAATGAATTGGTAACAACTTTAGGAAAACAATTAGAATTTTATCGGCCTGCGGTAACAGATTACTTGCCTAGCTAGGACCCACATCACTTCATCATAATTTTATTTAGCGCCGTAACTTAATTATCCCTACCTTATTAGTCTGAATTAACCCGGCCTGGCCTTGCGGCTCAAGCTCCCATCCTATGTACGCACTGCGTGCAAATACCTTGCCTCCCATAACTAAACATATATATATCCGCCTACCTATAGATTCCTACAACTTTCCTCACTTGAAAATGCCTATATTTTGTCGAACTAACAGTCCCTTTTTGTGTACCTTGCAATCTAGGCCCGAGCCACATTTAATTTAAATTCGTGATGTGTTGTGAGAGTCGCATTGCCCCTGAAAGCAACTAACTCCTAAATGTTCCATCAGTCGAGCCAGTATACTCAGTGTGTTATTTTCCTATCACTACACTGTATGTACGGAGGTAG
Source organism: Scoparia ambigualis (assembly GCA_963921215.1). Lineage (NCBI taxonomy): Eukaryota > Metazoa > Arthropoda > Insecta > Lepidoptera > Crambidae > Scoparia > Scoparia ambigualis. The sequence continues at coordinate 30,029,921 of OY992512.1, read as the reverse complement.
ACTCGAAATTGGACTGGGTCATACGGGTCTACCTCCAGCTAAATGGTGTCTGACCTATCTTCAACTTTCACTAGGGAGACAACTGTCTCTCCCCCATTACTCCGTCGAAGATAGTGTATTGTTTAGCGTAATAATATAAAACGCCGATCTTATTAAATACAATCAAAGATCATCCAGACCGAAGTCTGTTGAAAGGTACATAGGTTTTCATTGCCACCGTTACGCGTTTCCGCCGATGTACCCCGGAATACTTCATTCCGTTAACGGATTCGAGTTGCGATCGCAATAGTTTTACTTTATTAATCACTTTCAATTTCACAAATCTTAATTAATATCGCAGCTCGAATATCACTTAGCGCACTATCAAAGCTCGGACACTATTTTTCCCGTATGAGTAGTACCGCACTCTTAAATTTGACCGCACAGCCGACGTCCCAAAATTGAATGCCCGCTAATTTTCCGCCCTTTTCCCAAGCATCTTAACTTTCGCGCCATGCGCGCCTAACATACGCCTTTCTTCCCTTCAACCAATCGCTAGCTGTTTCCCCGATGCCCCTCGCCTTCGCGTCGCGCCACGTGGAGCTATCATCCGACCTCTCTTTCTGTCTTTTTCTCAACCTCTCGCTCGCTCATTGCCGCCTTCGCCGCGCAATTCTAAAATTTTTCCATAATCTAACCAAATCTCGTCCGACAGCCAATATTTCATCTTTGAATATCTAAATGTAGCCTTCTATTAACAATTCCCTCTCAATAATCCTCCACTTAAGCCAATAATCCTATATTTTGGGAAATTATCAAAAGTTCCGTATTCCGACCATAGATGGCGTCCGCCCGTAGGTGAACCACTTTCCCGACCCCAGAGCAGTCCCCGCGAAATTCAAAATAAAAATACGGTCCTAGTCAAGCTCACAACTTTATGACTCCCGCTAGACGCCGCCTACGTCGCAAGGGACGCGCAGAGCAGTCCCCGCGAAATTCAAAATAAAGAAGTCAAACTAGCAACCTTATGCGAAGCTCAAGTATTTAACTCACGCTAGATGGCGCCTATGTCGCAAGGAGCACACAGAGCAGTCCCCGCGAAGTTCAAACTAGAGATAAAGCGTTAGACCACGGACCATTATTCTGAACTAGTTTATTATTCCCTTTTTCATGCTTATTATATTAATGGTGCTACGCATTAATATTTATGTTAGTGCTACTCCCACACATTCCTTACTAACGGACGGATACCATTCATTCTGTACCGTTACAGCCGCCCCCGATAGAATTTAAGCAGATAAAGTACCACTCTTATCTGCGGCGAATTATATCTAAACCCCGGACTTAATTAAGTACAAAATAGCACGTCCTTCCTTGCCAACCCCATTGTCATCCTAGCCCTCTTCCTCAAAGATATTCCTACTATTTATAGTTCCTCCCCAAATCCCTAATGACTCCTTCCTCAATAAGCATTCCCATTGCAAAATAGCCCACACCCCTCATTCTATTCAACTGACACAAAATCATAATCGCATACCCAGTTCTCGTGTTCGAAACGAAATCCCAGTAAACTTAGTTTTGGTAAATACTTCCCAATAACTTAGGCATCTACCATGTCTCTTATCATACACAACCTCCGAATAATGATTTGCCTTTTGTTTACCATCATAACAACAAATCTTAATATAATTTAAATCAATATAACAGTCTCTTGCGCTGTCTAGTAACGCCCCCTAGCGAAAACTCTTCAACTCTATGACGATTCCGACGTAAGTTTATAACATTTTCCGAACCATTCAATTATTCTATTCTTTAAATTATTTTCCTAGAATAATTTCAAGTACATCTGTCATCATGGCCTTCTTTTAACTTACGTCTTTTCTTACAACTTGTTTCGCATCTAAATGTTGCAACCTAGGGATCGAACCTGGGATCTTTCGTGGGTGAAGCATCAACCACTTCGCCGTCATGGTTCTAGTTCCAACTAGGCTAATGAATAATTATTAATAATTTGAATTAAAACTTTCCTTCATACTTCAACGCTACCAATCTCATCTTAACTTATATAATTACCTAAGATAACGAAACGTCGGAACAATTGTCTACCTCAGGCAGGGATCGAACCCGCGTCCTCCACAATCCCTAATTAGCTACTTCTTTCAACCGAAACCTATTTTCCTCTCCGCGGATAAGAAATCTTAACCAAACCCCCATATCAACCAAAACCAGTAGGCATACCATCATCGCCCAAGAGTTATAACTTTATTTTAGATGAGATACATCTAATGTCTAATCCTGCAAATAACCGAGATAGAATACTAGACTCGCTTCCGTCCGGTACGCAGTGATACCGTGCATACAAATAAAGGTCTTAATGCCTTACAATAAGGTTGTCGATCGTAAATACTTATGGATAAACTCCCTCACTCTAAGGTGGTACGCATCTCGAAACACGTCCTTGAGTTTTGAACTAGATACCCCGTAGTTCAGATCTATTAGAAGTTTGTGTGCTATGTATATCTGTCTAACTGTCAATGTATGCGTCATCGATAAGTACTTGTAAATACCCCGGTACGCGATGGACATTATATACCAATTGACAAGTACTGAGCTTATGCGTATAAGCAAATAATTATCCCAAAACCTATCTAATAACTATTTCTCACCCCTAGTTATTACTATGTATGAAAGACACCATTTAGTCTCATTTGCTAAAATATAATACGTCAATATCCCCTTACTTTCCTATACCTTTGAAAAATATCATTTTCTTATTAAATTAAACATACCGGTAACTATCTTATCCGCCCCCACAACTCTACTTAACTTCCTACCTTTTATATTACTAATAACGATCAAATCGGTAAATAATAAGCCACTAAAGGTGACACTTAGTTTTAGTATTCATGGTAATTAATATCGTGAGTTCTTTCTCGTATTTACTGAATTCCAAACGGCGTGATTCAATAGTGCTAGTTTCTTTTATTTTTTTTTATTAGATGATTTTAATTTTACACTCGCACAAGACACATTATTCAGATGGTAATCTCCCGAATGTTTGTAACTCTAATTGGTTACTCCTTAATTACTCTACTCTACTTTCAGCCTTCCGTCCAGATTGCAAAATTCCCCAGTAGCGCGAGTTCCACTGATAACGCTAAAATGAAATGCTATCAATAACCTCATTTCCGCAGCTACCAGTAATACCCCTCTGTTGTTTAGTCAAGCATATTTACCCTGGTCCACACTCCATAAGGCGTCCTCGAATGGAATTACCCTACAGCAGAATTCTCACAACTTTTAGAAAGGCTAGTTTCGGCGGTGAAGCTTAAGTGGAAACTACTTAAATTTTATTGTGTGCTAAGTAACTCCCAATTCTACAGCACACTTCCGAAACTTCGATTCAATTTGTTCACCAGGTAAATCAAATAAACCCTACACGCTTAACTAAGTTCTATTTGTGTCCAGTGCGACTAAACAATGTTCGAACACCCTAAACAAGCTACTTTTACTAATTTAACAGTGCCAATTAAGAACGCTCCTTGTGTCATCTATAAATTTTATTCAATTTTTTTTTCTTTATAGTTTTATTGTGTGCATAGACGACCAAAGACCTCGCTTTCAGCATGCCTTCTTCGTTGGACCCGCTTGGTTAAATACACTATTCAAAATTCTAAAGTTACAAATGAAAATGTCAAAAGTTCGAACATTATGCAATAGAGAATTCCTCTAACATAGTCCACCAACCTCTTCGCACTATTTAGTCAGGCATATTGCAATTCAAGTATTTATTTTAATTTATAATGACCAATCTTCTCCACCTTTGTTCACATGCTTTAGCCATCCCTATCCACAACTGCAGTGAGGATAATTAGTTAATGAACAAAACATCCTATAAACATTCTATGTTACTACCGCAATCACAAGAAATATTTACTAGGAGGATTATCTATCATACAGCTGACTATAACAAAATGAGTCCCCCTTATCTTTCTCCGTTCCTTCTCTAACGTAGAAGACAGCAACAGACAATTAATATTTAATTACTTATAATTTAGAACAACCCTAGGTAAAACGCTACCACAAAACTAGAATAGAACAGAATAATACTAACCGAACTAAACTTTTGTATTCACACTTGCAAATAAAATATCTTTATCTTTCCGTGATGAATGATTTTGATAACACTATTTCATCAACTCAATGTCCCGGCCTACATATGTGAAAACTGCCAATTAATTAGTTTGTATAAAACAATCTAGATGCAACATGCAGTTCACATTAACTAACAATTTTAAGGTTGTGTCTTAATTCCGACAATAACCTTCATTAGCACTAATTTTAATCATCTACAATTACATCACGTACATATTAGATGCCAATAATCCAGATTATTTAAGAATTCTAACAATTCATAATAATAAATAACCAAACAAGATAATCCCGCTTGTGACAGTCTGCGCTGACCTTCCCACAAGTCAAAACCGCGTTTCGTTCGTCCTATCATCTCTAAACCCGTAGACATTTACTTTGTACTAAAACAAATTATTGAGTTAATAATTATTTGTCAATTGTTAAGCAACCCTATTTAATTTCATAATAACAGTTTTAATATAGCAGTATTAGAATATTATTATAAATCCCGAACATCTTTATTTATTATAATCGACATTACCGGTTAAAGTATTTGAATGGCCTAGTGCGAACTAGGTTTCAGGTCTCACCTCGGGAAAATAAATTTAATTGACTCTAAAATCTACTACTAATAAATTTATTATTTTCTTCTGACATACAAAGATAGGTTATGACTCTAGGTCGGGTTTAATAAATTTTGAACTATGCCTACCTCCACGATAATCTCGGTTAAATATATATATCCACAAAACGAATTATGTCTAATTCGGCCGATTTTATTAAATTTAAATTATGCTACTAAACAGTACGTATCCTAAGAACGTCACACATCCGAAACCCATTTCAGTTCTAATGTCTTTACCCATCTAAATTAAAATTTGTACCTGTCGACGCGAGACAACATCTAAATAATTACTTTGTATGATTCGAATTGTGATAGTTGATTTTGTGTTGTAATCTCGATAACGCAATATCAGGGATTTACTTATTAATAAATTTTACACTAATAAATTTATTCTCAGCTCGCAATATCATCGCTTTATTTCCGGCTTGAATGTTTCTGTGGACTATGAGTTTAAAATTATCCTACAACTTAAAATTGTGGTATATAAAATCGATCACTGTTTTATAAGTAGCTTGTGTTAACTTTCAAAATAATAAAACGAGTTAACTATTGATTATGACGTGGAATCCGCCCGCAACTCGCCTTTATAATTGATGTGATAACATACGCTTTTGTTATCCCTATAGCATAACAGTGCTATAACTCGTTAATTTTGCCGTTAAATCTCGACTTCAAGCCAATCAACTATTTCTTTTTTCTACTATTATTTTTTTTCTTTCGATTTATTATTCTTTCTTTACTATTATATTTTTCTTTCGACCCCTATTTTGCTCCCAAGCTCAATTAATATCCACCTTCCACAATTATCCATCATCCGTCAATCTTAGATATCTTCGAGAAGTAATTTTTTTTTTCTCTCTACTAATTTGCCTATCGTATTCCTACTAACATCTCTTTAGCATGCATAATTTCTATCGTTCCTTAAATATAATTAAATGCCGGCTCTAAGATAATTATAAATATAATATTTTAGTGTTGTGTGTGTATAGAATCAAACTTCGACTAGTCAATGATCCTTAGTAAGTCGGCATGGTTGCCCTAGAAGAACCACCAACTAATCAAAGCTAGCGTCTGGGATACACGTCAGAATATTCTCCTTCGGCACTACCCGATTAGTTATTACCAGCCTCTTGTACAAGTGCCTCTTTCGATTTACCCACAAGCAAAGCTGCTGGCTTATGTAGACGCGGTCAAGCATCCGATTCAATGTTTTGTCTGTAAAATGGGTGATCATGTTTTGCTTTGTGTACTGTAATTGAGTATTGTAACAAGTACTGATTGGATATGATTTATAAAATATATATATATATTTTGTCGTTGAATAAATTCCCTACGCCCTATTCTGTGCAATGCTCCCACTAGTATACTTCCTACACTTTCTCACACAACACTTAACTAGTAATATCATTTTTTTTTTTTCAACATCTTAATCGTTCAACGGAGATAGACAATTGTGCAAGGTACCCTTCTTAACAGTTTCCCTTTCTCATATATCACATATGATACATAACAATAGAAAACCAATTGTTATAATTAATATTTCTTGGACAGCGAACCCGTTAATAGGCTAATCCAACCCAGTGAATTTAATGATTTATCTATCTCTACCTATCCTAACTAATTAGTCATGTAGTAAGGTCTTTTCTTTTCACCGCTCTCCCGACTTAGATATCTCTAGGTAACTCACAACTGATAATATTAGGTAAGTAGGTATAGTAAGCTGTGCCCAGCGAGCTTTACTTCTGCGTACGTTAACCTCATCTTAAGCTAATAATTATCCTTTATAAATCTTCATAATTAACTATTTATCACGATTTCAACTATACGGTAAGAAGCAATGATTACCGGTAACGACTACTTACAACGCTGCAAGAGTATTTCAATTATACATATTATTATTAGACAGCACCCTTTTACCATCATCCAAAATAAAATCTTTTATTGGTAACCCAACGCCATCTAGCCTCGCTAATAGGTAACCTCCCCACAATAGAGTAGATATTAGATAGTTGTTTCCAGACGGTAACGACTTTTATCGCCTACTAGACGTATTTATCCGTTTACATTATGCATCCCAAACTACGTTGCTTTTAAACCAAAATTCCTACTAGCAATGAATAGTCACATGATTCTATCCCCTACATGACATCCCTGCTACTTGCTATTCCCTATAATCGCGATTTCTCATCAACGCGTGTATTTTGAACCGAAATATTATTTTATGTTACTTTTCCTAGGATTTTATCGAACTAACAAAATGAAGCGGCATTTCCCTTGTACAGAGCAATCGTCCCCGCCTACATGTCACATAATAATAATTCCACCACAACGTCATTGCATTCTAATCTACTACGTGATAAGTATTAATAAAATCTCTTTCAATGTAAAAATCGCAGGTATTAAAAATAATAGGTATGGAAAATAACAGGTGATTCCGCTTGCTATAACAAAATCACATGATTACGCGATAAGGAAGTTTCCTCTCCGATTGGTTTTATGACTTCATGTTTTATAATCAATTCTAATTCTAGATTGTTTATGGTGTCGCTAAATCATTTGTCTCTATGGTCCAACCATAGACAAAGAACGTAATAGTCCTTGACTAGCCTAAACTACTCTATGGATTTCAGATGTGAGACTCAAGTACATTATTATATTTTTTTTCTCTAACATAACCAACAAAATAAATTATAATACGTGGAATAGCACATCAACTAAAAACCGCAATCGCTCAACGATTATTAGTCAAAATATAATTATTATTAGTTTTATATTATGCTGTTAGCGTCATAACTTTATAATATTGTACAGCATATCGCCGTCCTATAATATAAATTGAATCCTGCAATAATTTAGTTGGTTAATTCTGTCCAATCTCGCCCCCTTGCCTTTCCATCCGACAGCAATAATAATTAAACCGCCCCCTATTCTACAAATCTTTCTAAATCAATAAATGTTGAACTATGTCACCCTATCGACCTTTTACGATCCTAAAAATAACTCAACACAAAACTGTATGAACCAGTTGCCTATGCCTATATGAAATCTATCACCAGGAATAGAAACAAAACTACAGTTACCATAGCTCCTAACGTCAACAATTATTATCTTAGCGTCCTATCAAAAATTGGATACCTGGTTTCAGTATTCAAGAAAACAATTACTAAAGGTTTCAGTATTCACAGATAACTCAACAATTTTAAAATTAATACTCCCGGAATAGTTTGGTTATTGACTATATCTAAGTACTTTGTTCACTCATTAAACTTTGGAAAAACAACAACGCCACCAGCCGCACGGTACCTACTTGATGCTGGCGAAATCCGCCATTAAATAAAGAAGAAAAAGATAATAACTGAAAGGTATTGTATTTCAAATAATACTCATTACATTATTGTTTTGTAGTTTTATCTCCTTTGACCTTTAACCTAACCTGAGAATCTTTTTGTTACAGATTTCGTACAACAAAATTTAGCTCCAGCTCTCATTGCGACTGTCTACAATATTGGTCTTAATCTATTATCAAGAACCCGTAATACAAAGTGTATGAATCAACTTTAGAAGATAACAACGTTTATTGTGAAAAGTGTCAAATTATAATTCACCCATTATCAAGAGCCCGTAATACAAAGTGTATGAATCAACTCCAGAAGATCCAACAAAGTTTATTGTGAAAAGTGTCAAATTATAATTCTTCAATATCTCTGAATTAATTAATCTTCATTGAATTATTCCCTATTAAGCCAATTCTAAACTCACGCATCGCAACACGACATCAATTTGTGGGAAAAAAAAATCCCACTTCTAAATTAAAGTATTACCGCTTGACTGAAATCCAATACAACTATAATAATGATAATTTATAACTTAACTTTCTGATCCTGGTCATGGCTTACCAAATTGTAACCTCCCCACCCCGTTATAAATTCTATACCTTAATCTAATGCCTTTCACACCTATATGCCTAGTCTACCTTATAATACATACACACATCCTCGCCGCTTCTACCTTAACTTAACTTATTATCTAATTCTTAACCTAATTAACCTAATTTATCTACAATCTAATGGTTGTGTTTGGAGTTTTTGTTTAGTGCGTATTGTTTGTATGATGATGAAACCTTAGCATAGCTTAATTCTATTTGCAGTGAATTTCAGTCAAGCAATGTAATATTATAATAACTACTATTTTGGCCAGATCGTCTAGTGAACCCTCCGTTGTTAACCGCATTTAAGTAACTCAAGTTCTTTCGTGAAAGTTTAGTAATTGGCTTATCCCTGTGTTAAATTATTTACTCCTGACCTAATTACCTACCAGTCTATAGATCATAACATAGATATGTGTAGCCTAGCAATGACTCCGTCTGAACTGTGACCTAAATCCTTCACTGCAGCTGCGGGGAAGATTTGTAACCACTCAGAGATAATCAGATGATAGCTTAGCTTGCAGGTATTATTATTTATTAAAAGTAGCATGATACATAAGAAGTCTTGTGCAATTTACATGACATACTAGAGGATTCTGGTAATTTAATAGCCCCTCCCCGCTATTAGCATGCCGACCAGCTCATTGTATTATATCAGCCCTGACCAGATTGAATTTAACTTTAATTATTAGCTTGTGCCTTTAATTCTTTAAAACTGAGAATTTACATCTCTCCTCAAAATTTAATTTCATTTTACATTATGAACTATGTGTTAGCAATTTAAATTCTTATTATTCCACATAAATCAATAGAGTTTATCTCAAGGCTTGCTATCATCCAAATATCCTTTTCACATTAAGAACTTAATTATTCAATGCAATAACTTATATTCAGTTCTATAAAGGGTGGATAATTTAATCAAACGCCACTTCAGGCGGTGGCTAAAGTAGAATGCTATTAATACAGGTAAAATTACTTTTATTTACTCTTAGTATTTATTATACAGGTCTTATAAAGTTCCAATATAACTACATTGGATTGGCTGCATTGGCAGATTATCACATCTTAAGTTTATTAAAGGATGTTTAATTCATTCAATATCCTTGACTTTTAGGAAGTGAACTTAAATAGAATACTATCATTTGAAGTAAATTACTTTGGGTTACTCTTAGTGTTCATTATACAGATCTTATAAAGTATAAGTACATCTCAAGTTAATTAAAAGATGTTTAATTTATTCAATATCCTTGACTTTTAGGAAGTGAACTTAAATAGAATACTATCATTTGAAGTAAATTACTTTGGGTTACTCTTAGTGTTCATTATACAGATTTATAAAGTATAAGTACATCTCAAGTTTATTGAAAGATGTTTAATTTATTCCATATCCTTGACTTTTAGGAAGTGAACTTAAATAGAATACTATCATTTGAAGTAAATTACTTTGGGTTACTCTTAGTGTTCATTATACAGATTTATAAAGTATAAGTACATCTCAGTTTATTGAAAGATGTTTAATTAATTCAATATCCTTGAATTTTAGGAAGTGAACTTAAGTTAATTATTTTTCCATTAACTTCCACCCCCTGTCTCTCAGACTGAGTGGTTAATTTGATAGACTACTAAATCATAGTTAGTATACTTTTAGTAGGTAGTAAATTAGGTAGTTAATTATCCCTGTTAATCATTAAATCAATTACATTTAGAAGTTATCTTTACTCACTTTAATAAGTATAAATTAGACTGTACTAGGTATTAGTCTGATTGATTAGATTGTTCCCATCAAATATTTCTATGTTTCATATTATTAGAAGTAAGTACTTACATATCTTAAGAGGTCTTTGACCATTAAGGTGAATTCAAATGGTATTAATGGATCATTATCAGGCTAATTAGCAGGTTGTTATCAATCAATTATTTCTATGTTTCAGATTATTAAAAGCTCATAGCTGACAATGTCTTCTTTCAACGACTTATCATAGGTTCTAAACTGGTTTTAGTTGCTTAGTTTGTATCAGCTTATTTTTACTAATATGTATTGGATGTAAACTTTCCACACCTTGAAGAGTGTAGCAATGTGAGATTGTATCGCATCCCAGGGAAAGCTAAAAAATGCCTGTTTGGTCATTTCAGTATTAGAAATCAAACATCACAGTACTGCTAAGCTTATTTGCTATATCTTTTTAGTATTTTCCTTGTAATAGGAAACCAGTCTAGACTTTTAGGTATTCCAAGTAATGATGGTACAATATTATCATACTTCTGTTAATTATTTAAAATGAATAATGAATTGGTAACAACTTTAGGAAAACAATTAGAATTTTATCGGCCTGCGGTAACAGATTACTTGCCTAGCTAGGACCCACATCACTTCATCATAATTTTATTTAGCGCCGTAACTTAATTATCCCTACCTTATTAGTCTGAATTAACCCGGCCTGGCCTTGCGGCTCAAGCTCCCATCCTATGTACGCACTGCGTGCAAATACCTTGCCTCCCATAACTAACCATATATATATCCGCCTACCTATAGATTCCTACAACTTTCCTCACTTGAAAATGCCTATATTTTGTCGAACTAACAGTCCCTTTTTGTGTACCTTGCAATCTAGGCCCGAGCCACATTTAATTTAAATTCGTGATGTGTTGTGAGAGTCGCATTGCCCCTGAAAGCAACTAACTCCTAAATGTTCCATCAGTCGAGCCAGTATACTCAGTGTGTTATTTTCCTATCACTACACTGTATGTACGGAGGTAGACTCGAAATTGGACTGGGTCATACGGGTCTACCTCCAGCTAAATGGTGTCTGACCTATCTTCAACTTTCACTAGGGAGACAACTGTCTCTCCCCCATTACTCCGTCGAAGATAGTGTATTGTTTAGCGTAATAATATAAAACGCCGATCTTATTAAATACAATCAAAGATCATCCAGACCGAAGTCTGTTGAAAGGTACATAGGTTTTCGTTGCCACCGTTACGCGTTTCCGCCGATGTACCCCGGAATACTTCATTCCGTTAACGGATTCGAGTTGCGATCGCAATAGTTTTACTTTATTAATCACTTTCAATTTCACAAATCTTAATTAATATCGCAGCTCGAATATCACTTAGCGCACTATCAAAGCTCGGACACTATTTTTCCCGTATGAGTAGTACCGCACTCTTAAATTTGACCGCACAGCCGACGTCCCAAAATTGAATGCCCGCTAATTTTCCGCCCTTTTCCCAAGCATCTTAACTTTCGCGCCATGCGCGCCTAACATACGCCCGCGCGAGTCCGCTTTTCTTCCCTTCAACCAATCGCTAGCTGTTTCCCCGATGCCCCTCGCCTTCGCGTCGCGCCACGTGGAGCTATCATCCGACCTCTCTTTCTGTCTTTTTCTCAACCTCTCGCTCGCTCATTGCCGCCTTCGCCGCGCAATTCTAAAATTTTTCCATAATCTAACCAAATCTCGTCCGACAGCCAATATTTCATCTTTGAATATCTAAATGTAGCCTTCTATTAACAATTCCCTCTCAATAATCCTCCACTTAAGCCAATAACCCTATATTTTGGGAAATTATCAAAAGTTCCGTATTCCGACCATAGATGGCGTCCACCCGTAGGTGAACCACTTTCCCGACCCCAGAGCAGTCCCCGCGAAATTCAAAATAAAAATACGGTCCTAGTCAAGCTCACAACCTTATGACTCCCGCTAGACGCCGCCTACGTCGCAAGGGACGCGCAGAGCAGTTCCCGCGAAATTCAAAATAAAGAAGTCAAACTAGCAACCTTATGCGAAGCTCAAGTAAATAACTCACGCTAGATGGCGCCTATGTCGCAAGGAGCACACAGAGCAGTCCCCGCGAAGTTCAAACTAGAGATAAAGCGTTAGACCACGGACCATTATTCTGAACTAGTTTATTATTCCCTTTTTCATGCTCATTATATTAATGGTGCTACGCATTAATATTTATGTTAGTGCTACTCCCACACATTCCTTACTAACGGACGGATACCATTCATTCTGTACCGTTACAAGTTTCCCATATGCAGCCCAGCCCAGCTGTATCCTTCTGTTGGCCTCTTTCTCGAAGTTGTTTCTACCCATCTGTAAAATTTGCCCGAGATAGACGTATTCTTTAACAACTTCGAGAGCACTGCCTTGTATTGCAATCGGTTCCGGGACGACACGTTCGTTGCACATAACCTTGGTTTTGTCCAGGTTCATCCGCAGACCGATGTGTCGAGAAGAATCAGCTAAGCCGTTCAGCATGTGTTGTAGCTCCTGCAACGTTTCGGCCATGATGACGATGTCGTCTGCAAATCGCAAGTGTGAGATGTATTCGCCGTTGATGTTGATGCCACGTCCTTTCCAGTCCAGCGTTTTAAACATTTCCTCTAAGGCATTTGTGAATAGTTTTGGGGATATCACATCCCCCTGTCTCACACCTCGATGTAAGTGGATATGTTTTGTCTGCTGGTTCTGTACTTGGACGGCCATGGTGGCGGCATTGTAGAGACACCTCAATACTTGGATATATCGCCAATCGACTTGGCATCGTTGCAGGGATTTAAGAACAGCCCAGGTCTCGATAGAGTCAAATGCCTTCTCATAGTCTACAAATGCAAGGCACAGGGGCCGATTATACTCTTCGGCCTTCTGTATAATCTGCCGCACTGTCAAAATGTGGTACAGACTATAATAGCTCGTTAGATTAGTTATTAAGTCTTAACTATAAGTTAGTTAACTGTTTTTTTATTATTATTAGTATTGACGTCAATAAGTGCCTGTAAAGGTTTACATTGAATAAATAATTTGACTTTGACTTGACTTTGACTTTGGTCTATGGTGCCGTATCCTCCTCGAAACCCGGCCTGCTCCGAAGGCTGAAATTCGTCGAATCTTCGCGCAAGGCGGTTTGTGATGACTCTTCAAAACAGCTTGTAGACGTGGCTCAGGAGCGAAATGGGTCGGTAGTTCTTCAGAAGGGTTTTGTCTCCTTTTTTGAAGAATAACACGACGATACTCCTACTCCACGCCTCCGGAGTTCTCCCATCAAAGAGAACGGTGTTAAAGATGTATTGGAGCTCCTTTAACACAGGTTTACCGCCTGCTTTCAGGAGCTCAGATGTAACACCGTCTTCACCTGGGGCTTTTCCGTTCTGCTCAATTACTCGTTTAATCGAGCGTGTATTGGAGCATCGGAGGTCATATCGCACCATTTTGCCAATCTTCTTGTTGAGGGCCCGTTGGTCGGACGAAGTGACAGGTGGGTCTTCGCGCCGTCTCTTCATAAGCCTGAGCGTTTCTTCCGAAAACTTTGACTTCCTGCCTTTACGCTGAACTTCGCAAAATCTCAAACCTTCCTCCCTGAGGATTTCAGACACGTTTTCGAGAGCCTGGTCAACGTCAACAGCATTTCTGGTTTCCGCAGCAGCGAATCGGTTCTCGAGGTTTGATTGGAACGTTTCAGATCCCATGATGGTTTGGAGCAGATTAGGACGGAGCCTGGACTTCATCAAGCGAACGCGTTCAAGCTTAAAGTTGATATTCAGAGAGCCTCGTACAAGTTGGTGGTCACTGCCGGTATTGAACCTTTTGATCACTGAGACGTCTCTGAATATGTGCTTCTTATCCGCCATGATGAAGTCGATCTCATTTTTTGTCATAGTATCGAGGCTCCGCCATGTCCACTTCCGTTGGGGTTGTTTCTTGAAAAACGAATTCATCAAGAAAAGTCGCTCCCGCTCAAGGAAGTTGACAAGCATCTGCCCCCTATGATTCCTGCTGCCAAAACCATAAGATCCTACTACCGATTCGTCGCGATTCTGTACTCCCACTTTAGCGTTGAAGTCCCCCATGACAACATTATAGTGGGCCTTGGTGGTGAAGTGTAAGGCCTTGGATATGTCTCCAAACATATTCTCCACTTCTTCGTCCGAGTGTGTTGAGGTCGGTGCGTAAACCTGCACAACCTTAAGGCAATACCTCTCGGTTAGTTTAATTACGAGGTACGCAACCCTGCTTGACACACTCGACACTTCCATAACGTTGTCACAGAGGGCTTTATTTACCAGGAATCCTACGCCACCTTGGGATAGCTGGTCTCCCTCTCGTAAGTACATGAGGTGACCCGATCTAAGGGTTACAGTGTCCTCCCCCTCTCTTCGGACTTCACATAACCCAAGGATATGCCACCTAATCCTCCCGAGTTCCTCTTCGAGTTGCGCCAGGTGCTCGTCTAGCCGTAGCGTGCGTCCGTTATACGTCGCCAGGGTCAGTTGTTTATGGCGGCCTTTTATAACCCGCGGATTCTTCGCACCCCCTATCCTGCCGTTACCGTGACCGCCGCCGTGTATCGGAATAGCAGTGCGGCCGGGAACTGGGGGCCGTGGTCTTTTTTGTGTCGCCATGGAGGGTTTGCCTATAATTGCCACGCTGGGCATGCGGGTTGGCAATCGCAGTGCGTAGCTTATCGCACCGGTGTCGCTGCTGCCCGACACCAGTCTGTGCACTTATTAAGCTACGCATGGGCTGTGATGGTTATCCCGCCATCGATCGGTCGCCAGAGCCTCGTTCGTTATTCGGCAGGATGCACCACAAGCAGGAGAGGTTGACTTGGGCTCCGATTGGTCAAAGATAGAACCCCGTTACACCCCGAAGTACGATAAATCAATGGAAATTATAGAATCTAAAGTTATTTTAAACGTTTACTAAGATAAGTCAGTTGATAAATGAAATGATATTAGTAAAGGTATAATTATTTGAACGTTAGACCATAAGTAGGTATTTATATCAAATATTACAATTTACATTACACAACCCGGCTGCCCAAATTCAAAACCTAGTAACAGGTGATTTTGAAAAAAAACCGTTTTTGGCATTTTTCGACTTACTAGGCAGTATCAATATAACGTGGACTTTAAAACACTCAGTTTAATACGTAATTTTAAAAATATAATTTAGCAACTCTTAGCAATTAACCGTCTCGGTCACTCTCGGTTAAGAAACCTGAAATTGGTTACCTACCTATATTATTATACTAACTGTGGGAGCCGTGTGGCGTAGCGCAGCGGCTAGGGCTTCCAATCCCGAAATACCGAGATCTCGGTATTGCGGGATCCTGCGTCATTTTCCAATCCCGCGTGATGCGGGATTACGGGCGCGGGGTCCGCGATTTGCGGGACTAAAAAAAAGCGTGCATGCTGGCAATGTTGTTTCTAAAATACGCAGTAGTTTGGCAGACGACAGCTTAGATATGTTGTGTTTCCTTCGCAAACATTTTCAATTTAAATTGAAAGCTGACAAACTAAATAATTAAAGCAACCTATATCAATTTTCAGGTGAAAATGTGTTTTTTTTGGTTGATTTTTTGAATTTTGTTGGTGTATTTTTTGAAGCGGTAAATTTTTGTTTTTTTGGTATTGGTTACTGGCTTTTGTGAAGAATAAATGGTGTAATTTGATTGATCTCATACTAATAGTAATACTTAAATAAATGTGGAGTTAGTTGATTAATTCTTTGTTTTATTTGCCTTATATAAATATGAATATTTTAAAAATACGGGATTCCGCAAATACCGAGATCCCGCGGGATTGAAAATTCGTAGTACCGCAAATACCGAGATTGAATTCAGGCTGCGGGATTGGAATCCCTAGTAGCAACTCACTAAAAGAATACTTCCACCCCCTCTCTCCCTTGGGTGTCGTAAAACGCGACTAATGTACTAAAGACTGCAGACGCATCCAACAGCATAGAGCGGCGATGGACTCACCACCCTGTAACGCTGAGCACATGTCATGTTCAGTTACTATTAGGAGAAACGTGGACTACGCCCAAGTAACACATAAATAAGATAACAGTACACACTTAGAACTTTTAACAGTTTAAAGATGAATATGGTTTGTGTAAGAGCTTTGGGAATACCCAAATACTGGATAAGGTTGAGTACGGACCCTTAAAATACTTAACGCTTAATAAATTCTGTATTTCTGTACTTTCCTTCACCGCTTCTGTTTAATACGTACACGGAGATAAATATGCGTATAACTCTTGAGGACTGGACGGACGGTGTAACCATAGGTGGATACAAAATTGCCAATCTACGATATGCAGATGACACTACCCTTTTTGCCTCTAGTAGTAGCCGCATGGAAGAACTTCTCCTGAAAATGGAACGTGTCAGCCTAGAGTTTGGTTTGAAGATAAATGGCGGTAAAACTAAGACGATGATTGTGGACAGAGCAAACATCACCAATATAGCAAACTGTGAGGTCGTACAATCCTACATTTACCTTGGGGCTCTTATCTCAAATCAGGGGGGCAGCATAGATGAGGTTAAAAACGCATGGCTATGAGCAGAAGTGCAATGGGCAAGCTAAAGAAAATGTGGTGGAACAGAAACATAACAAAAGCCACAAAGGTTAGGCTCGTAAAATCATTGGTGTTCCCCATATTCCTGTACGCCGCCGAAACATGGACCCTACGGCAAACCGAAACTCACAAGATAGACGCTCTGGAGATGTGGTGTTGGAGGAGGATGCTCGGGGTCTCTTGGACCGAGTTCCGAACAAATGCCTCCATCCTTGATGAGCTTGACATAAAAGAGCGCCTATCCACCCAAGTGCGCAGGCGGATCCTGAAATTCTTTGGGCATGTTAGTCGGCGTAGAAACGACTCCATAGAACGTCTTGTCATGCAAGGGAAAGTTTAGGGCACAAGACCACGAGGGAGATCCCCAATGAGATGGACGGACCAAGTGAAGGCTGCGGTGGGCGCTCCCGTGCACCAATGACGTACGCGTTGACATACTTAATTAAGAATGTGCAACAAGCCATATCAAACAATACTAGCAAAGTAAAAATAAGCAGAAGAAATTACAATATCAAACCTTGGATAACTCCTGGCCAAATCGCTGTATGAGACATAGAGATAAACTTCATTTTAAAGCTAAATCTAACTTAGAAAATTCATTCTTACAAATAACATATAAACGATATCGGAACTTCTGTAATAACATTTTGAAAAAACAATTACGACAAAAATAAACTGGAGCAGGCAGGAAAAAACAGTAAAAAGGTCTGGAAATTCATTAAAAATGTTACCTACACGTCTAAGCGACATGAATCGACATCGAGTTTATTACAAACACAACCTACACCGCTTTTATCTGCTAACAGTGCAAATAATTTCTTTGTCAATGTAGGTAAAACTTTAGCAGAGCGCTTTCAGGCACAACCTATCTTCCCCAGGACTTCAAAAAGTTTTAATCAGTGTAGCTCTAATGTAAAATCTTTTGTTTTATTAGCCACAGACTCCTCAGAAGTAGAAATAATTATTATGAGTTTGAAAGATGACTGTGCTGTTGGCTGGGATAACATCTCTAACAAAATTCTAAAACAGTTCAAACATATCCTGCTCTTGCCTCTAACGTATATTTTTCAACTTTGTCTCACCGAAGGAGTTTTTCCAACTTGTTTGAAAAAAGCTGTTGTTGTTCCCGTATATAAATCAGGTAGTAAAGAACAAATTTCAAATTATAGGCCTATATCAATACTTTCCTCCATATCAAAAGTTGTAGAAAAAATTATAAACAACAGATTAGTACATTTTTTGGAAAATAATTCGCTCTTGTCTAACAATCAATTTGGTTTTAGAGCTAATTTATCAACGGATGAGGCAGTTCATCAGTTAACTAACTATATCGCACAAGAGCTTGATAAAGGCAATAAAACAATAGGTATATTCCTGGATCTTGCAAAAGCTTTTGATACAGTTTCGATACCCATCCTATTGAATAAGCTTGAAAAAATAGGTATAAGAGATAAACAACTGAAGTTGTTTACAAGTTATTTAAGTGATCGTAGCCAATGCGTTAAAATAGGCAATGTGATCAGTGCTGATAGGTGCAACACTTCCTTTGGTGTCCCACAAGGAAGTATAATTGGGCCTACCTTATTTTTAATTTACATTAATGACCTCTGCAACCTTCAACTAAACGGCGGTAAAATATTATCGTACGCTGATGACACTGCTCTACTTTTTTCTGCAGCGACGGAGCTCGAGGCTTACGAAATTGCACAAAATGGCTTCAATGTTGTAAATAACTGGCTTAATCAACATTTACTAACACTAAATGCTGATAAAACTAAATATATCACATTCTCGATGCGCAAATCAACTTCTACAACAAGAACACCTTTGTATGCTCATGATGGCTGTAATTTATACACAAACATGTCTTGCAACTGCCCTACCATTTCTAGCACTCGCAATATAAAGTATCTTGGGGTAATTATTGACGAGAATCTGTCATTCCGTTATCATATTGAAGCTTTAAGTAACAGAATGCGTAAGCTTATGTTTGTATTTAAAAAACTTCGTTTGATTGCAGATACCAAATTAATAATGCAAGTTTACGTGGCCTTATGTCAGTCGATACTAACTTACTGCATCACTGCATGGGGTGGTACGTATAAGTCCCTGTTATTAAATGTCGAAAGAGCCCAAAGAGCAATCCTAAAGGTGTCCACTTTCCGTCCTTATCTATATCCTACTCATCTTTTATATGAATCCTGTAAAGTTTTAACAGTTCGGCAATTATTTATAAAAAGCACGATACTAAAACAGCACACGGCTCTTCCTTACAGCACTGAAATTACTAATAAAAGGAGGAAGGACATGGTTTGCACTTATCTCAAAGGTACAAAATGCGCTTTCTCATCAAGGTTCTTTATTTTCTTAGGACCCTTTCTGTACAACAGGATTAATGCTAAGTGTTATATTTATCCGTTAAACACTATCAGCTGCAAAAAGGTTGTACAGGAAGAACTACAAAAATTGACCTACGACGATACGGAGGGGTTAATGACCGTTGTTAGGTAATTTTGTTTTATTTATTTCTGTGTAAAACTTATTAGCTTATTTTAAAAAAAAATAACTTATTATTATATTATTTATGTCTTTATATTAGATTGTAACTTAGCGTATAAGGAACCTGTTATATTCATTTATGTTTCGATTTATATTAAACTTAGACTAAGCCCACATTCGCCTGAAAAACAGGGTTTACCTAGCTCAGGCAACAGAATTTAATCTACTTTAGATTATTAGTTAAAAGCTCTTTGTAAACTATAGATGTAAGCGTATTTAAATAAAGATATTATTATTATTATTATTATTATTAATGTGCCCGATTAACGACCAGCAGGCAGAGGTGGCGGGATGTCGTGAGGCGGGCACTGTCTGCTGCCCAACCTACCGGAACGTGATAACCACGACCACTCTGGCAAGAGTGAAGCGACTAAGAAGAGTACTTTCCTTCTTTACGCTTAATAACCAATTTCCGTAAGATTATTAGACAGAAGTTATTAAGCATTACGCATTCCAGGTGGCTTAAATCTGAAAAACAGTGCCTTCGGCAGCATTTATCTGATTAACAATAATCTATACTGCTATTATTAAAGCAGTACTAAGCTTGTAGCGTTTGAAACAGCTAATTGCTGAATAAAGTATCACCTTCTGAATAATAGGTATTGTTTACATAATTCTGGTATACAGCTTGATACTGAATAATTGTTTTTACATTATCTTTAAACTGTTTAAGATTCTATGTTTTACTAATTATTCAGCTGCTGAATAAACAATATTATTTGTGTTTCTAAAAAGCTTTTTCAGTATAATAAAGAGTTTCAACTAAGTTATTCAAATTAAAGACTACATTTGTATTGATATAGCGCCCATAGCTTAATACCAGCAATAAAAAAAAAATTTGTACGTATTTATTTTATGCGTGGTTTGAATCATGGATTGAAAGTCGTGACAAAAGCGTAAAAGAACCGGTCATATTCAAAAGAAAATTGTTAAAAGAATATTTAAATATGATGATGATTCATTTATGCAGTAGTAATTGTCCAAGTGTCATCAGTAGTAATGATCTTGAAAGGATTTGTGAAAATAGTTTAAACAAAACCGAACCCGGTCCCAGTCAGCAAGCGCGTTTGCCCTTTAATGAAGAGGGTTCCGTCCCCCAAAAAAATATAACAGATTTTGGGATTGGAAAACCGAAAGGTATAAAAATCTAAGTATACAGAAGATTTCATTTCTGATATGGTTATTTTATTAGCAGAAGGTATCGCAGTACAAGAAAATAAAATTAAAGTGGCGATAAAATGTTTTATTTGCGTTGTTTGTTTGTTTCATCGTAAACCAATCTGCGCGAGGTTGGACACTGCTGTCTTTACTTAATTAATAAATCCGCATTATATTTTGCCCATCGATGTTGTTCTTTGTTCTCCTATTGGGTCGGCACAGTACACAAATCTGAATGACCCTTACGACGTAAATTATTTTAAACGTCATTTTCCTGAAACGAAATATAAATTATAACTAATAATATAATAATAAGTCCGCCATTTGTACATCCTATTGTTGTGCAATAAAGATTAAATAAACTAGGGCCCAGTACACACCATACACACGAAACCTTCATTTTTTTTTAAACATAATATATACTATCTAAATAATTGTCTTTTTCACAAAAAAAATAACAAAGATGCTGTAATTTTAAATGTAAGTAGTAGTAATCAATTTAGTGAAAGCCGGATGGGAAAGTTACACATTATAAAAGGTTTTTGTTCGTTCGTTATGAGAACCCTAAAAAAGTGAGTAACTAATATAGAAATGTGGTCAACTATATAAATGTTATTCATAAGTTAGTGTAGAAAGACTACTCTTTTTCAAGTTATAGTTTAGTAACAAAACATGTGTGCACTTTTATTCAGCACTAGCTGTTGCCCGCGACTTCGTCCGCGTTTCCGTCGTTTTTCGTAAAAAAAAGTAGCCTATGTCCTTCCTCACGGTTCAGTGGTTTTGATGTAACAGACAGATTAACTTTCGTATTTTAGTAGGGAAATATAATATGTCAATCTACAATACTGTTGAAAAATACCGCAATACGGAACCGCACAATATTATTGTTAATAGCTGTGCCCGCGACTCCGTTAGCGTGTAACTCCTTGTGTGTTTTTAAGTTAATGTATTGGTAATATTGTTTAGATCACGTTCACATGAAGCTTAAGTACCTATAGAACAAAAATACTTAAGCGCAAAGCTTCCGGGTAAACTATGTTGAAAGTTGACCCGTCCGGCACGTGAACATAAAGATTTTTAGAACTGCTAACCCGGGAAAGAGCGACGTACAACTGACCATGCGAGAAACAACTGACACCGAGATCTACTCCAGCAACACGAAAAGTCTGCCCTTGAGCCTTATTAATTGTCATTGCATAACACACCGATACTGGAAATTGCTTTCTTTTAAATTGGAATGGAAAATTATTTGGTATTATGGGAATTCTGGGAATAAAGACGGTTTCTCCTGCACCGCGACCTGTTAAAATTTGAGCCTCGATTATATTTTGTTGCAACTGGGTTACTTTTAGCCGAGTTCCATTGCAATATTGTGGTGGTCTTAAATTTCGAGCTTTGAGACGCCCGTGATGTAGCTCGTCTTGCTCTGTCAGCTGCTAATCGCATCTCTCTCTCGGGAGAGCTTTCATTGGCTCGAGATGTTAGGGCACTAACTCTCATAGAGTTTAACCGATGTGCTCTTTCCTCTGCCGATTCTTGAGAACGCCTATTTCTCATTCTCTTAGCTTCTCTCGAATTTCGAGATAAAGATAATAGTTTTTTTGGGGGCATTGATGCAGGCAAATGAAAATAAAGCAAAAACGTAAATGAAAATAAAACTAATATAAAAAAATGAACGTAAATTAGCCAAAACTTACCTATCGGTATCTAAAAATCTATGCGTACCTACTACTACTTCACCTAAAAAGAAATAAAATGTAAACCATTAATAATTTGTAATTTGAACGAATATTTAAACACTACCAAAATAACTAATACCTATTTTATAAAATAACAACAAAATGAATCTATCGGTATCTAAAAATCTATGCGTACCTACTACTACTTCACCTAAAAAAAATTAAATGTAAACTATTAATAATTTGTAATTTGAACGAATATTTAAACACTACCAAAATAACTTATACCTATTTTATAAAATAACAACAAAAGGAATCTAAAAATAAATTATCAAAGACTAAAAGTCGCGCTGATAAGCACGGTTTGTTAATATCAATTAAGTATTGTCTGTCAATAAGGTCGAACGCTCTGAACGTCTATTCGCATCAACAGGCAAAAATTGTATGAAGCTCGTGCTCGGACGCCCCGCCCCGCCTTCTTATACCTTCGGCCGCGAGACGCGTCGAGCGAAGCTTCGAACTGCTAAGCTATCGGGAGTTACACGTGTTATTGTGAGTCAACCATAAAAGATAGACATATGCTGTCGTAAGATATTTTTTATATAATTTTAAGGAGAACATTTCCGTCATACATGATTTCTATGTAGCTTTAACCATGAAGGTTGCACACACGACGGAAGCTTAAAAAATTTAGTAACTTCTCCCGTTTTCCCAACATTTCCCTTCACTGCTCTGCTTCTATTGATTGTAGCGTGATGAAAAGTATACTATAACCAGCTCAGGAGTATGAAAAATAACTGTACCAAGTTTCGTTAAAATCCGTCGAGTAGTTTTTGTTTCTATAACGGTTATACAGATAGACAGACAGACAGACAAAAATTTTACTGATTGCATTTTTGGCATCAATATCGATCCCTAATCACCCCCCGATAGTTATTTTGGAAATATATTTCATGTACAGAATTGACCTCTCTACAGATTTATTATAAGTATAGAAAAGATAGACATATGCTGTCGTAAGATATTTTTTGTATAATTTTAAGGAGAACATTTCCGTCATACATGATTTCTATGTAGCTTTAACCATGAAGGTTGCACACGCGACGGAAGCTTGAAAAATGGAGTAACTTCTCCCGTTTTCCCAACATTTCCCTTCACTGCTCTGCTTCTATTGATTGTAGCGTGATGAAAAGTATACTATAACCAGCTCAGGAGTATGAAAAATAACTGTACCAAGTTTCGTTAAAATCCGTCGAGTAGTTTTTGTTTCTATAACGGTTATACAGATAGATAGACAGACAGACAGACAAAAATTTTACTGATTGCATTTTTGGCATCAATATCGATCCCTAATCACCCCCTGATAGTTATTTTGGAAATATATTTCATGTACAGAATTAACCTCTCTACAGATTTATTAAAAGTATAGATTATAAAACAAAACATCGATCGCCATTGAAATTGTAATAATTTCTTACAAGGAATTTACGAGATCACCAAAATGCTTATTAATCTTTCAACTACAACATTTCCAACTCAAGTCATGTTATTTTGTTGAATAAAATTGCTAGAATTAGATAATTCATCACAAGTACTTTTGTCAGACCTAGTATGTATGTATGAAAATACTATTTACCACTAATTATCATGATTATTAGCGAGGCGCGTCATAAAAATAAAAACAAAACACATACTATTCACAACAAAATTACTTGCGCACTAATATTAACATGTAGCAGACCGCTAACTTGTAAATTAAAATTTACTTTCCGAATAACTTAAAGTTCACGTCATGTCAAATAAAGGTATCGACATTTAAACTACGAGTATTAAACCCAATTTATTTCTTCTTTTGATTATTTCTATGAATATTGCTTGCATAAATGTAAACAATAAATTAAATACTGAATAAATTCTGAATACTTTAACCAATTCGACGTAGCTGAATAACTGAGTTGTAAAAGCTTTATCAAAGCAATGTGTGCAGTTATTCAAAAGTTATTAAGCTAATTGAAACGGTATTAAGCTGCTACTCAATTGTTACTCAGATGTTATTCAGCATTAAGCATTCAAAATTGGGGCCCTTTTTGCTTGAATAACAGCTGAATAGACGGTACTCAGGCGTTATTCAGCTTAGTATTCAGCTTAGGCTCTTGATGAGTGCTCTTAATCAATCTTTATTCAGCACGTCTGTGTTACTTGGGTGGTAGAGAACTGCTTTGCGCTCCTCATTGCCTAGTCTCTGACTAACCATTCGGGTCTATTTATAGTCGTGATTATAATTTAGATTAGTATGTATGGTTACTATCAATTGAATTTCTATTGTGTCTGGTTTTACTGCAGTTGACAGGATAATGCTACCTATACAATGTGATAGGGGTGGTACTTCTAACCCCTTAAGGCTAGGTACTACATCTAAATTCATCGACAAAAAAAATAACATGGGGCGTCCTACCCCCTCCCCCTATAATTTATGACCATTTTTACTTTATGCGATATCAAAGGTTTCATACGTCGGAGAAACATGAAAAAATGGCAAACGGTAGCTAATGACATGACACTGCCTAACTAATAAATTACTTTGTTTCGTATGTTTGAGATTATTTTTAACCGACTTCAAAAAAAGGAGGAGGTTCTCAATTCGGTTGTATGTTTTTTTTATGTTTGTTACCTCAGAACTCCGTCATTTATACACCGATTTAGAAAATTCTTTTTTTATTTGAAAGGATATACTTTCAGATTGGTCCCATTTTTATCAAAATCTAGTTATGATAATGGAATCCTTAAGGAATTGAGGGAACTCCTCAAATATTGTAGGCATACTTATAGCGATTTTGGTATTTTCCGCAATAAGTCAAGCATTTGCATTCAGATAGTATCATTTCATGATAAAGAACTGATGAAGAAGACCACAGAATGCCATTGGAAATCTTCAATGATAAGTATTTTAAGGGTGGCGATTAGATATCTCTATTAAGATAGTTAAGCGACTATGACGAAGCAAAAGAAGGCATGTACTGAAACTCAGTTCTAATGGTGGGATCCTTGAGGAATTGAGGGAACTCCTCAAATATTGTAGGCATACCTATAACGATTTTAGTATTTACAGCCATAAGTCAAATGAGATCCACTTCGGCAATAAATCCTAATATTGTAAATGCGGAAACGTGTTTGTTTGTTTGTCCGTCTCTCACTTGCGCATCGACCTGATTTTGCACATAGATAGCTGAAGGAAAAATAGTGACATAGGCCACTTTTTATCACTCCTTCCGAAACATTTATATTAGTGTGAAATGAAAAATACACTATTCACACTATTCTGTCACTTCTTATCTAAATTCTTCTTAACATCTTTATGCCGATAACTTACAAATTTACTCTCAGGCCTCGGCTGAGAACCTCTCAGAAGCGATTGAGCAGATCAATGGTGACTTGGCTACGATCTACGACTGGAGCAAGTCAAAAACGTCCCTGTAGTTTGCCTAACGGTGAACTCTAGTAACTCGCAAGTCATTATCATAGGGGGGTCTATACAGCGTTCACGAGTAAATCTGGGTAACTTGCCGTCTGTTTTGGATGTAGATTTCCTACTTTGTGATAGGCGTTTCTCGTTTTCTTCTCTTGTCGCATTTAAACGGCGCTGTCTCATATGAGCAGCGCGTTTTGTAGGTTTACCAATATTCGCTTTCGATAAATAGCTCGTAACGATTCACTAAAAAGCGAGAAATAAACAAAACTTTTAACAAAACAAAAACCGACTCCAAAAAGTTTGGTTGAAATAAATGCACTAAAACGTGAAAAATAAATGCATAGTTTAGTTTGTTCAATTTACTTGCAATATTAACCTTTATTCTACTCAATCCTATAATCTTAAAAAATATTTTTGGAGTCGGTGCCAGCCTAATACGACAATGTAGCAATACCTAATTAAATACATTTACAAATAAAAACGAGAATGGGGCAGCGAGGCCGCCCTAGACGGACGTGGAGAGATGAGCTTGATGCTTACGCGAATGATTGGCCAACACACGCAAAAGACCGCGAATACTGGAAGAGGGGGAGGGAGGCCTTTGCCCAACAATGGGACAATATGGGCTAATATAATAACAATATAATGACGTTTAATGTGAATGTAACCTTGGCTGGCACCGTCTCCAAATAGTAGATTGTTATACAAGGGGCTAAAATGACCCATTATATACGAGGTAGTTTTTTATTTTTTTTTTTATTTTTTACTCACGAGCTTTGGCGAGGGAGTAAATAGAAACCGAGTTTTAATGGGTTTTTAGCGCCGTGTGTTACACTCTGCTTTTCACTACGAATGCGAGAAAATAAAACAGTCCAATACAATATGAATTGGTTTATTTTATTAAAAATTAACCCGTTAGTTGCTTTAACGACACCCAAGGGAAGAGAAGGGTTGGTACCTAGTATTATTTTGATGAGCCCATCGCCGCTCTATTCTGTTGGATAGTAGGCATGTGCAGTCTTTCCATCTCTTCTCTTGGGTGTCGTAAAAGGCGACTAACGGACTATTGACTGCACATACATCCTACAGCATAGAGCGGCGATGGGCTCATAAATATAATACTACCAACCCCTCTCTTACCTTCGGTGTCGTAAAAGGCGACTAACGGACTAAAGACTGCGCATACATCCAACAGCATAGAGCGGCGATGGGCTCATCAAAATAATAATACCAACCCCTTTCTTCCCTTGGGTGTCGTAAAAGGCGTCTAACGGACTAAAGACTGCACATACATCCAACAGCATAGAGCGGCGATGGGCTCATCAAAATAATACTACCAACCCCTCTCTTCCCGTGGGTGTCGTTAAAGCACCAAACGAGTTAATTTTTAATAAAATAAACCAATTCATATTGTATTGGATTGTTTTATTTTCTCGCATTCGTAGTGAAAAACATAGTGTAACAAACTAAACTATGCATTTATTTGTTACGTTTTAGTGCATTTATTTCAGTCAAACTTTTTGGAGTCGGTTTTTGTTTTGTTAAAATTTTTGGTGAGAAAAAAATTATTATGTACCTACTTAATTATTTTGTGATTTAAAATCACTTTTTTATAAGTCCGTATTATTTTTTTGTTGATGAATTTAGATGTAGTACTTAGCCTTAACAGGTTAGAAGTACCATCCATATCACATTGTATATCGAATGGTAAATAAAACTCGCAAACAGTGTTGTGGTTGACTGTACATTCCACAGAACAGTTAAAAAGGTTTATCTATTCCGTGGTCCATAACACCTTAGGTATCTAATTAACGAAGTCACGATTAAAGATTTAATTATTTCGGTGAAACCTTAAAATTAAATAACGTGAGTACCTTACCTACCTCCTACATCATATTACTCAAAATTAGTAATTTTCTCGAAACCCAATTCTGTCGCGTCCAAGGTGACCGTCGTCGGTAGCGATCTGCGAGATGTTTAATCGATCACGTTTATCGATTTATTGGCCCCAATATCGACATAAGATTTAGTGTTTGATGATGGCTGGGCGGGCTTTAAACGGGGCGGGGGGAATATTCTGAAACATAATTTTCGCATGCGATAATACTGATGGAAGCGTTATTTTGCTATTTTATGAAATTATAGGATTTCCTTTTGTTTTATTTTTCCTTCTCTATTTAAGACTAATTGTAACATTATTATTACTCACCATCACCACAGCGGGTTGATGGGTATAACGACTGTCATCTTACGACATCAACCAGGACCAACGACTTAACGTGCCTTACGAAACATGGAGGATCTCGGGATGTTTTTAATTTGATCCCCCATCCAGCGATCCGGCATCGCGAAAGTTGCTTAGCGGGCAAGGTTGCGCCATCGAGATTCGTGATGGCGCATCGGCTAGCACTTTTAAGTAAAGATGGTTTGGTTTATTTATTAAAAATTATGGTTTCACGTTCCTTAGGACTTAAAATAAGGTTACTATTTTTATCTGTCAATCCCCCTTTGGCATTAAAATCGTCTTTGCATTGAATACAAACCGGTGTCTAATATATCATGGACTCTGTAGTGTGTCACACTCACACAACATACAAGGTATGTTTGGTAATAGTACCTACCTACTTATTATTCATATTTTATACTAGCGGCCGCTCGCGGTTTCACCCGCGTGGTTCCCGTTCCCGTGGGAATATCGGGATAAAAAGTATTCTATGTGTTAATCTAGGTTATAAACTATCTGTATGCTGAATTTTATCCAAATCCATTGAGTAGTTTTTACGTGAAAGAGTAACAAACATACACACTCACAAACTTTCGCCTTTATAATATTAGTGTGAAGTGTGATAGTAGGAAGGATGGAACAGCTGTTTTCTTCGAATTTTCATAGAAACAAAATAGTCGTTCTTTGCATTTAATAGGATGGTCCAGATGCGGGATAATAATTAACTAGCGGCCCGCCCGCGCCTTCGTCCACGCTAACTTAGAAAAACCGTCATACTTCAGCCATTTCAAAAAAAAAATCTACAAAATATAAACAAAAACCATCCTCAGTTAACGCTCTATCTTTTAGTGAAAACCGCATTAAAATCCATTGCGTGGTTTAGAAGAATAGTGCGGTGCCACAGACAGAGAGACACGGCGACTTTACTTTATAATATTTTGTTTATTTACATTTGAAATGAAACACTTTTTTACGGATTAACTCGCGTTTAATTTACTATTTATATAGTATTTTTTTTAAATATTATCCTGACGTTTCGAACACTTTACAGGGTCCGTGGTCACAGGGAGACTGAGGTGTTAGTCGTCTCATAAAAGTTATTTGCCTACCGTCCATCATTTTTATATTTAACCGGGTGCGTTCAAGTTTACACAATACGAGCTAACAATATTTTTAGGTCTGGCAATGTGTTGCTGGTAGGGCTGGGATTTGATGACCTGTATGATGGGGTCCCAGGCAGGTGATAAATTCCAACCATCCTCTCTATTGAAGTTTCGATGTTTTTTAATTTCAATAGCCTCACGTATCATCCTAGGGATGAATCGTTGTTCCTTAGCTTGTATTTGAGGTTTGTCATATCTGATGTAATGGTTGGGTCCCTCGAGAGCATGTTCACACACTGCAGACTTATTTTCGCGCCTATGCTTAACGTCGGCTATATGTTCTTTTATGCGGGTTCCTACACTTGCGACTGGCCAAAGCGGTGCAAGTCAACTTTTGCGCGCCTTCTCTGCCCCCACTGCGGTACCCTGATGGCTCGTTGGCCCATCGGCCGCTAGACAAGGCTAACCTCGTAGCGAAGCTCTTTGCGGCGAATTCGCGTGTCGATGACTGCGGCGCGGAACCATCCCTCACTGTGGTTCCTCAATGCCTGACGTCCAAATCAGACAACGTGACGTCCGTGCCGTGCTGCAGTCACTTGATGTGCGGAATTCTAGCGGTCCTGACGGTATACCGGCAGTCGTCCATAAAAAATGTGCTCCCGAGTTGTCTCCAGTACTGACACGCCTATACCACCTCTCGTACTATACTGGAATTGTGCCGAAGGCTTGGAGAAAGGCGAACGTCCAGCCGGTCCCCAAAAAAGGGGATAGGTCTGACCCAGCCAACTATCGACCTATTGCTGTCACCTCTGTCCTTTGCAAGGTTTTTGAGCGAATCATAAACAGGTAACTCATTCGCTACCTAGAAGATCACTCCCTGATTCATGATCGACAATACGGGTTCAGACCGAAACGATCAACGAGTGATCTCCTGGCGTTCATAACACACCTGTGGGGTTAAGCAATAGACAAGCACGGAGAAGCACTGGCTGTTAGCCTGGACATCTCCAAGGCTTTCGATCGAGTTTGGCATCGTTCGCTTCTCTCCAAGCTTTCGTCATACGGCTTGCCACCTCGCCTATGCGATTGGGTCGCCGGGTTCCTGCATGAGCGCAGCATTCGCGTACTCTGCGAAAGCAGTGCCTCACAGTTTCTGCAGGTGAACGCCGGAGTGCCGCAGGGTTCTATAATATCGCCCACGCTGTTCCTTCTGCATATAAAATAAAAAAATAAATAAAAATAAATTTTGTTTACGCTCACACCAATTATCAAGACCAAGATGAGTATTTTTGTGAAACTCGTTTATATGGTAAGATAACGGATAAATATACATAAACATAGAAAAAACACCCAAACCCGAAATAAATTTAGAAAAACAGTTTTTCTCTACATTGACCCGACCGGGGATCGAACCCAAGACCTCAGAGATGGCGACACCATGAAAACCGGTGTACAAACCACTCGACCAAGGAGGTCGTCAGAAGAATGATATGTTATCCATGGGTAACATTCATTGCTATGCAGACGACAGTACAGTACATCGGCGTTATTTGGGTCACCCTGCGGCAAAGCAGGCCGATGTAGTGGAGTCGAGACGGAAGATTGTCATTGAGCTGGACGAAGAGTTAGACCGCATTTATAAATGGGGCTCTGATAACCTGGTCCAGTTCAATGCCAAAAAACACAGGTCTGCGCTGTCACTGCTAAAAAGTCCGCATTTCTCCCCCAACCCCTACTTCCAGAGCAACCTATTACCCATCCAGACTGGTCTCAGTCTCTTAGGTATGGACATACACAGCGACCTCAACCCGAAGAGCTATATTGAGAGCATTATAACCACAGCCTCACGTAAACTCGGAATCCTGAACAAGGTGAAGCGGTTCTTCACGCCGGAGCAACGTTGTCTTTTGTATAAGACTCAGGTGCGCTCCTGCGTGGAGTATTGCTCTCATCTTTGGGGCGGATCCGCCAAGTACTTGCTCGAAGCTCTTGACAGGTTGCAAAGACGTGCTGTCCGTATCGGTAACGATGACGTTACGACCAGTCTGGAGCCGTTACAGCTACGTAGGGACATTGCTCCCCTTAGTGCTTTCTACCGCCTTTACCACGGTGAATGCTCTGAGGAGCTCTTTGACCTCATCCCTCCCTCTCCTTTCCTTTCCAGATCGACGCGTGCAGGTCTTAGAAGCCACCCTCATACCGTGCTGACCATCAAGACACGTACCAAAAAGTTTGGACAATCGTTCTTTTGCCGAACTGCCCGTATGTGGAATGCGCTTCCCGCACACGTATTTCCTTCCTCTTTCTCTCCCGGGTTATTTAAGCGGGGCGTGAAAAAGCATTTATGCAGGCCGCCATAGTGAGAGCGTTCGGCATAGCGTGGTAGCGCTGTGATGAACGCTTTCACTGCTTGGGCTTCACTGGCTGCTTTTCATCAGGCAGAGTGAAGCCATTATGGCGTGCCACAATAAAAAACAAAATTAAAAAAAAACTTCTCTTTGTTTGCCCGATGTCGAGAGCCCACAGTCGCAGTCCAGTATGTACACGCCTGCATCTTGAAGGGGTATATTGCACTTGCCCGGTCGTAAGAACTAGTTGATCTTCTTTGGCGGCTTAAAGTAAGTATTGATTGAAGCTCGCTTTAAGATGTGACCAACCTTGTCAGTGACGAATCCGCGGTACTTGCAGTTTGTTATCCTGTAGTATATACATGCTTGACATTTTGAAGTTCAGCAGCCAGGTGTTGGGTGTCACAGATGCCGCGTGCTCTCTGAAACAAAGATTTTCCTACAGTAGCCAACTGTCTAGGATGGTGGTGAAAATCACCATTGACGTACATATCTGTATGGGTTACTTTACAAAACACAGTCTGGCTTAAACTATGGTCAGGATTTCTGATGATTAAAGTGTCCAAGAAAGCTAACTTATTGTCTGCCTCTAACTCCATTGTGAACTGTATTTTAGGGTGTATGGAGTTAAGATGACCTAGAAAAGCAGATACTTTATCAGTTGGTAAGATAGTGAAATTGTCATCTACGTACCGCTTATAGAACCTTGGGGTTACGGGCCCTAAGCCCGCTCCTCGAAGTCTTCCATGAACCTCAGAAAACAATATATTAACATTTTAATTTCGTTGAAAGACACTTGGAGAATTTTTCCTATTTTCTAAAACACATTAGCATGGAAGCATTTTTTTGGTTTTGGATGTAGGGTTTGCAACTATCTTTCTCAAGTTCTCTTCGTTCGGTGTTTTCTATAAAAATAACTTTTGGATCTGAGAATAGGCACCCACATCCTCGTATAGAAGTTCTTTAGCCAAGGCAACGACCGTGAACTGTGACCCGATACTTCAAGCGCAAGTGCACTCCGTTATACTATACCGACCCGTCTGAAAGTGAAAAATGCTCGTAGTATTACATAAAGAGCTCGATAGCGCAGCGGCTAGGAGTTTGTCTAGCCAGTTAAAAACTTTCGTAATGCCGGGTGACTGATTAAAAAGAAAATCTCGAGCTCCTCCATGCTTCGGAAATTACGCAACAAAGCCGTTAGCGGCTGCCGTTTTTTTTTTCATAAAAGAAGGAGGCGAACGTGCATGCGGGTCACCTGATGGAGAGTAATCACCGCCGCCTATGGACACCCGCAAAACCAGAGGAATCGCAGACGCGTTGCCGGCCTTTTGTCGCTAGTCGTTCAAACCTACTAACCCGCGTTGGGCCAGCGTGGGGGGTTATGGCCATTTTCCCGTGTCTTGTCCATGTGGGAAAGTCTGTGGCCAGGAAATAGGACATTTTATAGGCTGTTGGTAAACGGTGTCGCGCGTAGCGGTGACAGAATACTACCTCCCCTCTCTTCCCTTGGGTCATAGAATACATAATAATACAAGTCTTGGGTGTCGTAAAAGGCGACTAACAGACTAAAGATTGCACATAGAGCCAACAGCATAGAGCGGCGATGGACTCAACACCTGTCACGCCGAGCATATGTGCAGTCACTATTTGGTGAAAAGGGACTATGGCAGAGGACTGCTTTTGCGGTCCTCATTGCCTGTCTCTGACTAACTCTTCGTGGATAATAGTCGTTATTAAGTATATGAAACGTTTTTACAGGGTGTCTTAAATAAATGGACCAAGATAGCGTGAACCTTGTTACGCGATGTAAAGTGTGAGTGATATCTTTGGTGTTCAAAACGTCCATAATCTACGTCAGTCGACCACCCCTCAAACCCCAAGCGGTCTCATGCGACCGCACCTACAAAAACACACTTGACTTTGTACCGTGTTTTCATAGACTTACAGACTACTTTAGTATGAACAAGTTTGGTTATTTCGGTTCTGGGGTTCATCTTATGTATTGTTATCGCAAAATATGGCATAGTCTATGCTCGATTCTGTCAAATTTGACGTTGACAGTTAGTGTCAAAAAACTGTCAAAAAATCCAAGACTGAGGGGTTAACACTTTACTACCATCATGGCATATAGCAACTATTGCACACTACTGATGGTTTCAAGCGTCCGATGGTTCCGACGAACCATGGAGTTAGTGTGACATGGTTCTAAAATGTTTTATTACTTCTAAGGCCAACTGTACCTATTTAAAAAAATATATTTATTACATCGATAATGGACCAAGCGTTTTACTGTCAGTGTTATCTATCACATAGTAAGTATTTTTCTAATGAAATACTTACTAAGGAAAGAGTTACTAAAGTTCTAATCATTATGATGACCTCTGTGGTCAAGTGGTAAATGCGCCGGGTCTAGAGTCGCGCCATCTCTGAGGTCCTAGGTTTAATTCCCGGTCGGGTCAATTTAGAAATATTTTTTTTTCTACTTTGATTTCAGGTCTGGGTGTTTTTCTATGTTTATGCATATTTATCCGTTATCTAGTTTAACCATATTAACGAGTTTCATTATAAGCTTATATCTTGGGCCAGATAAATTGGTGTGAGCGTAAATAAATAAATAAATTTATTTATTTAATTTATTCATATTGTATAGCTTTCACAAGAGATTAATTGTGTCGTCTAACAATTAGTTTGCCTAAACTTTCGACCATTCTTTGACATCTTTGACATCCTACCGTTTTAACGGTGTCCGAAGATAGGATGATAGTGTCACACAGACAGATGGTAATATTAAATTGAATAATTATGCGAGTTCATTGACTTGTGTTCAATTTTTAGCTCTGAGGAGTTGACATATTAATAAGCGCCTCTGTGGTCTAGTGGCTCAGCTACCGGTCTCAGACCTAGAAGTGCCGGATACAATTCCACAGATTCTCAAAAGGACAGGAGTACACCCGAGCACATAAAGAGAAAAAATATTATTACTCTTATGTTTTTTTATTTTAATGTACTATCCTCATTTAAATTTATGAATAGAAGTAAGAAAAAAAGAAAGAACAGAAAGCTTTAGGTTAATGTAATTTAAAAAATCTATTTATGTATTCTGTCAGTTATCAGTAGGTACAAGCTAGTATGTTAGTTTAGGAAAAATACTAATTTATACTGTGGAAACAGTGTGCGAGATATTTCCTTCTTTAACCCCTCAAACCCCAAGCGGTCAAAACACACTTGACTTTGTACCGTGTTTTCATAGACTTACAGACTATCTTTAGTATGAACAAGTTTGGTTATTTCGGTTCTGTGGTTTCATCTTATGTATTGTTATCGCAAAATATCGCATAGTCTATGCTCGATTCTGTCAAATTTGACGTTGACAGTTGCGCCAAAAAAAGTGTCAAAAAAAATCCAAGACTGAGTGGTAATTTGTGTGTGCACCTGTACCATTTTCGGTTTTTGACAATCTGTCCTTATGAGAATCTGTCCATATAAGTTAAAAGGCATCTTTGTGTACTCGGTTTGGATGGTGGTATGACTGATAAGTCCGCCTGGCTAGCCAACACCATCTTATCTAAGTCTGTCGCCATAACAACGATGTTTTATAGCAATGTTCTACACGGTAACTTTCACGGCTCTCAAACTGTTGTATTCCAACAGTTTGAGAGCCGTGCTCGGCCGGTCTATACACGGCCAATGAAGCGCGCTTCCACCGTCGGCCTTATCGTCAATTACCATCAGGAGCAGAGTACACAGAGCCACTCTTGAAATACAATTGCATTAGTCAATTTCTAATCACAAATCTAAAAAATGTCAAATGGCACTTTTTTAGGCGACAATAGCGCCACATTGGAATTAAATAGCGTGGAAATTGATTGAACAAATTTTTATCGAGATGGCGTTCCGGAATGATCTTTACTGATCCCAATATCGATACATATTAATCGCATTGGAATTGTATTGAGATTGAGTTTGCGTTTAAGAGTAAGCCTCCTGGTGAGACGAAGGGCAAGCGCTTACCACCACCTGTCACGTTGAGAACATGTGCAGTCGCTATTTGGTGGAAAGTGGACTATGGTAGAGGACTATTTTTGCTGTCCTCATTGTCTAGTCTCTGATAGGATAGGTATGATCTATGATGATAGGATAATAGTCGTGATTATATGTATGTATGTTCTTATTAAAAAAATGAGTTAAGTATTTCTAAATTGACCCGACCGACCGTGAATTTTCCAGGGTCCCCAGAAATGGAAACAGCGACGACCGACGTGGTGGCGGAGGGCGGGCGGGGCGTGGCGTGGCGTGCTGCGCTCTCGACATTCGACTCGAGTTCGCGCAATGGCACATGAATCGACGAACATTCGAACACCATCGTTTAAGCTACCTTATACATTATACTACAACAACGAGAGCAGCCCTATACTGTTCACCCCCTAGAAGGGGGAGAGTCGCAACAGAAGGAGCGGAATAAGATATTTGTAGGGAGCGAAGGGAAAAGCGCTTCTGGGGAAAAGAGCCTTTGCTGTAGATATCCATGCGTTCTCCCGCAATTTGGTCCTTATGACGCTAAGGTACTGATGACGATACTCTTCTTTATCTGCTCGCCCGTGGGTAGAGTTTTGTAGTTGGAACTACGGTTTGGACTGTGTGATGCTCAAAGGTACTAGGGGTTCCGGATTCTGCCCCCTTGCTGATTGTGCCTATTCGGGCGCCTCCGGCTGGTTCCAGACATGGGTTTGGATAGGTATTGTGGTTTGTAGTTAGTTGGTGAGCTTGGAAATGTTCGTCTTGCCCAGCAGGCCTATTCTCTAACTCGACTGAGAGTTAAAATGATTAACACCCAAGGAAATTCGTCGTACATTGCGCGCGAGCTCTGTGTTTTTTACTAGCAATGGGCACTGTACTCAGCAGTGTATACGATGAATTCCTTGGGTGTTCATCATTTTAACTGTCAGTTGAGTTAGCGAGTAGGCCTGCTGGAAGTGTGTCACAGCAGAG
Source organism: Scoparia ambigualis (assembly GCA_963921215.1). Lineage (NCBI taxonomy): Eukaryota > Metazoa > Arthropoda > Insecta > Lepidoptera > Crambidae > Scoparia > Scoparia ambigualis. The sequence goes on along the minus strand of OY992512.1, from coordinate 29,993,369 downwards.
GTTATCATCTCTTGCGTAGCGAGCGAATAGTAGTAGCGGTCTTGGAAGGGGCCTGAAACGTGAGATTCCTTTTTAAAAGTTTTTGATATTTTTTTAAAGATGTGACCGCCAGTTACGTAGTAACCTTCTACTAAATACTTCCAACCCATCTCTTTCCCTATGTTTTTTTTATAAAAGAAGGAGGCAAACGAGCATGCGGGTCACCTGATGGAAAGTAATCACCGCCGCCCGTGGACACCCGCAAAACCAGAGGAATCGCAGACGCGTTGCTGGCCTGGAAGGAATATGGCTGTTTCATGAATATCCCTAAGTCGTAAAGGTTTTCCAACACTGTAGTCGAAAAAGACGACTAACGGACTAAAGACTAATCATACATCCAACAGCTTAGAGCCGTAATGGGTTCACCACCTATCACGCTGAACACATGCGCAGATGTTATTTTCGTGTGTCGTGTCGTAAACTGTCAAATTTCTCTAATGAATTTTGATCCATAAATCCAAACAGTAAAGTTGAAAATTGTTTGTAGAAATTTGACAGTTTTTGGTATGTTGATCTGACGCCGTGTGTACTTAGGTAAATATTTTTGTTCTAAAACAATATTTTTCTCGTAATGATTTGAATAAGACGTTCCAACCGTTCACACAGCAGCCTACATCACGACTCTCGTAAGTCTCGTATACGCTAACAATGATTAATACAACAACGTGATTAATACAGAATTAATCATGCGTTGATGGGAGCGTAATCGGATGTGGAAGTGTGTGTCGTGCACTGTACAAATTAAGTTATTTTGTTGAACTATCGTGTATATTAAACAGCTAGTAGCTATACTTCTTTTCTGCGATGGGGATTGCTTATGGCTTGGACCACAAATAGTAAAAAGTAGATTACGTAAAGCCTATACACTGTCTAATTATAGCAAGGTCTCCATGGACGACATCGCCTTCCTTTATTATTATTTTTTATTCAGCTACAGGTAATCGCTTGGCCTTCATCTCACCTGATGGTAAGTGACGATAAGGCCGAAGGTGGAAGCGCGCTTCACCCGGAATCCTCACAACCACTGAGGAACTGGCTATCTTATCTCAAACTGTCGGAACACAACAATGCTATAAACATCGTTGTTATGGCGACAGACTAAGATAAGATGGTGGTAGCTAGCCAGTCGGACTCAACAGTCCTACCACCAATCAAACCGAGCACACAAGGATGTACCCCCCGCTGGGGATCGAACCCGGGACCTCTGGGTCTGAAACCGGTGGCTTAGCCACTAGACCACAGAGGCAGTTAAAGCACCCCCAAAGCTTAAATGTCTTATCAGGGGAGATATCTAAAATAAAGTTCCAAGAGCAGCGGGGCCAGTTAGCATTTCGTTATTGTATCCGTCTGAAATTAAAAAAAATGTTTACAAGATAATAGATAAAATTGATAGACATTTTTCAAACAACAGAAATTCCACAGCATCCACAACACCAACCATCCAATCAAGAACTACGACTCTGACAACGGTCATTAATACCGGAGGTCGTCTCATATTGGCCACGATTGTATCCCATCAGGAGTCGTATCGACATCTATAACCTGTCATTTCTAATTATTGTTGAAATATGTAATGACTTCGATCGATCTGAAGAGGCTCTTAAATGCAACAAAGTTACGGCTGCAATTCTGTACGTTCTATTACAAACGCATACGTTGTATTTTGCGGTGGCAAAGACATTTCAACATTGGCTGAGGCTCAAAACAATTGGGCTATGGCTTTGCTAACCTTAGCCGCCAATTTGGTCACGTTTTTTTGGTCAAGTGCATTTTGTCCCTTACTACGAACATTTTGTTAACAAGACTTGAGTGAGTGAGAGAGGTGCTCGTAGACAAACCAAATATTTGCCTTTGCAAGTCCTTTGTAATATATTTATAATAAAATATTGTAAAATGGTTATAAATAATTAATAAAAATTTGAAATAAGTTATGATTAAAGGTAAAGTCTCTTGAATATATTTTGTTTATAAATAGAGGGTAGCTAATGCTTCTAATTAGTACTTATCTAATTTCTTTGCTGTGTTTTTATGGTATTCATATAATTTGATTTAAATAAAACAAAAATACATGTAAACAATGCCCACAAACGACAAAAAAGTAACAAAAGCTGAAAAATTAAAACTGAGACAGTAAATGTCTCGTTAATAACTGACATTTAATCATTAAATATCTAAAATATTTATTATAAAAAATTGGGATTACTAATAGGTATTTTTAAAGAAAAAAATCGACAATAATACGCATTCAGTCATATGATATTAAACGGAAATCAAAAGCCGTGACGTCACGCCGTGCCAAATGTCATTTTATTGTTGTGACATTTCTATAGAACAAGCCTCGAACGAAACGGATGTTTGGCACGGCGTGACGTCATTTACTCAACATGGCGGTCTTAAGCGTATTTGCGGTAAATTTAAATCGGAATATAAAAAAGCAAGATAAATATAGTAAATTACTGATTTTTTGAAAAATAATATTTTTTTAGGTTAAAATAGGTAAACAGGTATCATTTTAATATGATTTTGAAATTTAGTCAACTAGCCTATTACCCCTGTAACTTGCCGACGCGTTATGCGTCTTTTTTAATGTATTTAAGTAAGCATAATATTATAACAAGCCCGTGGTAGGGGACGCTCACCACGCATCGTCCGAAACCATTTTGATAGATCGAATAGGAGCCGAATTACAGTTACCTTAGTTTCTGAATGGCATTAATTTGGACGCTTCCTCGCGAGCTCGATTGACAAGGCGTTCGTTAAGTTATTAGCCACGCACTTACAATCATTTAAAGAATTGTATCCTATTTTCATTTTTTTTTCTCTATGAAATGCGTTCCGCATGCCAATGCTATGTTGATATACAACCTATAATTTTTCTTAATATAACATAAGAGTGAGTTCAACCCATAAAACTGAACAACTTTTCCCAAGAAACCTATGTGCAAATATGACAAAAAGAAATTCGACCTCCCATGTTTCTTGGGGAAAGTTGTTCAGTTTCATGGGTGGAATTCACCCTTAATTGTTTTTGTATTAAGAAAAATTAAGGTTGTATACCTACTTTTATTTATAAATTATTATTTATCGTAGTAATTAACATTCTCATTTATTAAAATATTTTATATCTCAATTATACTTAATTTAATATCCGTAATAATGTAAAGTGCATTGTATTTGTATTTTTTTCACACATGTTGCAAAATTTGGGAGAAGCCCCGGGCCCCTGAGATACTGGCATTTTGGCCTAATTTGGGGTGTCAGTGTTTTTTTATAGGAAGTTGTAAAACTATTATGTCAATAAATAAATTCATATTACTATTATACTCACACGTAGTTAATCCTTTTCAAGTGATGCCCTTGTAAAATAACGAACAATATTTTATTTTATAATTTTTTATTTAACTTGCAAAGCTTGTATGTCTGTTCGGTTTAAATCTTCTTTTTAACTGACTTCAAAATAAGGAGGAGGTTCTCAATTCGTCGAAATAAAATTTTATGTTTTATGTATGTTCCCCGATTGCTTAAAGATGCTTGGACCGATTTGGGATATTTTTTTTTGTCTGATAGGGATATACCTCCCAGGTGGTCCAATAGTCATCAGGTCAGGATCTGATGATGTGTCCCTGGAGAAATCGAGGGAACTCTTCAAATATTATAGGCATACCTACAGCGTTTTGAGTATTATTTGCAATAACTTGGGCACTTGTCCTCGGGAAGCATGGTGAAGTGAAACTGATGATGGAGGCCACAGACGTCCACCGGAACTATCTACTCAATACTAAATATTTTTGGTGTTTGCTATACAATTACAAACTTTAATGTGGTTAAGCAATTTATGCCTGCCACAATGCATCATGGTGAAGTGGTGCTAATGGTAAACCACCAAGAGAACTCCTCAAGAATTAACGTCCCTGCATCGGAAAAAAATAATATATTGTACAAAATGATAAGCAGTTGATATTATGATGTTGTAAATTGAAAAAAATACTAACAAAGCCAATAAAATTGAGAAATAAATAATATTATACTATTACATGTACTATTTTTTTATTTTTCTGTGTAAACGTAGATACGTTTACACTAAAAATAATAAAAAAATTCTATAAAAAAATAAACCGACCTCAAAACAAAAAAAAACCGGACAAGTGCGAGTCGGACTCGTCCACCGAGGGTTCCGTTCAAATTTGTAGGTGCATATTTTAATTTTTTTTCCATTCTTCGTTATAAATCGAAAACTATATACTATATACATCATAAAATTAATTAATAATCTATTTAAGCTTGTGCTAATAAAACTCTTTCATACGATGACACGGTAAACTCAATTCAAAATTTGGACCGCCGTTCCTTGGCATAAAGACCCTGTCTTTTAATGATTAAATTACAAATATATTGTTTTCAGATTTTCCCCTACGCTTGTAGTATAAAACGGTAATACTTGCGAATTTTCATAGTTGTAGGTCAACGCCAAATAGTCTATGAATTTTGATTCCCGTGAGAGCGCCAAAAGATACGTTTTTTGCGGCATAAACAGCCGTATCTTTTTTTACGTTAACTTAGGAGTTTAATTTTTTACAACTTCAAGAGACTGTAGACTTGAGTATACCGTTTTAATTTCAACTCGACACCTTTACGCGTTCTCGAGATAAAGGGTCTTGACAGACAGACGAATAACATAAAGATCCTGTTTTTTAATGAATTATTACATAATTATGTATAGTTTTCAAATATTTCCCTATACTTATGGTATAAGACGGTAATACTTGCGAAATGTCATAGTTCTAGGTCAACGGCGAATACACTATGAATTTTGATTCCTTTGAGAGTGTCGAAATATACGTTTTTTTGGCACAAAGACCCTGTTTTTTAATGATTTAATTACAAATGTATAGTTTTTAGATTTTTCACTATACTTGTAGTATAAGACGGTAATACTTCATCTATGAAATTTGGTATAAATTTTAAATGTTGATTCCGTAGAGTGTCGAAAATTTACGTTTTTTTGCGGCATAAACGGCCGTAGGTTTTTTACGTTAACTTACGAGTTTGATTTTTTCACAGCTTCAAGAGACTGCAGATTTGAGTATATCGTTTTAATTTCAACTCGATACCTCTACGCGTTCCCGAGATAATGGGTCTTGACAGACACGACAGAGGGACAACAAAGTGATCCTATAAGGGTTCCGTTTTTTCATTTTGAGGTACGGAACCCTAAAATAATAAAAATAATTCTGTTGTCTTGAATAACTAAATTTAATCCCTACAGTTAAAATACTTACTTACATACTTTTAAAGACGGTGCCAAGCCTAATTAAATAAATAAGAAAATATTCCAAAAATAATACGTACCGTACGTTAGTGTGTTCTTCGTTTAAGACAAGTGTAAGTCTACGTGTTTTCCATAATGCTAAGCATACCGCCTAATGAAGTTGTATGTAAGAAAAAGAAGGAAATATAGGGAATAAGGCTTGGCACCGACTTCAAAAGTAAGTACTTAAGTATATTTTTAACTGAAGGGATGAAAAGTTATTCAACACAACACATTTATTTTGTTCTTTTTTGATTTTTTTAGAAGCTTTTTTATTTATCTTGCAATAAAAAAAGGTTACATAGTTAAATAAAAGCTTGTATAAGAAAGGTGCCCACTTTGATTTTTTGTACTATTATTATATTTACCGTGTCGCTTAGCGGTGAAAAAAACCACCCCCTCTCTTCCCTTGGATGTCGTAAAAGGTGACTAACGGACTAAAGACTGCACATACATCCAACAGCATAGAGCGGCGATGGGCTCACCACCTGTCACGCTGAGCACATGTGCAGTCGCTATTTGGTGAAAAGTGGACTATGGCAGAGGACTGCTTTTGCGATCCTCATTGCCTATAGTCTTTGACTAACCCTTCTGGGATAAAAGTCGTGATTTTAAGTATATAACATATCCTAGCTAGGATAAGCTAGGATAGCTAGCTAACCCAGAAATAAATCCAGAACCACTTATGCTGAGACCGTTGGTATAACTACTAAACCATAAGATTAACGTTAAGACTGTATGTCATTTAGGAACCTTGGTAACTATCGTTAAAGCACATTCTATATTTTTATTGTTTACTTGGCATTCTCGTTTTTAACGACAGCTTTATGAGACGTATTGAAATCAAGGAGCACTGCTTTCTGCCAATATAAGGTGACTGCTAGAAACCTCAAGAAACTTCAAGGGCTGGTCAGGTCAAGTGTTTTAAATATGACAAAAATGACAACAAAGGAATTCGTGTTTTTTTTCATTTTGAATTAAATAATTCATTTTGTGAATTTTAATTGGTTAGTCTTTGAGTATCTAATTTATTTTAAAGCATTAACTTAAGAAAAATAAAATAAAAACAATTAAAAATAATGATTATTTACAACGCGAGGGCAACGGCCGTCCGGCCGGCCGTCTGTTGACCCGTCAACGTAGGTACTTAACGCCCAGCTGACGCGGCAAAAAACAGGAATTCCTTTTCGTAATTTTTGTCATGTTTTGAACACTCGACCTGACTAGCCCTTGAAGTTTCTTGCGGTTTCTAGCAGCCACCTAATATAAAAAGGCCACTATGGGCAGTTGATGTTAGTTTCCTATTATGATTCATACAGGGTTAACTTCCCACCAAAAGTAAATATGGGGTAAAAAAAGCAAAAATAAAATATTTGACGCAAAAATAATTAATGTTTTCTTTTTTTACAATTTATTGCTCACCCTCGCGGTCAAAGCGAGGGCGCACTGTCATTGGTGCACGGGGTGAATAATAGCGGTCACGCGCATGCGCCTTGATAACCGCGATAGGCCGCGTGCCAGGTGACAATAATTTTAATTTTCTTATGAAAAAATTGAGAGGAAAATGTAAAAAAAAAAATGTTTTTTTTATTTCATTATTTGATTGTACTGCTGCTACAGGATCAAGTAAAAATTTTGGCGAGAGTTCAAAACTTAACCCTGTATAATTACGAAAGAGATCGCTTTTAGCGATAAGCGACTTTGCTCATGCTAGCTTTGAGATTTTTTCATGTTTCATAACGGACTAAAGACTGCACATACATCCAACAGCTTAGAGTGGCGATGGGCTCACCACCTGTCACGCTGAGCACATGTGCAGTCGCTAGTTGGTGAAAAGTGGACTATGGCAGAGGACTGCTTTTGCTACGTCTCTGACTAACCCTTCGGGGATAATATTCGTGATTGTATGTATGTATGTCATATTGTCACCTAATGTTATATGATGATATCGCCTATGTTGGAAACTCACTTTACCAGGACTCCTCAACTACTGAGAACCTGGCTATCTTATATCTGTCGGAACACAACACTGTTACTGTAATTGAGATAATGGCAACATATTTAAATAAGTAGCTAGCCAGGCGGACTTAAAACAAACCAGTCCTACCACCAACCCAACCGAGTCTAAACATGTACCCCCCGCCGGGAATCGAACACAGTACCGAGTCTTGATCTACACTAATAACATTTTAAACTTTTATGGTCACTACGGTAACCTATCATAAATTAGAAACTTTCCTGTACGAATTTCAATTGTTCGAATACGGTATGACGAAGTTTTAAATCCCAGATTGTTGCTTTTACATAATTTTGTTAATCCAGAAACTTATCATTCATACGTTTCATTTTCCAGAAAAACTATTAGCCGAATATCAAAACTACTTTTTTTCTTTTGGAAGATGTTTTACTTACAATAATTTTCATATCTAGAAGTATTAAAATTCGAAGTAACTTTTTCTCTAAAACATCATACCCAGATTTTCGTTTTGTTTTTTCATATATTCTTATTATTAGGTAAATAAATTTAAATGCCTTAAAATACAAAAGTCAGTGACAGAAACGAATCGCGGCAAAACCGACTCCACGTAGTCTTGTCTGCAATACGCTAGAGTGTAATTTAAGCTCGCGTGGGACCGCCGGAGCCTCGCAGCGCCGGAGCCGTGACAGAAACCATGCCTGCTGCATGCTGCGTGCTTGGATGATGCTGCATGCTTGCTGCACGCTTGCTGCATGCTTGCTAGCATGTCGCATGGTTTGTTGCATGCTGCATGCTTGCTTGCATGCTGCAGCTTGCTTGCATGCTCCATGCTTGCTTGCTGCATGCTTGGTTGCATGCTGCATGCTTGCTTGCATGCTTATACGTTACTACGATTACATGTTGTTCGAGGATATTATGGATTTCATTTATTTGAAATGTTGTATTTTATAATATTGGAAACATGTAGACCAAACGTTGAGTGGGATTTCAAAACATAAAGATTTTGAAAAAAAATACTATCGGTAATCGGCATTTCAAAACTTTGTCAATTGTGTTTTCGGTAAAAAGAAAATTATGGAAAACAAAAAATTACAAAACGTTTTCGGCCAAATAATATTCGTACAGGCAAATTTCGAATTTATGATAGGTAACCGGTCACTACACGATATGTTATAAATCCCGTTTTTTTTCTAAAAGTCATCTTACCATCAGACCACAGAGGCGGTAAGTCATTGAAGAATCGTTTTTCAAACCGAAAAGAACAATGAAATCTAATTCTTCAAGAGACTATAGTGCGAAAGTAGGTAGGTACTTATGGGGATCCTGCACGAAATTGTGAAAATTTACGTATTTTTAAGTTACTTGTACTATGCGCCACATTAGTTAAATACATTAAAAGAACTGACGTAAGTTAGCCTGATCATTGCACAAGGTTTTGAATTTAGGTTTTGGTTTTAAATTCTTTAAACAATGACAAACAATACATAAATCTAATGACTCCTAAAAATATTTTTCTTAGACAACTCTCTTAAGGATAATGGCCAAAAAAAACCCAGGCCCGGCGGAAACAAAATGTATCTCAGATTTTTACTAAAAATGTGTAATTAAATACTGCATAGTTGGAATCGTCGAAATATTTTTTTAAAAGTGTGAAATTACATTTTGATATTGAAAAATTAAATTAAATTAAAATAAGTACAATGATCGGGTATATCGGACTAGCTTCCGCCTTCGTTTTAGTCAGCGGTGTCAATCCTGGTCCTTAGGTATCTATCTACCTACCTACCTACCTTCGTAGTACTTCGTTGCGATCTGTGCGTTACTTATATTATTACCAACTTTTGTTTACCTTATTTACTACGACTTTGGCACAATTTTTGACATGGATAAGCATTGCGATTGATTATATATTTCAAAATGGGTGCATGTGTTGTGTGCGATCGGTCATTATACCCAGGTGTTCGAAGACACGTTCTGACACAGCGTTTTTTCGTTAACCGGAGAAATTTCGTTGAGCGTATTTTTCAGAACTTGCAACCGCAACAAGAGGTAAATCAACACTTATTTTTATGTTATAAGGACACGGTTTCAGTGTTATTTGCTGCAAGAGTTAAAGAAATTAAGTAATGTAAACATCGTTATCGGCATGGCACGAAAGAGCAAGTCAAAGATTTGGGCGGCGGTTTGGGAGCAAATCCATGTTGATTCCCTAAGCAATTTCCTTGTATTAGATTTTATTTAAGCTGCGTGTCATATTTATTAAAAACAAAACAATGTGTTTCAATAAAAAGTTCGAAAAAGAGGTTAAGTAATAAGTATTCTAACCTCTTGATGTTGGATTATATCCCCTATTACTCCCTGCTAAACACCCATTTTAGCAATTTAATAATCCTTTTACTAAAACATTAATATGACCCCTGCAAAACTTTCAATAGCAATTTTATACATTTAATAAAATATTTCGGCAGTGTCCCATATGCAGTAATTAATTACTCAACATTATCAGTATTTTGACGTACATTTCATTTGCGCCGGGCCTGGGTTTAAATTCCATAATAAGTAACCATTGTCCTTTATCGTATGAAACAATAATTCAATCAGAATTGTTCTAATTTTAAATATCAAAATGATTAATTTTGCTTTGAAGTTCAATTATGAGACTTATGTCAGTTTTTGCGATCGCGCGGCTCCGCGCGGCACACTCTTATCTTAACTAGCAAGAAAGCTAACAGAATGCCTTATAGCTGCGCCATGAGCTTCTCTAAGAAATTAGTGTTTATCGTAACTTTATGTTTTCTTCGTTAACAACGCTCAAATAGTATGTATGTTAAAGTACTTATATTTATATAAGTACTTAACATCCTACTAATATTATAAACACGAAATTTTGTAAGTATGGATGGGTGTTTGTTACTCTTTCACGTAAAAACTACTAAATGGATTGGGATGAAATTCGGCATAAAGATAGTTTATAACCTGGATTAACACATAGGATACTTTTTATCCCGATATTCCCACGGGAACGGGAACCACGCGGGTAAAACCGCGAGCGACCGCTAGTGCATACATATAAGCACGATTATTATCCCCGAAGGGTTAGTCAGAGACTAGGCAAGGAGGACAGCAAAAGCAGTCCTCTGCCATAGTCCACTTTTCACCAAATAGCGACTGCACATATGCTTAGCGTTACAGGTGGCGCATTGCCACTTTATGCTCTCTATACTCTAGGGTGTAAGTGCAGTCATTAGTCCGTTAGTCGCTTTTTACGACACCCAAGGGAAGAGAGGAGGTGGTAGTATAATTTTCACCGCTACGCGACACAGTTTTAAGTAGTTTTTTATTCTTATTTAAAAACTTGGTTATTTAAAATGTTTTATATACACTAAATGAATACTTTAGTTTCAAGACTAATTAATTGTTAAATTCACGATGATATTTGTTAATATTAATGTTAATAATATTTATTTGTGTACTTTGCATGATCAGGATCATGGGCAAACTGTTGATACTATTTTTTTTAAGAACTTGTTACACAGTTCAGCAATAAAGGAATTCTATTATATTCTAGTAAAACATTGTTAATTGTAAATAAGCAAATTGTCGGCCGAACATGATAACAAATAATTTATGAACATCCCTCACTTCATGTAGCCTTTTTAGCTCACTGCCTATTGTATTAGCCCTTGCTTTCGCAAAATTGAGCCATTCGTAAGACTACAGTGATTTAAATTATCAAATTGTCAGCGGAAATATCAAAAAAATATTATAAATGTTATAGGTTCTTAGTTTTGCTTCTGTTGTTGTCGTAAACATTTTGTTGGCGTTCGACACCCGATAGTGGGTAATGAAATACAGCTTTGAAAATGCACGTTTTATCTTTAAAGGTAATTTAATTATTGTGTCATTGACGACAGCTCCTGATCTTTTAATTTGACTTACACAATTAATGTTTTGGTCATACTAGGGATAGGTACATCTAGGAAGACCTATGACGCCAGAGGAATCGTTAAGGCGCTCTCTTCCCGTTTATAACAATTTCGATTGAATGTACCGCCACCAATATAAAACAAACAGTTCTAAAATTCATATACAATATAGATGATAATATTATCTAATGACTTTGATAGACAGAAACATGTTTGGTAATACTTCACTCGATAGAAAAAAAGTTCAAAGATAGCTCTGTCAACATTTTAAAAGAGCTGTAAGTCAGATAATACATTAATAAATGACTTAATTTTTTTACCAATAGATGAAACTTTTAATTATCTAGTGAATGCAAAAAGCACATATTTTTTATTTCACTTGTTTTTCCTTTATAGGCAAAAAAACCTATAAAACGCGCCTATTCGCGCCGCTTCGCTGATATACCCGTCCCATACCTTCGTCCGTCGCGAGAGACGGAGCGAGTGAGAAGCGCTCGGAATACCTAGCCTTAATAGCTGATACATAAGAATCTAGAACTGTTGTTTTCGGTACCATTGTTACCCGTGTTAGGTACTCAGTTTTGTGACTCTATTTTCGTTAAATAATACATTATGTTTGGCCCTTCATTTTAAGTTTTAAATATGGTCACCCTACTCCATGGGACAAATACTTAAGATAACATTTTTTTCCCGATACAAATTAAAATTCTTACAAATCTCAAGTGCGGACATGCATTTCTCCAGCTTGTGAGCCTATAATTACCAGGCATACCATGATTATAATTGATAGATAGATCGCTTTTAAACCAATTAAGATGCAACGTCTGTAGGAAGTTGATGAAAAAATGATGGATGCACAAAAAAGGTTTAAACCAGTTCTTGGTTAAAGGTTGACGACCCGTGAATTTGTAAATAGAGTAGCATCGACTTGAATTTAATGTTACTGCATTTAAATCTCAACCTTGTGACAAAGCATTAAAGTTGACATTTGTGTTTAACATAACACCGGAAGCATTAAGAATTTATTGACTTTTTTAGTAATTGAGGAGCTCACTGTTCGATTTGCAGTTTCGCAAGTTAAGTCACTTTCGATACCGGATGGGTGACCAAATTAAAAATTTAGTTTTTTCCAGCTTTTGACTTTTATGTGTATGATTAACACTTAATACCGTTTGATACCAATTACTGCGTGCGTCCAACCATACATACACACATAATAGTTGCAAAGCGAAGTGAAGAGATGGTTCCGGGACCATACATTTAACTTACTAAAATACAGGCTTGTTAGAGACTAGGCAATAAGGACCACTAAAGCAGTGCTCAGCCACGTTTGCACCAAAACACGGTTAAAGGTTTTTATCATCTGCTAATTATTAAAATAATCGACAATATTAAATTAGTTTGTTTAATTTTACATTTGATTCAACTCGGCCTTGTACTAGGCCCTGTCAGAATCAGCGCTTATGTGACATTCTGAACATCCACGAATGACACAGAAGCATAATGCTGAGACAGGGCCCATTAACTTCACACTCTTCGTAATAATTTTTTTCATCCATGTTTTTATTATGTTTTTTTAATATTTTCTATATACTTCCTATATTATTTAAGTTTATTTTTATTTTAATTTATCATGTAGGTAAGTGTGTGTTAGCTAATAAAATGTTTTCTATTGTATTTCTATTATATTCTACTTCTACTTGCATTAACTTTTAAAAATAATCCTGTTACATGTATAAATAATAATACTTATACCAAAGTTGCGGGCCAGCTTGATGGGTTGTGGCCCAACTTTGCCCAGCAGTGGACTGTTTTAATACGCTGACTATGAACAGATAAATAAACGTTTCCTAAGTGCCAGTTGCAAATCCTACACACCATAATGTAGGTACCTAATATTGATACTCTAAGCCATAATGATACAAGCAAGACCAAATCAGTAAGTGACATAGCATGTATAATCTGTAATTATGTTCAGTTCCGTCTTCCTATGTGAACATAGAACGAGCAGCGGTGTCCATCACGATCGTACTTCGTTACGTGAAAAGGATTTAGAAAACGGTCAAGCTTAAACCGTTTATAATATAAATTGGTTCTTGCGCAAGTTTTTGGAAGTCTTAGTTAAAGGTTCATTTAGGAAAAAAATTTTAGCTAGGAAGTGAGTTTCCCCATTCTGGTAGAAATCGTGCGAGTTTAGCAACTTTCGCATAGTCGGATCACCGAATGGCTGATTGAGTATAGAACAATCAAAATATGTGAGCTCTTCTGTACTACAAATACTGTTAATGCATTGACGACCTCCGTGGTCGAGTGGTAAGCACACCGGGTCTGGCGTCACGCCATCTCTGAGGTCCCGCGTTCAATTACCGGTGGAGTCAATTTAGAGAAAAACTATTTTTCAAAATAAATTTCGAGACTGGGTGTTTTTTCTTTGTTTATGTATTTTTATCCGTTACCTTACCATATTAACGAGTTTCAAAAGAACACTCATCTTGGTCTAGATAATTGGCGTGAGCGTAAACAATATTTTTTTTATTCTAAGACGTTGGTCCCGTTTGCAGTTGGACCCTGTTCAACTGGGCGGTGGAAGGCCAGGAGTGTCCCACATATCCTGAGGTCGCGCCTGGCCTCGGTGTAAGCGTGAGACAGCATTTTAGTTCGTTAAAATCTAGAGATGGTAGACACGAAAGCATATCAATATAGGCATCCAAAACTGTCAAATTTCGCAAATCGATATTGATTCTCACACCCAAACACTAAGGTTCAAAATGTATTGAAGAGATTTGACACCTTGTTTACCTGTTTAGGTAAGGGTAAAATGCAATGTAAGTACTGAAATGCTCCACTTTTCTAAAGATGACTGCATCAGGTAGTGTTAGGAAGGACTCGAGTTCTTTAAGTCTTATTTAAGGGACTGGACTTGATTTTTCGAGACTGGACTTGTAAATGACAGCTCAAGCCTTTTTGTCAGTGTTAAGACTCGGGAGTCCTTGCAATATGACTCGAGAACTTGAGATTTTTTACAATAATATAGATACTCTGAAGTCGAGTTCATTGCTAGTGTGTGTGTATTCGTTAACCACCTGTGCGTGCGCCAAAGAGGAAAAAAGAAGTTAAAAGAGTTACTATAATTTTTATATGGAAAAATACTTGCCCATGGATTAAAAGCATTAAAAAGGTTCGTTTTTTTAAAGAATTGGATATCCACGAGTCGAGTCTCTGTGCATTAGGACTCGACGTAAGGACACAAGGCTCAAAACTCAGGACTCATTTTAGTCGGAGTCTTGCGAGCTCTGCCAAAATGAGTCCAGTCCCTAAATTTGGACTTAAAGAACTCGAGTCCTGGCCAACACTAGCGTCAGGTTTTTATGCTTCTGACTTGATAATTGGTGTGGTCACTTAATCATAATGTTAAATCGTTTAAATCTTGTTGCTTCAGATAAATCTACTTCTACAAAGTCGAAAATGTATTTTTAGTCAATAATCATAATTAATACGCACTTTGAATCGTCCAAAACATCGTTTTTAAGCAACCACTCAATTAGGACGTAATTTTTTAGCTGTGGAGAAGAATGGGCACATGAAACTGCACAGTTTTTTCTGTAGGTATAAAACTGTGCAGTTTCATGCGCCAATATTGATAATAACTACTAAAGAAACAACAGTTTATTATCAGCTACGAATATGTCCTGCGGCGCGTTGAACGATTTTTAAGTTATCCATCGCATGTTATGTACCTAAAGCTTCGAAAAGTGCGTTACTTGTGGTTACTTACTGTTTAAGTGAACGCAGTTCCATAAATCATTTATTTCACTTATTTCACCCCAATATCAAAGGCATACGAATGTCAGTAATTATCATTATAACATTAAGTAAATTTGATAATGATAATAATAATATTTACTAAAATTTATGTCCCAAATACTCATTAATACTATAAACAGTACTATAAATAGAATTATTATATGGGCCAATACAACCTTTATCCGCCTCAGTGGTTTCGTTAAACCACCATATCTCATACCTAGAGAATTGTTCTCGATTTGGCTGGTGGTAGGATTTATTTTAAGTCCGTTTAAATAGCTACTGATCATTTCATCTAAATATTACGTTGCTATAACATCGACGTCAGTAACATTGTTGTGTTCCGATAGTTAGAGATAAGATAGCCAGTACCTCTGTAGTTGAGAAATCCTTGTAAAATGCGCTTCCACATTCAATCTATCAGGTAAGATGTAAGTACGACGAAGGAAAAAAATAACTTATTCGTCTGCTGAAGGCGAGTTTTGTTTAGCCGATTGTCGCTTCTGATCACTTTAACAAAATCAAGAATTTACATACTTACGTACTATATAATCACGACTAATTATCCCCGAAGGGTTAGTCAGAGACTAGGCAATGAGAACCGCAAAAGCAGACTTCTGCCATAGTCAACTTTTCACCAAATAGCGAATGCACATGTGCTCAACGTGACAAGTGATGAGCCTATCGCCGCTTTATGCTTTTAGATGTATTTGCAGTCTTTAGTCCGTTATTCGCCTTTTACGACAACCAAGGAAAGAGAGGGGGTGGTAGATTCTTTCACCGCTGACGACACGGTTAGAATCAAGAATTTGTGAGGCAAAATTGCATTCTTTGTCTCCAGGACTTTAAGAAGGCTTCATTCTTTCATCTTTGAAATTAGATATTGTTCACGTTTCTTGACATTCAAGATTCATCGTCATCAACAGCCGAAGAACGTCTACTGCGGAACAAGGATTATGGGGACAAAATAATATAATAAGTTACCTGTCTATTAATTTTATTTGAGGATAGAATAAGTGAATGCCACTATGACAGTCTAAAAGGGAGATCCTGTAGTAAGAAAAGCCAGCAATAAACTCAGAAAGGGCATTTCTTTTCTCCATTTCTCTTTACAGCGTCAAATCTATTTAATTGAAGTAACTAAGCAGAAAGTGCTGATTTAATTAGCATGGTTCGGCTATCCGAATCTTTCGGACATTCAGGTAAGGCCCTGCTTTTAGGCCATTGTGGTTGTGTTGTATTGTGAATGTGGGTTTAGTCACCCCGTTAGTAATATTTTTTTACACTTTATCTTAATTAAAAAAATCGCAATAAATTTTCATAATAATACATAATATTAAATAAGTTGTCCATAATCTAATTATATAGAATCCTAAACGTCCAGTTGTTCCGTCCGAGCGTGATATGAGGATTACGTGATCTGCGACGGATGATCTAACGTTTCCTAATTTACGGACTTAAGTACAATGTTTTTTTTTCTGTTGGCATAAACAAGCAAATTTATAAAAAGCTGAATGTGCGTGAGCTTGTAATATACCTCTGTACATTGAGGTAATATAACTAGAGACGACAAAGACATTTTTGCGTACTGATTTTCGGCCGCAAGGTCCTCATTCGCTTGGATCACTCACAGTACCTGAAGCTTTTGCAGCCCATGGGCCGCAACTTAGTGCGCTAAAACTTTCTTCGCGGTATCGTCTCTAGTTATAATACCTGAATGCCTCTATACGTATATAATTATGTAAATGTTATCGCTGGCGGGCCGCTGTTAATTATATGAAGGCAGGTCATCACCAGCCTATAAACAGCCCACTGTTGGACACGAGCCTTCCCACACGAAAACTGCACATGTTGAGATCTCATCTCAGCTGCAGTTGTTATGGATATGTGCCCTGAAACACTGCATCTAGTTTACCGTCATGAAACACAGTAATACAACACAATGCTGATACCTACGAAGAAATAGGTGTTGGTGCGGACACCAATTCTTTCGACAAAATCGACCAGGCAAAATTGCAAAGCTTAGGTAGCTGATATTTTATGATCAAATGTCGTTACTTCTATTATTGAAATTTTGCATTCACAATGCTATATAAATAAAGGATAAATGTTTAAAAAAATAGTCTCAGGAAAGCTCGAATGGGACTCGAACATGACCTTTGGATTGTCGGTCCACTGCTCTAACCGCTAAGCTACCGAGACCCTAGAAGAACGAGTCTTCTAGGGTCTCGGTAGCTTAGCGGCGGCGAATTCTTTCTAGTAGTTGTTGATTTACGCTGCAAGCCAGCGTAAGTCATCAACTACTCCAAAGGTCATGGGTTCGACTCCCATCCGAGCTTTCCTGGTTGCTTTTTTTTTCTAGTTAACATTTTTCCTTTATCGTTACTTCTAGTTTCTTGCGCCCATTTTTCTTCACAGCTAACGTCCTGAGCTCCTGAATCGGTAGTAGGCAAAAAAAAGCTTTAATGATACAAATGAACTTTTAGTAAAATAATACTTAAATTATCTGAATATGAGCACAGTAAATAGTAATAGGTTTGAGTTTGATCACTATTCATCATCACTCTTGCTAACTGCGGGTAGGTTTTCACAAACTCGGGCTAGCAAACAAAAAATCCGAAGCAAGAATTGAACCCGGGAACATTTGTTCTCCAAAGCGTAATTGTTATAGTAAAAGATAAGTCATATTCTAAGAATGATGTCACCTATATTCGCTTTCTAACATAAAGAGGTCACAATGTTTTGGTGACAAAACACCAACTGTCACATGGCACAGCCATTCAATGTAAGTCATACATCCATCATACATCATACTGGCTGTGTCCGTTACAATTCCGACTACTTATCTGCACAGAGACAAACGACTACGATTTACATAACGCTCGGTACGCAACTTGGTGTGACACTTGTATTTGCGCTCCTGACACTGTCAACCTGAGGGTTAAAGCTTTGGTGGCGCCCAAAGGCTTAATACTTATCATCCTCATCACCCCATAAACGTCCTAATGCTGGCCGTTTTACACAGG
Source organism: Scoparia ambigualis (assembly GCA_963921215.1). Classification (NCBI taxonomy): domain Eukaryota; kingdom Metazoa; phylum Arthropoda; class Insecta; order Lepidoptera; family Crambidae; genus Scoparia; species Scoparia ambigualis. The sequence continues at coordinate 29,975,288 of OY992512.1, read as the reverse complement.
TCTTTTTACATGCCACATAGACATAACAGCACTGAGGAGATTGCTGACACCTTTACATGTCAACATCGCCGCGAGTTAGTTTTGTTAATTTAGCATTTTTATATTCAATTTATCATATTAAATCAGTATACGAGCAGCACTTAATCAGAGTGGTCTGACTTCATCATACCCGAAACCCTCTTAGCATATCAACCCCAAAGTGTGGATAACCCCCACTGGGTCAAACCTACCTATGAGGGTTGGTTCAATACTTACATACATACACATCACGAGTATTATCCCCGTAGGGTTAATCAGAGACTAGGCGATGAGGACAGAAAAAGCAGTCCTCTACCATAGTCCACACTTCACTAAATAGTGACTGCACATGTGCTCAGCGTGACATGTGGTGAGCCCATCGCCGCTCTATGCTGTTATGAAGTATGTGCAATCTTTAGTCCGTTATCTTTATTGTTGAAATTTTGCATTCACAATGCTATACAGATATAGGATAAAATGTTTACTATAACGGGTTCGAATCCCACTCGAGCTTCCTGAGACTGGTTGCTTTTTTTCTAGAAAACATTTTATCCTTTAGTCCGTTAGTCGCCTTTATGACACCCAAGGGAAGAGAAGGGGTAGTAGTATTCTTTCAACGCCACGCTGCACGGTTAATAACGGGGAAACGCTTTGTTGTTTTTTATCCTCTACGGGTTATCACTTAGCTTTCATCTCACCTGATGGTAAGCGACGATAAGGCCGAAGATGCAAGCGCGCTTCACCCGGAATCCTCAACCACTATCCTTAGTGGTTAAAGATTCCGGGTGGAGCGCGCTTCCGTCACTTCCTACTGACTACCTAATCTCTAACTGACGGATCACAACAATGCTATGAACATTGTTGTTATTGCAGCAAACTTTTAATAAGATGGTGACAGCTAGCCAGGCGGACTTAACAAACCGTACCACCAATTAAACCAATTACACAAAGACGTACCCCGACTGGAAATCGAAGCCGGGCCTCTGGGTGTGAGACCGATGGCTTAGCCACTGGACCACAGAGGCGGTTTAAATTACTTGTGCGTGACGGGAGTATCGTTAAGGGCGTAGGTGGAAGTACGCTTCACCCATCTACAATTACCGAGGAAACTTATCTCTATCTGTTGAAGTCTGTCATTATGGCGACAGAGAGATGAGAGAGAGAGAGATGACAGAGAGATGGTGAATGCTAGGGAGACCTATCACTAAAAATACCGAGCACAATACCTAATGAACTATTAGATTTGTTAGAGCGTAAAGGGTTATTATAATTGTTAAATTGTTGGACTGCTACGGTTTATTATTAAGACTATCTATCCTTCCTGTTATACTGTAAGGATATATGCAGCCAATAGCAAGTACTCCACTAAATAAAAACTTTGCTTGTTAAAACTCTTGGTTGCAGCGTTTGTGGTCTTAGGTTTGATGCCCGGCGCCTGCAGTATATGGCTTCGCCTGTTCATATTTCATAGAGCATACGAAATCTGATAATAATTATCGAATAACAAGAAGAAGGTTTCCTAACTAAATAAAACAACCTTAGTTTTAAAACGTATTACTTATTTTTTTATATAATAATTGGTGTAATAACGACGTTTTGTATAGAATTTATGGGATAGCTTTGCAATTTTAAACAACGTATTTTTAATTGAATAGGTCAAGGATCATAAGACCGCCGGCGGTCGCGAAACAATTGATTTTCAATTGTGTCTGGCTTTATGAAATCGTCGATCATCTATTACCCCGTTTTTTTAAAACGTAGAGTAAATTTAAACCAACTTTAAATTTATATCTGCGTTAATCGAGTTGTTTGAATCTATTTTATTTAGTTTCATTGATAGGCCTGCTTAACTTAAACTTCGCAAGAGCTTTCGTACAATAAGGCTCTTTCCTAAATAATAGAAAAGTTTTAAATATAATAATTCATTCAAAACTACACTAATGTATTAAGAAGCTAAATCACGTACCGTAACTCTAAAAAACAACTATAGTCTCAGATATATTATTGCCCTAATAACTTAATTACATAATATGAAAAGTACCTATACATTTTCGTAATTGCAGGCTCAAATGTGAACCACAAACTGTTATCATTTACCCATAATACCAACACTTATTAATAACTTTACGATCCATATTAGTAAACGATTAATTATTTCTAAATAACCAATCATTAACCAATCACTGATGAGTCAAGTCAAGCTCGCGTGCTCTATCAGTAAACTAATCACAAAAATGTAATGTTTCTCTCAATATTTCTGTATTACGACCAAAAATTAAGTCCTCCAATTATGCTTCTAAACTGTACTGCCTTTTGAACTTGGGGCGATGCGTGCATCTTAACAAATTTAGCCTTTGCCATCACTCACTTGAACGGACTGAGCATTCACGGCTCTAAAAATATCAAGCATAAAGATCACATGTACAAAATCCACATGTGTGACAGCCCTCAAATTTATCTTGTCAAGATCGCGCGGGCACGTTTTTTGGACGACTTTTCTAGAGGTATAAAAAGCAAAAGATTATTTGGATAGAGCATCAGTTAGTGTTGAGCCATCATTGTACCATCATCCCTGAAGGCGCAGGAGTTAAAAGCGGAACATTATGAATTTGGTAATAGAGCCTTGCTTATTTTGTGGGGTAGTGCATTGTTTAGTGAAGTTTTTTAGAAAAAAAGTTGGTACTTTTCGTAACTTCAAGGGGTTTATGGGATAAGTTGATGTGAAGGATAATAGTGAATTCAATGTTATTAATATTATACTCGTAAATATGTATCAGTAAATAAAAAACATTTATCTTTAAAATTTGACTTTAGCCACGTAAAAGTGCATTTTAATTTAAATCTAAACATGATATCTTAACGTTAAATAATTTTAAATGTGACTTGTAGTATACAGAACTAAATAATAATTACATTGTTAGCCTTCGTCATAAAACTAAGTAAACTCTGTTTAATCCCAATCATAGCATTTGATATTGTTTAATTCGAATATAATTATCAATACGAAAAAAAATGTAACGTTTGTCTTCATTACTGTTTACATCCTGAATCGACTGTAATTACAGTATAGAAGCCGTTTCCTGGATTGGAAAAGTCAAGTGCATTCCATTCATAAGAAAACATTCACCAGTCTTTAAATGCGAACCACTTTTATCATGTCAATTGTTTTAACCCTTTATCTGGAACAGCATTAAATATTTTTTATTGGTTTTCCATTCTATCACAACTGAATAAGGTTCAAATTATGGTGGCATGTATATTGTCACTACCAGTTAAAGGATTAAAGCTTCTGTAGCCGAGCGGCTAAGCGCTCGGTTCGAAACCCGAAGGCCCGTTCAATTTCCAGGTGGGGCTAACTTTGTTTCGGTCTTTTATAAGCATAACCGGGTATTGTGATCACCATCCCGAATTAGGCAATTGCGATTAAGCCATTGCTCATCAATTGTAGCGATTACTTGATGTCAATGACTTAGGCCTTGGCCCTGTACTGTCCCACAGTATTTAGGTGATACTACTGTTTTTAACGATATAATAAGGGTTACTGCAACTTCATTATAATATTTTTCAGGTACTTCTAGCCGCTTTGATAGCGGTGTGCGGTGCGGCTAAGTTGGACCGCACTTACCTTCCACCGGCATCTGCGAAGACCGCTGGAGGAAGTTCAGGATCTCTGCAAACGCCTTTTGCAGGCAACTCCTTCAACCAAGGCACTGGAGGCCCTAAAGGTAGCTTCACAAACGAGTTCGAAGGAGTTGTTGTTGACGCTGCCGCTGCAGGCACCAGAACTTCCGAAGGGGAAACTGGTTTAGGTGCACTGAGACCGTCTTATGGTTCAACCAACTCCAAAGTAGGTGATGACGCTTTTAGAGGAAACGCTGGATTCAGACAAGGCGATACTCAAGCTGCTGGCCCTGTTGACAACCACGATTCTGATGTTCAGGCAGCTAACGACCAAGGCTCTAGACTGTCCCAAGGTTTTGAAGCCAACGCTCAACGTTTCGAATCGAAACCCGAAAGGTCTCAAGCAGCTTACGAACGTGTGGCCAACACTCTTCACTTTGAAAACGAGGTTGGCACTGACTCGTACCAATACTCTTTTGAAACTGATAATGGAATATCAGCTGAGGAGAAAGGGGTTGCTACGAACGGTGTGCAAGCTCAGGGTGGTTATTCCTACACTGGTGATGACGGACAAGTGTACAGTGTGACTTACACCGCTGACGAAGGCGGGTACCAGCCCAGAGGTGACCATTTGCCAACCCCACCGCCGATTCCGGAGGAGATTTTGAAGGCGTTGGAGCAGAATGCGAGGGATGAAGCTGCTGGACTAAATGATGATGGTGAGTGTAGTTTTACGATTTTTTTTTGTTATTTATACTAAAGTAGTTATTTCTCATTATTATCATAAACTCCACTGCTGGGCGCAGGCCTTCTCACATGCATAGTAATCAGTACATTGAAGTGTAATCCGTATGGTTCTGCGAAACTTTCAAAATCGCAACAAAACTAAATCGTCCGCTGACTTCTATATTAACTCTTATTAATATATAATTTAAAGTATTTTTAATGGTAAATAATTAGGGTAGAGAGATTTTCCAAATTTTCTTTATGGCCTCGCTGCTGTTTATTTTATTTGTAGTAACTTTGATCTAAAATATATTGCGTATAGTGAGGAGCTCGATGGCGCAGCGGCTAGCGCGTTCGGCTTGCGATCTTACCCGCTAAGCAACTTTCGCAATGCCGGGTCGCTGGATGGGTGACCAAATTTAAAACATCTTAAGCTTCTCCGTGCTTCGGAAGGCACGTTAAGCCGTTGGTCCCGGTTGTTGTCGTAAGATGGCAGTCGTTAAAACCCACCAACCCGCATTGGGCCAGCGTGGTGGGCTATGGCCCAATATCCCCACGTGCTATTGTCCACGTGGGAGGCCTGTGCCCAGCAGTGGGACGTTTATAGGCTGATGATGATGATGATGATAAGATATTATTATTAAAAAAACTAATAATATCTTTTGCTAGTGAGTATTTTGCATTTTAATAAGTTTACGCAACTAACGCTCAATAGTCAGGGGCCCAAGTCTGCTAATTTACGAATGGCATAATTGAATCGCAATTGGATCGCATTGTAATTGTTTGACACATTTGGTATTCTTAAATGAGTAAGAGAATACCAAATGTGTCAAACAATTACAATGCGATCCAATTGCGATTCAATTATGCCGTTCGTAAATTAGCAGACTTGGTCCCCTGGTTGCATACACCATGCGCCTAATAGGTACTACTCGTATTTCTTTATAACTCATCAGCAATATCGTATTATTCAATATAATGTAAGTTAATTGTTAGTTAGTAGTAGTTAGTATTGTTAGTTAGTAGTAGTTAGTATTGTAAGTTAATCGTGGCGCGTAGCGGTTCTACTATACTACCACCCCTCTCTTCCCTTGGTGGTCGTAAAAGGTGACTAACAGACTAAGGACTGCACATACTCCCAGCAGCATAGAGCGGCGATGGGCTCACCACCAGTCACGCTGTGCACATGTGCAGTCGCTATTTGGCGAAAAGTGAACTATGGTAGAGTATTGCATGCTGTCCTCATTACCTAGTCTCTGACTAACCCTTCCGGGATATTAGTCGTGATTTTATGTATGTGTAATATCAGGTTTTAATACAAAGTTCAATAGCCGATAACAAAGTACACTCCAGCAATGTAATAATTAAAGTTCCAATAACTCTCATTAGGCAATGTAAGGAGCGCTTAATTACATTAATCTCGTACCGAGCATACTGAGCGAGTTATCTGACAGTCGAACAAAAAAGCACAGGGTTCATTACCTGTGGATTGTGACACTTCACAACTCGGAGAGTGTCGACATCACTCTATTGAGCATTATAAATCGTCCGATACAATATTTGTCTACAACAATGGTCTTGGAATACAAAAAAAAACCGTTTAAGAATTCGGGCAGGTCCCATTGTGTGTATTGTGGAACATGATATAGATATCGATAATGCATATCGAGTGATACAACAACTTTATAAAACTACTTATGATGAAACGATATCAGGTTAAAGTTTCGTATTATTATTTATGAATAATAAATAATTAAAATAGTTAGTAAAAACGGTAGCAATGGAAGCGGGAGTTAAAGGCTTTTGCTTTTGTGCCATGATGATAAACAGGGACTAACGTAACCCTGACCCACTTTTTGTATCTTAATTCACTTCCTTTCATGTCCCTTGCCGTATTCAATGATTAGGATGAATAAAGATACCTACTATACGAAGTAGGAAAATAAATTTGCAAGAAAAACTATCACACCTTACAGCACTCGAATTTTGATATCTAACACAAACTAATTTCTTAATTTTTATTCTTTTAGCTTCATTCATTAATAGTTCTGTAGTGCTTAAAAAAGTTTACTCATTCACCAAATCTGTTACAGATTAACTTTTAAGCCTTTTGTTCTCAGTGATAAATGTATTGCCAACTGATACATTTGCGAAGGCGTTGACAAATGACCAACAACTTTCATTTTTTACTTGCAGGCTCATACGATGCGCAGAGGTACAATGCTGGAGCCGATTACGTGGAAAGTGACGTCACCAATGTGGGGCAGAACAACAGACAAACACCTAATTTTGGCAAGCGACCTGAATACGACGCAACTGCCAGCGGTACATTCATTAATCAGAACAATCAAGCTTTTGTGAAACCGGACCCTAATGAACTACCCGCACAAGAAGATGAATCGTCAGCCGTTCATGATACTTCAAGCAATGCGTTCAGTCCCTCTAACCAGAACAATGGTTTCAGCCAAGCTTCGCAATCCAATCGATTCCAATCGAACCGATTTGGATCAAAAAATGAATACCTTCCTCCAGTTAACAATTTCCAAAACAATGGACGACCGCAAAGACCTATTGCATCGTCGATTAGTAACAACAGACAAAGCAACATTCCTCAAGCAAACGTAGGACCAGATAGTGACAATCAATCTACACGACCCCAAGGATCTCAATCTTCTCTGCCATTAAGAGGATCAAACCGTAACACATTGAATGGACAAAGTTCGTTAAATAATTATGAACGACCAACACCAAATAATGCCTTTGAACCTACACGGAGAACTCCCGCCAACGCTGCTGAAGGGCAATATAATCAAAACAATGGAAATCGTTTTGGTTCAAGAAATGAATATTTACCACCTGTTCGAGGTCAAAATAGCCGGCCTCAGAGACCTGTATATTCTGCTGTTAGCACAGCTGCTCAAAACGCTAACCTGCCCTCCCAAGCTACTGGCAATTTCCAAACAGCTAGCCAAGTTCAACCTTCATCTGGCTTTTCTCAGGACTTCGTTTCTGGAGCAAATACCGGAGTTCAAGCAAATCAGCAATTTAACCGATTCCAACAAAAACCTCAGAACACTAACCGTTTCTCTGAGCAGGGTACAACTGTTACGGATGACAAACCATCAACTACCTCTTCATTTGATGCCCAACGACCCACTTCCTTACCTAGTACTGAATTGACAACACCCTTTGAATCAAACGTGGACTCAAACGAACCATTAGATCGTGATTCAGTTTCTTCCACAACTTTTAACTCTCAATCTTCTTATGTTCACCCTACATCTCAGTTTGAGAAAAATGATGAACTGCCGTCACGCCTTCCTCTAAATACACAGCCACAAGATACCAATACTGCTTTCCTCGCTCAAGAGCAAAGTCAGTACCAATCTGTTTCATCTGACAACAAGCAGCCGCAGGCCTCTCAGAGCGGATTTGTTCACAATCAGGCTGAAGATGCTGCTTTCTTACCCAGCACTGTTAGACCTTTGAACAACCTACCACTTCAAGGGGAAGATGATTCGTATTATTACAGACAGCCAGCAAGACCTTTTAACGTTCCTGCTAGCTCCAAGTTTCCAAGTGCGCCATCTGGTCAGTTTAATGGAGTAAGTCAGCAAACTCAACCTGGACCACAATTTTCTGGTAATTCCCAGCAGAATATTCCTGTAAATTCTTTCCAATCTCAAAGGGGAACAAACCGTGGATCTACCCGTTACCCTGAGCCACCTACCCTGGCAGAGGCTACGCCTACTGCTTCGATTGAGGGTCAATTCCAAGAAAGCACAAGTTCTTTCCAATATAATGAAATAACTCAAGCTTCCGCCAGCCCCTTCCGTCCCCAAAACGGTCAGGCTTCTACCAGATATCCTAGGCCTCCCACACTTGCACCTACAGCTCCCACTACTCCTCTGGGAGGATTCCCATCTCAATACAACGGAATAACTCAAGCATCTGCCTCAGCATTTACTTCTGGTGCACCAACGGTGCCTTCAAATTTCAACACACCGTCATCTACGTTTGGATCTAGACCATCATTCCAGTCCCAGTACAACCAACAAAGTCAGTACCAGTCTTCACCTACGCAATCTTTTGGACAACGCCAGCCCCAAGACACCTCATCAAACCAAAACCAGAAAGACGATGCTCAATCTACTCCTACTCAGCAATACACTGGTGAAATTTATGAATATAGCAAACCATCGGAAAGGCTCCCTGCTCCCGCTAAACCTGAGTCTTTGCCTAGTAACCAACGTGGACAACCTCAGTCTCAGTTTTCTGAATCTCAAGACAATAACGATGCTAAGGAGGTATTCGCTCAGCAGCCCACACGTCCCAGCTTTGGTGCCAGACCACAGTACGAGTCACGACCAACCCAGTCTCAGTATTCACAAAGCTCAGTATCGAACACCGAAGACCAGCCTGCTCAAGACACTAAGCCTCAATTCAACGTCCAATCTCGACCTTTTGAACGAGAACAGTCCCAAGGAGCTCAGTCTGCTAGACCTCAATTTAGTGCTCAAAACAATGGAAGGCCCAACAAATGCTGCCAGTCTTTAGATGCTCAGATAGCTAAACTAGAAAACCAACGGCCTGCTCAAGGAAATAACCATGGTCCTACCAGACCACAATTCGTAGAGTCTGAAGCTCAGTTCTCAGGGCCCGCATCTCAAGGTTCAGCTCAGTCATTTGCTGGCAGAGGAGAAGTCTTCGGTGGACCCAGAAAACCTCCAAGTTTTAACCAGGAAACCGGCTATCATTACTGAAAATAGTGCCATAGAATAGAAACATTAAATTAATGTGATTTGTAAATGGGGTATGACAAAAAGTGATAAAAAAAATGTCGTTAATATAATTAATATTGGGATGGAATTAATTTATACAATTGTATATTTTATTAAATAATTATGTAAAAAAATATTGTATTATGTTAAGTTAAACAACACCATGAAAGTTTGTACAGCAACAACTGTATTGTGTTCAAATAAATTATTCTGTAAATAATATGAAGAAATGCCTTATTATTCATATACAGTATTATACCAGCTCCAATACCAATTAAAATAATATACTTTCTTATTTTTTTATTCTGCAACGGGTAAGCGCTTGGCCTTTATCTCAACTGATGGTAAGTGACGATAAGGCCGAAGGTGGAAGCGCGCTTCACCCGGAATCCTCACAACCACTGAGGAACTGGCTATCTTATCTCAAACTGTCGGAACCCAACAATGTTATAAACATCGTTGTCATAGCGACCGACTTGTTTTATTAACACTACTAATGACAATCAAATATAGTTTTAAAATAGTTTTTTTTTATTAAATTACAATATTCATTATTTCTTTACTGATATGAATACTTATGAATATACTTAAGCAAAAAAGGCAGTCAGGCACATAGGCACACAAAATTGGGTATTGCCATTTTGAAAGTAAGAGTAAATAAAAAAAATGTTAATTCGAAGTGCACACTTTTAATCTGTAAGGTTAAGGACTACCATTTACAATAAAATCGAGATTAATGTGCCTTTGGAAGTACAGATAACGTTTCTAACAATTATGTTACTATTGCTTACTCATCACCATCATTTTCATTACATTTATTATAAAGTCGTCGTTTTACATCACCACCACCATCACCACCAGTCTATAAACGTCCCACAGCCGGGCACAGGCCTCCCACGTGGACAATAGCACGTGGGGATATATGGCTATAACCCACCACTCTGGCCCAATGCGGGTTGGTGGGTTTTAACGACTGCCATCTTACGACAACAACCGGGACCAACGGCTTAACGTGAATTCCGAAGCACGGAGGAGCTCGAGATGTTTTAATTGGTTATCCATCAGGCGATCCGGCATTGCGAAAGTTGCTTAGCGGGTAAGATTGCAAGCCGAACGCGCTAGCCGCTGCGCCATCGGGCTCTTCCTCGGTTTACATTATTAAAAAGTAAAGTCGTCGTTTTACATAATAATTATTGTAAAGTAAAGTAATCGATTTACACGTTATAAAGTAAAGTCGTCGTTTTAAAAATTATAAAGTAAAGTCGTCGTTTTACATAATAATTATTATAAAGTAAAGTCGTCGATTATATGTTATAAAGTAAAGTCATCATTTTACATATTATAAAGTAAAGTCGTCGTTTTGCTGAGTTTCGCTCTGCTTTCTCCTCCTAAAACACGCAACGAATTTTTACGTTTTTCACTGATAGAAAGATCGATAAAGAACGATGGTTTTATTATTATAATTTGTAGCTATTTTGTACAAAATGACTGGAGGTTTCTAAATATTCCACTGTAAGCAGGCCTTCCTACATTGATAAGTTTGTAGAGCAACACCAGTATTGTATTAAAATTAATTATTCTGTAAATAATATGAAGAAATGCCTAAAAACACATTGGAGCTTTAACCAAATTGGGCTACCTCAATGCGGGTTGGTTGGTCTGTTCAGTTTTAGGTTAGTGCTTGTTATCAAACACAATAAAAACAAATAGACTCACATAACGGTTATGTTAATTACAATAGAAACAGTTAACGACCACAATCGAGTACGAATCAAAGATTCATGGGTTCCACATTAAAATAGATAAGCTGACCGAGGTCGTCTATACAAATACAATAAACACAAATATTGCCAATTTGTAATCTCCGTTCGAGTATTGTTGATTCATTGATAGCTGTCACAAGTAATTTAATAAGATATTTATTGAATTAACTTAAGCTACAATCACATTGTAGGAATTCAGCTATTTTTAGATGTGTCCGTCTCATTGATTGAGTGGATGCTGATTATTTTGGTTATGGAATTGTGGACGAATGATGCTTACAAGTAGTTTTTTGTGTAGCTAATTATTATGATGCGCACACAATTTACATTCAGGTTCAGAGTACGATTTTTTGTTTATTTAATTTTTATTCATTGTAAGCACTAAATTGGCCTTTATCGCACCTGTTGTTAACACGTTAACAGACCCCATACAAGCGTTCCGAAATACGTCATCAGTCCCCATACAAGCGTTCTGAAATAGGTCATATGTCCATACGTCGTTATATATTTTTTGGCCATTATTTGATGTCCTCTTAGCGAATTGTGCATAAAAACTCGGCAAAACCGCTCCCCGTGTACCACATGCGGTACACCGCACTGTTAACGTGTTAAGTGATGATAAGACAAGATGGAAGCGCACTTCACCCGGAATACTAAACTACTGAGGAACTGGCTATTTTGCTGCCGGAACACAACGATGCTACAAAGACTTAACAAGCTCTACCACCACCAACCAAACCGAGTACAATATGTACCCGCCGCTGGAAATCACATTTGTAGTATACAAATTATGTCAGGCGACACACGTGGTTGGAATAATAGCTCAATGTTGAAAGTATTGAGGTACAATATAGTTCAATGGTTGAAAGTAAAGTTTTAACTACCATTCCATCAAGTTGATTATCCATACCAACTAATCTTTTACCAAAATTGCAAATAAATAAAGTTGACCATGAGTTACAGCCAGGTTTCCTTGTTTTGTGTAAAGATATATATACTGTTTTTGATGTGTAGCACAACTTTATAACAACCTTATGTGGAAACTTTATTTTTATTTTATTAGTACCCCCTTATTTTAAATTGTTTTTTAAAACTGCTCGATGATTGCTTAGTTCGGTGAAAATTGCTAAGATTTTAATTGTTTGTTCTTATTGTATATTTTTTTTAGAACAAACTTTTTAAACCAAAGCCTTAGGCTTAGGAAAAACAATAATATATTTATGGCATTGCAGCGCATGCTGCTTAAACCAGCCTGGAAACAAACGAGGTGATTGGCAAATTTGTAATATTCTAGTTTTCAAAAGGTTCATGTTTGTTCAAAATTTTATTTGATGACCTTAGTATACATAAGTATACAAAATATGTCAAAAAATAGACTTAATAGTAGTTTTTGCTCCAGCTGTCTTAAAATGATTTGTCGTCTCTCGTCCGCGACATACCTCGTGTCGTGCATGCTAGACCCGCAGGTTCGTGTGAAAGAAAATTTGTGTAAATTCGTCACGGGGTCCGCATGGATTCCTCGCGCACAAAGTCGCGTGCGGGCCGCTTGTAAAAGATAAAATTACAATCAATCTTAATAAAATAAATGCCTGCGACCGCGGTCCCTGCAAAGATTTGAAACGTCAAGATGTGTATACAATAATATTAGCCGTGCTGTGGAGTATGGGTGAGTATAGTAATCCATTAGGTTCTTGCACCGGGGTTACACACCTGGACAATTTCGCTACTACCTGCCTGCTAGTTCCTGGGCGTGACCAGCCTGCTTAGCTTACACGACTTTGCTTTCGTACCTGCGTGCAGTCTGAGTTCGCGGGTTTCAGGTTCCGGGTAGCACGCCATCGACGATGAAGATTAGCCGAATATACCACAGAATAGGAGAAACAGGTTTTTTCTGTTCTGTATTTCAAATAAAGAACCAGTCTGAAAGGCTGACTTCATATCTCATCATCAGCATATAAACGTCCCACTACTGGGCACAGGCCTCCCACGTGGACAATAGCACGTGGGGATATTGGGCCATAACTCACCCCGCTGGCCCAATGCGGGTTGGTGGGTTTTAACGACTGTCATCTGACAACAACCGGGACCAACGCCTTAACGTGCCTTCCGAAGCACAGAGGAGCTCGAGATGTTTTTAATTGGTCACCTATCCAGCAACCCGGCATTGCGAAAGTGGCTTAGCGAGCAAGATCGCAAGCCGAACGAGATCCTCATATCAGCTAGCAAGCAATTTCTCCGGTTTGAAGGGTTGATCTAGCTAAATTACTTATAGCTCTATAGCATACCTAAACCTGAGAGAGTACAAGTAATACTACGAACCAGAGGCGGCTTTACCTATGATGCAGGGTGTGCTCTGCATTGACTCATAATTTATCAAACACCCAGTACCTTTATGATGTAGTCGGGAATAATCGATATTTATTTATTTACTTATATGTTACACCGACAAAGCAAACACTTACATATAAATTGGATATATAATGCTAAATTACACAAGATAAGTGCCGCCACCTCAATTACAGGTGCAAACAGCATGCAGGATGGACAGTGCAAACAAAATATCACTTACAAAGTTATGACAATAATAAAATAAAAATAAAGATTGAAAAGTAATAAAACTAATACAATAATATTAATTAAATCAAAATAATTACAAATTCTAATACATTATTTAAAATAATTTTGTGTGATTCAATTACATTAAAAAAAAAAAATTTCACTGAAGTAGATTTACCCAAACAAAAAACATAAATAACCAACAATATTATAAAGGGGTTCTAATAGCCGTGACAGTGCCAGCCCCATATTTAACTTAAAACTATGCATGCGGTCTGAGAAGATATCAATTTCTTGTTGCCCATCCGGATCCGGGTTTTACGGCGTAAGAAGTCTTTGACTTCGAAGTATTCAGTCATCAATAGTCATCATACAAAGTAGATTTATCACCATCGTGCTCTTAACACTCAGTTTCCGCGCCGAGGTCAATTTTAATTTAACGCTGACAAATGACTGTGTACCCCATATCGTAATCAAAACCATAAACAGTTATGGTTCACGCGTGTTCAAACCAGCTTTATTGCTGATTCGGCATTGCATTCCGTTATTGTGATTATATTTGATTTTTTAGTAGCGAAATCTTTTTTTTTTTCTACAGTATAGGCACCTATTTAATGGTTTATCGTGATGACAGCACGTACCTAAGACATTAAACTGATGATTTGAGCGATCCTCCTTTGATGTTTATTAGAGGCCTATATGTTTTTATTTTATTATTATTGATTAGCCTTTGACCTCAATCAAGCTCGATAGAGCTCGGTGGAACAGCGGCTAAGCCGTTTCCGATCAGGCCAGTTAAGCAACTTTCGCAATGCCGGGTCACTGGATGGGTGTCCTAATTAAAAATATATCGCGTGTCCCTGTACTTCGTTGCTGTTGGTCTCGTTTTTCTCGTACCAGGTCGTATTTGCCAGCGCGGTGGACTAAGTCCCAATCTCCATGGGGAACTACGGCGGCAGTGATAGTACCAGCAAACGAGAATGGTAGGCCGTCGCTGTTCGTCCCACTGCTGGGCACAAAACTTCCCACATAGACAACAACACTTAGGGAGATTCGGTCATAACCAGCACGCTGGCCCAACCCGGGTCGGTGGGCTTTAACGACTGCCATCTTACGACAACAACCGGTGCCAACAGCTTTACGTGCCTTCCGAAGCCTTCCGAAGCAGACAGGAATGTTAATCAGTGCACACAATTTTTTAAATTTTAGAGTAACTTAATGTAGAGCTACAGATTTAACTTTAATTTCTTTTAATGAAAAAAAAAACTTAAATTGATAAAAATATACACAAAAATACCGTTGATCATCGTCAATCGACCGGGCTCGCGAAATTGAACTCTGACACATTACGATTCCAGGCGGCGGCCGGGCGGATCAATGCACTCCTTTCCTCTCCCGGACTACACGTGCTGGTCTTAGGAACCACCATCATACTGTACAGACTATCAGTACTCGTACAAAAAATTTGGCAAGTCGTTCCTCTGTAAGACTATTCGGCTTTGGAATTCTTTGCCGGCGCATGTGTTTCCCAGCTCTTATATTACAGTCCCGGGTCTTTTAAGCGGGGCGTGAAACGGCATTTATGCAAGCCGTCATGAATGGGTGCGCTCGTTATCGTGCTTATTCCACGGTGGGGAGCGCTCTCATTATTTTGGACTGGATCGGCTACTTACCATCAGGCAGGATCCAGTCAAAAATAAAAAAAAAATGCACTTGCACCGACACATGACTTTTCGTTCGCCCGGTATCCACGAGTTATTTCTAATTGTGCCGGACAAATTGAATAAATAAAGAATAAAAAATAAATTTAAGAAAAATGAAAATGATGTCTATTAACGTTACTGAAAGATATAAAAAAGTGTGCACTAATAAAAAAAATCCTGTATTTTAAATTCTTCACCTTCCCAAATTTTGCACTGTCCATTGCGAGGCGAAATAATTTTTCATTGAAAGATTTTCTACTATTACTCTTTTAAACCTATATTCCGCAGCCACGACATTTTCAGACGTCCACCGCACCTCTTTCCCCTCCCGTTACCTACTAATTAAACTACAGTAAACAATACATTAATC
The DNA here is from genome assembly GCA_963921215.1 of Scoparia ambigualis. Taxonomy (NCBI): domain Eukaryota; kingdom Metazoa; phylum Arthropoda; class Insecta; order Lepidoptera; family Crambidae; genus Scoparia; species Scoparia ambigualis. Next base: position 29,959,750 of record OY992512.1, on the reverse strand, counting down.
TAGATCACATGTCATTTATGTTTAAAGCTTAATTGATCCGCCCTTGCACCGGTGCATCGTGCGAACGCCGCAGACATGTTCCAAGTCTAATTTGACGCGGCCTTGCACGTATCATTTCGAAAACTATAACTGCGGAATGCGGTGTGCATCTTCTGCAAAATGGTACAATTTGTTATGATAAAGTTAGCAAATTTCATCATTTATGTACTGGTACTGGTACCACTGTTAGTTATACTGAATAATAATGCAGGCTTAAGTCGTAATACATTACGAATGCTAGGCTGAATGTCATAGACAATAACATTGTCTGTGCAAATAATGTCTATGACTAAAGACAAACCCATAGTACAGATGGCGACACTTTTTGGTAGCAGCTTAGAGCATTAAACCAACAATGCTCTAAGTCTAGGACCAAAATATTTGGTCCGAGCTCTAAGTGGAACCAGCGACGATAACAACCGCCATTATTCCAAATAACCAACTGTCATCGCTTACGAAATTATAGTGCTAATATTTTATTTTACTACAATAAAGTTTCATGACAATAATTAACAATACATACGCATACATATAATTCACCTAATTCTTAGAGGACACATTTTTCGCAACGTGTTATGGTAGTAAAACCGATCACAATCTCTGCCTATCACTACTAAAGCAATGAAACTAGATGACGTGTACAAAGTATGATATACTAGCGGCCGCTCGCGGTTTCACCCGCGTGGTTCCCGTTCCCGTGGGAATATCGGGATAAAAGTATCCTATGTGTTAATCCAGGTTATAAACTGTCTGTATGCCGAATTTCATGCAAATCCATTCAGTAGTTTTTACGTGAAAGAGTAACAAACATCCATCCATACTTACAAACTTTCGCGTTTATAATATTAGTAGGAAGCATGAGCAGTAGGTAAAAACATACTAAACATCTATATAAGGTGACTGCCAGAAACCGCAAGAAACTTCAAGGGCTGGTCAGGCCACGTGTTTTAAACATGATAAAAATTACAAAAAAGAAATTCGTGTTTTTTACTCGTCAGCTAGCTGGGCGATAAATACCTACGTTGACGGGTCAACAGTAGGGATGGAAATGATTGCTATTTAGAAATCATTCATATGATCATATGATTTTTTTTATCACAGTGTTTTCAGCTGCTATTTTTCACACCTGCTATTTTTCATTGAGAGTGATTTTCCTACTATTTTTCATTGCAAATATTGAAATGAAATGACATGGTAATTGAATAATGATTATGATGTAACAGGATATGAATATATGTCACACAACAACGCGCACGTGCTCATGACTGACTGACGAGGACGACCGCCCCGCACAGGTGAAATGTCATTTCATTTTAAACTGCGACTGCGACTGCGACCCGGGTCACAGGTCAATCGGACGCACTACTCGCACGCAGGGATTGCTTGAGTAGATGTGTCCCGCTCACACCTCGCTCGTATGATTGTCGTGCATGCTCGCCGCGGTCGCTCCGCGCGATTTCATTTGATCATTCCACTAGTAGTCGCGTAGCCGGACAAAAATTACTTACGATAATTCTAAAACTTTTCGTTTTTGCTGAGTGGATAGAGTATGTGGATTGTGAGCTATTTTTAAAAAGTTAGAAGTTTTATGACTGTGCTTTAGGTATGGTTTAGGTATTTCATAATATTTCGTGTAACGTAATGTATATAATATTAAAGTTTGATATGTTGAGTGTTTCATAATAAGAACTATCTTAGCTTTGTGTTGTAAAAAGTTTAGAAACATAATATATGTGGAACTATGAAAATCACAAAATCACTCTTTTTGTCTTTGAATAAAATTTTAAAATTTATGAAATAATATTTAAGACTTTCAGTGGTTAGTGGTACACATGTTGAACAAAGTTTAGAAAGTTAAGTGGTGTGCTTCTTGGATCATTTCATTTTTCTTTCGTAGCACACGCAATAACAAATTAAAATTGACAGAATCGCTCATACATGTCCTTTGTAATACTATTTTATACCACACAAAAAATTAGAAACATACATACAGTGCATTTTGTTTAAATCACGAATAAAATATTTCGCTAACGTACGTTTCTTTATGCGGACGCGGGCGGCTGCGGGCCGTGCGGGCGCGGCGCGGCGGTGGCGGCGGGCAGGCGCGGGGGTGGGGGCATACCTACCTACACTCTATATGAATGATAATCCAATCGTCACGTCAGATGAGTGGATACATGGCGAACATAATACAAGAAGACGTAATGCAGAAAAAGTAAACTAAGTACCTTAACCTACTTACTTTACATCTTATGATATCAATAAAAACATTATTAAATGACTAGTTTTCAGTAGTTAGTACTTACAGATCGCGCAATTCTTCTTTCAGATAAGATTATTCTACAATCATCCGAATTGGATGAATGGGATGAAAACGTAAACACGCAATAATAAATTAAAATTTACAGAATCGCTTATCATGGCCTTTGTAATGCTATTTTATACCACACAAAAAATAGAAACATACATACAGTGCATTTTGTTTTAACACGAATAAAATATTTCACTAAGGGGGGATTCTACCAAACTGGAATAAGGTCTTATACCTAGATTAAACGCCGAATTTGTATTGACTAATCTCGGAGTAAGTCTTATTCCAGTTTGGTCGAATCCACCCTAAATACGCGATTGGGCATGCAGGACGTGGGCAGGTGGATTTGGGCATCAACTCGTTACACCAAAATTTTGTTCTAACTGGTCACACCGCCAAAAGCAGTATTATTTGTTTCAACCCGTCACAAGTTGATTTATTTCTATTAGGACACATTGTAATTTTTGTAGCTATTGCTACTACTTACTTTATTACTGCTCTTTAATGATTTCTTGCAGTAAGCCGACGTTATTATCTTATTTGCCCCTGCCCCTTATCTGTGCATAATACCATAGAATACTTACATAATAGTACAAGTACAGAAGATTCACTCCGCAAAGTCATTTAAATAAATAGCGACTCTTGCTAAGACACAATAAAATGCAATTCAGGTCGCACACCGCTCCCTTATCTACAGTTAAATTCACCTAGAAGTTGCCTCTCTTTCTATCGCGTACTCTTATCTCTTCTAATGACTTTTGGGTTGTCTTCTTTTAAGTAATAATTAATCTGAATACTTACTTAATTTACTACAAGTTATGGTGTTTATAATGTGTACTTAAATGTGAACAAATTACCATTTCAAATAATCCTAGGCTAGGTATGTCAGTACAGTCAACGCCACATCAGACTACCTAAACGGTAATATAATATATATTACTGTGCTACCTATACATGTTTATTTGCACCACCAGTGACACTCCGTATACGTGAGAGCTCGAGCGCTGGTGACCTTGAGCAGAACGTATAAACACTAGCGTTTAATACCGAAATGGAATTTAGACTTGTGCCAAAGAAGACGTATGTGTAATTATGTTACGTAGTATGTTATGAAACGTAAAGTAGTATTAGCAGTTACTCCATTAAGTAAGTAACTACTACGGCTTGCAGTCCTGGTACTGTGGAGAAAACAGGATTCCCGGTACTGCGCTTACTATGGTACCGGGAAAACCGGAAATTTCCGGTACTTTTTGGTACTGAATTTTTAACCCAGATGTAACTAACGTTTGATTAATGGATCAATGAGCAAATCAAAATATTACACAAATTTTTTATAATAAAAAAATTGTTTTGCTTATTGCTATACTAGCTGTGGCATCACTTTATCGAATGGAATTGGTAAGAGGTCATTCGAGTTGAATGTTTTAAATTTAAAAGAGTCTATATACAATGGATTTTTATCATGAGTGTTTTAAGGTGAGTAAAAAATATAAATTCGTCCAAACCAACGGTCTCGCCGTTCAAACGGCGACAGACCCTTCTCCAACGGATGCCCTCGGCCGAGATTGTGGTATTGGGAGACTGCAATGTCCACTACGTCGAATGGCTTGGTTCACTCAAAACTGACCGCGCGGGTAGAGTCGTTCATGACTTCGCTTTGGCCTACAGTCTGTCCCAATTGGTAACAGAGCCTACGTGGATTCCAGATGTGGAGGGCCATTCACCTTTCTTATTGGACCTTCTGCTGACCTCTCACCCAGACGGCTATCAAGTTTCTATTGATGCACCACTAGGCTCATCAGACCACTGTCTGATTCGTAGCACTGTGCCTTTCACCTAAATTTCAAAAACGTCGAGTCTGGCATTATAGGTCAGCGGACTGGGATGCGATGGGAGTTTCTTTGCGTCCTACTACGAGTTTGCTTCTCACTGGATGATCTTGATGTCGCCGCCGACTTTATCGTTGATGTGATACTGCAGGGAATGAAACTTTTCAATCCAAACTCTGTAGTTCCCATTGGCGGCAGGTCTCAACCATGGTTTGGTCGTTGCTGCAAAATGGTGTCTCGCCAAAAGTGACAACATTACATGGCCTGGGCTAATGCGGTGTCATCAAAGGATCCAAACACCAGTGCGCTCAGGAAGATGTACAACTTTGCCGCCAGGTCCTTTAAGAAGGACATTCCCAAGGCGAAGTCATCATTCATAAGTGGAATTGGCGAGAGGCTAGTGCGTCTTCCTTCGGGTACGCGTGCGTTCCGGTCTCTCGCCAAAGCTATCTTAGGGAATTTTTGTCAGCCGTCCCTACCACCATTGCACAAGACCGATGACTGCCTGACCCAAATTGCAAAGGAGAAAGCCGATCTCTTGGGCACTCTTTTTGCATCAAACTCGCCTTGGACGATGGGAAAAACTCTCCACCAACCATACCGCATTGCGCTTGTTCAATGCCAAACGTCCGGTTCCTACAAAGGTCAGTTCGTAAGGCTCTTTTTTCCCTTGATATCCATAAGTCGAGTGGGCCTGGTGCAGTTCCTTCCATGAGTTGGCGCTGGTTCTAACGCGCGTTTTCCGGCTCTCTTACACTACTGCCGTTGTCCCGAGCTCTTGAAAGACAGCCCTTGACACCCGATTCTCGAAAAAAATCGATCGCTCAGATCCGTCCAACTACAGGCCAATAGCCATCACCTCTTTGCTCTCCAAAGTAATCCCAACAAGTCCCACAGGGGTTTGTGTTAGCCCATTCTCTGTTTCTTCTGCATATCAATGACATGTTGCATAACAACAGCATTCATTGCTACGCGATTGTCAGTAAGGGAGTAACGCTCTACACTGGACGAGCTAATATTTCTCGGGAAAACGTCATCGAGAGCCGGAATAAACTTGTGACTGACACCAAGAACATGTTAAGTCATGTCTTGAATTGGGGCCGACATAACTTAGTCCACTGTAACCCCTCCAAAACACAAGTTTGCGCATTTACCGCGAAAAAACATCCCTTCCTCGTACCTCTGAACTTTTGAGGGAGCTCTCCCTTGATACCAATCCGACTATTGGAATCCTTGTCGTCGATGTTTGGAGTGACGTTCAGTTTCGAGGTCATTTGGAAGGTAAAGCTAAATTAGCAAACAAAAAAGAAATTATTTAAATGGAATTATCAAATCATTGGAGTGCGATGACGATGAAACCGTACGGTGTAGGGTACGGGTACATTAGTTACAATTTTTTCTCCAGAAAAAGTACCGGTGAAGTTACGGTTGAGAACTGTGGAGACAAAAATTTGGTAACGCTACGAAATTTGTATGGTTTGCAACTAAGAGCATTAGCCGAGGTTACCGGTAACGACTACCGCAAACGCGGAGCCTAATATTGGCGTAATTTGAAGTTACAACAAAAGTACCAAAAGTACCGAATTTCCCGGGAAACAAATTCTCAGTACCGGTACTGCGTAAAAAGTCAATTTCCCGGGAAATACCAGGAATTTCTGGGAGCAAGCCCTAGTAACTACCAACCTAGTTAGGTACTTGTAAATTGTAATAATATCGGTAGGTACTTAATAATTGCAGGTGACTAGTTGCATTGATATTATAATACTTAATTAAGTAAATAGGTACCTACGTACTTATGTAGACATACAGACGCAGGGGGACTGTGTTTTATAATTAGTAGGTACCTAGGTAGTGATGAATGATTTAGTGATAATAAGAGTACCTACTTACCATACTATAATTTAGGAAATACTTTTGCATACTTACCTGAAGCTCTTAATTGATTATTTGTCAAAAAAATACGTAAGGGTTGTGGAAAAAACTTTAATCGTATGATGTGGCCCTAGCTAGATACGCAATTCTATAGCCTATTGTAATCATGCATCTTAAAAATTACTTTCCTATTATTGTGATTTGTGAACATGACAGGATGATAGATTGATTAACCAAAATGAAAAATAAACAGATAAGTACTTAATCATTTGCAGTTTTTATTTTTAATTAAGAATATGTTACATACTCATCCGTTTACGTTACGTACGTTTTCATCCCATTCATCCAATTCGGATAATTGTAGAATAATCTTATCTGTAAGAAGAATTGCGCGATCTGTACTTAACTACCTACTCAAAACTTGTAATTTAATAATGTTTTGTTGTCAGCTAAGATGTAAAGTAAGTAACTTAGTTTACTTTCCTGCATTACGTCTTCTTGTATTATGTTCGCCATGTATCCACTATTCAACTCGTCTGACGTGACGAGTGGATTATCAGTCATATAGAGTGTAGGTAGGTATGCCCCCACCCCCGCGCCTGCCCGCCGCCACCGCAGCGCCGCGCCCGCAGCCGCCCGCGTCCGCATAAAGAAACGTACGTTAGCGAAATATTTTATTCGTGATTTAAACAAAATGCACTGTATGTATGTTTCTAATTTTTTGTGTGGTATAAAATAGTATTACAAAGGACATGTATGAGCGATTCTGTCAATTTTAATTTATTATTGCGTGTGTTACGAAAGAAAAATGAAATGATCAAAGAAGCACACCACTTAACTTTCTAAACTTTTTTCAACATGTATACCACTAACCACTGAAAGTCTTAAATATTATTTCATAAATTTTAAAATTTTATTTAACGACAAAAAGAGTGATTTTGTGATTTTCATAGTTCCACATATATTATGTTTCTAAACTTTTTACAACACAAAGATAAGATAGTTCTTATTATAAAACACTCAACATTTCAAACTTTAATATTATATACATTACGTTACACGAAATATTATAAAATACCTAAACCATACCTAAAGCACAGTCATAAAAGTTCTAACTTTTTAAAAGTAGCTCACAATCCACATACTCTATCCACTCAGCAAAAACGAAAAGTTTTAGAATTATCAAAACTTCTTTATGGAATTTAATGTCCCACGACCGGACTATAGTGAGAAATCATAATTGCTGCGATTGCGAATGACAATAGCAGTTATGTCATATGAAAAACTAAATCATATGATTTTTCACTGCTATCAATGATTTGTTCCATCTTTAGTCAACAGACGCCCGGCCGGCCGGCCGTTGCCCTCGCGTGGTAAATAATCGTTATTTTTAATTGTTTTTATTTTATTTTTCTACTGTTTTATTGGTTTAAAATAAATTAGATACTCAATTAAAATTCACAAATTGAATTATTTAAAGGAAAAAAATTAAAAAAAAACACGAATACCTTTTTCGTCATTTTTGTCATGTTAAAACATTTGACCTGACCAGCCCTTGAAGTTTCTTGCGGTTTCTAGCAGTCACCTTATTATATCTATCTACATACATAGACTCACGACTATTATCCCCGAAGGGGTAGTTAAAGAGTAGGCAATGAGGACCGCAAAAGCAGTCCACTACCCAAATTGCAACTGCACATGTGCTCAGCGTGATAGATGGTGAGCCCATCGCTGCTTTATGTTGTTGGATGTATGTGCAGTCTTTAGTCCGTTAGTCGCCTTTTATGACACCCAAGGGAAGAGATGGGTTGGTAGTATTCTTTAATAAGCCGCCACCATAATGCTGGATTTAAACGGAGCCAATAATTGAGACAATCCAATAAGCCAGTCCAATATTGGCATTGTGTAAATAGAGGTAGTCCACTACATTGGATTGTCCTCAAGGCATTTTTGTTTAGCATTGGCATTGGCTTATTGGACTGGCTTAGTGGATTGTTTCAAGTATTGGCTTAGTGTAAATCCAGCATTATAGCAAATTTTTTCCAACGTTTTACTATCTTTATAATTATATAATTATTTTAAAGTATATTATGAAGTACATTATGTAGTTGTTAAACTCTGGTCGTTGCATCATCAGCTTATAAACGTCTCACTGCTGTGCACAAGCCTACCACGTGGACAATGCGGGTTGGTGGGTTTTAACGACTGCCTTTTATAACGGTTGGTGCAAAAATTAAAACCTTTTCTTGATTAAATTGCCATTTTATTACTTTTAACAACTTTTACAGCAATACAACTTCGCACAGCAACTTCCTTCCGACACATCTTGTCAGCTCAACGTCTTGCGGACGACAGGGCCGCTGCCCGATGGCCATCTTGGTTTTGTAAAGACGATTTGACAAACCGTAGACAAAGAACTGTCTACGTGACAGACAAAACCAAGATGGTGGCAGTGATGCCAGCTTACAAAATATGAACTAAAGTTACAAAAATACAACAGCTTGATTAAATAATTTAAGTTTCCTAACAACTCGGCCATCCTACCTTACAACGAGACCCATCGTTGAGTTGCACATTATAAGAATTTTATTGATACTTAGCATTAGACCTACGACTACCATGTTGTTCCTAAACTAAGAAACATTTTTAGACATAAGTACCTACTTATTACATTTAATATCAAACAAATAATTAAAATTTAATCTCATACATTTTTCTAGTTATCTTGCATTAAGCAGATGATTTTGCATCTTGAACATATCAACACTATATCTATATTAAAATAAATTTAAACAGACCTAACAAACAAACAATAAGTTGGTAACGGATAAAATGTTAACTAGAAAAAAAAAATCAACCAGTCTCAGGAAGCTCGAGTGGGATTCAAACCCACCCACCCATTTTATCCGTTATCTATACATCACTGTGAATGCAAAACTTCAAATAATAAAGATATGAATCAGTTGGTAAGCAAATCTCACAAGAACAAAACCAAAAACTTCTCTACATCGAACGACTTTACACCTTCTTTACACGATAATAAAAATAAGGCTATTGCAATACCTACCATTACATTTTTGAATGCTAGGCTGAAACAAGGTTAATTGCCTCAGAATAGGAATAAAAACAGTGAATAGGTTAACAAGTTTAATCCTATTCTTATAGTAAAGAATTTAAAAAAACTCAGGGAGGGGTTCACGGATCGCTCACTCTGTCCGCTTGACTGGGACTTAAAAGGGACTTAGCTTTAGGCTAATCTTCCTCGTAGACTGCAGCTACCCGGAACCTGGAGCCGGCAGGGTCAGTCTGCGCGCAGGGTAGAAAGCGGAGTCGTGTACGCTAGGCAGCTGGCCGCGCACGGGTTCTAGCAGGCGGGCAGGCAGCAGGCAGCAGGCAAACAGCGCACAGGCCCAGTGGGTTTAGCCTGGTACAGGAACCCTGGAATACACTAAGAAAAGGAATGAACTTATGTTACTAAGTCCCGGCTTTTGTGACTGTTGTAGTACAGCTACAATTAAACCAGGCTCTCTTTATTAAGTAAAATTATGATTGCAAAACCGTTAGACAATTCTACAAAGAGACTACAACAAAAGCGGGTAGATACCAACATTGTAGTTAAATGTTGTCTGAAACGGTAAAAATGACAATAAATTAACTGGGAATGCTATTTCGTCCACGGGATCACAGGGAACCTAGCGTCCTGCAATACCATTTACACATGCTTGACAGTAATTGTAACAAGACAGGAATACCAATTATTCCCTTTGAAGGTGACATGACTTTAAACGAATTATATTAATTTAGGCTTTACGTTAAACACTAACAATCTATGCAATTACCAAACACTGCAAAACACTAGTAATATCTGTAAAACTAACACACAGCAATACAACAAAATAATTCAAGTTGGAAATATTATAGACAACTCACCGAGATTTCGGGTTATATTTTCGAGCAGAATTTTAACAGCACGACGTTGTAAGTAATGTCGAGAGTAGGTAGACCCAGCAGTAAAAGAGAATTTTTTCACCGTGAGTCGGCTTTTTATATGCCGACAATTGATGAAAAAACTGGACTGTTATTTTAAATTCCCCAAATGATATGACTATTGACGCTCGAGCAGAGACAAAAACCGAGCGACCAGACCATAGAGAACGCAGACCAATAATGGTCCGCTTACACTTTCTAAAGAATATAGCAAAATTGTAAGCGATACATTATTTTTTTCTTTTATATGATTTTCCCTTTAATCAAACATTATTTGATTAAAGGAAAAATTCAGTCTTCTAGGTTATATCATATGAAACCACTTCAATCCGGCTGGAACACGCTTTCAACGTCCCAACACAAGTAGCTAACGACAGGATATTTAGAGTAAGTGAAACAAGCTCTGTTATTTGCGTCCTTGTCAGCTGTTAGATGTGTACAATTCGCTAAAATAATTTTATTTGCCCAGCAGTAGGACGTTTATAGTGAGATCATAGTGAGATCATTTGATTTGATATTATATTATTTAGGATTTAGTATTTGTGTTTAGACAGAAGTGTTACAAGGCTTCATTGTATGTAATAATAGTCACCCCTAATAGTCATAACAAAGAAAACTGAATAATAAAATGATTTGACATTAAACAATTTCCCAAATGGAACAATACAATGGAATGACATTTGAAACTTTTAAGATCATTACAATAATTACTTTCAACAACATTAACATGGTAAAATTCATTTTTTCTCTAAACCTAATACAATAGAACATTCGATAAGCATATTATTTAAAATTAAAAAAATTTAGTCAAGACATATCTTACAACATCGAAACCAATTATTATTATAACATTCGTGCATGTCCAATAAATTAAATAGAAATATTAAAATATGCATTTATATTATAAAAAGCTTTAGAGATTAGCCATTCTCTCAAACATTTTTAGAATACTCAGGATGGTAGTCTAACGCAATAGGCAATTTATTATAAATACGTACTTACAGCAGATACATTTAATTTGACAACCAACAAGACCTCCTTACATGCTAACTTGTTACATTTCTTATTCTTTAATGGTGTCGCTCCACTTAAAGGCTGCCATGGAAAACATAATTTTAAAAATGGTTACATAACAATTTGTAATCATCTAAGAATAACAAAAGTAGGTAAGCAGTCAATACTAAAATACAACAATAGCCAAACAGGTAGTAATGCTACCTTTTATAATGCTATTTTCTTTAATCTACAAAACTCAGGGAGGGTATACGGATCGCTCACTCTGCCCGCTTGAGTAGGGCTTAAATGAAGGACTTAGCTTCGGCTACTCTTCCTGAAGGACGGTGTGCAGAGGCGAAAGCTAGGCCGCGTACCCGGAGACTGCGCCGACAGGAAATCACCGATTTCCTGTCGGTACCCGCAGAGGTAGTCACCCGCAGGACATCGGTGGGTAGGTAGACTACGGTAGGTCAGCATTAGGTAGGCTGCGATAGGGCAGCGGTAGTTTGCTGCGGTAGGGCAGCAGTAGTGGCAGCAGACCAGGGGGTGACAGGAACCCGGTGGAAGAATATCAACCTGGGTGCTGTCGTTTTGTCCTTTTGTTGTGTCCTCGCCAATTACAATTTGCACATTTAACCAATGGTATGGAGCATCTGAAAATGTTTGAACCATTTTATTACAATTATAACATGTTACATTGCTGGTTTTACCAATCCCGAAGTAATTACTAGATATATTCTTTTGTTTTTAGATCCTCCATCTAAATCTCTGTTTTAACAACTCTTCGGTTCCAGCATAAAAATCACACAACCCGCGTTTTTTCTAAAAAATAGAGCACTTCTATATCAACCCGGGCGATGATTTTGTCCTTTTGTTGTGTCCTCACCAAGTACAATTAGTACATTTAACCAATGGTTTGGAGCATCTGAAAATGTGTAAGCAATTTTATTACAATTATAACATGTTACATTGCTGGTTTTACCGATCCCGAAGTAATTACTAGATAATTTTTTTCTTTTGTTTTTAAACAGAATGAATGCAGGGCCTGGCGTCTCTGTAAGTGTCGGTGGAAGCTCTAGCCCCAAAGATATCGCTAACACTTTTAAAAATCATTTTTCTGTGCAATCGCCTCTGGGGCTTCCCAGTAAGGTGTTGGATGCTGAGACCCATGGTGCTCCCTTTTCGATAGTTTTACTGACTAAAGATGTAAGAAATGCTATTAAGAAAATGACGAGAGGAAAGTCACCGGGGCACGATGGGCTCAGCATTGAACATCTGCAATACGCTGGCTTTCACCTTCCTCGGGTGCTGACATTATTATTTAATTTATGCCTTAGCCACTCATATCTACCGCCTGATTTGATGGAGACTCTTGTTGTTCCTATTGTCAAGAGCAAGACTGGGGACGTGTCAGATAAATCGAATTATAGACCAATCTCGCTAGGGACTATCATAGCGAAAGTGCTTGACAGTGTGCTTAACTCATTTTTAAACCAACACATAAAGTTACACGATGCTCAGTTCGGTTTCCGACCTGGACTGTCCACGGACACTGCTATATTAAGTTTAAAGCATACTGTTAGGTATTACACGGATAGACGAACACCAGTCTATGCGTGTTTTCTCGATCTGTCGCGGGCGTTTGACCTCGTTTCGTATGACGTTTTGTGGCAGAAGTTAGCAGCAACAGGTTTCCCTAAGGAGTTACTCCATCTCATCAGGTATTGGTACCTAAATCAGGTCAACTATGTGCGGTGGGCGGGTGAGCTGTCGGATCCGTTTAGGCTCGAATGTGGGGTGAGACAGGGGGGGTTGAGCTCGCCTATAATCTTTAGCCTCTACGTAAATGAGTTACTTGAGCGGCTGAGCAGCATGCCTGTCGGGTGCTATGTTGACGGTGTGTGCGTCAACAACATTAGTTATGCTGACGACATGGTGCTGCTGGCCCCCTCGGTTGGTGCGGTCCGGCAGCTGCTTGCGGTCTGTGAATCCTATGCTGCCTCGCATGGGCTGACTTACAATGTAAGTAAGAGTGAGTACATTGTCTTTAGGTCGGGAACCAGAAGCCCGTCCTCTTTTGTGCCCATTATGCTGAACGGGGTTGCTTTGAAAAGAGTCCAACAATTTAAATATCTTGGGCACTGGGTAACCGAAGACCTGAAGGACAATGTGGACATAGAGAGGGAACGCAGAGCGTTGGCGGTTAGAGCAAATATGTTGGCACGCAGATTTGCTAGGGGTACGGACACAGTCAAAATAACTCTTTTCAGAGCTTACTGCACGTCGCTCTACTCCGGTAGTCTGCGGGTCAACCATACCCAAAAGTCGCTCAGCGCTCTGCGGGTCCAATACAACAATGCCTTCAGAGTATTGTTGGGGATGCCTCGTTTCTGTAGCGCGTCGGCAATGTTTGCAGAGGCGCGCACTGACAGTTTCTCATCAGTAATGCGAAAAAAAATGGTATCTCTGTTGCGCACAGTGAGGGGCAGTACCAACACTATCCTGAGGGTTATTGCTAGCAGGCAAAATGTTTGTCCCATTATGTGGCACTTATGTCAGGCGACTACATCTATGTTAAATATAGAATACTAACATTTATGTGATTATTATTATTGATATTATTTAATCAAATTAATTAATTTTATTCTGTGATCTCGATGTCAAATTTAAATTATAAATTAAATTACATACCTACCTACAATAATAATATGTACTAACAATAGCTCTTAAGTTCCTTTGTTACTAACCATTATGAGTGTTTGTTACTTGAATGAATAAATTTATTATTATTATTATTTAGATCTTCCATCTAAATCTTTGTTTTAACCACTCTTCTGTTCCTGCATAAAAATCACACAATCCGCGGTTTTTCTAAAAATGGAACACCTGTTTAAAAATAATTAGTTGTACATTAGTATAGCTGTAAAGGTACACCAAACATTACTTTCTTGTTTAACATTTTGGGATGTAATTCAGCATAATTCAATCTTGTGGGAATAAAATCTAAAAGTTTAACTGTCATTCTATAAAATGGCATGGGGTGACGCTAACGGTAGGCCTTAATACCTGGGCATAGGCATCCCTGGCTATGCCACATACTTACATGTTTTAGACAAACTCTTAATCAGTGAGTACTGTGGAGTCTATGCCATGTTGGTACACTGGCAGGTTCTACATTGAAATAATTTATGAACAAAACTTGTAACTGAAGTCATGAAAAAGTAATTAGAATGTGAAACGGGACTTGGAGAGAGAGAACAGTCTTAGGCGCAAGCATGGAATATGGATGGATGTCACATGACGTGTTTGACTATAATCAACATTTAATTATAAAAAGTAACTTCTTTTTTACTCTCACGCCAATAATCCAGCTAGCCCAAGCTATGCTTGTTTTGAAACTTTTTTTTTTTATGGTGGTGTGTCAAGGGATAAACGTAACCAAATACTTAAATACATACTTATTAAGCATAGACAACACCCAGGCTCGGAATCAAAGTACTTAGAACAGTTATTTCTAAATTAACCCGACCGGGAATCGAACACGGAGCATCAGGGACGGCGACATCTGAATAGGCGCGCAAACTATAAAATTAAAGTGAAATATGTTGCCCGCGCCTCGAACTTCAGCGTTTGTAGTCTTAGAGCTGGATATACATACGTGATCGCGGTGGTCACCATAAGATCTTGTCCGATGTGCCTTCGAACATGACACCTTGAACCGGAACGGGCGCTCTCTCGACTTCTAGAGAGCTGTCCAAGCGAGCCGCCTGAACACGTCCACTCACGCCTCGACTCGACACTCTTAAACCAGTTTCACTCCATGACACAGAGCGTTCTCGACCAGAAGTCAATCTGACTGCTGCATAAACGCGTGTGCCTTCTCGCGCTTCATACACTATTGCTGCGGCGGCGGCGTCTGCTCTTCTGATTCGGGAGGGTACTTCCAGCAGGAGTCAGCCTACCGTTTCGTCGTTGAGATTGTTTCTCAGACGACGATTTCTAGCCGTTGTAGGAACTCCCAAATAGCAAAAAAAATATCGTACAAAGGTCGTGCAGACTTGTTTAACGTTGTTGCTTCTTTACAAAATATATTTATAAGAACAAAAGCCTATTATTTATATTTAAAAAAAACAGATATTTCCTTTAATGCAATGTGTAAAATCTTCACCTACATATATAACTCATTATTGTGAACGTTTCCTATTCTCATAATTTTAACTATGAACTAAAGCTGCTAGCTGTACCACCAACAGGTACCTACCAGAGGAAGCAAGTATTGCACGATATTCCAGAGCAACTTTTCTCCTAGTAGTTCTGCTTTTACCGACTGATTCTAAACATCGGCATTTCGTAACATCCAAATTCCAGAAAAGAAAAAGGTCACATTTACAAACTTTTAGCTTAATACAGTTGTGAAAGTGACGGTTGTATAATATAAAATCAACCTAGATCGACATTAAAACCATTTTTGATAACTCAAGAAAAACCTTCGTAGATAATGTGCTGAAAGTACTCGACCAACATCTAATTGTAATTTTCTCATTAAAGTGTGATTAATTGAAAACAATTATGAAGTAATGTTTGCAATGTAAATGTAGAATAATTTGAACTGTATTTCAACCATGGAATAGTTAATGTTTTGCCTCTCTTTAAAAATGCTGTCGGTGCATGTCGTATTACTTGGTGTTTTATAATATTTAATTTGTGTCTTTTTTTTATGTTTTCGTTGTAAGCATTGCTAAATAGTAAGTAAATAGCAAAAAATAAATTAATGTAAAGGGTTTGAAACGTCAGTAATAAACAACTATGTAATGTAGTAAATTAAAAGCGAGTTTGGTCTGTAAAAAGTATTTCATTTCAATGTGCAGTGTTCGCGTAAACCTTAGAGTATCATATAAAAAAAACAATTAATAAACATAACTTCTAAAAGTCTGAATTGTTATAAAGAGTCATATAGACATAACAAAATACCGGAAATGTTTCCGCATAACCTTTCTATGAAATTCACGCTTATTCATTATGTCTTAAACAGCTTAAATGTAAAAGTCATAATAACGTTTCTAAAACTTCATAATTACAGCATATCGTATTCAGAGTAAACAGCCATAATAGTAACTTTAGTAAAACGCCAAGTTTTATGCGTTGGTTTTATGAAACGTTTGCAAAAACAATAAGTCAGCTAATGGTCTTAGGACCAATTCGCTATATCGTTGGCTCGCACCCTACATAGGATCAACCCTTTGCAAATCCAAGAGTTAATGAGATACCATCTGATCGGTTACCTGGTTCATTATAAAGAACCCCTCGATCGACTTTTCTTACACACATATAATATGTATGACCCATTCTATGCGATACCAATTGTTCAGTTACCTGGTATTTTTTTTATGAAATACCCCACGAACAAGATCGCATTGACCGAATTGACCGGGATTTATTTTATTTAAACTTTTGCATACCCAACAATCAATGCGATAAAACCCCACGGACAAGATCACATTGACTGATGACCGGGCTGAATAAATTAACTTTCATCTAAAAAATTCTTAATCGTATCCAACAGTTAATGTGATACCAATCGGTAGGTTTCCTGGTTTATTTAAAACCCCTTGACTAAGATTATGTCAACTGGCAGTGTAATCTGAATCTCGAGTAATAATGATATGCATATGCATTCTTACGTTTAATCATAACTTATTAAAAGGGAAAAAAGTTAAGTACTGTCCCACTGCTGGGCAACGGCCTCCATTATTGAAATCAAGTCATCGCTACAATTGATGGGTGTTAGCTTAATCACCACGCTTGCCAAATGCGGGTACCTAGGAAATCACTTACCCGGGCTATGCAGCAAAAAAAAAATCCGAAACATACTTTGCCTGACCTGGGAATTGAACCCTGGACCTCCGGTTATCAGTCCGAGCGCTGAGCCCACAAACCAAGTGGCTGAGCTAGTCGACCACGGAGGCGTTATCATTTGCACAACTTAAAATCTTCATCACCATTTTAACTATTGTTAACATTATTAGGCTTTACACTACTACACACTAGCATCAACCTGTGATGAATAAGCCAACCTCAGGTAGTCTTGGCTGCATTAGGACAGAGAAAACCTCCAAAGAGTAGCCCTGGCTATCCAGCCAAAGCCAGTATAGTATGAAATGTATATAATTTATCTAAGTCTATACGATATATTTAATCACAATTCATTATTCCCATTTTTTTTTAAATTGTGGCACGCCATAGTGGCTTCACTCTGCCTGATGAAAAGCAGCCAGTGAAGCCCAAGAAGTGAAAGCGTTCGTCACAGCGCTACCACGCTATGCCGAACGCTCTCACTATGGCGGCCTGCATAAATGCTTTTTCACGCCCCGCTTAAATAACCCGGGAGAGAAAGAGGAAGGAAACACGTGTGCGGGAAGCGCATTCCACATACGGCAGTTCGGCAAAAGAACGATTGTCCAAACTTTTTGGTACGTGTCTTGATGGTCAGCACGGTATGAGGGTGGCTTCTAAGACCTGCACGCGTCGATCTGGAAAGGAAAGGAGAGGGAGGGATGAGTTCAAAGAGCTCCTCAGAGCATTCACCGTGGTAAAGGCGGTAAAAAGCACTAAGGGAAGCAATGTCCCTACGTAGCTGTAACGGCTCCAGACTGGTCGTAACGTCATCGTTACCGATAATACGGACAGCACGTCTTTGCAACCTGTCAAGAGCTTCGAGCAAGTACTTGGCGGATCCGTCCCAAAGATGAGAGCAATACTCCACGCAGGAGCGCACCTGAGTCTTATACAAAAGACAACGTTGCTCCGGCGTGAAGAACCGCTTCACCTTGTTCAGGATTCCGAGTTTACGTAAGGCTGTGGTTATAATGCTCTCAATATAGCTCTTCGGGTTGAGGTCGCTGTGTATGTCCATACCTAAGAGACTGAGACCAGTCTGGATGGGTAATAGGTTGCTCTGGAAGGAGGGTTGGGGGAGAAATGCGGACTTTTTAGCCGTGACAGCGCAGACTTGTATTTTTTTGGTATTGAACTGGACCAGGTTATCAGAGCCCCATTTATAAATGCGGTCTAACTCTTCGTCCAGCTCAATGACAATCTTCCGTCTCGACTCCACTACATCGGCCTGCTTTGCCGCAGGGTGACCCAAATAACGCCGATGTACTGTACTGTCGTCTGCATAGCAATGAATGTTACCCAAGGATAACATATCATTGATATGCAGAAGGAACAGCGTGGGCGATATTATAGAACCCTGCGGTACTCCGGCGTTCACCTGCAGAGACTGTGAGGCACTGCTTTCGCAGAGTACGCGAATGCTGCGCTCATGCAGGAAACCGGCGACCCAATCGCATAGGCGAGGTGGCAAGCCGTATGACGAAAGCTTGGAGAGAAGCGAACGATGCCAAACTCGATCGAAAGCCTTGGAGATGTCCAGGCTAACAGCCAGTGCTTCTCCATGCTTATCCATTGCTTCACCCCACAGGTGTGTTATGAACGCCAGGAGATCACCCGTTGATCGTTTCGGTCTGAACCCGTATTGTCGATCATGAATCAGTTGTCTGTTTATGATTCGCTCAAAAACCTTGCAAAGGACAGAGGTGACAGCAATAGGTCGATAGTTGGCTGGATCAGACCTATCCCCTTTTTTGGGGACCGGCTGGACGTTCGCCTTTCTCCAAGCCTCCGGCACAATTCCAGAAGAGTACGAGAGGTGGTATAGGCGTGTCAGTACTGGAGACAACTCGGGAGCACATTTTTTAAGGACGACTGCCGGTATACCGTCAGGACCGCTAGCCTTCCGCACATCAAGTGACTGCAGCACGGCACGGACGTCACGTTGTCTGATTTGGACGTCAGGCATTGTGGAACCACAGTGAGGGATGGTAGGTGGTTCCGCGCCGCAGTCATCGATACGCGAATTCGCCGCAAAGAGCTTCGCTAAGAGGTTAGCCTTGTCTAGCGGCCGATGGGCCAACGAGCCATCAGGGTACCGCAGTGGGGGCAGAGAAGGCGCGTAAAAGTTGACTTGCACCGCTTTGGCCAGTCGCCAATAACTTCGGCTACCCGTTGGGTGCGACAACAGCTCTTGGCCAACGCGAGCAACGCGCTGGGCATTCGCTCTCGAGAGAGCTCTCTTGCAGACTTTGGTGGCCTTGTTGAAGACTACCTTGAGGGAAGAGATGTTACGATCGTTGAGCGTGCGAGCCTTTGTCCAAGCGCGATACGCCGCCTGTTTAAGTTCAACAGCTTTGGCGCATTCGCGATTGAACCAAGGGCGCGCCTTACTTCCGCTGACGGCATCAGTGTAGGGAATGTAATATTCCATCCCCAACATGATCTCGTCAGCGACAGCAGAGGCACTCTCCGATGGGTCCCTACCCACAAAGCAGCGCTGGCCCCACGGGATGGACGCAAAATAGTCGCGCATACCATCCCAATCTGCCGACGAGTAGTGCCATATACGCCGTTTAGACTCCACTGAGGGAGAGCTTTTACGGCTCAGTACGGTGGCACCAACCAGGCAATGGTCAGAAGTGCCCAACGGAGCACTTATCGACACTCTGTACCCGGCTGGTCGACTCGTCACCAGTAAGTCTAGCAGGGAAGGCGCTTGACCCGATATATCTGGAATCCTGGTGGGCTGGAGAACCAGTTGAGTCAGATCATGCGTGAGAGCAAATGCGTGGGCAGTTCGGCCTGCGTGATCTGTTTTGGAAGAGCCCAACCAGGTCTCATGGTGGGCATTAAAATCTCCCAAAAGTACCACATCGGCAGACGGAAACCGCTCCTGTACGTCGTCAACTGCTTGGCTCAGGTAGTCGAATAACCGAGTTGTCTCGTGGTCTCCGGAGTGGGAACGGTACAGGCAAGCGTAGACATGGCTCTCGGAACCAAGATCCACGTGTACCCATAGGATGGAGAAGGAGGGGTCCTCCAAGCAGCGCAAACGTCGACAGCAAACGTCCGTCCTGACGAAAAGGCATACTCCGGCTTTCGCGAGGAAGCATTCCTCAAGCACGTAGCCGGGGTAGTGCAGATATGCAATGTCGGCAGGACGGCGGATCTGTGTCTCCGTCAGAAAGAGCAATGCAGGCCGGGCCGTCTCAAGGTGTTGGTGGACGGCGTTGAGGTTTGAATGGAGTCCACGGATGTTAGTGAACTCCACCTCAAAAAGCGACTTGGTGGTGGGGAAGTGGGGTGCCGCTGTCTGACCTGCATTGTTTTTAGACACTGACATGGTGGTTGGATGGGGGCGTGAGTAAAAGGAGATGCTGTGGCGGTAAGGGGGAAAAGACAAAGTGTGGGAGACTAACATGAACTGGTGCATGTAGTTGTTTGGTAAGACGTTAATCGACCCGCCGGACGGAAGGTCCCCCGTACCCCCCCGAGAGTAGTCGCCGGGTCCCACCAATCCGGTCACCAACCGGCACGACGAGCCTCTTCGGGATTATGCGCGACCTGGTGGAGCAGCCTCCTAGGGTGGTTAGCCCTAGTTGGGCTCCTGTACTATGCCGCGGGCGGCCAGCGGCACCACCGTTTCTACGGGTCTCCCTGGCCGGCGAATCGACCCAAGTCAACCGAACAATGCGTCCACAAAGACTTCCACCGGACCTTGACCCTGCCGCCACCGCACCTCCCCAAGCTCCGGTATTACGGCTCTGAACCCGGAACGCGACCTGTGTCGAGCACCGAACACTTGGCGGGTTTTACGAGTCCGCATGGTGGTAGCGCCGGACGAGCAAAGCTCTCCCACCAGCAAAATCCCTTTAGTCGCCTCTTACGACACCCGCTAAGATACAGGGGAGGGGGTGGTGCAATTCTGACCCGGCACCACACGGGGCCATAATTCATTTTCAAGCATTTTTCATAAAATAAGAAAGCGACAGAAAAATACTTCTCGGTTTCATTAATTAAAATTTAAGACTACCTACTAATAAGTAATAAACATTGAAGAAGGTAGATTTCATAGCGAAAAATGCGATTTAATATTAAAGGAGAATTACCAAGGAATAGCAAAGAAATAGTTAATAAATAACTTAAAATATGGTAAAAAATCAACTTACACTTTGTAGGCAGAGATATCCCGCTTCTGAGATATAACGGTTGGTGCAGAAATTAAAACCTTTTCTTTGATTAAATTGCCATTTTATTACTTTTAACAACTTTTACAGCAATACAACTTCGCACAGCAACTTCCTTCCGACACATCTTGTCAGCTCAACGTCTTGCGGACGACAGGGCCGCTGCCCGATGGCCATCTTGGTTTTGTAAAGACGATTTGACAAACCGTAGACAAAGAACTGTCTACGTGACAGACAAAACCAAGATGGTGGCAGTGATGCCAGCTTACAAAATATGGACTAAAGTTACAAAAATACAACAGCTTGATTAAATAATTTAAGTTTCCTAACACTTTTTACTACAACAACCGGGACCAACGGCTTAACGTGCCTTCCGAAGCACGGACCGGTGGTGCTCACTTTGTTTTAATTAGTACATGTTGCACATAAGGTCAACTCGGTAACGGCGGGATCAAGTCACTACTTTTGCAGTAACCCAACGCGAGCGATCGGTCAACATGCACAAATTATTAATTGCATTTAACTACCAGCAATCAAGCAGTCACTATTTGTAAATCTTGTTTGATTTATATGGCGTTAGAAATGTGCACTGAAAGCTAGATTGATTTGCTAGTTTGTGTTTAAGGGGATCCTGCACGAAATTGTGAAAATTTACGTATTTATAACTTACTTGTACTATGCGCTGAGTTAGTTAAATACATTAAAAGAACTTACGTAAGTTAGCCTGATCACTGCACAAGGTCGTGGTCTTTTTGAAATTTGAAACAAATTCTTTAAACAATAACAAACAATACATAAATCGAATGACTCCTAAAAACATTTTTTTTCGACAACTTTCTTAACTTTACGCATGAAACAATAATTCTTACATGAAAATATTCGTATTGATATTTCGCAGGTCGCCCCCATCTTAAAAAAGTAAATTTTAATTTCTAACACAAGCGCGTGATGGTTTTGTACATTTCGCAGAATAAGAACATTGCTCTAATCAAATTACTAGGTCTGAAACTTTAAAGCAGAATAGTTCTAATTTTAAATATCAATATCATTGATTTTGCTTTGAAGTTCATTATGAGACTTATGTCAAGTTTTGCGATCGCGCGGCACCCTCTTAAATACTAGGCAAAGCTAGAGAGCGTAAACACATTGAAGGAATTGCGGAATATTTAGTCTTTATTTTACTTCTTTAAATTATTATTTTTTTTATTTTTTTCTTTCTTTAACAATTGTAGCGATAATTCGATTTCAATTATTGCC
This sequence comes from Scoparia ambigualis, assembly GCA_963921215.1. NCBI lineage: Eukaryota > Metazoa > Arthropoda > Insecta > Lepidoptera > Crambidae > Scoparia > Scoparia ambigualis. The sequence continues at coordinate 29,937,377 of OY992512.1, read as the reverse complement.
CTGAAGTGGGACATTATACAGGTTATACGTTCCTTTTTTAGGATTCCGTACCTCAAAAGGAAAAAACGGAACCCTTAGATCACTTCGTTGTCCTTCTGTATTTCTGTCAAAACCCTTTATGTCGAGAAAGCGTGGAGTATCCAGTTGAAATTAAAACGATATACTCAGGTCTACAATCTCTTGAAGCTGTAAAAAAAATCAAACTCCTATGTTAGCGTAAAAAAAGATACGGCCTTTTATGCCGCAAAAAAAGTTATTTCGACACTCTCAAAGGAATTAAAATTTATAGAATATTTTTTGTTGACCTAGAACTATGAAATTTGGCAAGTATTACCGTCTTACACTACAAGTATAGGGACAAATATAAAAAATATACCTACTTTTGTAATTAAATCATTAAAAAACAGGGTCTTTATTCCAAAAAAAGTAAATTTCGACACTCTCAAGGGAATCAAAATTTATAGGGTATTTTACGTTGACCTAGAACTATAAATTTTGGCAAGTATTACCGTCTTGTACTACAAGTATAGGGAAAATTCTGAAGACTATACATTTGTAATTAAATCAATAATAATAAGGGTCTTTATGCCAAAAAAACGTATATATTGACACTCTCAAGGGAATCAAAATTTATAGGGTATTTTCCGTTGACCTAGAACTATGAAATTCAAGTATACCGTCTTAAACTACAAGTATAGAGAAAAATCTGAAAATAATACATTTGTAATTAAATCATTAATTACAAATGTATTGTTTGTAAACAGAGTCTTTAAGCCAGGAACGGCGGTCCAAATATAGAATTGAGTTTACTGTGTCATGGGCGGTATCGTATGAAAGGGCTTCATTGGCACAAGCTTAAACAGATTTTTAATTATTTTTATGATGTATTTGTTTGTGTTTTCGATTTAAAAAAAAAAATATAATAAATATATTATAATATGCACCTACAAAGTACGGAAACCTCGGTGGGCGAGTCCGACTCGCACTTGTCCGGTTTTTTAATACTAGTGTATCTTCTGAAGAAGAGAATTTCGAAAAAACGGACCTTAAACTTTGTGTTAAATTCCAGCTTTCTAGGCAGGAGTTCAATGTTTTTAGAAATTCTTTAATCAATTTGGCTCTAGTATCTATATCTATCGAGGAGCTCGATGGCGCAGCGGCCAGCGCGTTCTGCTTGCGATCTTGCCCGCTAAGCAACTTTCGCAATGCCGGGTCGCTGGATGGGTGACCTAATTAAAAACATCTCGAGCTCCTCCGTGCTTCGGATGGCACGTTAAGCCGTTGGTCCCGGTTGTTGTCGTAAGATGACAGTCGTTAAAACCTACCAACCCGCATTGGGTCAGCGTGGTGGGTTATGGCCCAATATCCCGACGTGCTATATTGTTCACGTGGGAGGCCTGGGTCCAGCAGTGGGACGTTTATAGGCTGATGACGATACAGGTCTTTTTAAATATAGATAGACATAGGTATATTGATTCGTTAATAAATAAAAATAGATTCCATACAAAAGTAAACACAGCAGAAGACAATTAGGCTCGCTCTCCAAAAATGGAAACATTAGAAATTTTAAAGTCGTTATTGCTGATTTACTACAGTACAAGGCCCATAGACATTCGAACCGATGGCGCGGTGAATTTCATCACAGCTCAAATAAATGGAGTCTTATATAGATTAAAACAAAAAATAATTATTTTGAACCGTCAGTCCAAACTAATGTTTATAATAATCGCGAGTGGACCGTGTAAAGTGCTCATTTTAATGTCTAAACATTCTATTAAAGATAAATAATTACACGATGCTAATGACATAAGCTGTAGCCACAAGCAATGATGATTTACATATAAGTAAACAGCACGGCAATGGCTCTCACACGCTTAGGTAATTAGTCCATTTTTGATAATTTGACGGTTGAATATACAATTTTGCATGCAAGCAGCAATTAAAAGGTTAATCAAGAAAATAGATGAAAGGATGAGACAAGTGCGAGTAGGAAGCACGCAGTAAATGGGTTCCGCAGTTTAAAAAATTGAAATAAGTAAATAAAAAGTAAAAAGTAACAATCATTGTTTTTACAACAGGTTAATGCCAGCTGTTATACATGAGATGATGTGGGAAAAAATGAGGCTTATGTACTCATATTACATTTAGCCCAGTGTTTAAATTAAAAAGAGACATAGCAATATATGAAAGCCTTTGTCTATGCTAATTCTCTTCAACATATTTGCTGTCATGTGTAAAAGCCGATAAAGAAAATTAATACAATTTAGGTAATAGTTTTCTGTTCTATCCCGAATACCCAGCCAAAGAACTATATTTTTAATTAAAAAAAACAAATTAATTCAAAGATAAGACGGGAATCGAACCCGCGTCCTCCGCAATCCGGGCAGCTGCGTTGACCACTCCGCCACCGAGGTATTGGTTAAACCGACGAAATTTTTCAACGCTTTTGACTTTATGTTTTTATAGCAACAGTGTCTTATCAAACCTCTCATCCTTAGAGTTCTGAACGAAAATATATTTACAATATTTTAAGGTAATAATATTGTACATTATGAATAGTATAAATAATATAAATATTTTAAGATAAGACTGTTTTATAGATTCATAATATTTGATTATTCACGTTAGAAAACGCTCAATAAACTCTAAGATAACGAAACGTCGAAAAAAAAGTCTTCCACAGTGAACTTAAAATATTATAAAATTTCAAGTTGTTTCTTTATTTAAACGTTATTGGAGAATTATTTCGCATTTTAGGTAAGTTAAACGGAAAGACGATTTATAATGATTTATATCAAAAAATCTTTTTTTATCTTTGCTTGTTTCCTATCTGTTTTGTGTACCTTACTAAATAAATAAACAAAATAAACATGTGAGAGTATAGTGAAATGTAATTAGCTTTCTAGCACATATAGAACACGAGTGAAACACAAACTTATATGAGACGAAAGTAACTCTAAAGGTCCTTAGCTTACCATTACGGAACCCTGCTCCAATATGTACAATAACTTACTGTTAATTAGGTGTTACTACATTTCGTTATAAATATAAATGTAGAACGTATATTTAGATGGTCTATGGGTTTTATCCGATCGTGACTTTTGCATTGCGCAAATAAATATAGATTTTGCTATTTAGTTGAGAAATATAACCGCAGGGCTGACTGTAGAAGCAGGTAATGAAAACCACTCATTATCACTAAACCATGGTACCGCCTCTGTGATCTACTGGTTAGACCATTGTGCATCGGTCTCTGGTTATTACCAGAGTTAGGCCCAGGTTACTTTTACAGCTTATTTAGAAATCTTTTCAAGGGACCGCAGATATAAGTATTACATACATATAAACAGACATAGTACCTTCACGGGATCCCTAGAAAAAGGGTCTTGACAGACGAACGGACAGGCGGACAACAAAGTGATTCTGTAAGGGTTTCCATTTTCCTTTTGTGGTACGGAACCCTAAAAAGGGACACACGTTTTACGCGTTGCGTGCAGTACCACCTAGTAAACATACGATAACGTTTGGTGACTATGGTATCAGGAATCATAAGTTTCTCGCCAACCATAAACTCTGTCACGCTGTAAAATCCGAAAGAAGCCAACATTGAATTCTATTCCAAAAAAAAATACTGCGCAAGCCCAAGCAATTTTATAATCAATTTTTCTCTTCATTATTAAAGTCTGTATTCTTCTAATACGACATAATTATCGAGCAAACAATACGTAATCTACAGATAATACGGGTGGGTACATCAATCTCGATCGATAGCGAGACAAAGCAACCTGACAGACGGAATTCTGAGACTGTGCGCCAGTTGCCTAATAGCTGATATTATCTGTGAAGAATCCTTGTGAAGAATGACTGCGGATTTCAATTAGCGTCTAGTTATGTGGGTTTCTGGGCCGAAAGCTGTATTTAATCTTTACAGTAATGTAATTTAAGAGATCGATGGCGCTTCGGTTGCAAACTTCGTAATGCTTGGTCACCGGATTACCGGGTAAACTTTTTTTAGGAAAAAAATGTTACTAGAAAAAAAAACAACCAGTCTCAGGAAAGCTCGAACGGGACTCGAACCCTTGACCTTTGGATTGCCGGTCCAAAAAAAAACAACCAGTCTCAGGAAAGCTCGAACGGGACTCGAACCCATGACCTTTGGATTTCAGGTCCACTGCTCTAACCGCTAAGCTACCGAGACCCAGAAGACTCGTTGAATTTTTTCCTAGGCTTAGTTGATTTACGCTGCAAGCCAGCGGTATTATGTCACTGTAAAGTCTACCTTCACATTCGAAATAAATACTATTGCAAGTATTTAACAATCGATAAAGTCGTAATTGCTTAAAAATATATTTTGTATTAAAATTTTGCATTCACAATGCTATATAGATATAGGATGAAACTATTACTAAAAAAAAAACTTATTTTTTTTATTATTAATTATTATTAACTTAATTATATACATATACTACGGGTAAGCAGTTAGTGTTCATTTCACCTGATTACCATCAGTGACGATAAGACCGTAGGTGGAAGCGCGCTTCACCCGAAATCCTCAACCACTGAGGATCTGGCTATCTCATCTCTAAACTGTGAGAACACAACATTGCCGTTAACATTATTGTTATGTTCGTAATATTTGATCATTTGCGTCAAAAAACGATCAAATAAACTCAAAAAAAATTTCAACGTTTCGTTATGTTTGAGTTTATTTAATTAAGCGTTTTTATCGTATATTATATTATATAAAGCAGTCTTATCTAAACTGAATGTTAAAAATATTGTAAAATATTTTCATTCAGACATCTAAGAATGTAAATTCTAAGAGCTTTGATAAGACACTGTTCATATAAAAACATAAAGTCAAAAGCGTTGAAAAATATCGTCGGTTTAACCAATACCTCGGTAGCGGAGTGGTTAACGCAGCCGTCCGGATTGCGGAAGACGCGCGTTCGATTGCCGCCTGAGATAGAAATTTTTTTCAACGTTTCGTTATTATTGATATGGTGCCGTACTATTAGATAAGACGGTGGTAGCTAACTAGGCCGACTAAACGAGCCCTACCACAAACTAAATTCAAAACATTTCATGCTCCTCCGTGCTTCGGAAGTCATGTAGAGCCGTAGGTCTCGGATATCGTAAGGTGGCAGTCGTTAAAACCCATCAACCCATTAGGGTTTAGCCTTGATCACACGTACCGGGTAGAGCGGCGAGAAAGCACTCGGCCTAGTAAGTAGAACGGGAGCCGAGCTACTGTCTCGCCGTTTTGTATAGCCGAGCGCTCGGTCGTGCACTATGGCGCTTGTTTACACGTACCGAGTACTTGGCCGGGAGGACTGTCTCGCCGCTCTACTCGGTACGTTTGATCAAGGCATAAGTCCGCATTGAGCAGCCAGCGGCAGCATGGTGCTTAGGACGGTTGATTCTCATGACAGATTCTCGTAAGGACAGAATCTCATAAGGAAAGATTCTCTTAAGGACCGATTCTCAAAAAGACAGATTCTCAAAAGGGCAGGAGTACACGTAAGCACATAAAGAGAAAATATATTATTTTTATTTTATTATTTTCAGAGAAAAGAAAAGGTTTAAATTTTTTATTTAATTGGTGGCGTTGGTTCATCTTCTCATATGATGTTGTTCAATAAGGAAACCGTGTGCCCAGCAGTGGGACGTATATCATTTAGCGTATTTCATTTCAATAAATTTTATTTTAAATTTATAATTTTTTGTTTTGTAAATATCCAAAAAAAAATAATATTGTTGTCCGAAATGGGCACACTGTTGTGTCCAAAATTACTACTAAGACCTTATTTGTACACATTGTACAATAAATAACTATTCTATTCTATTATAGCTTTGTATTGTTGTTGTATACATACTCACATAGTCACCACTTATCCCCGAAGGGTTAGCCAGAGGCTAGGCCACGAGGATCGCAAAAGTTAGTCCACGGCCATAGTCCACGTTTCACCAAATTATCAACTGTACATGTGCTCAGCGCGGAAAGTGGTGAGCCCATCGCCGCTCTATTCTGTAGGATGTATGTTTGCTTACAGTGTTTTAGCTTTTCAAATTAATTTAAAATTAAATTTATTTTTTTTGTACACAGATAATATATTATAATATTATAATTTTTAAAAGAAGTAGTACAACGGCCGGCCTTATCACTAAAAGCGATATCTTCCAGGCAACAGGATGGAGAAGCTTGGTATAAAAACCAGATGAAGGCGTTGATGTAGTGTAGGTACAGTGATTAATGTAAAATAATATTTAATCATATATATATAGTATAAACATACATAGGTACATAAAACAAAATAATACATAAAAAAATACAATGATCCATACCCATATGTACCCATATACATACATACAACATACACAATATACAAGTACGTGCCATATGAACTTATGACATTCACACAATATCTTAATAAATAAATAAAATAATAATAATGAATAAACTGTAATTGATAAGTAGTGCTCTTTGACAAGTTTTTTAAAGGATTGCAGGAATTTTCCTCGTCTTACAGTTAGAGGCAGAGCATTCCACAGACGAGCAGCATGACCTGTAAAAGATTTATCGTAGAATGTAGTAGAATGCATTGGAATTTGCAAAGTCAAGTTCTCCGATGATCTCAAGAAACGGGAATGGGAGTCGTGCAAAAATTGGAAGCGATCTTTAAGACAAAAAGGGGTGGTAGTATTGAATAATATGTTGTAGACTAAGGAAACTATTTGTGCATTCCGGCGAAGGCGAATTGGCAACCACTTATAATTAATTATTTATTTATTTAAAACCCAACGCTAAAACAGACTTTAATTTGAAACGACGATAGCATTGTGTACACAGTCACTACATAACTACGTCCTATTAGACATAAGTCATCTAAATAAATTTGCGTTGGCGTATTATTGCCGGCACATCGTAACGATTTTATGAGATGTTTCATAATTTTTCGCGAAAATGAATGGTGTTGTATTGAGCACTGAACGGTAGGACTTTACAATGAATTATAAATACTGCTTGCATTTGAATCTTTGCTACTTTTTTAAATTGCGTCTTTGAGTTTAATAAATTAATTCATACCTTTCAAATAGGTTTAGCAATTACTTACAGGTTTTCAAATTTTAAATGATTCGTGTCTATAAATTAATTGAGTTTTTTTTAATTAAGACAAGACGTGCTTTACCGGTCAGTTACGACACTTGAAAGATATTACATAAAAAACACCAACACTACATTAAAATTTCGTTATATTACACCATCTATTCTATCTATAGAACAAAAAACTACGTGTAGGTCCTTAAGTATTCTGGAATAGAACAGTTTGAGATTCGAGAAAGAACTACATGTCCATAATTGGTTACCTAATTCTATTATAATTCTATCCATGTACCTTGAGTCATGTGCTCACAAAAATAATGCTACCTTCTCTTCCCTTGGGTGTTGTAAAAGGTGACTAATGGACTTAAGACTGCACATACATCCAACAGCATAGAGCGGTGATGGGCACCACTCATCTCGCTGGGCATATGCAGTTTATGTTTGGCGAAACGTGAATAGTGGCTGTGCACTCTTTGCCTAGTATCTGACTAACACTTAAGGGGTAATAAACGTGAATAATTGTTAACGTTAAAGTTACTCGCGTCCGTAAGTTTACCCTTGAGACCCTACACGTGACCCCTGGGCGGTACGAATTGAGTGACACTGACTGAGTGGTAGAGCCACGCTGCGTTACAGCACGCGTTAGACCGGCTCGCCCGGAGTAATAACACCACCCCCTTACGATTATTCGGCGTGAAATACAGTTGTGTTTCGTCCGGCCAGTGAGGGTATTGAACCTATTCCTTCTTTAAAGGCCGGCAACGAGTCTGCGATTCCTCTGGTTTTGGGAATGTCCATGGGAAATCCAAAAAAAACGTGGAAAGACCTGTTGCTGTAAGATGTTTACAATTAAAATATAATATAAAAACTAGACAAACATTCTTTGACATCACAATTGTATCGAAATCAAAGTCGGACATTAACACAGCGGCTTAACAAAGGATTTATTAAACCTGCATTGAGGTCACTCTTATTGTTCGTTAACAACGGAGAGCATTCGGCGTTTGTGACATCTGCGCATTCAGAACTGTATGATTATTTTGTCATGCGTGCGGTAGGACTTAATATAGGAGTAGCGGTCAATGATTGCACCCGACAATTTCATCTTTCATCAGTCTAATCGCGGCCGGCGGCCGTGAGGCAAAAGAGATATTATAATTACTTTGCGAACGATGCGCCGTGCTGTTGCAAGCATTCACATGTTTTAAATCATTAAATTTATGCCCTACACGAAATGTTTTAGAACAGTGTTGCTGTTATATTCTGAGATCGGCGAGTGGACTGCACTTTTTGCATGCGAGTAGGTCGCGATTGCGAGGTTTTTTGTAACCCAGCTACTTTGTTAGTGAATGCTGGCTCTTTATTATGACGCTTCTTACTTTTACAATATCGAGAACATCGTTACGATTCAAATATCTGAAAAGAATGTATCATGTTTCATTTATTGTATGAGGTCTGTGTTGCATTGCAAACAAATTTAACTTTATTTATTACGGCACCAGTGTAGTATATAAAAAAAGTTGTTGAATTGGTTCGACTCCTAAAGGCACGTCTAGGTATGTATATTCTAAAAGTTTTTGTAAGAAAATGCCATTGTGTAGATCGACAAATTGCCTGCGCCTACACAAAGGCGATGACCGGCATCGGCAGTGGGCCAACATGCACCAATGTGTACTGGGGCCTTAATGTTTTGTCGCATGGCAATAATGTTGCTCTAGATGCCCCAATTTTAAGCTCGTATCCTAAAACCAAACTCACACTCAAATCTCTGCTTGAGTACCTTCAGTTAGAAAGGGATGGTGTTATTTATTTTATTTATTTTTTTTTTATTTTATTTTGTTCAGAACACCAACAGCACATAAACAATATATGGATACATTTATATAAATCTACTTAGCTATTAACAGGTATTCGCAAATGGAAAATAAGATGTACTTACATGGACCACATGAGCTCTTTCTACAGAACAGTACTTATATAAAAATATAATAATAGAAATACTAAACAGTAATAAAACTAAAATAATATAAAAACTAAAAAGGAATAAAACATTGTTAAGTGACGGCAGCACTTTCAGAGTGGGATGTAAAAAATTGTGAAGTATAAAACTTAATAATTTTTTTGGGTTTAGTCCGAAACAATTCTAGCTCGCTGCTGCTCTCTGACAGGTCATTAAAAGAAGTACTCGCTCGAATAAAGAAAGAGTTACGGCGATAATTAGTATAAACTCTGGGTATTGCTAGTGGTTGAGTTCGTCTAACCGGTAGTTTGCGTGGTACCCAGATGTTAACTTGCTCCAATAGAGAAGGGCAATCAATAGAACCACTCGCAATTTTTATCAGGCTGATTATGTCAACTACTTGTCGCCTTTTCTGTAAAGGTAAGAAATGATATCTCCTACACCTCGCTTCATAACCATGATCTATTATTTTACATTTAAACTGCAAATATCTTAAAAATCTTTTCTGTATGGATTCAACTCGGGAAATATATATGTTATATTGTGGATTCCAGACCACCGAGGCATACTCAAGGATACTGCGCACATAAGCGCAGAAAAGTACCTTTATCGGTTTTAAAGATTTGAATTTATGTGTTGATCTTATAATGAAACCTAGAGATTTTGAGGCTTTTTTAACTGCGTAATCAATGTGTTTGTCAAATAAGAGTTTTGAATCTTGTATTAGTCCAAGATCTTTTATAGATGTAATGTTAGAAAGTGGCTGATTATCGATGACGTACGGATAATTTATAGGCTTAGGTTTACGAGAAAAAGTCATTGCATGACATTTGGAAACATTTAAATCTAGCTTATTTTGAGTACAGTATTGCACAAAATTATTTAGATCGCATTGTAACTGATCACAGTTGATAGAACTGTTTACAGACATGAAAATTTTAGTGTCATCTGCGTATAATAAAACTTTCGCGTATTTAAAGCACAAGGCAATGTCATTGATGAAAATGACAAAAAGTAATGGCCCCAACAGCGATCCTTGCGGTACACCAGAAGGTATTGGCATCCAAGCAGATGTGAACCCATTTATTGCAACCGCTTGAGATCTATTGCTGATGTACGACAAAAACCACCTGTACAAGTTCCCGTGTATACCAGATTTGTATAGTTTTTCAAGTAGTAGCTGGTGATCAATGCGATCAAATGCCTTGCTGAAATCAGTAAATATACAATCCACCTGCAGTCCTGAGTCCATGTGTGACGAGACGTAATCATTAAATTCCAAAAGATTAGATACCGTTGACCTTTGCTTTAAAAATCCATGTTGTTCCGGAGTAAAAGATGACTTAAGTGCAGCATAAACCTGACTGTAAACAATTTTCTCAAATATTTTGGCAAAGATGCATAATTTAGATATAGGTCTATAATTTTTAATGTTTGAACGGTCACCGCTTTTATGTACAGGTGTTACGAATGCAGACTTCCAGACTGCAGGTACAGTACCCTCAATTATTGATCGTTTAAAAATTATATGAAGGGGAGAGACTAAATTATTTACACACTGCCTTATGAAAAATGGGCTTAGACTGTCTGGCCCGGCACCCTTGTTTAAATTAGTGGCTTTCAGCAAATTTTCGATCTCTTTTGGATTAATAGTTATGTCACTTATGTCAGAATTGTTTTGGCACTGATTGTCAAGGTTAGGCAAACTACCGTCAGCGTTGGGAGCGAGGAAGGTTGACTGAAAGTATTTAGCAAATAAGTTACAAACAGACACTCCAGTATCAGCAACGTGATCATCATATTTCATCACAGAAGGTAACGCGTGTGAGGATCTATTTAGCGATTTAGTATAAGACCAGAACAAGCGAGGGTTGCTTGTAACAGATTTTTCTACCTTATCTATGTATGACTGATAACATTCATTTTCCAATCTTAGGGCCCGGTCTCTAAGAAATGAGTAAGTATCGTAATCATAGTTATTACCATATTTTTTGAATTTTTTAAAATATTTATATTTCTCTTTTAATACCTTTTTTAGGGCGGAATTGTACCAAATGGGAAATGTGTTACCAGAAACAACTTTGTGAGGTATAAATGTATTGCGCAGTTCAGTTAAAATATGGTAAAGTTTATCAACACAATCATCAATAGAACCAGCCAATAAGACGTCATTCCAGGAAATAACCGATAGACTTGAGTTAATTTCCTCATAATTTCCCATTTTGTAGTTAAACAATGATCGCTTATTTAAAGTTAAATAACTGGGTATGTCTAACATTAACTGTATGCAGATTGATCTATGATGAGGATCCTCCGAAACAAGAGGATGGTCACTGGGATGCACACTTATTTGATTATTACAAAATACTAGATCCAATAGCCTGTTGTTGATATTTTGTATGTTATTGTATTGGTCGAGATTACATTCAACAATTGTATCTATAAAACCAAGCTGACCTTCACTGAACACACCCATAGCCTCCAATTGGCCATTATCTAGTAAGTTCCAACTAATATTTGGCATATTAAAATCACCTAAAACCATAAAAAGATCATTAGGAGCAGCGTGATAGTTGTCCCCAAGCTTATTCGTAAAGTTATTCAATTGGATATTGATCGAGTTACCACATCCCTGATTACATAGATATAAAGTGCAAAGATGTAAGGTGGTAAGCCGACCTTTAGTACGAAATGACAGGGTGACCCAAATATCCTCTGCGGACGAGCGCCAGGCCGGCTGGTCGGCGGCGGCGAGCTCCCGGCGCACGGCAACTAGCACGCCGCCGCCGTACCGCTGCCCGGTGGCGCGGTAGTCACGGTCACGCCGGAACACTATATAACGCTCATCAAAAAGTTCACTATTCTCAATGCCATCCAATAACCAAGTCTCCGTTATGGATATTATATCAAAGTTGTTCAATGCTACATTTCTTTTAAATAAGTTGGTTTTCGTGCGCAGACCCCTTGCATTCTGATAAAAAATATTAATATCGTATTTTACGGCAAACAATCACTACACTGGATATGTAATTGGTTTTGGTTTTGGTCTGGAATTCACGACACCTACACACAAAAAGTAAAAAAGTATAACAAAAGCGAGATATAGGAGAATTCATTGAAAAAACTATAGTATAAATAAGGTTAATTAAACGATAAGCGTTATAGCCCGTAGGTATTGATAGCACGTAAGCAAAGTGTAATATTTTGTTTGTGACACAATCATTACGGTGAACTATCAAAAAGAATGTGCAACGGAAAGTCGTCTCTGAGATCATACAATTACGGCAGTCATCAACAAACGAGCATTCACTAATTATTATTATGACCAGCGAAAGCGGGTAGCGAGTTACGTTAAGCAATACAAAAGAGTCAGGGCTTCCCACATAGCGGGCGCAACCATCACAGTACATGCAGAAGTTAGGACAAAATTTTGAATAATATTTAGACAAAGCGTCTAATATTTGAAACAACAAGTACTTAATGAATTTTAATGCTTGAAGAACTTTAAAAGATCTTTTTCCGATTTTATCCGGAACGTTGGCGATGTGTCCGACTTCCTGACCAAAATCTTGCAATGTTTTATCCACACATATCTGAAGTTTTTTTCCTTGGACAGATCTTTTGCTTTCTTAAGAAGAGACTTATTATATAGTGTAAGATGGTCGTTAATAAAAACATTGACTGCATCGGTATATCCCAGTTGTGAAGCCGGAAGATCCTTATGCTTACGTGCAGCCGCCACGAACGCTTCCTTACAATATCGATTATTAAGTGACATTATGATAGATTTTTGAGAGTCTGATCTGAGGCTTGGGACCCGGGCAATATAGTTAATGTCTTCTTTACGTATAGGGCATTGGATTATATTGCCAATTTGCATTACAATATTGTAAAGGTTTTCGGTCTTCTTGAGTGGAATCCCTTTTATTTCCACATTGTTGGCCCGTGCCCATTGCTCTTTATCGTGAAGATCTTCTTTAAACTTATCCATGTCTGCTTTCAATGTATGGATTAGATTGGTATGTTCCTCAACTTGAGAAATTCTAGTCTCCAGTAATTTCAATGTTGTAGATAATTGGACTGAAGTTTCGTGAGCAAATTCAACTGAGCTTTTAAGATTTGATATTTCAAGCTTAATGGTCTTTACATCCTCAACAAGTGACGCCAAGGGAGCGAGTTGCTTTGTGATATTCGCCAGGGCAGCCCGCACTTCAGCCAGCTGTACTGCAATGTCAGGGCTATTTTTAGATGCAGGTGCAGGTGCAGGAGATTGGCCACTTTTGCAGTCGTTACAACGCCAGGCAGACTTCCGCTCTCCAAGTTTGCGAAAATTGGTCTCTGTGACGCCAGCACAGGGAAAATCAAACTGACGCTTGCATAAGCTGCATGATGGACCGTCCGACACATCATTTCCACACCGAGCACACATAAACATATTTGCTAGTTTTTACGAAAGCGGCCCTTGAGGTTGACAAACACTGGCTGACCGCTAGACGAGCGAGCGCGTGTACACTTGAACACGATTGGACAACGACTTATTCATCGCATATATCGCCATCCCTTCCTAACAGTATTCAAACAGAGATTTGAGTGTGAGTTTTGTTTCAGAATACGAGCCTAAGACTCGCATTGTATTAGAATGTTTCTTTTCTTTAAATGGCAACGCTTAAAAAAATGGCAGGAAGATGTTAAAACTTTCATTTAAAGTGAGTGTTTTTAAGTGCTTCAAAACATTGTATTTTCGGAAGTAATTATACGATAAAATATTTACTGGACAGTGACCAATAGAGGATAATATAACGGGGAACCTGTATTCTAGTGGGTAGGTACCTAATATGTTTAAATGGTATGGTAGAATTTTTGGCATTTTCTTTTCGAAGTCCTCAATTAAATAAATCGCTCGCTCATTCGCCTATTATTAAATCGATAATGAGTTTTGTATTTTAATTTTTTAATACCTACTAGAATATATATGACACAAGCGGCCGCTCACGGTTTCACCCGCGTGGTTCCCGTTCCCGTTTTAATATCGGGATAAAAAGTATCCTATGTGTTATTCCAGGTTATAAACTATCTGCATGCCGAATTTCATCCAAATCCATTTAGTAGTTTTTACGTGAAAGAGTAACAAATATCCATACATACAAACTTTTGCGTTTATAATATTAGTAGGATAGATTAAAGGTAAACCTATCTAACTTTGCAAATACGACATTATGCTACGCATTCTAATAAAAGCGTCCTGCCTGTCTAAGCCAAGAACCTTTACCTCAAACTAGTATTCCGCCCGTGACTTCGTCTCCGTAAATACACGGTATCCCGTGTCGAATTTTCAAATAAAATCTTTCGCTCAAACCGTGTTCTGGAAATTATGAACAAAAAAAAATAAAATCAGCCAAATCGACCGAGCCGTTCTGAAGTGATGCGCAAACAAACATTTCGGCTAAATAGATAGAGGCAACAGATATTTCACAAACAAACATTTTGTAGACCCGAATACTACCTATTTCCTGGTCAAATACTAGTTCCCAAGACAAGAGATTAAGACGTCTGCGCTGTGTGTGACAGACTGAATTACACACGAGCGTAGCCGCGGGCAGAAGCTTGTAAGTTTATTATAATGTAATATTATTATAAATAACAATACACTATCGGTCTGTCCAATAAGGTTATTATTATGCGAGGGAAATTTCGTTTCTTCTTTTGAAGTGTATTATAAAAGCAACAAGTCCTGTCGCGTAAAAAATTAAATAGATTTTACGTAGATCATAAGTAGTTCATGATTATTATTTATTATTATTATTATTAATAACCGTGATTATTATTGTTAATCGTGTCGCTTAGCGGTGAAAAAGAAAAAAAAAAAAGAAAAGTGGACTATGGTAGAGTAGGGACTGCTTTGGCGGTCCTCATTGCCTTGTCTCTGACTAACCCTTCGGGGATAATAGTCGTGATTATGATGTATGTATGTAATACTTGAATAACGAATAAATAGATAAATAATGATGTTACATTAAATACTAACGATTAGCACTTAAAAGTTTTTAAATAAAATACGCTAAATCATGTATCGTTGACATATTACTCTGTCAAGAAAGTACCGGGAATAGATCAAAATAAAGAAAATGTTAGTTATTCATCCAAATTTATTTTATCGCCTTCAAAGTATGCTCCTTCAGAAACGATACACTTACGCCAACGAATAATCCAATCATGAAAACATTTTTTAAACGCTTTTTCCGGAATTGAGTTCAGTTCTCGCCGCGAATTCTCGTTTATGTCTTCTACCGAATGAAAATGGTTGCCACGAAGTGGTAATTTGAGTTCAGGAAAAAGAAAAAAGTCGGCTGGAGCCATATCTGGTGATTAAGGTGGTTGCTCGATGGTATTTGTTGAGTTTTTGGTCAAAAATTCGTTTACAATGATGGGCTTGTGCGAAGGCGCATTATCGTGGTGCATAATCCAAGAATTTTCATTCCACAAATGTTGACTAGTTTGCATGTCAAACTCATAAACCCACGTCTCGTCACCAGTAACAATGCGTTGCATAAATGTTGGATCGGAATTGACTCGTTCTAGCATGTCCACAGCGACTCTTATGCGATTGAGTTTTTGAGAAAATTTAGGTCTTTTGGGACTAGCCGAGCGGCAACATGTTTCATACCCAAGTGGTTATTTAAAATGGTACGGATCGACTCGTGAGACACAGAAAGTTCAGCGGCTATCTCTCTCAAACTTGAATGAGGATTTTCAGTCACCATTTCCTTCACTTTTGCAATGTTAACTTCAGTTGAAGACGTTGATGGCCTACCAGAGCGAAGCAAATCTTCCATCACATATCGACCGCTTTTGAACGCTTTGTACCACTCATAAGCATCTTTTTTTTGATAAAATCGATCCACCGTAAGCCTTCTGTAACATTTTCAGTGAATTGGCGACCCAAAAATTTAAGACTAACTCTTTTTTCGATGATTTTATCCATAATGAAATTCGCAATACACACTAGATATAAACTAACTAAAAACAGCACTGTATTTAATCTAAATAACAGATGCAACTCAAACTCTGCGCCAAAATGGATAACAGTTGTGCCAATCTAACAAAAACAAAAAAACAAAAATTTTTATTTGGAATCATAAACAAATCATTCATCATTTTTTGACAGAATGTATGTCAATTTCATGCATTATTCTATTTATGCCACTTGTCTAGGCCGCTAGGAGACGGCGCTGCTTCAATTCCATACAAATTCTTCATACATTTTCGTTCGCGTCAGACAGCACATTGCCCGTTCACGTAAGTAAATAGTACAAATGCAAACAGCTGACAAGAAAGGATTCATAATAAAATATTTTAATGACGGTTATTGAACCCCTGGAAAACCACTTTTTTACCCTTACGTGATTTCTGGGTGGTGGTGGTGGTGCAATTATGTTTCGTCCGGTGAGTGTCCCGGAGGCCCATTTCTTCCCTCCCCCCTCTTAGAATTTCTACTCCCAAAGGTCCTATACTCTTTTCTCAAGGGTTTGCGTGTGTCCATGGGCGGCGGTGATTACCGCCGTGTGACCTAAGACCCGCCTTCTCGTTTGTCTCTTTCTTACATAAAAAAGCATCCGGCTCGATATCCTGAGGCTCAGGGTTCTGTTTCCACGTGGGCCAAAAGTGTTTAGAATTTTGCGATGCATAGCCACAGATTAACTAATAGTACGCATAGCTCGGGTTTTGTTATAGCAGTATTACAGAATACTATACTGCCGCGCTAACAGTAAGAGCAGCAAGTCGATATTTTTCATAAATGAGTTAAGTGCATATCCTGAATCGCCACGTAATGCTCTATAAACTGGTCTTATTCCCGTTTTTCTAGCTTCACTGGAACCTAAAAATACCATTAAGCATAACAGCAGTAAGTCAACGAAATGTTTTTTTTTTTCTTAGCATAAAAGCAGGAAATATACTTACTTCATGGTAATTAGTGTACCTCTGACATCTTTATTCTATTTTGCTAATAATAAAAACAGTAAGTGAACATACTGTTGTGTAAATGAGCTTAATCAAAAACTTTTAACTATTGGATACTTAGAATAGAAATAGAAAAGATACATCGAAGTGAACCAAGAGTTTACCTTAAAAATATAATGATGATAATAGCAAATCGAGGCGAGTACCAGCTCAAATATAAGCTCAATCATAACGCAGAAGAAGAACAATGTTTGGAGTTGTTACAAACAAAAATTTTTAAAATCAAATGTTCCCGGAATATAAAAAAAGTATCTCCTAGAGGAATACCAAAGTCGACCAAAGATGAGATTATAAACAAACTGTTGACCTTAATGTCAACAGAAAAGGGTTTTGGTTAAACTTGCCGGTGTCAGAACACGTAACTAACATCGAATAGATTTTGTTTGTAAAATTGTTTTTATTATACTGTTAGACAAGTAAGTACAACTCGAAATGTTCCTATATAACTATTTTGTGTTTTTTATA
The DNA here is from genome assembly GCA_963921215.1 of Scoparia ambigualis. Lineage (NCBI taxonomy): Eukaryota > Metazoa > Arthropoda > Insecta > Lepidoptera > Crambidae > Scoparia > Scoparia ambigualis. Next base: position 29,919,828 of record OY992512.1, on the reverse strand, counting down.
ATAATGTGTCTTTGATCTCAAATTGTGTTCATATGATTTAGTTTTAAAGTATTTAAAAAAAAAATGATGCTAACTTTCTGAATTAAAAATAATGCTAAAACTAGCTAGTTTTGATATTTTTTTCATTTTTTTGATAAAACTCCATAGGAGCATTTATAGTTGCAGATTTTATTGCAAGACTGATTATAATATTTCAGATATAGGTACAGGAGTAGTTACCTATTTGCTCTGAGTATTGTTTAAAATGTTTTAAGTTTATTGTATCTGTTATTTTGATAAGAAGTTTTGAACAATTAAAGTTTTGATTGTTGTAATCAAACATAAACCTACTCTTTTATTTATTTCGCATCGCTACCATTTCAACAAGTACAAACACTCATTAACTCATGTTTCACTTCATATCAAACAAAAATAGTAAATAAATAGATTTAAGTATAAAATATAGTGAGAAAGCAAAACAAAAATGCTTAAGAAATTAAACGGTATTCACTTTATTTACATACTTTCAGAGCCTTGTACAAAAAAACCTATACTTTTTTTTTTTATAAAAGAGGGAGGCAAACGAGCAGGCGGGTCACCTGATGGAGAGTAATCACCGCCGCCCATGGACACCCGCAAAACCAGGGGAATCGCAGACGCGTTGCCGGCCTTTAAGGGAGGAATAGGTTTAAGGAAGGAATAGGAATTGCAAAGAGGGGGGGGAGGGGGGGGGGGAGGGGCCTCCGGTACCCTCAAAGTAATTTACTACATTTCAAGGTATGTATAGATTTCTCACTATATGATATTTTAAATGATATATAACTATTAATACTATTTAGCTAACATCTTAGTTTTTTTTACCCCAAAGTGACACGTAATTTCATACAACAAATATCGTATGTATGGAATACTTAGCATTAAAGCAGTAACTAGGGTACTTACTGCGGTTATTCTAAGCAATCAGTACAATTAAATTTAACTCGTACTAGACATAATAGGAGTTTTCGTCAATTAAATGTATTACAATAAATAAATAGCAATTATTAAGTATGTATCACGAAAGAACTCTATTTAAGCTACATATTGAAAAAATCAGACCTACTAAAACTTATAAGCTACAGTAGAAGTAAGAAAAAATTTAATCGAAAGCTTTTACCGCCATTTTCTCAGCTTTGACATTTCCGACTTACTGCTCTTACCCTTAGCGCGGCAGTATACTGGAGCAGTGAAGCTTTCGGTTTACTTCGGTGTCTAGCAGTGTGTTTAGTTTTTGGGGCTGTTTTAATTTGGGGCTAATGTGCTTTAGATGTGGTTATTTGTTAAATTTTTAATCCCGTTTACAATATGTGTGACCAGGTTATGATAATATGTGTGAATAGTATCCTGTTTGGTTATAATTTCGTTCATATTCGCATAGCGGCGAATCGGGGGCAATGCTGGGTAAGATGTATAAAGGACTGGGGCGTTTTAGAGTCGCAGGGACAAGAGTCCTCTGCCATCGGAACAAAGCACACGCACATTTCCTGGAGCCACTGTTCTCTCGAACGGTTCGCTTTCAGAAGTGCTTTATTCCACGCACTATTACATTGTGGAATAAGCTGCCATCAGAGGTTTTCCCATTAAACTACGACATGGACTCTTTTCAAAAGGGGTGTAAAGAGGTTTTTAAAAGCAACACCTCTGGTGTTGCTGATGTGCATGGGCGGCGATGACCGCTCACCATCAGGCGGCCCCCATGCTCGTTTGCAGACTATCATAATAAAAAAACCGGCCAAGTGCGAGTCGGACTCGCCCATGAAGGGTTCCGTAGCAGCAAGTAACATCATATAAAAGTTCTTGTACTTCGTTGTAACTTTGATCGATGTTTTAATAATAGCTTATTTTTTAAATTAATTAATTTATGTCGTAGGTATTAAAAAAAAACTACTTACTAGATCTCGTTCAATTCAATTTTCGGTGGAAGTTTGCATGGTAATGTACATTATATATTTTTTTACTTTTATCATTCTCTTATTTTAGAAGTTACAGGGGGGGGGGGGCACGCATTTTACCACTTCGGAAGAGTCTCTCGCGCAAACTATTCAGTTTAGAAAAAAACGAAATTAGAAACCTCAATATCATTTTTGAAGACCTATCTATTGATACCACACACAGGGTTTGATGAAAAAAAAATTGAGTTTCAGTTCTAAGTATGGGGAACCCCCAAAATTTATTGTTTTTTTTCTATTTTTGTGTGAAAATCTTAATGCGGTTCACAGAATACATCTACTTACCAAGTTTCAACAGTATAGTTCTTATAAGTAGTTTCGGAAAAAAAGTGGCTGTGACATACGGACGGACAGACAGACAGACATGACGAATCCATAAGGGTTCCGTTTTTTGCCATTTGGCTACGGAACCCTAAAAAGAGGATTTTAAAGCGGTGCAAATATTCTTTATGCCAACTGGGTTGTTTAGCAATTGGGTGATGGCGAATATGGGGGTGACTAGTGAGAGGTGTTCTTGGGCGGCATAGGTAGGATGGAAGAAGAGTTTGAGTGTAAGCAGTGTGTGTTTTGGTCGGTGTAGAGTACATCAGAGACAGCAAGACATTTCTGTTTGTTTACATATTTATGTGACTTATGGGGATGTGATAGTAGTAGTAGGTGGAGATTTTGTAATCAAGTTTTGTGATCACCGTTGGCAAGCGTGGTGAACCCCTCAGGGCCCAAGCGGTCGCATGAGACCGCACCTACAAAAACACACTTGACTTTGTACCGTGTTTTCATAGACTTACATACTACTTTAGTATGAACAAGTTTGGTTATTTCGGTTCTGTGGTAATATGTTATGTATTGTTATCGCAAAATATCCCATAGTCTATGCTAGATTCTGTCAAATTTGACGATAAAAGTTGCGCCAAAAAAGTGTCAAAAAAAATCCAAGACTGAGGGGTCAACACTCATCAATTGTAACGGTGACTTGTTTCCAATGACGAAGGCCTTTGCCAAGCTCCGGGACAGTATACAAGATATACTCTCAACTTTATTCTCAATTTTAAACGATCCTCTCTCTCCCACTTATTTAAAATCTTGTTTCCCTCTTCTCAACTCTTCTCATGCCCGGCACTTTCGCTCATCAAACAATTTTCTTCTGGCCACTCCCCTTCTCCGTTCAGGTTTTGTGGGCAATTCCTTTACGGTACAGGCCATCCGTTTATGGAACGCTCTCCCTGAAGAAGTTAGACGGGCCCCGAGCAAAATTGTATTTAGGAAAAGGATCTACAATAAGCTTCTCCAAGAGTCTTCATAATCCCCGTAAGGGTTTTCTATCACCGAATCTTTATTATATCTAATCTAAGTAACTCCATGTAGTTTATTTTAAATTTATTATGTAATGTTATTTATTGTACCTACTTATAATTATTTACGTAAGTTGATTTGTGTAGTTTAGTTGTTAGTTCACAAGATTTTGTATTGCACCGCCTACATACTCTTTCTGCCTAGCCCTAAGGTTGACTGGTAGAGAATGCCATTTACATATTGTTTTTATTTGTGCAATATAGATTAAAATAAATTAAAAAATATTATATTTTTATTTTTACTCGAACCGAAGTCCAAGACTGTCTACCATCACAAGTCACCTCGAACTGAGATGCACCACATTTTATACAGTTATTAAAACCCGATAATTACCCGGAAGAGTTATTCTCGTAAAACGAATCATAAGTACTTACCTTACCGCACGCATCTTCTGTCAGTGTTCAATATTGTTATTAACGCTTATTTATAATTTTACCATTTAATGGGCAAAAACAATATGGCGGGTGATGCGTTAATTGGTTCCAACAAGGATGTGCAGTACACGTGTTTTATAGCTTCCGTCCTTATGATATTTATTTACTTTAATTAAAAAGGTGTTTACCAATAACGTACATGAGGGGGCGATTTTTCAATCCTTGAATAAGACTTAGGTACTTATATCTGATCTGATAAAGTATTCACCGGTTAACTTATAAGGTCACCTGCAAAAAAAGAAGGACTAGGAGTGATGATAATGTACTTATTATCAAAAATGTATTATTAAAATAATGTATTATTAAAATAATGTATTATTAAAATAATGTATTATTAAAATAATGTATTTTCTAAGGTTGAATAAGACAGCACTAACCGAGTCGCGTAGCGGTGAAAGAAGTGAAAGTGAAAACAGACCACCCCTCTCTTCCATTGGCTGTCATAAAAGGCGACTAACGGACTAAATACTGCACATACATCCAATTAACACCTTGAGCGGCGATGGGATCACCATCTGTCACGCTGAGCACATGTGCAGTCGCTATTTTGTGAAAAGTGGACTAATTATGGCAAAAGACTGCCTTTGCGGTCCTAATGCCTGGATAATAGTCGTGATTAAATGTATGTATGTAAGACAGTACTTAGCATTAACATTTTTATTTTTATTAGTGTATGTTTGGTTGGCAGTTCATCCTCTCCTACTAATATTATAAACGCGAAAGTTTGTAAGTATGGATGGATGTTTGTTACTCTTTCACGTAAAAACTACTAAATGGATTTGGATAAAATTTGGCATACAGATATCCCCTCCCCTTAATTCACTACGTTTTATTTGTACCGGCACCTCGAGACCAACCGTTAGGTTATGCAAGAAGTGCCAGACGTCTCTGCGCCAGTAATTAACTCGCGCAGGAGACCATCTGCGTTAGGTCTTGACGCCAAATCAGTGCCCGCCGAAGCGCGCTCTTCATTCGATACTCATAAGACTAGTGTCTCGGGAGAGTCTCCACGTGAACACGTGTAGTTCACTGCCTATTGTCCAGATAAGTAACCGGAGCTGTCGAGCTCGCTCACTTCTCGTTGCACGAAGGGAACAACTCGCAGTTGCCACTGCTAGGGTCGTCGACTCTAAAGTCCACTCCCAAGTGTCCACCTTGGTCGCGGAGTAGTAAGCACACTCACTTCTCGGAACCCATCCGGGCGCCTAGCCAGTTCTCACGACCGGAGGCTACGGCATCTAGGGGGCCGCCTCTACTAGTTCTCCAGACTAGTACGGGAGATGTCAACACCAATATCAAGAACCACCGGACAAAGCTGCCAACTATAAGGGAAACTCACGTTCCCCGCAGGACTTTTCGCTTTTGGCCCCTCAGAGACCGCTACTAGGCCCCGCTCGCTGTGCGCGAGTTTGGAAGTCCTGGCACGCAACACCAGGACAAACGTACCAGGACAAACGGAATCGGCATACAGATAGTTTATAACCTGGATTAACACATAGGATACTTTTTATCCCGATATTCCCACAGGAACGGGAACCACGCGGGTGAAACCGTGAGCGGCCGCTAGTTTTAAATAACTAAATAGCAGAGGGAAATGCGACGGTAGGCAGACAGCTATTCTTTTGCTACGAGTCTATCCTAACTTTGCTCCTTTGCTACTGAGCTAGCGAATACGTAAATTACCCGTTATGCTCTCTGTGCTTTGTCATTTAACTGGATCTGGTACTTCAAAACGAAATGACCACTTCTCGTTTAACAGAGATCAAAATCAAAAATAAGAAATGTTAAAAAATCATTTAATGATCTAGGTACAATACAAAGAACAAAAAAATATATTTTAAGTTGCGAATTTTTTGGAAACGTCGCGTCGGGTATAATAAGGTAATTAATATATGCGTAGGATGTCTTTACTATAATAGTTTTGCGTTAAATCTATCCAAATATATATATAATTAATTGCGCCGGATGACTAGACCAAAAATGATAATAAGTTAATCCTTTTTTTCATTGACTGTACACGTACAACGTGCGTTTCGTTATTTCATTGTCCATTCAACAACTTGAGTTGGTACTCTGATCGTCAGGATCTAAGCGTTTGTGAGATCACAATCTAAGATTAGCATCATGACTACTTCAATTAGGTACTGCATTAAAATAATATTACACTATAATGTAATTATAATCGGTGGCCGAGTCGCTCGTGGCTAGTTCTCGCCGATATCTGGAGATCCCGGGTTTAAACCTTGGGGTGCCTGGTGGGTCTGACAGACCCTTTAAGTATTGTCGATGTTTTTTTAAATATGAAACCAAGCTTGCGGTGTTCAAGAGTAGCTTCGCAATATAGACTAGAGCTAATTTTGCGTCGGAGTAGCACGTTTGTTAAGTAAGTGCGTTTGAGTTAGAGAAACCCGACCAGGCACGAGGCAATTTTTTTTTCTAAAGTTAGATGCATTTTTAATTTAAAATTAATCTTATAAATATGTGAATTGAAATATTTCTATAGTATTAATTTTTATTTATACAAAATTTTTATATACGGGTCCATCAGACCCACCAAGCACGCCGTGTGTGTTTTACCCACCAGGCCCCCCAAGGGTTAATTGCCAGGTCGGGCAAAGCGTGTTTCGGAATTTTCGATGCTTATTACCGGGTTTGCGATCATCAATCCGTATTTGGCAAGCGTGGTGATGTGTATACAGGGTGTTTCTTGTAAGGTGTCAAGCCGATGCGTGGTGCTAGGGGACTACCATATCTATCTATAGAATCCCCATGTATTATCAGCGATTTTTGGTAGTTTTCGAGCTAAAATTATTTTTCCTTTGTACTTTAATACGACATCAGTTTGAATTATTTTTTTTGTAACTTGTATTGATATTAGGAAGATGATTAGGTACTTAGATAAAGAAAAAAGTGTACAGAAATGTCTACGCAAAAAAGAGATTCGTCATAAAATACTTAGAAAAGAAAAAACATAGCTCGGAAACTACCAAAAATCGCTGAACATACATGGGGGTCCAGATAGGTATGGTAGTTACCTATCACCACACAATCGGCTTGGCACCTTACGAGAAACACCCTGTATACAATGTGATAGGGGTGGTACTTCTAACCAGTTAAGGCTAAGTACTACATCTAAATTCATCGACAAAAAAAATAATATGGGGGGTCCAACCTCCTCCCCCTATAATTTATGACCATTTTTACTTTATGCGATATCAAAGGTTTCATACGTCGAAGAAACATGAAAAAAATGGCAAACGGTAGCTAATGTCACTGGCTAACTAATAAATTTCTTTGTTTCGTATGTTTGAGATTATTTTGGTGAGAAAAAAATCATTACTGAATTATTTTGTGACTTAAAATAACTTTTTTTATGTGCATATTTTTTTTGTCGATTAAATTAGATGTAGTACTTAGCCTTAACAGGTTAGAAGTACCAGTACTATCACATTGCATATGTTTGTGCGAAATAGAAAAATAATAAATCTACTAGGATAGGCCTACCCGACACCAAAAGAGGAGGCAGAGTGATAGGACGGGATTGCACAAAAGATCCCACTTGGTCGACGTGCTACTGCGCGATGGAGACCTCTACGGGCTCTAAGATAAGATGTACGTAATAAAACAGCTGATTTAGTGGCAGCAAACTGCGAGGATGCTCCACAAACGGTATTTCATAGGTCGTGTCCCGCAAGCAGACAGTTTACACATTTTATGATGGCATCACGAGTTCGTGTCGGACATGACCCGCACTGCCTGCGGTCACTTATTGATTTTCGGCTGAGATCTGTCGACGGCTCGGCAAGTTGGATCGATAATTTGGTAATTGATCGCTGTGGGAGGATTCCGTATGGTTAGTTACTTTAGAACACAACCTACGTACCTATTGGTGATTTATCTTGTTTTTTTTATATTTGTTAACGCCTCTGTGGTGTAAGTATAACAAGGTTTAGGTTTCCCAACGAGCATGAGCATGAATTAAAAAAAAATAAAACTTTTCTACAATCAGACCAATTATCTAGCTCAAGAGAAGCTTCGAAGAAACTCGTTAAATAGTTACTAGACAACCGATAAACATACTTAAAATACTTAAATACATAGGTACTCATACATAGAAAACACCAAGGTCAGAGACAATTTAGAAAAACAATAGTTTCTAAATTGACTCGACCGGGGATCGAACCCGGGACCTCTGAGATAGCGACACCATAAAAACCGGTGTACCAACCACTCCACCAAGGAGGTCGTCATGAAGAACGTTATGCGAGGAAAGTGTGTGAGGATCATAGCAAACGAAAAACTGTGATCTCTGCCTACCTGGGTAAAGGGAGCAATGTTTTATGCCCAATGGGTAATTCAGAGACTAGGCAATAAGGACCGCAAAAGCAGTCCTCTGCAGTCCACTTTTCACCAAATAGCGACTGTCCATGTGCTCAGCATGACAGGTGGTGAGCCCATCGCCGCACTAAGTTTATGGATATATGTGTAGTCTTTAGTCCGTTAGTCGCCTTTTAGGACACCCAAGGCAAGAGAGGGGGTAGTAGTATTCTTTCACCGCTACGCGACATAGGTAAGCACATGTATATACATATAATTAATATTACAAATCACAAACCCAGAGGTCGCTACAATATCAATTGTTCATTAATGTTGTACTCGGTTCGGTAGGTGGCGGGGAATCCCTAAAAGCCCAGGGTATTCCTGGAAGAGCACCAAAACAACCGCACCACATGGGTGCGCTAATAGGTAATTAAAATCCTATATACTAATATTATAAACGCGAAAGTTTATAAGTATGGATGGATGTTTGTTACTCTTTCACGTAAAAACTACTAAATGGATTTGGATGAACTTTAACATACAGATAGTTTATAACCTGGATTAACACATAGAATACTTTTTATCCCGATATTCCCACGGGAACGGGAACCACGCTGGTGAAACCGCGAGCGGCCGCTAGTATTGTATATTTACTCTCGAAGCGCACCAGCAGATAACATGTGGATAGAGATGGGAACTGTCCGCCTGAGTAGCTACCATGCTTTTAACACATATAGTATAAACATTGTGAAGTAGTTTTAAATCAACGTTTTTACATACATATTATATTAACGACTATTTATCCCCGAAGGGTTAGTCAGAGACCAGGCAATGAGGACCACTATACCAGCCCACTACCCAGTCCACGTTTCACCAAACGATAACTACACATTAGTACACTGCAGTGATGAGTAGTGGTGAGCCCATCGCCGCTCTAAGCTGATGGATATTTGTAGTCTTTAGTCGCAACGCAAGTCGTTACGCAAAATATTTGTTTTCTTTTTTTATATTAGAAGGAGGCAAACGAGCAGGCGGGTCACCTGATGGAGAGCAATCACCGCCGCCCATGGACACCCGCAAAACCAGAGGAGTCGCAGATGCGTTGCCAACCTTAAGAAAGGAATAGGGTTAAGGAAGGATTAGGAATTGTGAGGGGAGGGGAGAAAGGGGCCTCCGGAACTCTCACTGGCCGGACGAAACACAACAGCACCAAGTGCCATTATTTCACGCCGGATAATCGTGAGAGGGTGGTATTACACCGGGTGAGCCGGCCCAATACGTGCTGCAACGCAGCGTGGCTCTACCACTCAGTCAGTGTCACTCATTTAGCACCACCCAGGGGTCACGTGTAGGTTGTCAAGGGTAAACCTACGGACGCGAGTAACTTAAATATTAATTCAACAACAACAACACTGCTTAGGCACATCTTTTTGGCATAACTACTAAAACCATAATAATTTTTAAGCATACCTACCTACTCATCTGAAACATAATTTTATAAACGCATACTGTTGTTAATGCTTAATAATTTTATAATCCTAACAACTATACGCCGAATGATAAACCGAATTACGAAACCACTTGTCTTTTTCCTTAAATATTAACTAAGTTATTAACTCTCGACTAACGGACTAAAGACTGCTCATACATCTAACAGCATAGAGCGGCGATGGGCTCACCACCTGTCACGCTGAGCACATGTGCAGTCGCTATTTGGTGAAATATGGACTATGGCAGAAGTCTGCTTTTGCGGTCCTCATTGCCTAGTCTCTGACTAACCCTTCGGGGATAATAGTGATTTAAAGTATGTATGTAAGTTCTTCAGTGGACGAAGTACGAAGCTTCTCACTTGACATTTAGAACGTGGCACCATTAGACACAATAGAAACTCTGTTTTTTGAGCACTGATCAGTGCGCGGCCGCACTTGAAAGGTGCTGAAGTCTAAATATCTGTAGAAATTAAGTTTTTAATACTGAAAATATGACTTGACGACGACGGATGCCTTCTCTCAGGTGAGACGAACGAAACGATGCCGAAGAAGGTTTTGAAACCCAAATCTACTTACTTAGAACCTCAATACTAAGACATAGGTTTTTTATAGTATATATATTTAAATAGTACCTGATACAGGGTGTAAAAAGACCCGTAACAGAACCGAAATATACGCGTAATGTGCATCAAAACAAGTAACGTAGAGCAGAATTAATTGCTGGGAAACCTATTTTATTTTTAAATATTGTTGGACAGCTGTTTCGCAGTGTAATGCGCGCACAGATTGTTTTACACGTGTACAAGAGTCGGGTAATTATTTTCGTTAAAAAAAGTTTAGTAACTATCATATTAAAATTGTTATAGCGGAAAAAGAAAAAAAAATGTAACTTAGACACTTGATATCCTCGTAACCATACAGTTCCCAAGTATGGTCCTGTACAGAAAAATGTTCCTAATCATAGATGAATGCGTGGTGGCTCTCGGCTTCGTTACAGGTATTTATACACCCTGTATAGCAACAGGAGCAGCTGAGGCCATAACCCACCACGCTGGCCCAATGCGGGTTGGTGGGTTTTAACGACTGTCATCTTACAACGACAACCAAGGCCAACGGCTTCACGTGCCTTCCGTAACAGAGGAGACGAGCTCGTGATGTTTTTAAATTTTGTCACCCACCCTGTGGCCCACCATTATTAAAGCTTAACTGACACGATCTCAAATAAAGTTTAAACCTTAACTAGGTTAAATGCTGTCTTACGTATACACCGAGGCCGGGGCGACCTCGGGTTGTGTGGGACTCTTTTCCACTTCCCTCTCCAAGTTAGAAAAGCTCGACCTACCTACTACAAAACCTAGTGCCATCCCTACTACATACATACATAATCACGAACGTTATCCCCGAAGAGTTAGTCAGAGACTAGGCAATGAGGACATGCAGCAGAAGCAGTCCACTACCATAATTTATCATCATCATCATCATCATCAGCCAGAAGACGTCCACTGCTGGACAAAGGCCTCCCGGAAGGATCTCCACCACGACCGGTCTTGTGCCGCTTGCATCCAGCGGCTACCCGCGACCTTCACCAGATCGCCGGACCACCTTGTTGGAGGCCTGCCCACAATGCGTCTTCAAATGCGCGGTCGCCACTCGAGAACCGTTCTGCCCCAACGGCCATCGGTTCTACGGGTCATGTGCCCTGCCCATTGGCACTTCAGCTTGGCGACTCTTTGATGATGATGATTTTTTTTCCATAATTCACTTTTCACCAAATATCGACTGCATATGTGATCAGCGTGACAGTGATGAGCCCGCCAATCTGTGCTGTTGGATGTATATGCAGTCTTTAGTCCTTTAGTCGCCTCTTACGACACCCAAGGGAAGAGAGGGGGTGGTAGTATCTTACATCGCTACACGTCACGGTTACGCTATCCCTTCTATGATATCATATATTATAATCAAAGTTTGTGATTAAAACTTATCGCAATTTGGATTGTAAAATACAATGCTTTAATTAAATAGTTATTTACATGTTAAGCGACACGTAAATTAAAATATTAATTAGTTTATTTATTAAATGGGTTATACCTGTACAAGGTAACAATTACATTTTAACTATAAATGTTAACAAGTTCTATTTACCAGTTACATTGAAATAAAGAGTGTGTAGCTAAAAATAATTGCACGCTATACGTTCATAATACAGATTCAGTAGGTACAGCATAACCTATATCTATAATTTTAAATCTATCACTTCAAAGCTAATACTTACCTATCTTTGTAGCGATGAATCGATTTTGTACAAACATATATTACGACCGACATCCCCGAAGGGTTAGTCAGAGACTAGGCAATGAATGAGGATAGCAAAAGCAATCCTCTACCATAGACCACTTTTCACCAAAAAGCGACTGCACATTGTATTCAGCGTAACAAGTGGTGAGCCCATCGCCGCTCTATGCTGTTGGATATATGTGCAGTCTTTAGTCCGTTAGGCGCCTTTTACGACACCCAAGAGAAGAGGAGGGTGGTAGTATTCTTTCACCGGTACGCGACACACTTTTTTTTTTTTACGGTATCATTTGTTTTAATGGTACAGGCATTCGCCCGGCCAATGCGATAAAATAGGCTACCTACTTAACTTTTAACTTAAAAGCTTCTGTAGCCAAACGAATAGAAATGATGCGTAAGTGGAATGTGTAAGGTTAATAATCAATCTTATAGCTTCGTTAGATACATGCTGTGATATGCGTTAAATACATACGATACAAAAGAAAGAAAATATTAAGAATAGGAATAAATTTCTTTTGCGTATTAAATTCAGCATAAATTTATAAAACTTCCAAAATGACACTTGTATGCACCGCTTCAAAATGTACAGTTTAAAAGTAAGGCTTGTAGTGCAAAATAATCGAAGGAATACCTGAATTAAGTAAACTTGCTAAACCTGTATCTAAGTTGTAACAATTACCACAATTGTTTACGTACAACTGTAAGCTTTTATTATTATACTCTGCACAGTGTTGCGTTATAAAGCGCATTATTAGTTTTCAGTATGGGATGTCTTTTTTGCTAGCCTATACTTTCCCACTGGTGGGCAACGGTTTCACCCATGTCCTTCCATCTATTCCTATCCTGAGCCACATCATGCCAGTCAGACTAGTTTGCGTCTAACATGAAAGATTATTGTTTAATCAATGTGTTAATAGCGCATTTACACTATTTTTATTTTATATAAACAAAGTAAATTCGCTAATGTTGAGCAGTCATCCTCGTATCCGAGTACACTTGCAATAATTAGCCGCACTATCTGATCGATGTTGAGCAAGATACCCACACAGCATCATCTTACGACCAGTCAAAGGTTAGGGCCGTGAGTTCGTTTTAGATAACTGACGGTGAACGAATTTAGTTTCATATAAATAGGATGGGAGCTTGCAGTAAGGCACACTCAAAGCTCATCCTTAAGTCGAGAAACAGCTTTCGATATGAAGCTGGTAATTACCACTTTTATTGTTTTGTTTTTTTTTAGATATGTGAATCGTGTTGTGAAGGATTTCAGTGGCGTAAAGCGATATAAAAATAAAAGTTGCATGTTTTTTTCTTAAAGTTTAAACCTTTTCAAGGTTCATTATTAAAAGTTAATACTTTAAGATCCTTATATCAACTTTAGGCTATTTTAGAGGGCAACTGTCTCTGCCCTGCATCTTACTAACAGTTAAAAGTTTTGTGCCTAAAAAAGGTTGTGCAGTGGAACATGTCAATAACCAATTTACAGCCAAAAAGTTTGTATGACGTTTATCAAGGTACTAAAGCAAAAACAATTGTTACAGATACTATTCCTGTCAGTGATAGCCTATGGCTCAGCAGCCAAACTAGACAGAGGGTACCTTCCACCTGCGAGCGCCGCCACCGCTGGAGGTAGCCCCGGCTCATTGACTGCACCCCCGGGTTCAGCAACTGGGTCATCCGGTCCTTCAGGACCATCGTTCGGACAGACTCAGGCTCAATCTGGATTCCGCCAGCCATCTGGACCAAGCTTCGGTCAGCAAGCTCCTCAGTACGGTGCATCTTCAGGACCTGTTTCTGGGCCGTCCAGTTTCGGTCAGCCAGCTCCTCAGTACGGTGCACCTTCGGGACCTGCATCTGGACCGTCTAGCTTCGGTCAGCCAGCTTCTAAATACGAACGACCTTCTGGACCTGCTTCTGGACCATCCAGCTTCGGTCAGCCAGCTTCACAATACGACAGACCTGTAGGACCTGCTTCTGGTCCGTCCAGCTTCGGCCAGCCAGCTCCCCAATACGGTGCTCCCTCTGGCAAACAGACCTTCGGTCAATCTCAATCAGGCTTTGGACAGGAAGAGCAAGGTGCTTTCGGACAAGCTCCCGGTGCCCTGGCTTCTCAAGGTCAGGACTATTCTCGTCCTCAGCAACCGGAACGCGCTCAAGCTGCATTCGAAAAGAATGCTGAGATCTTGAGATACGACAATCAAAACGATGGCGAGACTTTCTCCTATAGCTTTGAGACTTCGAACGGAATATCTGCTGAAGAGTCCGGTGTTGCCACGAACGGCGTTCAGGCTCAAGGTGGATTTGCTTACACTGGTGACGATGGAGAACAGTACCGCGTGTCCTACACCGCTGATGAGAATGGCTACCAGCCTCAGGGTGATCATCTGCCTACCCCCCCACCGATTCCTGATGAAATCCTGAGGTCCATTGAGGAAAACGCCAGGGCTGCCGCTTCCGGCACGCAAGAAGGTAAATGACAGTTAATTTACTATATTTTCTTGTAAATCAAGTCAGCAAGATATTTTATCAGTGAGTTTTGAACATGTATGATTTGTTTTTACTTTTATTTACTTAATCAAATTAAAAAAAAAAATTAATCAAAACCTTATATCTAAGATCCGAGTATAGAACGACCTTCACCGGGCCGGTTATTGGATGAAAAGTATTTTATATCAAATTTAATATGTTAAAAAATATATCGCGAGTGGGTTGGCTGAGAAATTTCAGTCCAGTATACCTAAAATGATTCATTTAATATTAAATTATTTTTTTTACATTGCACTGGTTTGGTGTGTGTGTTTGTAATGAGATTATCTTTATATAAACATAAATTTTATTTACTTAACCAGACGGTTGCAAATTACTAATAATGTTTACACCTGTTTACACCTGCCTACCCAATGTTATGATGGGAAAAAATAGTCAACCTAACGTTTGCATATTTTATAGGCTTCATACTTTCGATTGGTACCTATGTAATTTATCTATTATCCAAACCAGTGCAATGTTTAAAAAAAATAATTTTAAATATTTAATTAATCATATACTGGACTGAAATTTTTCAGCCAACCCACTCGAAAATACTTTTCATCCATTAACCGGCCCGGTGAAGGTCGTTGTATACTCGGACCCTCTACTAATATGAGATTTCTATTTTAATCAAAATGCTCAAGTAATTTCACGTAAAGTGTAGTAAAGGTATTAGTTAATTTAAAGAAATTTTAAAGATGTACAACCGCCTCCCCCCTATATTAAGCAAATGTTTACCACGAGTTACAAGTGTTACAATGCATGACTTTAACAAGTAGTTGATTTTAATTTTATGATTTTGACTAAAGAAAAATTGCATATTTAAATTGGTGACTTAGTGACAAATTAAATTTCATTGCAGGTGCTTACAATCCCGCTGAAGATGAGTCCGAAGTCTCACCGCAACAGTACAACCAGGGCCAGGGTCAAGGTACTTCTCAGCAGTACGGAGCTTCCAACGCTGGACGTCAGGGACCATCTGCTCAATACGGTGCCCCCAACGCTGGGCAATCACAGGGTTCTTCTCAATTCGGTGCCTCTGCTGGGCAACGCCAAGGACCTTCTGCTCAATATGGTGCACCTAATGCTGCCCAGGGCTCGTCTCAACTTGGTGCATCTGCTGGTCAACGCCAAGGACCTTCTGCCCAATACGGTGCCCCCAACGCTGGACAATCCCAGGGTTCCTCTCAGTTCGGTGCCTCTGCTAGTCAGCGTCAAGGACCTTCTGCCCAATATGGTGCCCCCAACGCTGGACAATCACAGGGTTCCTCTCAGTTCGGTGCCTCTGCTGGTCAACGTCAAGGACCTTCTGCTCAATACGGTGCCGCCAACGCTGGGCAATCCCAGGGTTCCTCTCAGTTTGGTGCCTCTGCTGGTCAACGTCAAGGACCTTCTGCCCAATATGGTGCACCTAATGCTGCCCAGGGCTCGTCTCAATTTGGTGGCTCTGCTGGTCAACGCCAAGGACCTTCTGCCCAATACGGTGCCCCCAACGCTGGACAATCCCAGGGTTCCACTCAGTTCGGTGCTTCCGCTAGTCAACGTCAAGGACCTTCTGCTCAATATGGTGCCCCCAACGCTGGGCAATCACAGGGTTCCTCTCAGTTTGGTGCCTCTGCTGGTCAACGCCAAGGACCTTCTGCTCAATACGGTGCTCCTAATGCTGCCCAGGGTTCTTCTCAGTTCGGTGCCTCTGCTAGTCAACGTCAGGGACCTTCTGCCCAATACGGTGCCCCCAACGCTGCCCAATCTCAGGGTCCATCTCAGTTCGGTGCTTCTGCTGGTCAACGTCAAGGACCTTCTACCCAATATGGTGCTCCCAACGCTGGACAATCTCAGGGTCCTTCTACCCAATACGGTGCTCCAAATGCTCGCGTTCCCAGCTCTGCCAGGCCTTCTGGTCCATCAAGCGCTCCTCAATACAACCAAGGACCTAGGGACCAATCTACTCCGTCAAGAGCACCGGGCCAGCTCCCATCTTCTCGTGGTCAACCCCAAGGTGGTGACGATGGATACGAATACAACCGTCCTCAGGCCAACGCAGGATTTGGACAGGCAAGACCTAGCCAAGACTCCCAATACAACGCACCCGCTAAGCCTTCTGCACCCCAACAGTACAGTCGCCCTGGTGCTCAAGGACCTAGACCCGGCTCTGCTCCGTCTGGTCCCGCACCAGCTGATCAGCAGACTTTCGGCCCCAGACCTGGATCTGGATCTACCGAGGGATCTTTCGGAGTTTCTGGTCAACCCGCTGCTCCTAATGGCCAAGGATCTTTCGGTCAATCCGCTCCCTCAGGTGCGGCTAAAGGGCAGGGATCTTTCGGTACTTCCGGACCAGCGACCCAGCCTGGTCAGTACAGACCTCAGCAGTCTGGCCCCTCGATGCCTCTCCAGTCCGCTCCTTACCAATACAACCGTCCCGGAGCTCAAGGCAATGTGCAGCAAGGCCAACGACCAGGTGCCCAAACCTCCAACCAGGGACGGCCCGGCCAGGACTTCAGTGGTCCCCGTCAACCCCCGAGCTTCACCGAAGAAGAAGGTTACAAATACTGATACCAAAGTCTACGATAGTGAAATTGCTAGATAGAACTAAATAAATTAAATTAAAGGAGCATGAGAAAAACTACAAAAAAAAAACGATAATATGTGCTAGTAATTATATCATTTTGTACAGAAATGTATAGAATTATAAGCGAGAATCACTGTGTGATAATAATAACACTGTAAATAAAATGTGTGATGATTTAAATACGTTGTTTTTCTTTCTATTATAAGTCGCATAATTTTCTTAGCGTATTAATAGTATGGCATAGGCCATAGCATCTTTTCTTCAATTGATTTATAATTTTTACAATCATTTTGTATCGCTTAAATGGTCAGAAGAAAATAAATAAACTAGAGTCTATATTAGCTATAAGTCTTCTTGAAAGATACAAAATTTAAAAAAAACGAAATTCTAAATTTTTTTATTCAGTAAACTTAAAATAAGCCTTTAGAATCGTTTAAACTTTACTTCTCTATTGGGTTGGATGGGCACCCGCCCACCCACCCCACCCATTCAGGAAAAAAAGAACGGGCGCGAGAAACTACACAGATTTATAATAATATAGAGGAGAAGTATCGAGATTTACAAAACAATGCGTCGTTACCAAATTAAACAATTAAATTACTAATATGTTATGCTCGTACAGGCAAATAATACTATTATATCTTGTAGCCACCTGAAAGTACGATGTTTAATGATTAGCAATTACATATTAATATCATGTTTATAATAATATGTTAAACTTAAAACTATCTTAATTAATTAATTACACTTTTCATTATCACGTACTTAATGTGAGACAATGGTCATCTTATTAGTTTGCTGCGTCAAGTCCATTTTAAACCAATAATGTAACTATATTTATTCAAATTACAATACATAAAGGACTTGCCTACTTCGTATTAATTTACCTTAGGTATATTTTGTCATGTTTTTTATAGTTATGCAAGCAAGTTAAGCAAAATTACGATCTTTCGTAGAATAATGGTATTCTTTCCAAGATACACATATGCTGTGTCAAAAGTCTGATCAGCTCTTTCATCGTGATTGAAAAGCAAA
The DNA here is from genome assembly GCA_963921215.1 of Scoparia ambigualis. Taxonomy (NCBI): domain Eukaryota; kingdom Metazoa; phylum Arthropoda; class Insecta; order Lepidoptera; family Crambidae; genus Scoparia; species Scoparia ambigualis. The sequence continues at coordinate 29,901,839 of OY992512.1, read as the reverse complement.
CTAGTTTTGGATTTTATAACGATGGTGAACTGATTATAGAAAATCAAATTTAATTATTTAAGCCAAAAAAGCTGCCCTGAATATTAATAATAAAAGCCAGGTAACTTGGTTATTGGTTTTTAGCAGTTACCAATAAAGCATGGCTTATAAAAATTGTTGAAAACATTTTTGCGTACAGAAATAAATAAAAATAGAGAGGTACTTGCAGTGTATATTATATTGCAGTGAGATAAAATTAACTTATATGACAATTAAAAACATACAAAAATAGCTTAAATACACAAACAAATATTTGTAACAAAATACGAGTAGTCGACGGCTCTACGGTATTAGTCAACAAAATGAAATATGGTTCAAATGTGTGTTATGGGCCCAATTGTGAAAGAGGATATCACGCTCAAGCTTCTAGGCTTGCTTCGTGACTAGTCTAAATAACCTAGATACAGACCCTAGCGCATCGTCCCAAATGAAAGTGTACCTGCATCTATTTTATATGAATACCATAGGTACATAGTTATTAAGGTCAGACAAAAAAAAATACATTATAAATAAAAATACTTTTATTTTTATAATGTAATTTTTTTTTGCTGTATCATCATCATCATCAATCAGCCCGCAACCACTCCCTGTTAGCCATAGGCCTCCTCTAATATGTGCCTTCTGTCCTGTGCCGATCGCATCCAGGTGCTGCCAGTGACCCTGATGATGACATCAACCCAACGTGCCTTCGGACGTCCCCGATTTCTTTGGCCAGATTTTGGCCACAGAAATCGGGCCAAAGAATTAGAGCTGAATACTAGAATGTTATACTATACATATACCTAATAATATCTGAAGGTTCTGGGTTTAAATCACAGCTCGGTAAAAGTGTTTCGGATTTTACGTTGCATAGCCTTAGGTGGTCCTTTATTCTTAGGGTTTTTTTTATATTGTATTAACTATTGTGAAACCAAAATAAATAGTTTTTCTTGTTTGTCTGTCAAGCAAAAACAATAGGATACATTTAAAGATGTAATCTTAAGAAGTGCAATCTATTTCAGGTCTTTCGGGATTTACGGATAATTTGAAAATTTCTTTAAATACTTTAGTTATAGGATGCAATATTCAAACATACCTTACCCTCGTTTCTCAGAGAGATGGTTACAGACCACAGGTGTTCATGTGGAAAGATTCTGACACACTTCTTTCTAAAAATCCACAAAAGCTCGTGACGAATTGAGAAACCCCTCCTTTTTTAAGTCGGTTATTTTTTTTATTTTTTTTATTGTGTGATAGGACATTAAATGTCCTTGGTCACTATCACACCTGATGGTAAGTGATGATGTGGCCTTCGGTGGAACATGCTTGCGGTTAATTCTTTTTTATTTAAATATTGTATTAATATTTAATTATAAAATATTATTATATTAGCATGCCTACCTTTATGTGTGTACTACACGTATGTATTCATTACTTAAGTATATAATATGTTCACACGACCTCAGCGTGGCATCAATCGCTGTCGACACGTCCAACATACCATCATGGATAATATGTAATTACATGTCGTCATACAATATGACGACAGTTAAATGGATCGGATTTGATGTCTTACCGAGTTTTAGCTCGAGTTCAAGAGGGTTTGCGCGTATCGGTTTCCCATACAAACTTCCAAATTCAAAATAATTACACGCTAATGAGCTAATGTAGATGAAACTTTGCATGCAAAGTAAACAGAGTGCTGAGTTATTGTGATTTAAAGTTCACTATAGAATGTTTAGTGTAGAGGAGCTCGATGGCGCAGCGGCTAGCGCGTTCGGCTTGCGATCTTGCCCGCTAAGCAACTTTCGCAATGCCGGGTCGCTGGATGCGTGACTAAATTAAAAACATCTCGAGATCATCCGTGCTTCGGAAGGCACGTTAAGCCGTTGGTCCCGGTTGCTGGCGCAAGATGACAGTCGTTAAAACCCACCAACCAGCATTGGGCCAGCGTGGTGGGTTATGGCCCAAAATCCCCACGTGCTATTGTCTACGTGGGAGGCCTGTGCCCAGCAATGTGAATAAAAATGTTGTTTCAAAATGTTTAACAAACTAATTAAATCTTTGTAAAATATTTGTTCTTTAGTGTGCAAAGTTTCAATTAATTTGGCACATTGGTTTGTATCTGTTTGGTTTGGTATATCGTTGCTTTAGCATGTGAAATAACAAATTGCACGGTCGGTGTTACGATTCCGTCCAGTAAGTATCCGTCCTATTTCTGCCGTCAAAATCAGAATTAGAATTAGAATATTTATTTGTGAAACATAGGTATTACAATGATGTCATGAGTATATAAGTCTCACTACATTTCCACCTTAGTTAAGGTATACAAATACAGGTTCAAAAAACTAGTCTTAAACGGTTAGTCTTAAATTGTTAGTAAATAATAATGTCAAAATTAAGCAACAAATGTCTTTATTATGAATATTATATATCTACAAAAAATTAAGTAAGAAAAATTAAATAAGAAAAACATATGTCTTAATTATTTTAACGATTTATCTAGCTAGAAATTCCTAAAGTAGCATTGTAGGGTAACTTAGCCGGTTACCCCCTTAGACATCTTTGGTCCACTCGTTTTAAAAATCGATGCCTCCTAAAATGTTTAAATGTACCCAACATCTCCTTAAATTAGCAGCATAATAACTCTTTAATTTTTTCCACAATTTACCTTTGAATGTCAAGCGGTGGCAAGTGTGCATGAAAATTAGCAAAAATACAGTGCGCACTAATTTTTGCAAGGTAAGTTACAGTAAGTGTAATATGGTTTGGTAAATTAAGATATTGTCAATGTATCCGGGAAAATAGTTGAATTTTTATTTTATTCATTCAAATGAGTTAAATAATTTGGTATAATAAGTAATTATTTGGTGGTCGGTGAACTAGATGCGATTTTGCGGAACTTTTACTTTTCGGCCAGCCGGCCGAAAGGTGACTATTTTTTTTTTAGTTAAAGTACAAAATATATTTTTAATTGATTTGAAGCTTTAGTTTACGGCCGCTTGTTTACATACAAGTATTTAAAGAAAAACATTTTTAAATTAGTTAGTAGGTATTTGACGGCCGAAAACTGAGTTCGTATATAAGCTACTTTTCGGCATACGAAAAATTTATGTGGACGAAAACAAATGATAAGATTTAATGACACAAACTATGTTAAGTTAACCTGTGAAATCGAGATTCCGGCCGTTTGTAATATTATTATGATGGCCGAAAACCAAGAATAATCAATCTGGTTTTCAGCCATATGTTTATAAAACGGCTGACAACTGGATTACTTATTTATTTAGTTTTCGGCCATGTTTAATATAAAAAGAGACCTGTTTCCATAGAAGGGTGAATCCTGGGTGAAGCGTTCCTCGCGTCAGAGCCGTGGCATTTAATTTTTCTCGTGACTGGTGAAAACAAAAACTAAATGGCAAAAGAAGGTTTAAAAACGAGTCAGTCTATCAATAAGGCACGGTAATTATGTACAGAAATTAATTGTCATAGAATATGTGGTCAGATCCACGACCGATACAACAGATCCATGGCTTTTATCCACGAATTTTACAGTCATGGATCTGACGACAATTTAAAAATTAAGCTATTTATATATGTAACTTTAAATAAATTCGCATTAATTTTGATTTCAATATCTACTCAGGGATGAATGCAACCATGTTCTAGGGACAGTTAAGTGTAACTATTCTTAATTTAGTAGCAAAACAAGACACGAGCTTTACCTACCTACAGAGCCAAAGTTTTAAAAATTTGATAGAACTTAAGAATAAAGTATTTGCGCGAAAGCTAACGCCATGTCCTTCCTGAAGAAGGTTTTTACATTACATTAGTCATAACATACTATGTAACATATACGTCTTCTTTGGCACAAGTCTAAGTTTCTTTTCACTATCAACCCTAGCGTTTACACGAGTGTCGACGCTAGTCCAATACACAGGTTGGTGAGTTTTAACGACTGCCATCTTACAACAACATTTGGGATCAATAGCTTTACATACTCTTTATACTGTAGCTTCACGTACTTTCCGGAGCACGGTAATCTAACTTAGAATTTCAATCGTCAGACTCGAGATCATTTGAAAACGCTTAGGAAAAAAGTATTTGTTTAACTTAATACGTATGGTAATTTTTATTTATTCGTACACAATACAAGAAAACAACAAACCATGATAAACTAAAACTTAATAACTTAAAAACTAAAAAACCTAAAAATACCTTATAAACAAAAAATATCTCTAAGAGAACCGCTGCCGTGCAGCAAAGTCCCCAAATGGCTGGCAGCGTTGCCCTTAACTTAATACCTAGTATATTTATTTATTGCACTTCCATAATTTACATGATTTATAATGTAAAGTCGCGTTTCCCTGTGTCTGTGACTCTGCTTTCTTCTTATAAACCACGCAATGGACCGCGGTTTTCACTGTTAAAAAGATCGATGGTTTTTAGTAGCTACTTTTTATTTCAATTGTTAGCAACCTTTAAGAGTCTTTGTCACAGACAAGGGGTTATTATAAACTGTACCTACATATTTTATACAAAATGGCTGAAGTACGGTGGTGTTTCTAAGGAAGTAAGCTAAGTAAAATCTAAGTTACTAAACTACAAAAATCAGTAAATATGCACTATTGTACAAAAGTAAGTAACTAGTTTTTTAACCTCTATGGTTAAGCATCTCATCGCGCTTCACCCGAAATAATCGAACTGGCTTTTTTATCTGTAAATTGTCGTCGGACACCTCTTTCCAATCGTTCCCTCACTGCTAAGGATCGTGACTCTAATTCATCCGGTCAACTAACTGTCTCCATCGGCTGCGCTCAGTCGCTTGATGGAGCGCGGCGCTGACAGGGATCTCCAGTTGTTCTGAGATCTGGTCTGACCAACGGTTAGGGCTCCGGCCTTTAGGTCTTTTACCTTCTACTTTCCCCGTTACCATCAGACGCTCGAGGTTATCTGCACCTCTTCGTGCAACGTGACCGAAATAAAGCACCACCCATTGCATGCAGATCGAAGACAGACGCTGTGCATTTTTTATTTTTTATTGTTTTAGGATTTCGACATTTGTACGGTGGGCCGTCCAAGGTATTTTTATCATACGGCGCCAACACCACATTTAAAAAGCATCGATTCTTTGCCTGTCAGCGGCTTTTAGCGTCCATGTCTCCGCACCATTCAACAAGACGGAAAAGACAAGTGTGCGATCCATTGTTGTTGTGGCGCCAGACTTTTAGATAAGATGGTCGTAGCTAGCCAACCGGACTTAACAAGCCCTACCATCAACCAAACCAACTACACAAAGATGTACCGCTGGGAATCGAATCCGGGAACTCTGGCTTAGCTACTAGACCACATATGCTGTTAAAGTAATATGAATAGGTATTTAATCGACTTACTGAGAACAATAGGTGAGGGAAAGTTAATTTTACGAGGGTCAACACAGATCCTTTAACATGTATGGATGCACAATGGAAACCGATCCTATTTGTAAGATTTAGATAGCTTTATACGCTGACGTACAATATGTTTGGACACTTCATTAGGAGATAGACGAGATTGCAAACACAGCATATAACGAGAATTGAAGAGACTATATCAATCCTGTAAGTAAGCCATGACAAATATGGAATGTGGCGTGTAAGTATGAATTATGATAGATATAATGGTTGCATCATTAGATTGTTCGAATGTTCTAAATCAATTTTACTTTTATTTCAGTCGGTAGGATGGTATAGAAAACGCTAAGTGACAAGTTGCCCCCCTATATACAAGTGGCAATTAATGCTCTACTCTGTCTATTTGTACGTCGTACAACGTTGTGTACAATAGGCTAGTTGACTAAATTTAAAATCATATTAAAACGATACCCGCTTACCTATTTTATCCTAAAAATACATTAAGCAAAAACTGACATGTCTCTTAATGAACTTCAAAGCAAAAACAATCATATTGATATTTATAAAAATGTGCAAAACCATCACGCGCTTGTAACACAAGAATTAAAATTTACTTTTTAAAGAAAGGGGTGCCCTGCGGAATATCAATACAAATATTTCCATGTAAGAATTATTGTTTCATGCGTAAAATTAAGAAAGTTGTCGAAAAAAATGTTTTAGAAGTCATTAGATTTATGTATTGTTTGTTATTGTTTAAAGTTGAAATTTGAAACATATTGTTTCAAATTTCAAGAAGGTCATGACCTTGTGCAATGATCAGGCTAACTTACATAAGTTCTTTTAATGTATTTAACTAATTCAGCGCATAGTACAAGTGACTTAAAAATACGTAAATTTACACGATTTCGTGCAGGACCCCTTAAGTATTTTTAAAAAAATCGATCCGTTATAATATTTATTTTGCGTTTTTATATTCCGATTTAAATTTACTGCAAAAACGCATAAGAGCGCCATGTTCAGTAAATGACGTCACGCCGTGCCAAACATCCGTTTCATTCGAGGCTTGTTCTATAGAAATATCACAAATTCACAACAATAATATGACATTTGGCACGCGGCGTGACGTCACGGCTTTTGATTTCCGTTTAATGTCAATGATATGACTAAATGCGTATTATTGTCGATTTTTTTCTTTTAAAATATTAATAATCCCAATTTTTTATAATGAATGTTTTAGATATTTTGTTTCTATAAATCATAAATTGATTATTAGAAACGCCAATCCACCCGATTTATTCTTAGTGGTCACAAGCCTATTGCTAGAACATAGCAGTGCGGGCATATTACAACGAATTACAAATAGACAGGCTGTTTTTTTTACGGGTAACGGGTAACGGGTAAGCGCTTGGCCTTCATCTCAGCTGATGGTAAGACGATAAGGCCGAAGGTGGAAACGCGCTTCACCCGGAATCCTCAACCACTGAGGAACTGACTATCTTATCTCTAACTGACAGAACACAACTATGCTTTATACAGCGACAGACTTAGATAAGATGGTGGTAGCTAGCCAGGCGGACTTAACAGCCCTACCACCAACCAAACCGAGCACACAAAGATGTACCCCCCGCTGGGAATCGAACCCGGGACCTCTGGGTCTGGAACCGGTGGCTTAGCCACGAGGCGGTTAAAAAACCCCCTATACAAATGTTTGCCATTTGTATAGGGGGGTGGTTTCACGACTTGGCGGATTCTAAAGGCCCCAGTACACTTTGGCGTATGTTAACCCACTGCCGGCCATCGCCATTGTGTAGACGGGGTAAATTGCGCGCCACTATCGAAAAAAGCCGCCCGCCACTGTACACCAATGACCCGTCTACACAATGGCGATGGCCGTGGGCCAACATACGCCAATGTGTACTGGGACCTTATCATCTTACCGCCCTTGTTGTCTAGTGTTTACTGGTCTCAGACCCAGTGGTCCCAGGTTCGATTTCCAGCGGGGGTTTGTGCTCGATTAGGTTGGTGGTGGGGTTTTTTTTTATTCTGCCAGGCCAGCTATCCTACCTATCCTTACCTAAATCTGACTTCATAACATTAATGTTACTTCCATTGTTGTGTTCCGATCCAAGTTAGAGATTATTATCACCTAGCAATTAGCATTTAGGTGAGATGTAAGGCAAGTGCTGACCCGTATATAAAAAAAATACGTACATAAGTAAGTACATACGTATTATAATCACGACTATTATCTCCGAGGGGTTCGTCAGAGACTAGGCAATGAGGACAGCAAAAGCAGTCCTCTACCATAGTCCACTTTTCACCAAATAGCGACTGCACATGTGCTCAGCGTGATAGGTGGTGAGCCCATCGCCGCTCTAAGCTGTTGGAAGTATGTGTACTTTCACCGCTACGTACATAAAAAATGTATTTATTTTACATTTATTGATCCTCGGTTCTTATTTTTTTTTATTTTTCCAACCTCAGGTATTAACTTAGCATGCGTGCGTGTTGAAGGTTTCCATCTACGATGAGTATTGGGACTTGGGAGGGACGATTGAGCCGCGACGCGCGGCGCGAACGCGAACTAATAATAGTAATTGCAGTATCGAGTGTGACGTACTGGCCCGCACAGGTTATTGCCGTAAAGGTGCTTGGACACGATAAAACCAATTATCCTCACATCGATATTATACAATGTGATAGGGGTGGTACTTATAACCCGTTAAGGCTAAGTACTACATCTAAATTCATCGAAAAAAAAATATTAGGGGGGGGGGGGGGTCCAACCCCCTCCCCCTATAATTTATGACCATTTTTGCTTTATGCGATATCAAATAGTCAATAGTCAATAGTCAATAGTCAAAATATATTTATTCAATAAACTCAATTAATAAGTACTTTGAAACGTCCAAATATTTTTTAACCTACCACCCATTCAGTGGAAAAACATGAAAAAAATGGCAAACGGTAGCTAATGACACTGGCTAACTAATAAATTACTTTGTTTTGTATGTTTGAGATTATTTTGGTGAGAAAAAAAATCATTACTTAATTTCTTTGTGATTTAAAATCACTTTTTTTTAAGTCCATATTATTTTTTTGTCGATGAATTTAGATGTAGTATTTAGCCTTAACAGGTTAGAAGTATCACCTCTATAACATTGTATCGACATTTATACATGAACATGCATAAAACTAGTAGACCCGACAGCCGGACGTGGTTATGTCCAAATAATAATAATTAGGGTAAGACAATTGTTTATTGATAACTCATCTGACAGGAAAACGAGAAAGAAAAGAGTTTTTATCAACATAATTAATAATGTATTTTGAATTTTTTAAGAAAAGGTATTTCGAGCGCTTCTCTCTCGCTCTCTCGAGACGGTACGACGGTATAGGACGGGTATAACAGCAAAGCGGCACGAAAAAGCGCGTTTTATATTTAAAAAAAATGATAAATGTACTAAAAAAAAAGATCGGTTATAATCCCTCAAGTTATCTATGAACTTCATTTTGGTAAATAATTCATAATATCAACTTACTTATTTCAAGAATAACACCTAGAAAAGAAGATAAAATGACTTAAAAATATGTAATTTTGTGAATTTATTCTATCAAGCCAACTTTATCAAATCGTGTTTCCATCGGGTACATTCTACAGAATAAAGCCTCAACAATATTTCATAATTTTCGCAGATTTTAATTTTACTGTTTACTACTTTAAAAATTAATTCTAAAAACGTGTTATTAATTTTTTACTAACACCTTAAGTATTATTTTTGGGATTTTACTTTCTAAACCACCTCTGATAACCCCTGTATTAAAACGAACAAAATACGCTAAATAACGTATCGTTGACATGAGTAAAATCTCATACTTCACCATTATATTCTACAAACGTTCATGCCACTTGTCTAACCACTCAGTACTGTGCGTGGCAGCCTTAACAATTTTCGGCTGGCTCGCTTCATTCGAGAGGCGGGGTCGTGGCGATTACATTAATAATAATGATGTTAGAGGCCTATTATGCGCTGTTAGCACTTTCCTTTGATAATAGCGGGTTTGCGCTACGCGTGTTGAGCAATCTGCCTTTAGGATACGTTTTTGTGGAGTACAACTCAGCTATTGAGCTATTATAACTAGAGACGGCACCGCGAAGCAAATTTTTGCACTGTTTTGCGGCCGGACGGACCGCAGACTGCAAACTGCAGCTGCAGGCTGCAAGCGACACTACTGGTTTCTATGCATCTCTATGAAATTGATTACAAGCGCGGCAACACTGCGCCGTGCGGCCGCGGCGCGCAGCGACCGCAGACTGCAGCACCAGTGGTGTCGCGAACCGCAGAGAGTTTACACGTACAAAAATGGTGACTTTTTCTCGACATTCTGTCTCGCACAAAGATACTGGAGTGACTGAGGCATCGTTCTACGCATTGTGCAGCCACGGCATGCCGCCGCGCTTGGATATAGAAGCAACCGCGACCGCAGGCAGCACTGCGCTCAAACGCAGCCGCTAGCCGCAATGTCGCCTGCGGTTGCAGTCTGCCGCCCATCTGGGAAACATACCTTTACAATCAACCTCATTAAAGTACTGCCCAAGTGTTTGGAATCCTAATTATAAGTGCCATATCGATAGGATAGAGAGAATCCTAAAAAAGTTTTTATCCTTCCTTTCAAAACATCAGGGGAAAATGTACGCGCTGCACTATTATAACGACAGGCTGGACTACTTTGAGTTTGTTTCTCTGCAAGATCGTCGATGGGTCGCTGATCAGGTTTTATTATACAAAATCCTTAGAGGCTTAATCGACTGTCCTCAATTGCTTAGTGAGATTAAATTCAAAATACCACGATCAAATTTTAGACTTGTGAACTTTAAACCATTGTATTTGAAACCTTACAGAACCAATTTGGGCATGCAGAGTATTATTAATAGACTGAGCGATGAATACAACAAGGTGTGCAAGTCCGTGAATGACGTCGATTTATTCCATACGTCATTAAGTAGCTATAAAAAGAGTCTGGTTTGTTTTAAAAATGAATATCGTATGCTGTAGTAGTGTTGATGATGTTTGCATTGATATTTTATGGTTAACTAGGTTTTATGGTATTTTTGTATTTATTTCACTTTTGTATTGTGTTCAACTTGTCTTATTGATCTTAGATTTAAGTTGTGTTTGCCTGTAATTGTTTTTTCACTGTTCTAACTGTATTTAGAACAATGTTATATTTCTGTGTTGTAGTGTAAAAATGTTGGTAGACAAATTAAATAAATAAATCTATGAGACGTTTGCAGCCATGGGCCACAATTCAATGCGCAAAAAACTTGCGTTGTCGTCTCTAGTTATAATACCTCAATGGGTACAACTGTCGCTGAATTATTTCAAAGCATGCGTTTGATTGTCTTGTTTGTTTGGTTAGGTTACTGGAGTGATTATTATAGTGTTTTTGTTCGAACCTACTAATTAAGGTTTGCGAAAATAATTGATAGGGTTGTACTGTCAACATGACAATGTGCTAATTTTTTTTACAGTCTTGATTGCGAATGTTAGTTAGTTAGTTTATTGGCCTAACCGTGTCGCATAGCGGTGAAAGAATACTACCACCACTCTCTTCCCTTGAGTGTCGTAAAAGGCGACTAAAGGACTGAAGACTGCACAAACATCCAACAGCACAGAGAGGCGATGGGCTCACCACCTGTCACGCTGACCACATGAGCAGGCGATATTTGGTGAAAAGTGGACATTGCCTAGTCTCTGACTAACCCTTCAGGGATAATAGTTGTGATTATATGTATGTATGTACTATATGTTATATATGTATATGTCTACTTGGGGCAACTGGTTACGCTTGGAAAGGTCGGACAGGCAAGAGAAATTCAACGCCGCATCGGACTCAGTTGGGGGCGTTCGGTAAGCTGTCCGAAATTTTCAAGTGTAAGGAAGTGCCTCTCTCTCTAAAACGAAGGGCATATGGGCAGTGTATTCAGCCGGTCATGGTCTACGAGGCAGAAACTTGGACCCTTACACAACAACATATCCAAAAGCTGCAGGTAGCCTAAAGGAAGATGGATCGCGCCATGTTTTGTATCACTCTGAGCGATAAAATAAGAAACACAGAAGTCCGTAGTCGCACTAGAATAAACGACGTGGGGTGTATCATTGGGCAAAGGAAGTGGCGATGGGCGGGTCACATAAGCCGCAGAGACGATGGCCGGTGGAGCAGAAAGGTGCTTGAGTGGAGACCGAGAACCGGCACCAGAAGCATTGGCCGCCAGAAGGCTAGATGGGCGGATGACATCACAAAAGTAACGGGTAAAAAGTGGTTACAGAAAGCCCAAGACCGATCAGGATGGCGTGCAAATGAGGAGGCCTACACTCAGCAGTGGGTGATCATGGGCTGAAGAAGAAGAAGAAGAAGATGTATCAGCCTATAAACGTCCCACTGCTGGGCACAGGCCTCCCCACATGGATAACAGCACGTGGGGAGATTTTGGGCCATAACTCACCACGCTGGCCCAATGCGTGATGGTTGCGTGAAAGCTTTTTATCGACTGCCATCTTACGGCATCAAACGGTACCAACAGCTTTACGTTCCTTCTGAGGCATGGACTGACAACGACGTATGGACATCATAAATGAAGACGGAAATAAAAAAATTGTACGCAAGTCTAAAAGTGTCCTACTGCAAGGCAAAGTCTACCATAATTGGAATCTAATCATCACCATAATTAATGGGTGTCGGCTAATCACCACGTATTCCAAATGCGGGGCGGCGAATACAGACAGATATATGAAAGACTGACGGATGTATTAAATTGAGATGCATATAAAAAAGTAAAGTAATACTAGACAGGGACACAAGGTGTCCCATAAAGAGCGTGCCAACTTAAAGGAGGAGATAGACTGAGGGGTGACCAACTGTGTGTGTAGTGAAAGTACCGCGATACCATTTTCGAGCTGTATATTTTTTTATGTTACGCAAACTCCGAAACAAACTTTGCCTGACCTGGGAATTCAACCCTGGATCTCGGTTATCTGGCCGAACTTAGCCACTGGGCCACCGAGGTGTAAGAGGGAACAGCTGATGCCTGTAATACCGAGGATTCCAGTTAGCAATTTGCACTGCCTAATTATTTTATGTATCAATTATTAATATATTACGTTCTAGCTGCCGCTCGCGGTTTCACCCGCGTAGTGGGAACTACGCGGGAGTTCCCGTAAAAATATTGGGATTAAAAGTATCCTATGTGTTAATCCAGGTTATAAACTATCTGTGTGCCGAATTTCATTCAAATCCATTAAGTAGTTTTTACGTGAAAGAGTAACAAACATCCATCCATACTTACAAAATTTCGCGTTTATAATATTAGTAGAATGTAAATGAAATAACTTTAATATTGTAACAAACATAAGTAATTGTATTGTATCTTGAACTTAATGTTATGTGCAAATAAAATCATTCGTTCAATGTAGGTACCTGACACACATTCGTTAAAGTTTCGCCATTCGTTAAGAAATTAATAATCTTCCAGTTCAATTAATGTAATTGGTAAGTATCGAAATTATTTATAGTACACAGTCGTACTGTACTGTACGGTGTACGGTAACACTCTTAAATTTCAATCAAACATTTTACATAACAACTAATCAAGTCAAATGTCGAATTCCATCATTCACACGATTGGTCGCGCCTAAGTAAAATCCAATTAATCATCTGTAATTAAGTTAATAAACTTTGTAATTTATAGCGGAGGTGTGGACTAAATTGTACTAACAAATAACGTTTATTATGTTGTTTTCAATTTTCATTGATTGAAGGTCAAACATTATTTAGGGCGAAAGTATTTTTGGCTACCTCTGTTGCGGTAAAGTATAGCGATATAGCAGAGTATAATTATACTGTGGATATAGTGTCCCACAGCTGGGCAAATCAAGTATCCGCTACAACCCTCATTCGGGCGGCAGCAGTGGGACATTTATAGGCTGATGATAATGAAATGATACGTTCATAGGCTGATGATGAAATGATATATTTTTCTCATGTACTCGAATAGTCAATGGAATGGCTGGGTGCTTATCCCTTCCCCAATATGGATAAGCTGATTAAGTCTGGATTCAAGATATCAGACATTTTACTCACTTTATCCGATTTCTTCTACCTGAGTTGTAGAGATACCACCCTCTCACAAATATCCGGCGTGAAATAATGGCACTTGGTGCTGTTGTGTTTCGTCCGGCCAGTGAGGGTTCCGGACGGCTATCCCCCCCCCCCCCTCCCCTCCCTCTCACAATTCATATTCTTTCCTTAACCCTATTTCTCCCTTAAAGGACGGCAACGCTTCTGCGATTCCTCTGGTTTTGCGGGTGTCTGATTCGGGCGGTGATTACTCCCCATCATGCGACCCGCCTGCTCGTTTGCCTCCTTAATTTATAAAAAAAAACCTTGGGGAATCTAGTGGGATAGGCTCGCATGCCAGTTCCTAGAAAACCTGGGAATACCGGTCGGTCTGAATTGAAAAACCAACAAGTTTCTTACATATACCTACAAGATACATATTGCTTACGACTATTTATCCCCGAAGGGTTAGTCAGAGACCAGTCAATGAGGACCGCAGAAGTAGTCCCCTGCTACAGTCCACGGCATACCAAACGATAACTGCACATGTGCTCAGCGTGACAGGTGGTGAGCCCATCGCCGCTCTATGCTTTAGGAATTTTGGATGTATGTGCTTTTGCGCAGGGCTTGGTACCACTACCGGTTCCGAAAATACGGGTATTACATCGTTAAGTAACGGTATTTTCCATTTCGGTTTCTGGTTACCGATTCTTCCACGAGTACCGGTACTATACCAGTACCGGTATCTATCTGCGACGTTGCCAGACTGTTTGTCACTCGAATACCGGTATCTATCTGCGACGTTGCCAGTGTATCTGTCACGTGAATACGGTATCTATCTGCGACATTTCCAGTCTGTTTGTCACATGAATACCGGTATCTATCTGCGACGTTGCCAGTCTGTTTGTCACGTGAATACCGGTATCTATCTGCGACGTCACCAGTCTGTTTGTGACAGTAATAAGCCTCTACGGCTGCCGCCGTGCGAAATGCAGTACAGTTAGCACCAATCCAAGCGCCACTTATTTATCTACACTACTACTACTACAATCTCCTACAATCTACTTACCGGTTCTCTTCGGTTAACCTGTATTATAAATACCTGTATCAAATTAATACCGGTACCTTATTATATACCGGTATACACCAAATACCGGAGAAAATACCCAAGGAAAGAGATGGGCATGTAGTATTCTAATAATCAGCGGTTACCATACAACTCACAAGTTTCTTGCCGCCCACAAACCTAGTTAAGCTGTGTAGGCGACAGGAGGTCACAGCAAATTTATTAAAAATTCTGCTAACATAAGTTTTATGGTACTGGCTATTCAAAGAAAAATACTATTTATTGTCTTTCTAAGAAAGGTTCGTCTGTGAAATATTGCGCGTCCTCTGCCGAACGAAAGCTTCAACAAATGAGCGCCAACCATTTCAGTCATAAGCATCCTCATTATAAAATCGGTTATAAGAACAAAATAATGTCAACATATGGAGGTACATAATGAAAAGAAACAAAAAACTATAGGAAAAGTTAAGCAGATGATACGATTTTCCATAAATCTAAACGTTACTACAGAAACGAACTGTACCTGTGAAAGTGGACGAACCTGTAATAGGCCATAGTTACCAGCAGGTGCATTGTAAATGTTGCATCAGGATTGTAGTATAATGTTTTATCAGTATCATTCCTCAATATTTTAAAAAATAAAATATTTCACTTGTCGGAGTGAACGACAAATTCAGCCGAAGCCCTTAATTTCTATTAAAATTAACGTAACGTAATTATAAACATATTACTAACGTAATTACATTTTTTTTAAATAACAAAAGTAGACCACTCAAAATAGATGAGATTACGCATACCAAAGCATATTTTACCGAACAAACAACTTAGTGAGCCGATAATTACAGTAGGTCATGTGTTTTGACTATTGACTGATCTCCAAACGATTTACTCGTGAATCAACACAATCAGCACCGCATTGTCGTAAATGCACTCAACAGTCCAGATTCACAAAGGAATACTCCATTATTCGACCTTGGATGATCACGAGTGATCGATGTATCGATATCGGAAGCCGACCTAATGGCTTACACTGAGAGGTCGCGAGTAAAATGTTTCACATCAAGGGCAGGCGAGATTTTATGGTATGCGTCTACCGCCACTGAGGATTCACTGTGGATGGGGTTATGCGAGACAAGCTATTTGGCGATAAGAAATTCATAGAGATGTTGTTACTTTTCTTTCAAAGCTTTATTTTACTTACTTTATCTTAATTTTAGAGTTTGTAAGTAGTTAGAAGGTAACCCCGAATGGATAGAAATAAGATATTATTAAATGAAAGAAAAAATTTAATAAAATATGACAGATTTGGTTCAGTTTCAGTTTATTGCAAGTTACAGGTTTAATAATAGATGTCAAAGAGTTAAGTTGAGTACAAATGTAATTAGTTATATGTTTATAATATTATTACGATAATCAAAATCATAGTATTGTTATTGTAATTATAATATTATAACTTTGCAATTCCACATTTAATTTTAATAAATTGTACAACTAATAATAGCTTTCATTTTTACTATCGATTAAGTCGTTGACGCCATTTATAATAATAATAAAATCTAAAATAAAATGTTTGAGAACTGTAAAGCATATTTCAAATAGTCACTGTAATTATTTAACAACAGTCTTAATAATTATGTAAACTAATAACAAACAGTTATGTGCAATCCGTTTATCAACCAAGTAATATGAGAAATATAACATTTTGTTTTTTAGTTCAATTGATAGCGCCATAGTTGTAATTTCATTAGTACTCACTGCATAAACCCGTCCACTACAATTAGACGGGTCCATCGTGAATTATATATCGATGAAGCAACACCCAGCCACGACTTGAACGAGAACATCTTCAGATGTGTATCGATATGTAAGCATTAGTATAAATATTGTAATAGTAGCCAAACATTATCAGTACCGATAAGCCCACCGTTTGAACTGGTGTACACTAC
The DNA here is from genome assembly GCA_963921215.1 of Scoparia ambigualis. Taxonomy (NCBI): domain Eukaryota; kingdom Metazoa; phylum Arthropoda; class Insecta; order Lepidoptera; family Crambidae; genus Scoparia; species Scoparia ambigualis. The sequence continues at coordinate 29,885,298 of OY992512.1, read as the reverse complement.
ATTTGCCAAAATGAAATTGGTAAGTCGAAAATGTTTTGGTAGCAAAAATGTATTGGTGAACAAAAAGTTTGAATGCAAAAAAGTTTTAAAAGAAATGGGTTAAGATATAGATTATTGGATTAAGTAATCGGGTCAATCGGGTTAATACATTATTAATCGGACTGTTTGGAAAACTATTTCATTATATTTATTTATCAACTAATATAATTAAGACAGCTTATTAATAAATTATTAAAAACACAATTTTTTAAAATGTGGTAGTTGATCGTCATATACTATTTCAGATAAGGCATCTATTAAGAAGCACCTAAATTGTCAATTTTGTTGTTAAACTTTTTTAAATTAAAATACTATTGTTGGATGATTAACATCGTTATATTTTATCATTTTACTCTAAAAGTTATTAATGTAAAATTGTAAATGCAGTGGTGTAATAAACACTAAATACAATTTGACATTGGAAGAAAATTAATGTGAAACTGGGAGATATATAAATATGATAGGTACTTGTATATTTCACCTAGACATTTAGTATATTCATTAATTATATTCATTTAACCACTATAAATTCCCCATGTACTGCTGTTCCAACAGTGGAACATTTATAGGCTGGTTGACTATAAATTGGTAACATTGGTGTAGCATAAAAGTTGTTTGTCTTTTACAGTGTGACATTGAAAATTGTATTGTCCGTAGCAAACAATACTTATCTGACATTTTTATTGTTTCCAGCTAATCCTCCTCGTTGCCATCACCTGGTCCAGCGCCGCCAAGCTGGACAAAACCTATCTCCCTCCGAGGAGCGCCCAGAGCGCTGGAGGATCGGGCAACTTCCTTCAGACTCCTGTATCGGGCCTTACCTCTGCAGAGTACCAGGGTCAAAATGGAAACGGTTTCGGTCAGAAGGGTAACGGCAACTCTTACTCGCAGAATGGAAACTCATTCTCCCAGAATGGAAACGGTTTCTCTCAGAATGAAAACGCTTACTCTCAGAATGGAAACGGTTTCTCTCAGAATGGAAACGGTTTCTCTCAGAATGGAAACGGTTTCTCCCAGAATGGAAACACTTACTCTCAGAATGAAAACGGCTTCCAGGGTGGTAACGATGAGTACAGTAACGTGAACAGCTTTGATGGTTCCGAAGGTCGACCTGAGCGTGCCCAGGCTGCGTTTGAGAGGAACGCTGCCATCGTTCGCCAGGACAGCCAGAATGACGGAGAGACTTATGCTTATTCTTTCGAAACTGAGAACGGCATCTCCGCTGAGGAGAACGGCGTGGCTACCAACGGAGTGGAAGCTCAGGGCGGTTACTCATACACCGGTGACGATGGTCAGGTCTACAGCATCAGGTAATTTGCTATTTGTAAATGGTGAAACTTTTAATCAAGTGTAGCATTGGATTTTGTTAACGATGATTTAAGGGAAAGGTTTTTTTTAACAATGTGTTTTAGAAGTCTTGAGCCTTAGACACAAGCCTTAAAATTCAAATTAGATAATGTCTTGAAATACTGGTGCTTTTTTGCAAGTATTGTTACTGTTCTCTCTCTCAGCGGGATTTATTCGCACGATTTGTAGCTACTCAGCTTAATAAAATACGTAATATCTATTATTTTATAACATTGATATACGGTAGGGTAACATTATTATCACGTTAGTCCAAATCAATGTCTTAATTTTAGGAAGTAAAGTAAGTAAATAAATTTTAATTGTACCAGTTACATCGTCATGTGCCTTAATTATGTTATCCTACTAATATTATAAACGCGAAAGTTTGTAAGTATGGATGGATGTTTGTTACTCTTTCACGTAAAAACTACTGAATGGATTTGGATGAAATTAGGCATACAGATAGTATATATCCTGCATTAACACATAGAATACTTTTTATTCCGATATTTTTACGGGAACGGGAACCACATGGGTGAAACCGCGAGCAGCCGCTAGTAAGAAATAAATGTATGGGAGAGTTTTGTCATCATTTCGCTATTTATAGTATACTCGTAGTTATTGATGTTTTGCCAATTTAAAAACGTGGTTTTGAAGTCATTACAGGGATAAGGACCTGGTAAGTAATTGTATGCCTAACTGTCTTACTTTATATTTCAGGTACACCGCCGACCAGAACGGCTTCGTTCCTCAGGGTGACCACCTCCCAACTCCCCCACCTGTCCCCGAAGACATTCTGAAGGCTCTGGAACAGAACGCCCGCGACGAAGCTGCCGGAATCTACGACGATGGTAATTTTTCTTGATTTTTAATATAAACCAAAATAGGTTGGAATCAACTAACCATTATTTTCACCAAGCGTGTTTTAAAATCAGCATAACTAACCAGCATAGGTAGTTTCTTAACAAAAGGTAGCCGCCAACATATACCCCAATCTGGATGACTACCACCCTCATATCTATTCCTGCCGCCAGCAATGGTCTTCTACGTTTCGATTTTAAGGATATAATTTTTGTCTAAATGCTAGATATAGAGCAAAATTGTCAACAAACGTCAAAGTGCTTATAAGTAGGTTAATCTGTAGAATTATGTTGATTAAATTTATATTAACTTTAAGTTTTATTATATATATATAAAAGACATTTTGTTAATATTTATTTTTTAAATATAAGCTTTCAAAAATTTTTGGTAATGTATCCGAATGTAAACTCAGGTTGTTTTGTATTTTTGCACAAACTTTATTGGCCTATGTAACATACTTGATGTTCTGTTTAAATGTATTATTATGTGCTGTATGTTTCTCACATTGCAAAAAAAATAACTAAGGCCTCAATTTAATACCTATGATTTGCAAGCATCAATATTTTGATTTGGAAGGCACATTAAGCAATTGACTTTATACGAGTAGTTGGTTTCGTAGTATGGAAGTAGTATGTAGCAGTATGTATGAAGTGTAGCAATATGTACCTATGTATGTAACATTCACATGTATTATGACCCGTTAATTTTAAGTGGGGTTGATCTCCCTATATTGCTATGTCCATAACTTTAATGATACACTCTTAGATTTCATTTTTCCGTTTCAGGCTCCTACAATGAGGCTAAATACAACAGCGGCGACGAATACGAATACGTCAACAACGCGAACTCGAACAACAACTACAACGCTTACAACAGGCAGAACGAGTACCAGGGCGATGACGACTCGGTCGTTACCAACTCTGCCCAGTTCAACGCGCCCAGTCCTGCTTACAGGAACCAGGGTGCCAACGGCCCAGTCGACCAAGAAGTTTCGAATGAAAGCTACAACACAGCTCCTTCTAACCAAGGAGTTTTCAACCGTGGAGCTTCGAACCCAGGTTTCAGCCGAGGAGTTTCAAACCAAGGTTCTTCCAACCAAGGGGTGGAGAAAGCTTACTTGCCTCCTTTTGCTGACCAAAGGAGCTCGGGGCCTGCTTTTGGTAGCAGGACTAGGCAGCAAACCTTCAACACCAGAAACGGATACAATTACTAGACGACTGCTTAAATGTTATTGTTGGATTAAAGATTATTAATTTATGCATATACGTATGTGTTTACATTTTTAAAGTTTTATCCTAATTTCGTAGATGGTAAATTTACCCTTAGCTTCTTTCGTAGTATATCTTAGTAGAATAGATGTCAACATAAATTTAACAATTCCAATGAAGTTACAAGTCAATTAATATTTATATTATGCCAGTAAATTGGGTTTAAAATGGTAAAGACCTCCAACTGGTTTTCCTGTCTGACTTTTCAAAACCAGTAAAATTTTCGACACGAAACCAAACGACGTTTGTAACAAAACTTTAAAATAACAGTTACTTAAAAATATTATAATTCTTTTAAAATAACTATCTATTTATTACAAGTTGTTGTCCATAACATACACACACACACACACACACACACACTCACACACATAAAATCACGACTATTATCCCCGAAGGGTTAGTCAAAGACTAGTCAATGAGGACCGCAAAAGCAGTCTTGTACCATAGTCCACTTTTGACCAAATAGCGACTGCACATGTGCTCAGCGTGACAGGTGGTGAGCCCATCGCTGCTTTATGCTGTTGGAAGTATGTGCAGTCTTTAGACCGTTAGTCGCCTTTTACGACACCCTAGGGAAGAGAAGGGGTGGTAGTATTCTTTCACCGATACGCGACACGGCGATATATTACACATATAAACTAAGTAACTAATTTAAGTATATGTGCAAGATGTGATAGACTACATCAAGACGAAAACCAACTTCCTTCTGAGGGTGGAGCCGCTAGAGTCGCGACACAATGTCAGCTTCAAGGCATTTGTGGTGCGAGTCCCGACATCCAAGCTGGTTGACACCTTTATGAAGGAGGACTTCTGGCCGAAGGGCGTGGTGTACCGGCGTTTTCGCGGGAGATTACCCGACAACATCACCGGAGCAGCACAATATGGTGCTTAATAAATACTAACATAGTTATAAGTTATATACTAACAAAAAATGTTTTATATTGTATGTATGTTAGTCTGTAAGGTATTTATTATATGGGCCTCTCTGTATTTTTACCATCTTGTACATTGTTTGTTGCCTGCAATAAAGATTTATTATTATTATTATATGGCGCCATCTGGGGCACCAGCCACATGCACTTGTGCTTGGATCCATTGCTCTCGAAGAGGTTGTCCAACTTAACGCTGAGCATATTTAATATTGTCTTCTTTTTTAACGACCTCCTTGGTCGAATGGTTTGTACACCGGTTTTCATGGTGTCGCCATCTCTGAGGTCCCGGGTTCGATCCCCGTCGGGCCAATTTAGAAATTATTGTTTTACTAAATTGTCTCGGGTCTGGGTGTTTTCTATGTATAATAAGTATGTATTTGAGCATTTTAAGTATGTTTATCTGTTGTCTAGTAACCACTTAACGAGTTTCTTCGAAGCTTCTCTTTGGCTAGATAATTGGTGTGAGTGTAGGAAAGTTTTATTTATTTATTTTTTTATTTAAAACTGCACCAGTGGTCTGGCCTGGACTCCATTGCCACTTAATATTAGATGGACTCATTTACCGATATGCAAAAATAAAAAGTCAAACAAGAGCTTCTGAATGTTAAAACACGGACAGTGCGTGCAAAATGAACTATATACCTATCAACAAATCTCATCAATAATCTTTACTCGCAAATGTCATAAAACAAAGAAGCAAATTAGACAAATTCTTATTTTTTTCTATAAACATACACTCGGCGCTCGACTGTTATCCCTAAAGTGTTAATATCGAATTTTTCTCTAAATCCTTTATTTGTAACTAAGTCGTTAAGTTTATTGGAATCTTTTGTTTTCACCTGGTTTTACCGAAACTTTATCTAAAATAATATGTTTTACTATCCAAAATCTTATTGCATCTTGTTTGCAAAAGTTTCAGTACCTACTCTCTTAAACTCATGTCATGACATGTCATGTCGTTACATTGATTTTATACATTATTTATTTTAGATAATGTTGCGGTAAAAATAGGTAAAAACAAAAGAATCCAATAAATTTAACGATTTAATTACAAATAACAACAATTTTGTTATACATAAAAGATTTAGAAAAATCTCTTCCAGATCGACTTTTGTTAAACTAATGCTTACAAATGATAGTCATCTGATTCTTACAAATAAATCTTAACATAGCCATACTACATTTAGATAACAACTTAAAATAAATATCGCGGTACAGAGATGACACAGTTGATAGGGTGCGGGCTGCCATAATAATAGTATCACAAAGCGCTTTTGTTCTTTTATAACGCAACGGAGTAAGATTTTCATTCATAAATCACTTAAGGGCAAGTGCTTTCCTAAGATCACTAAATACAATTTGTTTGTTTTTATTTATATTGGCTAACTGTAACACTTAATTTTCGGTGAATAATGAAAGTATATTTTAGTACTAGTTTCGCCTCGCGGCTTGCAAGCGACCGATTCGATCTGTCATTAAAGTTTATATGACGTGCCCTTGCTTATAACAGCACCGATAGTATCATTTGCTTAAGGGCAAACGATTTGGCCTTCCAACTGTATCTGTGCAAAAAATTACGTCCATCAAAAGAGAAGGACAAATTTTACAGTTATGAAAATTAGAAAAGTATAATTTATTTTTTGTGAATGTAATTGTAATGTATAATTTACCAAAAGTATTGTGTGTTTTAAAGTGATGATGGTTTTGGATGATTTTTATTCTAACAACATAGTTTTCAGGTTAATGAAGCAGCAGTTAAGTGATTTTTGCAAATACGAACTTCGAACGTTCCTTTATCTTTTTCAGGATAGTATAATACATTTATTATTTTATAAATAAATACCTACTAAACCTTTGTGGGTAATAAAAGATTCATACACGTAAACAATAAGTCTAAGTTCAGTTAAGATTCATGGTACCTGCTAATTATAATTTTTTGTCACATGTTGGCGCTGTTTGAAACCTATGAACCTACAACGGGCCAGTGTGGGATAGTATGGCATGTCAAATGCATGACCAATATCGCCATGCACAATTCATGTTCATTTGAAGCAGTGGCAACTGCGAGTTGGTGCACTTCGTGCAACAAGAAGTGAGCGGTTACCTATTTAGAAAATAGGCAGTGAACTACACATGTTCACGGGGAAACTCTCCCGAGACACTAGTCTTATGAGTACCGAATGAAGAGCGCCCTTCGGCGGGCACTGATTCGGCGTCAAGACCTAACGCAGATGGTATCCTGCGAGAGTATTTTGCTGGCGCAGGGACGTCTGGCACTTTTTGCATAACCTAAAGGTTAGTCTCAAGGTGCCAGTACAAATAAAATTAGTGATGTAAGCAGAGGGGATGTTCATTTGAAGTAAAAACCTGAGACCAGCATTGAAACTTTTTTTTTATTTACTACGGATAGGCGATTGGCCTTCATCTCATCTGGTGTAAATTCCGTTTAGGCGGAAGGTGTCAGCGTGTGTGGCTATGATATCACTACACTTTCGGAACAGAGCTAACAATGCCATTAACATTGTTGTTCTTTATTTATTATTTTTATTAGTTACACGGGCGATACCCATTTACATAACTAACATACTTACAGCATATAAAATTATCAACATTACTGTAGCATTTACATCTATAAGCATAAAAAAGACCAAATAAATAAGACAATTAAGTATATAAAGTTATTGACAAAAACACAGATAGAATACAATAAAAATTAGTTAAGATGGTGGTAGCTGGCTTCGTGGACCTTACAAGCCCACCACCAACCTAAACCTACTTGTTAAAAAAAAGTTTGAATTAGATTATTTGTCATAGAACAAAGAAGAGCTGTTCCTTAAAAGTTCACAGTTCACGGACCGCAAAATGCAATTACTAAAGACAATACCGATTATCTATCTATCGGCGAGCTATCCACTGATTGTGGTCGTGCGGCCTGCGACCTCACAGTCCGGTGAGCTGAGGAAGGCACTCTTGAAATGTCAGTCATTTGGATTTTAGTGTCAAAGTTTGATGATGAAATGGTATTGATATCTCATTTTTAGTTGGGCAACTAAAACAAATGGATTGTTATGTTTTTTTAGTATTTTTAAAAGCTGTAGCGTGATTAACCGTGTCGACATTAACCTCTCTTTCCTTGGGTGTTGTAAAAGGCGACTAACGGACTAAAGACTTCACATAAATCAAACAGCTTAGAGTGGCGTTGGGCTCACCACCTGTCACGCGATGCTGTCGCTATTTGGTGAAAAGTGGACTATGACGGAGGAATGCTTTTGTGGTCCTCATTGCCTAGTTTTTGACTAACCCTTCGGGGATAAAAGTCATGATTATACAATATGATAGTGGTGGTACTTCTAACCCGTTAAGGCTAAGTACTACATCTAAATTCATCGACAAAAAAATAAATATGCGGTCCAAACCCTCCCCCTATAATTTATGACCATTTTTACTTTATGCGATATCAAAGGTTTCATACGTCGGAGAAACATGAAAAAAATGGCAAACGGTAGCTAATGACACTGGCTAATTAATAAATTACTTTGTTTTGTATGTTTGAGATTATTTTGGTGAGAAAACAAATCATTACTTAATTATTTTGTGATGTAAAATCACTTTTTTATAAGTCCATATTTAATTTTTTTTGTCGATGAATTTAGATGTATTACTTAGCCTTAACAGGTTAGAAGTACCACCCTTATCACATTGTATGTATGTATGTATTTATGTAGCGTGGTGCAGCAATGATTTCATGAAAGTAGTGGCTGAACTAGTGGTGTAGCTTAGAATAATATGCTATCCCTGTGCTATGCAAAGGCCTCCACCATTGAAATCAAGTCTTCGCTACAATAGATGGGTATTGGCTTAAACACAATGTTACACCGAAAACTCTGAAACACTCACACAACTGGGACTTGAACACTTAGGTTTTCATAACACGGCAATAAAAATGACTCAAAGTCAGTATACAATACAAAAGGTACATTTTGCATACGTTGGTAATTTTGGAATTGAAGGATAGTGTCACTCTCAGGTAAAACAGTCGAAACACCACCGCAGACGTGTTGTTCGTATTCACCGGCAGTTATAAGAAAACAATAAACAATAATCGCAAAAGTAAATTTTACCATGATGCTTCGTAATTTGATTTTTCAGTAACTTTGGCAATTTTTAAGAACACACGGTTAACGGGCCAAACACTTAGTCACTTGGCACAACAAAATATACTATTTACTTAGGATTAACGTGTCAGTCGTAATATGCGTAGATGTCTTTTATACTATACATTATGAAAATAAGTTTTAAGCCCTTTCTTTACCTAAATTGATATATTTTGCTAATCGCTAATTCTATCTTAAGATTCCGGATATATTGTATATTTCAAGTCTTTAACAGTTATGCTTTGTTCAGTAACAGTATATAATGACTTATATGAGTATACCGCTACTGAACAAAAACAGTCATAATCTGAATGTGTTTTAGAACTTGTTTGGTAAATCTGGCTTAACAGTGCGCTCTGGCCGGGTAATGAGAAGTTAATGGGCTGATGATGATGATGATCAGCGTTTTGAGTAGGTGTAAGAGTTAAATATGGTGTTCTTTGCTATCAATTAGACAATAATGGATTTAGTCACAGAACAATTGGGCGCACATCTTCGGGTTTGTCGTCACTTAATCATCAGGAGATATGAAGGAAGAACGCATATCTGTTAAGGAATTTACATAATATAAAATATAAGTCCGGAATATTAAGATAGAATTAGCGATTAACAAAATATATCAAATGTGGTAAAATAGGCTTAAAACTCTCTTTCATAATGCATAGTATAAAAGACATCAACGCATATTACGACTGACGCGTTAAAGTGTACCTAGTATTTTTTGTTAATATTTTTATTCAAATACAGTTAAATGACAAGCGCTTTTGAATCGTCCTTTATTGTGTACATCGACCTTCATAATACGTTTTACGTTACGTTACTTGCGCCCGTTCTTCCACACACCACCACAGCTAAAAGACTTCTTGAATTCGGGTGCCCATCCATCTAAATAAAGAAGTAAAATAAAGTTTAGACGATTCAAAATGCTTATTTTAAGTTTAATGAATAAATAAATTTTGATTTGATTTGATTTTCTTTTATTTATCAGTAAATCCGCGTTTTCCATTTTACTTGTTATTTGTATTAAATCGTGCTCTTTCATGTAGTGAACGCTTAAACAAACATACAAAGCACTTATAACCAAAGACAGTTCAAAGAAGCCTCTGTAAAAATACCTTGATAGATTAATTAACAACATACAGTCAACGAACTGAGATAATTAGGTATTCTAAACCATTCGTCGCGCTAGTCAGTGCATACACTTTCTGTCCGTTATGTCATCTAGGCTAATTCCTTGCGTTTGTCACCAGCAATCATGCACTGCTGGCCATACAAATGTCAAGGTTGGATAATTTCCATCTCATGATCAGTCGTGGACCTGACATGATGAAATAACAAAAATAACCACTCTTAATAACTTGTTTAAGCGTTTGACAGCAACAATTAGTGTTTTGTCACGCTGGGATATCTGTCACGTCCGTGCGTACACCCAAATAGTTATTAGACGTTAATTTTAAGGATGGTATAAATAACGATTTTTGTTTTGAATGATCACACATCTCAAGTGAATCCTCAATTGGAAACATCGTTCGAGATGAAGGGGTTTCTGGTCGGTACTAGCTCTATACTTTTAGTGATACGCAGTGTACGGTGAAAAAAAATTAACAAATGAAAGTGATAGTGTTTCAGTGACAATAGTTTGCGTACAATGGAAATGAATCGTTACTAACTTCTTACAGAGTGAAAGTGTTACTGAGAATTAAATATCGTGTTTTCCTTTTCAGATATTTATGTTCTTGAGCTATGCTAGCTCGGACAAACTGGATTTAACGTATCTTCCACCTCCCGGTTCCCAGTATGCTGGAGGAAGACCTGAAGATATCCAAACTCCTCTGGAGTATCCAAAGGAAACCTATCCAACCACCACAAGGCAGCAGTCAACATCATTTGGATCGGATCTAACAAACCCTGACGACCATAAGGTTACCATTGGCATTGATAGAGGTTTACCATCACCCGTTCAGAACAACTTTGCACCTCAAGGGCAAAAAGGAACATTTGACAACTATCCCAACTCCTACAAAGTACCAACAACTACAATCTCGTATGCCTTTACTCAGACAACGACTCATCCACCTTCAGAAAGTTATGATACCACCATTAGTCCAATTAATCAAATAACGGGCCGCCCCATTTCTGACAATTTTAATGTCATACCTCAAGAACCTGGTCAGGTTTATCAAGATTCAGTCAATCCGATACGACCGAATACATTCGGTGATCAGCAAACTGTTAATCAATTTGGTAGTTTACAGAGTACAATAGCATTAACGCCTGGCTCAGTCGCACCTTTTCCTGGATCTATGATATCATCTCAAACTCCTTACGGTCAAATGTACGTAAGACAAAACAATGCTGGTCAACCGCAGTTCCAGCAAGGATTCCAACAATCGAATCAACAATCGAATCCTGCAAGAATACCAGGATTGGCTTCACAGACACCATTTACACAAACTCATTCTTCCAGAAATCATAGCTCAGTCGATGGCTACGTAAATCAACCAGGGTTTGCTTTGTCTACTGAAATGCCACAAAGAATTATTTCTGATCTTATTCCGGATGTCACGTATGGTGGCAACGTGAACAATTTCCAAAGAACGACAAGTCCATCAGCTGATACTTTCCAAAAGAATATTTTAAATCAACGACCAAATGTATTTCGCCCTGATACCAAAGTTGTAGATACCCAAAATCAATACACAACCGCTAACCGAGTTCCTCAACCCCAGTTTTCTGGATATTCAAGTTCCGATTTTAGAGGAGTACAAGGAACAGCTGGAGATGATTTGTCAAAACCACATCAGCAATTGTCTACAGTACCCTCTACAATATCAGCTCAAAGACTTGGTAACCAACAGTTTCCTTCAAGTTCATTACGCCCAGGAAGCCTGAGACCAGACTATCAAGAAACCACTAACCAAGGAAGCGTTGCTTCTACAATATACAATAATCGCCCTGAAAGACCGCAAGCCGACGCTGATAGACATGCTACTATTCTCAACTACACAAACGTCATAACTCCTGAAGGCTTTGCTTACTCATTTGACACATCAAATGGGATTCACGCTGACGAAAGTGGAACAGCTACGGATGGAGTGAAAGCCAAAGGATCATACTCATATACTGGTGATGATGGTAAACTTTACAGTGTCGTTTATACTGCCGATGAAAATGGTTTTCAACCACACGGTGATCATCTGCCTACACCTCCACCGATCCCTGAAGCAATCCAAAGAATCATAGAAATGGTCAAAAAAGAGGAAGAAGCTGGCATAGTTCATGATGGTAAGTTTATAAACAACCGCCTAAAAATGAAGTTTAATTAAATTAAATTTTATAATTTATTCTTTTTGCATTTGCATATTGTGATTAAAGTATATACTTATTTTGATGTACACATTTTTTATAGGTTCTTATGATGACACGAAGTATGGAGAGAAGATGTACCGTCGTCGCCCGGTAAGCCACTATCCCCAAGGTTCAAATAAGTTGATAACCAATGGCGCTGATATTTCAAATGAAGAAAACTATGACTTTTCAAAAGAAAACATTAGAAAACAATCGCAACTTCAGTCTGGTCTTAAGAAGCCCATAGGAAGCGAATCAGCTTCTTATAATAATGATTTTATTGACTCACAAAATGGTCAAATTGAAGACATGTTACGAAAACCAGCTAGTGGAATTTCCAAATTACGTCCAAGTAATCGCATCTCTGAACAAAACTTTTTGGTCGGTAACGATTATAATGGAGCTGACTTTCGGAAAAAACAACCGTTAATAAAAGTCACGTCAGATCGTCCTTCAACAGTAATAGGTAAAAATCAAAATACACTTGATACTTTAAATGAAGGAAACATCAGAGAGCAAGCTAACACCAGAAGGCCGACAGGAAACAAAGCTGCTTATCAATATCCTATTCAACAAGATACAATTAACCAAACTGGCGCTAAGGAAAACCGATTTGAAAACAATGATCGATTACGACGCCCAACTGTGACCCAAAAACAACGTGAGAACGGTCGAACACCAGCATCCAACAATGAAAACAGTAAACATGTAAATAATTACGAAGATAAAGAATTCATTGGACATCCTTTTGGTGGTGTAGAGAAAGAAAATGTTGAAAATAACTATGGAAGTCGTCAAGACGGACTTAGACACCCTTCAAACAAGTTTTCTTTAGAGCATTTAACTGATCAGTCATTAATTGATAAAGATGGATTTGAAAGACCTAAAACCTATAATAGAAATAAAAACGTAAACAAAGTTAATAGTGGAAATAAACGCAAAAATTATAACGTTCCAATAAAATATATTGAAGAAGAAGAAGAAAGTACCGAGTACACTTCTACAAAAGACTATTATGGAGGAACTAGCAAAGCCCCATCATATCGACCCAGACTTGAAAATAGCCCAGCCCTAAAGATGACACTTCAAGAACAAACCTTGACTACTAAACGGCGACCAGCACGTCCAGGCTTAAGAGTTGAGGAAAACGTCACTGAAGAAAACAGTGGGTCCATTGCTGATATAAGTGAGGTTTATGAAGTTGATGAAAAAAATGATAATAACGAGGATTCGTATACGACACCAGTGTATCAAGCAACAGATGATGGTTATGAAGTATATGATGGGCTCAAACAATCTAACTCGCAAAAAGTAGGCAAAAGACCATTAACAAAATATTCTGGTTCACATGATATAATTCAACACACCCAGGCACCTTATCATGATAAGCCTGCAGATGAGCGGTTCATTGATAACATCAACTCACAATATTATGGTCAAAAACTTGTAAATAGACCTTCTAATACGAGGGATCGTACTGATCTTACAGAAAATAAACAAACTATTAAACAGTTATCTAATAATACTGGCTACATGTACATTCCTCCGAGAAATAGGTTAACTTATGACGAAGGAAATAAATTACCCACTCAATTAACAACCGCTGCACCATTTCCCACTACCAGAAAAACATTTTACCAAACAGCAAATAATAGGAATGGAGATGGTACTATTAAACCCTTTATGACTCTTAATGTTAAACGCGTTAATAACAAGAACACTGAAGAAGACTATGACGAAGAAACAATTCCCAAAAATGAAGAGTTACCTCAGAAGCAACGTTACGAAGACCTGAACAGTGATGTTGATGTTGAGTATACAACTCCTGATCAAATTTTCAGCGACGAAATTGTATCAACTAGCCGACCAATGATGCAGCCAACGGTAAACTTTAATTACCCAAATCCTAGAATACCAGAAAGCAATGGACAATATTTTAATGAAAACACTTCTTTACGACCTGTAAAACCTTCTCAGGAAAAGTACTTTGGAAAAGAGTCAAGTAACAGAACACCTTTTGAAGGAATACCTTCCACCACTCCTTTATCATCACCTGAAAGACCTACGTACTACAAAACTACACCGCAAGGGGTAATAATACACGAAGAACAGAATGTATATAACACTGAAGGTAATACAGTTCAAAAACAACCTAATAACATTGTTGCTTACCCTACAACTCCCTTGCCTTCGGAAGATCAGCACAACGAGCAATATTATAACGAAAAAACTTCAGTTGGGCCTCTAAAACCTTCTCAGCAAACGTACACTGGAAAAGATTATAGTAACAAGATACCTTTTGGTGGGATAACATCTACTACTTCTCTACCATCACCTATAAGACCTACTTACTATAAAACTACACCGCAAGAAGTCATTATACCTGGGCAGCAAAATGTATATAACCCTGAAGGTAACTATAATCAAAAAATAACTAACAACAATGTTGCTTACTCTACAACTCCACTGCCTTCGGAAAGTCAAACTTTTGATAGATCCCATCCAGATGGTCAACATCAAACGACATACTCTTATCGACCTGTTGGACCCACTAGCCCTTCATTTGGATATAAGGATGAAAAACTAGCATCTCGTCTACCTACTCTAGGACCATCTGGTGGTCCAACTTTAGGTCCATATGTTGATCCAACAATACCTCAAGTAGATCCCAACAGTCTTACAGAGAGTGTTAAATATGGAAGCCGTCTACCAACTACAACTTACCGACCAAACTATCCTATAAGTAGTAGGGATGAAACCTCATTCCTAAAACCTGGAGTACAAGTCGATGGTCTAGGCAGACCCATCGTGAAGTCTGACCAAAGAGGTTATAATCAACAATATGTCAGTGGCACTGAAGATAATGTCCCTGTTGGCAATCAAGACTCGAAGTATAACCTGCACCAAAACATCAGTGGAATCAACAAACCAGTTTTTGACAAGAACATAGACAGTCAATACTATCAACAATCAACTGAAGGAGTAATAGGGGAGGATTTCAGTGGACCCAAACAACAACAGAGATTCGACCCCAAGCTTGGCTATTACTATTAACGAAACATACGATTTATTAAATAATTTATTTATAATTATACGACAATGTTATTGTATTGATAGTTTTAAAGATCAATAAAAATAAATTGCAAACCGAATTAGTTCTTTTTGTTTAGTATTTTATCATAGTATCTTCCATGTTTTTAATTAAAAGTTATGTAAAAGACGTAAGTTCTATTCCCACCTGAGATTAGTTTCTTTCCTTTTTATCCATGTCGCGTAGCGGTGAAAGGATACTACCACCCCGTCTCTTCCCTTGGGTATCGTAAAAGACGAATAACGGACTAAAGACTGCACATACATCCAACTGCATAGAGCGGCAATTGGCTAACCACCTGTCCTGCTGAACACATGTGCAGTCGCCATTAGGTGAAAAGTGGACTATGGCAGAGGACTGCGGTCCTCATTGCCTAGTCTCTGACTAACCCTTCGGGGATAATAGTCGTGATTATATGTATGTATGGAATGATGATGGGCATTTCACTATGGGGGCTGGGCGTAAAACCAACAGAAACTAAACCTCTTGTAATGTATAGTATACCATGTCTAAATAACGTCCACATGTTTTTTAATGTTCAATATAGCCGGGGTTGTGGTGAACCGAAGAAAAACAAATCGGTAAATTAAAACACAAAATATGTATATTTTTGTTATTTTATGTAAATCCGTAAGTTAGTACGTTTATTGGCATAGAAGAATAAAAATAAGAGAGCAAATTGCTATGAAACTTGGCTGCCAGACCCACACTAAACTAAGGGGCCGTCCGCTTGAAGGGGGGGGGGGGGGGGATGGGTTCGGCAAAAATCACGAAATATCACAAGGGGGAGGGGGGGTGTAGTAAGATATCACGTTTATTTATTTTTTCGCCAAAAGCGCTATTTCTAAACCGAAAGCGACGTATAGTGTGACCTTGACTCGCCGTTGTAAAAAAAAACAACCTGCAACCTTTCTGTCCAGACATTTTTATCATGGTCCTTAATTTTCTATAACAAAAATTTGATTATATTTTATAAGTACCTGTATT
The DNA here is from genome assembly GCA_963921215.1 of Scoparia ambigualis. NCBI lineage: Eukaryota > Metazoa > Arthropoda > Insecta > Lepidoptera > Crambidae > Scoparia > Scoparia ambigualis. The sequence goes on along the minus strand of OY992512.1, from coordinate 29,869,268 downwards.
TAAAGATAATATTAAGGTACTAAAAATACACGTGATTGTGGAGAGGAGGGGGGGGGGGATCACCAAGGGGGATGGGGGGTTTAAAAAATGCTAAAACATCACGTGATTAATGGACGGCCAACCAACCAAACCCCACCAGAAAAGAAGAAGACATTTATTATCACAGATAACCCCCAATTAAACTATCTTTACATTTTTAAAACTTAACACAGTTCTAGCCCTTGGTGATTCACCTTGCTTGTTTTATTTTACTTAAAAAAACAGAAATAGGCCATTATAATTTTTTTATAATTTAATTTTTTTTATGTTTAATGGCGCGCACGATTTATGCTTTAGCCAAGGCAAAAATGGACTGCCATGGAGAAGTAAAGTTTATAAGCTCCACAGACTTTAGGTTGCTAAATTGATTTGACATATTTTTGACATTATATTGATTATGGTTAATTTATAGTATATTAATTTTGTATTTTTATTGTAATACTAATATAATTGGTTTTTGACAATTTGGAGTACCTATTAATTTTGTATTTTGTATGTAATTAGAATAGTCATTGTTATCTAGAAAATAAAAATGTTAAAGATATTTGCATGCTACATTATCAGCTGAGAAAGAGAAGAAAAGTAGAATAAGACCAAAAATGTACCTTTCTCAAACGCAAATTAAATATTTCATTTCATTTCATTTTATTAATGTCGCCCAGGTGAGTCCAGGTGGTAGATTCCTGTACTAGGCCGTCTAGGTGGCTACCACGCAGTATCACCGTAAACCGTCACCGTTGTTTCGGGGAAAGGGGACTGTAGCTAGTGTAATTACTGCGTATATGAGACCTAACAACTCTCGTCCTGGTGTGGCAGGCACAGTACAGAACATTCACTGTTTGGCACCGCAGATGTCCCGGGGCAAACGTGGCACTAACCATCAGGTTCATGATCTGCTCGTCCCGGGTACATATTGAAATAAAATAAATTTTAGATTTCTACTTACTTGTACCAAAGCATGTGGCGGCTCAGGAATATTTTCCTCCAACACGTGTCGCCTAGCTAATGGTTCTTGACGTGAATTAGTCGATAAACAAAACCATACATTTCATCTGCATGTTTTAAAAATATAACATTAATATAGACGTAGAAAACATTGAACAATCGTCCAAATATTAGAGATTTTTCGATTACCTATGTCTCAATTCTCCGGTGACTTTGACACTTATTGTCATACAATTTTTTCTTAACATTATTAATGTACTTACAAGAAAAAAAAGCTTTCTTTTTAAGTAAAACTAACCCTGTTGGACTTACGCCCATTTTGACTCATCATTCTTTAATGCACCTAAAATAGAATCTCGATCTCAGTATTTTCCGTGATAGAAAGTTTCATTTGAATTCGTTCAGATTTTTATAAAAATGTTATCATGAAAAGTTTTTGCAAGAAGGGGTAGTGGCCCGACCAGTAAGATGGAAGAAATTTATTTGAAATTTTTGGCTCCTCCGTACTTTACATTAAGGGGAGGTATTTCGAGCGCTTCTCTCTCGCTCTCTCGTCGGTACGACGGTAAGGGACGGGTATAACAGCAAAACGGTACGAAAAGGCGCGTTTTATATTTAAAAAACTGATAGATGTAATAAAAAACGATCGGTTATAATACCTCAAGTTATCTATAAACTTCATTTTGGTAAATAACTAATATATCAAATCACTTATTTTAAGAATAAAACCTAGAAAAGAAGATAAAATGACACAAAAATATGTAACATTGTGAATTTATTCTATCAAGCCAACTTTATCAAATCGCGTTTCCATCGGGTATATTCTACAGAATAAAGCCTCAACAATATTCATAATTTTGGCAGATTTTAATTTTAGTGTTTACTACTTCAAAAATTAATTCTAAGGACGTGTTATTTCAATTTTTCACTACACAACACCTAGCCTTAAGCGGTTGCATGGTCTCCGTTGTTGTTTCTTAATAGTCGTTAAAACCCACGAACTCGTATTAGGCCAGCTTGGGATATGGGATAATCTCACCTTGTGATATTATTGTTATGAAGGGAAGGTCCAACAATGGGACGTTTATGAGTTTTCATGAGAAGGTCAAAAGTTGGAATGTAGATAAGATTTTTATTTTAATAATAAACAATATAAGTAGGTAGGTACATAACTAATACTAATGTTAAATACTATTGAACTATTGAAGTTCACTTATGTGCTTTAGCATCTAAAGTTTAAATTAATGACGCCAGTGTTTACCAAGAACACTAGAAAGACTATGACGAAGAAACAATTCCCAAAAAAGAATAGGTACCTCAGAAGCAACGAAAACTATAAAAAATATATTATTAATTTTTAAAAATATTAATAAATTCTGCTATGGACTGTGTGTGGCTGCTGCTTAATATTAAAGGAACCCACCTCTTCCCTTGGGCGACTAACGGACTAAAAGTTGCTCATACATTTAAAAGCATATAGCGGCGACGGGCTCACCACCTGTCATGCTGAGCACACGTGTAGTTGTTATTAGGGGAACCGTGAAGTGAAAATGTAAGTACTGCTTTTGTGGTCCTCATTGTCTAGTCTCTGACTAAACATGGGGTTATTAGACCTAAGTATTTAACGTATGTAGGTACCTATGTACAATAAATTCTTTGACTACTACTAGAAAATATAAATTTAGAAAGATTTATCATTGTTAAACTAAAAGTTTTGATTAACGCCATCTACAACATTGTCTTGAAAGTAAACTGTCGATCGCTGCTAAAAAAAATCGTATCAGCATGCCTTTGGTGGTGTACGTAGTCGATCAAATAGTTCGGTACCTAGTTAATAGATGGCGTTCTTGCCAATCTGTCAATATGATTGATGAGCGCATTCAGAAAAGCTAGCGAATTCAAAAAAGATTATTACTTTACGGCCTACAATAAAAAATAAATCAATCAAGACCATGTAAGTTAATGAAATGTTAAGATTAACGTAATGTTAGTTTTTGTGCGTCTGACTTTTTGCCGGACTTTAATGGCTCGTGGGTCAGAGGGTACCCGGATTTGGTTCTCGATCCATATTCATGGTCACGTCCAAGGTTAGATCATCAAGGACGTCAAAATCAAGAAGTTAATAATTACTAATTGCCTACGGAGAGATATAAAAGTTGTCTATATCTCTATCTACTTTGTTATAAAACAGTAAAGTTTATAGCAAATTCGAACTATCTCCTTCGACTTCCGTGCCCTCTCTACCTCACCTGACTGATGTTACGCATGGCGGAATACTAAACAGTCAACCACAATTCAACCGAAATTCCTAACCGCTGGATAGTCTGGATATTTTATTTATCGCTGTCGACAGACGGAACAAAATAGTTTTCAAATTAATTATAATGAAATAAGGTGACAAACTAGGATAAAACGATGGTAGCTAATATTTGGACAAGCCTAAATCTACCAACTAAACCCGAGTAGGTAGAATAAAAATCAAACTCGTAACCACTGTGATCGAAACCAGCGCGGCGTACCTACTCATATCTAGGCGGTTCTAAAAATTAACAATTACATTCTTTGCACCGCATTGCACTGTCGACCATTCGCATGATGCACTTGTGCAGTCGGCCTTCAAAGTCAAAGTCAAATTATTTATTCAATGTAAACCTTTATAGGCACTTATTGACGTCAATACTAATAATAATAAAAAAACAGTTAACTAACTTGTAGTTAAGACTTAACAACTAATCTAACTAACTAACTATAGTCTGTGCCAGACAAACGCACATCGCTACCCCTGTACCACTGCACGCCAAAACAGAATCGCCTTCTTAGGAAGCTTTAACATTTTAGTACCAACTCGCTCAAAGACAAAGACTTTTTATTTCGCTTGAAATATGGTAGGTAAATAAGTGGTCTTAATTAAAAATAAGGTTCATAGGAACTATCGATTTCGTGCAACCATTATGTATGAAAGCAGTAGTTGGTATAACATGGTACTAAATTAAGCAAGCTTTGAGGCCGAACCTCCTATATTACTACGTATTTTTTTTTTTTTTTTTTATAAAAGAGGGAGGCAAACGAGCAGGCGGGTCACCTGATGGAGAGTAATCACCGCCGCCCATGGACACCCACCCGCAAAACCAGAGGAATCGCAGACGCGTTGCCGACCTTTAATGGAGGAATAGGTTTAAGGAAGGAATAGGAATTGGGAGGAGGGGGGAAGGGCCTCCGGAACCCTCACTGATCGGACGAAACACAACAGCACCAAGTGCCATTATTTCACGCCGAATATTAGTGAGAGGGTGGTATTACGCCGGGCGAGCCGGCCCAATGTGTGCTGCAACGCAGCGTGGCTCTACCACTCAGTTGGTGTCACTCATTTAGCACCACCCAGGGATCACGTGTAGGGTCTCAAGGGTAAACCTACGGACGCGAGCAACTTTGACCCCCAAAACGTATGTGTTCTGTGGTGATGTTTGTTACGTATTATTGTACAGAGGCTGTTTATACGTTTTTTTTTTCATAATCAGCTTAGAAACGTCCCACTGCTGGGCACAGGCCTTTACACATGGACAACAAATGTGTAGATTTTTCAATAACCCTCCATGTGAAACTGTGAACCTAATGCGATCTGATGCAAATTATGAACAGCTGATTTTTTTCCGCACTTTCAAAGTTGCTCCCACATAAATTAATAGTTGTTTATTGCACTTATAAGGATGTACAGTCGCGAGACTAATAAATCATAATAATAAACTTTCCTACATTCACACCAATTATCTAGCCCAAGAGAAGCTTCGTTATGAAACTCGTTTAATGATTACTAGACAACGGATAAACCTCCTTAAAATACTTAAATACATACTTATTAAACATAGAAAACACCCAGACTCGAGACAATTTAGAAAAACAATAATTTCTAAATTGTCCCGACCGGGGATCGAACTCGGGAATCCAGAGATGGCGACACTATGAAAACCGGTGTACAAACCACTCGACCAAAGAGGTCGTCATAATAGAATAAATACCTATTACAAAACACTCTTACATACATACAAACATATAATCACGACTATTATCCCCGAAGGGTTAGTCAGAGACTAGGCAATGAGGACTGCAAAAGCAGTCCTCTACCATAGTCCACTTTTCATCAAATAGCAACAGCACATGTGCTCACGACACGGCCGATATTATTAAGGTGATACTGCTTTTCAATTTTTAGTTCTAGGGTCAACAAAATAACCTTGATATTTTGATATCAATAGATCTTACTAACATTGTACTAACCGATTTTGTAATTTGAATCAGTACCTTCTTTAAGTTCAGTTCTTTGTCTTAACAATGAAATCTTTTGTGTGTTACATTGAAGTGTTGGACATGAATGGACTTCAAAAAATTTGACAATTAGAAGGTAAGTAAGATGTATCTTTTGTTGAGATTTATAAAATGATTTTTAATAATGAATTAAATCGAAAGTCAAAGGTTTTTATGCCATTATCTGTAAGAAAGTTAATCGCTTCTGTTTTCCAATTTAGGTCACCACAGGTTGGATACATCGACATCAGCCAAAAGACATCCACTGCTGGACAAAGCCCGCATCCAGCGGCTACCCGCGACCTTAACTAGATCGTTCGTCGTCCTTTTTGGAAGCCTGCTACTTGGTTGGGTAGAAACCTTAACAAAATGGCGAAATTAATACCGTAGTTGTATTTTGACGCCCTCCATGGTCGAGTGGTTAGCTTGTAGGTTCTGGCGTCGCGCCAACTCTGACGTCCTGGGTTCAATCCTGGTCGGGTAAATTTATACAGAAGTATCTGTTTATCTCAATTGATTTCGGGTTTTCTATGTATAATAATTATGATGATAAGTATAAGTAAGATCGCAAAACGAACGTCTTAGTCGTTGCGCTATCGAGCTCTTAAGAGGAAACACTACGTCGAAGCGGCATGCAAAATACTCATACAAAACACAGAAAAACGACATTTCGTAGTCCCCTGTTTGCTCCTTCAGAACTGGACTAATTTTTATTACTTTTTCAGCATCGGTTAAAGAAAGAGATTTTCTATATCTGTATGTTTGATTTTTTTTTAAACAGCCACTTATAGTATCTGAAGACTCCTGAAAACGGAGTGATTTCGCAAAATTTTGAAGGCTCCTATTAAATAAATGACTTAATGCAAAAAATCAAACTTACAGACATAGAAAATCTATATTTTTTAACCTTTGCTGAAAAAGTAATTAAAATTGGTCCAGTTCTGAAGGAGGAAACAAGGGACTATGAAACGTCGTTTTTCTGTGTTTTGTTTGCGAATTTTGCATGCCACTTCGTTGTAGTGTTTCCTCTTAAAGCTTGCCCTTTTAATGAATATGCCTGAGAGTATTTCCTTCAAACTGTGGCCAATCTTCTTTATTGGTCAATTTGCCAAATAAGAGTCTATGCAAATGTGATAAGCCTTAAGATAAGCCTAGTTTAGACTATTAAGATGGCAAGTGCCATTAAGTGACTACTTCAGTGTGGTCCATTAAAATTCTATGACTAAATAAGTAATACCGTCGTTCAATCGTTTTCTGTGCTTCGTATAGTCCACCTAAGAAAAATGGCAAATTGAGGTTTTTTTTTGTAACAGGTAAGCACTTGTCCTTCATCTCACCTGATGGTAAGTGACGATAAGACCGAAGGTGGAAGCGCGCTTTACTCGAAGTCCTCCACCACTGAGGAACAGATAAGATATTATACTGTCGAAACAAAATGTGGCGCCAGACTTTAGATAAGATGGTGGCGTCTAGCCACCATCTTCTCTAAAGTCGGACTTATCTTTTTTAGTATCACGGACCAAAACTAAATGTCATTGTACTAACATTCTGTGACTCAGCCAATGTACTTATGATATTAGTCGGGACCACAACACAAACTTCGTTTAAGTTCAAGTTGAAGCAATCACATTAGATTGCCATGTTCCTGATCCATTTTCAGATAAGTACAAAATTAAGTTGTTGCCTTATTTGACTGAGAACAATGAACATGACCTTTCATCATGTTATCGGTATTCAGATGTTGATAAAGTTTGCTTCGGAAGGCACGTGAAGCCGTTGGCCTTGGTTGTTGTCGTATGGCAGTCGCTAAAACCCACCAACCCGCATTGGGCCAGCGCTGTGGGTTATGGCCGAATCTTCCTACGTGCTTGTTGTTTATTTATTTCATTTAAACATGCTTGCTTACAGAATATCCAACACGCAGGCACGTTACACAACTAAAACATTATGGAGTACACATAGAAATCGATCGATCAATTAAAAACAATAAAATTAACTTATTAGAATTAAAACATTAATAGAAAAAATAATCATAATAATATAATAATAATAATAATAATAATAATAATTCTTTATTAAATAACACTTTACACAAACAATGCATGAACTGATCCCATATAAGGTTTTACCCCGTGTTATGAGATACAGGCTCCTCCTAAAAATACTTTTAGATCTAGTGTAATTTAATGTTAGCACAATGGACATGAGAGAAAAAAAGAAAAAAAAAATGAACTAGGAAAGGTAAATTAAACAAGGTACAAAACAAAATATTACCTACCAATGCTTACGAAACATGGTAATTATTCTATGAATCATTAATACAAAAAACATATATACGTGTGTGTGTTCGTGTGTGTGTGTGTGTGTGGGGGGTGTGTGTGTGTGTGTGTATATGGGTTTGGGGGTGTGTGTGTGAGTGCGTGAGTGTGTGTGTCTGTGCGTGTGTCTATGCGTGGTTCGTGCATGTAAGTTTCAGGATAAACAAGTAAATTTGTGAATAAGCTCTTCTACATTGTCATATTTTAATTGTTCTAACCATTTTATTATTATTTCCTTAAATTTACTTTTACTGAACTGTGTAATGTTTCTATTTGATGAGAGTACCTCGTTGTAAAAGCGAGGTGCAATGTTAATAAAATTACGTTTCATTAGTGTTGATCGACCTGTGGGAGTTTTATATCTTAGGACTCTTTTTTTTGCTAGTATAGTATGTGGGACTATTTTACAATGAAACCTGCACAGTGTAAGCAAAACGTACAGCTTTCGGACTGGGAGAACCCCCGCCTGCTGATACAGTTGCTCTGTTGAGAACTGGTAGGGAAGACCCAACGCGACTTTTAGAATGGCTCTTTGAGCTCTTTCGAGCTGAATCATGTGCACCTTTGCAGCATTTCCCCAAACACATATGCAGTAAGTAAGTATGCATTGACAAAGGGCTTTGTATGTTGAGATAAGTAAACTGTGATCTGCTGCGATACGTAGTTGCTTGAATGCAAAGATAAGTTTACGAACTTTGGCTGACAACACACTAAGGTGGGGTCTCCATTGGAGATTGTCGTCCACGGTAACACCTAGATATCTAAGAGATGGTACGCGGGAGAGAGTTGGACAGCTGCAATTTGACTGTACATTAAAAATATAACATCAATAATTATAACAAAAAATAACACGATAACAATATAAAAATTAAAAGAATTAAAAGATATGTAAATAATTTCATTAAATGTCAAGGAAGTATCTGAGCCAAGAAACTGTCGAGATACTGCCAATAATCGTCCTAATCCATCGCGGAACAGATCAAGATCATTACATTGAGCGAGCACGTCACCGATCAGGCGCAGCGCCCGCATCGTGGGTGCATGAGCGGCGTGTTGGTTCGCGTGATAGGCCTGCGCCACCGGGCGCCACCGGGCCCTCCGCGTCATACACCATGCGCGCAGGCACAGAGGCACAATCTCTAAAGCACAATTAGGCAATCCACCCTATGGTAAATCATGGCAACGTAGTGTGATACGAGAAGCAGTTTCCTCCTAAAAGCGAGCGTATCGAGGCCTACCATACCGGACACAAACAGGGGAGGGTATAAAAACCGATCAAGTGCGAGTCAGACTCGCCCATGAAGGGTTCCGTAGCAGCAAGTAATATCATATACAAGTTCTTGTAGTTCGTTGTAACTTTGATCGATGTTTTAATAATAGTGTAATTTTTCAAAATTAATTAATATATGACGTATTAAAAAAAACTACTTACTAGATTTCGCTCAAACCAATTTTCGGTGGAATTTGCATGGTAATGTTTTATCATTCTCTTATTTTAGAAGTTACAGCAGGGGGGGGGGGGGACCATTTTACCACTTTTGAAGTGTCTCTCGCGCAACTATTCACTTTAGAAAAAAATTGTGTGCAAATCTTAATGCGGTTCACAGAATACATCTACTTATCAAGTTTCAACAGTATAGTTCTTATAGTTTCGGAAAAAAGTGGCTGTGACATACGGACGGACAGGCAGACATGACGAATCCATAAGGATTCCGTTTTGTGCCATTTGTCTACCGAACCCCAAAAATGGCTAATATCCAAAATTGTTTAAATTCTTTCATGTGGAAGTCTGTGTCCAACAGTGGTTCTTTTATAGGCTGATGATGAGTAGGGAATAACCCTTGACAACGGCTTAAATTGTAGTCCTTCGTACCTTCCGCAGCACGAAGGATTTAAAGTTTTCACTTGGTCACCCATCCAAAACCCGCCTTCACGAAAGTTGCTTAACATTCACGATCGTAACTCGCACGCACTGGCTACTGCAAATAAGTCAATCAACTATTGACTTACCATTGTTGCTCCTTTTAAGCACTACCACGACATAATGCTCAAAGAAGTCACTCATTGAGAAGTCGTAAATAAAGTTGAAAGCTTGACTTTTTGACAAAGAGACGCTGTGCAACAATGAAACAAGGCTTTTGCAGGCAAATAAGTCAATGAGCATACTATATGATAATATTATCTAATATTTTTTATCACACTTATCTAAATTTTAATTTTCATTTATTTAGACGTCTAACGGACTAAAGACGGACGAAGCACATACATCCAATAGCTTAGAGCGGCGATGAGCTCACCACCTCTCACGCTGGGCACATGACAATGTGCAGTCGCTATTTGGTGAAAAGTGGACTATGGCAGAGGTATCTATGGTAGGTATGTCAGAGGAGGAGAGGAAAATAGTTGTGAATATTGTAATGAATAATTATGAATAATTTATAAAATAATGGATTTTTGACATTGTTAATGATAGAACTATTTTTGATTTTAGTAATTAGATTGAACATTTGAGGAGTGTCTGTTCAAAAGGTCCTATTTCCGTGATAAACAAATTTTACAAGAAACCATAAAAAGTAGTTCAATTGTTTATTGAAATATAATAATAATTGTTATTATTGTATTTAACGCAAATTAGACTTTTTGATATACATGTACATTTTAATTTTAGTTTTTTACTGTATTTCTTATTTTAAAAATAATTTTCATTTGGAAATACGACTTTATGATTGGAATTATCAGAAATAAGTCTTTTTGGTCAGAATATTACAGAAATAAGTCTATTTGATCAGAATATTCCAGAAATACGACCTTTTATAGAACAGTCTTTTCGTTTCTTTGTTCTAGTTCCCACATGTAATGTATGTACTGTTACATAACCGTCATCCATTTATAAAAAATAAGCGATTTAACTCGGTATTTTCAAATAATACACTCAAAACAAAAAATCTTAGTGTATCTACACAAGCGACGCAAGCGACGCCAGCGACGCCCTCTAAAATGTTCCACATACCAATAAACTTCTACTAAATCTCATTTATTTTTCTTTCACGATTGACAATCAATAAAGCAATGTCTATTTAGAGTATACTTACATCCAAAACATCTATTTTCTTAATCGAATAAACTCGATTTTCGGCAGGCAATAATGTATGGCAAGATTTAATTACCTTTTGAACAAAATTGTTTCATCAAACATTTTTTTGTATGAAAAATAAGACTTTTTGATCAAAATATGTTTTATACACAGAAATAAGCCCATTTTGGTCGGTATGTCAAAGTTTAAGATTTATTTTATATTGGAAATACGTGTTATTCGATCAGAATTTTATGAAATATGGATAGGATATAAGCAACAGTTTATAGTGAAAAAAAATAAAAAACAATTTCTTTCTACAGGGAAATAAGACCTTTTGAACTCCTCATTTTTAGTATATATATATTTTATTTTTTTAATGTAGATTTTAAGAATTTGTTATACTTAATAATGATAATAAAATAATAATAATGTAATAATAATGTAATTTAATATATTAACATTATGTACTTGCTGTGCCCTTGCAGGGTCATGTTTGTTTCTTTTATTTTATTTTTTTTACACCTGTTTATGTACAACATGAATGCAATAAAGAACTTTGAACTTTGAACTTTCTTGGACATATAGATGTTGGACTTTAAACGAGTCGGACGAAATGAGCGTTGAAATACAATGTGTACGAACTGCGTATTGGACCTAAGGCTAACAAATCGTATAATCACACAACTACAAAAATGTGTTAATATTAAAAGATAATAAAGAAATGTTGATAACACCGTCATACAAAAACACGGTTGCAGTATCTGGTATAAAGTGCCTATACTGTCTACATTTGAGGAGTTAGAGAGACCAAAGTAATCTACAGGCTATTTACACAAAGTCTATTCAAGGTGCCATAGTTATCTAGCCCAATTATCTGCCCAAGTTGAAACTTGTTTCCTATGGTTAGATAACGGATAAACATACTTATTATACATAGAAAACACCCAAACCCGAAATCAATTTAGTAAAACAGTGTTTCTAAATTGACCCGACCGGGAATCGAACCAGGGACCTCAGAGAAGGCAACGCCAGAACCGGCGTGCTAACCACTTGATCATGAAGATCGTCAAAATAGTTTTATTATTATAATTTATATATATAATCTGTGATTAAAACTCATTAATAATAGTCCTGTTAACATGACTGAGTAGGAGTGGGTTCTCGTCAGTAGTCTAACGGAGCTATGGGGGTTGCACCATGATTTGTCGCGTTCAACCCAAGCATCTATCCGCTCGGCTACCGACGCCTCTCGAGTTATTCCCTGAGTCCCAAGTAGGGTTACCAGATGATATGGATTCGTCTGAGACAAAATACAAAACGTTCGTAAAGATTTACGCACAAAGTTATAAGAATGGCGGCGGCCGGCGGGCCAACCAGCCGTAGCCGCCCCGCGCCACTCTAAAGCCGACCTAATAATTAGGCTGAATTTCGAGATAAATTGTTTAAATTTTAAATCTTACTTCAAAACATCTCAGGGCTCGAAATTTGTATAGGCAGTAAAATCAAATACAAAATACTTGTGGCAAAGTAAAAATTTTATAGGGTAAATAATAAAGCACGAGTTTGATTGATCTCAAAATTGTTAATTATTCAATAAGGTTTGGTTATTATGTCAAAATTGTTGATTTTAAAAAAAAAAAGTAAAATTTTGATTCTTAAAATTTATTTCTCCAGATAATAATTAATAATAATAATTCCAGACATTTTGAAAATTTTTCCAGATAATTTAGTTTCTATAGATAATCTGGCAACCCTAGTCCCAAGTTATTGGAACCTATTCATATTTGTGTAACTACTCGTGTAGGTGGATTTACACCTTTCGGGGTTTCAAAACTAGCGCTCTGTCCCACGCCTGAGATATTGATCCCACTCCAACCTGTCACAAAAGATTAAGTAGCCACATAGGTACCATGCTGTCTGTACGTGCGTACGGTTTAAACTCAAACTCTTTATTTGCGAAATATGGGTAAGTACAAACATTTAGGTCTTATGGCTAAGTAATAGAGCGACCATATCCAACTAATGATGGTGTGCAAATTTTAAAAATACAGACAGTGAAATAGTTTTATAAATAAATAAAAGAATGATGTACAAAATGAATACAATTGGATTAAAATGTTATAAACAATCAGTTAGAAATACAATGTCTTAATATAATATTAATTAAATTAAATTAAATTGATTATAAAAATTACAATATACCTAATGTTCGAATTGAATAATTTACATTATATTTTATAAAATTAATCATAAGTAATATCGTACAATGTCTTTATCATTAATTAATTCATTAAAAAAATCTTTAATTTATATTTGAAAACATCTAATACTTCAGTATCTTTAATACTTTTTGGCAAGCTGTTAAATATAGATACTTGCATTACAAAAACACTTTTTCCTAACAAGCAAGTCTTAGATGCTATAGCCTTTAATCTCTTGTTATGTCGCTTACTCCTTAGTGTATCATAATCTTTAATATTCTTTTTTACAAGAAGAGATGCTTCTAGATATACATTGAAGCGAGGGTCAATATTTTAAATTTTTTGAAGTAGAGTTTACAAAAGTCTGTCTGTTTCAGATTGCATATTGCCCTGATACATTTTTTTGGGCTTTAAAAGCTTTCTCTTTATCAGTGGCGTTTCCCCAGCACAAGACGCCATATTTTAGCACAGAACCCGCATAGGCATGATAAGCAGTTAGTAGAGTATCAATGTTTACTGTTTTTCGTAACATGTATAATGCATAGGAGCATTTGCTAAGCTTACCACAAACATAGTCGATGTGTGGTTTCCATGATAGTTTTGAGTCGATAAGAACCCCTAAAAATTTAGCATTTATTATTTCATTAATTTTTTTGCCCAAGTAGTTTATATTTAAATTATTGAATTTATTATTTTTATCTTTAAAAGTTATGGTATTCGTTTTATAAAGATTAATTAACAGATTATTGTGATTTAGCCAATTTATAATAGAAGTAAGAGATTCATTAATTTCATTTTCATACCCTTCGACATTATTATCCATAAAAAGTACTGTACTATCGTCTGCAAACAGAAACATGGGATGGTTGACAACTTTAGGAAAATCGTTAATATAGATAAGGAAAAGTAGGGGTCCCAGGATGCTCCCTTGAGGCACACCGAACTTAACAGTTTTACAACCTGAGTGATATTTGGTATTAGTTTTAGATGTTGGGTTTATCTTAGTTATTTCAGTGATTTGGTTTCGGTTTGTAAGATATGACTTTATTAGATTTAGTGTAATGCCTCTTATTCCATATGATTCCAATTTAGTGAGCAGGATGTAATGATGCACGTGATCAAAAGCTTTGGTCATATTCATAAAGAGCGCCGTGACTCTCTTTTTATTATCAAGTGCTTTTAAAACTTGTTCTAGAAAATCTAGTAGCGCCATATTTGTTGATTTATTTTTGCAAAAGCCCGCTTGTTCCCTTGCAAAAATATTATTCTTTTCAAAATAACAGTTTATACTATCATAAATTACTCTTTCGAAAATTTTTGAAAATACTGGGGTAAGGGCAATCGGTCTGTAAAATTTCATATCTTCTTTGTCGCCTTTTTTTGTAATGGTATTATGATGGATGTCTTTAGTTTATCAGGATAGACACCATGTTCGATACTTTTATTTATAATGTGACAAAGAATGGGTGTAATAATTTTTGATGATCGTTTAACTATCTTCGTACTTATCTCATCATAACCTGTACTGTTTGTTTTTTTTAATTTTCTGATGATGTTTAAGATTTCATAGTCATTTGTGGGTGCGATAAAACATGAGTGCAATTGACAATTATTTATTGATGTTTTGTGATTAGAATCGGATCTAATATCCTTTATTTGATATATAAAATAATTATTGAAGGTTTCAGCAATTTCATCTGGATTTGTTATATTTTTTTCATTAATTTTCACCTTCATTATTTCGTCTTTTATATTATTCTGTTTATTTTTATTTATAATCTCCCAAATAACTTTTGGTTTGTTTGCCGCCTGTTGAACATGATAATTATTTTGGGCTTTTTGAGTTAATTTCAAAATAGCCTTTAGTCTTCGGGAGTATTGCTTAGGTTGCTGAGTAGGTTGTTTTGTTTAGCGAAAATCACGTTTCCGTTTGGTGCAACGTTTTATGCCTCGGCTTAGCCACGAAGGTCTTTTTCTGACAGGTATTCTCGCTTTATAGAAAGGAAAGCAGAGGTCATAGAATAGCTTAAACGTTTCAATAAAGTTATCGTATGCAATGTTAGGGTCTTCTGTGTTATATACGTCTTGGAAAGATAAGCTACTTAGGGTCTGTATAAACTTTTCTATATTCTCTTCGCAAAAAACCTTTTCACAGTGTAGAAATATTTATAAGAAAAACTTTTTTGAACAGGACATCTTAAAATTTGGGCCGTATGATCAGATAATGCAAGTTCTGTGACCGAAGTCTCACATTTTCCTAGATTATGTGCGAAATTATCCAAACAGGTCTTACTGCTAATTCTGGTCGGCTGATTTATAGATAAGTTAAGATTATATGCTGCCAATATATGTTCAAACTCTATAGAGGCATTGTTCCTTGTAAGTCTGTCGATGTTAAAGTCACCGCAAACAACGACTTTTTTATTTTTAAAACAGATTTTACTCAACACTTGTTCAAGTTTAGCAAAGAAAAAATCAAATTCACAGGTTTTCACTTTTGGGGGCCGGTATATACATACAATGATTATTCCATGTTCAACTAATTCGATTCCACATATTTCTATGCTAAGCTTTATTTCTTTAATTTCTTTAAATTTGTGTTGGTTATAAATTAAGATACAAGAACCCCCATTTCTATTAGATCTACAGAAATCGGCTGCTAGAGTATAGTTTAGTATATTGAGTAATGTTTTATCATCGTTAATCATGTTGTGTTCCGTTATACATAATATATCTAGAAAGGTTCTACTTTTTTGCAAATCATCCATATTTACCATTAATTCCTCTAATTTAGTTAACAAGCCATTAATGTTTTGATGCATTATGTTTATGTAGTTATAAACGAAAAAAAGGTTTTGTGTTTATGTTGGGTTCGTAGCAGCTGATATGTATATTTTCATTTTCGTCTGTTTGGGTATTTCTGTGTTTCACACATTTTAAATATTTTTTATTGTTTATACCGTCAAATTTGTAACTATATTGTATTCGTATAAGCTCCCTATGAATGTTACCTGCCAAATATAAAGGAAATTTTTCCCCCTTAGGTATATATCTAGAGTAATTGAGATCCATGAAATTTGCATGATTATATTTCCCACATATGAATTTCAAATCATAATTTATTTTTTCAGTTATCAATGAATTGTAATAAGGAATTTCACATACAATAATGTTAGTGTTTTTATATGTACTTCTAGATTTTTTTGAAATTCACATGGGCTAATATCATTTATTCCGCCTGCTATGATAATATAATCGTTTTTGTTTAAATTGGCTAATTCAATTTGATTACTTTTAAGTACATCTTTAAATCTAGACCCTGGTTTAAGTGTGCACGTTATGGAGAAATCCGATCCAACATTTGCTTCCAGTTCTTGTCGCAGCAGACGTCCTTGTTGATCAGCTATTATTGCTATTCGGCTCTTGTTCACATTATTTGTGTGTGTAGTTTGTACAATTTGTTCCGTTTTGTTCTCATGAATTGCCAGTTCTGGTTGAATATATGCATTTCTTCGTTCCCTTGTTGGTGTATATTCTGTGTTTTTAATACGGTATGTTGATGAAGTTTCTCTATTTTCATTTGTTTTAGGTTGAGATAATTCAGCTTCCTTATTTTTTTGCATATCTACTGTGATTGTGTTCGTATGAGGCATGTTTGATGTGCTATTTCTATTGACTATTTTCGATTTCCGCCTTTTTCTCAGTGATGATGGTGTATTTGTATTTAAGTCTGTTATTGAAACAATTTTTTTAAAGGTCTCTGTGGTTTTGTGTGCTTTCTCTAATTCTTTGCTTCATTTAGATTTCTCCAATAATAGGTTCTCAATTTCTTGGTGAGACGACAGTAGTTGTTCTTCTAATACGCGAATTCGATTTTGTGCTTCGATGTTCTGGGTTGTTTCCATAATAGATGTATTTGGTAGGCTGAGCATAGTGGTATCCATGAGAGCGGAACTTTTAGAGACATTGTTTACGTCGTTTAGTGAACTTGTTCTTTGGCGCCTCCTAAAGGTAATGGTATCTCAGAGTAAACATCCATTATTTATAGTATAATTATTATACTGCAGCGATTAAAATTCTTCCCTTCTTTTTTTGTTTATTTATTTTTATTTTTATATAAATTCATTTAACGGCATTGGCTGCAATCACACCTTGTTAAGAGATACATTATTTTACAATATTTAATGTTTATTTAATTATATTCAGGTCTCATATTCTAGGCAAAATTGTAGAATTTTAGTTTTTCTGTATTAATATTGAACAATAAAGAAATTTATTATTATATTTTTTACTTGGTAAGTACAATTATTTTTAAAGTAAGTACTTAAGTATTTTTTTCCGTAATATTTGATTATTTGCGTTAAAAAACGCTCAAAGATAACGAGAAACGTTGCAAAAAATTGTGTAGGTACCTCAGGCGGGAAACGAACCCGCGTCCTCCGCAATCCAGGCGGCTAACCTTCAACGCTTTTGACTTTTATGTTTTTATAGCAACAGTGTCTTACAATTTACATACTTAGAGATCTAAACGAAAATATTTTACAATATATAAAAACACTAGCAGCCGCCCGCGGTTTCACCCGCGTGGTTCCCGTTCCAGTGGGAATATCGGGATAAAAGTATCCTATGTGTTAATCCAGGTTATAAACTATCTGTATGCCGAATTTCATCCAAATCCATTTAGTAGTTTTTACGTGAAAGAGTAACAAACATCCATCCATGCTTACAAACTTTCGCGTTTATAATATAAAATAATTTAAAACGAAACGTTGGAACAAAAATTCTACGCTCTGGTGTTAAATTTTTTTCAACGTTATCTTTGAGTACTTACCTATTTTTTTATTATGAACATTATTAGACTTTGACTTTGACTTTATTAGATTCCCGGGTTCAATGCCAGGGCGAGCAAAGAGTGTTTTTGGTAGCCCGGGTTTGTGATCACCGATCCGCATTGGGCTAGCGTTGTGCTTAAGCCATCACCCATCTATTGTAGCGATGGCTTGATTGCAATGGTGAGGCCTTTGCCCAGCTGTGGGAAGGGTTAGTCAGAGACTAGGCAATGAGGCAAAAGCAATCCTCTTCCATTGTCCACTTTTCAACAAACATGTGGTCAGCGTGACAGGTGGTGATTCCATCGTCTCTCTATGTGTTGTTGGAAGTATGTGCAGTCTTTAGTCCGTTAGTCGCCTTTTACGACACCTAAGGGAAGGGGGTGGTAGTATTCTTTCACTGCGACGCGACACGGTTGTTGTTACTTTTTTAACCTAATTTTATTACGATCTCGTGAAAGGTTGAGTCATGAGTACCATAAACCAACGAGTATGTATGAAGAATGTTATGGAAGCAAATGAAGCAGTCATGAGTCTTTGGTCTCTGCGTACCCACTCCGGGGAACAGGTTGGTGGGGGAGCAGATGTTAATTACAAACTTGGTAATCTATCAAAAGAAGGGTACAGTGGAAAAGGGATCATTGTTAAATGTGACTCATTGTAAGAAAAAATGAAAACCTTTATTTACTTTGTAACCTTATTTATTTAACACTTTCATGCAGTGGCACTTAAAACTATGTTATGTAGCTTATGTTATATTTGGGGTTTGTATTCTTCATTATTTCTTTAGGTAAAATTACTTTTCCTAAAGGACGGGATGGCATTAATACATGCCATACCGTCATACAAAAAATACCTACCCGTCCCTCGGAGGTTAAGAATACATAATGTAATCACAACATTCCTTCTTACAAAGATCATAGTCAATTGACAATGATCTTTTTTACAAATTTTAGTATTTATGTATTATTAATTCTGACTCAATTTAATTAATTATAGTTTTTTATAACACAATTATAGTTTATAAAATTTATGCAAAGTATCGCAGGAAGTAAAGAGCGCGTAAACACCGTCATGTAATGAACAACTGACAGATAGCCAGCTGTCAAAATTAACGACAAAAAAGATCAATGTCCATAGACAATGATTTTTTTTTCTGCAACAAGGGTGACATTGATCTTTCTTTGATGCAGCCTTACAATAATAACTGTTTTTGAGTCCCTTGTGCGCTATGATCTTTTTTAGCGTTTTTAATTAATAGATCCAAGAAGTTTTTTTAATATTGCAATAGATGGCATTGTTAACTCAATTTGAGTGAATCGTTGACAATTACCCCTTTTCCCCTGTACCCTTCAAGTGCGAAACACACTTTGCACGTCTTAAGAATTGAACTCAGGACCTCCGGATATCGGGTAAACTCTGCTGCTAGGCCACCGAGGCTTCCGTACTAGTATAAATATTTCACGAGCAGGATTCGAAGCTGCCCTTCTGACATAATTTCTGGTTAGGTGCTCTTCCAATTTTAAGATATCGTGGCTCTTATTCAGCCCGCCGAAATTCATCAAAACTATTCCGTATTATTTCTTTTTGATGCATAAATTATGTAATAACAGATAGTATCAACTATCGTACATCCAGCGATAAGTCGCAATCTTATTTCAAAGCATACATGACTAGACAAAATGGTTTAGTAGTCACGAACAGCATTGGTATTTGGTCCGTTGCGCCAAACTTTGGTTGCATTTCTCAAATGTATGGGAAGAATTAAACAATGCCTCTATATCGGACTTTTAACTATTTCCAATATCGTAATAGGTCGGTCGGCTCCGCCAATTGAAGGCATTCTCGCCTCGGGTTGTAGAGTGCTTTGTGCAGCGCAGACGAAATCATCCAAATGATTTGTCAATTACTAGCTATGCGCTTTACTCTATTTATATGGAGTATACTTATTGTATTGTTTAGTTTTTGTATACTTACTCAATTTAATATACCTTTTAAAAGTAATAATATTTTTAAATTTAAGTGTCGATTTACAAACACTTTGTCATCTGTGTTAAAATCAAAATAATATTTCTGAAATGAAACACTTTTTTAAGGATTAACACGCGTTTAATTTACTATTTACATAGTTTTTTTATATTATCCTGACGTTTCGAAACCTTTACAGGGTCCGTGGTTACAGGGAGACTGAGGTTTTGGTTGTATGTAATATTTCTCTTTAAACGTGATGTGGAAAAATGTCTATTAAGTTGACATGTTGTTCTGTTTATGAACTTATTCCACTTGTGTAAATGCATTACGCTATCAAAATAAAAACCGGAAAAGTGCGAGTCGGACTCGCCCACCGAGGGTTCCGTACAAATTTATAGTATACTTATAAAAAAGAAAGAGGTTTTTTTTTCATTCTTCGTCATATCGTATCTTTTTTTTACGTTAACTTAGGAGTTTGATTTTTTCAATTCCATTTCAACTCGATACCTCCACGCGTTCCCGAGATTAAGGGTCTTGACAGACACGACAGACGGACAACAAAGTGATCCTTTAAGGGTTCCGTTTTTTCCTTTTGAGGTACGAAACCCTAAAAAAACCTAAAGTTGAAGTTTTTTAATTATGATTAGCTATAAACGTCCCACTGCTGGGCACAGGCCATTTTACTTTTTATTTTATTGTATGGTGGAATTCATATTATATTATAGTATATTTTAAAATATCTGTGAAAGTCGCACGTCTACATCGACGACGGTGTTGATCAATTGATCGACACTCCGAATTGCGTCATACTATGTAGATCATCCTTGTTCCCGTGCTATAACGCGGCATGCTTAATGCATGTTGTATGCTAATTTTAATGTCGGAACTTCGGTGCAGCTATTCTATATAAGCGCAGGTTCAATAAATCTTTACAAAACACCAACATTGTTTTTGAAAGTTTATGCCAACTGTATTGTAATGGAACATTACCTTTGTACGGATGTACAGTCACGAGCAAAAATATGTAAACAATTGTAACTCTTAATACAATGGAATAAGAGTCAAAGTGTATACATATTGTTGCTCGTGACTGTACTTGCATTCTCTTTATATTGTATGTGATAGTTAAAGATGCCATGCGACAACGGATGATACCTACATGTGACACGATAGACAAATAAATAAACTTTCCTACACTCACACCAATTATCTAGCCCAAGAGAAACTTCGTTATGAAACTCGTTAAATGGTTACTAGACAACGGATAAACATACTTAAAATACTTAAACACATACTTATTATACATAGAAAACATCCAGACCCGTGATATTTCAGAAAAACAATAATTTCTATATTGACCCGACCGGGGAACGAACCCGGGACCTCAGAGATGGGGACACCATGAAAACCGGTATACAAACCACTCGACCAAGGAGGTCGTGAAACAATCTAATTTAGTAAATGCCAGGCTGTAATGTAGAGACAATACATTTTATATTTACATAAATAACTACATTAAAATATCGCGTAGACCCTTCTAAAAAAAGCTTCTTATTTTCTTTTCGAAAAAATTATATTTTACTCTCCTGTAAAGTTGCCAAATAGGTTTAGCAATTTTATATTGTTATCAACTTAACATTCAGGATTTTATATTTAAGATACATCACGCGACCCTCAGATATTTTATTTCAATGGTACTATGATTTATATACGGGTGATTCATTGAATATTTAACCTCTGCCAGTGACACAGATAATACGAATAAGAAGCAATTAATCATACAAATCGGGGCTCATTGGCCATATTAGTTAAAATAGCTAATAAGGCGTAAATTATGCATTGTTAAATCTCAGATGAGCAGCTAGAACGATCGGTATTTTCTTGAATAATTTAAAGAAGCTGTGCTGATGTGAATGCGTCAGAGGATTTTTATAAGCTTAGTTAGAGAAAACACATCATTGGAAGAGTGGCACGAGCATTTTGCTTCTCTCTCTCTCTATCTCTCTCTCTTGACATGGTGTACCATATAGCGGGTATCATAGGCCAAAATATTCTGAACTGCACTGTGAAGCATAAGTCTGAAACTTAGCAATTCAAAAGCAATTCCAATCAAAAAGGTTTAACAGCAATTTAAAATTTAAAGGTCTCTGTTGCCGAAAGACGATACCTTGTCCTTCTATTTACAGCAAATTATATGGAAATTGCTAGTGACCGCAATTTTAAGATAAACCGTTCAATAGAATGAAAGATACCCCGCTGGGGTATATTTGACTCTTTCTCCTCCCACCGCCCAGCCACAAAAGGCTTGATGAGGGAGGGGAGAATCACTAAAAACCCTAGAACCGACTCTTCTCTGATTCAGCTATGGACCACGACGGCTAACACCGATTTCCACGCCTGTAACATACATAGCTTCAGACTTCACAGACAGCCCAAGTAACAAAGTTCTCCTGTAGCGCACAGTTTACAGGCTTACAGCACTCGTACCTCTCTTTTAGTGGTTCCAGGTTTTACTACCAAGCTTATAACAGGTAACACGGAGTTCGTTTGGGTTTATAGTACACCTGCTCTTATAAGTTGACTTATAGTTGTGTATAGAACGAAATTATAGGCGCAGTAAAGGCTAAGATGGCCTATAAAAGGGTTGCATAGGTGTAAATACACTTGAGAAAACTTGCTCCAGTAAGTTATACTTATAATCGCCTACAAGTAAGTAATTATAAATCCGCTATAAGTGTCCTACGCCAGTAATAGTAATTTATAGACTAAAACCATTTGCACTTGTTACTTGACCTTATAGGAGTGTATAAGTCAACTTTATGTGCCAATTATAAGTGAATTAGTTCTACAGTGGTTTCTTCTAAGAGTAAGTGTACTTGGTATTATTGTGGATTCTCGAATACTGTTATAGTCTTAATTTCTTTAAAAAGGTTTCTTGTAAAACTATTAGTGTCCAAAGATATCTTCGTGAAGTCCATTTAAGAAGACAATTGCTTTTAATATTTCTCGCATCTTCACGGCCATTTTGGTTTCTTTTGAGTCATTGGGTTTTTTATTAAATTATTACAAAAATGGATATAAACAAATGGAAATATGACCATGATAGTTTGATCAAAGTCACAACTAAAACATAAAAATAATAAACTCTTAGTTATTAAAATTAAGCATTAGACATTTGTATGCGGAACCCTATTTCGTCACAATATGGCGCGACAATGCTGTTAGGACTAATATTATTTTAAACACAACTTAGTTAATACGCCATTTACAAAAGGCGAACAAAAATTGAGATGTAAAACACAATATACTTCACCGAAAATACATACGCGTTTGCCGTGCAATCATGTATGCACGTATAATATTACGTGCAAAATACTTGTTAATACATTTTATATAAAATAGATGAAGTTACTTTTATTTTTTTTATTTTTCTCCACAACTGCACAACAAATCATCAATTCACAAATGTTTGAAGTAGCAAGTAATAGAAGTGCGGAGTACGTTACAAGTCTGCCTGGTTCTATTAAATGCTCATAGTGAGCTTCGCGGGAGAAAATGGTTCTGCGTAGTCCAAATATAAAAGAATTATTGGTCTATGTGGTGCTCGGAAAGTCTACTATGAGTGTTTTATTAGCAAAAGTACGCGTATAAAATGGGCCCTTTTCCGTGGTTATAAACTTTTACTAGCCTGTTATAGACCTGGCCCCGGAACCACTACAAGACCACATTTTGTTACTTGGGAGGGTCTTGTTACGTTTTCGTCTAAGACTATCACTTTTAACAAGGCTTCCGGCGAATGAAAAGTATCGACGTGATCCATCAAGGTCGATGATTGGTTGAACTGTCAATTGGTCGTTACTAAAAGAGATCTTATCTCTTTAGGATGCGTAAACAAATGTCAATTTAGAGGTTGTAAACGACTTATGTCATTACGTTTGACTGATGGACCACGATTACTTTTAATATTATCAAATGGAATTAAAAATGATTTCTTTATTGATACGGTTAAATTAAAATATTAACAAAAGGCCAACGAGCCACCAGAAAGGTCATCTATGGACGCCTTAAAGATGTACCTAACTCAATCAATACACCATGTGAAACAAATAGAGCAAATAAAATAGTCTGCGTCAATCAATTTGGGGACAAATTAACCTTTTGTACCACATTATAATAAAATAAAACTAATATCACCAACATTGCACCCCACATCTTCCAGAAAGACATCGATGCGACAGACATCACAACTTATTCGCACATTCTAAATAGTGTCAGCTTTGTTCAAAAAGCAAATACAAAACGCAACAGATGTAACAGAAACAGCAAGGAAAAAACAAATGAGTTGCTCAGCATTCGCCTCAAGCCGGATTGAAAGAAAAAAAACATGCTCAAATTAACCTTGCTGCAACGTGTGAGTTAGGCGCTTCACACACGATGACGGATTGCGTTGCGGTGCGCGTCACTGCAACTTTAACATCATATGGAGCATACAGCATAAACGCAGCAATCAGGACGTCCGGACTGTAGTCCGTCAGTACGGCAACGTCGTACGTCGTACAGCAATAGTGCATTCGGAAGTAGCAGTGACTGATGAGTGACTTTTTTAGAAGAAATTTTATTTTGTGTAAGTAGTTTTAGTCATTAAGTCCGCCTCTGTATTTTACGTCCACAATGTGTTTAAAAAATAATAATAATAGTAATTTATTGCTTAAAACTGTGTTTATTATTGCAATATCTTAAAACTAGTACCAACAGTTTACTCAGACGGCGCTGCGTGTTATAATAACGGCACTAATCGACAAGCACCCATATTCTTTCTGACGGACGGGAAGTCGCACCGACGCATTACAGCGGCAGCCGCGACCGGTGAGTGGGAGGTCCGTCTCTGCCCCCTTACTCCCTCACAATTCCTTTCGCCTACCTCAATGATCCTACTCCTTCCCTATGGTCGGTAACGAATCTGCGACTCCTCTAGTTTTGCGGGTGTCCATGGGCGGCGGTGATTAATTTCCATCACGTAATCCTTTTGCCTTCTTTTCACGTAAAAAGCCACATTTAGACATCCCGTCAATTTCTACCACTACACGAGTACTACCACCCCCTCTCTTCCCTTGGGTGTCGTAAAAGGCGACTAACGGACTAAAGACTGCACATACATCCATCAGCATATAGTGCGGCTGGGCTCACCGCCTGTCACGCTGAAATTTGCAATCGTTATTTGGTGAAAAGTGGACTATGGTAGAGGACTACTTTTGCTATATCCTCATTGCCTAGTCTCTGATTAACTCTTCGAGAATAATAGCGTGATTACATCCGTCTTCGTGCGTGAAGCGCCTTAGAAGCTGCATCTATTCGATGCGAGTGATAAATACTGATACTTGTGTGCTCCAAATACTCGGACGATCTCTCGCCTTGAGCCTGATCGTCTTTCTGCCTCGCCTTTGCACTTTCAGTGCATCGCCTTTGGCGGTCATGTCACTATGTCATCGTTTATGGAATCTTTTTTTTAAAAGTTGATTTAGTTCAAGCTAT
Organism: Scoparia ambigualis; assembly: GCA_963921215.1. Lineage (NCBI taxonomy): Eukaryota > Metazoa > Arthropoda > Insecta > Lepidoptera > Crambidae > Scoparia > Scoparia ambigualis. The sequence goes on along the minus strand of OY992512.1, from coordinate 29,844,055 downwards.
TTTAGAAGAGCTATTGAAAATTTTTGTATATAGCTAACTTTGGGCCCTGTGACTTGCTATACAGGAAGATGATGATGATGAAGGTTGAGTTACCTAATAAACCATCTAAACCATCTTATTAGGTAACTCAACCAAGATGAAGCTTTGGTTGATGAAGCAAAATGCTTCTGTAGATAGAGTATAAAAAAATAATATATATAACATATAAATAATACGTGTACCTTTTAATATTTAATTTTAAAGGTCATCGAGTTGTCTTTATTCTGCCAATTTTCCCATAGTTCAAGTCAACATCAAGTTTGATTTGACATAAGACACGATCGACGTTTTAAAGTATCGGAATGATCTTCCGGCGTACGTTAAACAAACAAACAAAGTACGTTAAACATTAAATTTTTCAACCAACTTCTACAAAACCAAATAAAAGTGAAGAATGTTTACGAATTTGAGTTTCTCATACAAATTTCCAAGTTCAATTTTTTATACTTAACCAATGATCCAATTTTAATGAAACTTTGCATGCTAAGGTAAAATAAAAATGTTTATTAGCTGAGTTATTGCGATTTCAAGTCCATTATAGAAAGTTTAAAATCGCAGTAACTAGGCTGAATAATAGCTTTTTAAAAATGTTTTCAACAATGAATTTAGATCCCTGTTTTTTACCTTAGCATGCAAAGTTTTAGTAAATAGGATAGGCTAATTGGTTTTTTTATGGGAAAAAAAATGCCCTATATAATTCAATATTAAAAGGTACACGTATTATTTGTTCTATAAAAAAATATTTTATTTATTTATTTCATAAGATACACTAATTACAGAAACATTTTGCTTAGTAGTATATGTATAAGTAATAAAATAAGTTTATTTATACTAAAGTTTTGCAATTTTTTTTAAATTAGTTACTATATAAGCTACAAGTAAAGATGTTCACGGACTACAGTTGATGAATCATAATAATTTGCAATACATATTATTCAATTACGTCATCGTTAATACTAATCGTGAGAACATTGTAGTCCGCTTTTGAAATTGAAGTTACTTAATAAGTTTGATACCTAACGGCAAGCCTTCGACCTATCGGCCGGTCCGGTCCACATTACTCAATACAAAAATCATCTTACACTACCAATGAGGAATTCTAACTAGAGACGACACCGCAAAGCAAGTTTATGCTCACTGAGTTGCAGCCCTAGTGATCCTAGCGATTGTGGACCTTGCGGCCGCTAATTTTTGTTTTATAATTGAAGGAGGCAAACGGTCAGGCGGGTCACCTGATGGAGAGCAATCACCGCTGCCCATGGACACCTGCAAAATCAGAGGAGTCGCAGATGCGTTGCCGGCCTTTAGGAAAGGAATAGAGTTAAGGAAGGAATAGGAATAGTGAGGGGGGGGGGGGCATAGATACATGCATATAATATGTTTATGCTGACGATTATTATCCCCGAAGAGTTAGTCAGACTAGCCGGCCTATGATGCGCAAGACGAGAACTCTTCTCGACCCGTTTTCTCGTGTTTAATTCATTTAGCTGTTATGTCTATCCACACTAAATACACATGGATGCGCTTAGAACTTTACATAATATGTCAAAAATAGACTTAATAGTAGTTTTTGCATAAACTTCTTTTATTATTTTTATTTTTTTATATGAGAAGTAGGCAAACGAGCAGGCGGGTCACCTGATGGAAAGCAATCACCCGCCGCCCATGGACATCCGCAAAACCAGTGGAGTCGCAGATGCGTACGGACGCTAGTAACTTTAACCCCCAAAACACAACAATAACCAACAAAAAACTGTGGTATTTATATCTGCAAACCTTAACATGACAACTTAAAATGATTTGTCGTCTCTCGTCCGCGACATATCTCGTGTTGCGCATGCACAGTCCACGTTTCACAAAAAAGCAACAGCACATGTGCTCAGCGTGACAGGTGGTGAGCCCATCGCCACTGTATGCTGTTGGATGTAGCAGTCTTTAGTCCGTTATTCGTCTTTAACGACACCCATGCTAAGAGATGAGTTGGTAGTACCTATTCTATTATTGAGCCGCAATCACACAGCTCACCGGCCGCTAGTGCGTAAAAAATAGCTTCGCGGTGCGTCTCTAGTTATAATACCACAATACACTAACACGGGTCACGAACTTCAATCTCAATAAATCTACAGATTGCTACTTGATATGTAGCTAATTAGGGCGGAGAAGCTAATAAATATCGTCGGCATTACGTTTAATTAGTGCAATTTATTTGACGCAAGCTTTTGAAATTCGCTCGCGAATATTATTGAATGGTTCAATAAAATTTTTGACGTCTACTACACTAGACTAGGGGCTAAAGAATCTTGAGATGTCATAATTTTGTGTATTACTTTCATAATTTTTATCAGCTACAAACGTTTCACTTGTAAGCTACGATACTACGAGCTAATAATGACAACACGCACATTTTATATATTTTTTTCGCAATAACCATTATATAATTTCACAACTTAGACTAACTCATTAACTAGCGAATATAAGGATAATAGCCATTTGAGAACTTTAAGTAAAATAGATTATTATACTAACGTACATAACTACCTAACCAGTAATCAATGTAATTGAAAATATTTTTTAAACACATGCACGTAAATTCACACATTTTTATATTTACACACAATTAACGTTACTGGCTTATACGAGTACAATGCAATGTATATACCTACTGTAATATAGCATTATTAAGACGATTCTCTTTCTGTGTTATATAATTTCATTTTTATGCCAGTATTAAACATAATTATCAATAAGCAATCAATCAATCAATGTCAACATAAATAATTGGTAGGCATGGCTTAAGATACGGCGAGTGTCTCGTACAGGATTTAAGAGTACAGACACCAACAAGTGAAAGAAGGTTAGATGATCAGGTTGTTCTGAAAAATATGGTGCATTAAGCAAAAGTCAGTTATGAGGGAAGGCTTGTGCACAGTTGTGGGACGTTTATAGGCTGAAAGCAGAAGTCACCCTAGTCTAGGTCACATGGGGAGTTCAGGCCATTTTTTTTATAAAAGAGGGCGGCTAACGAGCAGGTGTATCACCTGATGGAAAGTAATCACCGCCGCCCCTGGACACCCGCAAAACCAGAAGAATCGAAGACGCATTGCCGGCCTTTAAGGGAGGAATAGGTTTAAGGAAGGAATAGGAATTGGGAAGAGAGGGGGGGGGGGGGAAGCCTCCGGAACCCTCACTGGTCAGACGAAACACAACAGCACCAAGTGCCATTATTTCACGCCGAATATTCGTGAGACGCCGGGCGAGCCGGCCCAATGCGTGTTGTGACGCATTGTGGCAGATGTGTCAGTGTCACTCATTTAGCACCACCCAGGGGTCACGTGTAGGGTCTCAAGGGTAAACCTACGGATTCGAGTAACTTTAACCCCCATAGGTCACAACCTCGCCTATATTGGGTTAGCGGGTGGTAGAGACTGTCACCATAAGCTAGAGGGTAACTACATACATACATATTATTATGATCTCGACTATTATCCCCGAAGGTTCGTCAGAGACTATAGGCAATGAGAACCGCAAAAGAAGTCCTCTACCATAGTCCACGGCACACCAAATAGCGACTGCACATGTGCTTATCGTAACAGGTGGTGAGCCCATCGCCGCTCTATGCTGTTAGAAGTATGTGTGCAGTCTTTAGTCCGTTAGTCGCCTTTTACGACACCCAAGGGAAGGGAAAGGGTGGTAGTATTCTTTCACCGTTATGCGACTTGGCCAAGCGAGTGGAGGGGAGTAGAGTAAGGGAGGGTAATTACTTACTTATAATTTTATAACTAGCGGCCTGCCCACAACTACGTCCGTTTGAACACCCTGTACGCGCCGTGGTGAATTTCCAAAATAAATTTATATTTATACCTTGTCCTGTCCGTTACAAACAGAACAAAAAAAGAATCAGTCAAATCGGTGGAGCTGTCCTCGAGTTTTGCGCTTAGCTACACATTTGGGGTTTAATTTTAATTTATATACTTAAAGTTAAAAAATACGTGAATGTAGGAAAGAAATAGTCATCAAGAATGCTATTTTCCAATTAAATAACATGCCGTCAAAGTCGTGGGAAGCCACAACTCAAAAGCAATAAAACCATTCTTATTAACGAAATCGATGTATTGATGTAGTACGACTTACCTGCTGAGGTATTTAACAGCATTACTTAATATTATTTGCCACATTATTACAAAAAGCTTACTATAAAGTGTCAGATTATACAAAAGACAAAAAAGCTTGGCTCTGAACTGAAATGCTCCAAGTAGTCCAAAAGCTATTTCTAATTGTCTATGAAAATTGGTTCCCAGTTTTAAAGCGCGGTATGCTGAGTAGACGTTGAATTTATTTATTTCGCTAACGTTACAGAAAGCTTACAATTTTGTATGACATTGAAGCATCTGACAAACGAGATGAGTAATCTAGTCATACATTTTTCCTTTTCGTAGGTATTATCTACCAAATTCTTCGATTGTAGATCGACCTCGGCGCCCATCTTTAATATTTATCGGTTGAGCATCTCGTGTATCCTTGGACGCTTTCGTAATTTGAAGGTAACTTGATTACACTATAAACTCGGATCACTATTTTACTTCATGCCTAAGGTACTCACGCCAGCAGCTAAACCCACACAAGACTGTCAAAATTATCTATTCGAAAATGATCCTTATATCCAAATAATAAAGTTTTAATTTTATTTAAGAAATTTGTCATTTTGTGGTAGGTTTGTACGGTTTTACACAGACTGATTCAATCTAATTAATTCTGAGGTAATTTCGAAGTGTACAGAATTTGAATGTAACAACCTAATAAAATATTAATTATTTACAATAACTATCTAACTTGAATAGCATCGAAGGTACAAATGTGGATGCCTAAATACCTTAACGCGAAGTGGAATGTAGAGTGTGAAAACCACGGAATACAGATTTCTGATATCTGTGGTGAAAACTAATGGCACCCAAAGCATCTTTGAGGGGCTGCCGCGCGTTCGCAAAAGCTGACAAAAGTCTCAGAATGAACTCCAAAGCAAAATCAATCATATTGATATTTATAATTAGAACAATTTCGTTCTGCTTTGAAGTTTCAGATCTAGTAATTTAATTAGAGCAATGTTAATTCAATTCAATTCAATTTCACAATAAAGAAGGGGGTGCCCTGCGTATCATCAATAGAAATATTTTTATGTAAGAATTATTGTTTTATGCGTAAAATTAAGAAAGTTGTCGAAAAAATATGTTTTAGGAGTTATTAGATTATAATATAATAACAACAATAACAAACAATACAAATTGATTGCTAAAAGAACACTGGAGAAACTCCAAGAGTGTATGTTTGTATGTTTCAAAAACTTTTCAATTGACTTTGTATACCTACATATTTACAAAGTTAGTCGTTAAAAAAACTTCACTACGACATACTCGACTCGACTGTAGCAAACCAGGAAGTATAATCAGATCTGTAAGCTTAAAGCGTTTGTGTGCGGTGTCGTTATTAAAAGGTTAATTATAAAATATTCCGCAAAGAAGGTCCGTTTGCGACGCCATTATAAATACTGCGAATTGCGAGTGCAATGTAATTAAATATGCAGTTACAATTAATAAGTGTACCGTCACGAATTGGCTAATTATTAAAAACCAATTAATGTCAGTGATATTTATAATACTTTAAGTGCAACACTTTAAAAAATTACATTAAAGATATAATTTAGAACTAAATACGAAGTCGTTTTGGTTTAAATTAAATTATGATCATAAATTATCTAGTTATAATTAAAATTGAAATATTAATAATAGAAAAATCTTAAAAAAATATTCAGAACGTTATGAGAGTTAGTGAAGCAAAAGATGTGTGTTAGGATTATATCAAATGGAATGCTTTGGTCTCTGCCACCCCTCCGGGAAGCGGGCGTGATGTGTGTATGTATGTATGTATGTTTTTCAGGCTGGCAGGCTTTAAAAGGCCCCGCACACGATCAGTTCGCCGGCAGGTATCAGCCTGTCAGTTAGTACTAGCCGCCGTGCGACTTGTTCGTCAACTGGCGAGCGTGAAACTCGCGAGCGCGCGCGAGTTGGCACCTTCCGATTTTACCTATTTTTTTTGTCGTCAACTCGCTCGATCTTTAAATCTGACGTTTTTATGTATAGTTAGCTACAAAACCGTTTTAATATAATGGGCTGGGGAAAAAGTTTCTACGCATTTTTTAGGAAAATTCAAAACATTTTTTTAATATAGGCTATTTACATTTAACTAAAGTATGTAGGTGCCATTTTGTTCGATGACTTTGTTTGTTCGATTGTTGGCTTCTGATCAAAATACTAGGACAAGTGGTTTTGGCAGTCCTCCCGTGATGTTTACCTGGCACTGCCTAAAGAATTCTGAAGAGACCGAAACATGTGGAAATCTAAAGGTGCAAGATCAGGACTATACGGCGGATGCATTAAAACCTCTCAGTCAAACTCTCTTAATTTTTGCTGAGTGGCTTAAGATGTGTGAGGTCTAGCGTTATCATGATGAAAAACCACACCCCTTCTGTTGATTAATTCCGGCCGCTTTCTCTCAACTCCTTGCTTTAATCTCATCAGTTGTTCGCAGTAGAGTTCAGAATCAATGGCCCAGCCTGGCGGTAACAGCTCATAATGAACAATGCTCTTCCAATCCTACTACACACACAGCATCACCTTGTTGCGAGTCACCAGGTTTCGCCACAGTCTGTGAAGTCTGACCGGCCTTTGACCACGACCTCTTTCGCACGTTCTTGTCGTACGTGATCCACTTTTCATCACCAGCTATCATCTTCTTCAAAAATGGTTCAATTTCATTACGTCGTAATAAAGAAAAACAAATGAGTACACGGTTTATTAGGTTTCTTTCAGTGAGCTCGTGAGGTACCCAAATATCGAGATTTTTTGTGTACCCAGTTTTATTCAAATGTCCAAAACTATTTTGTGGTCAATTCCCAGTTCTTCAGATACGTCGTAACTACTGATATGCAGGTCTTGCTCACTTTTTCAAAAATAACATCCATTTTGTCCGTTATAGGGCGACCAGAGCGACGTGCATTAACTAAATTTTAATTTTTTTTTCCTGTGGCAACACTACAGTTAACAGCTGTTTAAAATTTGTTCTCGTAATTTTTATTCTTAGATATTAAATTTCGTTGTTTTTGTAGGCCTATTTCCAAATACTCCACAAGTAAATAGGATAATAATGTGTATTTTGTGTTAGATTCACATAGCTAGTGCAAATTAAGTGTAAATATTTCAATGTAAATCGGTGACAGTTACCGGTACAAGTGAATTTTGCATTGTCATCTCGATATCAGGTACAATACTCTATATTTTACTTGCTATTAGTTTGTTTACGTACTACAATTTCACCAGCAATTAGTTTGTTCATTTTTATGATTTTTAGTAAGGCTACTTTGAACGTAAACATAACCTTACTTTGGTTTGGTGACAGAACTCCTTAGAATTACATTTAAATTTCATTTTTCCTTTTAAACTAATCATCTTCTCAACTGCTGCCACAACTAACTTCTCTCTTCTAATTTCTTGTCGCTTCCTTACTAGTTTTAATCATGATTATGACTCGCAGCGCCCGTGCTCGCCTCGGAGAGTCCAAACTCAATGAGGCTTTGAGCGCCTTAAAGGCGTCAAAGGAGTCCTGTGACCAACTAATTAAGGAAATAGATGACAATGAAAGGGTGCTCTTTGATGCCCATGAAAAGAATAGGAAGTTAAAAATTGAAATGGCTCAGATATATACTCAATACACTGATGCCATAGAGGAACGGGATAGACTTCAACTTGTTGTGGACGGGTTCAGCCAGTGTAGCACAGAGTATGAACAAGCTCTTAGTCAAAAACATATATTACAACAGCAGCTACATGAGGCTCAAAGTCAAATAACACATCTTGAGACAACCAATCTTAACATCACCGCCTCGCTGAACCAAAGTCTGTTCAATGAATTGATGCCTATTGACCCGTCAATGGTTTCTGCCATAATCCCCACATACACTATTGATTTGACAGCTGGTGATGAATCAAAATCATATAATTCAGTGAGGGTAGTTACCAGTAAAAATAAACTTAAAAAATACATTAAAATTAATAAATACATTGTTAAAGCACAAAAAATGGTAAAAAGACAAAAGTTCTTTATCAAAAACGTTAAATTGAATAGAGAAAGGCTGAATTTACTCAAACAATTAGACATGTATTCTTATAATTTGGAGAAAAGTACTAGAAGGTACAACATTGACACAGAGACCTTGCAATCTGAACTTGACCATCTACAGGAGAAACTTAGTTCAATGACCAACAAATATAATACCTCTGAAGACCTAATGAGGGAATATGTGTTGGCAATGAATGAGCTGGTAAACTCACAAAAAAACAACTGTGAGCAATGTCAGACACCATCCAATGTGCTTACACCAGACCATTCATTGACAACTTGCAATACCACCTTACTGCCCTGTGTTGATTTGACAATTCCTTCTACTACTAGTTCATATAAACAGTGTAAACAAACTTTAAATAATGATATTGTATTGTTTTGTGATGAGATTGGTAAGGACTTAGGTCACTTGTTGACAGATGAATATCCGGGACACTCAATAATAAATTACTGTATGCCTGGTTGTTCTTTGTTTCATATTATGAAAGAAATTATTAAATGTAACTTTACCCAGGATACAACTTTATTAATTTTTATGGGTAATAGGGGAAATGTAAACAAAGGAGAACTGCTTCAGTATCATAGAACATTATGCAACCTTAGTTTAAGTAAAGTTGTATTGTTTACATTCCCTTATAGTAACAGTTTGCCACAGGAAGAAAATAGGTTAAGATTTGAATTGAATATGACATTGCATAACATTTAATAATAACATGTTCCATTTAGTTGATATTAACAATTATGTTAGTAATAATTTCTATTTGACAAAAGATAGATATAACATTGTTATGTACTATCTTACTGACTATTATAAAAGACAGATAGCTGTGTCGCTATCCTATTTTTTTTCTATTACAGCCAAAAATTTGGCTAAACAACTTGCTTCTTTTGAGCAATGCAACAACATTATGAATAATTCTGCCAATAATTTGGTCACTATTAATGACATTGCTAATAATTTAAATTAGATATTAAGACAATAGAGGCAACCTCTAGCTATAATGTACAGAATTGCAAAAATAATTCAAAAAAAAGTTTAAAATCAATAAATAGTATCAACCTGCTGCATCAAAATATTCAAGGATTTATGCACAAAGAATTAGAAGTAGAATTATTTATGAATTTTAATAGTATTGACATTCTTTGTATAACAGAACATTGGCTGAAAAGCCACCAGTTCTTGTTCAATTTTAATAATCACCAGGTTGGTAGTTCGTTTAGCAGAATAAATGCTATACATGGTGGCTCATTAATTTTAGTAAGTAACCAGCTCAAATTTAAAGAACGTAAAGATATTGTGAGCCTATCTGTTGAGCGTACAGTTGAAATTGCCTGTATAGAATTGGAGTACTCTATTGTATTAAGTGTGTATAGACCCCCTTCAGGATTGTATGACTGCTTTGAAAAGGTAATGGATGAAGTGTTACACAGGATTTGTAACTCAAACAAGTCCGTTATCATTTGCGGTGATTTTAATGTCAATTTATTAGAAAACTCAGGTTCTTGTAGTAAAATTTTAAGTCTGTGAAACAGACTTAAAATTTTACTCCTACAATCTTTTAAACCTATTTTTGGAGCCCACAAGAATAACCCCTACTAGTGCCACATGCCTAGATAATATTTATACAGATATTATACCGAGCCACAAAGAAATTATTACATTACTGGATTCTGATCATTGCGGGCAAAGGATTACTATTCAAAACCAAAACAAAAAAGTGGCTAAAAAGGATATCACTGTTAACCCCAAAACTGCAAGTCGCTTGGAGGCTTTTAAAACTAAACTCATTAATAAACTACCAGTTTTGTCTATTCATGCTGATCCTAATCATCTTTATGATAATTTTTTTAATATATACTGTAAACAATTTGATCCCACCTTTATTCCCAAGACTATCTCGATTAATAGTAATGCATCGTTCAGTGATTGGGCTACCATTGGTATTCATAAAAGTAGAACACGGCTTTATGAACTGTACAATGAAAGAACTTAAATTAACACTGATGAATTTAATTTGTATGTAAGAAATTATTCAAAATTATTTAAAAAAGTTTGTTATATGGCCAAGTCACGTTATTTGGCTTCAAAGATTAAAAACAGCAGTAATGTAATTAAAACGACTTGGTATATTATTAATAGTGAAACGGGAAGATCTAGTAACCGAAATACTGACTACAGCCTGTCTATTAATGACAACATAATAAAATCAGACTCACAAGTCGCCGAGGCATTTGAAAATTTATTTTTGGATATTCCCGTTTCAACTACTAAATCACTAAACTCATCACCTTCTGTTGCTGAGTCTTTGCTTATGGAAAATGTTAATGGTTGCGATTCGGAATTTCATTTTGAACATATTACCTGTAGAGATATAATTAAAGCCTTTCACACTTTAAATGTAAAAAAGACTGCAGATCTATGGGGTAATTCTGTAGAACTAGCTAAGTCTATTATTGACATTGTAGCACCTACTCTAGCTCTTATCTTTAATAGTTGTATTGACAATGGGGAGTTTCCTGACCTCATGAAGAATAGTAAAGTGATACCTTTGTTTAAGTCAGGTAGTACATCAGACCCCACAAATTATAGACCTATTTCTGTATTACCTACCTTTAGTAAAATTTTTGAAAAAATAATTTTAGAACAAATGCAAAGATTTTTTAATAAACATAAATTATTACATAGCAAACAGTTCGGTTTTACAAGGGGTCGTTCAACTACTGGTGCCGGTGTTGAACTTTTAGGACATATCTATAATGCATGGGAAGATAAATGCGATGCCTTGGGCATCTTTTGTGATTTGTCCAAGGCATTTGATTGCGTTCTTCACGAAACGTTAATCAGGAAACTCCGCCACTACGGGATCCGGAACACTGCTCTGGATCTTCTTATTTCATACTTGAGTAAAAGGATTCAGAGCGTTGACGTTAATGGAAAAAGATCACCCGGATCTATAGTAACAATGGGAGTCCCTCAGGGCTCAATTCTTGGCCCTTTCTTGTTTCTTATTTATATTAATGACTTGCCGTACCTCATAAAGGATAATCATGATATAGTGTTGTTTGCAGATGACACTTCTCTTTTGTTTAAACTTAAACGTCAGCAGTTGGTTACTGACGAAGTAAATAGCGCGATCTCGAAGGTAGTCCACTGGTTTAATGTTAATAATTTGCTTCTAAACGAGAAAAAAACCAAATGCATTAAGTTTACGCTACCTCACGTTAGGCAGGTGAAAACTAATGTGTTGATAAGGGGCGAGGAATTGATTCCTGAAGACAACACAGTATTCTTGGGCATAACTTTGGATGCTAAGCTTCAGTGGTGTCCACATATAGATAAATTGTCAAAAAAGCTAAGTTCCGCAGCATACGGTGTTAGAAAAATTCGTAATTTAACTGATATAGAGACTGCCCGTTTAGTGTACTTTAGCTATTTTCATAGTGTAATGTCGTACGGTATTCTGTTGTGGGGAGGTGCCGCCGATATTCAGACTATCTTTGTTTTGCAGAAGCGAGCTGTTCCTTCAATTTATAAATTAAGTCCGAAACACTCTCTTAGAGACAAATTTAAAGAGATTAATGTAATGACTGTGCCTTCTCAGTATATTTATGAAAATCTTTTATATGCCCATAAAAATATAAAATTGATTAAAAAAATACAGTGATATCCATAATATAAATACTAGAAACAAACACAAATTTGTTGTACCTACAACAAGACTCAAGAAAATAGGTGGCTCGTTTAGATGCCAATGTATACGCTTTTATAATAAACTACCAAGCCACGTTCAAGATTTAAGCCTTAATAAATTCAAATCATTCATTAAACGTAAGTTGTGCCAGAAAGCCTTTTATACCGTTAAAGATTATATTGAGGACCAAAAAGCTTGGGATTGAGCTGCTTCCAATTTCTGCTTTTTGAATGTTTTTTTTGCTTTTTTTTATATACACATAAACATTAATGATTTTTTTTATAAACAATGACATTTGCTTACTTCGTAAAGTATTATATTATTTTATTTATTGTGAATGTGAAGACGATGTGGGTCATTTTATTAATTTTATTTTTTTTATTTTATTATTCTCTCTGTTCTGTTAGTTTTTTTTTCATGGTCTGGCAGTTTGAGTAATTTAAGTGGCCTACCCAAATGTCCTTTCTTTGGTATTGTTCGTCGAATCGTTTAGCTCCTTAAGTCTTGAGTTGAGCTGAACGATTTCTGACAAATGCGTGCACTGACTGGACAGGTCCTCTCAATCTGTGTGGTTCTTTCCTCAAAACACCATCTTAGACGTCGATCTACATGGTCTTCATATAACCTGACCAAGATTATGTCTGGACTTTAGAAGAGACTGTGACCTCTGAGTTTGTTTCGGTCTTTCTTCTCAGAGTAGTCAGATAGGAAACGCCGACCTCATCTAGTTTTAAAAAAAAACATGATTGACGTGTAAAAGTGTTTGTACAAACCCACTTACAAAATAAAATCATTTATCATTTTATCATTTAAACCAAATTTGTTCTACTCTCATAGTCACTGCACTAAGGCCATAAACATGGCAAAACAAAATGCAAAGCAAGCCGCAAAAAAATGCGTTGCATTTTTACCTTTTTTGAAGTAAAATTTTAAAATGTTTCGATTTTTTTCATTAGATTCACTTATCTTGACAGTAAGAAAAACAAATGAAAATCACACAATTTCATAATTTTTTCATTTTCATAATTTGAATTTGGAATTAAGTCTTTAAAATTTTTACTTTTAATGATATTAAAACCAGCCAGATACAAATAGTATAGCCAAAGAGATTTTGTTACAAGTTCATGCATGCTATATGCTAAAAGACTTTTTCCCCAACCTAATATTTAATAATCTAGTACCTCATTCATTCATTCATCCACAGCCTGACTTCAACCACTGCTAGGTATAGGCCTCTCTTTGTATGTGCCACTGTTTACGCTCCAGTGCCAATCTCATCAATCTAGTACCTACCTACTATAAATGTATATCATACTTTAAACGACTTAAGTTTAAAAAAAAATTAAGTTATAGGTACGGTAGGTACGGGTACGGTTAAGATAATGAAAATGATGTAGGTACTAAGAACTACAAAATAATTAAAAAAGTCCTAGGCACCAGTCATCACACCACTCCAATCATCACTCTAGTCTAGGGCATTGAACAGACGTAAAAATAAAATCGTGGAGCGCGTGAAATTTCTGTCAACAGTCAACCGTTCATATCATTATAAATGCTGATTAGTCTGATTACACATTTATACAGGTTATGCTATGCCCCACGATTTTATTTTTACGTCTGATCCAATGATGATTGTCATCAGAACTAAAAGTGTGGATCAAATTTCAGATCAATCGGTCAACAGGAATGGCGCAAAATTTTAAGTAGGTACTAAATTTGACCCAACATCAACATCAACAACAACAAACAGGTCAAGCAACTTTTTAAAAAAACAAAATATACATTGGATAAAATGTTAACCTTCTAGTAAAAAACAACCAGTCCCAGTAAAGCTCGACTGGGATTCCAACCCTTGGATTACCGATTCACCATTAAGATCTGCACTCAAAAATAAATTATTCGAAAATAGAACTGGCCACCACGAGCAGAATATAAATAAAAGAAAAATAGAACACAAATTAAATACCGAAAATTGCTTTGACCAACTATTGCATTTTATTGTCTCGTAGATAGTGTGAAAAGTAGAGTATTCTCCTTGTCACAAAGGTGCCTTCATTATGGGCGACCATGAATCCCACGCTGTCCTCAGTATTCTTGTCTTAAATTCCTCGCTTTGCTCGGGAGATAACTCTAAACTCCCTCGCTCCGCTCGGGGGTTAACGATAGAATCCTTCGTTTTGCTCGGGATTCAATACGGCGCCCGCTACATAAGACACTACTTTATTGCATAATCCGCGTATTGCATACTCTACTATAAAACATACTAAACATAAGTAAGAATATAAAACCAAACCTAGAAATAATAATAAACAACAAGTATATCAATTGGCTAAATATTACTTACTAATAAAATCAACCAGAGTCCTAAGACCTATAAAATCACAGATCAGAGTTGGTTTTAAATGATTTTAAAATAAGAAACATTAAATAGTTATTAACATTACAACAATTATATCAATTTAACCGAATCAGCCAACACGGGCATAGACGCGAGCAATAGATAGTTATTTATAGTTTTACGTTTTAATCTGTTTTTACTTGACTGTACTTCAATTCAAACTGAACATTCTAAACTGTAAAATAATTACGTATGCTGATGATACAGTTTTACTAGTTCATGGTTGTAGTTGGAGTGAAGTACAAGTTCTTGCTGAAAATGCGTTAAGTACTGTTATGGGCTGGCTTTATTCCAATCTCCTTACTCTTAACGTTGCCAAAACAAAATTTCTTCCTTTTTCTACTAACAGTATCTCCCAACCTCCCCCTTCATTTATTATCTGTGCGCATACATGTGTAGAAGATACCTCCCTTGTATCTTGCAGTTGTGACCAAATTGATAGGACTACTTGTCTTAAGTACCTTGGTATTATAGTTCGTTATCGTATCGTTCGTTAGTTAGACAGTGAGATGTCCTGGAGACCTCATATCGAATCCTCTGTTCCCAGAATTAGAAAACTAATGTTTGTTTTTAAAAAATTAAGAAGCATTCTTGATGTCCGGTGTCTTAAGACTGTCTACTATGCTCTAGCTCAATCCGTACTTTCGTATTGCAGTATTTCGTATTTATTCTTGGAGCAGCTCCGGCAAAACAAGTTTGTTGAGATTGGAGCGAGCCCAAAGAGCTGTCATAAAAGTCTTAACTAAAAAACCCCGTCTTTACCCTACCACTTCCCTGTATTCACTATTTCAATCCCAACGGTGAGGCAATTGTTTATTCTTCACAGTATCTTACGTAAGCACTCCAATATCCCCTACGACCCTTTAACAGCAAACTCTAAGCGCAGAAATGACAACATCTGCGAAATACAATTCCGTCGTACCACTGTTACCAGTTGCCAATTTTGTTTTATAAGCTCTGCATTATACAACAAAATAAATAAAGTTATCAGTATTTATCCTCTAACGCAATGTAAGAAAAGAATCATCATTTGGCTTTCTACTCTCTCTTACGAGAACACAGAAGAACTTATGAAGTCCGTCGAATAAACTTGCAATAGAACACACACACTCACACGCACACACACACACACACCCCTGTTTGTACAGACGGCCTTTCGAGGACTATGGTTTTATATGACCCATCCGAGGACTCTCTCAAAAACCATGTTAATGACCTTGTATTGTTACTTTAGAACGATAGAAAGAAACAGAAAACACTTTGTTAATGATCAGGTCTATTTGTCTAACGTTATTGCAGCATTTTATTTATTAACTTTTCTTGACCAATGCGTGGACTTATTATACACTGCCAACGCTTGTGGAGACATCTTTCCGGGGACGTCTGTATGTACCTTTCGAGGACCCAATCGCCTGACTACACATGGCAATCCGGGGACTCATTTTCACACACTTTCTCTTGAATCCAATACAATTCGAGGACCGTGTGTTTGACTGTACAGAAACAATATGAGGACGTTTTTCCGAGTCCCGCATGTACAAAGCGAGGACCAAAATGTGTAAACATAACATGTTTTAAGTACCATTCGAGAACATTTATTTTGTAATTAACATTCGATGTGGCCCTGATGTACATAAGCTCTTTACTTGACCGGACCTGATTTATGTTAAGTGATGATAAGGTATGTGAAATCGCGTTATTCCCGCGTTAACCACTAAGGAACTGGCTATCTTAACTCGAACTGCCGATAACATTGTTGTTATGGCGACGCGGCATACTAAGATAAGTTGGTGGTAGCTATAGCCAGGCGGACTTGAACAAGGCCTACTGTTCCGTCTGGCGAGTTATAGGAGGTTGTGATGATGGAAGGTTCCATGGTGATGGTTAATAACGACTGCGTCTCTTTATGTGATGTTGTATATTTATAGTGACTACATTGTAACTAACTTATTGTCTCTAAAACATACAAGACGATTTATACTACGTAGATGTTGGAGGGAGGATGCCGTCTTATCTTTATCGGATCAACACGCGTTTAGGAATGCGCTAACAAACTCTTTAACTATACGTGAGGATAATAATTTTTGTGGCGACGCAGGCCGCCACACCTACCACTAACCAAGCCGAGCACAGATAGTATCCCCCACTGGGAATAGAACCCGGGACCTCACGGTTTAACCGGTCTTACCGCTAGATCACAGAGGCGGTTAAAATTACTAAAAATGTTGATATTTTTTATGACAGGCTATGACATTTTACCACCAGTTTTACCGCTACCATCTTATCTAAGTATGTCGCCATGACGACTATGTTATCAGCATTGTTGTTTTCTACATTGCGAACTTATGCATATGCTTTCGTCATAGTGATTGTTAGTTGACTACGGCTAGGTACTTTTCTTCGTACTCAACATAATAATCAATCACAATAAGTGTACTGTCGGTCATTGAGGAGTTTTATATGGTATCTGTAAAGTCTGAGATCTTTTGCTCATTAATAATTACCTAACCATTTACTTCTCTTCGTACTTAACATGATTACCCATGACGATATGTGTACTGTTGGTCATTGAGGAGTTCCATATGGTATCTTTGAAATCTGGGATCCCTTGGTCGTTGAAAGTTACCTAACTAGCTATTTTTCTTCGTATTCAACATAATAACTAATTACAATATCTGTACTGTTGGTCTTTGAGGAGTTCCATAGGGTATCTCTGAAGTATGTGATCCTTTGCTCATTAATAGTTAGATAAGCAGCTACTTTTCTTCGTATTCAACATAATAATCAATCACAATATATGTACTGTTGGTGATTGAGGAGTTCCATATGGTATGTGTGAAGTCTGGGATAATTTACTCATTGATAGTTACTTAATTAGCTACTTCTCTTCGAACTTAACATGATAACCAATCACAATATGTGTACTGTTGGTGATTGAGGAGTTCCATATGGTATCTGTGAAGTCTGGGATCTTTTGCTTATTGATAGTTACCTAACCACCTCCTTATTTTTGCATCCAACATAATAATAAATCCAAATATGTCTACTGTCGGTCATTGAGGAGTTCTATAGGGTATCTCTGAAGTCTGTGATCCTTTGCTCATTGATAGTTACTTAACCAGCTACTTTTCTTCGTATTCAACATTATAATAAATTACAATATGTGTACTGTCGGTCATTGAGGAGTTCTATAGAGTATCTGTAAAGTCTGTGATCCTTTGCTAATTGATAGTTACTTAATTAGCTACTTTTCTTCGTACTCAACATGATAACCAATCACAATATATGTACTGTTGGTGATTGAGGAGTTCCATATGGTATCTGTAAAGTCTGGGATATTTTGCTCATTGATAGTGACTTAATTAGCTACTTCTCTTCGTACTTAACATGATAACCAATCACAATATGTGTACTGTTGGTGATTGAGGAGTTCCATATGGTATCTGTGAAGTCTGGGATCTTTTGCTTATTGATAGTTACCTAACCACCTCCTTATTTTTGTATCCAACATAATAATAAATCCAAATATGTCTACTGTCGGTCATTGAGGAGTTCTATATGCTATGTCTGATGTCTGGGATCCTTTGCTCGTTGAATGTTACCTAACCAGCTACTTTTCTTTGTATTTAACATAATAACCAATTATAATATGTGTACTGTTGGTCTTTGAGGAGTTCTATAGGGTATCTCTGAAGTCTGTGATCCTTTGCGCATTGATAGTTACATAAGCAGCTACTTTTCTTCGTACTCAACATAATAATCAATCACAATATGTGTACTATTGGTCATTGAGGAGTTCTATAGGGTATCTCTGAAGTCTGTGATCCTTTGCTCATTGATAGTTACTTAACCAGCTACTTTTCTTCGTATTCAACATTATAATAAATTACAATATGTGTACTGTCGGTCATTGAGGAGTTCTATAGAGTATCTGTGAAGTCTGTGATCCTTTGCTCATTGATAGTTACTTAATTAGCTACTTTTCTTCGTACTCAACATGATAACCAATCACAATATGTGTACTGTCGGTAATTGAGGAGTTTCATATGGTATCTGTGAAGTCTGAGATCCTTTGCTCATTGATAGTTACCTAACCAGCTACTTCTCCTCGTACTCAACATGATAACCAATCACAATATGTGTACTGTTGGTCATTGAGGAGTTCCATATGGATACTTAGCTCGTTGATAGTAAAAGAAAAGTAGCTGATTAGGTAATCAGCTACTTTTCTTAGTACTCAACATAATAATCAATCACAATACATATACTGTCGGTTATTAAGGAGTTCCATAAGGTATCTACGAAGTCTGTGATCCTTTGTCTACTCATAGGTACCAGCTACTTTCTTTGTATTTAATACAATAACCAATCACAACTTGATCATTCGTCATTGAGGAGTTTTGTTGCCTGTCGCTAAGGGTCTTCATCATATCTTCACCATATTTTAAATGTAACGATTAAAACCTATCGATACAAAAAAAATCATCCAAATCAGTGTAACCTGAAAATACATTAAATAAACATAGTATATACAACCGAATTGATAACCTTCTCCTTTCAGAAGTCCGTTAAAAATATTAGACAACATCACATACATTTCTCTGATTCTGCATTAACCCAGCCGGGAATCGAACCTGGGACCTCAGAGATGGCGACATAAGAGTCCGCCGGCGTGCGAGCCACTCGACTAGAGCGGTCGTCAATAATGAAGATTGAACTAAAAGTTATGATCTGAAGTCTATTTAAAAAATAATAGTATAGAAAATTTTGAAGTTATTATTGAAAATAAAGATTAAGATGATGTTGACAAATTGAAAATGTACGAAAAGCTAAAAAAGCATTCGGTAGGTCCTAGGTACCAGTCTTAACACCTCTTTAATCTAGGGCATGCAAAAGCAGTGAACAGAAAAAAAAATCGTTCACTTGATAGAAATTTCACACGCCCAACGATTTTATTTTTTTGTCTGTTCAATGCCCTAGATTGATGAGGAGAGTGGTTTGATGACTGGTACCTAGGACATACAGAATTATGTTTTAGCTTTTAGAACATTGTCTACATCATTTTAATCTTTATTTTTAATTTTAATTTTGTTACAACGATTTAAAAAGAATGAGAAGTAAATCATACTTCTCATTCTTTTTAATTCATTCAACTTGCTCTTTCATTTGATATCCATCACCCATATTGAAACAAATATGAAATCTGGCATTTCTGGCAGCCATCTTAGATTTAAAAATATATCAAAACTTTTAAACGGTATTCTATTACTCAAGCCTTTAATATCCATATTGAAGGGGTAGTGAAAAAATAATTTGCCTGCCATTTTGTTGGCGGCCAAATTGGATTTTAATTTTTTTCATAGTGTAATCTATTCTACTAGGCAAGACCTTTTATTTAATACCCATATTGAAGGGGTTGTCATAAGAAAAATGAACCTGCTATTTTTTTAGCGGCCATATTGGATTCTCATTTTGTTTCATAAAGAACTCTGTTCTACTAATCAAGCCCTTTCATTTGATACCCCTATTGAGGATGTAGTGATAAAATATGTAATCCGCCATTTTGTAGCGGCGGCTATCTTGGATTTACAATGATACCAAATGAATTAAATTATATTCTTAGTAGAACTAAAAGTGCGTACCAAATTTCAGATCAATCTGTCAACAGGAAGTGGGTCTAATTTTAATTACTAGATTTGACCCAAAGAAATAAACAAGGCAAGCTAAATAAACCGTTTAAAATTAAAGAAAAAATTCTTTTTATAAAATAATAATTTAAACCTGATAAGAAAAATATCATTGTATAAGTACCTACATTGCAATCTTTAACGATAATTAACCATATTCGTCTACGTCACAATAATCCCATATCGTGAGATAGGTACATTACCTATTATTAGTTATTATTAAACTTATACTAGCACAAAAGTACTCGTCAAGACGATTCAAACGAGCCCATACTCGATGGGGTTATGTTGTTTAATTAATGAGTTGCTATGGCCATCTTCCAGCTCTATCATCAGATCCTGGTTACCATCTAGCACAAAAGTACTCGTCAAGACGAATCAAACGAGCCGAGACTCGATGAAGTTGCGTCGTTTCTTTACTGAGTTCCTATGACCATCTTCCAGCTCCATCATCAGATCAGACCCTGGTAACAATCGAAAAACCAAGTACTCATCAAGCCGAATGAAACGAGCCGAAACTCTATGGGGTTGCGTCGTTTCATTATAGAGTTCCTATGACCACCTTCCAGGTCCATCATCAGACCGTGGTTACTATTGAAAGACAAACTACTCGTCAAGGCGATTCAAACGAGCCCAAACTCGATGAGATTCTGTCGTTTCTTTGCAAAGTTCCTATGGCCACCTTCCAGCTCCATCATCAGATCAGCACCATGTCATCATAATATTGCATTGTCACGCGATTTACACATGTATGCATAATTTCAGCTCTATCGGTAACCGGGAAGTGGATGAAATTTAATTTGCAAACGGACAGGTGAAACTCAATAAAAGCTTGTGAAAATACTTACTTTGCTTACGTTGTTACAAAACAAAGACGGAAAAACAACACTCTTTGATCACGACGTGAAAATGTATCAATATGAGGACCTTAATACACACTGTCAGGTACTGACACCAATACGAGGTCTTGAGTGTAAAATTTACAGATAAGTCCTCACACAGTACAACAAACATGAGTCGAATGTAATAGCGAGTGTGTACAAATCGATAGTGGCGCCGCCTAGTGTTCACACTCTGTCGGTGTGTGAGCCGAAATTTTCAAGACCAATCCGAGGATTTCTTGACTTTTCCTTATTAAGTATACAGGAAGGTTCACAATCGCACGTAGAGTACAATGGCGTAGTCAAGTCAAACCGAGGACCCACGAAAAAGTCCTCGGATTGAAAACGTCCTCGGATGTGCCTTGTGTATTCAGGCCCACGTCCTCGTATGGTACTTAAAACAAACACACACACACACACACACACACACACACACACACACACACCCCCACACACACAAACTTTTTATAAATACTGCCCTACCTCTGATACTCTTTGGGGGCGGGCGTTGTTATCTGCTACACAGTTTTAAGCTTAAGCGGACAGCATCGTTTGAAAATGTTATGTTTGAAACCATTTATCGTTCAATAAACAATTTTTTTTTTATTATTCTTGGTCCGAGGTATCATCTCTTAATATAAGTCTGTGTGGTAAAAAAAAAATTTAAACTTTAATTTTTGACAATTCAAAATGCTTATTTTAAGCTTACTGAATTGATTTTTTATTTTTGATGTTTTTGACATAGGCGCGTGAGTTAACGACAAAAAAATAGGTAAAATCGGAAGGTGCCAACTCGCGCGCACTTGCGAGTTTCTCGCTCGCCAGCTGACGAACAAGTCCGCTGCGCCGCAGCGCGCCTTCCGCCGCAAATTTCCAAGTTGAAATTTGTAAAAACCAGTAAGTCAATTTCGATGATACTCGGCATGCTGAAGTAAAATATAGAGATCTAAATAGTTTGTTGAAAACATTTCTAAAAAACATTTTTTTAACTGACTTATGGCGATTTTAAACTTTCTATAGTGGACTTTAAATCGCAATAACTCAGCCAAATTAACTTTTTTAAAAATGTTTTCAACAAACTATTTAGATCCCTGTATTTTACTTTAGCATGCAAGGTTTCAATAAAATTGGCTTATTGGTCTTTAAAAATTTCGACTTGGATAATTTTATGGGAAACCGAAATGCGTAAACTGTCTTAGGACAGACCTGCTTTTAAGTCTGACATACATGCAGAATTATTAAAAACTTACATACGCCCGTTTGACGGAAGGGTAGGCAGTGACCACAGTTTTCCATTAGCTGCGATACTGACACCCATTTAACTTCATTTACTCTCAAGACATGC
Source organism: Scoparia ambigualis (assembly GCA_963921215.1). Taxonomy (NCBI): domain Eukaryota; kingdom Metazoa; phylum Arthropoda; class Insecta; order Lepidoptera; family Crambidae; genus Scoparia; species Scoparia ambigualis. The sequence goes on along the minus strand of OY992512.1, from coordinate 29,821,841 downwards.
ATTAACACCGTGACAAATTACATAACAACAAGCTGCACTATATACGCCTTATTTATGAACACAGTGTAATGTACAAAGTAATAATTAACGACAATTAGAGTGAATTGAAATTGAATATCCTTCGACGCTCCCATCACTTTACGACAAGTGACTCATATTTAGACTATTTTCAAGGTTTTCGATAATTGAAGAAATAATTAGCATAGCAGTAGCGAAATTTGGCAGTCGTAAAAATCCACCATCACGCATTGGGCCAGCGTGGTTGGTTATGGCCCAATATGCTCATGTATCGTTGGCCATGAGGAAAGGCCAGTGCCTAGTGGGTGGGACGTTTTTAAGCAAATGATAACGACCACAAATGATAATATACTATTATACTGTGACTTTGTAATTTTAATGGCTCTTGCGGGTCAGTTTCAAGATTCAAGATTCAATATCATTTATTCAGGTCAGGCCATGTTTAGGTTACAGCACTTATGAATGTCATTATGCTATCGGTTCGTAAGTCTAACGATGGGGCGGGAGCCTTGTACTGAGAAGAACCGGCAAGAAACTCAGCAAGGGCATTTCTTTTCTCCCATTCTTTTACAGCGTCAATTAGAATTGAAAAATGCCCGCCCTTAAAGTATAAAGTTAAATTGCATATTTACTTTAAGTATTCTATGTATCTGGAACCCATTTCTGTTATGGTAAAATTAAGATTATAACATCAGACTGATCCGAGTATTGTATCACCGTAATAAATCAATACTATTACATACATTCAAACTCCATTATGGATGATTTCTTAATATCAGTTACGACCACTTACTAGAACTGATTGATGACCACATTGACATGCGTTGATGTTAGGTGAACACCATTTAAAGTATGTAATACATATGCATTACATTAACACTGCTGTATCAAGTATTCAAAGTACCTTGCGATGTATGCTCAATGCATTTTGGTATATCGTTGTTTTTTCGGTTGTAGACATTTGCAAAGAGTCCTAACTAATTCCTGCCGTGTAGCAACTTTTGTTGCACATTGCTGTGTTTCTGTTTGAAATGTCGGAGTATTACTTTTATTCACTACGAGTACCTGGGTACGTATTAAAATCATAATACCTACAACTAAAATACCTACGTTTAAAACCGTGCCGTTTAAAACCTATGCCCGATATACCGAAGCTCAATATGTCGAATTTCAAATAACCGAAAGTTAAAAATCCCGAAAGTTCGAAATACCGAAAGATCAAAATCCTAAAAATTCAAAATACCGATTTTTTTAAGACCTAATTTCACGGTTTATGTTTTTTTAGGACACAACAGAAATACTAGCTGCCCTACTCCTGTAGGTCACGTGATAGGTTAGAAATTTAAGTTACACTGTAAAAACACGGTTAATCTCACTTTCCTAGGTAAGCACTAGTCTTTCATCTCACCAAGTGGCGTTAAGGCGAAGGTGGAAGCGCGCTTTATGCCATCAACACACATCATCAGATCATCATAGATTCAGTAGTTTAGATTAAACTACATTTTAGTTAACTATTATTTTTTAAGTTTTGGCGTCAATAAATCCAAAACAAAGCATTTATTACAAGCCCCTGAAAGCTTACATTGAATAAACTTTTTGACTTAGCTTTCCATTTGCTTTGACTTCTTATTGTGTACTCTAAATATCATTGTTCTTGTAGCATTTTGTACGGTACCACGATTCCGATGATTCCACCATTCTATTGGAGTATGAATTATTCGTAGAACTTCACACTTGCGAAATACAGGTAAGTGCTCGACCACGAAGCTCGGCTCAACTTAACAACGGGCCAAATGAGAGGCTTGTGCGGTCCTACCTACTGCTTTAATACACAAAGCGATTTCCTTTGAAAACTGGTAGTTTCCACATGTCGATTATTATATATAATTTGCGAGCCTTTGACTGTGCGAACGTAATTGTCACTCCAATATTTTGTTGGTAAGGGCTCTTCAAAGATCCCGTGAACGATGCATACATAGGTACACACGGCGTCAGATAAACCTACCCTAAACTGTCAAATTTCTCCAATGAATATTGATCCTTAAAACCAAACATTAAAGTTTAAAATTGATTGTAGAAATTTGACAGTTTTGGGTAGGTTGAACTGACGTCGTGTGTACATCCATAAATAACGACTATTATGCTCAAAGGATTAATCAGTATTAGTATAATACTACATTACCACCAAGTGTCTTCTACCGGAATTACTACGGAGTGTTCTGAAGAACTTTTTGATCTTATCCCGCCCTCTCCTTTCTTCTCCCGGACTACACGTGCTGGCCTTAGGAACCACCATCATACTGTACAGACTATCATTTCTCGTACCAATAAATTTGGCAAGTCGTTCCTTTCTTTGCCGGCGCATGTGTTTCCCAGCTCCTACAGTCCCGGGTCTTTTAAGCGGGGCGTGAAACGGCATTTATGCAGGCCGTCATGAATGGGTGCGCTCGTTACCGTGCTGGACCGGTATAGTGAGATATGGGCCCGATCTCCCCATGTGTTGTAGTCTTGTACCCAGCAGTGGGATGTTTATAGGATAATGATGATAAAGGAATTAGATACCTATTATTATCTATAGCTTAAGAGAAAATAAACAAGCTGAAGACTAAGTGCAGTGGTCATATTAGCCGCAGGACCAATAACCGCTGGACTGGAGTATACGTGTTCTGGAGTGGAAGCGGTAACAACGAACAGCTAATTTTTATACAATTTTAAACTTTCGCGTTCCTTATGTATGTATGCCTTTTAATAAGTAGTTAGCGTTGACCCCCGTCTAAATGTTAGCATTTTTTTATTCATAAAGATAGAAGATTGATGTTATACAAAGAAATGTGTAAAGTATACTTTTAACATTACATACTTATATGTCAGTGTCATCATCTGTTGTAGATACAGCATACAAGTATGCATCAGCCGTGTAACGACGCTACAGTACAAGCCACTAATGTCAGCACGCCGATTATTTAATCGATTATAATCAACCCGTCAAATGCCTTCATAACCGCAAAATGGCTGACCTTCTTTCTAGGATCGTCTGCGAGTTTGATACAGTTGGAGAGGCATGCCTTCGCCAAGAATCTGCTTAAATGCCACCTTGTCAGTACTAGGTACTTGTACAGATAGTGCAGAATCCAATTGTAGATTGCATCTTTTCGTTAATACGCAGCGACCTAATACGGAGTGAGATGTCTGGTTTGGAGGTCGCCTGTTCTCACGTGCACTTTTGATCGGCAATGTTATGTGGTACAAATCTTAAATTATCTATTATCTTGCAAATGTAAACTTGCATTTAATCATACTTAGATGTAGGTACATTAAATAAGTAAAATGTAATTCAAATCAAATCAAATCAAAATATCTTTATTCAGTAAGCTTAAAATAAGTATTTTGAATCGTCTAAATTTATTTTTTTATGGATGGATGGATAGGCATAGAAACCTACCCACCCACCCCACCCATTCAGGAAGTTTTTTAGCTGTGGAGAAGAACGGGCACAAGAAACTCCACAGCTTTATAATACTATAGAAGTAACGACATTTACAAAACAATATGTCGTTACCAAATTATACAATCAATAACCATAAAACAATTATATAATAAAATAAAAGATAAAAACAAAAGTGAATCTAAAAGTTTTACTCGGGCACTATGAACGCATTAGAACGATGTGTGAAAAACTAGAGGAATGTTAATTCCATGCATTTTTGTCATTGATGTAATCGCTTAAACTGTAATAGCCCTTTTCTAAAAGTTTATACATTTAATATACTATTACTGTTCCACTGATGAGCAAATCCCTCCAACATTAAATTCAAGTCTTCGCTACTATTGATGTGATAAGATAAGATATTTATTTATTTTCTCTTTGACATGGTTTAAAGATGTTACATTATAAATATCACATATCAAGCTCATTTTATAATAGCATGCAAACATTTAGTCCTCTCAGTAATACAAATATTATTAAAATCCATTAAACAATTATTAAATTAAACAATAAGCAAGAAAATCATTTTAAAAATTATAAGTATAATAAATGTCATCTCATTATTTAACAAAACAAAAAAATTCCTTAATATCATAAAACGTATTCTCAACTAACCACTTATACAATTTTCTTTGAAAAAGATTAGTGTCTAGCAATTTGAGATCCTTAGGAATTCTATTAAAAATACGAATTGAAAAAAATGTGTATAGGCTTAATCGTATCGTAGGTATATGTACAAAATACATACATAATCGTACTTATAAACATACATCATATCTTGCCCGTTTCCCGGATGAATAGTCTACTCTTTTTCTCCGAAATGAAATTTCTGCCGATTTTCGTTTGCTATTACAGCGGTTTCCATTCCTTCCGTGTTCATTCAAAATAGGTTTGGTATTTATATTATTCCTTTTTAGAAAAATGTTTGAAATTTCAAAAACAATCGTAGGCGCTATAAATTGCAAACGAAAATCGGCCGAAATTTCGTTTCGGAGAAACCGAGTAGGCCCTCGGAGCTTTCCACACACTGCCGCAGCGAACTTCTTTTGCAAACTGTAAACTTGTGAGAAAAAAAAAAAATATAAAATTTCCTACACTCACACCAATTATCTAGCCCAAGAGAAGCTTCGTTGTTAAACTCGTTAAATGGTTACTAGACAAACATACATAAAGTACTTAAATACATACTTATTATAATAGAAAACACTCAGACCCGAGACAATTTAGAAAAACAATGATTTCTAAATTGACCCAACCGGGGATCGAACCCGGGACCCCAGAGATGGCGACACCATGAAAACTGGTGTACAAACCACTCGACCAAGGAGGTCGTCAAACTATTAAGAATGACATTTTGTTAGTAAAAACTGTATGAGATTAGTATCAAGATTATAAACTATGATCGGAATAGGGTATTTAGGGTAGAGCGGTGGAAATTCAAAATTTATATGATTTTTTACATCAATAGATTTTTTATTTACGCCGATAGATTTATTTATTTGCCTACACGAATCTATTTTATAGGACTTTACCAATTACATAACTTAATTATTTCTAGTATTTCAATTTGTGTGAGTAAGAACTAAACTTAGGACCATTATAAACGTGATTTACATATTTTAATTATTTTTATGAAGAAAAATAACAGTTTATCTCAACATAAAAACAATATAAAAGTTTATGCAGAGTATGGAAATAAGTATCCTTTTAAGGTGAATTAATGCATCTCAATTTTCAAGTATTTACGTTTTAAGAGCAACTTTTTATAGTAATAATAAATTATGTAAATATATTATCCTACGTCCGAAAAACAAAGATAAATGACCGCTACGCGTAAGTTACAACGCAGTCAAGCCCTAGCGATCATGGCTGGTCAATACAATCTACTTATAAATATTAATGTATGTATTTAAATATGTATGTAGGTCCTTACATATGAAATTGGCGTTTTGTAAGGGAGGAACATAAAGTCGTTTTTTTAAATACTTATAATATATTTATTTAATCAAAGTATATACCATTGCTATCTATGCACTTTTGCCATCTCATAGGTAGTTCATTGATACCTTTACTAATAAAACCATTCGGACGGGAATCAATAAAATCTTTGAAGGCGCTTTGGACTGCCCCATCTGAGTTGAATTTTTTCCCTTGCAAGAAGATATCCGAATTTCGTAAAAAATGGTAATCTGTTGGAGCTAGGTCCGGGGAGTACGGTGGATGTTGTAGACATTCCAATTGAAGCTCCTCTAATTTGGTAGCCGTCTGTTGTGCAGTGTGTGGTCTAGCGTTGTCCTGAAGCAGCAGTGGCCTAGAACGATTGATCAGTCTCGGTTGTTTAGAAGTAGCTTTCCCATCAGGGTTTGAAGTTGCTGACAATAGACATCCCTCAAGTAATTTTTTTGAGTTGATTTTAGCTTGGGGCAGGATTTGGCTGGTTCGCCAGGGTTCAGCCATTGCGATGAGCGTTTCCGATTATCGTACAGGATCCACTTTTCATCACAGGTAATGATTCGATTTAAAACCCCTTGATTATTGTGCCGGTTGAGTAAAGAAACGCAGCAGTCGACGCGCGTTTGTCGGTTTGCTGCACTCAATTCATTGGGTACCTAATGAATTGAGTTTGTGTTGAGAATTGAGTGAATTGAACACTTAAAATTTTATGAAATCAGTTGAAAAAACCTTATGTTAATATTGTATGGTAGATATTATTGCCTTTAAATAAAAAGGTTTATGTTCTGTATTGTACCAAGAGCAAAGGCTCCCTATGTAGGAAAATCTCTGCCCGTGTAGTGAACGTTTAAAAGATTATAATAACGATAGGAACTTCTATCAGAACTGGGTTTTTGGCTTGAAAATTACTTCCGTTACAGAATTTTGTTAATTGTTGTGCATTTAATTAAATGTTTTATTTAATCACGAAGTGTGTAATCCTTTTACATAAATACTGCATGATACATCATGATGTCATTACCGGTGCCGTGTCTAACGTTATATATTATGACCGACGGTAGTCCATTACTAGAATGACTGACAAATCGCACGCATGTTTGAGTACCCTTGGTTTCGGAGGAAATAGGTAATATCCTTATTTATGTCAGTATCATGTAGATTTAGACTGCTTATGACGTTCTCCACCACCTCAGTTGTATGGGGTAAATCTATCTCAGACCCAGAGAACCCTGTTTTATTTCCTGTGTCAAATTAGTATTCAAAAGTTGCATGGGTCGTTAGTAACAGCCATGTTGGCCTAATGAGCAGCAAGACTGTTCCCTTGTGGCTTATAAAAAAATCTGAATGTTGTATGAGATGGTACATTAATAAAAACGGGTGTTACGACATTGGTCAAGTCTGATATTGGTCAAATCGTCAAATCGACAAATTAGAAATTAGACAAATAGGTAATTCGTCAAATCCTCTTTTCGTCAAATATATTTGCTAAATACGCCATTAGTCAAGTAATTTAAGTACAATTAACAGCAATAAACAAATTAAAGTATTTTTTTAAACTAAGTAATTTATTAAATTCATTTTATATAATTTATACCCTACATAACTGTTTTAAACAATTTAAGGGAACTAATTTTTCACTCAATAACTACTCTATTATTTTTTTCCGCCTAGATAAACTTTTTACAGACGAATTTGGCAAATTACATAATTTGACGAAAAGACGATTTGACGAATTACCAATTTAACATAACATTTGCAATAACATTTTGCAAGTTTGCTCTTTGGTGTAATAAAAGATAAAAGTCCACCATATTTATATGGAAAATTACAATTTACTCAACGCCAACGAATAAATGACCGATTAATTTGTCCAACTTTTAAGACTGCTGCTTTGCGTGGCAGTTTTCGATATTCGGCTTCTAAGTGCTGGAACAACATTCCTCCACCTATACGACATAGTCTGAGTATTGGCTCCTTTAAAATTAGGTACAGGAAGCATTTGCTAAACACACAGAAAGCCGAATGACATTAATGTATTAATTATATTGGATTTTTATGTATAATTGTGTTGTGTTGTTGTTGTGAATTTTGTGGATGTTTGGACTGCATTCTTTATAGTGGTAATTATTGTTACTAAGTATTACTCATCTATGGCAGGGTTTTAATCTGATTTATTTTGTTAAGATTCATTAATGTTGTTAGTGTAGCTGTGTGCACAAAGGATAGCAATTTGTTGTGACTGTATGGCCGGACACCATCTGTTTATTTTTATTTTTTTATATTTTTATAAATGGTATCCGCAGAATACCAGCGTCGTGGCACTTGTGCTTCGGCTTAGGCTGAGCGGGGACCTATTTGGCATGTTTTTATATCTGTATTTTTATTCTGTGTATTGTCTAGTTGTTGTATATTTATGCCAAATAAACTTTTATTCTTTCTTTCTTTCTTTCTTTCTTTCTTTCAATTTGTCAAATTTTTAATTTGTCGATTTGACGATTTGACCAATATCAGACTTGACCAATGTCGTAACACCCATAAAAACGATTTATGTGAGGATCGTAACAAATGAAAAGGTGTAGTATCTGCCTACCTTTCCGGAAAACAGGCGTGACAAATCTGTAATCGTACAAATCTGAAATTGTAAGATCTGTAAATCTAAACTACATATTTTACGAAATTACCAGCTCCTTGAAGACTAATGATAAAAATATCGAAGCAATTCCGCGTTCATGCATTTAGTAATTCTAGACTATTATACGGACCGTTAGCTTTTACGATTTGTTGATTTATGCATTCTCATCTAATGTATCAGTACTGTTGCAAGCCTTATTTATTTTAGTCTAGTATTGGAATCTTTTGAAACTGGCCATCGTGCTTATGAGCGAATGGTGTTTCTTAATGTCAGACATTATGTTATGAACTGTGGGATACTTTAGTTTTACTTGTGTATTGATGCAAATTATGAAGCTTCGACATTAATTTAAAGTGTTGCGATGCGTTCATTTGTTTAGTAGTTTTAGTATAGTTAGGTATATAAAATTGTTTTGTTAACCAATACGACAGGTGCTGTCTTGAGAAGGTATGTTTGAAGAATAATGTTTATGAATTTCTTATGCAGCATTGGGAAAACAGTAAAATTTTAATGCCGTACGACATTACACTATGAAAGTAACTGAAGAAAACTAATCTGGCGATTTATCAGCGTCAGTTATCTAACAAACTTCTATTAGTGCATACTTAAGTCGCAAAGCTATGTAAGCCCCACTGAAGCTTGGCACCCACCCTGACCCCTAGAAACACAGTGCTCCAAAATATTTGCAGTTTTAAGGCATTACGGCAATACGAAAGAAGTTTCCTTCGTTCAATAGGAAGTATTACATTATACTCGTACTAGTGAACAATCTTTGTGACCGCATTGTTCACATCGTCATAATTTGGTTGTCGTTGTTTGAATTTGAAAAAAATGAAAAATAAGGCATCATCATCAAACCGTAGTAGGTTATCTCACGATTGTCTCTTACAAAATGTGGTAAGCCATTAATCTATCTTTCTATAAATATAAAAATGAGTTGCTGTTCGTTTGTCTTGCAAAAACTCAAGAATGACCGAACCGATTTGGCTAATTTTGATTTCGAAAAATTTGTGAAAGTTCAGGAAAGATATCAAATATTAAACGGTGAAAAAAAAAAGTAAAAATGCTTAAAAACAAATCATAAAAAGACGTCGTGCAATATAGGTATTCAATATTAATTGATTACTAAAAACTTTTTGCAGTTTTCTTTGCGACATTTAACTTTTTCCTGTAACTCGAGTTGTCATTGTGATTTAAACAGGACGTCTGTCGGGTCTACTAGTATGAATTAAACATTTTTTTGGAGTTACTTCCGTGTTCTTTTAGCAACAACACGTGTTGTGAGACTCCATTTTAACTCAATCTACCGTACAAAACTAAATATAATTTTAAAATATATACTACTTGAACTTGGTTTAATGCTAAACGCGAAGCAATTAATTAAGTTTAATAATAATAAATTATTTTCTTTAAGTGGTTCCTATTCCTTATTATACATTTATTAATACATTCACTCACTACTATTATTCCGAAAGGGTTCGACAGAGACTAGGCAAAGAGGACCGCAGAAGCAGTCCACTGCCATAGTCCACCGTTCATCAAATATCAACACATGTGCTCACCATGATAGGTGGTGAGCTCATCGTCGCTTTAAGCTTTTGGTTGTATGTGCAGTCTTTAGTCCGATAGATCTTGACGCAAAGAAGCACGAAAGACTTGTTTAAAGCTTACATATAGCTATACACCTTTAATTCGTCAGGCCAGCTACACTGCGCGCCTTGTGATCGTCTCTTTAGGGTGAAGTTTGACTTCGCAAGTCACATCCGAGCTATCGCAAATACCACTTTTAAAGAGTCGCCGTCGCCGGATACGGTGAGGAGGACATGATGATGATGATGATGATGATGAGTCCGATAGTCGCCTTTTACGATACCCTATGGAAGAGTTGCGTTGGTAGTATTCTTTTAATAATGTACCGCCATCACACAGCTTCTAACTTTCTTATTCCCATAACATACATGTAATCACGACTATTATCCCCGAAGGGTTAGTCAGAGACCAGGCAATAGTCCACTTTTCACCAAATAGCGACTGCATATGTACTCAGCGTGACAGGAGGTGAACCCATCGCCGCTCTATGCTGTTGTATGTATGTGCAGTCTTTAGTCCGTTAGTCGCCTTTTACGACACCCAAGGGAAGAGAGGGGGTGGTAGTATTCGTTTACACGGTAATTTTTTACAATAACGTTAAAACAAAACTAAAAGATAGAATAGAGAAGCGTTATGAAGCATAATTGATAAGACGTATATATTTTTCCATCTCGCAAACCAAACATAGATGCTACAATACCATTTTGTTAGTAAATTGTAAATTTTCAGAAAGATACAAATGATTTACTGCTTCTCTGTAAATAAAAGCTAAGGCATAGATTAACAAATAGACGTTCCCAATGATTCTGAATAACACGTTTTTGTTTCGTAACCGATCGTTTTATTTCAATGAGAGTATTGCTAAGTTCAATAGTTCTTAGGGCATCCAATCCGTAATTAGCGTCGTGTTGATATCAGTAATTTACACGGCACAGTACAGTACCTTTAATGCATTACGCCTTCTTTGTCTGACCGCCTTTATTGATTCGACACGTACGTTGGATCGATTAGGAATGCTAAGCCATCTTAGAAATGGATAACTGTAAGATGGGTCACCAAAATTTATCTTTTCCTTAGCATAGATAACAGTGATACGCAAAAGAGCGCTCAATGGGTTTCAATATTTGTAATTTGTGTACGTTCTACATACGTTAGGCCGATCACGAATGCTAAGCAACTCTCGCAATGGTTAGCTCTTAAAGTGTGACCTAATGTTTATTAAGTTTATCTGTGCTTTGGAAAGGATTTCAGTATTTGGCATAAGATATGGTAAGATTGGTATTGGATTGGTATTGGATGATTGGAAAGTAAAGTGCTTATTGTATTTTTTGGTTTTAGATTTGCTTAGCTAAGATTATTACATAAACTAGTTTTATATAGAATTAAATACAGTTTGTGTAGTGTAGTATTAGGTGAAGAGTAGCTTTCTCCCGGTACAGGTTATTGTTTTAAGTTAAAGGGAGGGAGTGCACTATATTTGCCAATAAAATATTTAGATTTTTTGATTGGTTGGTACCTATTATACCTAGCTAAGTGCAGAGATTGAGGGTGTGGGTTTGGGCCATAACCCACCACGCTGGCCCAATGCGGGTTGGTGGGTTGGTGGTTATTCTCTCCCTATAAATAAGAATTAGATTAGAATATTAATTAGATATTCTTTTATAAGTAATTGTCGTTGCCTTTGTAATTGAAATTTTTTATTTTTTTGCAATGGAACCTATTATGATTTTAAAATTTTTGAGTTTCTATCCGGCAAGAGGCTGTCCCATCTTAGACCATATGATTTATTGACATTTATAACTGCTGCTCAATTATTGTAACTAGTACTGAATAAATAATTTTGGAGTATGTATTTGATATTTATTGGTATACTCAAAGAACATATTTTTGCTAGCCAATACTGTCACACTGATGAGCAAAGGCCTCCAAAGTCCTTTCATTTAACTCTATTCTGAGCCACCTCATGTCAATCATTCAAAACAGATAGAGAAGGTTATTCTATTCCGAAGGCCGGGTGGTGGAGTGGTCAGTGACCCTGACTACGCAACCCATGGTCCCGGGTTCGAATCCTGATAGGGGCAAATGTTTGTGTGGTGAGCACGAGCATTTGTGACCGAGTCTTGGATGTTTATTAGTATTTATATATGATTATCCGTTATTCAGTCACCATAGTTCGGGCTATGCTTAGTTTGGGGTTAAATGATTAGTGTGACCGTTGTGAAAATTTATTTATTATTATTTATTTTATTACGCCGGGGATGAAACTCGGTGCTTGCAGTTCGGGGTCCCAAGCCATCCCCATGGCATAGGATGATTCCCTTTACCCGGTTGAGTTTTTCTGACTGTTCACGGGGAAACTCTTCGAGATACTAGTCTTAAGAGTACCGAATGAAGAGCGCGCTTCGGCGGGCATTGATTTGGCGTCAAGACCTAACGTAGATGGTCTCCTGCGTGCGCGAGTAGTTTACTGGCACAGGAACGTCTGGCACTTCTTGCATAACCTAACGGTTGGTCTCGAGGTGCCAGTACAAATAAAACTTAGTGATGTAAGGAGAGGGGATGGGCGGGGGAGGGGGAAGTGTCCCACATAACCCGAGGTCGCCATGGGCCTCGGTGTATGCATGAATCATTTTCATCATCTTTACTTGCTTATCCCAGTCCACTGCTGAACATAGGCCTCTCCCAAGGCGCGCCACTGATCTCGGTCTTCGACCCCCCGCATCCAGCTACTGATAGCCGCCCTGCGCAGATCGTAGCTCTATCTGGACGAAGGGGAAGGGGGGGAAGCATTTTACTTAGTAAATAAAGGTATAGGTACTCGAGTAGATAGATAGATAGATAGATAGATAAATAGGTAGATAAATACCGTTTCTAGGTAGTAACAGGTATGCAAGTATACAATGATGATGACATGGCCCGATTCAAGTCGTCAGTTCTAATAGTCCGGCTGGCTGTCGATGAGGTCATCGCGGTGTGCTATTAGAATGACCTAATGGCTACATTGGGATCAGAGTGAAAGGTTACGAGTTCGAATCGCGCTCCGGGCGAAATTATGGTACAAACACTAACTCACCCAAAACTGTGAAACATGTCTAATCGATATTGTTCCTTTACCCCAAAGATTAAAGTTCAAAATCTATTGACGAAATTTGACTTTAATTCGTACCTAGTCTGCAGTCGTCTGTACCCTAACTTTGCTTTTGAACCGTTTAATTCGTAATTTTTATTTCATTGGAATCATGGTATGCTTGTTCTAATTTGGGCGGTGAGAACATTAATCATTTTGCAATAGTTTTTTTGCAGGACTGCTCTGTGATGGGTGACCGAAGGTCAACAGCCATTGTGCGTCAGAACATGTTATGCTTCAGCAACTTGACCACAATAATATGTGCGGTAAAGTTTAACATAATTCATAAATTAGGAAGTACCGGGAGTTGTGAACCCGGGTGAACTTCCCAGGTAGAACAAAATGTTTTTTAAGTTATATTTTTCGATCTGCCCCCTTACTCTCCAAACTGATCGCTATTGGATCGGATTGGTATTGTGAATTTTCGTATTTTTAAGTTACGACACCAGCACTAATTTGGATTCATATTGGGTGAACTAAATGGCATTGAGTTTTCTATTTTTTTCACTCAATATCCACGCATAATGAATATTAGCATAGCGTATTAGTTTTGGTGTCGTAACTTATGAGTACGAAAATTCACAATACCAATCCGATCCAATAGCGATCGGTTTCAAGAGTGAGGGAGCTGGTTTGTGATCGCCAAGCCGCAATAATTGGCAATTGGTTATTAAACCAATACTTACCCATCAGTTGTAGCGTTAACTTGATTTAAATGATGCAGGCTTTCGTCCTGCAGTTGGACATTTGTATAGGCAGTACTTAGCTTTTTTTACTTTTAATGTCTACTCGTAATTATAAAAAAGTATGCTTACATAGTAACCGTGTCGAGCAGCTGTGAAAGAATACTACCACTCCCTCTCTTCCCTTGAGTGTCGTAAAAGGCAACAAACGGACTAAAGACTGCACATACATCTAACAGAAAAGAGCGGCGATGGGCTCACCACCTGTCAAGTTGTGCACATGTGCAGTCACTATTTGATGAAAAGTGGACTATAGCAGAGGACTGCTTTTGCGGTCCTCATTGCCTAGTCCCTTCGGGGATAATAGACGTGATTTATATGTATATGCTTTAAAAAAAACTTTCAAAATTTCGTCGAATGTTTCCATCTTTCGTTTAACCGTCAGATTACTTATCCAAACGTTCATCACACACTTCACAACGTAGCCATATTCCAAATCAATTACAATTCGTCTGTGAGCCCGCGTGGCGGTGCTACCTACAAATAAGCACTCATCACGCACAGCGTTCGCGGCAACCTTTCATAATCCGCTTAAATTGCCTATTCTCACGTGGTAAACACACGGATGGAATTCATATCGAACAATGTGTTTGTTCAAAATAAACGTTTATTACGAAGTGGAAAAATAAAATGAAATTGAAATGTATCTGACGAATGAATGCCCATACTTAATATAACATTATTATTTGCTTTAAAAATTATTTTGATTTAAATATAAATATACCATACCATAATATGGTATGGTAATTTTTTTACCGTAGTTTAGTTTAGGTGGAATTTTATTTATTTATGTAAGTAATTAATTTTTTTTTATTATTATTAAGTTATGTTGTTAAATCCAGATTCGAAACATTATAATGTTAACAAAATAAAAAAAACATTGAAAACCTATAATATTATATTATTATTATTCGGATTATCAAAATGTAGATAAATTTGTGTCCATGTCTACAGCTTCCTCATTCGACATAGAGAAATTCTAAGCATGCCATATTTTTGTGCATATTATGTGCAATCAAACGTGTCAGTCCTAATTTTTGTGCCACCACAACTTCGTTACTATGAGTTGTTTTATGTGTGTAAGCTGGAGACACGTGTCACCAGCTCGCACACGCCAGTTAAGACAAACCAGTGAGGATAGGGTTTTAGACTATAGCCAGAAATTTTGTGCATAATTTGTGCACTAGAAACAAAAAAAACTAACCATCATACTCAAATACTGTTGAAACTACGATCATAAATCTGTGTGCGAGCTGGAGACACGGGTCTCTGGCTTGCACAGCTGTATCTTCGTAATTGTTTAAGCTACGGTTATGAATTATACCTCAAAATTTTGTGCCTAATTTGTGCATAAGGCGCAAAAAGTTTCAAAACTTTAACTCAAAAGGTTTTTGAGCTACGAACCGATAAGTATGTGTAAGCTGGTGACACGTAACACGGGCTAACACATGGTAAATTACTGTAACTGTATAAGATAGCGTTTCGTTTTAAAGATCAACTAATACGTTATAATTTGTGCAAACACGAGGCAAAATTTCAAATCTCTGGGCCTATTAGTTTTAAAATTATAAGCCATAAACTGTTTTCAGTAAAAAATTCAAAATAATGGCTCGGAAGTGGCTAAGCGCGCCGTTGCCGTTCCGTGCGCTACACGATTGCAATCGAGTTTGAACTTAAGAGCTATCAATATTGAGAGTCATTTTAATTTGCGCTCTCGTTTGTTTTAATTTATGTACCGACAATTTAAGACTAGGAGCCGTTTGCTTAGATTAAAACAAAAAGGGAAGATACGGCATTAGCGTCTCGTGAGTGAGCCGCCAAAATTAGGCCTAAAGGCACAATTTCACTTCAGTCACAATTTGTCGAGCGAACAGGCTACATCGCACTATTGCAGATATTCTACTGTGTGAAAAAGAGAAAGACGCTACTGCGCAGTGGCGTCGGAATCGGTCGTACGTACTCGTCTGTTGCGAAGCGACCGAGACATCAACGCGCTACTCGCTGACTCTCTCGCGCTGACGTTGAAACTTACCGCTTTGTCTCGCTCGCTCGATTTACACTTTATAGATGTGCTTGTGTGAGTGTTTGCTTAAGTAGTTGCGTAGGACTATATTTTGAATGACTACAAGTAGGAGCATGCCGTATCTTCCCTTATAAGGCCGTATGTTAAAGCGATGCGCGACGCGACTAATTAGTTTTACTATAGGTACCTAACTAACCTACCCTACTTTTTATTTTAAGGCCTCAGTACTAGTGTTGTTGCAATACTGATAGTTTCACTATCGATAGTTGATCTTGAAAAATAGTCGATAGCGCGAATAGTCCTATCGAAAATATCGAAATGCTGCGATACTACCGATAGTATCGATGGTGAAAATTGGGTAATACTATTGAACTTGGTCGATACTATCTATTCTAAAGTCAAAGTCAAAGTCAAATTATTTATTCAATGTAAACCTTTACAGGCACTTATTGACGTCAATACTAATAATAATAAAATGACTTTGACTTTAGAATCGATAGTATCGACCAAGTTCAATAGTATTACCCAATTTTCACCATCGATACTATCGGTAGTATCGCAGCATTTCGATATTTTCGATAGGACTATTCGCGCTATCGACTATTTTTCAAGGTTAACTATCGATAGTGAAATTATCACTATTGCAACAACACTAGTACTGGGGCCTTAAAATAAAAAGTAGGGTAGGTTAGTTAGGTATCTATAGTGAAACTAAATTAGTAGCGTCGCGCATCGCTTTAACAAACGGCTCCTAGTCTAAAATACTCGGTACATAAATTAAAACAAACGAGAGCGCAAATTAAAATGACTCTCAATATTGATAGCTCTTAAGTTCAAACTCGATTGCAATCGTGTAGCGCACGGAACGGCAACGGCGCGCTTAGCCACTTCCGAGCCATTATTTTGAATTTTTTGGCGGGAAAACAGGTTTTGGCTTATAATTTTTAAACTAATAGGCCTAGAGATTTGAAATTTTGCCTCGTGTTTGCACAAATTATAACGTATTAGTTGATCTTTAAAACGAAACGCTATCTTATACAGTTACAGTTATTCACCATGTGTTAGCCCGTGTTACGTGTCACCAGCTTACACATACTTATCGGTTCGTAGCTCAAAAACCTTTTGAGTTAAAGTTTTGAAACTTTTTGTGCCTTATGCACAAATTAGGCACAAAATTTTGAGGTATAATTCATAACCGTAGCTTAAACAATTACGAAGATACAGCTGTGCAAGCCAGAGACCCGTGTCTCCAGCTCGCACACAGTTTTATGATCGTAGTTTCAACAGTATTTGAGTATGATGGTTAGTTTTTTTTGTTTCTAGTGCACAAATTATGCACAAAATTTCTGGCTATAGTCTAAAACCCTATCCTCACTGGTTTGTCTTAACGGGCGTGTGCGAGCTGGTGACACGTGTCTCCAGCTTACACACATAAAACAACTCATAGTAACGAAGTTGTGGTGGCACAAAAATTAGGACTGACACGTTTGATTGCACATAATATGCACAAAAATATGGCATGCTTAGAATTTCTGTATGTCGAATGAGGAAGCTGTAGACATGGACACGATAAATTTATTATTATTATAAAATAGCACTTTGATGCTGTTGCTGCGCTCTTGCAGGGTGGCACTTTTGTAAGTTCCATCTGTTCTTGTAATGTGATTGGCAATATTTACAATTTGCAATGTCCCTGGTCAACGGGAGATTTATGCTCGGAGTTCGATGGCGCAGCAGTTTGTGCAAAATATGCCAAATTCGCATTTGAATTTGCATAGTAAGATTAAAGTCCTATGAATAAAACTCATCTCCTATGAAGATACAGAGAAGTTTCGTGTATAAAATAAGATTTCTAATTTCTAATTAGTTTTTATGTGTCGGGCTAGAATTAGGTACTGTTATAGGTACATCTCTTGTAATTCCTTTTAAATTGTTAAAACTATAATTATACATATATACTATGTGGATTTTATTGTAAATGATGAATTTCAATATACTAGCATTATGTCTCCGAAATACCGGATTTTCCTATTTCGGGCAAAAATTCAAAATGTTTTAAGTATATTTATGAATAAAATTTATCTGTTCTGTCTATATTTTTTTTTCTATTATGACTCGTCATAGTGACTGCATCCTGCCTGATGGCAGAGAATATATACACTACCGTCTGATGGTAAGCAGCCGATGCAGTCAAAAAAAAATAAGAGCGCTCCCCACCTTGGAATACCACAACGATAACGAGCGCACCCATTCATGACGGCCTGCATAAATGCCGTTTCACGCCCCATGTGTCATTTCATATGAAAAATAAAGAAATATGAAATAAAATAAAATAAAGTAATACTGCTCTAGGAGTTGATGGTAAGGCCCCCGGGCATTAAAGATAAAAACCGGCAACTCGCATGGTTGATAGGTGACGTAAGTGTTCTTGGGTTGCAGTGGTGGCTTGGCATCAGGTGGGCCTCTGATCGTTTTAACTTACATAAAAAAAATCGTGTACTAGTCAACGCATAAGATTATTATTTCAATAATACAATTTGCTGTAATAAACACTTTCACAGATTAACATAAAAATAATAAGGATCATGGAGTTCGGCAAAATTTTCATTCGTATGTGCTTCATGAACAAACTGTAGGTAATTATTAAATAAATAAGTTAATGGACAGAATTGAATTGCAGTAATCTTCGCACTTAAATTTGGCATTGTGACATTTTTAATATCATTAAGTGCAATGTTTTAATTTACGTTACTGTCAAGATAAGTATCTACCACAGAACGAAATTAACTTGATGCAGTATGAAAATTATGTATTTCAGAATAACTATTAAGTTGGATATTTCTCAGTCGACATCTCTTGTATCTTGTACTTTTCGTACATGGACTGGACACTGCTTGCATGGAATTTCGGGAACGATCTATTACATCTTTTTAAGTTCTCCGACATGAATACCCGCTGGTAGAATTCTGCTGTTTCATAATAAAGGGTACGATATCCTGTGAAATCGCAAAGCATAATAGAGTCCCTAAGAACTGAAGTTTGTGGAACCAGCTTCAGAGTTATTTTTACTAAAATTTACATACATATAATGACAACTATTATCCTCGAAGGGTTAGTCAGAGACTAGGCAATGAGGACCACAAAAGCAGTCCTCTGCCATAGTCCTCTTTTCACCAAATAATGCTGCACATGTGCCCAGCGTGACAGGTGGTGAGCCCATCCCAGCTCTATGGTGTTGGAAGTATGTGCTGTCTTTAGTCTAGTGTTAGTCGCCTTTTACGACACCCAAGGGAAAATAGGGGGTGGTAGTATTCTTTCACCGCCACGCAACACTGTTAAACTGGTAACGTTCTCACTAGACAATGTGCAATAGCAACGAGTGCTGTTGTTTCAAGCTTACATTCCGTGAGAGGGTGGTATTACGCCGGCGCCGGGCGAGCCGGCCCAATTCATGCTGCAACGCAGCGTGGCTCTACAACTCAGAGAATGTAGGAGGACCTTTAATGTAGGTTTTTTTTATAAAAGAAGGAGGCAAACGAGCAGGCGGGTCACCTGATGGAGAGTAATCACCGCCGCCCATGGACACCCGCAAAACCAGAGGAATTGCAGGCGCGTTGCCGTCCTCTAAGGATGGAGTAGGGTTAAGGTAGGAATAGGAATTGTGAGAGGGGAGGGGGGAAATGGGCCTCCGGAACCCCACATAATTTGGCACATGTGTATACAAATGCGCCAAATTATAAGATGCCCGTTATTATTTAACAAGATTTCACCATAGCCTTTCGGCGTATCTCGTAAATATATCGAGATTTATTGATTCAATTAAGGCTACTCAAATTGGCACATCCCAAAAATGTTTCATATTTCATACAAATTACTCGGACATTAAAGTTCAAAACCGCGCGCGACCTTGCTAGAGGTCAGCAGCGTGCTTAACGCGGGCAACGCCGCGGGCGGAGATTAATATGTAATTAACAAATGAAGGTAATTTGGCTACACAGTTTTTCCTGCGTATGAAGAATGTTAAAGATGTCAAAACCACCTATGTTTGACGCCCGCCATGGTCGAGTGGTTAGCGCGCCGGGTATGGCGTCGCGCCATCTCTGAGGTCCCGGGTTCAATTCCCGGTCGGGTCAATTAAGAGAAAACTGTTTTCTGAATTGATTTCGGGTCTGGGTGTTTTTCTATATTTATCCGTTATCTAGTTTAAGTATGTTAACGAATTTCAATAGAAGCTCATCTTGGTCTAGATAATTGGTGTGAGCGTCAACAAATTTATTTTTATTATTATTTATTACCTTTGTGGTCGATTCCCAAAGGGGAGTACAATAGCGGACTCCGTCGCTTTACCAGTCTAAAGGTCAAAACCCCTTGCACACCGCGTCGTCTATTTGATACGGGCACGTACCCGGGCGGGCGTTGCGCTTCATACGAAAATCGCTGCAAAGTGGTAAAGCGACGGTGACCCCGACCGTACATCTTTGTGTACTCAGTTTGTGGTAGGGCTCGTTGAGTCCACCAGTTACCACCATCTTATCTCATTCATAACAATCATTATTGTGTTTAGAGATAGATGGTATGTATGCATATATATCTAGCAAACATGAGCAACTGTTGCAAAAAATTAATACTATTGAACATGAAAATTCGCAATTCAAAAATCGAGTTATGGCATTAGAAAGTCAGGTTGAGATTCTCGAAAAGAACGCTCGAAATTCGGTTATAGAAATCCGTAACGTACCTAAGCAAAAGGACGAAGATAAAAGTGTCTTGGCTGACCTAGTAAAAAAATTAAGCGATACTTTGGGGCTTGATATTCCTGTCGAGTTATCAGTTATCAGAGATATTTATCGCAATAAGTCTGAGACTATAGTTGTGGATTTTACTACGGTTCACAATAAAGAATCTTTTCTATATAACTACAAAAAATACAACAAAGCCAAGCGTGAGAGCAAGGAAGCCTTGTTACATTCTGAACATTTGCAGTTACCTGGGCCACGCCGTCCTATTTATATAGCTGAATACCTATCATCTAAAGCAAGACACGTATTTTATGTAGCACGGGGATATGTTAAGAACGGAAAGCTTGCTGTTGCCTGGACATCATTTGGCAAGGTGTTTGTGAAGAAAGAAGAGGGTTCGACTCCCATCCGTGTCAATGAGGAGACTGAAATACATAACCTTTTCATGTGACTAGAACTGCTGCGACAGCACTTTTTACTGTTTTTTTCGGCCTGGTTTCATAACAAACCTTACTTTTATACTTTATTATTATTTTTGCATGTACCATTTTTCTTTATTGAATGTATCTATTTGTCATTGTTTGTAACAAATTGCAGTATCACACACTCACACTTAACAAATAAACTACTCACTTTATTAAACTATGATAAAATAAAAATAAAAATTATCAAAAAATATGTCAAGTTTAATATCATTTTGTACACATTATTACACGCCAATATTATATGCCATACTGTGAAGACTTCCGGATCCAAGTTTAAATTTAACCTATTTCCATTCATCTGTCACGTTTTTATCGTGACACCAAGTACTTAAATAAGGAAGGGCAATAATGCAAACTAACGAATGTATTAGCTTGGATCTGGATTCTTTATCAAAAGCTCGGGTGGTTGACTGTAGCGTCGACGATGTTAAAAGGACGATTACCTCAAACAGCCGTACTCTAAATATAATTACTCAGAATATACGCAGTGTTAACTGTAATATGCCTAATTTTACCACCTTACTTGTGAGATCCAAAGTTGTCTGGGACGTTATAGTTCTGAGTGAATGCTGGCTCTCTTCTAATAATAACGTACCCGATCTTGAGCACTATACTTATGCCACTACTACTAGTCATCCGACACAAAATGAAGGCGTAATTATTTATGTTAATAAATCTCTAAAAGGTAGTTTTGAGGAGCCACAGGTATACGATGCAAACTGCCTTATCTTAAAATTAAATGAAGAGACTTGCATCATCGCAGTTTATCGATCACCAAGTTGTAAAAATGTAAATAATTTTGTTGATTCAATAGATTCACTTTTATCTAAACTAACAAGTTTTAGAAATATAATTTTGTGTGGTGATATTAATATTGATATTGTCCAAAACAGTCCGGACAAACGTGCCTATGAGTACTTAAACGTATTAGCTAGTCATTCAATGCTGCCCGGTCATACAAGACCCACGCATGGGCGTACGTGTATTGACCACGTAATGATAAAGACTAAGTTGGACGCCACATGTTTTGTGTTCGACTCATCAATCACAGACCATGACTGTGTTGCTGTTAGCCTAAGCCTAAATACTACCTTGCCCAAAATAAATAAAAATACTTACCGCATTAACTTTGACCAGTTAGATAATATCATGCAAAACGTAGATTTCAATCCTATTCTTGCGTACAAAGACTACAACCTCGCAGCTGATCTCCTAATTAACTTGTTATCCTCGGCCATTAAAGATTGCACTAAACCCGCATCTACTCCCAAGCGTAAACTCATCTACAAGCCTTGGATAACGCCGGGACTGTTACGCTGTATGAGAAACAGAGATAGCCTACACAAAAAACTCAAAAGAGACCCAGATAACGAAGTCTTACAAACAACATACAAATGCTACAGGAATTTCTGTACTTCAGTTCTTAAAAAGGCAAAGAGAAGTTATGAGAGGCAAGAGATAGAGAGAGCCGGAAACAATAAAAAGAAACTTTGGGAAGTAGTTAAAGGGATTAGCGGCCAAAACAAAATGGTTGACCACTCTTTGTCTCTTGTGTCTCAAAACCACCAGCAGAGCGTTAACAATGTAAATACCTACTTTGTAAATATAGGCAAAAAACTAACTGAGAAATTTACTTCTGCAAACCCCCTCGCAGCTGTACCTAATGCTCGCCCGCAACCATCCCCATCTAATTCTTTAGTTATAATGCCTGTCGATGAAGAGGAAGTGGCTAGACTTATCCGAGGGCTAAAGGATAGCTGTGCTGTTGGTGTTGATCAAATCTCAAGTAGGGTTGTCAAGAGATATCTCTATTTGCTAACTGCTCCTATCGCACACATTTGCAATCTTGCTATATCCACTGGGATATTTCCAACTGCGTTTAAAACTGGGCTTATTAAACCTGTCCATAAGGGTGGAGAAAAAGATCGTGTCGATAACTACAGGCCTATTTCCATTCTACCTACTCTTTCCAAGATCCTGGAGCGCATAATGAATGACAGTCTCATCAAGTTTTTAGAATGTAACAATCTGCTCGCATCTTCTCAATATGGTTTCCGTCGCGGTAAATCCACCAATGATGCGGTTCTCGATCTTGTCAACTCAATTATCACTGCGCTGGATGATAAGAGAAGATGTGTTACTGTTTTCCTCGATCTTGCAAAAGCATTCGACACGGTCTCGATCTCACATCTTTTAGTGAAATTAGAAAATCTGGGAGTTAGAGGTACTCCGTTAATGCTATTCAAGGATTATCTCACCAATAGAACTCAGAGAGTCAGAATAGGTGAATGGTTGAGTGATGAGGCTTCGGTTTCAATCGGAGTGCCCCAAGGTAGTATAGTTGGCCCAACCCTTTTTCTAGCCTATATAAACGTCCTGTGTGATCTACAGCTTTATGGGGGCAAGGTTTTTACTTTTGCCGACGATACTGCTCTCTTTTTTAGTGGGACTACCTGGAATGAAGCATTTCAAAATGCTCAAAAGGGCCTTGACAAGGTTGCTGATTGGCTAAGGGGAAATATGTTGACTTTAAATGTCACAAAAACTAAATATATTGCGTTCGCATTAAGAACTTCTCAGTTACCATCAGACAGTTTTCAATTAACTGCCTGTTGGCGCTTAAGGCACCAACATGCGGCGTAGTTAATGGGCTGAAGGCAGGAAGGCTGAAGGAAGGATGTACTTACAGGGATGATGAGTCAGGAACCGTCGTGCGAGCTGACCACGGGCGGCGAGGCTTGAGGGGCAGCGATGTACTCGTAGGTTGGTTCCTGGCGCACAGTCACTTCACTAAACAGTTCACTAGGGGCACTGGTTAAGGGCGTTTAGGTCGAGCTCTTCACTTTAGGTTCAGGAGTCACTATAATAAGGGTAGATACCAGCGCGCGTAATTTGTGTGCGTCTCGCATTAGCTAGCAAACAGACTGGTCGCGCGCGCGGCTCACCAAGCTAGCGGCGGCGGCTCGCGCAGCGGTGGCGCCGCGGCAGACAGGCGGACGCGGTCGTCAACAACCGCTGAGTCCGTCCCGGCTTTGGCGGGAACATCCTACGGGGGCCAGGGGGGCCTCATCCACTGGGAGCCTGGCGATCCGGAATACAGGCCTCCGAAGATGTCCGTTCGCGGTGTCCAGGTCTACCACCCGCACGACGCCATCCTTCCCAGGCAGGGTGCGAGCAATGCGCCCCAGTCTCCATTGGAGGGCAGGCAGGTTGTCCTCCTTGATGAGGACGAGCTCGCCAACTCGGGGAGGGGAGGATGGGGACAACCATTTGGAGCGGGTTTGGAGGGTATGAAGGTAGGACTGGGTCCACAGCGTCCAGAAGCGCTGGGAAAGGGCCTGTACCATTTGGAATCGCCTACGTGTGGAGATCGGCCTATCTTCCACGGATAGTTCGGGAAGGGCCGTTAGTGGGCGGCCTATGAGGAAATGTCCGGCTGTAAGCGGCTCAAAGTCTGATGGATCAGACGAAAGTGGGCAGAGAGGTCTAGAGTTAAGGACAGCTTCGATTCGTGCCAAAAGTGTAGAGAATTCCTCGAATGTGAGGTGCTGTTCGCCAATTACGCGATATAAAAGTTGCTTTGTTGATTTTACGTTGATCTCATGTAACGCACCGAACCATGGTCCCTTAGGGACGTTTAACAACCAAGTAATGTGCTGACCAGCGAGCTTGTGCGCAATCGTATCATTGTTCAAGGCAAGAAAGTTTTGTACTTCGATGAGCTGATTTCTAGCGCCTACATAATTTGTACCGCAGTCCGAGCGGATGAGAACCGGGGCACCGCGGCGTGCTATAAAACGCTGTAATGCCGCGAGGAACGCTTCCGTGCTGAGGTCCGAGACCGGTTCTAAATGAACCGCCTTAGTCGAGAGGCACACGAATATACAAAAGTACGCTTTTAAGAGTTTAACATTACGTAGGGTACTAGATTTAACGAGGAATGGTCCGGCAAAATCGGTCGTGACTTGACTAAATACTGGCTGAGGCGTAACTCTATCGGCTGGCAGGTCGGCCATGAAGGGCGCTTGCGGCTGGGCCCGGCATCGAAAGCATCTAATGCATTTAAAAACTCGGTGTCTAATAATACGGCGCGCGGACAATATCCAAAATTGTTGGCGTAGGATAGCGTGTAAAGTGTCAGCGCCAGGATGGCAGTGTATTTTGTGGTAGTGGTCAATGATAAGGTCTACAAGTGGGCTAGAGCTGGGAAGTATGAGCGGGTGCTGCGCGTCATATCGGATAGACGCATGGGACAGTCGTCCACCAACTCTAAGTAGCTCATCTTTAATGAGAGGTGACAGCCGCTGGAGTCTGACGACGCAGATTTTGCCAGTTTGAAGGCGGTGGCTGTCCTCCGCAAACTCATTGTGCTGGACACTGCGCACCCAGTAAAGTAGGGCCTCTCTTCGTTCACTGACGTACAAGGGGCCTGAGCGTCGCGAATCTGGGTGGTGTCTGCAGTTGTGCAGAAAGCGTTTTAGACAAGCTGTCACTCCGACGAGCTTGTCTAGTGAACTGAACCGAGTGAGCAGGTCAAAGTCAAGACCGGGCACTGTGACCAGTGACGGGACGTGTTTGGGCTTAAGGCCGGGCAGGGCGTGATGGCCCAGAGCTAAGGGCATCGCAGGCCAAGACTCACAAGGCTGTCCAAGCCACGTGGGAGACCACCATAGGTCGTGGGCTGACAGGGATTGCGCAGACATTCCTCTGCTTGCGCAATCTGCCGGGTTGAGCTCAGAAGGTACGTGTCGCCAGGTACATTCTGGTGAGCCTGAGCTGATTTTGACTACCCTGTTGGCTTCAAAGGGTTGAAGACGGTGAGGCGGTGTATTGAGCCAGGCCAGGACTATCGTACTGTCTGACCAACATATGTGTTGTTGTATACTGATATGGGCCGTTAACTGAACCGACACACGGATCATGAGCTGGGAGAGTAGAGTGGCGGCCGACAACTCTTACTTGGGGATTGTGAGGCGGTTCTTGATTGGTGCGACTCGCGACTTGGCGACAATCAAGTGTACCAAAGTATCTCCGGAGGCATCGAGCTCATGGAGGTAAACAACGGCGGCAAACCCGTCTTCAGAGGCATCTGCAAACCCGTGAAGCGAGTATGCAGCTGAGCCTTTGTTTGCACAAATGTGCCGAGGGAAACGAATGCTAGCCAACAGCGGCAGATCCTCTGAGATGTGGTGCCACTCCGTTTGTACTTCAGAGGGAGTGGGCTCATCCCATTCCAGCTTCAGTAGCCACAATTGCTGAAGCAGTAGCTTTGCGCGGAAGATAACGGGCGAAACCCAGCCGTTTGGGTCATAAAGTGAGGCTACGGTGCTTAAAATAGACCGCTTTGTGACATGTGTGATGGGGGGCAGAGAGATGCGGTAGGTGAACTCGTCTGACTGAGGGCTCCACTGTATACCCAAGACCTTAATGGACGTGGACTCTGGGTTCATGTCGAAGTCCTTGGGCATGTCGCATTGGTTGTCGGGAAATCTCTCGAGCAGCTTAGGCGAGTTAGATGTCCACTTACTGAGCTGAAAGCCGCCTAGGTCTAGCAGACTTATCAACTCGTCCTGAAGTGCTTGGGCGGATTCAACCGTGTCATGGCCACACAAGATGTCATCAACGAAGATAGACTTGCGAAGAACCTGAGCGGCTCCAGGGTAGCGATGGCCTTCATCATCAGCCAGCTGGAGCAGGGTGCGGATTGCATGATATGGGCTTGATCTTAAGCCGTACGTGACTGTATTGAGGGCGTAGGTGAGCAGAGTGTGATCTGGTGAGGACCGCCATAGTATCAGCTGATACCGTCTCTGGTCTGGGGCAACCAGCACATTTCTGAACATCCTCTGGATGTCAGTGCTGAAAACGACTGGATGCGTTCTGAAGGACATGATGATGTCCACAATGTCCTGTTGAAGGGCGGGGCCTGTGTGTAGGCATTCATTTATGCTGACACCATTGGAGCTTTTGCAGCTACCATCAAAAACAATGCGC
Source organism: Scoparia ambigualis (assembly GCA_963921215.1). NCBI lineage: Eukaryota > Metazoa > Arthropoda > Insecta > Lepidoptera > Crambidae > Scoparia > Scoparia ambigualis. The sequence continues at coordinate 29,795,050 of OY992512.1, read as the reverse complement.
AGCTTGTCCGACCCTGACTTAAATACGCCATGGTGAGGGATGTAGAAGTGAGGTTTATGGGCGAATGTATTTGGGTGACAGGGAGCCATGTGCCCTAAGTCGATGTATTCGGCCATAAAGTTGACGTATTTAGAACGCAGAGACGGGTTCGCCATTAGCTTCTTCTCAATATTGAGGAATCTGCGTAATGCGATAGGGTGAGTTTTGCCTAGTTGAGGGGCGTCCTTTAGAAAGGGCAGAGCGACCGTATATCTGCCTGAGGGATCGCGTGTAGTGGTAGAGCGGAAGATTTCCTCGCATTGTTCCTCCAGGGGATCATTATGAGTGTGAGATTGAGGGAGGGGCTCCTCAGACTCCCAGAACCTTTCCAGACTCTGACGTATGTCCTGGGCTGATTCAGCTGAGTCTGGTTGTGAGCTGACGACGTGAGCTGAGTTAACCTGCTGCGCCGGCTGCGCATACAAGTCCTCAATGGGTCCTATCAACGCGAAGTCGAAAATCGTGCCGAAGGCTATGGGCTTGCCCGGGCCCAAGGAGACCTTAGTCCCGTCCAACACTTGACCAAGAACGTCCGACCCCAATAAGAGGTCGATCGGGGCTGGTGTGTGGTAAAGCTGGTCAGCCAATGGCACGGGTGGCTGGCCTAGTACGTGGGAAATGTTTGGTACCTTCTCTAAGGGAAGGTAGCCAGTGACGTTTTTTAAAATGTGAGCTGTGGCAGTAATTGTAGGAGTATCATTGTGAGTGGGTCGGCATACTATTGTTATTGCCGCCTTTGACTCATGTTTGTGCTGATTCCCAACTCCTGTAATTTTTAAAGAAGTGGGTTTTGATGGCAGGTTCAAAAGTCGTGCCATGCGTGACGTTATTAATGTCAGCATACTGCCACAGTCCAATAAAGCTCTGGCTGTGTGAAGATGGCCATGTACGTCCGCGACTCTTAGTGAGACGGTTGGCAACAAAATGGGTGTGCCAGTGGGCACAGAAGGTGAGTGAGCTGATTGAGTATCAGCTGAAATTGTATGAGCTGAGTATGTATCAGCTGTGTGGGCATGGGTTGACTGGGCATGGGCTAAATCTACCTCTTCGCTAGGGTGCTCTGTGATAGTAGGGAGTCATAATTGCTGGCGGCGTACGCGGGGCCTACCTGGCAAACCGGACCTGGGCGGGCTGGCTCTGTGAGCAGAGCTGGGTTGCGCCTGTTTGGCATGTGCGGGTTCGTGCCGCCTGCTGTTTCTGGGACGCTCCCTCGAGTGCTCTGTCAGCTGTGGTGGGGGCACATGTACAGACGACGAATGAGCTGAGTGCGTTGGGCCGTCTGGTCGATGGAGGGACGTGTGGTGGTTCGTACTCCCACAGTTCTTGCATGCCACCCTTGACCTGCACTCGCTCTCGTAGTGACGGCCGAGACAACGCTGGCAGCGCTCGCGTGCCTGTACAAAGTCCCAACGGCCCTGTGTTGGCTGGGCATTGTACCATCTGCACGTCATGAGCGTATGTCCCCTAGTGGCACAATAGGGACAGTAGGACGTCGAACGTGAGGAAGAGGACGAGGACGATGATGAGGAGCAGCTTTGCTGGAAGGCCGAGTATACGGGGAAGGGCTGACTGCGAGCCGGGGAGGTGGATGGGCGGTGACGCATTTGCTGCGCTGGGCGGAACGGTTGGTGAGTAGGCTGATCATAGGCGCGGTGAGGCGATGGAGCTGAGGAGCGGCCACGGTAATGGTCGGGCTGTTGCTGAGCCACCTGAGCATAAGTGCGATGGGGCAACTGAGGAGGCGCGCGGCTACGAGAAGGGCCGGGCAGGGCGTGAATGGGCTGCGGCTGGGCTATGTTGGAGAACTCTGTCTCCACACAGCGCGCGTGCTCCTCGAGGTAGGAGATAAGGTCCCTTAACGTGGGCAGGGTGTTACTAGACCCGTGCCTGCGTTCAAATAGCGTGCGGAGCTCGCCCTTGAGCTTCCGCACCACTATTGACACAAACACGTAGTCGTCTCCTATGGGCAGATCTAAATTGTTGAGGGCACACTGAGCCGATATGAGCGGCGTAAGGAACAGTGTGCGGATGTTCGAGCGCGTATGGATGCTTGGCAGCCCCAGGATGATGTCCACAAAACTATCAATGAGAACCCGGCGGTTCTCGTACCGCTTCGTGAGGATGTCCATGGCCACGGCAAAATTCTTATTGGTGACCTTTAAGTGGGATACCATACTTAACGCCTCACCGCTGAGACTTGAGAATAGGTAGTGGAGCTTGACTGCGTCCGACAGGGTCGCCATGTCGTCAGTCAGACTCCTAAACAGCGCAATGAAGGAAGGCCAGTCCTCCACTTTTGAGCTGAACATGGGCAGCGCTATCTTGGGGAGGACGGCTGTGGGCGTATTGACGCCGAAACTGGGCTGAGCGCTATGGGTTCGGGATGACGTGGAAGAGGGTAAGATTTCCTCCCTAGCCACAAGAATCCCAAGGTACGCCCCGGAGGCTTTTGTGTGGTTCTCAGTGTATGCCTTCTCGGTCTTCTCGTCCAGGTCCTCCTCGTCAAGAATGCTATAATACACTGCGTCCATCCTGTCTTTCACGCCTTGTATCTGTGCGAAACGCACGTTAAACTCCAATATGGAATGTGTGGTGCCGCCAGCAATAATTTGTGACCCTATCTCAAGGAGCTGAAGTATGGCCTTAACTGCCTCCCTAAAAATAGCGGCTTGTGACTTGGTCGGCATCGCGATGAATGAAAGTAGACAAAAAAATAATAAAAACAAAATTAAAAAAATAAACAAATTTAAAGGCAGTAAAAAGAACAACACCCTGTATATATTCTATAGTTGGGCTGGACGTATTTGTTTACTAAGGTAAGGGCAAATGGGCTAAAATTAACGCAACAATAAAGAAAGCAAAACTAAGTTGGGACGCCTTGTATATGGCCCACGGGTGGGCAAACGCACGTGTGTGTGTATGTCTGTGTTTATTGAACGCGCGTACGTAATATTAGCCGACCGCAAAAGGAAAAAAACAACAAAAAAATCACGTCATCCGTAGCCCACTAGTGGGCAAGCGCATGCGTAGTCGATGGCGGCGCATCCGATCAGCCGGGAAAGCGTTAAGAAAAGGAAAGGAACAAAAAAAATCTAATAAAAATAAAGTGTGGGATACGTTGTACGTAGCCCACAGTTGGGCAGACCTGTAGCGGGAACGAGCGCGAAGAACGACTCCGTCGCAAAAAAAAAAAAACAATAAAAACTTAATAAAAAATAAAATAAAAATTGGGACACTTTGTATGTGTGTCCCACAAGTGGGCAAACATGTGTAGAAGCGAAGGCGACGCACGCAAATAGCCGTAAGCGATTTTTAAAAAAACTGATTCAAAATTATGAAACACTAAGCTCATGTGGTGAGCACGCACAAGAAATGAGCCGTTCGCAAAGGCAACAATCAAAACAATAAAATTAAAAATTAACACTCAAAAAAAAAATTAAATCTTGTTGTATTATTATGTAAGAAAAATACACCTGCAGCCGATAAACATAGCATGAAAAAATTAAAATAAAGGCCAAATAACTGAGCTGAATTAATTTATGCAGTGTTAAATTAGCTTAGCTGTTGTAATACCAGGCACCATACAATTAACTAAATCTGTAGCCAAACGGTAGCCAAACGTAGCATGAAAAAGGCAAAGGTAAAGTAACTGAGCTGAATTATTATTTCAAGCACGAATTAGGCACAACAACATTGTATGACACCATAGATCTGTGATCCTGGTTCAGAATACCGGATGCATACACGAAAGCAACATAAAAACAACATGCAGAAATAATTGCGTCAAGATAATTCGGATGTTGTGTGGTCGCAATCCTACCACAAACAAATTATACCTACCTCACCAAATTTTTATTGGGGCAGGGTAAAGTTATGTGAACAAATGAATTCCGAAATGATGGCACAAATTAGATTATGGGCGGAAACGATTATGTTTTAGTGGACTGTAATTAAAGGAGCTGATGGAACGTGAGACCAAGTTATTGTGAAATGGTAAAAGAATACTCGTTACGGGAAGGTCGCCGGCATTAATATTACCGGTTCGAAGATGACCAGAAATGTTGGCGCTTAAGGCACCAACATGCGGCGTAGTTAATGGGCTGAAGGCAGGAAGGCTGAAGGAAGGATGTACTTACAGGGATGATGAGTCAGGAACCGTCGTGCGAGCTGACCACGGGCGGCGAGGCTTGAGGGGCGGCGATGTAGGTTGGTTCCTGGCGCACAGTCACTTCACTAAACAGTTCACTAGGGGCACTGGTTAAGGGCGTTTAGGTCGAGCTCTTCACTAGGTTCAGGAGTCACTATAATAAGGGTAGATACCAGCGCGCGTAATTTGTGTGCGTCTCGCATTAGCTAGCAAACAGACTGGTCGCGCGCGCGGCTCACCAAGCTAGCGGCGGCGGCTCGCGCAGCGGTGGCGCCGCGGCAGACAGGCGGACGCGGTCGTCAACAACCGCTGAGTCCGTCCCGGCTTTGGCGGGAACACTGCCCATGAATGCATCCATGATCATGCGCTGTGCTTATGTCCGACACTAGAAAGGACCAGTAGCGTGAAACATTTGGGTGTCATTATTGACCAAACACTTACCTTCAGGCAGCATATACACTCCCTCGTACCCAGATTACGGAAACTAATCTATATTTTTAAAACCCTTAGGCACGTAGCCGACCGCAAAGTCATCAAGTCGGTATATTATGCGCTGTGCCAATCATTATTGGAGTACTGTATAGTGGTATGGGGTGGTGTCGCAAAAACCGATCTCCTCGAGGTGGAGAGGGCACAACGTGCTATCCTCAAGGTGGCCGCTGGTCTTCCTTTCCGGCGCCCTACAGTAGACCTCTACAGAGAATGGAAAGTACTTACAGTCAGACAGCACTACGTCCTGAACACCATCTTAAAAAAACATACGGAATTAAAATATGATCCTGATTTGTTAAAGGACAAGCGTAGAAGAGGCACCGTTTGTCGAACACCTTCTCTTAGGACAGCTACCTCGCATAATTTTTTGTTTATATGGGTAACTACCTTTATAATAAGTTAAATGGGATTCTTAATATCTATCCTCTCCCCAGAGCCAGGTGTAAAATAACGATCACAAACTACCTAAAGGAACAGGACTACCAAAACACTGAAAATTTACTTATTCCTATAAAATAAAAATCTACATTCCCTACACACAAACAAAAAATACCTCTTATAAATAAAAAAAAGAAATTAATTAAAATTAATAATAAATAAAAAATAACTAGATACTTACTGAATAACATAGGCTTCTCCTTTCGACTCGAGTTATATCGGCAAATATAATATAACTGGCTCATATACACTAATTACACACACTCACTCACATATACGTACTCACACAAGCACACATACACAACCACGATATTCTGTTATTTAATAATATGTTTAGCAGTTGTATAAGTTGTTTTTTTTTTTGTATGTTTTAATGTAATAATTAAAACCATCACCTTTGCTAGCGCTTCACCTAAGTCTACAAATACGTTTTTAGTTAAGAACACAATTGTATCTATCCTTTTGAGGGGGCGGCCTGGTGACCTGTGTAACCGGTTTTCTTTTAAAACCCATTGCGGGCACCAGCTTCTCACACTTCAGGTTGTACTTTGTTTTAACCAAATTATGTTCTACAGTTAAGAAACCTATTGTGTGATGAGAAATAAAATGATTTTATTATTTATTATTATTATTATATAAACCGTCCATCCATCCATCCATCCATCCATCGTCCGTATAAACTATCCCGTCTCTTTCCTTGGGTGTCGCCTTTTACGAAGGCGACTAATAGACTAAAGACTGCACATCTATCTAGCAGCATATAACGATAGGGTCACCACCTGTCACGCTCAGCACATGTGCAGTCGCTCTTTGGTGAAAAGTGAACAGCAGGCAGAGGACTGCTTTTGCTGTCCTCATTGCCCTGCGGGGACCTGTCCTGCCCTGTAATACGGGGAACGTGAGTTTCCCTTTAAGTTGGCAGCTTTGTCCGGTAGTTCTCATTGGACATTGGTGATGACATCTCCATTACTTGTCTAGAGAACTAGTAGAGGCGGCCCCCTAGATGCCGTAGCCTCCGGTCCAGCCAGCGGCGTAGGACGTGGGAACTGGCTAGGCTCCCGGTTGGGTTCCGAAAAGTGAGTGTGCTTACTACTACGCGACCAAGGTGGACACTTGGGAGCTGACTATAGAGTTGACGACCCGAGCAGTGACAACTGCGTGTTGTGCCCTTCGTGCAACGAGAAGTGAGCGAGCTTTACAGCTCCGGTTACCTATCTGGATAATAGGCAGTGAACTACACGTGTTCACTGGGAAACTCTCTCGAGACGAGACACAGTCTTAGGAGTACCGAATGAAGAGCGCGCTTCGGCGGGCACTGATTTGGCGTCAAGACCTAACGCAGATGGTCTCCTGCGCGAGTAGTTTACTGGCGCAGGGACGTCTGGCACTTTTTGCATAACCTAACGGTTGTCTCGAGGTGCCAGTACAAATAAAACTTAGGCGCATCGTACCGTATGCACCTTGACCTGCACCATCAATGGTGCAGGTGAGACTATGACTTGCCCGCCATTTTGTCTCGTACCAAGATACGTTTGTTTACACAGAATTCTATCGCTACGGCTTATATTTCGGTTCGACTCGATACTGTTTCGGCTTGCAGTGGTACTGGGGGTAGCGATGCGCGTTTGTCTGGCACAGACTATAGTTCGTTAGATTAGTTGTTAAGTCTTAACTACAACTTAGTTAACTGTTTTTTTTCATTTATTATTAGTATTGACGTCAATAAGTGTAAAGGTTTACATTGAATAAATAATTTGACTTTGACTTTGACTAATTAGTTTCGGAAGTTTCGGAGTTTTCGGAAACGGATTGGGTATGGTCTCATGTGCACCATTGAGATGGTGATGATGGCACGCTCAGGCTAAGGCAGCTCGAAACGAGGCTGCACAAGTGGATACAAAGCTTAAGGCTGCCTGTCCATTGAAGCGGAGCGAGGCTGCGGTGCGGAGAAGCGGAGAAATAATAACTAATAAGATTGCATTAAATCTCCGCTCCGCTCCAGTGGGCAATCCTATTGGTTAATGTTTCTCCGCTTCTCCGCACCGCAGCCTTGATCCGCTTCAATGGACAGGCAGCCTAACTCTCCGGTCGGGCGAAGTGTCTTTTCGGATTTTTGTTGCACAGCCCGGGTTTGTGATCACCAACCCGCATTTAGCAAGAGTGGTGATTAAGACAATACACATCAATTGGCTACTTGACAGTTTTTGGAAAAGTGTTTTAAAAATTACTAACGCTTATTTTATACCGTATAATAATAATTGTTTTCTAGAAAAAGCTTTATTCTATAGAAAAAAAACATATTTTTCTTCATTAATTTCATATTTCGCGCGAAAACGGTTCGTCACGTGACATATTGCCCGGTGACGTCACATTTCACTAAACAAAGAAATTTTATCTTGAAACCTGACAGATAGTTTTTGTTTATTTGTGAAATGTGACGTCACACGAAGCTTAATCATGGCCGCCTATGTTTCGGGTCTTGTAACCCACAGATAAAAAATCCCAAATTTATTTTGTAAAAATAAAATATTTAGAAATTATCTCAATAAAAAATAACTATTGGATAATTATCGCTAAATCATAAACTACCATATCCGACATATTTCATATTTTATTGTTACAACTGTCAAATAGCCAATTGACTTGATTTCGATGATGGAGCCCTTTGCCCTGCAGTGGGATAGATAGATAAATGAACACTTTATTGCGCATACACTAGGAACACACACATTACATAATCTTGAAGCTGTATGGGCAAAAATGGTCTTATCGCTGAAAGCGATCTCTTCCAGACAACCTTTGGTTTATGGAACCTGTAAAAGAGGATAGAGGAAGTGCCCAAGCACTAATTAATAAACAAATTAACATAAGATAAAAATAAATTAATAGGGACACTATACAAACTTTATTTCACTGTAAAAAAATGGAATGCTCTTCCACAATACTTTTATTTTCTTTCCCTATGGGTAACTTTATTGCCCAAATATTCAATGACAATTGTATTCATTGTTATGTTAAGTTGTTCTTACAAGACTAGACAATAAACAACAAATATCTTTATTAATGAAATTTTGCATTCACTATACTTCCTACTAATAATATAAACGCTGAAGTTTGTAAGAATGGATGGATGTTTGTTACTCTTTCACGTAAAAACTACTTAATGGATTTGGATGAAATTCGGCATACAGATAGTTTATAACCTGAATTAACATATAGAATACTTTTTATCCCCATATTCCCACGGATACGGGAACCACGCGGGTGAAACCGCATGCGGCCGCTTGTATAGATTTAAGGATAAAAAAAAATCAAAGTCTCAGGAATCTCAAATGGGTTCGAATGTGCTCGAATGGGCTCATGGGTTCGAATCCCATTCGAGCTTCCTGAGACTGGTTGATTTTTTCTAGTAAAAATCAAACAACACATAGATTTAACGAGCTCGTAAAATTAAGTGGGCTCTTATAACGATATGTACCAACAAAATATTCGCGATGATGAATGGAGCTATGCGTAGTACCTAATAACAGTCGATCATTTAGACGCAAATCTGTGTTAGACGTTACGAACAGTGAACTATTTAGTAACAAAAGCTATTTGTTTTAGTAACAATTGGATTTATTTTCTTTAAATGTTATTTAGGGACGGGTCGCTGTTGCGAAGCGACAGGAAAAGGCGCGTTTTTTTTTAAATAAAAATTAAAATATTTTAAAAAAAAATTATAGATGTTATAAAAAAAACCGATCGGTTATTATATATACCTCAAGTTATCTATGAACTTCATTTTGGTAAATAACTCATAATATCAAATCACTTATTTTAAGAATTAAACCAAGAAAAGGAGATAAAATGACACAAAAATATGTAGCTTTGTGAATATATTCTATCGAGCCAACTTTATTAAATCTTCATCATTATATTCTACAGAATAAAGCCTCAAAAATATTTCATAATTTCCGCAGATTTAAATTTTACTGTTTACTACTTCAAAAATTAATTCTAAGAACTTGTTATTTTAATTTTTCACTAACACCTAGCCTTAAGCCGGCAAACGAGGATATACGACCCGCTCGATGGTTCGCGCCCACCGCAGCCCACGGACGCTACAGTTGCTGACAGTGTAGGTTTACTCTTGAAACACAATTGCATTAATCAATTTCCAAAAACAAATCTAAAAAAATGTCAAACGGCACTTTTGTAAGCGACAATAGCGCCACATTGGAATTAAATTGCGTGGAAATTGATTGAACAAATTACTATCGAGATGGCGTTCCGGAATTATCTTTACTTATCCCAATATCGATACATATAAATCGCATTGGTATTGTATTAAGATTGAGTTTGCATTCAAGAGTAACCCCCCTGAAGCTACAGTTGTTATACCTTTACGCCTGTAATTACATACATACATATAAACACGACAACTATACCCGAAGGGTTAGTCAGACACTAGCCAATGAGGACAGCAAACGCAGTCCTCTACCATAGTCCACTTTTCACCAAATCGCGACTGCACATGTCCTCATTGTGGCAGGTGGTGAGCCGCTCGCCGCTCTATACTGTTGGAGATTTGTGGAGTCTTTATTCCGTTAGTCGCCTTTTTTTATTTTTTTTTATTCGGCAACGGGTAAGCGCTTGGCCTTCATCTCACCTGATGGTAAGTTGACGATAAGGCCGAAGGTGGAAGTGCGCTTCACCCGGAATCCTCAACCACTGACGAACTGGCTATCTTATTTCAAACTGTCGGAACACAACAATGCTATAAACATCGTTGTTATGGCGACAGACTTAGATAAGATGGTAGTAGCTAGCCAGGCGGACTTAACAGCCCAACCAAACCGAGCACACAAATATGTACACCCCCGCTGGGAATCGAACCCGGGACCTCTGGGTCTGTAACTGGTGACTGAGCCACTAGACCACAGAGGCGGTTAAAACGTTTTTACGACACCCAAGGGAAGAGAGAGGGTGGTAATATTCTTTCACCGTTACGGGACTCGGTTATCCCTGTAATTTCACGATCTAATACCATTCAAGAGGAGCTCGATGGCGCAGCGGCTAGCGCGTGCGGCTTGCAATCTCGCTCGCTAAGCAACTTTCGCAATGCCGGGTCGCTGGATGGGTGACCAATTAAAAAATATCTCTAGCTCCTCCGTGCTTCGGAAGGCACGTTAAGCCGTTGGTCCCGGTTGTTGTTGTAAGATGACAGTCGTTTACCATTGACCTACAAGAACGTTCGTACAAACCATTTGTTCAAATTCTGGAATGAGAGACCTGAAGTTCACTGCAGCCGCTGCAGCGCTTAAATATTTTGTCGTCTAATCAACAGACAGACATCGCAGCGCCGCAGCGCCAGATCGGTCAAAGGCAACGTAGTATCAAGATGGCGCCCCAAACAGATTCAATCAATAACAATATCTTTTGTATTCTAATAATACAATATAACTACATAATAATGACTTGAATAACAAATTATTCGAAAAGTAGTGTCACTAGGATTTTTGTTATTTTATTATAATTCAGTTAATAATTGAAGTTAATTATTTAGTTTAATAATTTGTACCTACTAAAATAATTGAATGTAGTATAGTGCGACATAAAAGAGTAGAAATTAAATAATCCAAAACTAAATTCACTCATTTTTTGGCAACATTGATTATCTGTCATTAATGTCAAGTGGTTGTTCAACTCTGTCCGTGGTTACGATATAAATTGTTGTTTTAGTGATATTTCTACATTCCTGGATTTAAAACACAGATAACATGATTATGACCATCCATGGCGGTTCTCGTAACATAATATATAAGGTTTTTTTTGCGAAGTTTGGCAGAATTTCAAGACGGAACTTCGTTACGTAATCTGGAGGATATTTACCAACGTACAGCAGATTATACTGGTAAGTAAGTTATAAAAGATGTTGAAAGTATAATTATCTAAAATATGCCTATGCGCAATCGGCTAAATTCCGTGAAACAATCAGTATTTTTAAATATTTTTAAAAGTTTTGGGGTTATGATATTACAAACAAAAATGTTGGTTATTATAGTTCGACTCGAGAATCTTGAACTTTTTAATTTATTGGGACATTTTATCAAGTGTTAAGGGGTAGAATGTGGTAAGTATAGTAAATTATGTCGGTTGGCTTTTGAATCGAGTCGCCTGAATTTGAAGAAACTAACACTGTGGGGGGGTGTAAGGGGTTCTTAAATAAAGGCTTATTAACATTTTAGCTGCAGCTGTTGCGGTAAAATATTTAAAAAACCACTTAAGTTTTGTTAAAATCGGCTATAATCACGAAAAATTACACGTTTTTAGGTAATGGGTTGTTCCGTATTCAACCCACATGAACTCAACCCACTAATTAATTTTTCCTTACTCAACCCATTTCTATTCCTTACTCAACCCACAGCAATATTTTAATTTTTAATTCCTTACTCAACCCACATGTATTCCTTACTCAACCCACATCAAAATTATACAAAAAACACCTATTTGTGGGTACGGTCTGACCAAAAACTAATAGTGCCTGTTACTATTTTGTTTTTAGTACATTAATTACGGTTCATAAAATAGATCATGTATAGTCCGCTATAAAATAAAACTTCTAAAAGTGGGACATAACCATATATTATTATAAATATCAACAACTAAGTTAAAATATATCTCTTAAATTAAGTTCTTAGAACTTGCCGGTGTGCTATTGTTACCACTCACCCGAATAAGCTCTCCAAAAATAATAATTAAAGTTAAATCAATTGTTATGGACCTTAATAGGTCAAAGATCATAAGACCGCCGGTGGTCGCGAAACAATCGATTTTCTATGGTGTCTGGTTTTACGATGCTCAAGGGGTTAAGGAGGTCTCTGGACAGGTAAAGAGTACGAGTGAAATAGCATTATCTTTATTTTATCTTCGGTTCTAGTATTAAACAATGGTGATAGAGATAGCTATATTTTTTTTGTTTGTTTGTTCTGAAAGGGCAAACCTTAAGATGGTCACTTAATCAGCTGCTCCTTAACTGACCGACTAAGCTCATCTTATTATATTTAAATAAAATAAATAAATAAAATAAAATAAAATAATTTTATTTCAGATTGTGTCCATATAAGTAGGTAGTTGGTTGACAAAATTCATAACTAAAAATAATTAATAATTAAAATCATATACCAATAAAAATTTAAGATGCACCAAGAGCGATAAAGTGACTTACGCTATGTGGAATCACAACGAGACCGTCAAGCTTTGTTGTCTAAAGGATTCCAATTTCATTATAGAAGAAAAGATAAAGATGGAAGTATAATCTGGCGTTGTGTGAAGTGACCGGGATGCTTTGGCAGTGTAAAAGTGTTAAATCAAGATGTTTTGAGAGAAGGACCTCATTGTTGGACATCAAGCGAAATAAAAAAATGTTGTTAAAGAAGCTTTGCAAAAATGCAAGAAAAGAGTGAAGTCGATTAAAGGGAAACCCATACCGACCGAGTACCAAAAAACTTTATTATCACTAAATGATCGGGGAATCAATCTCATATCAGAAGTACCAAAATTGAAGAACATAAAAACTGGTATCTATATTTATGTTTGTGATGATCAAAGTTAATTTTATATTTTATTAGTAGAAAGAACCCGCGCACTTTTTTATGAAAATATTGCCTAAATGCATTTATGTTTATAAAAGGTGTCCGTGGGTTTTGCTCATTTCATTTTATTTTTGTTGATTTATATAAAGTTGATTATTAACAAAAATTGTTGACCTTTATAATAGTATAATTATGTCCTACTTTTAAAAGTTTTATTTCATAACAAAATATGTACTTACCTAATCTCTTTTAGGTACCTACCGTAAAATTAATGCATTAAAGTCTAAATTGTAATATGTACGTACACCTAAAAGTTGTCTCCGTTCGTTCACTTAAAAAGACAAAAAATGTTTTTAATTGTTTAAAACAGATTATATTAAAATCTAAAATGATCTCTATATATTTGACATAATCACTAGTTTTAATCTGTGATTTTTTATGTACACGGCTTGATAAAGATTTCACTCTGTCTTATCATCATCACCATCATCATCATCAGCCTATAAACGTCCCACTGCTGGGCACAGGCCTCCCACGTGGACAATGCACGAGGGGACATTGGGCCATAACCCACCACGCGGGCCCAATACGGGTTGGTGGGTTTTAACGACTGTCATCTTACGACAACAACCGGGACCAACGGCTTTACGTGCCTTCCGAAGCACGGAGGAGCTCGAGATGTTTTAAATTTGGTCACCCATCTAGCGACCAAGCATTGCGAAAGTTGCTTAACGGGCAAGTTCGTAAGCCGAATGTGCTAGCCGCTGCGCCATCGAGCTCTGTGTCTTCGGCAGACCTTGCGTTTCGTTGACGTACGGGTGTTGATCGATCATTTACCGAACCAGTTGACTCAAATTTATCCACCACACGACGAATAGTCCTCTCGGTAGGACGATTATGGCGACCGTAAAATGGGCGAAGCGCGCGGTGCGTTGCAAGAACAGAACACTCATTTTGATAAAACAATTTTATTATTTGCACGTGTTGTTGAAAGCTATAGCTATCCATGATGATTTGGCAAAACAGAATGAATAAATGACAACCAATTTGACAGATGTAGCTTCAGCAAGATGACCGCTACCAACTGTCAAAGTTCGGACGTGCCTATTGGAAGACCCTATACATGATCTATTTTATGAACCTTAAAATTAATGTATTAAAAATAAAATAGAAACAGGCACTATTAGTTTTTGGTCAGACCGTACCCAAAAACAGGAGTTTTCTTTATAACTTCGATGTGGGTTGAGTAAGGAATACATGTGGGTTGAGTAAGGAATTAAAAATTAAAATATTGCTGTGGGTTGAGTAAGGAATAGAAATGGGTTGAGTAAGGAAAAATTAATTAGTGGGTTGAGTTCATGTGGGTTGAATACGGAACAACCCAATACAATACCATATTAACAGAACCGAAGTGTGGGGACAGGGGGGGGGCTAAAGAGTTAATTAGGTTAGGTTAGCTTAGTATGTATGTGGGGTGCAAATTTGGGAACCTCCTCGTGGTGCACCCTGGGGTAAGGCCTCTCGGCCCACGTTCAGCGTGGGACAAGGGGCTTTATGCTAATCCCTGGCGCCCCTTCTGGGCGCCGAATTCTAGGCAGTGCCCCTTCTGGCCCTGCACCGTCAAGTGCGTGCCCGGTCCGGGACGCGTGGTCGTAGCTCCTTATGCGAGCGTGCGACCCGGTGTAGGCACGCACTTGATGACTCGCCGCTCCTTCTGAGCGGCTTTGAGGATTGGGGTTTCGGCGGCGCTCCTTCTGAGCGCCGTCCTTTGTGTGTGCGGGGTAAGACCTCGCGTGTTGTAGGGATTGTCGTAAGGCCTCTTCCCACCACCCTGGGACAAGGGGCTTTATGCCAATCCCTGGCGCCCCTTCTGGGCGCCGAATTCTAGGCGGTGCGTGCCCGCTCCGGGCCGCGCGTTACGCGAGTTTGCGGCTTGGGGTGGGCGCGCACTTAAAACGCTCGCCGCTCTTTTGAGCGGCTTTGAGCTTCGGCGGCGCTCCTTCTGAGCGCTGTCCTTGGGGGCGTTTATGTTTTTGTGTGGGATACGGCCTCGGGCACCGGGAGTTGAGCGTCGGGCTCGAGACCCCGGTGTGTGTTCGCGAGCGACTGTGGAGTAGCGGGCCTGACGGAGTCTGTCCACCTCTGTAGGCCGTGAAAGATACGGGGGGGCCGCCTGGTTGAGGCTCCCGCCACATCGGGAATCGTCAGGGCATGGAGTGACCTCCCGGTTTTTACCGGGGGTCCGTCTCCGAGTTCCGGGGTTTGGATCAAGGGCCCGAGGTCGAGGGTCGGTAGGTGTTTGTGGGGCTAGGGGTCCGAGTCGGAGCCAGATTCGTGGGCGGTTTCTGGGTCTGAGTCGGGGTCCGGGCTGCCGAGTAGGATAAGGCGGGCTGGTGGAAGGCCGCGCTATTTGTTGTGTGTTTGTTTGTGGTGTTGCCTGTCTGTGGTGGGGCGCTTGCGGAAGCAAGCGCGAGTGGGGTTGGGCTTTGGTGTGGGTATGACTATACCTCCCCAAAAGCCCAAGGGTCGGAGGACCAATGTGTCTTTGTCTTGTGTTTGTCCTGTGCTGTCCTTGTATCTGTTATTTTGGGGGATCGCGTGCCCATTAGAGGGTGGGCACGCTGTTTTTTTGCGCCGTGTTTTTTTGTTGTGCCGTGCGCGAAGTTGCCCGTGTGTCGGCGCGTGACCGCTTGCGGTCATAGGTTGGCACACGGGCGACGGGGTGACCGTCGCGGGTTAATCCCTAGTGGTATGTACCGCGACATCCACCTCAGCTTTCAGCTTCGGATTGTTGGGCCCCCAGGGGTTTAGTGGGTATTCCCCTCCGTCTCGCCCTCCCAGCCGGGACTTAGCTCGGCAGCTGACCTGGAGCCTCTCTCCTTGTCAGTGGGTGCGGAAAGGCGGACGGGCGAGTCCCACATAACTGGGTGCCTCTTCAAGGCCCCGGTACTCGTAATGAGTTCCCCTGGGAAAAAAAAAAAAAAAAAAAAAAAAAAAAGGTTAGTATGTATGTTGACCAAAAACGCGCGAGCCGAGCGAGCGAAGCGAGCGTGCCGCGGGAGCGGCCGGCAAAGCGCCAGAAATGAGGTTTTCATAACTTTCCATATTTTAACTTTAACTTCAAACTAACTCTAACTGTAACTTCAAAATTACTTGTCTGCGGCAGGGGGGGGTAAGTGGGGGATACTCCTCACTCGTCCCCTCCCGTTCCCCCACCGATTAAGGAGACTCGATTCAAAAGTTTTACCATGATACATAACCTCAAAATACAAAAATTAACATAACTTAAAAACTTGTTTGCGGCAGGGGGGGGGGGGGGGTAAGTAGGGGTACTCCTCCCCCACCCCTTACCTTCACCACCCCCAGCCCGATTCAGGCGACTCGATTCAACAGTTTTACCAATTTTAATAACTCAGTCCATAGGACTGAACAATTTTGGTTTTGTTTTTTTTATGCATATATGTTTCTATTGTTCAAGGTGTGTCTGAAAGTACTGTGCGGAGAATAACTAAACAAGGCTCCGAAAATGGAGAAAAAATTTCGACTTCCGCTAAACACAGAAAGGGTCGACTTGCAAAGGAACTCGATGACTTTGATATGTGTGCAATCCGTCAGAAAATTATTTTTTTTACACTGTAAAAGAAGAAGTACCAACAATATGCAAATTAATAGCTCAATTAAGGCAACTTATTGGCTATGATGGAAGCCACGAGCATTTGCGAAACTTGAAGAGTATCTGGACTTTAATTTATTAGTTTTGTATCTAAATAAAAATAAGTTATGTACAATGGCTGTTTTCATTTTTACATACAAACTACTCAAATTAATTATTTTGACGACCTTCTTAGCCGAGAGTAGAGCACTCCGGACTTGGCGTCGCTATCTCTAAGGTCCTGGGTTCGATTCCCGGTTGGGTTAATGTAGAAAACCAACTTTTCTATATTGTCTCGGATCTGGGTGTTGTGTACCGTCGTTGTTTCTGATTTCTATAACACAAGTGCCTTAGCTACTTCCTTTATATCAGAGCAATGTGTAAGTAATGTTTTCCAATTATATGAACATATTAAATAAAAACAAGTATCAAGACCAATTTGCTCGACCTATCAGGGTTGCTATGTTAACGACAACAGCGCCCTTATTTAATTTCTACTCTTTTATGTCGCACTGTACCTAAGTGTAGTGAATAGATTAATACATCAATAAATAATACGTCGTTAAGTCGCCGCCTTATTGAGGCCTCCGATGACAAGGCTGGCAGCTACCTCTGCCAGCGTATCAGCCTCGCAATCCAAAGAGGTAACGTTGCCAGAATTCTTGGTACCGCACCCATATGAGCGCACAGTTGGAGGACATCTTTTATTTATAGATTTTTTTTCTTTTTTATTTTACCGTAGTTTAGTTTAGGTTGATTAATTTTACTAATCTAAGTAAGTAATATATTTTTTTTATTATTATTAAGTTATGTTGTTATTTTGTTATTGCTGTATTTAATAAATAATTCCCCTATTTTATAAATAATAATTTTATGTAATTTATTTTACACTATCATTGTACAATGTTTATAAGATGTTTAATCGGAGGAATGGGGAAAAATATTCAAGCTCCTCCTACCAATCGGATTTTCGATCGGAGGACTGGGAAAGACCCTTAATTTCACTTATTTTCGCTGCTCCGCACGCGCCTAAGCCGTGTGAATGTCGAAGCCACGCTAAAGTGCCGAGTCGACTCCGCAGATGAGTGAAACATAGTGCGTGTTCGGAACGGCCTATCCGCGTGGGAGGCCCTGTACCCCAATGCATCAATGTTTAATATTAGTTCATGGCCACTACATACACACATATAGGTCATAGAGACATAATGGGGGGGGGGGGTGTATAGACAAATCGTCTAAGACGTATTTTTGGCCATAACTCCGACGGTTTTAAGAAAATCAAGATAAAAATAGTACGAAAAGTTGAGGAATTTATCGAGACACGTGTGAACGTTTCAATTTTGAAAAACGCCTGGTAAGTTTTTTTGTAATTTTGAAAAATGTAAAAAAATACGGTTTTATGAGGGGGTGTTTAAATTGTAAATATTTCGTAAAAAAACTGAAAAAATTTAAAAAAGAGTCCTAGTTTAGCTACAAAATGGCAAAACAGTTATGAAAATCGGTTAATAATTGTGACCTGTAAGGTGGTCCCTTTAGATTTGAAATTGTTGAAAAACGGGTATATACCCGTTTTTCAGTAGTGTAAAAGTGATGTAGCTTCTATGATTAATGACCGATCGTTATGGTAATGGTGTCAAAAGATGCGGATGCAGGCGAGAAGTGCTTTCGATTTGGAATTTCGAAAATCTAAGTGAAATTAATAAATGAATTTTACTTAGGTTGTAAAAGAAAACTTGTTAAAATAAAAGTTGTAAAAAGAAAGAAAAGTTAATAAAAAAATTATTCTCCGTGTTGTACAGTGTTATACATAAGTATGTTTTGATTCGACTTGTAAGTAATGTAGTTGTTTAATTTTACGGAAGTATTCTCAATAAAAATTTACTATTCAACTTGTAATGTGTTACTTAAGTATTAAAAATATATTTTTTTTGTAAAATTTTGGTATCATTTTCAATGCTCCGATTCTTGCGAGGACTGCAAAATCTGTGAATTTTTCTATCGTTTTGACACTTTCATAAGCTTTTCTACCTATACACATACTTGAACTTGTATATCCGCCCTTGCCCAAGGGAAGAGAGGGAGTGGTAGTATTCTTTCACCGCTAAGCGACACGGTTATTATGTAGTTGGTCTAGGTAGTATCATTGGTCACTATCTAGTTCAGCGGATTCTGTTTAGACAAATGTAGATGAATGTAGAAATGTAGACCTGACGACACTATTTATAGACACAATAAAAATTCTATTTATTGAGCAGTTGAGCACTGATCACAAGGTTAAAAATAAGCTTTTTCAAATGGTTGGTATTTTAACGGAAAACATTTTATCCATTATCCCTTAAAATTAGTAAGCAAATTTATCTAGAAGATTTTGAATTGGTTTATTTAATAAACTGATCTAAAAACCTATGTTTTTAATTTATAGTGATTAACCCTTTTCTTGACGGTGTATCCTCTCGGATACAGTCAACATAAAAAAATCTTATTCAGTAAATTATCACCAATGGAACTGAACGTTAATACAGTTTTAAAATGTTGCAGTATCGGAATGCATTCGCAACAAATATTTAAAGTTAAAATGACAGCACCGTTATTTAAATAATTTTACAACTATCAGCGAGTTATGAGAGATCCTATAAAAGGTATGATAATTAATTATATGTTGTTTTTGCTCAAAAATAAGTTTATTGACAATGTTTTTGTAAATAAGATTACCATAATCATGTGGGGAAAGCAATATTTGTGGTAAAAGTCAATAATTATATTGAAACATCAATGAAAACTGGTGTGCCTCGTAGAGCACACTGCCACGTTTGTCGTGTATAAAATTACACATTTCTAATTGCATTTTTCTTTAACTTTTAATAATGCAACACTTATAAAGCATATATATATAGATAGTAGTTTAACCGCAGATGGACACAAGTTCGATTCTTTCGATCGAGAATACCAATAATTTTCTAAGTGATTTGGTAAAATAGTACTAATTCAATTCGTTTCAATTCAATTCAAATCATTTATTTCGTAGACCATGGTCCATATTGTGTTAGTAACAATAATTGCTTATATGCTAGTGTTAGAAATATACAGAACTATAGTAAGTTAAACAATTATTATTATGATTATTTACGTAAGTACATTATATTTTATTATATTTTATTACATGTTATTATAATTATATTATAATTATAATATTATAACATCACATTAAGTACAACTAATAAAATGTTTGCAATCAATGTGGCTTGTTGGAAATTTATATAAAGGTAAATTACATAATGCAGTTTTTTACGAAATGCAAGCTGGAATGCTTATTACTGATTGGATTTGTAAGTGGTTAAATTTTGCGTTTTTATTTTATAGCGAAGACAATTTGAAAGTGAGAAAAGTGTCTATGTTTTTTTTGAACAGTTATAACTGGTTCAGTGCGCAAACCTAAGTTTGTTTGGTGATAAGCAGTGATCGGAAAAGGTAGAGCTAATTTGCCTAAAGTTGACGTGACGATACAAACTAGAATGCTTCAAGAAATACATACATACATACATTCAGATTCCCGACTATTATCAGGGGGGTGTCACTCCGCAGTTTAGGTAGGTTCGTTTGGCGCGCCTCCAGGCAGGCCGCCTAGGCGTATGGCAGTAAAGGTTGCCGCGAGCCATAGCACCGAACACCGAGCTCCGCACGGTGGGCTGATATAAAGCCGTAGAAGACTTAGGGCCCGAATTTTTTTATGGCTTATTTTTTAAAATAAAAAGACAAATAAAATCCACTAATCAATACAAACTTAGAATGTTATATGACTTTCCGTTTTACCTTTTACTTTTGCTGTTATAAATTATTGAAAAAAATATGTATGAAAAATGTAAAAAATAATGATTTTCTCTTAATTTTTAAACTTTCTCAAAAAATAACATATAGATTTCAATAGCACAAATTATTTATCTATTTTAGCACCTTATTTGGTACTGCTATTTTATGCGATTTTGGAGATATAGTTATATTTTTTTTTATTCTCTATTCTACACCACCCTAGAGGTAGAGAACTTGGCACGTTTTTTATCAGTGGTCTCCCCAATAGGCCTATTCCACTATAGTATACGTTCAGCTTCATTTACGACAAGCATAAATAAAAAAAAAGATTGTTTAATATTCAACGAATTCGGTTTCTGAATCTACACTGACAAATTCAAAATCCTCTTGTTCGTCATCGTCAATAGATGTTTCCGTAGAAATCAACAAAGATTTTGCTTCTTCAGGCAGGGCTTTGTGTTTCCGTAAAAGCTTAGGACGAATTTTTAAAATACGTGGATCGGAGCTTATTAATAAATTATTTAAAATGTCTTCTTTGGTAGCCTTTCTACAGAGTTTCCTGGAATGATGCTGTCGATATCTTCTAAAATCTTTATTACGAGCTTCTGCAGCTTCTTCTGATAACTTGCCGATTGGTACAACACCTAAATTTTCAATAATAGCTGCCCCGTGAGCAAGGACTTTATGTACACTTGCAGGCTTAGAATACCAATTACACAATTCTACATATAATTTCATCGTCGCTTCAGTGTAAGCTTGAAATTTAGTAGTTTGTATATGGCAACCTGAAGAAATCGTCTCTAATATGGTTTTAAACCGTTTTATTAAATCTTTGCTGACTTCTGTGATCGAAGCAGCAATTTCGGTGTTTTCAAAAAATCTCCTAGCGGTATTCCCATCATTCGTCGTCCCATGACCCTGTTTTACAATATCAATCAAAAGTCTTGTTTGCGATTTAAACGCATCCTGAATATATTTTTTTCTATTCTCCATGATCGCCTTCCCTTCTTGTCCCGTTACAGACCATGTCTTCAAATCTAATCGGTATGCTATGTGAAGAATGCATTCCATGCATCGTATCCAAATGTGTAACGATGATAAACCATATCTGTACACGTTGCAATCAACATTCTTGTCGATATCAAAGGCAAGTTATTCATCTCCTTTGGAGTAGCTTTGCAGACATCACATCTCTGAGACGATGTTTCGCAAAGAATAGCTGATGCTTTACCATCTATCATGGTTAGAAGTAAGTTATGTGTTATTGTCAAGTTTCCAATAACTGTCTGTACCAAGTTATCAATTTCTGTCTCTATTGCATTTTTTTCCTGTAAAATGCTCGTCTTATTTTCTCTTGTAAATTTGAAAAAAAATCGGACGACACCAATACGAAGAGTTGGGGGTATCATTTTCCCAAACAATACCATCACCAGAAACCAGTTTGATGGGCATCAAACTACCCATAAAAACACTAGAATCATCAAAATCATCACAATCATCCCCCTCTGTGCTATCTGTGCGCAATCTTTGTTTGTTGTGGACATTCTGATGTTCAGAGGGAGAGAATTCCAGAGAAGGATTGGTTTAATAAAGAAGGAAGAGTGAATTATGTCAGAGTTGTAAGAGGGACAGATGAGCAAGCGATTAAAAGAAGAACGGAGGTTTTTGTCGTGACTTGAACATAATTATTAAAAGTGCGAAGAAAGATATGAAGGAGAATTAGGAGCTTTTAGTGAGCTGCTTTACCGCACGGTCTAAAAAATACGGCAAAGCAAAGGCATACGGTCGGCCTGCATGTCGATTTTCCACGCCACTCGATCGTAAACTAGCCTACCACTTCACATTCCCTTCGATTCCAATCGAAAGTGACCTTTGTGACGGTAGAGTTGCAATTAGAGAATGGGTATTTGATAGCACACTGCGGATTCAGGATCGAGTTTTGGAACGAGCCTTCACAAAATCGCACTGCAAATGGTAAGCAGCATCACCATCATCATCAGCCTACAAACGTCCCACTGCTGGGCACAGGCCTCCCACGTGGACAATATCACGTGGTGACATACATTATTACATTTTCTTTTATTCAACAACGGGTAAGCGCTTGGCCTTCTAGTCAAGTTAAGTCAAAATATATTTATTCAATAAACTCAATTAATAAGTAGGGTAGTTCTGCCAGTTCGCCGGCCACTGCCAGTTCTCGGCCATCAAGGATATTTTGTTAAGGAATAAGAAAAATACCAGCGATTAATTTGAAAAGTCTATGTTATACTGTTAAGACAGTAGATAGGGACATTGAGGTCAGTAGATGTCCCTATCTACTGACCTCAATAGATAGGGTATCGCAACTGGAACTACGGGTCCGGTTGTGTTTTCAGAGGTACTACGGGGTTCCGGTTCTAGCCCCCCGCTGGTCGTGCCTTTAACCAGGCGCCTCCGGCGGGATCCGGACATGGGTTGGACTCGTAGTGGCGTGTGGTTAGCTGTAGAGCTTGGGAATGTTCGTTTGTCCTGGTATTGTGTGCCAGGACTTCCAAACTCGTGCACAGCGAGCGGGGCCTAGTAGCGGTCTCTGAGGGCCAGAAGCGAAAAGTCCTGCGGTGAACGTGAGTTTCCCTTATAGTTGGCAGCTTTGTCCGGTGGTTTTCATTGGACATTGGTGTTGACATCTCCGGTACTAGTCTGGAGAACTAGTAGAGGCGGCCTCCTAGATGCCGTAGCCTCCGGTCCAGCCAGCCGCGTAGGACGTGGGAACTGGCTAGGCGCCCGGATGGGTTCCGAGAAGTGAGTGTGCTTACTACTCCGCTACCAAGGTGGACACTTGGGAGTCGACTTTAGAGTCGACGACTCTAGCAGTGGCACTGCGAGTTGTGCCCTTCGTGCAACGAGAAGTGAGCGAGCTTGACAGCTCCGGTTACCTATCTGGACAATAGGCAGTGAACTGCACGTGTTCACGGGGATACTCTCCTGAGACACTAGTCTTATGAGTACCGAATGAAGAGCGCGCTGCGGCGGGCACTAATTTGGCGTCAAGACCTAACGTTGGTGGTCTCCTGCGCGAGTGTTCTACTGGCGCAGGGACGTCTGGCACTTCTTGCAATAACCTAACGGTTGGTCTCGAGGTGCCAGTACAAATAAACTTAGTGAAATAAGGAGAGGGGATGTTAAGACAGTAGTTACGCGTGACCTTGCCAAATTGCAGGGTTATAAAATTTTGTTTGTGACGTCAGTGTGCCCTTGACGTTCAAGGAGTGTAAACATATGCCTAAAACAACAAAAAAAATAGTGCGCGGCATTTTTTTCTAAGGTAAGTTAAACGGTTGGTTACATGAATTTCTGAGTCTGATTGAATTTTTTGTGTTATTAGATTGTTAAAGTTTTATTACAATACATTTCTTTTAAGAACAAATAAGGTTTACTTATAAATTTTACGCCGGCTAACTCAATACATATTTAACAAGATTTTGAATTCTCGGCCAGGTGGCCGACAATCGGCAGTTCCTTAAAGCTTTTCATTAATTTATATCTTCAACAATTGTATTTTTTTCTAGTATCTTAGTTCTAATGAAGAAATTATAACAAAAATCCAGTTCCAGTTCCAGTTTCCGGCCACAAGGACTCATACAAAAAACTGAGAAAAAGGTATTTCAATTTGATAACTTTTGGCGGCCGAAAAGAGGCATTCACGTAACCTTTTCTCGGCCTAAGTATATCTATAGGAATGTTCACATAACAAATATATATTAACCTCTTGAACATGTTTTAAAAATAATTCCTATTCAGTAGTTTTATCTGTTATTCAATCATTAAGCTTCCTTTTCGTTTGGTTTTTAACACAAACTCATCTAAAACTTATGACGAAAATAAATGGCCGAAAAACGACAGCACTTATGTGAGCTCTCGGCCATAAAACGAAAAGCGGCCGACTAACGGTTGCAAAGTTTTCAGTTGTCGGCCTACCATTTCTAGTGTGGCCGAGAACCCGCTGCCGCTATTCTGATTGTCGGCCACAACATCGTGCATAGGCCGGCGACTGAGTGCAGTGATGTCAATTTTCGGCCACTACCTTCCTTATGGCCGAGAACTTGCACTATCCAACTCAGTTATCGGCCATACAAAACAGCAATGGCCGATAACTGGGTGCAATCATATCAGTAATCGGCCAATCATTTTTTTAGTGGCTTCGCTTTAGCTAACACATCTGTCGGCCAATATCTGTGAAAAGGTCAAAATGGTATCACAATGATTAAATTATATTACAGATATAATGTCCAGGGACAAGAAAAACGATGAGAAAAATGTAACGGAAGAGAAGAAAAGAGGAGGTAAAATACATAAAAAGAGGAAGCAATTTTTAACTATAAATAATTTTAACTATAATAATTGATGCCATAAATATTGATAAAACCGGTGTAAGACAGGCCTGTCGTGATTATGGTGTTCCTCGGGCTACTGTTCAAGACATATTATCAGGGCGAGTTGTGGCTGATCAAAGAAAACCGAGAAAACTAGGTCCAGATCTAGTTTTAGGTTTTGAAGGTGAGAACAAAATAGTAGACTGGATAATAGATATGGCTAAATGTGGCATACCAAAAACGAAGGCACAATTGATGGAGACAGTGAAAAACATTTGCAAAGATATGGGCGAAGATTAAATTTCTTTTACGGGTCTAAAACCTGCGCAGTCATGGTTCAGAGGTTTTTGTGAAAGGCACCCCAAAATAGGTATACGTGAACCCGAAGGGATCAACAAAGCAAGAGAATCTGTTAAAGAAGGTATGATCAGGAAATGGTTCGAAGACCTTGAAGTGTTTTTATCAGGGAAAGATTTGTTAGATATGATGAAGGATCCAGAACGTGTATTTAATTCTGATGAAACTGGAGTATCTCTATGTTCCAAAACTGGGAAGGTGCTTGCACCAAAAGGATACAAAACGTTTACACTGTGACAAAAGGCAACGAAAAAGAAACTATAACTGTCCTTAGCACAATAAACGCTGCTGGAAAAATTCTTAATTTCTTAATCTAATAGAAGTTTATCCAAAATCATGAAGACTGAGCTGAGACTGTGAGGTGTTATTTTGGACATTTAGAAAGTTGATTAGTTGATTAGTTAGTTTTATAATTTAACTGTCAAGTTCCTAAATAAAAACGTTAAAAGACAATATGAGAACAACAATATTCTTCATTTTTTGTCAAGACCTACCTATACCTATGCAAAATATAAATATATTTGAAGGAAAACAAAGCGGCCGACAACTAGCACATTAGTGCGGCCGATAACTGATATAGATGGCCGAAAACTGGCATATTTACTACTTTTCTATATTTTTATAAATAAAAAATAAATATAAATATTTGGATATTTAATTTCTAGACAATAGAAAACTATATTAAATTACGGTTCATACGGCATTAATTTTTTTTATTTCTTGTGAATGTTTGGAAAGTTATACGAATCAAAAGTCGAAATTTCGCTTAATTGGCCGAGAACTGGCAGAATTACCATACTTTGAATCGTCCAAATCTTTTTCAACCTACCACCCATTCAGGACATATTTTTTTAACAGTGGCAAAGAATGGGCGCAAGAAACCACAGCGCACAGAAGCAACGACATTTACAAACAAAAAAAAAGAATATCCTTCATCTTATACATACGTCACGTAATGACTATTTATCCCCGAAGGGTTAGTCAGAGACCTGGCAATGAGGACAGCAAAAGCAGTCCTCTACCATAGTTCACTTTTCACTCAAGAGCGACTGCACATGTGCTCAGCGTGGTAAAACACTCGTGGTGAGATTCGGCCGTAACCCACCACGCTGGCCTAATGACGGTTGGTAGGTATAATTTTTGCCATCTTACGACAACATCCAGGACCAATGACTTCACGTGCCTTCCAAAGCTCGAGTGGTTTGTACACCGGTTTTCATGGTGTCGCCATCACCGAGGTCCCGGGTTCGATCCACGGTTGGGTCAATTTAGAAATTATTGTTTTTCTAAATTGTTTCGGGTCTGGGTGTTTCTATGTATAATAAGTATTTTAAGTATGTTTATCCGTTGTCTAGTAACAATTTAACGAGTTTCATAACGAAGCTTCTCTTGGGCTAGATAATTGGTGTGAGTGTAGGAAAGTTTATTTATTATTTATTATCAAGATGTCAGCCACTTGCAAGACTTCAGTTTTTCAAAGGGAAAAAAATATATTGGATTAGGTTTTCCAAAACTTTTTAATGATTTTTTGTTTTTATTTATAGAGCTCCTCAGTGACGGTAAGCGGTATGGCTGATAAACCTTATATACATATAATCCCCGAAGGGTTAGTCAGAGACTAGGCAATTAGGATATCAAACGCAGTCCTCTGCCATAGTCCACTTTTCACCAAATAGCGACTGCACATGTACTCAGCGTGACAAGTGGTGAGAGCCCATCGCTGCTCTAAGCTGTTGGATGTATGTGCAGTCTTTAAAATTTTAAAATTTCAAAATCATTTATACAATTTAAGCTACAATAATTGAGCACTTATGAATGTCGCTATGCCATCGGTTCGTAAGTCCTATCTATGGGGCGGGAGCATTGTACTGAGAAGAACCGGCAAGAAACTCAGCAAGGGTATTTTTTTTTCTCCCTTTATTTTACAGCGTCAATACAAATTGGAAAATGCCCTCCCATCATAGAAGGACATTTTCCATTACAAACATAAAAAAAAACATTTAATACTATTACAAGACAACACAACACATACAAAAGAATATCTTGTAGTCCGTTAGTTGCCTTTTACGTCACCCAAAGGAAGAAAGGGCGTGGTAGTATTCTTTCACCGCTACGCGATACAGTTCACTGATGAAGCTATACATACATAATCTTCTTTAACTGTTCTGTGCATACACACAATGATTCACCACTATTACCTATCCAAAAAGAGGTAGCCAGAGACTAGGCAATGAGGACCGCGAAGCAGTCCACTGACATAGTCTACTTTTCAAAGAGTTACAACTGAAAAGCTTTTAAGCAAAGCACGAAGTCACTAATTAGTCTATTACATATTATATCTTTGTAATGTCAGTGGAGTCATAACTTAGAATCACAAAGCGATTACTTACAAAATATTGTGATACTAATCTAGGAACGAGTGTTTTGTTACGAGTATTTTGCATGGCAATATCTATTATATGGTAAATTTGAAAATTAATTAATGGAACAGTTAATTAATTTAACAAATGTTAACTTACATGAGCACATGTGGTAAAATGCCTATAAATTTATTACAAAGCAATAGCTACATCATATTAAAATATAATAGGTATTAATTTTGTAATCAAAATGCTATATTTATAATTTAAAAAAGGTGCATGGTGTAACCGTGTAGTAGAGAAAGAATACTACCACCCCGTTTCTTCCATTGGACGTCGTAAAAGGCGACATCATCCAACAGCATAGAGCGGCGATGGGCTCACCACCTGTCACGCTGAGCACATGTGCAGTCGCTATTTGGTGAAAAGTGGACTATGGTAGAGGACTGCTTTTGCTGTCCTGATTGCCTAGTCTCTCACTACCCCTTCGGGGATAAAAGGCGTGATTTTAAGTAGGTATGTATTGTGTATGGTTTTTTTTACCTTTATCGTTACTATATATTTTAACAATAATAACAATAATAAGTAGTCGATAGTCGTATCTGCAAACGGCCTAATAGCGAAGAGTCTCGACCAACATCTCAAGAGACTCTCGCTAGACGGCTGGATCAAGGGCCAGATACAGAAGGCGGTACTTCTTGACACGGCACGCATCGTCAGGAGGTTCCTCTCTCTGCAGCCCTAACCACCGGTAGCTTGGGCCCTGCCCCGCTGCTGGCGGCACCCTAGGGTTAGGTTTTTTATAATGTTTAATGTTTTATAATAGTTTTGTTTATTATTTTTATATGGAATATTATAAAAAACCTAGACTTAAGAAAATTAATAAATACGAGAATAATAATAATAATAAAATATACATACTTCTATTGCACACAAGAACATATAACAGAAAACATTTATACAGTGACAAAGTACAAAACAGGCGGAAACAATATTGAAACACTGTCACCATCACCATCATCATCATCATCAGCCTTTAAACGAGGCACTGCTGGGCTTAGGCCTCCTTATAGTGATGACCTACAACACATGCGGTGATTAAGAAACACTACATGAAAGTGTGATGCAAAACTCTCGTACAAAACACAGAAAATCGACGTTTCGATGTCTCCTGTTTCCTTTTTCAGAACTAGACCAATTTTTATGTTTTTTTCAGCATCGGTTAAAGAAAGAGATTTTCTACGCCTGTATGTTAATTTTTTTCCATTAAGTCATTTATATAACAGCCAGGAGCCTTCAAAAAAAGACGCCTTAAAACGGAGTGATTACTAAATCACTCCGTTTTAAGGCGTCTTCAGAAACATTAAGTGGCTGGTTTAAAAAAAAATGAAACATACTGACATAGAAAATCTCTTTCTTTAACCGATACTGAAAAAGTAATAAAAAAAATTCCAATACCGAATTAGGAAACAGGGGACTACGAAACGTCGTTTTTCTATGTTTTTTTTGCCACTTCCATATAGAGTTTCCTCTTAAGCTCTTACCTGGCTTTATCGACGTTTTCATCTTACGGTAACCAGGTACAGCGACTTAACGTGCCTTCTGAAACTCAAAGGAGCTCAACATTATTAATAAAATAAAATTAAATTTTAAACTTAAACTTTCCTACAATCACACCAATTATCTAGCCCAAGAGAAGCTTCGAAGAAACTCGTTAAATGTTTACTAGACAACGGATAAACATACTTAAAAACTGAAATACATAGAAAACTACCAGACCCGAGACAAATTAAAAAAACAATCATTTCTAAATTGACCCGACCGGGGATCGAACCCGGGACCTCAGAGACGGCGACACTATGAAAACCGGTGTACAAAGCACTCGATCAAGGAGGTCGGCAGTTATAATCATCTTAATAAAGTTTCTTTCAAGATCGCATCCCGAATACGAACACCACTGGGTTTCAAAAGTTCATTATCCGATACATTAAAATAAGGTTTATTACATAATATACAAAAACATTTGCTCATTGGTATGTATATTACGAACAGAGTTTAATCTTGTTTACTACCAATAAATTCGATAGTACGTAATTTATTTCCTAATACCTAACTCATTGGAGAAGGCACATAATATAGACAATAGCTTGGTGTAGACTTACTACATTGAACAATCAAACCATTTTATAGACAAGGTCCTTATAGTGTAGCCACTTTTATTTAATTAACTTTTTGAATATGACAGACCTTTGAACAATCGAACAGATCCTTAAAGCCAAATAATGTTCTTTATCATTTAAAAAACGAATAAAGCTATCCCCTAAAATAAAATATTTTTTTTTTTAAATTTTCAATATTTAACTATTTAAATCTTAAAATAATGATTTTAAGAATAATAATAATTGTGTTTATGGACATATTTTCTTGTTAAGATTTAATGAAGTTTTTAATCGCCCGCAATGAACACTGGTATGCCAACAAAAAAAGCTACCCATCCATCTACAAAGAACATACTGAAAATGTAAAAGAAAAAAGTGAAGTACAGCCTGTTTACTATCCCACAGCTGGGCAAAGGGCTCCATCATTGAAAACAAGTATCGCTAAAATATTAAACACTAGCGGCCGCTCGCGGTTTCACCCGCGTGTTTCCCGTTCTCGTGGGAATATCTGGATAAAAAGTATCCTATGTGTTAATTCAGGTTATAAACTATCTGTATGCCGAATTTCATCCAAATCCATCCAGTAGTTTTTACGTGAAAGAGTAACAAACATCCATCCATACTTACAAACTTTCGCGTTTATAATATTAGTAGGATGTAAATTGTAAGAATAATCACTACTTAGTTAGACAAATGCCTTTCATTCTTAATATCGATTGCATTGCACGCATCTTTCCTTATAACGATTAACTGAATTTTCTTAACATGATTATATTATTATTTGTTTTAAATATTCCTCAAGTAACTCGGATATACCAACAAAGAAACAATATCCATCCATATAAGAAGAGAAATCTAAATTTTAAACATTAAATCTTTTTGCACAATCGATTTCTTTCATCAATAAAGCTATACCGAAGCATCCTTTCCTATATATTTTTAAGCATGCTATAAAGGACATTTCTGATAATAAATATATTAAAGTAACCATCCAAGGAACACGGATATGCCGACAAAAAAAGACTATCCATCTAGGAAGAGTACCTGGCTAGCAAGGTGCATTGCATCGCGGTGACCATGATACGATTTTCAGTGGACCACTTGAGACACGCAGACGGGTATAAAACGCGCGCATCTTTTCCCATCGTCACAGTCTACCGACCACCGCCTGCCAATACACCACCGTTTCAAAGCTCATTTAAAAAAAATATAAATATAAAAATGAAATTGGTGAGTCAGGGGTAGTGCCCCACGTTTTTTTTAGTATTTGCCGATAGATTTTCTTTGCGAAATGTAGCGTTTAAAATTTTCACCTTTCTGAGGAATGAAAATATTGATTTTTTTTAATGTTCCAATTTTCACACTTTCAATAGTCACTCAAATGATTATAGAAGTACTATTTTTTCCAAGAAAAACACTAAAATAAAATAGTAAATTCCTGTTTTTATATTTCGCACAAAAAAGATTTGCGTTTGAATTTCAAGAAAAATTAAATGAAATACAAGTTTTGTACCATAATTAGAAAATTTTTAAGTAAAAACTTTTAACATTATGATGAATGTAAGTAATTCGCTTTCCAATGTACTGCCATACATTAACATTTATCGATGAATCATAATTCATTCATCACGTTTATTTGCAATCGAATAAAAAAGCGCATCATCTCAACGCAACAGTGTAACATTTACAATAAACTCATTCACAATTATGTATTCTACATTTATCACTTTTTAGAATCTCTTTGTGATTTTTAACAATAACTTTAAAGCCAAGGGGTATCACGTTTGCCCCTATAACCTTTCCAGTATTTCATAAACACGGATTTGTATTTCGTTTTCATGTACCTAATAAAAATACATTGTGTTACATTTTTCACGGTGTTTTCCAAATCAAAATCGAATTTAAAATCTTCCAATTTAGCACATATAAGTTTATTATCCAATTAGCTAGTGAGTCGTTTTAATTGACAAAAATCATTGACAATGCACGTTTTAGGGTGTTCTATCATTTATGATTCACATTTTGAACTTGACCATGAAGAGTGAATTTTCGCTGTCCTGAATTACAACGGTTCGGACTCTTACTGACAACACTGATTGTTTCCAGCTCGTAGTCGCTGCCATCCTCGGTGTCTGCTTGGCCGACCGCCTGGACAACAAGTACCTCCCCCCCAGAGGTAACCAGGGAGCCGGCTACAGCGGGCCCGGTTTCGGTCAAGCTCCATCAGGTTTCGGCCAAGGAGGCCAGGGAGGAGCCGGCTTCGGCCAGGCAGGCGCCGGTTTCGGTCAGAAAGCCGGTGGTTTCGGCCAGTCAGCTGGCTTCGGGCAGGGCGGTTTCAGCGGTGCCCCGAGCAACGCTTACGGCGCTCCCGGTGGTCGTGCTGGCGCATCAGCTGACGCTTCAGCCCAGATCCTGCGATTAAACAATGAAGTCACCGCTGAAGGATTTTCTTACGACTTCGAGACGTCCAACGGAATCAGGGCTGATGCGTCTGGTGTTGCTACCAACGGTGTGCAGTCGCAAGGAAGCTTCGCGTACAAGGGTGACGATGGACAGGACTACAGCATCACGTACACCGCTGACGAGAACGGATACCAGCCCCAGGGTGCTCACCTCCCCACCCCTCCCCCGATCCCGGAAGCCATCTTGAAGTCCCTGGAGCAGAATGCCCGCGATGAAGCCGCTGGTATCAGCGATGATGGTAAGTTTTTAATTTTTCACTTTAGATTACTGTAAAACTTAAATATTGAGCTTCAATTTTTAACATTTACAAAATCAAAATCTCACACCGTCACTTTGTGAAAAATATGCAATACGACTTTAATTAAACTCGATAGTCAACAAAATTTATAATTACAATAGGTATAAAATACTCTATACATTTGCTTTGGCGTTGTTGTAAAAATACAACTTGTACTTACTAGATATAGTTCAGGATATATTACATATAGCATCAAATACATAAATAATTGGGATCCCGCCTTTAAAACGATTGCCTCAATAAAAGCAACATAACTGTAACGACCTTAAAACAAATCACGTTAATTAAGCATTTAAAGATCAAAAAAACATGTCAGTTCCCTACGAGCTCGTAACTAATGATCCTAAGCAAAAAGCATGCAAATGGTTCAGTCACAACTCACAACCCACAGTCATTTGGGTCCTGACTCCAAATTGTGATTAAACCGCGGGTTATTAACCTTGCCACGTCTTTTGTCGGTAATCTATTATTTGAAGGGTGTTCACAATAGCGAACGCGAAAAGGTGGATGTAGTAAATGGAACGGGATATGTAAATGTTTTTTTGAAAGAATAAAAAAGACAATGTGACGAATGGTCGTACAATCACGACGATTCAAAATGATTTAAGAGAGTGAGCATAGTTATATAAAATCAATATTTACTTTAATTTTTTGTGTGATCGGTTGAAATTTCATGGAAGAGACATTAATAATTGAATATCTAAAAGCAATATTTAATGCTTGGAACACTATGGATGGATAAAACTCATTTAATTACCGTTTGAAGACTTCACTTCGTTTTCAGACCACTTTTCACCAAATATACTTAGTGACTGCACATGTGCTCAGCTCGACAGGTGGTGAGCCCATCGCCGCTCTATGCTGCTGGATGTACGTGTAGTCTTTAGTCCGTTAGTCGCCTTTTACGACACCCAAGGGAAGAAAGTATGGTAGTATTCAAAAGTCAAAAGTCAAAATATATTTATTCAATAAACTCAATTAATAAGTACTTTGAATCGTCCAAATCTTTTTTAACCTATCAACCATTCAGGACATCATTTTTTAACTGTGGCAAAGAAACCACAGCGCACAGAAGCAACGACATTTACAAAAAATATATATATTATATGTCGTTATTAGGTCACAAAATACAAAATATAAAATTTATTGTTTCACCGCTACGCGATATTTTATCAAGTTTCAATAAAAGTTTAACTTGAGCTTAGATATTCGGTGTGAGAGTGGAAAGAACTAGAGTCTTGTCAGTCTTATGTAAAAATTACTTAATTTGTCTATTAACAGTTATATTTTTTAGTTGTATATATTGTGTTTAGCACTGAAATGTAACAAAATTTTGTTCGCGTGCCTACTTAATAAAATATCTGTTAGAACAGATAAGTAGTAAGTAATGTTTCATAAGGTGCATTAGCTCATCGAAGCTAGCTGTAAGCTAAATCGTGAGTGCCGCGTAAGGCGTGGCGCAAATGGGATGGAGATCGTGTTGTGAGATTAGCGCTGACCTGTGAAATTAAAGGGCTTAAAACTTTAATTTATTTGTAATATTGGTGGTTCACCGTTCAAATTACACTTTTATTTACCTAAGAAATATTCTAGGGTTTCGCATAAAAACATCGCAGGAGTTATTCAAGTCTATAAAGTGCACAAAGAAAAAATGCTATCATTATTTTATTTGTAAAAATGTTCTAAATTAACCCGACCTGGATACGAACCCAGGACCTTAGTGATAGCGACGCCAGAACCGGCGGCGTACTAGAGACCACAGAGGTCGTAATCGTTGCGTTCTAAATATTCTAACGAACTTTATGTTACTAAACTATCATACACATAAACTGACAGAGACACACAAACACCTGTTACACAAACCTATATAAACTTATAGACAGAACAATTACCGTATTTTGAATTAACTGACATTAGCAAGTGCTGGATCCACTTAAGGCCTGTCTGTGCATGTTAATGATCGGTTGCTGCAAACTTTTGACGGATCGTACATAAGAATGTTAATAATAGTACATGAGTAATAAATAAAGCGGTTTTATTATCTCTGATGCCTCATCGCAATATGTATTTGACAGTACACTGGATTGAGTCTTTGAAAGGATAATTTCGGTATTTCATAATTTGACTACTGGGGTTTATGTGGGATGGTTGTATTTTATTCGTAGATTTTTGCAGCGTTTATAAATGTTAAGCTAGTTTGGGCGCGGCGTTTGGTGATATTATATGAATGGTGACCAATCCTTTTTTTTTCTCTTTTAGAAAGTTTTGGAAAGCACTTTAAGCCGTGATTCCTGTTGCTATCAAAACATTGCAGTCGCAAAAAACAAGTAATTTTGAAGTCCTAAAACTTTAAAAACTCTGGTAGTAAGTCGTACTGATCGCAGGACAAACAGAAAAAATTATAGTTGATCCTACATATATACAACTTAAGATAAAAATATTTTTTTCGTTCGTTTATTAATTTTTTCTCTCTCAATGTTTTTCACATTAAAAAATAAAAAACTTTCCTACAATCACACCAATTATCTAGTCCAAGAAAACTTCAAAGAAACTCGTTAAATTGTTACTAGACAACGGACAAACATACTTAAAATACTTAAATAGGTACATACTTATTATGCATACTACCCAGCCCGAGACAATTTAAAAAACAATAATTTCTAAACCTATCTAAAACATTGTCTTAAATAAAGGTCAAATCAGCCTTTTTTTTTTGATAAAAAAATTGAAGTTAAAATTAACAAACCCATTTGAAGAGCTCGTCGTGAAATCGAATCACACCTCAGTGGTGGATCAATGGCGCATATAATTCATATTGAAAAGGTCACATCGGGTGCCGTTACACTGACCGTAGGGTTTGCTAACTTCTATGTTGTGCGGCCGGTTCATGTTTAGAGATT
This sequence comes from Scoparia ambigualis, assembly GCA_963921215.1. Classification (NCBI taxonomy): domain Eukaryota; kingdom Metazoa; phylum Arthropoda; class Insecta; order Lepidoptera; family Crambidae; genus Scoparia; species Scoparia ambigualis. The sequence continues at coordinate 29,760,009 of OY992512.1, read as the reverse complement.
ACGTCTTTACAAGTTTAATTTATTTAATAATAATGAATCCATCATACTTAAATTTTCAAGTTATCCGACTAGGTACCTCGTAAACTCAGTCGGAAGAGCTGACTGTTCAGCTCTAATTGCAAAAAGTTATTTAAAAATAAATCGTTTTAATTTTTTTTATTTATGTTTTATAGCGTGCTGATAGTAAGGTGGCTAGAAAAAATAGCTCATAGATAGTTAGCAAGCTTTATCTCAAATGACTGATGAAAGCACATTGTGCTAATGTTTATATAGAAATGCATGTGCCCAGTATTAAAAAATTAAAGTAAACTTTAGCATGATCTCAAATGTAGGAAGCATTTTTTCAAAAATCCTATATTACCAATTTAGTTTTTCACATAAACTAACAGTATCTCCAAGACTTTGGTCAAAGAATACTGACAACGGCTTAGCAATAGATCGTGAATAATCCATCTTGAAAGCACTAATTTCTTGCTTGCACGCTACGAAAATGCTAATGACGTAGCCTGGGATGGGTGCCCGCAATCTTGATATTAATGACCGAGTGTAATGCCTTCATCTAGGTAATCGTAGTTGCGACATCTAAGCAGTGTTTGTAAGCTTTACAGGTCACAAGCTAAGTTCTGGGTTTACCATCAGCTCAGCAGTATTACTTCAATGTTACTGTGCAAATTCCGATAAGAATTATGCATAGTAAGATTAAATACAAGAGGTGACAGTGTAGTACCCCTGATATTATCACATTATTTTGTTTAGACTTTCACCTTACATATATAAGTTAGTTTTGGCGATAACTTATTGGCGATGTAACTGTTATTGTTATTTTGCACTCGCAATGTTATATTTATATTGAAACAGAAAATTTTACTGACAAAAAACTCGTGACAGTCGTCCGTTTCAAGTTTTTATTGGCTATAGTGATTATAAACTTTCATTTTAATCCATTCCGTGATCTTCTTCTATTATTATCTTCATAGTATGGTTTAAAAGTAATATTTTGTATGAGAGCCTAGTTGAACCAACATTTGCATTTCCTTTAAGTCTTTTACTCTATTATAAAACGAAAGTTCACTTACTTACGGATTAAGAAAAAGCAAAAGGTTTTTATTTTTAAATGCGATTCCTATCGAACCTCGTGTAAGAGTCAAATTAGGAAAAAACAACTTTAAAGTAATATCATCTGAAACAGTTTTTTTAGTAAGCATTATTTGTCGATCGCTTTTTAGCCAGTGTTAGTAGTTTCAAAATATGAGTTCTAGGTACCTAACATAACAACAGTACATAGTTATTTGGCTGAAATAATATAGAGACGAGCGTGCTGCCCGCTACTCGCATCATAATCAATTCTTGTGAAACTATCGACTGAGTTTACACTGTGATCGGGGTTAAGCCTGATGACTGATGAAACGAGAATCGTCTGTGTAACACCGGATAATTATACGTTACTTTGTTTATTTTAAAACTAGCCGCGGCCGAATTAGATGACTAATGTTTGTAAATAAATTATTAACATTTCTTTGTGTAAATACCTATCTAGTGTCATTTGGATTTTTAATGGTTTTTTTTAAAGAAAGACACCGTTGTTAGCTATTTTCTCGTGAATCTTTCTCAAGAAAAAGTAAAAATCCGAGTAACACTGGATATTTGCACAAAGAAATGTGAATTATTCGCAATTATAGACGCTTCACTTTTCTGTTAAGAAGTCGATGTTTCACTTAAAATATATATTATTAAAATTAAAATTTAATTTATTTTGTTTACGCTCACGCCGATTATCTGACCGAGATGAGTATTCTTATGAAACTCATTAATATGGTAAGATAACGGATAAATATACATAAACATAGAAAAAACACCCAAACCCGAAATAAATATAGAAAAACAGTTTTTCTCTAAATTGACCCGACCGTTAATTGCAACTAAAAAATGGCGTGCTAACCACTCGATCACGGAGGTCCTCAATTTTTTTTTATTATGCATCTACTGTTTGTTCGTTTGTTATCTTTTAAGGTATCTAAATATAAAACAATACTTATCGTAACACGAATCTAACAGCTGCTTAAACGTAACACATTAGTTAGGTGTCACTCAAATTTAAATATGTGTGCAAATAAATGGTTATAGAATCTCACAAGAAAATTTGTCTTATCGCCTTAAAAATAGGGTACATTATTATAAGTATAATCTTTTGCATCAATCCACTGAGAAAATCGTGTGGGAAATATAAGACAAAAGATTGACAAATATTAATATAACTACGAGACCGTTTGTCTTGCAAGTCGTTTAAGACGAGAACTCGAGAGTCGTGTATTTCATTCTTATTATAAGTCATGATTTCAATTGGATGTTTTACAACTGGGATATATAATCACCACAAAGAACTCGTCGGTAGCCAAGTGGCTAAGCGTCGCGCACGATTGCCGGAGGTTCCGGGTTCAATTCCCAGGTCGGGCAAAGTTTGTTTCCGGGTTTTAAAAATTTTACACACCTATTTGGGTAATTCTTTTTTTGTTGTGATAGTAATTGTCAGGACTGATTTATTACTATTCTTAAAGTAAATTTATTTACAAGAAAAAACAAAAGTAACACCTAATATTAAAATTTAAATATTTACAAACTTACAAAGATAGTCCCCATCAGGCCGAGTACACAGAATATTAGCCGCATTGCCGCGCTGGATGGCAAGGCTTAGGCGTTGACCCAGATAGCTGCTGGCTCTGGGGTCTCGGGTGGCTTCCACCAGTTTTTTAGAAAGAACAGTCAAGACTAGGTTTGCGAAAATATTTTTTTTGGAAATTCGTCGAGCGATACAGGGTGTTCACGAAGACGAAGTGGCCGAAGAGGCCGCTAGTACTAAACAAATAAATCCTACTAATATAATAAACGCAAAGGTTTGTAAGTATGGATGGATGTTTGTTACTCTTTCACGTAAAAACTACTGAATGGATTTGAATGAAATTCGGCGTACCGATAGTTTATAACATGGATTAACACATAGGATACTTTTATCCCGATATTCCCACGGGAACGGGAACCACGAGGGTGAAACCGCGAGCGGCCGCTAGTGCTTTATACTTATGCTTTATACTTTACTCTTCTGCCTCTGATCGCTCTTAGTATGCCTTAACGCTCACATTTTCTTCTTGCATCACAATTAGGCAACGCTGATTAGCACGTAATTTAATATTGGTCAACCATTGTCTTAAACTTTGGTTTTATAACAGGTGACTGGATAACAAGTTGTGACCTGCAGATTGTGATAGTTAATTATGCAATTAATTTTGTAGCAATTAAGTTTCAAATCTTATTACTGAGGTGTGTTTTAGAATAGACGTACTGAAAGATAAGATGAAAATACTTTATTGTACACCACAAAAAATTTTTTGACAAGAAAAAAAAATACAATTCTATCAAAGTAGACGTACAAATGGCGGTCTTATCACTAAAAGTGATTTCTTCCAGACAACCTTTGGATGGACAAGATTGATAAATCGCATCGAAATGTAGTTTTGTAAGTTGATTAAGTTTTGTGAATGTAGTTTGTATTAATTATTTGACTCATAATATATTTCATTACATTACCGTGTCGCGAAGCGGTGATAGAATACTACCCTCTCTTCCCTTAGGTGTCGTAAAAGGCGACTAACGGACTAAAGACTGCACATACATCCAACAGCTTAGAGTGGCGATAGGCTCACCACCTGTCACTATTTGGTGAAAAGTGGACTATGGTATGGTATGGCTTTTGCTTAGTCTCTGACTAACCCTTCGGGGATAATAGTCGTGATTTTATGTATGTATGTATCTTACCACTAATATATCAATAGAGCAAAAAGTAAAAAACAAGAAATGAACGACTGTATCTGTTCGAAACATACTCTCGGTCACGACCTTGCGAGCTTTCAGACGGGTCCGTTATGGTGGAGCCACGAAACACGCGTTTTACATTTCATCGCAATTAGTATTTGTTATTGGAGGTAGAGTTAGGACCCTGGTGCCGACTTTCCCTGTTTGTCGACTTTACTGAAATATCATACATCGATTACCCTTACGCCGAATTTTCAGGTTTCTTTGAGTTTGGTTCCTTTGTGGCGACTTCATGCTCATAACGCAGGCAAGTTTAAAAAATTTAGGTATTACTGTTTTAGTTTGCCGATTTTTATACAGTCACGAACGTACTTTTTAAAGTGTTTTTAAAATTATACATAATATTTTTATAATTAAATGCCACCACGACTAGAGTCTGGCTAATGAAAGCTGTCCCTCAGAAACGGCGGCAATTTCAAAAAATCTGCGGCTGGTAATACTGGATATACACTGAATACACGAATTTCTATGAAGTCTGTAATTGTAGTTGTCTAAACGAAATCTGCTTTGTAGACTACTTTAGTATATCAAGGTTTTCACCTTTGCTATAACCGATTTTTATGTAAGTTTCTGTTGATATACGATTTCTTTCTTGTAACATATCAATAAAATTATTAGTATTAACACTATCACACATTACTAATATCACTTTCTGCGCTGCCATTCTACTGAAGTCAACGTTGCAAAAACATAACACGGAAGAACATAAAAAAGTATATAAAAAAAGATAATAACGGCGCGCAGTGCAACAAACACAATAATAAAACTGATTGACGACCACTCACTGTTGTCGAGTAGTTAGCACGCCGGGTTTGGCGTCGCGCCATCTCTGAGGTTCCAGGTTCAATTCCCGGTCTAGTCAATTTAGAGAAAACTGTTATTCTAAATTGATTTCGGGTCTGGGGGTTTTTCCCTGTTTATGTATAGTATCCGTTATCTTACCATATTAACGAGTTTCAAAAGAATACTCTAATTGGTCTAGATAATTGGTGAGAGAGTAAACAAAATATATAATATAATAAAAAAAGGTATTGGTTTTTGCTGGTTAAAACAAAGCGAGTTAAAATCGCGCTTCTCGCAGCCCCACCAACCGGGCTAACAATGCATAAACGGTGCGTGATTGCAATTACACAATCGCTGCAATTGAATCGTCCGAGAAGTGGCCGCTCCAATTATTATGATATTGTGTTTAACACACGACGCAGCATTCCGAAGCCAAACGGCGCCGGCGTTAAAGCAAATCGTGTTGACGCATTTGCGTGAGAAGTGTTTGTTGGTTTTGTTTTGCGTCAGCACTAATTCTTATTTAAGTTCGCGAAGGGAGTAGTTTAGACGAGGCCCAAACTGTTAAAATACAATCTTACTTACATTTAGTAAAGTCGAACCTCAGTCGACATTCTCTTCCTCCTCCATACACCTCTCATACATTTGTGAGCCAGCAGGGTTAGGGTGACTGATGCTACGTCTCTGACGCTGCACCAGTTAATGAGTGACTTTTCAAAAGGGCTTATTTCTCATTTTGAAAAAAAATTTTTTTTAATGCAATTCAGTTTTAATACTATATTACTAATATTTTTCAATTATAGTTTGGTCCAAAACGGCTTTCTTCCTCTAGAAAATCGACTAGAAAAAGAGCTTTCCGCGTAAAAGGGCTTATATTTTATTAGTCTCACCGCAGTTCTTTTTGATGATTTTTTATCCTTGTAAGTTTTTAAACGAATTCATCACCTTGGCTGTATGGCATAAGATATGCCATGTGCTTATCTATTGAGTTAAATAAAAAAGCGATTGTCCGTTTTTGACAATTAGTTGTTTCATTGTCTATTAATTTTTCTATAATCACATGTTCGGGCTACTAGTTTGTTTCATCGTCGATTTTTTTAAATAAATAAAAAAGGTAATTTAAAGTAAAAAAATTAAATAATACAGAAAAAACAGTCGAGGAATTAAATACGGGTTTCCAACATTCCTCATCAAAATGGCTCATTTTAAACAAATACGAAACAAAACAGCTTAATTCTAAAAGTCCCTGTCAAAGTGCTTATTTCTATAATATGGAGATAAATATTATATTTTCGTGAGTGGGGAAGAAATAATATAAAAATGCTATATTAAACATGTTAACATTATGTAGAATAATGGTATTAAAATTCGGATTGTTCAAAGTTTTTTTTAATTTTCTGAAAATATGGTTATTGAAGAAATAAGCCCTTTTGAAAAGTCACTCCTTGTCCTTGCTCCATTCCACATCCACTTAACATCAGGTCGAGTGGGGTCATTTGCCTGGCTTAATATAAAAAAAAAACATTAATTTCAATTATTTTTAATGTCAACAGTAAGTTAATTCTGATCCAAAGGCATAGTTGAAATAAATTCATCGCTACAGATGATAGAGTTTTGGCTTGTTCTGTGATTCCAACCCGCACCGAAAAAGTCGAAACACACTTTGTTAGCATAACAACAAAATGCTGCAGTAAACCTGATAGCAATTAATATAATTATGTAGTTTCCGAAATGGCGACAGTTTTTTAAAAGTCAGTGGTATTATCACTTGAAGTCTAGTCAGACAGAATTAAAACATGCACTCTACACCGATCGACTACTACGCCAGTTCAAAAAAGTTGTACACTACTTACGGAGTGTCATCCTTTTAAATTATTCAGCCTCTTTAGGTCAAAAGCAGACAACGGTATTTTTATGTTAATCCATCTATCAGCCTTCACGGTTTTTACATTCTACTTAGTACTTAGTGGATCAATTAAAGACCTCTGGCTATTCCTGTTGTGGATATTATAGACCGTAGAACATTAAAATTTAATTATGGTTGGATCTTCATTGATTTGGCGAGTCATAAATGTGATGTCAGTTTGTTTAATCAGTTATAGTTGTGACCATTTCAAGCGATAGCTGATAGAGATGATTATCGTTAGCGCTTTTTAAGGTAGAAACTTGTGATGTGTGAAGACGATATACATTTATCGGATGTATGACATTATTACCTACATAGTTATGGTGTAATGTTGATTTTACTTGCACCGTATGATCTATTACGGTAATCGTACCTTGTTTCTATTGTTTTCGTTTAAACAAGCAATTGCATTATTCTTCTTAGCTTTTGTTTATGTTTCCGTGAGAGTAATACGAATATTTCTGTAAAAGTTGATTAGTAAAATTGTCGTTTGATACTAAATTCGGTACATTACAATACTACTATACTACAAACAAAAACGAATTCAACAAATAGCAACAAACCAAAAGACTGACTATACTCCTTTTTGTTTCAGGCACATACCGAGGTGAAGGCGCAGGTGCCGGCGGCTACTCTGGTGCGGGAGCAGGCGGCTACTCTGGCGCGGCTGCTGGCGGCTACTCTGGCGCAGGGTCTAACGGCTACTCTGGCGCCGGCAACTCCGGATTCGGTGCCGCCGCCGGTGGTAACTTCGGCCCTGGCCGTGGCGGCGCGAACGGCGCTTTCGGCCAGAAGTCTGTGGGAGGTGGTGCTTCCCGCCAGTACCTGACGCCCAACGCTGGGCCGAGGGGCTCAGGCTCCGGAAACTTCAACTCCCAAGCCGGCTACCGATACTAAACCAAATCTGAGGAATGATGATGGATGGGAATGTTAATTGTCGATGTTTTATTATAAGGAACGTATTTTACTGCGTTCGTGTGATAACTTAACTCTTTAGGTAAAACTGTATTCTTTCTTAAATCTGTAAATTATGAATATTGTTTTTAAACTTCTACCTAAGTAGTTTATTTATTGGAAACAAAAAAAATACGCTAAAAACTGTGTGAAAGTTTTAATGTATACTTTGTAAAGAACATCTTTGTGATTTAATATTAATTGTTTTTCGATTATTATTGTAAGGAATCCCTCTATCGTCATTTGTAGAATGTAACTTGGCTATAACGATAAACGCTATGAACTGATTATGTAACGATAATACGCCTCAGAATAATGATTATGATTTACGGTAAGTGAATAATAACGATTATTACTATGGTGTTTATGATAAGTTTGTTTATACATATTCTTGTGTTATACTTATAAATGCTTTCCTATCTTGTTAATGTGATCTCAAATTGATTTCTTCTTTCCTATAAACGTGACAATATCATTCTTCTTGTTGACAAATGTGTAGTAACTAAGTTTTATACAGCAATGCAAAGGACAGTAATAGTACTAAGAGAAAATGTATAAAAAAAACTTTTGTACAATGACCTAGAAATAAGTTTTGTAAATATACATTCAAATGCATACTTTCTTTGTTTTATTTTATCGTACTTATATAGTTGACAATATCATTTTATAAATTATATAATTTACATTTATTTTAGCGGTCAAAGTAACTTGTCTCTTTCTCTCTTTTTAGCCAAATTATTAATTAACCGGTTTACTTTCCCGCAGCCTACATCCATAATGGGCCATAACAATTGATACCTACTTATTGTTATATTTTTTGAACAGGGGACCTGTTAAAACAAAGCAGCAAAGATTGCCTTGAAAAAAATGGATTAATATTGATATTCGATGAATAAACTAGTATAAATTCAATTAAAATATAACTTATACGAGATACTTATTCGATTCTCGTCAAAGATGTAAAAATCCATAGTATATCCAATAGAATAGGTCACTAAAGATGTACTATTACAATAAACCAAAAAAAAACATAAATTTAAACTTACTTTAGACAAATAGGTAAGTATTTTCTCTCCGAATCTCATAAGTTTTTTGATATTTATGTATCTAAGTATATTGATCTCGTACTATAAATTATGGTGTTTTTTAAAAGTAACCATTTACTGTTCTGACAATAATTGTATGATTGAAATAGCTGTCGTAATTGTAAATCTTACATAATTGCAATAGTGTCCTCTTTAAAGAACATCACAATGTCACGATTAAGTTCCACTTTTTTTTCCAATTAAACCAGTAATGGTAATACAATGTCAGCCTCCTAGTTCACCTTTTAAATTAAGAGCGTATATTACTGGTTTATTATCCTGCTATATTATTTGTTAACACGCCAATACAAACTATAATCAATCTAATTTTCACTTCACACAAAATCCTAAACAATACCTACTCCTACCAAATTTGATAAATAATAATTGTAAACAAATAACCCACAATTCTTTGTGCAAACATCTAGTGTCACTTGGATTTTTACCTTTTCTTGAAAGAGATTCACGAAAAACGACTGACAATTAACTTTATTTGAAAAGGAAATAAAAATTTTTGAGACACTAAACACACACTTATTTGAACAAAGAAATATCAATGATTTGTTTAAAACCATTTATTATCGAACTTAGCTGTAGTATACTGAGGAGCTGGCTATCTTATCTTTAACTGTCTCAACGCAACAGTCACAACAAAGAAATTAGTCATATAAAACTGTCATAAGCGATGTATAACTGTTGAATAGATGTTATTAGACAACTACAACGTTGTGTAACCGTTATTCCTACAACGATTTAGTCCTATAACTAATAGGTCCACTAAATAAGTTGAGTAAACGTTTTTACGACTACTTTGTACAACGTCGTATAATGGTACGAAAATATAGGTTAAGTAAACGTTTTTACGACTGTATTACACAACGGTGTATAGTGTTGCCTGAGTATAGGTTAGGTAGACGTTTTTGCGACTGATTCATACAACGTCGTATAGTGGTGTTAGAGTATAGGTTACGTGAACGTTTTTACGACTGCTTTATATAACGTCGTATAAATATAACACCATGTATAAAGGTTTTATTTAAAATAGGAGGGTTTACGCATTTCGCTTTCCCATACAAACTTCCAAGTAATTTTTTTTTAAAACTAATAAATCACTTATGATGAAACTTTGCATGCTGAAGTAAAACACGGGGATCTAAATAGTTTGTTAAAATATTTTTTATTTTTTTATTTAACTGAGTTGTTGCGATTTTTAACTTTCTACAGTGGACTTTAAATCGCAATAAATCAGTTAAAAAACTCGTTTTATGAAAATGTTTTCAACAAACTATTTAGATCCCTGTGTTTTACTTTAGCATGCAAGTTTCATAAAAATTGGCTTATTGGTTTTTAAAAATTTTGTTTGGAAGTTTGTACGGAAAACCGAAATGTGTAAACCCTCTTAGAGATTCTCTGTTCATGTTTATTACCTCACGGAACTCTAAAATAATTTATCATGGTCGACCATCTTGGTAGCAAGAAACCGCACTATGCGACCTTTTCATTCTATAATTGATGTATAGAAGTCGTTTCTTAACTTAGACAAGATGGCTGCTATTTTAGTATGAAACAAATTTTAAACAATAGTCTACAATAATTGAATTTCAAGAAATTCGAAGGGGTCGTAAAAAATTTCACAACTACTCACCTATATCTAATTTTCACCATAAAACTAAAAGTCTCATAAGAACTTGGTGCACTGTATACCGTTTAAATTTTGTTTTTGTTATCACGCACTTTTCCAGGAAACACCACAGGAACGAATGGAATGAACTGAATGTGTAGAATAAAAATCGAGGTTAAACACTTATCCAACATTTCAGTCATCTTCTAGTGTCTATGCAATTGTTATAGGACTTCAGTGGTTCGATAGAAGTCGGTCGAAAACTTTTATTTAACATTTAAAAGTTCTTGATTGAGTTTTATTTAACTTGTAAATAACAATAATGTCGTTTAATTTGCGTTGTATAAACGTCTACGACTACGATTAAACGACCCACTTTGTAGAACCAACAGGAAATGCAGAATGTTTACTCAACTATTTATGCAACGATAATTTGTTACTTGGGATGCCTACCTACATTGTCACAGACTAAGCTTATACGGTAGTTGCTAAGGAGGACTTAAAACAAGCTTTTCGTAAACTGAACCGCATACATGAATGTTCCTCGAGCCTGGGAACTCTGAGTCTGTGTCCGTTCTCGTGAAAGGTCAGGAGCCCTATTCTCACCTCTTAGAGCGGTAATACTTTAATCTTACTAAGGCCTTAGGTCAAGATTACCCTAAACCCACGAGCAAAGAATGTTAATGAGAGTAACAAAAGTATAGAAGTGTCAGGATTGTAGCAAACTGAATGCGTCAGCGGAGCCGAGACGTGGACACTCACGGTGCGACTGGTCCACAAATTAAAAGTCACTCAGCGAGCTACGGAGAGAGCTATGGTCGGTATTACTCTAAGGGATCGAATCCGGAACGAAATCATTCGCCAGAGAACCAAAGTGACCGACTTAGCTCAAAGAATTAGGAAGCTGAAGTGGCAATGAACTGGTCATATTAGCCGCAGGACCGACAACCGCTGGGGTAGACGTCTTCTAAAGTGGAGACAGCGACTCGGCAAACGTAGTGTAGGGCGCCCTCCGGCTAGGTGGTGTGACGTACGTAGCGTGGCTGACAGCAGTGGGATCAGAAGAGCCGAAGATCGGGCTCAGTGGCATGCAGAGGGAGAGGCCTATGTCCTGCAGTGGACTAACACGGGGTCACCGCATACCCCTCCGGGAACGAGAGTGAATTGTATGCATGTAAGGATGTATTATAAATTTTTGCTTACGCTCAAATAAACTTTCCTTTACTCACACCATTATCTAGATCAAGAGAAGCTTTGTAAAGAAACTCGTTAAATGGTTACTAGACAACGGAAACATACATAAAATACTTAAATACATACATATTATACATAGAAAACACCCAGATCCGAGACAATTCAGAAAAACAATAATTTCTAAATCGACCCGACCGGGGATCGAACACGGGACCTCAGAGATGGCGACACCATGAAAACCGGTGTACAAACCACTCGACTATGGAGGTCATCAAATCAAGTGTAATTAAACCACAGCATGTATAAAGTCTCATTGCAGAGCAAAGGCTTCCTCCTACAGTTGATGTGTATTGATTTCATTACCACTCTTGCCAAATGAATGCGGGTTGATGATCACAAACCGTGTCGCATAGCGGTGAAAGAATACTACCACCCCTCTCTTCCCTTGGGTGTCGTAAAAGGCGACTAACGTACCAAAGACTGCACAAACATCCAACTGGGTAGAGCGGCGATGGGCTGACCACCTGTCACGCTGAGCACATGTGCAGTCGCTATTTGGTGAAAAGTTGGACTATGGCAGAGGACTGCGTGTTTTCGGATTTTTGTATTGAAAAATCCGAAAACACGCTTTGCGCGCCCTGGGAATTGAACCTGGGACCTCCGAATATCAAGCTGAGTGCTTGACCACTTGACCACCGAGGCGTTACACCAAGTGTAGTTAATAAATTAAAATTCCCTTTGGTATGTTAAGAATTTGTTACTAGAATCGAGATCGTGATGCTGGAGCAGTAACAGATTGAACATTTTGCTATTTGTAAATTGGCCTATTAGATAAGCTGCTTGAACATTTATTTCTAGTCATTTTACAAATTGACTTTAGTTATTTTTAAAGCCTTACATAATTATCAGTGACAATTGAAGTTATAGTAACTAATAATTGGAGTATTATCATTTATATTGTTTTGTTTCTTGTGTTTATTTTTAAAACAAGCTCAATTTTAATGCAGTAAAATGAGTGAGAAATTATCATCAATCAAAATCAAATCAGCAGCGTCATGATTTGGTGCGCTTGTTACCGTGCTTATTCCATGGTGGGGAGCGCTCTCATTATTTTGGACCGCATCGGCTGCTTACCATCAGGCAGGATGCTGTCACTATGACGAGTCAATTTAAGGGTATCCTTCACGAAATTGTGAAAATTTACGTATTTTTGAGTTACTTGTACTAAGCGCTGAATTAGTTTAATACATTAAAAGTACTTACGTAAGTTAGCCAGATCATTGCACAAGGTCGAGGCCTTGTTGAAATTTGAAACAAATTCTTTGAACAATAACAAACAATACTTAAATCTAACTCCTGAATACATTTTTTTTCGACAACTTTCTTAATTTTACGCATGAAACAATAATTCTTACATGAAAATATTGGTATTGATATTCCGCAGGTCACCGCTATCTCAAAAAAGTAATCGCCCCCATCTTAAAAAGGGTCGCGCTCACCCAAGGCTGCAGTGCCGCACTTCCCTTGCGGGTTGTATGCTCGTTTGACGGCTTAGCAACATAAAAAAGAGCCAAGTAATTATGGGTCGTATTATTCGAATAATCCATAGTATTGGAGCCCAATCCTCGTGTGGTTAATTGCTGTCTGATTATTTATCAATGTGGATGCAATTCGCTAGCGGTTTGAATGCCGATGTAATTGTGGTTATTATTTTTAGTATAAATTAACTTCGTCAAAGTCTTAATCGTGATCCGCATTAACTTTTTTTTTATACAAGAATGAGGCAAACGAGCGAGAGGGTCACCTGATGGAGAGCAATCACCGCCGCCCATAGACACCGGCAAAACCAGAGGAATCGCTGGCGCGTTGCCGGCCTTTAAGGAAGGAATGGGAATTGTGAGGGGTGGGGGGAAGGGGCATCCGGAACCCTCACTCGCCGGCCGAAACACAACAGCACTAAGTGCCATTATTTTACCCCGAATATTTGTGAGCGGGTGGTATTACGCCGGGCGAGCCGGAACTGATCTCGAAATTGCAACTGTTCTGAATCGGGGCAACAGATCTTGCAACTAAGCCTGTCTTGGTAACGTCGAAATGAATTTCCATAGTTGGGATTCGAAACAACGACCTTTGGCACTTTTTAACTTACTGTATTTACTTGAAAACATATATCTTTATTATTTATATGTTTGCATTCACAATGCTATAAAGATTTATGATATAATGTTTACTAGAAAAAAACAACCACTCTCAGGAAAGCCCATTCCATCGTATTCGAGCTTTCCTGAGACATATTGTTTTTTTTTCTAGTAAACATTTTATCCTAAAAACAGATAGTTGCAAAAGGTACGACAAGGAGGAGTAGGGGTAGGCTCGTTGACGCAGCTACCCGTTTGTTGCTATGCCGGCTGACTGGATAGGTAACCGAACTAAAAACATCTCAAGCTCTTTCGGAAGACACGTGAAGCCGTCGGTCTCGGTTGTCTTCGTAAGATGGCACTCGTGAGACGCACCCACTCGCCGCATTTTGCCAACGTAGTGGGTTATTTCCCAATATCCGTGCCGTGTAGCGGTGAAAGAATACTACCACCCCCTCTCTGCCCTTGGGTGTCGTAAAAGGCAACTAACGGACTAAAGACTGCACATACATTCATCAGCATAGAGCAGCGATGGGCTCACCACTTATCACGCTGAGCACATGTGCAGTCGCTATTTGGTAAAAAGTGGACTATGTAAGAGGACTGCTTTTTCGGTCCTCATTGCCTAGACTCTGACTAACCCTTCGGGTATCATAGCCGTGATTAAATGTATGTAATATAATAATATGTATCGAGGTAAATGTTAAATACATAGCAAAAACCTACTAGAAGCATCAAGCAATCATGTAAGGTAATGAGAAAATTAAGAAATTTTCATTTAACCTTTTCGCCAGCGCGAGAATGGAACCGGCACTCAAGTTCTTGCTACAATTTATGGTTACTTAAATCATTTGAACTACACTATAGTATATTCACTATGCCACCCAAACTACTACATATTATAAATGGGAAATTGAGTTTGTTAGTTCGCTGCGCTTTTACTGCTAAACCAATTTTTATGTTTGGTTTAGAGTTAGATGGGGCCCTGGAGCTAGCTATAGGATAAAATAAAAAGTATGTGGGACTGGTGAACTTCACATTGAAAGGAAGATCAACGCTGAGCCAGGCTGGGCCAGCATTGGCTCTTTCGTTTTACTTTTGTTTTCTTTAACCTGTTTGAACTGTTTGTCCCAAATGAAAAAATATAATTTCATTTCAACTTTGTGAGAAACATTTTATTGCGTCGGCCGATTTGCTTCTAACATATTTTAAAAAAATTGTTTGTTATAATTAATCAAGGTCTTTTTAAATTACCCCTATTAGCGGATGAAATGGGTTGTAAAGATAATGATAAGACAAATAGAATTGTTTGTCAAAATCTACATTAACACGAGCGAAACCGCGGGCAAAAGCTAGTAAAATGGCATAAAGTTACATCTAAACCTGTACCCATCACCCTGGAAAATGAGTTAACTCTCGGTGAACAAATTATACAAGAGATGCAGAATCGTACTAACAGAGAAAAGAACATTGTATTTGTTGGCCTACCAGAACAAATTGCATCTAACCCCGAAGATATAGATTGTTGAAAGACGAAGCAGACGTACTCAAAACTATCTCCCTGAT
Organism: Scoparia ambigualis; assembly: GCA_963921215.1. Classification (NCBI taxonomy): domain Eukaryota; kingdom Metazoa; phylum Arthropoda; class Insecta; order Lepidoptera; family Crambidae; genus Scoparia; species Scoparia ambigualis. The sequence goes on along the minus strand of OY992512.1, from coordinate 29,744,895 downwards.
TAAGGTTTTTAGAATCGGCAAACTACAACTAGGCAAGAACCGTAGTATCAAGGTGTGCTTTGAAACAATAGAACCTGCTAAAAATCTTCTCCGTAATAGGAATAAGCTGCAAGATGGCCTAAAAATGTTTTCAGATCAAACACCGACTCAGCAAAATTACATGAAAAACCTAAGAGAAGAGCTAAAGCTACGCCAAGACAAAGGTGAGACCAATATTACAATTAAATATGTTAATGGAACCCCGTCAATCATAAAAACGTCAAAAAACTAAATATAGTAAACACAACAATCAATACTCAAACTGAAAACCATAATACTTACGAACTACTAGACAATTACCTAAATTTTCAGAAAAACAAATCACGATTTACCTTCCTATACCTTAATGCCCGGAGTATACGAAAATAAGTGAAATTTAACGAACTCAAATGTATCCTACAAGCAATACCGAATACCGTGCACATAATCCTACTAACTGAGACTTGGTTTCGCAACGAAGAACAAACACTACAATTTCAACTACCGAACTACAATCATTACTATAACTATAGAACAGACACTGCCGGAAGCGGGGTATCTGCATATGTCCACAATAACCTGAAACACAGTTTATCAGAGTCAGTTTATATAGGAGGCAATAATTATTTATGGATACAACTTCAAAAATATGCGCTCGAAGTAGGAGTCATGTACAATCCAGGGCACACTAATTTCCAGAAATTTCTCGAGATCTATGAATCACAATTACAAGTAAGGAAGAGTGTAATTGTTTTCAGAGACTTCAACATCGTTCTACTCACAAAAGATTTGAAGACCAATCAGTATAACCAACTTTTAAAGCAAACAGGACACAAGATTATTAATAAAATCACCAAAAAGTATCACACCAGACCAGGGTCAAAGAAAAACTCCCTAATCGATCACGTAAGCATCAACCTAAACAAAGATAACTTCCATGTAATAACAGTCAACTCCTCACTCTCTGATCATAAACAGCTATACGTTGAAATAAAGAAAATAAAACCACCTCCAAAGATACGTAATCAATACGAAGCCATCAATTATAAGAAACTTTTCGAGATAGTTGAAAAATCAGAATTGCAAGAACCAAATGCTGATTTTTCAGAATTGGAAAAACTAATTAAAAATGTGTAAAAGAGAGCAAAGTTGTAAAGACCAAAGTTGTTAATAAGCCACAAAAGGAATGGATAAACAAAGATATAATAGCTGAAATCAATGAAAGGAACCATACTCGTATATGGATAGAATTTATAAATAATCCCGACGATGAAGTCCTGAAAGAGATGTTCAACACGAAAAGAAACCAAGTTAAAACCTTGATCCGGGAAGCAAAGAAGTCATATTACAACAAGGAATTCGACAAACACAACGGGAAGCCTGAAAAACTATGGAATCTACTAAATACCCTAACAATTAACAAACTAAGACAAAGGTGCGCTCCTTCAAAACTTATTGTCAAATCAGTAGAAGTCTCCGATCCCCATGAGATATGTAAAGTATTTAATGGCTTTTTTACTACAATAGGGTCATGTCTCGCAGACGAAATTCCTTTGGATTTTCATGTTAATTATATTCATGCATTGCCCAAGTCTGTGTCACTAAATCCGCAAATGAATAGTTTTGAACGATGTAATGAAAAATAAATCCTTAGTATTAATAACAACCTAGATTCTAATAGTAGTGTCGGTCTGGACGGTATCAGTATTAAAGTAATTAAATGCGTAAAGAACTTAATAGTAAATCGACAAACAATAAGCCTCAACAAACTTTTACAAGATGGATTATTTCCAGACTCACTCAAAATAGCCAAAGTAATACCTATTTATAAATCTGGACCAAAAACAGAGCCTGGTAATTATCGATCAATTTCAGTGTTGCCAGTACTATCAAAGATTTTTGAAAAAGTCTTACACACACGGTTACAGAACTACTAAGACTATATTAACCCACTTGTTCCTGAATAAACTTTTTTTCAGTAATTGATCTGAAACTTTGTAAACCTAATATTTATGTGATAAATAATTGCAGAAAAATATTAAAAAAAAAATCTGATTTCCAGAAAAGCTGGAAAATGCCGTGTCGTAAACGACACAGTAGGGGAATCTACTACTTTGATAACTTAGTATGTAGATTTCAATAGACTTTATTTCTATTACGAAATACTCAATAAAATTCAAAGAAAATATCAAAAATATTTTTATTTCTACTTTTTTAAAGAAAATCTACTTATTAGGAGTATGATAAGACTCAAAACATGTTTTTGGATGTAACGTGACATTACATTTTAGGCAATAGAAATTAGCACTTTTGTGGCAAACACCGCATCGCAGCCGACCCTCCCTGTACTTTACTAAATGTCCATTGTGACTATACCGCAATGCCCCAGAAACACTTTGTGACGGACGTCCACCTTTACTACTCTCAGCTTTCTTGTTCCTCTCTAGAAGATTTACAGCGACATTTCTCCGAAATTTCAGGTGATCCAACTGTCCGCCGTTTTGCTTGTACAATTGCCATGCATTATGCGTGGCCATATCAAGACAGTGACTGATAAGCAGTGGTCGGAGTAGGTATATTGATTTTAGATACTTGCGTCATGATATCATAACATGGACATGCATTTCTTCCGGAATGTACCGGAGTTTCCAAAAATTTGGTAAATAGAGTAATAAAATAAAAAACCATATGTAAGCAAACAAAATTGTTTATTGTTATTACAAATAATCATTATTACAGTTTTATTAAAAATAATTATTTTTAATCCTCATCGGTTACAAGTTCTACATTTTGATTTTCTGTCTCTATATAATTAAAATAAATAACTATAATTTTTTCAATATTTTCTAATTTTAAGCTATTTCTTTTAACATCTAAGATCCATTTGTAAGTGGAAAATGATCGTTCAACATCTGTAGATGTCAATGGAGCGAATTTGAAATAAAGTTTCTGATTATTTGCTACGCTTTTTTCAATACTCTCGCTGTATTCTCTAATTGTATCTAAATCTGGATTTCGTTCCATAACTGATTCTATTTTATTTTTTATATTCTCATTATTGCACTCGTTAAGCGTAGCCCTTACTTGATCAAATACTAAAAGTGAATCAGCTAGAGATAAATTTTGTTTTTGTAACTCTTTTAGGGCTAGTAGTATAATAGAGTAATTTTCTTCAATATATTTTAAATCATTTTCTAAATTTTGTTTTTCCAAAATGTTTTTTGCGTTTCGTATGGCTATAGCATCAGAACTGCTCAAGCAGGATAAAACTTCTTTTATTTTATCTAAATGTTGAGCGTAGTAAGATGCTGCCTGTAACCAAGTACCCCATCTGGTAATGACTGGTTGCGGAGGCAACGGTAAGTCAGGATATTTTTCTTTTAAAATGTTTACCCTACTAGGAGCCTTTAAAAATACTTTTTTAACATTTGATATAAGAATATCAACATCGTTGTATTCTGACCTTATCTGCTCACTTACACGATGAAGAGCGTGCGCCAAACATGTCACATGCTTCATTTCAGGTAAGTAATGTTTTAAATTTCGCCCTGCAGATAGCATGTACGCTACACTGTCAGTGCAAAGCATTAAAATATTGTCAACTTTCGCTTCAAAAGTGTTTTGCCATAAATTTTCTAGACATTGCAGTACAAATTGTGTTATTGTTTGTCCATTTACTGCTGTTAGCATTTTACAAGCAATCAAATAAGGCCGGCCTGCACTATTACTAGGATGCAATGGTTTTATTAGGAAATTGACTATGTATCGACCAAAAATGTCTGTTGTCTCATCCAGCGATATCCATAGTTTCTCATTTTTATTAGTTTCATAAATCGAATTGATTTTATTCCTATAAAACTTCTCCAAATAAACTTTTCGTAACTGTGATTCGTCAACCACTTTACGATTGGTACAAACGCAACAACAAGTACTGCACATATATTTCTGAAAAAACTCTTTGAACGCTGGATTTTTCATTTGCGACCAAGGAATATTGCATAGAATCAGGAACTTAATGAGGTCGAAGTAAAATTCCTCTTGCGGTCTCTTAAATTTTCCTTGATGTACAGCGCCTTCAATGTGTTTGGTAATGTTGCCTCTATTCACAGCTTTCAAATGACTTTCACACTTTGTACAGTATATAGTGCCACTAGCGTTATCGTAAAGTAGCTCAGGATAGTGCAATAACCACTTTTGCACTGTTTCAGCCTTGACCTTTGCCATATTTATTTATATCTCACCTAAAACAATGATTTAAATTTACAATATATACATACACAACTGTAAAGTCGATAATGAAATTCTGTTTCATATAAAGTGTTTTTTTTAACTGAAGCGGTGATAGCCCTGCGGTGTGCGTACCGGACTCTCATGCGCTGTGATGATTGCTATAAAGTGATTTTTTTAACTGTTTCCAAGTTCTAAAACCTTCTTAAATAGTGAAAATAATTAAAACTTACCCGTACAAAAACAACTTCAAATGGGCCCAATCCAAGAGTAATAAATCGATGTCCGTAGTTATAAGCCAAATTCGTCGTTTTAAGTAGATTTCAGAAGACAGTAAACAAGCCAGGGTCAAGTCAAGATATTCACAACACATAAAATAAGCGCACTCCACGAACCGAAATAAGTGAGTGAGCCACTTGGTCTGGATGTCGGTGCGAGCGCATTGTTTTCGAACAAACAGTCAATGAGTCATCCTGGATACTTGATTCTAATTGGTCAGATGCGTTGAGCATAGAGATAAGAGGACAAAAGACCCTGTTTGCCGGATGTCGTGTGTTGAAATGAATATTATTATTATATCATTTTATACATGCTTAGGCTTTTACTCCAACACTTTTACTACAACAAGGTTTTTACACACCAGTCATTTTTTACTATTAAATTCTGGTCATCTACGCCACTAGCAGCATAGCGTTGAGAGTATTGATACATTTTTAACTAGTTTCATGTAATAATTTCGATGTTTCGGTATTTTTATCATAATAATCCGGAAACTCGGAGGAGTATCCATATTAACATATACGTTTGATGTCAGTGACCTTAATTCAATATACCTACTCCGATTACTGCTGATAAGAGCAAAATACCATTTCTTACCACGAATGCTAGTCCTGTAAAGGCCAATGTTCTGATCGGAACGGTCCACGCCTCCCATATTCTCATTATAGGCCTTAATTATGGCAGGTTGGTCTACAAGTATGTACTTTTTCTGCTGCTGGGAAAATCGTTTAACTTTGTTGACAGGCTGTACCTTTACAGCATTCGAAGCGGCAGTGACAACGCTGTTATCATTCCACTTACAAACAATTATATTCTCTGCTCTAGTGGATTTATATTTATACGTACCACGTTCAGATTTCTGCAATTCTTTGTTGGGAGGCAAGGGACATTTCGACAATCGGTTCTCTCTTATTGTTCCGGTAGCTTTTAGACCGCGTTTACCAAGTTCGTGAATAAGTGGGATGGACGTAAAAAAATTGTCGAAAAAGAGATGGAAAGGTGCTTCAGAATCAATTTTTTTAAGTTCATCGGCGAACTGCAATACAACGCTGGCACCCAGGCCCAAACTTTTGTACTCACTTTGATTGCTGCCTTGTTGTCCCTGGTATGGTTGAAACCAAATAACATATCCTAGACGCGTTGCCCCCACCCAAAACTTATAACCCCATCTTATAGGCTTTCCACGAACGAACTGTTTACATGGATGCCCACCATAATAGGGTATCATGGCTTCATCAATGCTATGACATTCTTGAAATGGAGCAAACTTCAAAAAATTGGCATTCAATAAACGGAAAAGCGGTTCCAGTTTTGAAAATTTATCATTCATATTGAGCTGTGTATTGTCACAGCAATGAATATTAGACATAATAAAACTAAACCTGTCCCTTGACATGGCATTGATAATAATGGGCATACCGCAATCCGAAGTATTTTCCCAATACATGCTTCGCCTTGGCACCACCACGTAACCACTATAAAGTAAAATGGCCAAAAAGCATTTCATTTCACTGGTACTAACATTACCTTCTTTATTTTTTTGAGCAGCATATAAGTTCGTATATTTCACTAACATTTCTATTACTGCATCGTCAAACAGGCATCCAAAATAATCAATGGGATCCATACTATTGGCTGGACCATGCATGTTTTGCCACAAATTGTGTGTCGGTCGAATATCTCTTGAGCTCCATGTATAGGTATTTTTTTTCGAAGTTAATAGCCTTGGCACGCTCCCTGAAGTAGACGCAATCGGTTCTTCGGCTTGGGCAGGAGTAGAAGAATTTGTTTCTGGCTCTGGTGCTAAAGAGCCCATGGAAAAGCTTTCAGGATCAGAGTCGATGCGCCGCCGTTTGGAAAGCTGTTCTAAAGGCAAGTTGTCATCTTCGCTATCTTCAGAATCTTCCTGAATTTCAGCATGTGCCCTCAGTTGAGATCCCGGTAGATTTTGAAGGAATACAAAATCTTCATCTCCAGAGTCCTCGTCCGTAATTTCAGCATTACAATTTTCTGGAGGCATGATAGTTATGGAGTCAGGGACTTCTATCTCATCTTTTTGCTCTAATTCCTCCACTATCTCATGCAAAGTGAGGGGCATTCGTAACTTCCTGTAGCAAAATAAAAAGTATTACTTATAATAGCACATTTCCCTACCGTGTCTTTTACGACACGTACAAAAAAAAACTAAACTACTGGCTGAATATGTTATAAAATAACTAATTTTTTTCAACTTGAGAAGTCTATAAGAATCAAGCTATCGTAATTATATCACATACAAACAAACAGATGTCAATAATAATATATCATCTTACCTTGAATAACTCATCGTAAAAATCTCAAAATTCGTCGTTAATCAGCACAAAAATAATTAACTGCAGCACGCTAACAACACTTGGTAACAACTAACCGAGACCTCGATAGCCAAGTGCGACGTAGAAAAAAAAGTTCAAGTACCCTCATATCTCTCAACATTTTTATAAAGTTGGTGTGTCGTTTACGATACGGTAGGGTTAAGTGGGTTAATTTCTTTTATGAGCAACAATACGGGTTTCGATCTAAAAGTAATACAACATCGGCAACAATTGATCTCGTTACTAAAATTAAACAAACATTGCATTTGGGGTATTTATTGACTTAAAAAAGGCTTGATACCATAAGTCATAACTTACTCTAAAAGAAACTGGAATTCATTGGAGTTACTGACAAAGCCCTAAACATCGTTAAATCTTACCTTACAAACAGACTGCAGATCGTTAAAACAACCGGAAGTGGTGGACTATGGGAGTTATTGTCAACTCCCATAGTCCACCACTTCCGGTTATAGAGTCCCACAAGGGTCAATACTGGGTCCATTGCTTTTCTTGGTTTATATTAATAATATGCAAGAACTAGGATTAAATGGTAATATCACATTATACGCTGATGACACATGCCTTTTCTACTTCGGTTCGTCTATTCATGACCTAATCTCTCAAGCCCAGAATGACCTTGATATTCTTCATGATTGGTTTCAATATAATTTACTAACCATAAACGTCTCCAAAACCATCTACGTAATTTTTAAGGCTAAGAATAAATGAATACCCACTTTCCCACCTCTCACAATAAATACCCTTATACTTAATATACCTTTACAAGAAAAAAGTACAGAAAAATATATTGGCCTCGTCATAGATTCTAATTTAACGTGGAATTGTCACATTAAAAACTTAATAACTAAATTAATATCACTACATGCCTCTCTCCGGATAAATATTCGATACATACCACGCAATTTACGTTACAAAATATATAATGCTCTAATTAAACCACACCTGTTACCTTATCGAAATCTGGGGAAGCGCCACCAAAACAAGATTAGACAAATTACAAATAACACAAAATAAAGTAATAAAAACGCTATTCAATTATAACTTTCGAACAGCAACAAAAAAAATCTATCACGAAACAAATTTAATGACTATTAAACAATTATATATTTATAACATTTGTATTTTTATACGTAAAACCAACAGCATAGAGCGGCGATGGGCAGCAGCATTTAGTATACTATATACTTGAAATGTACTATGGCATCCATCAATTTCACACTCCAAAGTTAATGACAAGTTGCGTTCACAATATCTAATGGTGTCTGGCAAAAAATACAGGTCGATTGAATCTTGCGAATGCCTTATAGAGATGATGATACATATCCCATATGTGGATTCTGAGGTTGCTAGCTCTTCTTTTTTACCGTGCATCTTAACATTTTAATGTAGTTTAAGTTCTTTTTAAAGTAATAAAGAGTCCAACATAAAAACCTTACTGCTGTACTCAGAGACGTCAATTAAATTTTAATGACAATTAAATATCTTTCCTCTCTATTTAGCACTATATAAGAAAGTGACAGCAAGAGACTTATTTGTCATTAAAACTTAATAGACGTCTCTGAGTATGGCAGTTGGTCTTATTTTGAAATAGTTATTCCATGTTTTGTTCCTGTCATGTAAACGAAATTTGTAATTAGAGTAAAAGAGACAATACACGGAATAACTGTTCTGACCTCATTGTCTGTTTATTTGTAAGGCACTGTTTTCTAAGGTTCACGCTTTAGGGTTAGGGGAAGGAATAGGAATTGTGAGGAGGGGTGGGAGGGGAAGGGGCCTCCGGAACTCTCACTGGCCGGACGAAACACAACAGCACCAAGTGCCATTATTTCACGCCGGATATTCGTGAGAGGGTGGTATTACGCCGGGTGAGCCGGCCTAATGCGTGCTGCAACGCAGCGTGGCTCTACCACTCAGTACATTGAAATAATACACTTTATACAGATGAACTTCCGTTTATTACTTAACTATAAAGTATAATATCTTTATTATTGAAATTTTGCACTCACAATGCTATATAAATATAGGATAAAATGTTTACTAGAAAAATTACCATTCGAGCTTTCTGAGACTGGTTGATTTTTTTCCTAGTAAAAATTTTATCCTATATAAAGTATAATATTTGTAGAAAGTGGTTAATTTCAATGATGTCTCTACAAATAGAATTTCTATTGTGACGTGGCGCCGCATTCTAAATGTTTGTTGAGGCTGAAAGTAGCTCTGGAAAAGAGACAGTCAACAAGACGTGTAGCCTCAGGTGCGACTCAAACTCGTAACCATTTGCAATACAATTTTGACGACCTTCGTGGTCGAGCGGTTAGCCGGGTCTGGCGTCGCGCCATCTCTGAGGTCCCGGGTTCAATTCCCGGTCGCGTCAATTAAGAGAACAACTGTTTTTCTCTATTGATTTCGGGTCTGGGTGTTGTTGCTACGTTTATGTATATTTATCCGTCATCTTGCCATATTAACGAGTTTCAAAAGAATACTCAGCTTGGTCTAGAGAATTGGTGTGAGCGTTAACAAATGTAATTATCAATTTTATTTTTTTAATTATTAACCGTGTTGCGTGGCGGTGAAAGAATGCTACCACCCCCTCCCTTCCCTTGGGTGTCGTAAAAGGCGACTAATGGACTAAAGACTGCACATACATCCAACAGCTTAGAACGGCGATGGGCTCACCACCTTTCACACTGAGCACATGTGCAGCCGCTATTTGATGAAACGTGGACTATGGCAGAGGGCGGCTTTTGCGGTCCTCATTGCCTAGTCTCTGACTAACCCTTCGGGGATAATAGTCGTGATTATATGTATGTTTGTAATTTTTTAATACGTACAATGGCGGACTCTGTCGCTTTACCAGTCTAAAGGTCAAAATCCCTTGCACACCGCGTCGTCCATTTGGTACGGGCACGTACCCGGGCGGGCGGTGCGCTTCATACAAAAATCGCTGCAAAGTGGAAATGCGTCGGTGATCCGTGACCGTACAGCTCAAGAGCTTTACATACCGGGACGAGTTCCAGCAGCTCAGTTAAAATAACTGTATCATTCTTATTTTATGTTTTAAAATATGTACTATTACTGTGGAATCTGACTTTTACTGACCGTACAGGTCACGTCATCATCATTATCATTACCATAAAGATGTCCACTGGCTGGGCAAAGGCCTTCCCAAGGATCTCCACCACGTCCGGTCGTGTGCTGCTCGCATCCAGCGGCTACCCGGAACCTATACCAGATCGCCGATCCACCTTGTTGTCGCCTGCCTACACTGCGTCTTCCGGTGCGCGGTTGCCACTCAAGAATATTTTGTACAAAATGGCTAAGTATGCTGCGTGCGTGTAAGCGCATAACGCTAGTTAAATTTTAACATTGAAAATGTTTTTTCGATCGCTCCGGTAGAGCCGAAATTTCGCTGAAAGTGTGTTTGCCCCGTGGTATATAGTGGTTTAGGGCCATGAAGACGTATGAAGGCTCAAAAGACGCAGAAATTGAATGGAAAATAAAAAAAATCAAAAAATCAATGTTTTATACGAAGATCTATTAGGGCTTAATAGACGCAGAAAATTAAGGGCTATAGGATATTATAAACAAATTTTGGAAAAGTCGATAATTTAAAAAAAAATCATTCTGTAATAGCTATGTTTATTTTCAATGCCCTTTCAAGTCGTGTAGAGCACGAGATCTGTGAATTTTTGTATAAAAATAATGTCGTTGAATAATATAACAAAGCAATTAAATATCTATATGCTAGACGCACATATGCTATATACACTCTGTGACCACGGACAGCTACGGGCTCGTAACGTCTGAATAAAATGAAATCGAATAGATCCATATAAAGTATTTCATTTCGATTTAAAATAATGTTATATCATTTTTAATCGATATAAAATAAGAGTTGTATTGTAAAAAGTGTAGGTACGGGAGCTACACTTAAATTACGAAAACAATAGGTTTCAAACAGTCCATGGTTTCAAACGAATAGAGGTTTCTGGTAGGTACATAATAATTATGGGACAGTTGGCAAATTATGTACCTATTACCAAACACGCCGCATATTACAAAAACTTAATTACTCAGTCCAACCTACTCCCAGCCTCTTAGTCCACCAATGGGACTTAATCTCGATGTAATTGTATAAATAGCAAGCAAGCAAGGCCGCGGGACAAAGGCAGGGCCGAAGTTCGCAGTCGTTTCGCAAATCGAGTGCGTGCTCTTCATTAGACGGTTGATGCTATCGTCGGCGGTGGTTGGTTTCCATTGTGGTTATCCGACTTTTTTGACGGTCCGTCAGATTTGGTAAAGATTAAAATATTTGCTACTTTATATCGGTTTTAAAAATATAGATTTTTTGTATTTATGTATATATTATAAAATATGACTTATTAACAGATTACAATATTGTTCGTTCCATGATCTTTGTGGTAAGTTGTGTATTTGAATTTTTAAGTTAATACTTACTGTAACACACTATATTACTGAAAAAAGTTCATATTTAAAAAATACATACATATAATCACTATTACTATCCCCAAAGGGTTAGTCAGAGACAAGGCAACGAGGACAGCAAAGCAGTCCTCTACCATAGTCCACTTTTCACCAAATATAGACTGCACATGTGCAGAGTGACAGGTGGTGAGCCCATCGCCCCTCTATGCTGTTAGATGTATGTGCAGACTTCAGTCCGTTAGTTGCCTTTTATGACACCCAAGGGAAGAAAGGGGGTGGTAGTATTGCGACAAGGTTATTTAAAAATGCTCATGACATAAGTCGAAACAACGCTTTATAAAAGGTTTAACCTCTACCATAATGAATTTACCACTGTCTAGTACAATGGTTACTCGCAAAATCTTTTAAATAGCGTTATGTACATGAGTCATCTATTCCCATGACATATAAATACATACTGCTCACGCCTTAGTCCCTACAGGGGTAGGCAGAGACGATGGATCTCCTCTTTGCGCGGTCCTGCCACACCTCGCTTGCTTCTCTCACATCCATCAACCTTTTCATGTACGTCTTTTTATTCATATCTTCCTCGAACATCCATATTTGGTACTCTATCACTCATTTTCACACCAAATATTTTCCTCAACGATGGCATTTTAACAACATTTATCCTACTTTCATTCCAAACGTCAGCGTCGGAACCATGACTGCATTGTGCACAGCCATCCGGGCTTTTCGCGAAACAGTCTGGCTACACAAGAGGCTGTTAATAGCTCTATTTACTGCATTTCCTTTCATAGCTCCCCTTTCAATATCTTTCTCTCATTTACCATATCTTACAAACATACTTCCCAGATATACAAACTCTTTTACTTGCTCAACTTTCTTTCCTTCAATTTCAATCACATAGTATCGTTTCTTTTGAAAATCATAACTTTCGTCTTTTCCACAATAACTTTAACAAAATCAAATCAGTAGCATCTAAAATCCGTGTTTAATAATTAATCTTCATAATTATTCTTTTCTGAAATAGTATTAGCTCGTCGTTTTTTAGCCTTAATAATTATATACTGTATATTGTATATGTAATCTGCTTCAGGCCTTTACAGACGGCAGCTATAATGTATATTAATGTACATTTACATCTCGAGATTTAGCAAGAAAGCTTTTGTTATACATTATAGCTGTCGTGTGTTGCCCCTGGGGCCCAAGTCTGCTAATTTACGAATAGCATAATTGAATCGCAATTGGATCGCATTGTAATTGTTTGACACATTTGGTATTCTCTTACTCATTTAAGAATACCAAATGTGTCAAACAATTACAATGCGATCCAATTACGATTCAATTACTATGTTAACGACGATCATGGTTTTCATAAGATTTTTCATTTTTATTTGTTGGAAATTAAATTTAAGTACGAAATACAATATTATACTTGTTGGTACTATTGATAAAAAATAAACGCATTATTATAACATCACTATTTGAACGCGTCGTATGGCAATACTACTCAGGAAATACTTTTACTTTTACTTTACTCCGTTTAGGTGCATGTTAGGTGTGATAGATGGCTTAAATTTTTTTAACACTATTTTTTTACAAGCTTTTATTTGACTTCCCCTGTTTGTTATCCCGGCACTTCACATGGCGTATCGTGTTCGCGTATTTGCATTATTTGTCCGAACACGGCAATGTGTAGACGGCCTATTTGAATATATTTGCTTTATTTGCACGAATAAGGCAAATAACGCAAATAGCGAATATGCGTTTCCGTCCACTTGTCGGTTTTTGATCACACATCAAAGGAATCAAATACGCCAAATATTTGCGTCGGCCGTCCACACTTGGTTCTGTTCAGAAGCGCGCGTGCGGCTGTCCTGTTCAGACGTGTTCAGTTTTTTTTTACGTAAACATAGTAAAATGGATTGGACAAACGAAACCGTATTGCGATTTTTAGAATTATACCAAATGCATCCTAGTGTTTGGGACCCCAAAAATGCCTCTCATAAAAACAAAAACCGAACACGTTGCATTAATCGATAATCAAAATAACTTAGGAGAACCCTGCACAATAAAAAAACAGGTGTTGGCTAGCCGCATTCAGATAAATATAATAAGCTGCTGCCACTGACACGTCCATCACTGTTGCATTCAATTTGTTTGTGAACAAGCAAATATGGTGAATATTTGCGTTGTTTGCCCGTATAGGCCATGTGTGGATGGCTTGTTTGACGCCAAGCGATGTGCCAGATTATTTGGGCAAACACAACGATATCGCCACACGAACACGATACGCCAAGTGAAGTGCCGCCATTAGTTTGTGTGGGGACAAATCTCGCTACTGAATTTAAGACCAGTTCTCCTCAACCGATTGAGCTGAAATTTGGTATACTTATGTATGTACGATGACAATGCAATGTTATGGTACATTTGAGCTGGTCTGATGTTGAAACCTGGAGGTGGCCATACGAACTCCTAAACGAAACGGCGGAATCGCATCGAGTTTGGATTCGTTGGGTTTGTCTTTTTGAGCACTTTAGTGCTAGATGATGGCCAGGGTCCTGATGATGGAATCGGGAGATCACCATAGGAATTCCTAAACGAAATGGCGGAAACTCATTGAGTTTGGGTTCGTTGGATTTGTCTTTTCGAGCACTTTAGTGCTTAATGATTCTAAATCCAATACTAAAACGTAAAAAAATAAATAAAAATTAAAAAACCTTTTTTAAAAACAAGCTTTCATTTAAATGCGCTAAAAAGAAATAAATAAACTTTTGCTATCAACTTATAACGTCGTTACACAATTTATATGATATAAAAGATTGTCGCGAGATTTACTTGTGTAAATAAAAAAGTAAATTAAATAACTTGATATGATTAACCGCCTCTGTGGTCTCAGACCCAGAGGTCTCGGGTTCGATTCCCAGCGGGGGGTACATCTTTGTGTGCTCGGTTTGGTTGGTGGTAGGGCTGTTAAGTCCGCCGGGCTAGCTACCACCATCTTATGTAAGTCTGTCGCCATAACAACGATGTTTATAGCATTGTTGTATTCCGACAGTTTGAGATAAGATAGCCAGTTCCTCAGTGGCTGAGGATTCCGGGTGAAGCGCGCTTCCATCTTCGGCCTTATCGTCACAAGGCCAAGCGCTTACCCGTTGTAGAATAAAAAAATAAAAAAAAAGATTGGTTAAAATTTTTAATCTAAGTAATAAATACTTATATAAAGTGTGTAAGGACGTTATAAGTTGATAGCAAAAGTTTTTTTTTCTTTTCAGCGCGTTTAAATAAAAGATTGTTTTTAAAAAGGTTTTTAAACTGCCTCTTACGTCACCCATGGAAACAGATTATGTAACTAAGAATAATTAAAATAGGTTGTTTGGAAAAGGTTATGACATATGACATACACTAAATACCATTTAGAAGCATATATTAAATTCACTATTTACGGTATTTGCTACTACTAATTAAAATAAGACCAAAAAGAGAAAAAGTTATGACTTGTGTTTTACGCGTGAAAATAAACTTCCACAATTTTATTATAATCACTCATAACTATCAAAATTGTCGCAAATAGGATTAAATACATTGTGAGTGAGGAGTTTGATAGCGCAGCGGCTAACGTTCGGTTTACGATCTTACCAGTTAAGTAACTTTTGCAATGACCCCGCATTGCAAAACCCGGCACTGGACGGTTACCTATTCAAATTAAAAATATCTAGAACTACTTTGTGCGGTCATTAAAACCAAATATGTGCTGTTGTCCATGTAGGAAGGCTTATGCCAAGCAGTGACATTTATGTTTATAGGCTGATGATGAAGAATGATAGATATTTTATTCATCATAATTATCATTTGACGTGGTTAAAAATGAGAAATTAACAAGGACCTTCACATAGAAAGTGTAACATGTGAATGTACAATGTTTAGCATTAGAAAACAAAATAATTAATCATGTTTTACACGAGTTGAATAAGCGACGTAATTCTCGTGCCGTCCGCTATAATGGAAACGTAACCAGAGTGATGCACGATTTAGCAATGTTACTTTATGGTCTGATTTGCCTTCATGCCATACCGCTGGCCGTTGAGCTTAATGACGGCGATAAGACGATAAATTACAATCCTGCGTTATGTAAAGTTTACTGTAAACATTTATGAGTAACTAAAAAATTGTATTACTGTTTTTTGGTGGTGCGACACGTACGGTACTAAGTGTAGTATGTGTTAAGCTACATACTTCTAAGGCTGACTGCACATATTATGCTCAGTTTGGTTGGTGGTGGGGACTGCTCTAAGTCCGCCTTGCTAGCTACCACTATGTCATTTATGTCTATGGCTTAATCAACAACTTTAACAGTATTATAACAAAAAGAAAAAAAATTACAGAACATTTATTTTATAAATATACTTACTAGCGGCCCGCCCGCGCCTTTGTTCACGATAACTTAGAAACACCGTCATACTTCAGCTATTTTGTATGAAATATCAACAAATTATATAGAAAAACCATTCTCAGTTAACTATAATCCATTGCGTGGTTTAGAAGATTAGTGCGGTGCTACAGACAAAGGAAAACGGCAACTTTACCTTTTTTTTATAGAAGAAGGAGGAAAACGAGCAGGCGGGTCACCTGATGGAGAGCAATCACCGCCGCCCATAGATGCACGCAAAGCCAGAAGCGTCGCAGATGCGTTGCCGACCTTTAAGAAAGGAATAGGGTTAAGTAAGGAATATAAATTGTGAGGGGGGAGGGGGGAAGGGCCTCCGGAATTCTCACTGGCCGGACAAAACAAAACAACACCGAGTGCCATTATTTCACTCCGGATGTTCGTGAGAGGGTGGTATTACCCCCGGGCGAGCCGGCCCAATGCGTGCTGCAACGCAGCGTGGCTCTACCACTTAGTCAGCGTCACTCATTTAGCACCACCCAGGGGTCACGTGTAGGGTCTCAAGGGTAAACCTACGGACGCGAGTAACTTTAAAGCCTAAAAGTACATTAACATCTTAGATTAAAACAAAAAGGGAAGATACGGCATGCTCCTACTTGTAGTCATTCAAAATAAAGTCCTACTCAACTACTTAAGCAAACACTCACACACGCACACCTATAAAGTGTAAATCGAGCGAGCGAGACAAAGCGGTAAGTTTCAACGTCAGCGCGAGGGAGTCGGCGAGTAGCGCGTTGACGTCTCGGTCGCTTCGCAACAGACGAGTACGTACGACCGATTCCGACGCCACTGCGGAGTAGCGTATTTCTCTTTTTCACACAGTAGAATATCCGAAATAGTGCGATGTAGCCTGTTCGCTCGGCAAATTGTGACTAAAGTGAAATTGTGCCTTTAGGCCTAATTTTGGCGGCTCACTCATGAGACGCTTATGCCGTATCTTCCCTTTTTGTTTTAATCTAAGATTAACATACATTCATACATACATAAAATAACGACTATTATCCCCGAGGGGTTAGACAGAGACTAGGCAATGTGGACAGCAAAAGCATTCCCCTACCATAGTCCACTTTTCACCAAATAGGTGCAGCCGTTCTGAAGTGATGCGCGTATAAACATAATATGTGGCAATTATTGATTTTTATTTATATAGATAGATTACCGTGTCGCGTTGCGGTGATAGAATACTACGACCCCTCTCTTCCCTTGGGTAAGGCGACTAACGGACTAAAGACTGCACATAGGTACATCCAACAGCATAGAACGGCGATGGGCTCACCACTTGCCACGCTGATCACATATGCAGTCGCTATTTGGTGTAAAGTGGATTATGGTAGAGGACTGATTTTTCTGTCCTCGTTGCGTAGTCTCTGACTACCCCTTCGGGGATAATAGTCGTGATTATATGTATGTACCTATGTACAAATGTAGATAGGTTACTTCGATCGCTATGATCCCTTGAAATGCAAATTCAAACTGATGAATGACACAAGGGGTCTACTTTCAAAACCCCCTAAAACAAATATTGGTCAATATAACTATTACCAGAAAAACAAAACAATGAATTCCTTCCATGATCCACTAATTAATCCATAACAAATCCCACTAAACCATGTTTAATAGGTCAAGGATCATAAGACCGCCGGCGGTCGCGAAGCAATTGATTTTTCATTGTGACTGGTTTTACGATCCTCAAGGGGTTAAAAGCCATTAGGAAAAGTGACATTTGTATCAAAACCCACTAAAACACCTGTCACTATCTGTCAGTATCAAATTCCACTAAAATAGAGTTGGCCAATAGCAGAGCTTTAGTACACGTAACTTTAGAACAGTACCTATGTCACTATTGGGCGTTATAGTTGTCGTCGCGAACGATGCTTTATGCGGTTTTTTATAAAAGGTGCCTTTAGGGGGTTTTGAAAGTAGACCCCTCTCATACCACAAAAATAAATATTTTGATTAGCCAGGTGTTTTACAACATGTACAAATTGCACAAAACCTGAAATCAGTTTGTTTAGTTAGAGAATCGAGAGTAGAATTGATGTCACAAATAGAAATTGGAGGTTACATTTCATAAACAAAATGAACTCAGTATTATGCTTTTTTATTATTTAAATATACGTATATATATTTTTATTATTGAAATTTTGTATTTACAATGCTATATAGATATAGGATTAAATCTTTACTAGAAAAAAATCAACCAGTCTCAGGAAGCTCGAATGAGATTCGAACCCATGACCTTTGGATTGCCGGTCCACTGCTCTAACCGCTGAGCTACCGAGACCCCAGAAGACTCGTTGATTTTTTTGTAGTAGTTTGTGATTTACGCTGTGTGCCAGCGGTATTACGTCACTGTGAAGTCTACCCTCACAGTCGAAAGAAATACTATTGCAAGTATTTAACAATCGATAAAGACGTAATTGCTTATTGCTTACGTAAATGTCTTTATTATTGAAATGAAATATATATTATTATTAATTTTTAATTTTATTATAATTTTATAATTAGGAAATTAATTACAATTGTATTATTACTAAATAAATGGTATTACCCTAATGTCTGGAAGCAACGAGAATCTTACATTAACGCAATAACATAAAACGTTATCGAAATTTCTTTATAATATACTAATTTCGAGTTCCGGTTCCTACAATCAGAAGCCTTCAAAAGTTCATGTGAGAATCATAAAGAGTCAATAAATGATGTGTTCGAAAAAACAAACTCATACTCGCGGTTAATTGATTTCCATCAGAGTCATTAACATGGAGCGGGCCTGCGGCTTAGGCCTTGGACACACTGTACGATGGTATCCGAGGATGATTATGGGTCCATATTGGCTCTCTTAAAGTTCTTTACCTGAAATTGTTCTTCCTACCGATTTGTAATCCGAATGATCACTCTTCCTAAAATTTTTCTTCCTAAAGTTTGAATTCATACAATTTGTAGTAATACCATTGAATAGTTATTTGTTATACAAGAGTGCAAACTTGCTTTTTAACCGCGTGCTCAATTTTGATGACCGAGCAAGCGAAGGATTCTAAAATTGAATCACGAGCGCAGCGAGTGATACAAAAATTAGAATCCTGAGCGTTACCGAGGGAATCAAAAGAGCACGAGGTGAAAAATCTTTGCACTCGAGTGCAACACGTAACTTTTTATCCCACCTCAACGAGGAAATTGCCAACCAAATTAAAAAAGTAGGTACACCAAAAAGGTTCCGAGTCTGAGTTTTTAACAATTTAAAAAGGTCGTATGATAAATCGGCACCATGGAGGAAGAATAAAATAGGTTTAATGATGTTTTGAATACACATACTAAGTGCAGACGATGTTATAAATTCAATTCACTTTGTCCTCTAGCGGGTAAAAACGGCTTTTGCACTCAGATATCGAAGAGTAAAAATACTCTTTCCGAGATGGGGGGATGAAAATTATATTACTACGTACTACCGACGATGTTCATAAAGCTCATGTTACCGAAAATTGTAATTCCTACTGTTTTTTCATAACGCTTTTATACCTGACATAATTTCCATAAAAAAATACTGATATTAAAAGAAAATACAACGGTAACCTGCAGGAGTAGAGAAGCTAGTATTTCTGTTCTCTAATAAAAAAAATAACCTCTAAATTTAAGCTATCACGTGACCAACAGGAGTAGGACAGCTAGTATCCTCAATCATTTGAATAATAGTGAAAAAGACGGTTATGTTGAGAAAATATAGGAAAACAGATAATAGTATAATAGATGTTTATTTCTACTGACATTAAGAAGTTGAATGATTCGGAATTCTGGACATTAGAAACCGAGTAGACAAGAATTGTGATTGTTAGGATGAATAAAGTAAGGAAGAACATTTACACACAACACAACTTTGGCGCACCCGATGATTATATTCCATAATTTTTTTTTGCTTATTTTTTACGCTTAGAAAGTGGCGCCACTAGAGACAATAGAAATTCTATTCATTGGGCACTGATCAGTGTGCAGCTGCAGCTAAAGGTCAAGTTTAATTTGGACCAGGCCGCTTCTATATCTGTAGTACAGATTCTGTACCACCTGTGAATTTACTGGATCTAGTATATTTTAAACCTTGACATAGCGAAATAGAATACTGCTGCCTAGCAGCAAAATATAAGTCGGATTAGTCGAATGCTACCAATAAATTTTCAATACTCGTAATAATTAGTAAGGCAATTTGTGTTTTATTTTTCATTTTCACTAAATACGTAGATTTTTTATTTATTTAGCAAATGTGTCAAATTCTGTCACTGTGCACATTATCAGCCACGGACAGTGTGTATAAACCTTAACAGACGACCCGGAAATTGTATATCCAATTGCGTTGTTTAACAAAGATGCTGCTTACAAAAAACAATTGTCATGTGCGCCGGGCTGAGATGCAGTCTAGTGTTGTCTTTTTTTGCTTTCCAGGCCATCTTTTGTTATCTGCGTTTGAATTTAGAAACGGATTGATGCAGTTTCGGGTTTTTGCTATTGCGTCTTTGTTTTTTTCTGCATTTGTTTTCAAAAACGACCGCTTTGTTGCCGTGCCGGCCAACAGTTCGGTATTCCGGTTTCGCCGTGCCATCTTTTGTTTTGTGCTCTTGAGTTGGGAAATAGATTGATTGAAGATACCTATATACATGTGTATGTGGGCCACAAGCTCATAATTGCAGTTGCTTCTTTTAACCGGGCCAAAGTTTTAAAGCCAGATTTAGGATTGCTTCAAAATTAATATCTCGCCGTCAGTCTGCCAAAACCGACTGATTATATGCAGTTTTTGTCAATTATTAGTTAAATATACCAATCGATTCAGTTTTTTCAGATCTGTCGTCTGCAAATATCGGTTAAACGCAGAAACCCATAGTTGCAGTGATACTCTGTGCAAATACCCGCTAATTTTGTAATTTTCTGTAAAAAGTCGTCAGACAAAACCGATAAAATATGTTAAACGATATTACGCTTGCTAAATATTATTAAACACGTTTAAATGATTTTGTCAATTACGCACTAGAGCAGGTCCACCGATGATTTTTTCAGCCAAAGTATTTCAAATGTAATGGCATTTGAAATACTTTGGCTGAAAAAATCATCGGTGGACCTGCTCTAGCCGGTTTTGAAAAGTTATTTACTTATTGAAAACTTTAATAACATACGTCAGCAAAAAATTAATTATTAACTTTAACTCATTTTGGCACGCGCCCTTAACATGCAAGATGAAATAATGATTTTGTGAAAAAAATTGAATATGCATTTAATTACTTTTGGCTAACGTTACTACGGGTTCTATTATACTTACAGCGTGTTTCTTGTAAGATGTCAAGCCGATGTGTGGTGAAAGGGAACTACCATACCTATCCATTGAACCCCGATGTATGTTCTACGATTTTTTGTAGTTTTCGAGTTATAATTTTTTTTCGTTATTTTATTATGAAATGTATGTTATTAGTGTCAACTGAGCTCTTCTTAAACGTAAAGGGATAATTAATCTCCCGATAGACAAGAATATGCAAAAATACTAAGAAATTATAAAATACTAGCAGACCGCCGACGACTTCGTTCGCGTGTACCCCTTGACGAATTTTCAAAATGACTCTCCTCGCGTACACCCCAGTGACGACACCTACATCACATTTGTTCTATAGTCAATAGTTTTCCTAGCGCACGCGATGTAAGGAATTTATTAGAGTTTTAGTAAGGATCCCTAATTTTTATGAAAATATATTGTAGCCTATGTCACCCGGAGATAGTGTAGCTTCCCAACGGTGAAAGAATTTTTAAAATCGGTCTAGTAGTTTCGGAGCCTATTTAATACAAACAAACAATCAAATCTTTCCTCTTTATAATATAAGTATAGATGACAATTACACAATTTCCGATCTACTACGTTCAACGACCGATTTCAGCAAAAAAAGTCCAATTTAGTACACCTTTTTTTGCATTAGTATGAAAGCATATTTGGTTGGACAGTTTTTAAGACTAGTCAGAAGCTATGGAAAATCTTTTTTAATTTTTTTTATCTAAGTTGAAAATTCCATTCTGTTCTGATTAACCCAATTTTTAAAGTTAGGATCTAAATTTTACTACCTTAGGTTAAAGTTAGGAAGGAGATTTTTTTACTCATAAAAGTGCAATCAATAGGCATTGTATTAAACAAAAAACATCGAAGAAAAGTCGACCCAAAAAAAGATATAATTTTTTTAGAGCCGTCTCGTCGTTAAATCATAAAATAACGAAAAAAAATTATAACTCGAAAACTACAAAAAATCGTAGAACATACATAGGGGTTCAATGGATAGGTATGGTAGTCCCCTATCACCACACATCGGCTTGACACCTTACAAGAAACACGCTGTAAAAAGTCTCTCCAGCCAACTGAGCCAGCTGATTAAATGTTGAAACTCGATCACTAAGTAATTATTTACATTGATCTTTTAATCAAGCTCAATAGCTCAATAGCAATGTCCAGTAGTGTAGTGCAAAGTAGCCTATGCGTTAATCTTTTGCCTTACCTTTCTACTTACCGAATTTCATACAAATCCGTTCAATAGTTTCGGATATGAACGTGTCCAGAAAAATGTATATAAAATGTAATGTAAATGTATGAGTATAAAAAGAATAAATGAAAAATACTTAATTTTTACGTCAGGCAAACCTGACCAAAATTATGTCGAACTCCTTTTTCTGTTCTTCTGGTAACATTCAAATTAAAATGAATATCTGCTTCTTAAAAGTAATTAAATGCACTCCGAGATATTTTTTTATTTTTATCCGTTTATATAAGGATAATCGAATCAGCTAATCTTGACTTCTACAGAATGATAAATAATGCATCGAAAAAATACTAAAAAATGTAATGAGAGCAAGTATTTAACAAAATAATCTACAGTAAACTTTCAAATTGATTTATCTCAAATTGCATTATTGTGCTTTTTACTTGTTTTGGCAGAATGACGACGACTGTCTATACTTACCTACTACTTTGTATATTTGGTTGTAGGAGACAATATCGGAGAATATTCGTCCAATTAAAAAAAATCACAGATTTCGCAGTCTCAGAAAATGAATACTACGAAAAAATTTTTATTTTATTTTGAATAACACATTACAAGTTGAATAACAAAAAATTTTTTTTGAGATATACTTCCCTAAAATTACACAACTACATTACTTATAAGTCGAATTACAACCTGAGTGAAATTCATTGCGCCAATGCGCCCAATGAATTTCACTTAGATTTTCGAATCCCAACACGAATGCACTTCTCGCCTGCATCCGCATCTTTTAACACCATTACCATGACGATGAATTTAGTAAACAAACACCGGGGGGAGGGGGGGGGGGGGGATTTAACTAAATTCATTTTTTTACTCAGCTCACACGTGTCTCGATAAATTCCTCAACTCTTGGTTTGGTTTTCATCTCGATCCTTCCAAAATCCTCGGAGCTATGGCCTAAAATTAGCTTAATTACTCCCGAGCTCAGACTAAATTTTTTGGTCTGAGCTCCCGAGAGGGGGTTTGGCTCCCAAGCGTAGTGCCGCCAATAGTTCTAGCCAATAGTTCGAGCACTGGTTCGAGGGAGTAAATAAGTCTTTCACCAGAGGTAAACACTGTGCTTTTCATTACGAATTTAAGAAATAAGGACAGTAAAAACAAAAACATGAATTTCTTTAGTACGCTAGTCGCGTTTTACTACACCCAAGGGAAGAGAGGGAATTGTAGTATTCCTTTGATAAGCCCTCAGAACTTTTAATTTGGTCTGAGGATGAGCCCATCTCCGCTCAATACTGTTGGATGTATGTGCAGTCTTTAGTTCGTTAGTCGCCTTTTACGACACCGAAGAGAATAGAGGGGTTGGTAGTATTATTTTGATAAGCCCTCAGAACTTTTAATTTGGTCTGAGGATGAGCCCATCTCCGCACAATGCTGTTGGATGTATGTGCAGTCTATAGTTCGTTAGTCGCCTTTTCCGACACCGAAGGGAAGGGAGGGGTTGGTAGTATTATTTTGGTGAGCCCATCGCCGCTATATGCTGTTCTATGTATATGCAGTCTTTAGTCCGCTAGTCGCCTTTCACGACACCGAAGGGAAGAGAGGGATTGGTAGTATTATTTTGATGAGCCCAGCGCCGCTCTAAGCTGTTGGATGATTGTGCAGTCTTTAGTTTGTTAGTCGCCTTTTACAACCCTTAGAGGAAGAAAGGGGTTAGTAGTATTATTTTGATGAGCCCGTCGCCGCTCTATGCTGTAGGATGTATGTGTGCAGTCTTTGATCTGTTAATCACCTTTTACGACACCCAAGGGAAGAGATGTGTTGTTAGTATTATTATATATATTTTAATAATTAGTTACAATTTCACATGTCAGTAAAACGATTCTCCCTAGGGCGGAAAAGTACTACTTTCCACCCGCTCCTCAGGCAACTTCAGACCTAATTTCCGAGTACGAGGAATGAAAACGGAGCGGATTTTTCATTTCTCGTACTCGGCGCTCCGTAGCAGAAGGTTTATTAAGGAAAATGACGATAGTTGCAAAACAGCGACATGTTAATCAGTCTATTTATTTTAAACAAATCTGTATCTTAGCTTCAAGTAAATGAAGTATACTCAGTTATTTTGCGAAATGAATTTTGCAATAACTATTCATCTTCCTTTCCTAATACTGATCGCCTTCGGTTCAGCCTATATTTAGCATCTAACAAATGATGATGATGCTATCTGTAGCTTGATGTAGTATAATTATATCGCATTCTGTTTTATGTTCAATTATAATATTAGTACGTATTATTGTTATGAAAGGCGTTCGAGTTGTGATCTTGGAAGTTAAGCAACTTTTGTAGTACTGAATGGAAAACTGAATTAAAATATTCAAAGCTTTTGTAAGACACGTTAAGCCGTTGGTCTCGGATACTACGAAAATCAGGTTGTTCCGTATTTATGTCCTTGCTCAGCCCACGAAAATATATATTTTTTAAAATTTTTCAGCCCACATTGTAATTATAAAGAAAATTCCTAGTTGTGGATTTTTTTATATAATGACTCATCATAGTGATTACATCCTGCCTAATGGTAAGCAGCCGATGCAGTCCAAAATAATGAGAGCGCTCCCCACCGTGGAATAAGCACGGTAACGAGCGCACCCATTCATGACGGCCTGCATAAATGCCGTTTCACGCCCCGCTTAAAAGACCCGGGACTGTAGGAGCTGGGAAACAAATGCGCCGGCAAAGAATTCCAAAGCCGAGAATGGTCTTACAGAGGAACGACTTGCCAAATTTTTTGGTACGAGTACTGATAGTCTGTACAGTATGATGGTGGTTCCTAAGACCAGCACGTGTAGTCCGGGAGAGGAAAGGAGAGGGCGGGATACGGTCTGACCAAAAACTAATAGTGCCTGTTACTATTTAACTGTGTTGCGCAGCGGTGAAACTTTCTCCTCTTTTCCCTTGGGTGTCGTAAAAGGCAACTAATGGACTAAAGACTGCACATACATCCAGCAGCATAGAGCGGCGATGGGCTCACAATCTGTCGCGCTGAGCAATTGTGCAGTCGCTATTTGGTGAAAAGTGGACTATGGTAGAAGACTGCTTCTGCTGTCCTAATTGCCTAGTCTCTGATAAACCCTTCGAGGATAATTAGTCGTGATTATTTATGTACGTATGTTTGTATGTCTTATAACATAAGAAGAGATCATGTATATTATGGTATCCTGCCTTTTCGCCGAAAATTGTTTGGCAGATTATCACTTGCCAACCAACGTTTCGCCGATGTTTCACTTTATTAACTAACGATTAGCAAAGGACATTGTTGAAGTTAGCCTAAGAACCAACACAAACATGACATACATGATAATTCTTAACTTATTTTTTACGACAGATAACAGTATTTAGATATTGGCGGACACTTTTAGATAAGTAACTATTATTAAAAGAACTTTTTGGACATTCATATTGAGTATCATTTTTTTTGTCAACATTGCTTCATCAAATCTTAGAAGTTTTCACCTCTGTGATCCGAAAGAAATATTTTTACAAATATTTGAACATTCGGTTAAGATGAAGCTGCGTTTATAGATTAATGTTTTATATTTTAGCGTTTTATTAACGCTTAAATATACTTAAGTAAAATTTTAAACCGAGCGTTATTCACATTGCAGGTGTTTTTTCAAAAATCTTTAATTGCAGTTTTAATTTTTTTTGAAAATAAATGAATGTTTCCTTTTGATAAAATTTGCCATCATCAATATTAACGGTACTTTTCCTCCAACCACGGTCTTTTTTTCACCCGGTATATTCCATTAGGAAATAAATCTTCCAAAAGTGGGTCATAATCAGAATAATATCACAGTGTTAAGAACTTACAGTGGTCCAACGCCTTTGAAGTTGCGCGAAATGCCGCCATTGTCTAGACATTCGTCATTGTCGCAGCGTTGTCACATTATTTTTTTAGGATATTTCATATTTTGCTTATTGGTAGGTACGTTTATGTTATAATTTTATATTGACAAATTATTATAATTTAATGTGTAGTTTTATAAATTAAAAAATACTTACTTCTTTAAAAATGGTTGTATTTCTACTTTCTTGGGGTTTTAAAAAAAACGGGAAAAGAAAAACTCATTTTTAGCTCAAGAATTGACACCCCTGGAAAACATGGAAATGATACCCATACCTACTAATTTTACATAAAAAAGTCACGCTCGCCATCTTGGATCTCAAAATAGATGTTGTATTCGAAATCGGCATCCTGGAAAACTATGGAAGTGATACCTATAATTATTTTACATAAAAAGTCGCATCCACCACCTTAGATCTCGAAATAGATTTTATTTTCGAAATCTGCAACCTTGAAAAACATGGAAATGTCTTTGTCTTTGTCGCTGCAGCAAAAGAAATAGGTGATTTCCTAAAGTCAAGCCAAAATTCTATTTGTGAGTTTGCAGCCCGTCGAGGAATACAATTCAAATTCTCGCCTGCATACGCTCCTCATTTTAATGGTCTAGCTGAAGCCGGAGTTAAATCAGCTAAACACCATTTTAATAGGATTTTAGGGAACAGTCATTTAACCTTTGAGGAGTTATCTTCCTTGTTCGCACAAGTCGAAGCTATCCTAAACAGCCGCCCTTTATGCCCTCTCAGCCCATCACCCGATGATTTCCAACCGCTCACCCCCGCTCACTTTCTGATTGGTAGACAACTCACAGCGCTGCCATCACCGTGCATCGTGGACTCCAAACTGCATCGTCTCGACCGGTTCCAGCGTCTCGAGCAAGCAAAGCAACACTTCTGGCAAAGATGGTCTACAGAATACGTCGCAGAATTACAGCAGAGAGCAAAATGGCGAACGAGGTGCAAAGACGTCAAACTTGACGATATGGTTTTAATAAAAGAGGCCAATGCTCCTCCCCTCTGTTGGCGTCTTGGAAGAGTCGCTAAACTCTTCCCAGGATCTGATGGGATACCACGGGTGGCTGATGTAAAGACTGCATACGGCACAGTACGTCGAGCACTCAACCGCCTATGTATATTGCCTATACGTGAAAACTGAAACAAGACTTGAAAGCTACAGAAGAGCTTTCAACGGCCGGGAGGATGTTCGAGCCGACCAATACGCGAACCTAAGACCGCCGGGCAATCGCAGGCCACAACCATCACATGACATGTGTGCCAGCAAATAACGATCAGCTGTCACCCCTACTTTATTTAAATTTTGTATAAGCCGTATTTTTGTAATTGTAAAGCAGTTAAATTAAATCCTTTGTAAAGCACACA
The DNA here is from genome assembly GCA_963921215.1 of Scoparia ambigualis. Taxonomy (NCBI): domain Eukaryota; kingdom Metazoa; phylum Arthropoda; class Insecta; order Lepidoptera; family Crambidae; genus Scoparia; species Scoparia ambigualis. The sequence continues at coordinate 29,717,329 of OY992512.1, read as the reverse complement.
CTTCTTTCAATACCAAACAATACCCATATTGATTTTACATAAAAAAGTCACGTCCGTCATCTTGGATCTCGAAATAGATGTTGTATTCAAAATCGGTACCCTCGAAAACCATAAAAATAATATCTATATTGATTTTATACCAAAAAGTTGCGCCCACCATTTTTAAACTCAATTTTAATAGCTAATTAAAACTTGCTTATATATTAGCGAATTCTAAAATGGCGTTTATCCATAAAAAAAAACATATTGAAAAAGACCTTATGCATTTATAATGTATGTGTTATGCATTAAATATTACCTTTCAATTCACATTAAAATAATAAATTGAAATTGACTACACGCGTTTTAATACAATGCGTCACTCCTGACGCGCGTGTCCCCAGTGAAGTGTATGGCGAGCCCCAGTCGCACCGCGCCACGCTCGCCCCGCACACCCCTCACGATTGCCCTGTCTAGACATGCCCGTTGGCCGACTGAGAACATCAATTAAATAAAAACGCTTTTCTCATTAATTATGATATATTCCAGTGTTAAACAATGATGATATAGATAGCTATACTTTTTTGGTTTGCTTGTTCTGAAAGGGCAAATATCTTAAGGTCACTTTATCAGTTGCTCCTTAACTGACCGACTGAGCTTATCTACTTAAGAGGTAAGTAAGCTTATCTACGTAACTTTTACCTACCTGAACGAAATTGTAAATAAATTCGTATTTTTAAGTTACTTGTTCTATGCGCTGAATTAGTTAAATACATTATAAGAACTTACGTAAGTTAATCTGATCATTGCACAAGGTCGTGGATAATAAACAATAAATAAATCTAATGATTTTTTTCGACAACTTTCTTAATTTTACGCATATGAAACAATAATTCTTACATGAAAATATTTGATATTCCGCAGGTCACCACCACATCTTAAAAAGTAAATTTAAATTTTTAACACAAGCGCGTGGTGGAATTGTACATTTCGCAGATTAAAAACATTGCTCTAATCAAATTACTAGGTCTGAAACTTCAAAGCAGAATTGTTTTAAAGGACATCATTTTTTTTGGGCCATTTCTAAAAGTGCCGGCCAACAAAAAAAAATGGTACGTATTGTTAGAACTAGCCATTTGGAGAAATAGTTAATATGGCACAAAAGTTGTAGAATTGCTCCGAGCCAAGTTGTACAAGTTCGAAGATTCATCATTTTCATACATTTATTGATTCCTAATTTTTTTTTCGTGTAAACAGAACAGATGGTGACCCTTGAGCTTTTGCGCTGCAATGACAATTACTTTGGATCATTAGTTTTAGCAATATCTATCATTTTTATGTTTCCCAGTCCCAGCACTTTCAGAAATTAATAAATGTATGAAAATGATGAATCATCGAACTTGTATAACTTGGCTCAGAGCAATCCTACAACGTTTGTGCCATATTAACTATTACTCCAAATCGCTAGTTCTAACAATACGTACTTATTTTTTGTTGGCCGGCACTTTTAGAAAAGGCCCAAAAATGTATGGAGCCCGAATGATCTCCTTTAAATATCAATATGATTGATTTTGCTTTGAAGTCATTAAGAAACACCTTGTATGTGTCTCGCTTACAGTGCGGCTAAGAAAACTATAAACTTCTTTGTCGTGCGAAAGGCATAACTTCAATTTGGTTCGGTGTAGGAAGGAGATATATACCTAAGATGTGTTGTAAAATGGAGTCCAGTGGTGTGCCTACCTTAGTACCAGATTTTTTAGACCTGGTACCGCGCGGAAGAAATAAAATTTCATTACAGTGAGAAACCAGGTCGAATGCTCCTGGTACCCCACGCACCTTGTACCGCACCATGCGCTAGCTTCGCGCGGCCGCCAGTGTTGGACCGCATTCAAGAAAAACGCACGCATCGACATGGCGTCAAGACCGACGAAAAGCTGCCGTAAAAGAATAAATTTAAATTACGACGTTCGTGAAGAGAGTGATGTTAATATCCATACGAATTATGGATTGATTTGTCAACGACAGGTGAGTCATCAATGCAATTTATTTGATTTACCTAATTACGTTTCCTGTAGGTGGGTAGGTTTTTGTTCTCTATTTTATTACAAAAAAGTTACATTTAGTCTGCAGTCAAACGTACACAAAAAAACGGTCAAGTGCGAGTTGGACTCGCGCATCGATGGTTCTGTACTAACCATATACAAATAAGATACACACACACACATACAAATCACATACACTACACAAGCAAACTCGTTCTTAATAAATTTATCTTTTCAGAACCCGCACTAAGACCAGACAAACACCACTTAGTAAAAGGTGTAACGAAAAGTAATTGTGTTGGATGTTATGCAAAACTCCGAATCTTATTGACGAGCCGCCAAGCTGACAGGAAAGTGAAAAAAATTATTACTCAGTGTGTGGAATGTGAAAAACCTTCTGCTTACACTGTTTTGATGAAAACCATTAATTAATTTAGTTTTTCTATTTCTTTCTAGTTTTCTCCTTCATTAAAAAATCTAATTAGAACTATCGATATTTTTATTTCTCAACCCTAAAATATGCTCAAAACTTCTTTTATTCAGTGCAGTACAAGGCGCATAAGACCCTGTATTTTATTATAGCTATAAATTTTAAACAAAACAAGTTGTTGACGAACGCCTTCAGGTTCATGTCAATCAATTCATATTGTTAATATTCAAAGCAAAAAATATACATATTTTAACATGAAGCCAAAAGAAGGATTTAAGGTTTTAAACGTTACAGGGTCTAATAAGCCTGGTACCGCCACAATGAAAGTTTTATGAGCAGGTGTGAAACGCCTGGTGCCACAGGAATGGAAAGAATAGAAAAATCACTGCCGCGTCGAACGTGTTAAGATGCACCAAGAGCGAGAAAGTGACATATGCTTTGTGCAATCACAACGAGACCGTCAAGTTTTGTTGTTCAATGGCTTTGACTATACATGTATGTAATCAAAGAAAATTTGCCTGCATGCATTTATGTTCATAAAAGGTGTCCATGGGTTTAGCTCATATTGTTTTAGTTGATAAGATCAATATACAAATTTTCTTGATTTTTATAATAATACTAGCGGCCCGTTTGCGTGAAAACCCGTATCTAGTGATAAATTAAAAAAAATCTTTCATACATACCTGGTCCTGACATTATTGGCATTGTTGTGTTCCGACAGTTTAGAGATAAGATAGCCAGTTCCTCAGTGGTTGAAGATTCCCGGTGAAGCGCGCTTTAACCTTCGGTCTTATCGTCACTTACCATCAGGTGAGATGAAGGCCAATTAATGCTTACCCGTAAAGGTTGTGGCCCGATCGTCTCATGCTATTTTTATATCTTTTTAGCTCTGTGAACTAGCTACGTTTCGGTGACCTCTTTTGGGAAACCGAAGGTTTTGTCTGTGCCATTGAAGATGAAGTTATCAAGACGAATAACTACCGGAAATATATTATGAAGGACAGTACGGTCGACATCTGTCGGGCATGCCGCGGTCCTGGAGAATCACTCCAACAAATTATTTCCGGTTGTTCTAATCTTGCTAACGGAGAGTATTTGCACAGACACAACCAAGTAGCTAGAATAATTCACCAGCAACTTGCTTTTCAATATGGCCTTGTTGGATGAGAGGTGCCGTATTATAAGTACGCACCTGCGCCAGTTCTCGAAAATGGTCATGCAACGCTCTACTGGGATCGCTCTATTATCACGGACAGGACTATTGTCGCCAATAAGCCTGATATCGTGGTAGTCGACCGATCTCGGCGCCGGGCAACATTGGTTGATATCACCGTACCTCATGATGAGAACCTCGTGAAAGCCGAGAAGGACAAGCTCAGAGTACTAAGTACCTTGACTTGGCTCACGAGGTTACCGCCATGTGGGATGTGGATTCAACCATTATTGTACCGATTGTCGTTTCCGCAAACGGTCTTTTAGCTAAGAGCCTCGATCAAGACCTAGAGAGGCTTTCGCTAAAAGGTTGGGTCAAGGGTCAGATACAGAAGGCAGTACTCCTTGACACGGCACGTGTTGTCAGGAGGTTCCTCACTCTGCAGCCCTAACTACCGGTAGCTTGGGTCAATCCCCGCTGCCGGTGGCAACCTAGGTTAAGTTTTTTATAATATTTTATATTGTAAATATGTTTTTTTATATAAAATATTGTAAAAGTTTTACTTAACATGTATATTAATAATAAAGAGAATAATAATAATAAGTAAGAAAACTGCAAAAAGTATTTAGCAACCAATCAATATTTAATACCTATATTGCACGACGTCTTTTTACGTTTATAGTTTTTTAAATGGTTTACAATTTTTTCTCACCGTTTAAATCTTCCCTGAACATTCCCAAATATTTCAAGATCATAATAGCCAAATCGGTTTGGTTATTCTTGAGTTTTTGCGAGACAAACGAACAGCAATTAATTTTTATATACAGCGTGTTAGTTAAAACGAGGGACATATTAAGGGGGGACATTAGGTATTCAATTCCCGATCCGATTCTTTAAAAAAATATTCTTAATTTTTTGCAAAATTATCCTATTAAATAATAATGAAAGAAAAACGGGTCACACCAAACACGACAGCTACCTATATTCAATACCATACTCGTAAATGAGTCGAAAGCGCTATAGAGTGCCCAAACGTTACGGGAAATTTCATGAAATTTTAATATCGATTTTCTGAATTATTTTATATGCTTCTAGTAGTATTTTTTTATTTGTTTATGTTTACCCAGGCATAAACCTCGTTTTAACTAACACGCTGTATATAGATTATCAGCTTGGTGCGGTTCACTCATTCAGTAGCTGCTGGCTGGAAGTGCTACGGTACCTAGCTTTATTGGAAATTGCCTGACCCGAAATGTCAGAAGGGTACGCGAACCCTGCTCGTAGATATTATTTTAACATTTTCCAATTTGTAACAACAAAAAAAGCGTTAAAATATTATTTAAAAAAGCATAGGATTTTAGGGGTTGTTCCGTATTCATCCCACTTGACTCTTCATCATAATCTTATCACTAAACTGTAGGAACACAACAATGCCATTAACAATGTTGTTATTGCGCCAGACTATAGACACAGTATAAATATATTAGCTTATATTTATACTGTGTAGTCGGCCGACTAGTCGGCAGCTTGAAAACCGATAAGTCGGCTAGTCGGCTAATCGGCAAATACCATATTCGGCCCAACTCTAATATTTAAGATAAGAACTTATCAAACAAACCAAGTACACAAAGATGTACCCCCGTTAGGAATCGAAGTGGCCTTTGTGTGGCTTAGTTAGACCACATAGACGGTTGCCTAGATATTTTAATTTTGATCACCCATCCACTGACATGTCATTGCCGATGTCATCCGAATTTGTTTTACTTGAAAAATCGATAAACGAACCGGAAAAGGTAGGTATGCGCGCATAGGTAGTATGAAATCATTTTAACACTTACTAAACTTGTTTTTTATATAGAAGTGTCAAGGAAATAAAATGCAATCCTCGTATAGACTTGATAAATCGTATTGCAGTTTAAAATTAAAATTCATTAGTTTTTGAGTATATAAATTAATCATTAGTAATTAATTCGTTGATCATTTGGCCCCGGCACGTTAATTGTGATTGGTTTATGAGATATTTTAATCACTGCAATCATGTAAAGGATTATATTTTACCTGTAAATATCAAGAGCGTTCCACCACATTAAGAGGCCTATTACATCTCGACTGTGATTTTTGCGTAAAATTGCCAATTTTGGCGTTATGGATCTCAGAAACAAAAATACATTAATAATTATGACTTATTGAAAAGTGTAGAATAGCTATTGGAATAGTGCTTAGCAACCTCGCTTTTTGTAAATTTTGCTTAACTTTTTAATTAAACCCAAAATTGCAGAGAAAGATTTTCATAAAGTGCGCGAAGGCACTTTTTTGAGTTCATCGATTGAACTACTGTTCTAAACAAGTAAAATAAAAAAAAATATAATGTTATCTTTTATATAGTGGAATAGTGCGTAGTGGCCTCGGAACTTTTAGATATAATTGATTTTATATAGGAAAAAAATCTTATTCTAAACAAAAAAACTTTGAAAATCGCTATAAATTAACTGTAAATATCTCCTATCTACGATAATTATATTTAAGCAAAATTTATACCAGAGTAATTGTTACTTCATGAGGAATAAAGATTTTATAATGAATTTATTATCCTATTTCGATAAAAACGATAAATACAACTGCAAAATTACTACAAAATGCGATGCGCCGGCCGTCCGGATTCAACTTATGCTCACAGAATAGAGATTTATAATATTATGCACAAATGTATTACCCTATTTAGATAAAAACGATAAATTCAACTGCAAAATTACTACAAAATGCGAAAATGGGCATTTTACTCAAAAATCACATTCGAGATGTAATAGGCCTCCTAACATTCATATTCGTATTTATCTAGCGACCTACCCTCTAAAAACCTAGTCTTGACAATTACAACCACACAAAAAAAAATTAATTGAATAGTGGAAGCCTGAAGAATCCATAAGTGCACCACACACAATCAGGGGGGCGATCACGCTAAATAAATTGTAACCAAACCACAACTGAACCGCAGCTGTTAAACGTGATTTTATTGTGCCATTAGGTTTAACACACGAGATAGCGCTATACGAAGTCGGCACAACGGCTGCGGTTCAGGGGCCTTATTCTGTAACGAGTCCTTGTTTTAAAACCACGTTAATTCCTTAAAGAGTTATGATATCTTCCCAAAACGTATACGTTTGATGTTTGTGCGCGGTAAGGTTTAGGTGTGGAATCTATAGATTGCGATACAGAATCAGGGCCCTGTTGTGGTTTAGTTAAGATTATTTAGCGTGATCGCCCCCCAGTTCACCGGCAGGTATCGGCCTGTCAGTTAGTAAAACGCACGGCGGCGCGGCCAGCGGCTAGCACTAACTGACAGACTGATACCTGCCTCCGAACTGATCGTGTGTGCCCTTTACGATCTTTACGACGGATGTATGTGCTTCAGTGCTGTGCTTATGTCTCCAGTCCATTACTTGAATTTTACGATACTACGATTTACTAGAGAAGATATGGGTCCGGTCGTTATGGTCCCATTTCGGTATGCATCCACATTGAAAAAGTTGTTCTTCCGGTTTGCACCCGGGTGCGTTGCCCCCATATGGGTTTGTAGATTATTTTCATAATGTGTCGCCACCACACAACACTTAGGATTAAGCAAATACACATTAACTTTAGTGACTTCTTGAATTCAACGATAGAGGCCTGTATTCAGCGGCAGTAGAAGTGTGTGTACTAATAAGGATTTACAATAAAATGTAATGAATGCAATAAAGTAACATTTAGTGCAGCGTACATAGCTATTCTCACCATGCAGACGATTATATCTCGAATAACAGTTGGTGAAGCAATGCATCTGTCACGACCATCGTTTGTGAGAAATATGTCAGATGCTTCAGATCTAGACTTGTGCTATTGTAGTATTTATAAATTCATAATTGTTTCTGATGTCTTGCCAAACAGCAAAGAACTAAATATCCGGAGGAGCAGGGCTTAATTTTCAGGAAGGGCAGTTTCGATGCACTGCTTAAGTTAGTGGTCGTCAAGCTGTATTTGAAGAGCGTGATGATATTGTCTTCCATGTTAACGACTTATAATAAAAAATTATAAAAATCAATTGCTGTTCGTTAGTCTGGCGTATACTCGAAAACGGCTTGACCGACTCGAATTTTTTTCTTTTGTTAGTTTTAGTACAGGGTGGTTTAGAAAGAAAAATACTAAGGAAAATCCTAAAAAAAAACTTTAAAACTTAAGTATAAAATTGGCAGCGATGGACGTCAAAACTATATGCTCCTCAGCTCGCGGGCCGCCTCGCCCCTCCGCGCCGACGATACACCCTAGCGTAGGACAGACAAGAATAAACGTACCTATACATGAAGGCAGTTTTGCAGCGATTCGTTTTCCATCACTGGCTATTGTTGATTCTGACGTTTTAATTTTTAAGACAATAGTTTAAATCAATTTATGGTTAAATGCTAATTTTACAGAGAAAATAATATCAAATGAAATTATCACACTAATCACACTAATATTATAAAGGCGAAAGTTTGTGAGTGTGTATGTTTGTTACTTCTTCACGTAGAAACTACTGAATGGAATTGGATGAATTCGGCATACAGATAGTTTATAACCTGGATTAACACATAGGATACTTTTTATCCCGATATTCCCACGGGAACAGGAACCATGCGGGTGAAACCGCGAGCGGCCGCTAGTAGTGTAATAATTGACAGTGTCGCTTAACGGTGAAAGAATACTAAGAGGGGGGGGGGAGGGGAGGCTCTTCCTCTCTTCCTTTGGGTGTCGTAAAAGGCGACTTACGGACTAAAGGCTGCATATATATCTAACAGCAAAGAGCGGCGACTTACCACCTGTCACGCTGAGCACATGTGCAGTCACTATTAGGCGAAAAGTGGACTATCATTGCCTAGTCTTTGACTAACCCTTCGGGGATAATAGTCTTGATTATATGTATGTATGTATGAAATTACAGAAATTACATTACCTACACCAATATAGTTTTAAAGAAAAAGTTGTTATTGATACGAGTAGGTATACACAATCCCATATAAAATACGTTTGAAAAGTGGTTTCAAATATTCTTTACAATTTTCAAACCAATCACAACTAATTTTGATACCCGGCTCTATTAGTCTAAGATCCGAGTATAGAACGACCTTCACCGGGAAGGTTAATGGATGAAAAGTATTTTATATCAAATTTAATATGTTAAAAAATATATCGCGATTGGGTTGGCTGACAAATTTCAGTCCAGTACCTTTAATGATTAATTTAATATAATTTTTTTTATATATACATTGCTTTGGTTTGGTGTGTGTGTGTTTGTAATGAGATTATCTTTATATAAACATAAATTTTATTTATTTAACCAGACAGTTGCAAATTACTAATATTGACTTACCTGTTTACACCTGCCTACCCAATGTTATGACAGGAAAAAAATAGTCAACCTAACGTTTGCATATTCCATACTTTCGATTGGTACCTATGTAATTTATCTATTATCCAAACAAGTACAATGTTTAAAAAAAAATATTTTTAAATATTTAATTAATCATATACTGACAGATAATTTTTCAGCCAACCCACTCGCAATATATTTACTCGCGACCGACTTATCGACCAATGAAAATGCGCCTATTGGGCCATCGAGCTCCTCACGAGTGCTTATGTGATCGAAGATTATATCAAATGAATAATATAAATAGTTATGTTAGAAAAAGTGTATTTAGACCCAAGTAAAAATTATATCCAATGATCGTTATACCTTTAAAACTTGTTCATTTGTAATTATTATGAAACTGGCGGCCCGCCCGTGACTTGCGTCCGCGTGAACACCCCCTACCCCATGACAATTTGTCAATTTATATCATGCAAACCTTTTCCTGACATCACAAATACTAGGCTTTTTTTCAGACCGTCTTTTCCAAATTAATTCACACAATGGCTATTCATCATACCTTTTTGTCTTTTTGTTCCATTTACATACGTTCTCCGGTGCTCCCAAATCTGGCTTTTTCCATCCTTGCTTTCGAACCTAGATAATCTCATTAGACATACTCTTATAAAATTTCTTAATTGCCCCTTGAATTACTGTTGGCAGCAGGCTACCCTTCCTGTACGATTTCGAAATTTAACCAGCGTGGCTTTGTCAGTGTTTTTGTCATCTGCTCATAGCACGCACAATCTCTACCGGAAGATTATCAACCCATACTTGGGTTCCGTAGAGTTGTCGTGCAAAGCAGATGCCACAAACGCTTGGCAAACCACCTGTCCAAATTCTAACCTTCCTTTGTTACCACAGTCGCAGAGGCATTGGAACGAGCCTATATGCAAAGAAATTCTCGAGCGGCTTATATCTACTTCTGATAACACGGCAGAACTCGCTCGTCTCACTGCCGTCTCCGAGAGAGAGTCAGGTCATGGGCTTCAGGCATTACCCTCTGCTAATGTTGGTACCTTGCTGGACGGGCCGTCCCTCACTCTAGCGCTTTGCCTCCGCCTTGGTGCCAGGGTGGTCCACCCTTATTGCTGTGTGTGTGGGGTGGCTGTTGACGAGCTTGGCCACCACGAGCTCTCATGCGCCCGCAGTGCAGGTGGATGTTACGGCACTCCTCGCTCAACAGCATCATCCGCAGTGCTTTTGCCACCGTTGGCTTACCAGCTGTATTAGAGCCGGCTGGTATCTCTCGCAGCGATGGCAAAAGACCTGACGGTATGACCGTAGGACCGTGGAGGCTTGGCAGGCCGCTGGTGTGGGATGCGACCTATGCAGATACCGTGGCTCCCTAGCATGTGCGCGCTACCTTGCTGCACGTCGTGGCTGCTGCGTTAAGAGCCGAAAATCGCAAACGGCATAAATACGCGAACTCGGGACTTGTGCTGTTTGCGGTGGGGACAATGGGTACGTGGGGGCAGGAGGGGCTTACCTCTTCCAGCCTGGCAATTCAAAGAGGTAACCTGCTTGCCCGCAGTTCGAGAACATTTTTTTTTATAGTTTTTACTTTTAAATTAGACATTTTTTTATTTACTTATAGTTTTAAGTTAATTTTTTTTTAAGACCAAGATGTGTTGGTTTTATTTTCTTTCTGTTTTTCGTTTTGACTTATTTATTTATTTAGGTACATTAACAGGTCACAACCTATCATTGATCAAATGAACATAGGTAATAAAAATGTAAATATATAGTTAGGTACCTAAATTGTTCTGGGATGCAACCTGACAATCACAAAACAATTAGTCAAATAGGTGAAGCCGCTCTGAAATTATGCCGTTCTGTTCATACATTAGTTGCGATTGATTCTTATATACTTAGATGAAACACACCCTTTCCCAGCCTATGGACAAGAGAACACAGATATAAAAAAAAACAAATACCTACTCACGCACCTATGACGAAAAAACCAATAATAATTAGCTATTCGCAATAAAACAATTACCATATTTGGATGAGATCAATATCAGAAGGATGTTGTAAACTTTTTTTATCAACACAAGATCGAAGCCTATAATAGGTAGCTTTTTATATGAAATATTCTGAGAAGTTTATTTATAGTGTGTTGCTTAATGGATTTTTAAGTAACTTATATACTATAATGCCGGTAAACTGTAAACTTATTTGATTTTTCTTTTAATAATATATCTTCCGCGTCGGGATCACTAAGAATCTTGAACTATATAGTCCCGGATTCTTAGTCAGTGAACTACAGGCTAAAAGATACTAAATTCACTTTTCCTAATGGCTTTTAAACATGTTTTAGTGGAATTTATTATAGTATCATTAGTGGTTTTTGGGAGTACGTACGAATAAGTACTTTTAATCGTCCAAATCTTTTTTAACCTACCACCCATTTAGGAAGTCATTTTTTAGCTGTGGCAAAGAACGGGTGCAAGTAACGGGTGCAAGTAACCACAGAGCACAGAAGCAACGACATTTACAAAAAAAATAATATTTAATTATTATGTCGTACCAGTACCCCAAGCACAAACCATTATGGTACTAGTTAAGGTAATCGTAATCTTATTTTGCATAAAAACCATAAAGTTACTAAACCTTTTTCATACAAAAAAACACGATTACGATTACCTTAACTAGTACCATAATGGTTCGTGCTTGGGGTACAGGTCATAAAATACAAAATATGATTTTGAATTTAATCTACATATCTATATATTTATTTTATAATATGTACCTATGTATTTTATTATGTAACCATACTGAAAATGTGCAAACCTTGGTTTTGACGACCGTGAGGTTAACAATATAAATAATATAGAAAAAAAAAATGGTACCTACTCTATGTATATAAATTAATTATAGAGATAGGTATATGGTACTTTGTAGTAAAATCGTACACACATACCCTTAAAAGAATTATTTATTTTATGGAGAATAATAGTAAGGTCAATATTCGTTGTATCGGGTTTTGCAATTAGATCCTTCGACCCTTCGACTAAGCGACAACTCGGACACTTTAAATTCGGACACAGTGTCCGAATTGACACTTTTTAATTTTATTATTTTTTCATTGACAATTCGGACAGTTTGTTTTTTCTACATAATATTATATTTTGAAGCTTTTTTATCTGACTGTACTGAACAGCTCCAATAATTTAAGAGTGTCCGAATTGTCAGTGAAAAAATAATAAAATAAAAAGTGTCAATTCGGACACTGTGTCCGAATTTAAAGTGTCCGAGTTGTCGCTTAGTCGACCCTTCATGTACTCAGCGTGACAAGTACGGTGAGCCCATCGCAGCTTCATGCTGTTAGATGCATGTATGTTCAGTCTTTAATCCTCTAATCGCCTTTTGCGACACCCAAGAGGCGAGTTGGGTTAGTATAAGTATTTATTCTGAGCCGCCACGAATTCTGCATAGTAATATTAAAGTAATACTACTCTACACCTATGTGGCTATTAATTTTTTTGTTAGTTTTAGACTTTATAAAACAGGTGGCTCTTTCTTGGGTAAATGTGTAACGTTTTTTAACAAACTTCCACTAAATATTACTGAAATGCCTTTACATACATTTAAAGGCCATGTTAAAAAAATCCTCATGAGTAAAGGTTATTATAAAGTGGAAGATTATGTAAATGACAAATATATGTATGTGCATAGTGTATTTACGAGCATAACATATTAGTAATTTGTATATTGTATAATTTGGTAACGACATATTGTTTTGTAAATGTTGTTACTTCTATATTATTATTTGTAGAGTTTCTTGCGCCCGTTCTTCTCCACAGCTAAAAGGCTTCCTGAATAGGTGGGGCGGGCGGGCGAGTGTGCATCCATCTAAATAAATTTAGACGATTCAAAATGCTTATTTTGAGTTTATTGAATAAAAACACTTTGAGTTTGAGGTTGTTTTTGTACGACACATTTTTTATGGAAATTCCACACGGGGTACGGGGTTCACGCGGACGAAGCCGCGGCCGAAGCCGCGGCCGGACCGCTAGTCTCTTAATCTAATGTAACTTAATACGCGTATCTTACAGATGTAATGTGTCTTTGTAACACTGCACGAAAGTGTTCAGTTACTTTCGACGGCGCCAGTTCATAATAAAATTGCATTAGTTGGAATCCGATCTGAAACAGTCTCTTTTTTTCGTCTCTTGTCATAATGTCGTAAAAGTAACACTAATGTAAAACACATGCAAAAAACTATAATATTTTCTTTTAATAAAACTCTATTCTGCTTTTTTAATCAATACAACAAAACGTTGATTGTTTAATGTTTGTTTTCTTTGTTTGTTCTCTTATTATTATTAGGTAACTATATATTGAATATATTGTTTTCTTTGAAGTGCTCAATTGTTGTAGCCTAAACTAAATAAATGATATTAATTCTTATTTTAGTTTAAGGTCCTGATTTACATTATCCGGAGATGCTTGTCAGTTAAAATTACAGTTTTGTACGAACTAAATTGTAGTGAAAATTTACTTGGAGATTGAGAAACAGGCAGTTAATGTAATTAATTTACGGTAATTAAATCTTTTAATGTGTATTTACATATATACTTATGTAAATACACATTAAAAGATTTAATTTTTACGTATTTTTTTACTTTATACGTATTTTTTTTTGTAAAACGTTGTTTAAACATATTTATATGAATAAAAATAAAAATAGAAATATGTGTGCTTGCGTATCATAACCTAGACTAGAACCAACTAGACTTTATGAAATTGTGAATATCGTATTCACTATTAAACGTTTAGTGTGTAATAGACAAATGGCCATCCCACACACCGCGTCTGTTACAAATCAAACCTCGCAAGCATCATAAATCAAAGTTTCAAGCGTTTTATAAAAAGTTGCCTTCAATACAAACACGAATGCAACATTAAACGTTTGTGCATTCAGATACCACTGCCTCAACAATGGCTAGATCACTATCAGTGCTTTCGTTACAACAGATAAACCTATCGATCTATTACAACGGATTAATGAATCGATCCTTGAAAATGACCATTGCTCCTAAATTTGACAGACGAGGCCGCACAATCGGTAGCTAAAAAAGAAAAAAAATACACACACAAACTAATTACTCGACCATGCATATCATAACTTAAAAATGCTCGTTTATTATATTCTATAAAACATTACGTCACTTCATATGCGTGATGTACAGGATTAGGATCAGGTATATAATAGGTCAATTCGTCTCAGAGCATCACAGTTTTGTGTGGGCTTCACATTTGGAAGTATCATCGCAGTACGCCGTCACACACACTCCTTATCAAAATGAAACTGGTAATTCAAAATTTGATTTTAAAATATTATTATTTAAATTATTTAGTTTTTGTTTATATTTAAATTTGTTACTAGTTTGAATTTTTAAAATTGTTTTTCTTTTTCACAGTTCATCGTAGCCGCCCTTATCGCTGTGAGCTCGGCAGCTCGCTTGGAACATCTGGAGCGCTCCTACCTGCCTCCTGACCAGTCCGGGCAAGGATCCTTCGCCGCCAGAGGATCGTTCGGATCCCAAGGAGGTTCAGGATCGCAAGGATCCTTCGGTGCTAAAGGATTCGGCTCCCAGTCGGGTGGTTCAGGATCGAACGGTTTCCAAGCTTCAAGCAAATCCTTGAAACAGTACCTCCCTCCTGACCATGGACCTTCAGGCTTCGGTGCTTCGGGCTCTCAAGGTTAATAGACTTTTATGTGGGCCACGGCTTTTGATAAGTAAGATTAAATTATGTAACAACGTAATCGAGAGTTCAATCGCGAGGGCACAATGTCGTGTGTTTTGTTTGTGAGTTGTTAATTAACGTGTACCGATGCGCCCATGTAATTAAGTTGTTTGATTAGTTTTGAATGTTTTAATAGTGTTTAGATGTTTAGGGTTAATTGCATACAGATAATTGTATTTCTTATAATTAATTTTATACAAACGGAAGGCATTACTGCCTGTTTGTGGAATGGTTTCACCGTCAAAGGTACTTAAATCAATGGTTCCATATGACCATGATAGTTAATTCGTCGTTTTAATAATGTGATTGCTTTAACAAAAAAAATCGTTAAACATATCAAAACAACCCAACGTGGTGACTTATGTCCCAATCTATAAATTTGGACAAACCTGAGTGTAACCAGTTCGATATTATGTGGTTTAAGATGATGTTAATTAAAACTTTTATTTTGTTTTCAGGTGGTTCCGCCTCTCAACGCTCTTCTAACCAGCAGTATGGTGCTCCTAAATTCGGAGCTTCTCAGCAATCCGGCTTCGACTCCCAGTCTCAGGGATCATTCGGCAGCCAGGGCCAATCTCACTTCGGTGGAGCTCAATCTCAAGGATCCCAATTCGGAGGCCATGGATCCCAAGGATCTCAATTAGGAGCCCATGGTTCCCATGGTTCCCAAGGATCCCAGTTCGGTGCCCACGGTTCTCAAGGATCCCAGTTCGGATCTCACAGTTCCCAAGGATCCCAGTTCGGTGCTCGTGCTCAAGGCTCCCAGGATCATTTCGGCCAGTCTGCCCCTAGCAACCAGTACGGAGCCCCCAACCAGTTCGGTTCTGCCAGCAACGGTTTTGGATCCTCTACTGGAGGCGCCAGCGGTTCTGGATCGTTCAGCCAAGCCCGCCAAGGTAATTAAAATTTAATTTTTATTTCAATTTCGTTTGCTTACTGTTATATTTAAAAAAAAGTGTTTGTGCCTCATAAAATCCACCTCGGGCCATTATACGCAAATATTGTTATTTTTATATATCAAACTTTTGTTTGTACCTAAACTGGTGATTATTCGTAATTTCAAAATCATCTCAAACTGAACATACATTAAAATGAATATTTCCGCACAAAAGCTCCACATTCACGATATGGACGTCATGGAAACCACCTTTTCTATGATAAAAGTTATCACATAAGCAATTTTTTCACTTTACTTAGGATCCGATTTACAATTTTATTAGATCCTATTTGGGGAAGTAAATTCCCTCTTTGTCTATTTCTTGCTCCGTGAATTCATGACCCCTTTCTAAACTGACAATTTAAAAAATAAACTTTATTTCTTCCATTTAGGATCCCAGTTTGGTGCCGCCAGCCGCCAGTACCTAGCACCGAAGACCAGCTCTAACTTCCAGAACGTTCCCCAACAGAGCTTCGACGAGGAGACTGGCTACCATTATTAGGTGACGCCGCGAATCTAGACAAATTGTATATACCTAACATGATATGCAACAAAACTGTGTTCCAATAAATTGGTTTTAATTATGACTTAACAGTTGGATTTTATTTTATATACAAAATTTGGAGACTTGTGTGTTTTTTATATGCCTGAGCACATATAATCAAAAACCAAACGTGGACAATAAAAACTGATAGAGTTGATCTTAGTAATTGTTTACTGGCTCAGAGAGGTCTGCAAAGTATCTTCATTTGTCACTTAATTTATTACAGTTTTGTATGATTATAGTTAAGCTAATTACAGATAGAAAGAGACAGAAGAAAAAATATTAATGCCATGCGTATACAGTGTATCCGCTGACCCGATATTTTAGAAAAATGTTGCAATAAAACCATTTCCTGTGGAAGTTAGCAAACATATAAAATTTTTAACCAATAAAACCAATTGAATGGTATTTCTACAAAAACGAACATAATAGATTAGCAACCAATACACCATAAACCTTTTAGTAATTAATAGTCAAGTAGAAATAACACAGTGGGAAATTCTGTGAAACAAACTATTTGAAAAACTACTATTAGTTTCTCGAAATTATTTTTTTACAATCTTGAATTGTTAGATTAATGTATTTGACATCCGGTTATATGAATTTAGCTTAATTTTTCTAGTCTCTAATGTTATATTTGAAACGATCTGATAATTTACTTGTAATGAAGTAAGTCGTTAATGACTGAAAAAAGATTTTGCTTCAGACCGACTAGATTAGCTTTTTATCGCAAGTTTAATAAAAAATATTAATTACTCAACAGTGAATAAAATTCATACAATAGTAGTACCTAACAAAATTAAGTTCAAAATAAAAGTATGTTGAGTATATAGCTTTTTAATTTGTTAAAAAGCAGAATGATTAGAAGTCATTATTTGTTGTAATCCTAAAGACACTACCTTCTTAGATTAGCTTACTGGTTTAAAAAATATAGAACTTTGAAGTTTTTATGTGAAACTTAAAAAGACTCGTAACTGTAACCATAAAAATAGAGATGCCGTAATTGTCGGAATAATTACATTGTTGCTAGGGTGACTGCCATAAAAAAATTATTGTTGCTTGCCAAGCATACCCATACAACCAGAAACAAAATTAATAAAATCAATTAAATCTTTTTGTTACTATGCAAAAAAAGTTTTAAGAGCAAACCTCTTTTTAAGCATGACGAGACGTTTTAGCGGGAAAGTAACGACACCATGTTTGCATTTTTGTTTGTGTTTTGTCGTATTATTAACATAAGTGTAAGAAATGTAACTTTTCACAATATCTCAAGTGTGCTCATGTAAGATCTAATTAAAGTCCCAAATCTTTAATAAAACTTAAACATTTCTATCATATTCCACAATGATATCACGTCATTATCATTTATCTATATTAATAAACAAAAGTATATCAATAAAATTTGCACGCACCTTCCGCATTCCATTCGGAAGGTGCGTGGTTCGATTCCCGCCTGAGGTTGTCGTCTTTTTTCAGTGTTTAAAATTTTACTTAAGTATATTTAAGCGTTAATAGAACGCTAAAATATAAAACATTAAAATATTTCAATAACTTTGTAAATGTACAAATCTCAGCAAAGCATTTATTTAAAATTCTTATGAGAAATACAAAACTTAAGCTAATTTTGAATTACTATAAAAAGATTAAAATGATGTGTGAAAACTATTAAATGATTAAGCAATTACTGTTTTTACAACAGTCACGTTAAATCATCGCTCTGACAACTCAATTAAGAACTATTTAAGTTTTGCTACGGACTATTTGCTTACATAAGAAATATATGTAGTACTACATAAGTACCTACCTACAAATGTTTTTTACAAAGTTAACAATAACATCTGGCAGGTGATTTGTCTACTACTCTATTACGAGTAATTATGTTAAAATCAATATTTCAATTTGTTTTATAGTCAAATCGCAATGTATTTTATTATTTTTAACAAAGTTTATATATTTGAGTGGTTGTCGGTTGAAATATTTTTTGTTGCCATAACTTTTCTTTACAAGTATTAATTACGTTATTCAATTACAGTACAATATTTTACTATGGCAACTCTTCTAAGGTATAAACACTCAGCAAAAACTGTTTTACAAAAACAAACTCCTAGACTGAAATATACGACTGTGGGCTTAGAAGATCGCCCAGAAGGTTTTTTAATCACTAACACAGGTGCGGATCAATAACTACTTACACAAATTTAATTTCAGATTTTATTGTTTGCGGGCTCAGTGTGATACACTTGCAGCATGGAGGTCCATATGCAGCCAGAGTACTGGCAATGTTCTACTCACTGTGCGTGAGCCACTACTGCCTGCCTGCAGATCTTACGAGAACGGTTGTAGTTCCGGTAGTCAAAAACAAAACCGGTGACATTTTCGTTATAGGAAATTATAGACGTATTTCCTTGGCTACGATAGTAGCCAAAATATTTGATGGTCTGCTTAATACACAGTTGGACAAATAAATAAATAAATAAAAATAAATAAATAAACTTCCCTACACTTACACCAATCATCTAGCCCAAGAGAAGCTTCGTAATGAAACTCGTTAAATGATTACTAGACAACGGATAAACATAATTAAAATACTTAAATACATATTTAATATACATAGAAAACACCCAGACCCGAAATAATTTAGTAAAACATTAATTTCTAAATTGACCCGACCGGGGATCGAACCTGGGATCTCAGAGATGGCGACACCATGAAAACCGGTGTACAAACCACTCGACCAAGGAGGTCGTCAAACAAACAAATACATAAACCTTCACGACAACCAGTTTGGTTTTAGACCTAAAGCTGTCTATTGAAAGTGCAATACTGTATCTTATGCACACCGTCAGATATTATATGGCATACTTCCTCGACCTGTCCAAGGCATTTGATCTAGTAGCGTACGACATCTTATGGAAGATGCTAAGAATCATAAACTTGCCGGATAAAATAGTTACCATGTTCCGGTATTGGTATGCGCACCAGACCAATAACGTCAGTTGGGCGGGCGCAATGTCAGTTCGGTACCGGATGGACTGCGGTGTGAGGCAGGGCGGCTTGACCTCGCCAACGTCTTTAACTTGTACCTAGATGTGCTGATTGTCACGCTCAGCAGCCATCATGTCGGCTGCCATGTCGATGAAGTATGTATCAATAATCTGAGTTATGCTGACGATATGGTGCTGCTGATTGCGTCTATATGTGTGTTGAATAAGTTGGTGAGGGTCTGTGAAGAGTATGCTGAGAGGCATGGCCTCAAATACTACGTACTGAAGAGTCAGTTCATGGTGTTTGAGATCACTGGTGCTAGATGTCCAGAGAGTATACCACTTGTCATGCTAAACGGTGTCTTTTTAGAGAGAGTGACACAATTTAAATATCTAGGATGCTGACATCGAAAGGGAACGAAGGGCTTTGTCGCGGAGGGCGAATATGTTGGCTCGTAAGTTTTCGCGGTGTTCGGACGGGGTAAAAATTACCCTATTTCGAGCATACTGCACAACACTGTACACCTGTGCCATGTGGGCCAACCACAATGTCTGTGGGGCCAACTACTAATTTAATTTTGTTTTTGAAATCTTTATTTTTTTACTTTTATTTTGATATTTTTATTTTGAATTATTTGATTTTGTACATAATTATGATCCTTAGTTGGTTGAAATAAACGCATTCTATTTATTGATTGTAATTTTCTTGTAAATATATTTACTTAAATTCTCAGACTCACTGTGATTACAGAGTTTTTCAGGTTTCGAAACGTCGAAACGAAACAGGATAAAATGAAATAAGACGAAGTGAAGTTAAACTCGAATAAAGGGATTTTTTTATGGTTTATTATATATATACCTACGGCCACTCGCGATTTCACCCGCGTGGTTTCCGTTCCCGTGGAATATCTGTATGCCAAATTTTATCCAAATCCATTCAGTAGTTTTTACGTGAAAGAGTAACAAACATCAATCCATACTTACTAACTTTCGCGTTTATAATATTAGTAGGATTGTATTGATGTATATATAATATGATTATCCCCAAAGGGTAAGTCAGAGACTGGGCAATGGGGGCAGCAAAAGCAGTCCTCTACCATAGTCCACTTTTCAACAAATAGCGACTGAGCGTGACAGGTGGTGAGCCCATCGCCGCTTTGTGCTGTTGGATGTGTGTGCAGTCTTTAGTCCGTTAGTCGCCTTTAACGACCCCCAAGGGAAGAGAGGGGGTGGTAGTATTCTTTCACCGCCACGCGACGCGGTTATAAGATAAGTAATTCTCTGGTGTAACGCTGCAAATACCTAGTTAATAATATTTAAACATTTTTTTTACATTGCCAATGTAACTCAAAAAGCCGCCATGCACCCCTCAAACCCCAAGCGGTCGCATGAGACCGCACCTACAAAAACACACTTGACTTTGTACCGTGTTTTCATAGACTTACAGACTACTTTAGTATGAACAAGTTTGGTTATTTCGGTTCTGTGGTTCATCTTATATATTGTTATCGCACAATATCGCATAGTCTATGCTCCATTCTGTCTAATTTGACGTTGACAGTTACTGTCAAAAAAGTGTCAAAAAAAATCCAAGAGTGAGTGGTGTGGGACTGGGCAGGACATGTTTGCCGCATGCCTGACGAGTTGTGGGTAAAGGCCACTACCGAGTGGATCCCACGTGGAGTGAGACGGCAGCGAGGCCGACCTAGACGCAGGTAAAGGGGCGAGCTTGATGCCTATGCAAAGGATTGGCCAGCACAAGCAACAGACCGCGAAAAGTGGAAAGAGGGGAGGGAGGCCTTTGTACAATAGCATTTTAAACTTTCACGGTCACTATAATTATTTTTATGTAAAATCAAGATTTTTACCACGTCTGAGTTGTTGGTTTTGAGTTCCCGATATTTCGGTGCAGTTGCATTCACCATGATCACGGAGTAACACGGAAAAAATTCCGATTTTTCATAATAAATAATAATACATCATCATCATCATCGTCAGCCTATAAACGTCCCACTGCTGGGCACAGGCCTCCCACGTGGACAATAGCACGTGGGGATATTGGGCCATAACCGACCACGCTGGCCCAATGCGGGTTGGTGGGTTTTAACGACTGTCATCTTACGACAACAACCGGGACCAACGGCTTAACGTGCCTTCCGAAGCACGGAGGAGCTCGATATGTTTTTTTAAATTTGGTCACCCATCCAGCGACCCGGCATTGCGAAAGTGACTTAGCGAGCAAGATCGCAAGCCGAACGCGCTAGCCGCTGCGCCGTCGAGCTCCTCAATAATAAATTCTCCTCAATAAATATTAGTTATTTTAAAGAAACAAGTAGTAGATTATATTTAATTGTTATACATTTTTCAATATTTAACGCAACCTACTTGGTATATGGCATTCTAAGCAAACAAGTAGACTTACAACAATAACCTTCCCCCAGGGCAGGTTATCTCGTGAAGGTCACAAAGCACAAGGTTAAGTTCCCGCCAAAACTTATGCTTGCCCTTGACCCAGCTTTGACCCAGCCTTGACCCGCCCACATCGCCCACTAATGGAAGTCCAATCATGCGTAAGCCATCACGCCACATCGTAATCATAATAAAGTAAATACTTCCGTTTGTTTGTAATTGTAATAGTTTGTGTAATTGCATACCCTAAGGGCTAACGGAGCTTTGCAAAGTGGGTTGCAATTGTGTAAGTTTAGCAAGTTTGGTAAATTCGATCAGTTAGCGTTAGCGTACGTTAATAAAAAAACAGATACTGCTCTACATAATATCTCAATGGGATTTTTTTAACATTCTCCGTGGATATTATAAAATTATTCAACTTCAAATATTTTCTAAATACTTATTTAACACGTTGTACGCTGTACGGCCCACCGGTGAGCCTAGCGTACTATTTCATTTGGGCCAAGCTAAAATCAGCAAATCGGTAATTTTCATCAACTTGAGATTTCGATCCCAAAGTTTATGAAATGCGGTAATTTGTGCAGATAATAAAAATTAGCAATTTCTAACGTGTAGTTTTAGCGTTATAGAAAAAGGCTCACGGATGGGCCACGTGGCCCCTTAGAAAGGATTATGAAATGTCCGTTGGCGGGGGCCGCGGGGCCACGCCGCGGCTCTACCCGCGCGCGCGCCGCAGCTGCAGCAATCAGAAAACATCGAGATAACTCTTATGAACTGATATAATATTGTCATGGATTTGCTAAGTAGCTTTTTTTAAATAAAGGTCACACCAACCCTTTATACTGATAACTGGTATACAAGCATCGAATTAGCCAGGACTTTGCTAGATAATGAAACCCATTTGGTGGGTACAATCTGGACGACTATGAACTGGATCGGTACAATCTGGACGACTATGAACTGGATCTCCATCTGCCTTCACGCTTCCTTGAACACTTCTTTCGCTTCATTCAAATCCATCAATCTTTTCATGCACGCCTGGCGGTTTCTGTCACTGCGTACACCAACCTTTTTAACACAACCCCTAACCCCTGGTCCGCGTAGGTTTTTCTGGGACGCTTTTCTCAACGAACGCATCTCTACCGCATTTATTCTGCTTTCATTCTTCTTCTGCCAAACCCAAGACTCACTTCCATACATTAGTATCAGCACCAGTACTCTGTTATGAATAGCCATTCGCGCCTTTTCAGTCACGATTTGGCTGCTCATAACGGAGTGCAGAGCACCATTCACTGAACTTCCTTTCTTAACTCGTCTTTCTATGTTTTCCTTACACTTTCCATCCCTTGGAAACAAACTTCCCAGATAAACAAACTAATGCACTTGTTCCACTTTTCGTCGCCTATCATTATTACTATTTTTTATACAAAGCCCGACAAATGACCCCACTACACCTGATATTAAGTGGAAATGAAGTCCAGGCGCGAGGGCAACTGGTGCAGCGTAAGAGACGCAGCATACAGTCACCCTCACTCTGCCGGCCCACAAGGTGCCTCTTCACGCCTCGTTTGAAGGACCCTATGTCATAGGTAGGAGGGAATACGTGTGCTGGTTGACTATTCTATCTTTTGGAAGGGCGACAAAGAAACGAGTCACCATATTCTTTGTGCGTGATGGAATATTAGAGACTGTAAATTGGTGACTCCGGAGAGCAGCACGCGTACTCCTATGTAGAAAGGGAGAAGGAGGGATGAGATCAAAGAGTTCTTCAGAGCACTCGCCATGGTATAAACGGTAAAAGAAGCTGAGTGACGCAATATCTCTACGCATTTAAAGGCTCGAGAGTGTTAGTGACCTCTGCATTGCTAATAATGCGCACAGCGCGGCGCTGCAATCTGTCCAAGGCATCGAGAAGGTACTAGGTATTATCGTAAAGTCAGACATTTTTTCATCTTTCTCAAACAGGGAGAATTTATTGCCAGAGAAATTCAAATCAATGGTATTACACTGCAATAAAATGGAGGAACAAAAGAGATGTGTTGGTTTTGTCAACCAAACACACAGACCGATTTGTGAAAATAAAAAGGCGTCAGGGCAATGTGGTCATGAAACCACAGATCATAATCGACCAGAACAAAGTCAAAGGCGCAGTCGACTTATCAGATCAGATGGCAGGACTCGTCCCCGTTTAGAAAACCGTAGAGTCCGTAAAGTGGTACCAGAAGTTGGCTATTATATAGTATCACAGAATAACTAATAATACTACCGTACAGAAGGTTCACTCTCTAACGACTTTCACGCGAAATTGAAATTTATCGTGTGACCCGAGCGTTCATATTCTGTTAAGCAACGCTGACTCGATATCGATTTGATTCATGACGTCACAGAGCTTGGGTTTACTTGCGCGCGCAGGGATTACGAGTGTTGCATTCGGCGTTCGGTGTTCGGTGCTATGGCTCGCGGCAACCTTTACTTCCATACGCCTAGGCAGCCTGCCTAGTTACTTAATTACTTAAACAAAACTAAACTACTTAAATAAACTTAAAACTATAGAAAATAAACCTATAAATAAAAGATGTCCTCCAACTGTGGGTTCATGGGTACGGTACCAAGAATGCTGGCAACGTTGCCTCTTTGGATTGCCAGGCTGATGCGCTGGCAGAGGTAGCTGCCAGCCTTCTTGTCACCAGAGGCTTAAATGAGGCGAGTACTTAACTCTTTAACGAGCTGTTTTGCCTCCGGCCCCCATGGACCCAATGTCTCCACCGCAAACGGAACAAATATATAGTTGTGGCCTAGGTTCGCATACTTGTTCCGTTTGCGACTTTCAGCACTTACCGCAGCAGTTCCGACATGAAGCGAGGTGGCGCGTACATGAGAGGGAGCCACGGTGTCTGCACAGGTCGCATCCCACACCAGCGGCCTGCCAAGCTTCCAAGGTCCAATGGTCATACCGTCAGGTCTTTTGCCATCGCAATATTATGTAAACCGTGTCGCGTGGCGGTGAAAGAATACTACCACCCCCCCTCTTCCCTTGAGTGTCTTAAAAGGCGACTAACGGACTAAAGACTGCACCTACATCCAAGAGCATGGAGCGGCGTTGGGCTCACTGCCTGTCACGTTGAGCACATGTGCAGTCGCTATTTGGTGAAAAGTGGACTATGGTAGAGGAATGCTTTTGCGCGTCTTTGCCTAGTCTCTGTCTTCGGGGATAGTAGTCGTGATTATGTATATGTGTGTACCTACATATATATGTAAGTCTGTATGTAAATTGCTACGTAATCAGGAATAGTCTGGATTACAGGCAGCAGCTCCCCTTGACTGAGAAATCTTGGCTAAATCCATAGGGGTATCTTCTGCATCCTTCGCATATAGGTACAATGTGATACTTCTAACCCGTTAAGGCTAAGTACTAGATCTAAATTCATCGACAAAAAAAATAATAGGGGCGGTCCAACTTCCTCCCCCTATAATTTATGACCATTTTTTATTCAATGTACTGCGGCGCGCACGATACTTTATGCGATAGCAAAGGTTTTATACGTCGTAGAAACATGAAAAAAAATGCAAACGGTAGCCAATGACTCTGGCTCACTAATCAATTACTTTGTTTCGTATGTTTGAGATTATTTTTGTGAGAAAAAAAATCATTACTTAATTATTTTGTGATTTAAAATCACTTTTTTATGTTTTCACAGATTACTCAAAACTAAGTTGGACCCCCCATATTATTTTTTTTGTCGATGAATTTAGATGTAGTACTTAGCCTTAACGGGTTAGAAGTACCACCCCTATCACATTGTATTGTAAATTTGTATAATTATTATTGTAAATTTCGATGAACTCCGTGGTGAGTGGTTGGTTAAGTTAGTTTTAAGCTGGTTCTTTTTTTTCGTCTCGTAAACTTTTGAATCGTGTCGCCTGAATTGGAGAGAGGGAGGGGTGAGAGGTGGGAGGGGGAGGGTGGAGAACTACTCCCCCACTTACTCCCCCTGCCGCAGACAAGTATTTTGAGCTTACTCCCCTCTCTGTCGCATACTAACCCACTTCAATGCAGTCCTGGCCGATTAACCTGAATGTGATGTATATGCGGATGGATGGAAGGATATCTTTAAAAGTTGTTTAACGCTTTGCGAGAAGGATGAATGTTTTTTTGTTATGATGTTTTTTACTTTTATCTGTTATTCCGTGTTTTAGTTTTTCTTTATTTTATGTTCTCATTTTGTATTTACTGTTTGTATGTGTAATATGTACTTTACTTTACTATTTACTGTAATTGGTGTTCGCACCGTTGTATTTAGAAACAAATAAATAAAAAATAAATTAAATGTAACGTATGTAACAAATGAGTTTTTGGTATAACTGTGCAACCGCGTAACCAACATTTGGGGGAGGGGGGGAATGGGAGAGAGTATGTTAAAAAACGTAGCACGTACAAAACATCGTTTCTGGCGCTTCGCCGGCCGCTCCCGAGGCACGCTCGCCACGCCTAATTAACTCATTAGTCTTTTTTCATGGCCCCCATGAAAATTTCTTTTTACTGAAAACACATTTGACAAAGTTTTGAAATGCCGATTATCGATTGTCATTTTTTTCAAAATTCTTTGTTTTGAAATCCTACTCAGCGTTTGGCCGAAGCTATTATAGATGATTCATTTTCCAGAAACACGTTTCCGATATTATAAAAATACAACATTTCAAATAATTCAAATCCACAATATCATCGAACAACTTGTAATCGTAGGAACGTTTAAGCGTGCAAGCAAGCATGCGGCAAGGAAGCAAGCAAGCTGCAGCATGCAAGCAAGCATGCAGCATGCAACCAAGCATGCAGCAAGCAACCAAGCATGCATCATGTAATAAAAAAATCTGGGTATGATATTTTAAAGTAAAAGTTACTTCGAATTTTAATACTTCTAGATATAAAATTTATTGTATTTAAAACTTCGTCATACCGTTTTCGAACAATTGAAATTCGTACAGTTTAAATTATGATAGGTTACCAGAGAGAAGGGGTCCCATTATTGTAGTACCTAATTACACCTTTGGGATAATAAAGTCTTCGGTTTCTTTATATACTAGCGTCTTGGGCCAGTCCGTGATTGTGCGTTTGCAGTTTAGTCTTGGAAGGGGATAGATCCTATTAATTTTATGAACGCGAAAGTTTGTAAGTATGGATGGATGTTTGTTAAAAACTACTGAATGGATTTTGATGAAATTTGGCATACAGATAGTTTATAACCTGGATTAACACATTAGCTACTTTTTAATCCGACATTCCCACGGGAACGGGAACCACGCGGATAAAACCGCGAGCGGCCGCTAGTATTTTATAAACTATTTATTTTTTTGTTGAAGTAGCAGCCAAAGAAGCAAAAGCAATGATGAGAATGGCTTGTATGGAATAATGGTGTATGACAGTCATTAGCTTTCCTTCGCTTAATTTTATAAGAACTGTTTCAAATTACAATCGTTACATGAATAGTACTAGTATGTACTATAACTACAGAATGTAGTTCAGATAATCCTTAAATTGAAGCAGCGTGTTGCATGAAATTAAACACTTTTAAGACCTAAGAAATTAAAGGAAAGAGTAAAACAAAATCAATATTCCGGTAAGTAATAAAAAGTAAACATTACCTACTTATGACTGATTTATTTATTTTTAATTTTGCCAGTTAGAGGACCATTTAATTTTGGAGTTGACAATATTAGACACAAGTTATAAGGATATTATACGAGATTAGCCAGGTTGACGCACAAGTGTAAGCAATACACATTAAGTATAGCATTAAGCAATAAAATAAATATCACACACGGTTCAACTTCCTCACCATCTGTAACTAAAATCTAATTAGTGGGTGA
The DNA here is from genome assembly GCA_963921215.1 of Scoparia ambigualis. Lineage (NCBI taxonomy): Eukaryota > Metazoa > Arthropoda > Insecta > Lepidoptera > Crambidae > Scoparia > Scoparia ambigualis. The sequence continues at coordinate 29,689,807 of OY992512.1, read as the reverse complement.
ACTATTAATGTTTGTTGATACTCCGTCCATCTCCGTGGGGTAGGGACCTGGTGATTTGAAGAACAGGTTAAACTAATTGCCATACAACAGCACCTCACGTACATAGATACATTAATCACGACAATTATCACAGAATAACTTATTAGTTATTCTGTGATAATAGAGTGATTATTCTTCGGGGATAATAGAGTGCTATTGCACTCTATTATCCCCGAAGGGTAAGTCAGAGACTAGGCAATGAGGACCGCAAAAGCAGTCCTCTGCCATAATCCACTTTTCACCAAATAGCGACTGCACATGTGCTCAGCGTGACAAGTGGTGAGCATATCCCCACTCTATGCTGTTAGATCTATTTGCAGTCTTTAGTCCGTTAGTCGCCTTTTACGACATCCAAGGGAACAGAGGGGGTGGTAGTATTCTTTCACCGCTACTCGACACGGAATAAATAAACGTAATTTATTAATTCATAAGAAAAGACAAATACATTTTATTTCGCTGGTTATACGTGATCATAAAAGATCAAAGGTGAAAAAGAAAGATTCTCATAAGTAATCGATGCCGTCTTTGCATTTCCGGTACAGATTGAAGGGTCAAGCTTATCTCGCGACCAGCACAATTTATGCAGCCACTTACTGCCTTTACATCGGTAATCAATCTTAAAATCCAAAAACAATGCTTTTAAAAAAATCACTGTACGTTTTAAAAAGATGTGCGGTGTACGTAATTGATTTCGTATGCGCTTTACAAAACGAAATAGCTATTAAGCAGGCGTTAATATAAAGATGGGTAATCACCGGTAATCGATGGTGGGAATGTTGTGCATGCCGAGTTTTATGGCCAGCCGGGAAGTAAGAAATGGCCATCCAACTTAATTGGCCAATGAAGATGTATTTATTGTATCAAAAAAGTGAACATCCAAAAATAGTTTGCCTACAGTTTTCGGAAGTATGAAGGCTGTGGCTTTTGATTAAAGTTATTTTGAGGTGGAAAAGCGGTGGTTCGATCGTGTATGTTAAGCGACAATCGCAATGTCGGGTCACCGTATGTGATAAAAAAAGCCTTTTAAATCGTTCCTTCCGTTTGTTGTAAAACCCACCAGGAGACCTACTGTCAGTTGTCACTTAGAGGAGTACTCTTATTAATGTAATCTTACTATGCAAAATTCGTATGGGAATTTGCATCATAAGATTAAAGTAATACCGATCTAAGAGTTCATTGTAAGGCCCCAGGCAGCATCAATTTCAACACCGTAGCTCACCGACGCAAAGTTGCCTGTCTGTCGGTCTTTTACAGAGTGTACTTCAGAGAGTGTGCTCTGGAGCTGCATGAGCTCATACCGCCATCCCTTTTCTACTATCGGACATCCAGACGCACTGCGGGCTACCACCCTTTCTTGGTGGATATTCCTAAATGTCGCACAAAGCGCTACTAAACATCTTTTATACTGCGCACAGCAAAGAAGTGGAACTCCCTCCCTGCGTCTGTGTTTCCGAGTACTTATAACCCGTCTCTCTTCAAAGCAAGAGTGAAAAGGCACCTTCTGGGTTAGCTCGCTCCATCGTGGATCCTGTCTTAGCCCTGGGCTTGATAGGGATCAAGAGCAAACCCATTCAAATAAAAAAAAATACTTTCTGTGGCAGCGCGGGGCGAGCGGCGCCTAAGAATACTTATTAAAAAACATTATGTTACAATTTGTTGGGGGAATTCTCTTATTAAGTTTAAAAATCTGAGTATTCCACTCTTCCGTTAAATAGGCTAAGCGATTCCTGCCGCCAGTATATGGCCAAAGAAACCTGCTTTCATAGCAAATGTGAAAACCTGCTTGTTTAACCCTGTCTGTGTAAAGTCTGTCACGATGACTCCTAGAGGTTGCTTACAATTTAATTTCTATCGTGTCTGGTATAACGACACGACATCTGAGCTCATATGTGGTGATTCTCCTCCAGTCCCGAAGAGAGGGTCCTCTTCACTATTCTATGGGCGTATTTTTTGCTACATAGCCTTCACACTCGCACATGTATACGCAAGCACGCACGCACGCATGCAAGCACGTAACCACGCACGCACATAAGGGTGTTAAGGCTAGGTGTTAGTGAAAAATTAAAATAACACGTTCTTAGAATTCATTTTGAAGTAGTAAACAGTAAAATTAAAATCTGCGAAAATTATGAAATATTGTTGAGGCATTTTTTTGTAGGATATATCCGATGGAAACACGATTTGATAAAATTGGCTTGATAGAATAAATTCACAAAGTTACACATTTTTGTGTCATTTTATCTTCTTTTCTTGGTTTTATTCTTAAAATAAGTGATTTGATATTAGGAGTTATTTACTAAAATAAAGTTCATAGATAACTTGAGGTATTATAACCGATCGGTTTTTTAATTACATCTATATTTTTTTTAAATATAATACGCGTCTTTTCGTGCCGCTTCGCTGTTATACCCGTCCCTTACAGTCGTACCGTCGAGAGAGCGAGAGAGAAGCGCTCGAAATACCTCCCCTTAACGGCTACCCTCCTAATGCCAACAACTGGTGTGAAAACAGAATAGATTGCTATTAATTATGTCTGACCTTTACATAAAATGTAGTTTGGTATAGCAACTTGCAGTTATGATCTTGTAAGTAATCCATCTCTGAGTTCCCTGAAGGTTATAACTATTTCCGGTTAGGTAAATTTAGAAAAACCTGTTTTACAAAATTAATTTTATGTCTGGGTATTTTTCTAATATGTTATGTTTATCCATTATCTAGTTTAACCATTTAAACAAGTTTCAAAAGAAGCTAGAAGTAAGTTTTTCAATACTATGTTAAAGGATGGGTGATGAGAATAAAATTTCCCAAGCTTATTATAGCCCTATAAACGGATCCGGTTGTTGACGAAATATGGCTAAGTTTTATAAAATCAACTATTTTCAGTCCACTATTTTAATATATATTATGAACTTCGGGTGAACTGCGGTTTTATTTGTTTCCTTATCTAAACTTTACATTATGGCGAGGTGCGTAAAGAGCTTTTGCGGTGAGGAATGTTTAATCAAAAAATTAAATAACCTTTGTTACTTTTGAATTAACTTATGTTAGTTAATTTAGTTACCGTACTTATTTTTAGACTTTATTCTGTAGTTTATGATTTGGCCTATGCACGGTGAAAAGTAGAATTTATGGGATCACGATTGACTTTCGTTATTTGCAAATAAGTTATAGTTGACAAATATTATTAAAAAAGTTTGCTCCACCGTCAGTGCTGATGTTACGAAAGTGATATTACTGTCATTATTTCTGTCTAATGAAATAGTTTAACTTTAAAAATGCCCTTATTCGTCTTAGGACAGATTCTGCTTTGGACAGATTATGGTTACGACAGATTCTTGTTATGGCAGAAGTAACATTGCTAACAAAAGTAATAACAACAAAATTTATGTATTGCATAGAATAGCAACTTATAAATAAGTTTTGCATTGAACTTGAAGCCACCAGCGTCGGTGTCGGTAGAAAGTCAAGACGACGAAAAAATCTTGAACAATTAAAAATCCAAGGCTCCCATTATTTCGGTGCTACCCGATAACATCCTTTTTATTTCGCGTTAATTTTCATACTTTTAACCAAGTATATAAGCCGCTGGGATAGGTTTCGGAGGCACAGTTCCAAAAAGGTGGGTCACGAGGAATATCAGCTCAATACTAGGACAAAATGAAATTGGTGAGTTTATATTTAAAAAAATATCATAGTAATAGCCTAATTTTGACCGCCTCTGTGATCTAGTGGTTTAGACACCCGGTCTAAGAACCAGAGGTCCCTGGTTCGATTCCCAGCGGGGGGTACATGTTTGTGCTCGGTTTTTTGGTGGCAGGGTAGCTACCACCATCTCATCTAAGTATGACGCCTTACCGACAATGTTTCTAGCATTGTTGTGTTTCGGCAGTTAGAGATAAGATAGCCAGTTCCTCAGTAGTTGAGTACTCTTGGTCTTATCAACACTTAACATCAGGTAAGCCCACGGCCAAGAGCTTAAAAAATGGATTAATCAGATCATCTACAAAGAGTTTGCAGACGCAGAACTACTCTATCTATGTACTTTCATTTAGATTACAAAAATAGCAAGATTGTCTTAAATTGTTTTTTAAAAGTTCAAAAACAGACCTTTTCTTCTTTAACTTCTAAACTTCTCACGAACTATTACAACTATCTGGTGTATGTTTTAATTATCAATAACTTGTGTTAGTAAAGAAAAGTGTATTAATCACAATTTGTTGTAATTCCTAAAACTTTGTATTATTAAAAGCAAGTTTAGGTAAAGGTAGCTTTTATTCTAGTAAGTTCACTATCAGAAACATTTTTAAATAGTCTTGCTACTACCACTGATTCGAAATTCTTATACAATACATTAAAATTAATTAATCACTATAGAACATCAAACAAAAGAGTATCGTATGATTATCAGCCCATAATCCGAATAAGTCATGACGAATGATTTATTTTTATTCTTTGTACTTATTAACATGATTGTATAAGAAATAATTATCTATTCTTAAGTCTATAAAAGGTTATGAGTCAAATATATATAATTCAAACAAAAACCGATTGTATTTGTATCGATGATACAATTAACTTATTGATGATCGAGACGTTTATTGATGGCTACAACCTTTTTAAAAGGCTACTAACTAATTTGATAATGGATATCGCATATAATTATATTAAAAAATTAAGCTAATGTTCTGCGGTCATTCGGTTTTAGAAGAACGGCGGTTTAATGACGTGGCGTATTCTATTTGTCTGGTTTAGTGGTCTATGGTGGTGGTTACCGGTAATATTACCGGTCGCAGAAGCTGATATCTTATGCTCGATTATCAATAGAGGGGTATCTAAAGTGTTTATTTTGTGCAACTACGCTATAAATATTAAACAGATTATAGTAAAAAGCTCAGTTATAATAAAGTAGTAGTAGGTACATATTTATATTGGTTGATATATAAAATTTATAATTATAATGTTGTGCTCGCTTTTGTTGATAATATCAAATGGGCGTTTTCGTTTTTCTAAGGAAACGATTATGAAACCGTCAATTATTTTTATATCGATATCAAAACTGTTTTTATATAATAGATATTAGTGGCACATATTGTTCTACTAATCATGTATAAATATATACATTTAAACGAAGCAAAGAAGAAAAAATTTATAAGCAAACTGTTTTGTATCTGGATTAAGTGACATTTGGCTAGGATGCCTATAATACATAGGATATACAAGTAATCATTGTAATACTCATCTTATATATTATTGCATTTGCTGTACTGACCAGCTCGCGTATAAACCTCGTTAAATATTCTATATCATTCTGCTACATATCTGTTACTGAGGTCTCTGCCTACATCTCTAGTAAGTATGTAAATATGTAATATATGTTACTTCAGAAAACTAAAAATGATCGACAAACGCAAAACTTTCTTAAATTTACAAAACTAAATGGCTATTAAACTCGTATTGGAGCGCTAAATATTCGCTTGATACTTAATCTGTTGTGATAAGGCTTAGTGAGAAAGAGAGCACAGCGAGGTGAATATTAGAACCAAATCGATTCAGATGACTTGCTCTTTAGTTACACTACATTATGCAACACGCTAATATTTTGTACACTCTAATATTTTGTAAAATATTTCATTCAGTTCTCCTAAGATGCAAATTCAAACAGGTTTGACTAAAACAATGTTCCTATAAAAAAATAAGTAAAATTCGTTAAAGAATTGCGACAGGTACCAATATACCTCGGTCCGCAGAACCGTGGCTTCGATTCCCACCTGAGGATCGTCATCGTCGAATGTCTCGTCAGTATTGTCGTTTTCAACGCTTTAGTATATTTGAAAGTTATCAACACAAAAAATATAAAAACTTTTTTGGACGAAACTGTTTTCTTACCATGAACCTATACTAGTAGCAGTATTGGTTCTTGTTCCTTACTTAGTAAAATTTTATAGGATTCAAATGAATGCAAATGAATGTGCCTATTTATTCATATGCCATTTATACAATGGAGGACGTGTTTAAGCTTCTGGACTGGAGAGGACTCGGCATCAATATTAACGGCGTGTACATCAGTCACCTTCATATAATAGTCATGGCAGAGACCCTGGAGGACCTCGGCACAATGCTCGGTGATCTCAACAGAGTCTCTCAACAAGTAGGCCTTAAAATGAACATGGAGAAGATGAAATCATGTCTAACTCTTGTGTCGTACCCACTCCTCTGAAGGTTGGAGACTCTGCTCTTGAAGTTGGTGACGAATATGTATACCTGGGACAAACGGTCCAGTTAGGTAGGTCCAACTTTAAGAAAGAGGTCAATCGTCGAATCCAACTCCGCTGGGCAGCATTCGGTAAGATAAAAAATATCCTCTTGTCCAAAATACCGCAGTGTCTCAAGACGAAAGTCTTCGACCAGTGTGTTGCCAGTAATGACATACGGTACCGAAACGTGGTCGCTCACTGTGGGCCTAATAGGCAGGCTCAAAGTCAAGCAAAGAGCAATGGAGAGGGCTATACTCGGGGTTTCTGCACGTGATCGAATCAGAAATGAGGAGATTCGAAGAAGAACTAAAGTAACCGGCATAACCCAAAGAGTCGCCAAGTTCAAGTGGCAATGGGCAGGGCACATCGCCCGTAGAACCGATGGCCGTTGGGGCAGAACGGTTCTCGAGTGGCGACCGCGCACCTGAAGACGCAGTGTGGGCAGGCCTCCAACAAGGTGGTCCGGCGATCTGGTGAAGGTCGCGGGAAGCCTCTGGGTGCGAGCAGCTTAAGACTGGTCGTGTTGGAGATCCTGGGGGAGGCCTTTGTCCAGCAGTGAACGTCCTCTGGCTGATGATGATGATGATTTATACAATGCCATACACATAAAAAATAAAAATATTATCATCATCAGCCAGAGGACGTCCACTGCTGGACAAAGGCCTCCTCCAAGGATCTCCACCACGATCGGTCTTGTGCTGCTCGCATCTAGCGGCTACCCGATACATTCACCAGATCGTTAGACCACCTTGTTGGTGGCCTAACCACACTGCGTCTTCCGGTGCGCAGTCGCCGTTAAAAATATTAGCAAATATTTTATTTACCCACATAAGTTTTTTGTATTCCAGATAATCTTCGCCACCGTAATCGCCATCAGCTCAGCGGCGCAGCTGCCTTCAAACGTATATCTTCCTCAAAACCAAGGATCAGCTAGACCACCTTCTAACTTCCACCAGGCTCAGAGTCAAGGATCCAGTTTCCAGGGAAGCTACCAACAAAGCTCCTTCGGACAAAGCTCGTATCAGGGATCATCTTTTGGAGGATCTTCAGGGTCCGGAGATAATGGAAACAGGAGACCGCAGCAGGAGACAGAAAAGAATGCTGCTATCTTGAAACAGAGTCAGGATGCTAATGAAAATGGTATGTATCTTTCGTCTTGTGCTTTTCCTGATGTAATCTAGCTTCATGGGAGAGCGCCTAGCGCATTTATGTTGTTGTAGTAAGCTAAGCCACTTTCGCAATGCGGGTGACCAGAATTTGGGCGACTACGATTTAAAACCTCGATCCTTGCTTTCGAAGTTGGTTGTCTGTTGGAAGGCATTCGTTAATACCCGCCAACCCGCATTAAACCAACGTGGTCGATATTAAGCCAACCCAGGGGGGGTTCAAAGAGTTTGCAGACGCAGATACTTCCTGGTATTGCTTATGGATTGGTGGGCCAAACCCCCTGTGATATTGTTATGTGTTATATGCTTGTGGTATATGAAGGGCCTGACCTCAATAGCTCTTTATTTATATTCTTGCTATTCTAATAGTGATTCTTAGAGTTTATTTAATTTATAAAAAAATATAAACTTATAACTTCAGTTCTCAAAAGCTCTATCTTAGATCGTTGCGATTGCGGCTCGCATTCGCTTAGGAGTTATTTTTTTAATACTGTCAAGTTGCAGATATATACCTATTAACATAGACATGAAAAGAAACTTCGGTCGCAAGATGTTCTTTTAACAAGAAGGCAAATACATACTCACATTCGTGCCAATAATGATTTAAATTTTATTCGTGTTCCTTATTAAATAGGTGCCTATTTTATATTAACTAATGCTTTAACTTAAGCTTACATTCCTTAAATTAGGTTTAAGTATTAATTTCTCATTATGTATAATAGCATCATTGGTTGAAATTAGATGTTACAGTACTCAACTTAAATACTTTTTGACCACTGAGGAAAATTACCTTTGAACTATCATAACACATTAACAATCCCCCTTAAATTGTTTTATGGTCACAGGTCATAAGATTATGGTAACTAGCCGTACACACTCAGAACAGGCCTTTTATTAATCAAACCAAGTACCCTGACTAGAAATCGAAGCCAAGACTACTGTTTTTGTGACCAAAGACCACAGATACGTACAGTCCTACATATTCATAAAATTTCAATTTTGATACAAAAGTGATTTTAATCAATTAAATAATTGTAGCAGTTCTCTCGGGAAAACGTTTCACTGAGCATCATACTTGAACAATCTAGAATTCTAGACAATGGCAAACAAAGATAGGACTGGGAACTATTTGAATAATAGCATTATTTGACGACATCCATTACAGGTATCTACAATCAAACATCTACAAACAAAAATTTACTAATTTAGGATTAGCTCCAGATTGTGTTAAAAAGCACTCAAATCAAATCATAATCTCTTTATTCAAGTAAAGTTTTTATGTAAGCATTTTTGAATTGTCTAAGAAACTTTAGTTAGATGAAAAAAATAAAAAAAAATCTATATAAGGATGGGTAGGCGCCCACCCCACCCCACAATTCACCATTGAGGACGTTATTTAGCTGTGGAGAACTCTACTACCACTACTACTACTACTACCACTACCTCTCGTATATCTTTCCAGTATAATTTTATATACATACTTTCTATTATCCCCGTGACTGTATATAATATGTATGTATGTCTAATTTAAACTCTTCCGCCCCAGGTTTCCACTACAGCTATGAAACCTCAAACGGCATCAGAGCCGAGGAGTCCGGCAATGCTGCGCAGACGCAGGGCGGGTACTCCTACAAAGGCGACGATGGCAGCACATACACGATTGTCTTCACAGCGGGGGAGGGAGGTTTCCGACCTCAGGGAGACCATATCCCTGTTCCACCCCCAACTCCCGAGGCCATTCTTAAAGCTCTGGACCAGAATGCTAAGGACGAGGCTGCTGGAATCTTTGATGACGGTATACATTATTATTATTTATTTAAAAAAAAAAATAAGGAGGCAAACGTGCAGGCGGGTCACCTGATGGAGAGTAATCACCACCGTCCATGGACACTCGCAAAACCAGAGGAATCGCAGACGCGTTGCCGCCCTTTAAGGAAGGAATATTGTTAGGAAGGAATAGGAATTGTAAGGGGGGGGGGGGGGGGAAGGAGGGATGAGCCTCCGGAACCCTCACTGGCCGGACGAAACAAAACAGCACCAAGTGCCATTATTTCACGCTTGTGCCATTCGTGAGAGGTATTACGCCGAGCGAGCCGGCCCAATGCGTGCTGCAAGGCAGCGTGGCCCTACCACTCAGTCAGTATCACTCATTTAGCACCACCCAGGGGTCACGTGTAGGGTCTCAAGGGTAAACCTACGGACGCGAGTAACTTTAACCCCCTACATCTTACCTGATGGTAGGAGAAAGCCCTTGTCTTTATTTCACCTGATTGTAGGAGACAAGAAAGCTGATAGTGGAAGTGTACTGCACTCGCTATTCACAAGCAATGAGGAACTGGCAATCTTGTTTCTGATGGTAGAAACGCAGGAGCGTGGTAGGTAATAGATGGATCTTTCCTTCTGAGAAGACTTGAGCCTTGCTGCAAGATGATGATGAAATATGCAGAAGAATCAAAATTAAAATTAGGATGTTATTTAACTTAACGCTTCTGGAAATCTAGCAGGGTACATTGACAGGCTACTGTGATGTCAGTCTTTAGAAAACCTCCTAGGAGTGATCGGTCAATTTAACTTGATGTACCAAGGTTCAAGGGTAGCACCCTTAATTACCCTATGAAGACTATAGACATCAACAACTAAACATGTTTTAAGTTACAAATAACACTGATCTACTTAACCATCTCTTCACAGGAAAATACAAACCTGAGGCTAATGGCCAGAACCCAGGGCATTCAGGATCAGGATTCGCATCAGGTCAGACTTTCGGCAGTGCCAACCATCAGGGAACCTTTAACGGAAACTCAGGCTACAGATACTAGTCACCTACACAAATTCAAAATGGCGGCGATAAACAAACAAGTGTATAGAGAACATGTTTCGTATGTGTTGTGTAAATATAGTAACGATTATTCATAAATAAAGAAGATCACAGCTTCATTCGCTTTTTATTTGTCTTGTAATCTACACACCATCTATCTACACTAAAATTATAAAAAGGTAAAGTTTGTTAGTTTGGTGAAGGAGGTAATTTAATGAAACTAATCAACCAATTACAAAACATATTTTATCAATATTTAAACAGTCAAAAAGAGAAAACTTTATATCATACTATACTATAAAGTAAGAGATTTAAACACACAATTAAATACCGCTTGTATCCCAATCACAAATCCAAAGTATCATATTAAAGTGTTCATTTAAATTAATAAAAATCAATTGCCGAAATGTTTGTACGCGCATCACTTCAGAACCGCTGCACCTATTTGGCTAATTCTTTTTTTGTTGTGTCCGTAATTGTCAGCACTAGGTTTGGGCAAAATATTTTTTTATAAATTCGTTACGGGATACAGGGTGTCACGCAGACGAAGTCGCGGGCAGGCCGCTAGTTTAGTAAAATAGCATTATTAACGACAACAGTAAAGATTGTGCTGGAGAGAAATTAAGTGAGTCGAATTCATGTCAAGTTTTTACATTTCTACACCTCGGTGGCTGAGTCGTCGTGCGCTCGGTTCAATATCCGGAGGTCCCGGGTTCAATTCCCAGGTCGTGCAAAGTGTGTTTACGGATTTATTGTTGCATAGCCCGGGTTTGTGATCACCAACCCAGGTGTAATGCATAGCCCGGGTTTGTGATCACCAACCCAGGTGTGATGCATACCCGGTTTGTGATCACCAACCCGAGCTATGATACATAGCCCGGGTTGGTGATCACCAACCTGCATTTGGCAGGCATGGTTGTTAACCAATACCAATCAATTTTAGCAATAACTTGATTACAATGATGGCGATGCCTTTAGAATACAGGCTGTAATAGGATACAGACTGTACTCTACTTTGCAAGACAAGTCAAGAGTGTGATAATGATAATCACATGATGTAAATAATAATAACGTTTAAGTACAACTTGGAAAAAATAAGCAATAAAATTTGATCAGCCTACATGTTTTTTTTTTATACAAGAAGGAGGCAATCTAGCAGGCGGGTCACCTGATATCGCGTCACGGGATAACTGTTTTTTTAGCAAGTAATAGGTAGCTGAGAAAATATTTTGTCTAAAAAATATAAATTTCTCAGCTACCTAGTTTGCGAAAAAAACTGTTATCACCAAGTTCTCATTCCACTTGAGCTCAAGTTTTTGTTTAAACTGAGAGCGATGCACGGGAGAGGCGGCGGGGTACGAGCATGCCACGTGTCAAAGGTCACTCATCCAGCACTGCGCTTGTGTTTGTCAATCAATAACAAAATAGGGTTGTGCTAAATGTACCTACATTAAACTTTAATAAAAAAAAATATGAAAAAAAACTTTAGATAGAATACTCTTTATTGTACACTAAAAACAAAACAAAAAAACCACAGAAAATTTAAAATATTACAATTTAAAAGCAGTCGTACAATGGGCGGCCTTATCACTAAAAGCGATATCTTCCAGGCCACCTAGGGATGGAGACGATATACATCAGACACAGTTGGAGGCGTTAAAAAAGTGACTATTTAAACGAAATATTTCTATATACCTACTTTACCACATTTAATAGTGATATTTAAGCAGAGTATATGAACGCACCCTTAAATATTATTGCTCATTTTATTTACAGATTGTATAATATTATTAGTCAATGCAAAGTTTTGGAGCAAGCTGTTACACACTGTGTCGTTAGTAAAATTGCGAACGCTAACGAGAGGGTCTACACAGTTGATTAGACTTTTTGTCTTAGGTTATGATCTAACGATTGTGGGCTTCTCTTTGTTCTACATGTGATTCTGGTGTCCGCTGTTGGATGGGATAATTATTAAGGTCAAATTGTAAATGGCGTGGCCATTAGGATTTGTTATGACATTAATCTAAGGCTCTGATTTATTTCATGATGACTTGTTTGCCGACAGTAAAATCATGATGTTTGTTTTTTTTATTTAGTATTAGTAATTCATCATATAAAAATACGCAAAATCAAAGGTTTTTTTTAATTTCAATGGTCTTCCGAAACCACAAGATTATTAGATAGAAACCATAAGAGGATTTGCGCAATCAAAGATATTACCAAGGTAACAGTCATTTATTTCACTAAGGAGGTAGAGTGATAGGACGGGGTATGGGTCAACGTGCTACTGCGCGAGGGAGACGTCTGCAGGCCCCACTAAGATAAGATAATATGATTGTTACACTACATACATACATAATCACGACTATTATCCCCGAAGGATTGGTAAGAGACTAGGCAATGAAGACAGAAAAGCCTCGTTCACTTTTCACCAAATAGCGACTGCACGTACTCAGCGTGACATAGGTGGTGAGCCCAGAGAATATTAGGTATTTTCTAAATAAGTAATTCTAGTAGTAGACTCCATATTTTAATGATAACCGTTGCCGTGACAACCCGATAACATGACAATGTAAAAAGAAGGATAAGAGAGAATGAAATGAAGTTGAAGCAAAGAGGCCACATATATATAGTGGTAGTATTCTTTAACCGGTACGCGGTTAATTCTAGGTTCTAATTTGTTACACTAGGTACTTATAATTAAAGTATAGTACACCCTGTATGCTGTCCCACAGCTGGGCAAAGGCTTCCACCATTGCAATCAAGTCAACGCTACAATAGATGGGTGTTGGCTTAAACACCACGCTTGCCTAATACGGGTTGGTGATCACAAACCCGGGTTATGCATAAAAAAATCTGAAAACACACTTGTCCGACCTATGGGAATTGAACCCCGGACCTCCGGATATCGAGCCGTAGCGCTCAACCACTCGGCTACAGAGGCTCGACCCATATTAGGCGAGACTTAGAATTAATTATGTAAAAATCATCTTTTAGAATGAAGTTGTACCGAAGTGAAAAAAAACTATTAAAATTTTCTACCACCCCCCTTCCTTCCCTTGGGTGTCGTAAAAGGCGACTAAAGACTGCACATACATCCAACAGCATAGAGCGGTGATGGGCTTACCACCTGTCACGCTGAGCACATGTGCAGTCGCTACTTGGTGAAAAGTGGACTATGGTGGTAGAGGACTGCTTTTGCTGTCCTCATTGCCTAGTGTCTGGCTAACCCTTCGGGGATAATTAGTCGTGATAAAACGTAAGTACTTTAAAAAAAAATTTAAGTACAATAAAAAACATGTTTGACAACCCCTGTCCTAGAATATAATTATTATGTTTTGATAATCAGAGCCATTTGAAATAGTTGCATAATTTAAGTCATTGCTTTCTCTTCATATGACGACAGCATTAAATTGTATCACTGTCGTTAATCGTCGGTCTAATATTCTAATTATAGAAACATGATATGCATTGCAAACATTATTATCCGTTTGAAATGTACAGCCACCCCAAAATAATTAGAAATGATGATAAATATCTATTATTGAGTTTTTGCATTCACAATGCTATATAGATATAGGATAAAATGTTTACTAGAAAAAAAACAACCAGTCTCAGGAAGCTCGAACGAGATACAAACCCATGACCATTCATCCACCATCCCATTCGAGCTTCCTGAGACTGGTTGATTTTGTTCTAGTGAACATTTTATCCAATAATGATAAATGCTAACCATTTCTGTAGATAACAACATTTTTCGTAAGTAAACTTCCGATGGACTAGACAAGACGTGACAAACGCCCACATAACATCAAACATCTAACAAAATATGGGACTACATTTTGTTAGATGTTAGAAAACACAAAACAGTGTCGCAGGTAAGATTGCCAGATGTCCTTTATTTTAAGGGACGTCCTCATTTTCAGCCCTTATTTTAAAATAAAGATTAGAGGACGATACTTCGTCCTTCATTTGTATAAAAGTAAACGCATCAGTAGGTTTTTTTTTAATGTGACACGTCATAGTGACATCCTGCCTGATGGTAAGCAGCCGATGTAGTCCAAAATAATGAGAGCGCCCTCCACCGTGCAACAAGCACGGTAACAAGCGCACCCATTCATGATGGCCTGCATAAATGCCGTTTCACGCCCCGCTTAAAAGACCCGGGATTATAGGAACTGGGAAACACATGCGCCGGCAGAGAATTTCAAAGCCGAATGGTGTTACAGAGGAACGACTTGCCAAATTTTTTGGTACGAGTGCTGATATTCTGCACAGTATGATGGTGGTTCCTAAGACCAGCACCAGTATCCCGGACTACACAGTCCGGGATAGGAAAGGAGAGGGCAGGATAAGATCAAAAAGTTCTTCAGAACACTCTTCGTAGTAATTTCGGTAGAAGACACTGAGAGAAGCAATGTCCCTACGCAGCTGGAAGTCCTCAAGAGAGGCTGAAATCTCAGCATCTCCAATAATGCGTACCGCTCGCCTTTGCAGTCTATCAAGTGCATCGAGGAGGTATTTAGCGGAGCCGTCCCATAGATGGGAACAATACAGTTCCTTATATACGGTCGCGTAAAGCAGCAAAAAGTAATACAAAATATTTTGTAAAAAATAATAATTTTGTCTTTGTTTTATGATGCGTGTAATTACTTTTTTATTGTTTGATACCTTATTTTTGTTTCGTAATAAAATAAGGATTATTTTAAATAAATATCTCTACTGATACCTACTACAATAGAGCGTTTCATTGAAAATAACATCACGTCCTTTGATTCCGTCTTTAGTCCTATAATTTCTACTAACAAATTCTCTGCAATACAAAACGGGAGCTGGCAACCCTATCGCAGGAGACCCGGCTTAATTCATCGTGCACTGCTGTGTACTGTGACAATAATTCAGCAGCGCGCGCGCATCGTGCAACGAATTACGAATAGACAGAGTGAGCGTTTGGCACTGGCACCTTGTCTAGAGGGGTTGTTGTTTTTGGGTAGGTAATTGATATTTGGGAATAGTTTTCTATAATTACTTTGATATTATAAATCACATACGTCACGGATAAGCCCGGGGCCCTATAACCGGAGATCCAGGGTTGGAATCCCAAGTGTGTCGAAGTGTGTTTCGGACTTTTCGATGCATAGCTCGGGTTTGTGATTTGGCAAGCCGCATTTGGCAAGTGTGATGATGAAGCTAATGCCCGTCAATTGTAGAGAAGAATTGATTTCCAATTGCATTGCAAAATAATAAACAAAACGTATATTTTAAAATCTTTGTTTTATTCATAGAATAAATAAAATGATATCGTCCAAACTCTCACTGGTAAACATTACGACTACAAAAATTGGATGATAACATAGTAAATTTTCATTTAGTGATTTATCTCTTCTGAGTATTATGTGGTAACATTTTCAAATATTTTTGACTTACAAAACAATTTATCACAATAAGTTCTCTATTCAACGTGTTTACTTCAACTAATTTCAATAGCTGTACATTGATATAATAAAAGTAAATTTTTAATATGATGTCATTGAATCAAGTGCGAACGTTTTCAGATCTGATCCTACTTACACTCACTGAGAAAAATTATAAGTTAGTAAGTTTTTCTAGTCATACTGTAGATGACTTGAAATTCATCCATACAAGCGCGTTCATTACAAACGACGCTAGAGTAAATATTAAAGATACACTAACAGTAGTTGTGTGTCAGCTGATTCAGAAAATTGTTTGATGCATTAACTTACAGTCGTCAATGTTTTGGGCTCACTTTTTTCTATTCAAGCATTTATTAATTGTATTGAAAATTATCACACTTGATTCTATACCACCTTAGATAACAGTAACAACAATGACACACAAGAAAATAGTCCCGTTTCCACATTTGGATTTCACACCTTCTGCTTCACAAGTATTATTTTTAAACTAAACTTAATTGCCTTATTTTCTAAACATGGTAAACTCGATAGACATTTATCAACAAATAGAAGAATAAAACTAATTTCGAAGAAACTTCACAGATACTGAACGGTGATTTTGGTAATACTTAACAAGGAGTTGACGTGGAGACATCATCAGTTGAAGACGCGTTTAAGCAGTTTAGTGCTATCGCTCGCATCATGTCTGATATTCTAGGTTAGGTAGCTAGGTTCAGTGCTTAGTACTTGTAGGGTTGTCTGTAACCGGCGCCGGCGGAGGCTTGCGCGCGCGCATACTGCTGCGGTTGAGCAAATCCGGCACCGCCGCTGGCGTCACCGTATTTAGAGGGGTTGTACTGACCTGGAATTGAAACGAAAGAACATTTAATACAAATAATAAAATGTTGAATGAAGAAATAGTGACAATTTGGGTTGACGAGCAAGGAAGATGGTTAAGACTAACGTTGGTCGTTCATGGTGATGATGATGCTACAATTAAAGTTTACATTTTTTTAAACAATATGACCTATTTAATTTATTAAATGGTCAAAGTTTATTTCATAAAAGTATGAATTTATCATAATCTTCATAAAATTTCAAGATCATAACCAATTTGCCTCATTATTGAACACTATTCCAATAATGAGCTTTCAGTAAAAGTTAAAAGAAAACAATAAAAAAACAATGGACCACTTAATGAACGACTAACAATTACACAGAAAATGCTAATACAAACATAATTAAAGTAACGAGATGTCCTAGCTAAACTAAATCCTGGAAGTCTTAGTAAGGAATAATATTAAAAGCCATTATGTGCACGTAGTTCTAACGTAGCGTGTGAAAGGATATAATTATTTTAAAAAGTTGACCTCTGAGAGACCCTTCACTATAAGACCTATTGTTGAATCAACTGCCGCTATTATGTTCGTTTCATTCTCAAAACACCATGCATTATCTTCAGCAAATTACCTTTTAACGTCGCCGTAAGCTAAATTGAACCTTATTGCAATCTGTAGACGTATTCCTAACAATGTATGAGGAGTTTGGTCTTTGTCATCACAAGGTGCATTTTGCAAATTATTAAAGCGTCATTTTAAAATAAACACGATCTTATTGCCGTAGATTCGAAGGTAGGACAAAAAGTAAATAGCCCATTACTCAAGCGCTAGATTTAGAGTGAGAGGTCATTGTGAAACACCAGAAAGGTCAGAGCTACGTACCTACATGTTGTGGAGCAGGTGATTATTTGAGCATTATTTATTGTTTTTCAATGTAAGTAGCTATTACTAAAGTTTGATTAGTAATATCAAGGAAATTCCGCGCAACATCAACTTGTATTCAAAGCTTAGCTAAAAGCTCAGTTCAATATCTTGAAAAGTTATATTACAAAATTTCAAGTGGACATAGGAAATTAATGTTACACCCATAGATTAATAGATTCCCAGATAAAATTACTGCCCGCCTACTTTCATCAACATCCACAAATTTTGTAACTAAAATTTTGTAATGGTCCTTCGACTCATCGTGTAAGCATAAATTGTTTATCGATGATCAAGACAGGCACTTAATGTGTATTGGTAATTGAAAATACCTCAGCCTCGGATTCCTTTCCATTGGCTGGGAAGCCATGATATTTTGATATTAACCACCGTACATAGATTCCCTCGTTTAACTCTTACGGCTGAGGTGTGGGTCTGATTTGACTTGGGTTTTGAAATTTGATGCCTACACGACGTGAATCTGCGTTGCGCAACCGTGGGATAGTCGACAGTTATTTAGAGAGCATTGTTGCTGTTTGTTTCAACGAAATATCATACATTGTCAATGGAATTGGTCTCTTAGTCTGTTAGTGTCACAACAGAAGATTTGAAATCTGGGCAAATGGGTTAGTAAGTAACCGGCACTACTTTTAACGTAAATTGAATTGTATTGTATCTAAATTATGGTGTGTAAAATTATAAGCTTTATGTATTGTGGTGCAAACTGCGAATCATTTGCATACCACTGATGGAAAATAGAAAATAATTGTGTATTCGATACGTGGGTCTTTAAGATTATTCGTCATCCAGTATCGAAGGTATTTGGAGCTAGATATTTTGAGAGACTCAGACACTTTGTATTGTTATTCTATCAATAGCTACCACTTGCGGGTTCGCCTGCGTTAAAATTTAATTTGACGTAATTCTACAAAGGAGTGTAACAGTTTTGGTAAAACTCGTACCGTGTGATTAAAGTATATACTTCTATCATATAGCTATAATAATATTAGCCGGTTTTTTGTGTGCCTATTGTTTTTATAAATAATTACGCTTTATGGTTCGCTATTACTTTTAAGAGCTGTGTAGTGGCGACTCAATAATATACACCTCATCGCTACTCCTAAGTGTCGAAGAGCTCTGCCTCATTGAGACGCCATAGCGACGTCGCCGGCTACGTATCCAAGCGGTTAATATTGAAATGTATAGTATCTAACTCACTTGGCAATGGTTCGGCAATGCCTTCAATTTGGAAGGTACTTACCATACATTCTGCTTGGATACGTAGCCAGCGACGTCGCCAAGGCGCCTTAATGAGGCAGAGCTCTACGGTCTGAAAACTGCTCATGCATCCAATAGCAAAGCGTTTGGCTCACCACCAATCACGCAATGTACATGCTGTTAATTGGTAAAACGTGGTCTATGGTAGTGCTAACTGCTTCTACGGTCCTCATTGCCTAGTCTCTGACTAACCCTTCGGGGATAGTAGTCGTAAGGGTAGGTCACATATTATCAACTGCAAATATTTTGACAAAACATCTAATTATATCAAAGAAATAAGGAAGGCCCTAGCATTTAAAAACAGTTCGGGCTTTTTTTCGTTTTTACTTTTCCTTACAAAAAATCCTCTGGTCAAATTAAAAAAAGGCTCCTTTGAATGAAACTACGGACACGTGTAAGCGGTGTCTACGCATTGCGGCCTCTCTGTTTCGGCTCCTTTGTAAATTTAAAATACTAAACGTGCGTAAGGGGGGGGGAAAACGTCTTTTGGCGTTTTTCTTGAAAACTAGCATATAAAAATTTAAGGTTTTTTCATAAAAATAGTTTATTTATGTTGTTGAATTTATCCTCAAAATATTTTCGGTTGATAAAATGTGTCCTTATATAATATATAAATTCCGATTGTACTCACCATCATCATTGATGCCAGCGGCTTCATCAGCGGCGTTCTGCTCCAAAGCCTTCAGGATGGCCTCGGGGGTTGGGGGAGCGGTGGGGAGGTGGGCACCCTGGGGCTGGAAGCCACCCTGTCCAGCCGCGTAGCTGATAGAGTAGATCTGGCCGTCGTCACCGGTGTATTGGAAACCACCCTGAGCCTCAATGCCGTCAGCCTGGAATTTAGCAAGGTTTGGTTTGAGGAAATTGTTTCATTCATCTTAATTAGTTGCTGCCCTCTCCCGTATCTTATTTGGGGATAGCGCAGCCTTAATTAATTAATCATGTCGTTCTTTATAAAATAACAGCTGTTGTTATAGAAGAGCATATTATTATGTAAGGGTTTGGGGTTTAAAGTAACCTACATTAAAAAAAGAGATACATCTCTTTTTGAAATGTAGGTTACTTTTACATTGATGTTCATGACATAACTAAAAAAATATATATTGGGCTTTAACAGCGCGGTTTATAACCAAGTATAGTTACGAAAAATATATGTCAAATTTTGTTTCCTTTTTCCTTTCACACAGCATCGATTCTCATTTTGCTTAAATTGGTATCTTTAGTTATCTGACTCTCATAGTTGCCTAATTCAGATTACTTCAAATATTAATTAAATAGGTATCCACGGTTATCAGACATTCACTAATTTCCTAATTTAGATATGCAAAATGAAACATATTAACCTTTCTATGTGAAACATTAATCAGCTGATGGCAATGTCAGACAATATTATATCTCAATCTAATGATACGTTGGATGAATATTAAGTTTGTAACCTTTAAGGCTGAGCTGAAATGACTAATCATAAATTAAATAATTTCTAGATGATCTAAAGCAATTTTTCTTGTGATAAGTGCGATACGAGAATAGATAGATAGAGAGCGTTTAATGCGTCATGTGGTACACTAAAAGATCTTAAAGTTACAAATGTATGAAACCAAAACGTGGGGCACTGCAAAAATGAGGTAATAATTGGATACGTTGCAAGGCATATAAAGCTTTTTTTATATATTATACTTCGGGTAAGCGCTTGGCCTTCATCTCACCTGATGGTGACGATAAGGCCGAAGGCGGAAGCGCGCTTTACCCGGAATCCTCAACCACTAAGGAACTGGCTATCTTATATCTAAACTGTTGGAACACAACAATGCTATAAACAACGTTGTTATGGGAACAGACTTAGATAAGATTGTGGTAGTTTGCCAGGCGGACTTAACAGCCCTACCATCAACCAAACGAAGCTGTTGGTTCAATTGTCTTTATGTCAAACATTGGGACGTTTAACCCTATCTTCACATAATATGTTTTTATTAACTTAGCAGTAGGACTGATGATGATAACGAAGATATTTCAAAGTAAGGTTATTATTAAATATCACTAAAGTTATTATATAACACACTGTAGAACGACTCGAGGGTTATTTAATACCAATTATGAGCTGAAACTGCCCCACTGACATTGAAACTGAACTTTAGCATCTGTACTAGCGCAATTAACAAGCTGTCAGACTGTTATAAGCTCTGTTAGCTCATTTTGCAATTCATCACAGTATTTACGTAAGGCTATGTAGTATTTATAATAAGCTTTGATAGGTCCTAACGCTAGGCATCACGTTAGTATTATATTTACATTACGACACATTAATTGTATATTTTTTAGTAATTTATTGGGTGTATTGTATAATGTCGAATTGTTGTAGATTAAAATGATTACCAATCTTGTTAGGTTACTATATTTGTTAATATATTTTAATAAATTTGTAATTATGTTGCTGTCTGAAACTTTAAAGTACTGTAAAAAATACTAATAAGTGTAGTAAGTATATATGCATTAAGGGGCAGCACTTTGACTTCTTCACACCTGATGGTAGTAACCGAGTACAATTCGATTTTATCCACCGCTGGGAGTTGAAGCAGGGAATCTAAGATTCACCACAACCACTAGTCCATAGAGTTGTTTAAATTATTTGCATTCAAGAGATGGTCGTACATAACCGACAAGGCCTTAGAGTAAGCTAACCTTTTGCGTGGTCAATGCCCTTTGGAAGGTGTGTGCGGACTACAACCCAGATCTAATAGGTCATCTAGATGCTGTGAAGCTGTTTGTTGTCATTTGCGTTCTATAGATGGCGTTAGCGCAATAATGTTTTATGAGCTCTGGCTGCCTATTGACATAAGTAATAGAATAATTTATGTTTAGTAAATAACGAGCTTATGTAATTTAGGACCGTAACTTTTTTTGTGTGACCGTGTCCCGTAGCGGTGAAAGAATACTATACCACCCCCTCATTTTTTTTGGGTGTCGTAGAAGGCGACTAACGGACTAAAGACTGCACATACTTCCAACAGCATAGAGCGGCGATGGGCTCACCACCTGTCACGCTGAGGACATGGAGCAGTCGTTATTTGGTGAAAACTAGACTATGGTAGTGGACTGCTTTTGCTGTCCCCATTGCCTAGTCTCTGACTAACCCTTCGGGGATAATAGTCGTGATTATGCATGTATATAACTTTTTTTTACCATTCTGTAAATACTATTCAATTAGTTTATTTCACATCGACTAAGTGACAATTCGGACACTTTAAATTTGGACACAGTGTCCGAATTGACACTTTTTAATTTTATTATTATTTCACTGACGAATTGGACACTCTTAAATTATTGGAGCTGTTCAGTACAGTCAGATTAAAAAGCTTCAAAATATAATGTTGTTTACTATAGTAAATTATCTTAAAATTAATGTAAAGAAATCTATAGATGTTTTTTATCTGACTGTACAAAGCAGCTATTTTTATTGGTGTCCGAATCGTCAGTAAAAATAAAATAAAATTAAAAAGTGTCAATTCGGACACTGTGTCCGAATTTAAAGTGTCCGAATTGTCACTTAGTCTTTACATCAATTGTAGATAACCCTAAAACTGTTAAAAAATGCTAACAGATTTTAACTAATTAAAAAAGCTTCATGATATTCTTAACTCAAAAATCTATATTAAGTTAAACATAGTATAGTAGTACTATAGTAGTACTAGTAAACGTTAATGTATGTTCTTCCATAACAACTGGTAAACATAATTTTTGGGACAGAGATAGTCGAAGGTCGCAGGAGTGCCAAAAGCTAGTTTTTTTATCCTGGTCAAAATAATCGTAGACAAGATTACCTAACGACTTTTGTCACAAACCATTGTAAGCAAAGCCGCGGGCAGATGTTCTTTAATATAAGATTATGTCGTGACTTGCCTATAACAGTTATGATACTGTACGCAAACGATGCTTGAAACGATTTGTTGTGAATTGTTTGCTACGCATTGAAACAACTAAAGTTTATAAAACAAACATAATTTTGCAATATAATAGGTAATCCAATTTGTAAAATTACAATGTTATCGTCACGGATTCAAGTTCATTTTGTTCTTAAAGTTTTTTTTTTGTAATGCGGTCATTATTTATAAGAGAATGTACATTGTATACCAGTGATGACTATTTACAACGAGAGGCAAGGTCACTGAGATTGAGATAGGCAAAAAAGTTTAAAAACATATTTTATTTTTTTTTTATTTAAAAAAAATATTTCCAAAATATTTAAAAAATCTTTAATCGCTGTTGTTCTTTAAACCTTGAAACAAAATCATTTTCTCTTTAAACTTATTTCATTATGTGACAAATGATACATAAATGTTTTTAGAATTGCTTTCACCTAAGTTTTTTGAGATAAATTTGGTTAGTTGGTCAAGGATCATAAGACCGCCGGCGGTCGCGAGACAATTGGTTTTCAATTGTGTCTTGTTTTACGATCCTCAAGGGGTTAGCATCACATGAACGATCCCTACACATTGAACATAGTGGGCTACATCATATTCTCCCTATAATTTATTTATTCTTAGACGACCTCCTTGGTCGAGTGGTTTGTACACCGGTTTTCACGGTGTCGCCATCTCCGAGGTCCCGGGTTCGATCCCCGGTCGGGTCAATTTAGAAATTATTGTTTTTCTAAATTGTCTCGGGTCTGGGTGTTTTCTATGTATAATAAGTATGTTTTTAAATATTTTAAGTATGTTTATCCGTTGTCTAGTAACCATTTAAAGAGTTTCTTCGAAGCTTCTCTTGGGCTAGATAATTGGTGTGATTGTAGGAAAGTTTAATTTTATTTAATTGTTGTGGGAATGGTGATCTCAGGTTTTTACTTATAGGATGATACTTCGTCACTTTTTAAATATTGCAGTTACTTGCGTAATTTCAATCAAGATTTCAACTCTCCTATATTGTTTGTAATAGAGTTCCCACAGTAACATAGCGTGACCTATGAAATACTTATCACTTGATATTTGTCACTGTTTCCGATCGCGAGTAGAGCCATCAGTTCCGACGTCAGGCGACGATAAAATCATTATTCACGTTTACTTTCCGCATTACTTTAGTACTATTTCGCATTTTAGACGTCCTAAGATATTGCGTTTTGCAATACTAAATGTAATTGCCAATTTAGTTAGTTCACTTGTACATACAAAACACAACACATATTCAGGATCAACACTTCGATATTAGTTAGGCAAGTTCCTGTTTACCTATTTTGGCAGATCCAATTAAAAAGTTTGATGTTCACAACAATGGGTTTTTGGAAACATTTGTCTATCAGGATCAACGGCCAACACATAGCAATATAACAAAACAACAATGTTAGCGGCATTGTTGTGTTTCGACAGTTAAGGGTAGTCGGATGACCTTTACATCGTTACCAAAATTGTTAGGTTCGGCGAGAAACTTACAGATTTCTCAAACCTAGAAAGTTTCTGGCGGAGGAATATATCTCGCAAGCGAGTTGATGTGCTTTATTACCACTTGGTTCGTGACCACAAATCCAGGTCAAAACCAAAAAAATCCGAAAATACATTGTCCGTCCATGCAATTAAAAGCTGGCTATTATTCGGTCGAGCGCTAAGTCACTCTTCGGAAGGGGAAGAAAAAATAAATCAATATTAAAAAATTAAGAACTGACCTCATGACCCTGCTCCTCAGCCTTGATGCCGTTCTCCGTCTCGTAGTTGTATCTGAACGAGTCCTCCTTCACGTCCGAATCCAGGGAGAGGATCCTGGCGGTCTTTTCGTACTGGGCTTGAGGACGGCTGGACTGCTCAGGGTAGGCTGCGTAGCCACCAGCGGCCGCGGCGATGCCGAGGAAAGCGGAAATCAGCACCTGAACATAATTTATCATTTTATATGGTTCAGCATCAAGCCGCATTGAGCCAGCGTGGTGGGTTATGGGCCCAACCTACCCATCTAATGTTGTCCATGTGGGAAGGCCTATGCCCAGCAGTGGGACGCTTATAGGATGATTTTTTTATGAAAGAAGGAGGTAAACGAGCAGGCGGGTAACCTGATGGAGAGTAATCACCGCAGCCAATACCCGCAAAACCAGAGAAATCGCAGACGCATTGCCGGCCTTTAAGAAAGGAATAGGTTTAAGGAAGGAATAGGAATTGTGAGGGGGTGGGGGGTGAAGGGCCTTTGGAACCCTCACTGGCACGAAACACAACAGCACAAAATGCCATTATTTCATGCCGATGATATGATTTATAATCATCATCATCAGTCTATAAACGTCCCAATGTAGGCACAGGGGTTAGCTTACCCGGGCGGAGTCGTCAGAAGTGGAGGGTTCCGGGTGAAATAAGCTTTCGTCTTCTGTCAATCACTTAACATCAGGTAAGATGAAGGCCGAGATGACTTTGTTTGTACCCGTAATTAAATAAAAAAATACAGTCCTTCCCACATGAACAAACAGGTTTATGCTTCATTCGCCCCACTGAGATTCGTCCCACGTAAAAAAATCCTGGTTCGTCCCAAACAATATGCTTCTTTTGGCCCAAAATATTTTTTTAATTATTTCACTCTCGCTTTGTCCTAACTATTTTATATTCCTTTTACGACTCATATTGTTTTTGACTTTACTTTTAATTATCTACATGTAATTTGGGATAAAGCAAAACTTCTAGGGTGATATGGGATAAACAAAGAATTTTTTGGAATGTGGGACAAAACTTCGGGACGAACGAAGCATAAATAGAACAACAGCAGATGCCTGTGCACGTGCCACGTGGGGAGATTGAGCCAAACCTACCATCAGGATGGGCCAGGGCCCAAAGCGTGTTGGTGACAACAACCGGAACTACGTGCCTTTCGAAGCACGAAGGAGCTCAAGATGTTTTTAATTTTCAACGTCAGGTGCAAAATAACCTACATCTCACAGAGGTTCCCAAACATTAAAACCAATACTGCCATTGTCTCACCCACGCCAGGCCTATTGTTCTTAAATTATGCAAATTATAGTTTGCAGCGCACCGGTACTCTTACCCGATTGGAACGAAAATGTTAGTCATGCGTTTGATCTTGCCGGTTGAGAATATATTTAAACAATTCTTTAAACAATCAAAATTACTTTACTATATATATTTTTATTTTGAAATACATTGTAGGTTATTATTAGCCTTAGAAAAAAATATATTGATACGCTCTTTTGTAAGACAATTTATGCACTTAAACTCAAAAAGAAAAATAGCTTTCTAATAGATAATAATTTAAAACAAAAAATTGCTTACTAATAGTAAAATTTAAGGTCACCATTACAAGTTACAAATAGCCTTAACGCCCATCTAATTACAAAAGCGGCGTTGATCTCAAAAATCGATATGATACATCTCTTACGCAACGATCCAGCCCGATCTACAGATAGGATATATGTACAAAAAAAACAATCTCACCAGTTTCATCATTGTGTATGTGTTGTGTTTGGGTCGAAGTTGAAACTGCGAATGAATGTACCGACCGTCCCCCCGTTTATATATACCTCGCATAGAGCTACATTACAAAATTCATTCTAGTTTGAACGAACCTTCTTTTCCCAATAAATATGTGAAGATCAGGCTTAGATTTGTTGCGTCACGCCTTTTTTATTTGGGTGACATTATTTCTTTACGGCGTATTATGTCTTTCTCCGCATTGTGGTGTCCGAGACATTTGTCGTTTAATGTTCAATTGTTTAATGAGATACACATCTTGAATGTTTTGTAGTGATATTAACTTACGCCATTATTTCTGTTCGATCTAAGTAGTTGGGAAGTTGATAGTCTTATCTGAAAATCTTACTGAAGTTTTAGAAATTATTGATTAGTTCATTTATCATTGGGCTTAGCAAAATTAGCTATAAGACTATTTTTTCTGCATCTTAAAATTGTATATCCACACATTTATTTTTAATTTAATAATATCATTATTATAGAGTAATAACAAACAGGATGTAAACATTAAGAAGTAATATTTTTTTGAAAAAAAGGTAAGTCGTACATAAACAGCTAAGGTCTTCGATGTTCTTTGTGATTCGGAAGGCTTTACAAAACACTCTGCTTACTTTTATTACAAATATTATGACCATTTCATTAGTAACCGTGTCCGGTAGCGGTAAAAGAATACTACCACCCCCTCTCTTCCCTTGGGTGTCGTAAAAGACGACTAAGGGACTAAAGACTGCACATACATCAAACAGCATAGAGCGACGACGGGCTCACCACCTGTCACGCTGAGCACATGTGCAGTCGCTATTTTTGGAAAAGTGGACTATGGTAGAAGACTGCTTATGCGGTCCTCATTGTCTAGTCTCTGAGTAACCCTCCGGGATGATAGTCGGGATAGTAGTCCAAAAAAACTCTTATGCTATAGATTTGAATTTCCACCTTCTGGTATTAGGTATTTCCACCTTCTGGTATTGGTCGTAATTACTTTTAACACCGATTGTTTCATCCTTTTTCAAAGATTAGTTGCTATAAATTAAGATATAAAAATAAAATATAAATATAAATTTTTATCTTTGTTGATTGTTAAATAATGTTGCCACAGTTAAAAAATGACGTCCTGAATGGGCGGTAGGTTAAAAAGATTTGGACGATTCAAAGTACCTACTTATTAATTGAGTTTATTGGATAAATATATTTTTACTTTGACTTTGACTTTGTTAAGTAATATGTTGAAACATTTTGTTCTTGAATAAATTATTATTATTATTATTAATTTATAGACAACAAACACATAATACTTATACAATTGAGACAATTACCGAAGTGACAACTTTTATCTAAACGACTTTATCTAAGCCTAATATATAGCAGCGATTTGCTCTGACAATTCGAACAAAATGATTTGTTCCGATCTCCGCTCACCGATGGTATTACGCCGATAGGTAGATATGTAATTAGAGACCTTTAAGCCCTATATTCCTTGAACTTAGAAGTCTAACCTTTGGATGAAACGTTGGACAAGCAGGTGCTCGATGATCGTAAAGAAGGTTCCGTATTGACTCAAGTTTTAAGGAGCTTTTATCATTAAATTAAAGCGATCGAATGGTTGACAAATAAAAGGAAGACCATGAATTTTAACATTTTTAATAAGTACAAAATTAATCATTTTATCAAATGCTTAAAATGAGTGCCTTCCTGTTATTCAATAGGAAGGGACTCGTTCTAAGAATTTGATAAAATGATTAACTTTGTATTCACAAAGTCGCACTCTTTTGATTATTTTGCTCCCTGTCGATTTTTTGATCTTGTTTATGGTGGATATTTAGAATAATACGTAATAGTGCATGAATATGCACTTACATTTTAATTGGGAAATGATGCGTACTTCTCATGTGGGTATATTTTAATAGGTAGGTACATAAGATAATGTCAGTTGTATGTCCTTACAGCAATGTCAGCTTTTCATTTTTCTGAACAAAATTTCACATCAAATGTTAAAATTCATGGTCTTCCTTTTTTATAATCCTTATGATGAAGCCTTTTGATCGGTTTGATAAAGCTACAGGTTGATTATTTTTCTCATGTAACGGGTTCGATTCCCGGTTCAACCATGTAATTATTTAAATATCTATGAATGCAGTTTAAATTGTTTTTCTAATTTAAATAATGTTTTCTTTCAGTGAAATGTTCCATTATACAATATTCAAGGTACTTTCCCTTCATGTGGCATATCCGTGGGACGCCCTGTAAATAACTAATTACGACTATTATCCCCGAAGGGTTAGTCAGAGACTAGGCAATGAGGACTGCAAAAGCTGTCCGCTACCATAGTTCACTTTTCACCAAATAGCGACTGCACATGTGCTCAGCATGGCAGGTGGTGAGCCCATCGCCGCTTAATGCTTATGGATTTATGTGCAGTCTTTAGTCCGTTAGACACCCAAGGGAAGAGAGGAGGTGGTAGTCGTATTTTACCGCATCGCGACACAGTTAAATGAAAGGAGATCATCATCATCATCATCATCATCATCATCATCATCATCATCATCATCATCATCATCAGCCTATTAACGTCCCACTGCTGGGCACAGGCCTCCCACGTGGACAATAGCACGTGGGGATATTGGGCCATAACCCACCACGCTGGCCCAATGCGGGTTGGTGGGTTTTAACGACTGTCATCTTACGACAACAACCGGGACCAACGGCTTAACGTGCCTTCCGAAGCACGGAGGAGCTCGAGATGTTTTTAATTTGGTCACCCATCCAGCGACCCGGCATTGCGAAAGTGGCTTAGCAAGCAAGATCGCAAGCCGAATGCGCTAGCCGCTGCGCCATTGAGCTCCTCACGAAAGGAGATAAATCATTATATATTATAAAGTAAAGTCGCCGCTTTCCTCTGTCTGTGGCACCGTTAACTGAGGATGGTTTTTGTTGATATTTTGTAGATATATTTTTTTAAATGGCTGAACTATGACGGTCTTTTTAAGTTAGCGTGGACGAAGGCGCGGGCGGGACGCTAGTATATTATATAATTAAATACTACTTTACTTATTTCAATGAAACGCCTTGGTGGACGAGTGGCCGGTGGATCGGCTCGATGTCCGTAGGTCCCGGGTTCAATTCCCGCATGGCAAGCGTGGTGATTAAGCCAACACCCATCTATTGTAGCGATGGCTTGATTGCAATGGTGGAGGCCTTTGCCCAGCTGTGGGACAGTATACAGGGTGTACTTTTTATATTACCGCCGACTATAGTCGTCGACGCCTGTGTTTGCTCTATTTCTCTTTCATTCAAGTTCTCGCACTTCCATACCGTATACTTACTTCACATTTATCCATCACCATTCATTCCTTAACGATGGGTGTTCCTACTTTTTGCTAAGCCCAATGCTAACTACTTTTTCCTTCTATTTTTATGTTTTCTTACATCTAGGTACAGTCACGAGTATCAATATGTACGCACTTTGACTTTAATTTCATTGTATTAAGTTTCATTGTATTGTATTAAGTTACAGTTGTTTACTTATTTTTGCTCGTGACTGTACAAAGAAGAATTGAATTGTTTCCTTAAAATTTAATTATAAAACATTTTCACTTTTTCTTTCTTATTTCTACTACATTTTCATATAAGGATAAACTAATACATTATATTTGAAATTAAACACTTTTTCACGGACCAACCCGCGCTCAATTCAACATACTACATAGTTTTTTATATTATCCTGACGTTTCGAACCCTTTACAGGGTCCGTGGTCACATGGTGGACAGCGGGTGAAAGGCAGAGAATTCCAAAGCCGAATAGTCTTACAGAGGAACGACTTGCCAAATTTTTTGGTACGAGTACTGATAGTCTGCACAGTATGATGTTGGTTCCTAAGACCAGCACGTGTAGTCTGGGACAGGAAAGGAATAAGGAAGTCCGGGTATGTATGTGTAGGTACTTATAAATAATATTGTTCAATGTACTTACCCTGTAATAAAAATGTTGATGTACCTTGTAATAAAAAAAAATAAACAGTACTGTTGCAAATTAATGGACAGGAAAGGTTTTTTTTCTTGAGCATGATTCGACCTGCAAATTTTTAAATTTCGGACTTAGAATTATCAGTAAACTGTTAAATAGTGCCACTTATTTAGTGTCATTAACGGAATACAAGCAGAAGTTCAAACCTCATCCGTGAAAAAAACGAAGCACTTAGAAATTGTTATAATCTAACGGCCTGCTAGTCACTTCGTCAGCGTGAACACCGCACACAGCATGTACAGTAATGGTTTCGTTTACATTATTAAAATTAAATTTTTTTTCAGATAAAAATAGCATTAATTACCAATAGTGCCTGTGGATTTTACAAACATTTCCTTTCAAACAAACCTTGTCCTGAAAATTACAATTACAAAAAAAGAATACGCCAAATCGGTCGAGCCGTTCCCAAGTAATGCGCTTCCATAATTAAATTCGGCTATTGAGTTCAACTTATAAAGAATCTCTTCTCTTTTGACAAAAAGAAAAAGACGAAAAAAAAGTATGAAAAGAAAACAAATTATTCTAAATCCCTTTCGTAGTTGTCAGACTGCCTAAAAAAATAATGTATGCTTCGATTGCGGTACCCAAAAATTAAAACAAAGAATGTGACCTTTAACAAAGTGATGATAAGCAGACTATTAGACCGCGGGTACCCCTACATTTTGGTTCGGAGGTCAACTTATTGTTCATTTTTTTACGACGGGGAAGTGCCTGACCTTCATCTTACTTGATGGTAAGTGACTATAAGGGCGACGATGAAAGCACTTTACTCAAAGGGCCTAGGCAAACGGCACAAACGCTTGTAGAATATAATGAGTGCGTCATTTAGCGAACTTTGAAATGGTTCAAACTTAAAACCGCCTCTGTGGTCTAGCAGCTAAGCCACCGGTCTTAGACCCAGATAATATAAGAAATTTCTTTGTTAGAAATACAGTAAATTAGGAACAATCATATACCTACTGGACTGAAATTTTTCAACCAACCCACTCGCAATTGTTTGACATATTAAATTAGAAATAAAATACTTTTCATCCATTAGCCGGCCCGGTGAAGGTCGTTGTATATTCGGATCCTCTACTATCAAGGGTTGCTGGAATCCTCAACCACTGACAGCTAACAAACCTATAATAATAATTAAAGTCCCTAAATTCATAATTAATTTCCCTGGAAAAAAGGCCGTTTCTTGCTGTGGGATGCGACGTGTGTTATCACATTCACAGATACCACGGTCGGCTACCGGCAACGCTTGTTATGGCGGTAGACAAAATTATATGTTAATAACTTCTTAATATTAACCTTTATTTTAGACTAGATCTCGCGGTTTGACCCACGTGGTTCCCGTTCCCGTGGGCATATCGGGATAAAAAGTATCCTATGTGTTAATCCAGGTTATAAACTTTCTGTATGCCGAATTTCATCTAAATCCATTCAGTAGTTTTAACGTGAAAGAGTAACAAACATCCATCCATACTTACAAACTTTCGCGTTTATAATATTAGTAGGAAGTAGGATGGTAGGATACAATTATTGTATTGATGATTATTATGATGATGATTGTACCTATTGATATTCTAACAGTCGGTCAATCTTCTCCATCTTTGAGGTCTTTGAGGTCATGTAAATGAAAAGAATAACCGTGTAGCGTAGCGGTGAAAGAATACTACTACCCCCTCTCTTCCCTTGGGTGTCGTAAAAGGCGACTAACGGACTAAATACTGCACATACATCCAACAGCAAAGAGCGGCGATGGGCGCACCACCTGTCACGCTTAGCTCATGTGCAGTCGCTATTTGGTGAAAAGTGGACTATGGCAGAGGACTTTTGCGGTCCTTATTGCCTAGTCTCTGACTAACCCTTCGGGATAATAGTCGTGATTATATATAAAAGAAGAAGATTTCAAAAAATATCTGGTCACTATTTAGTTGTCTACTTGGCTAATTGGTATGCTAATTTTTAAACTTGGAAGTTTTTCGAAATTTTCTACATCCAAACTTACAATCCTTAACTTTGTATCAAAATTAGTGGATATTGCTACAAGTTTGCGCATGAAATCTCAGCGAACGCAACAGATTGACATCTATTGAACCGTCCGGAATGAGCTTCTGTGACCGTTTCATAACATGCGACAAGAATATTATGTTACAATCGGGGGGCTACCATAAAACGTAAGTCCGAAGTTTCGGACTTACAAGATTGAAGCCTTAATGTTTTTTAAGTCCCTGGAGCAGTTGGATGTAGGACCCTCTTCAAAAAAGAAAAAAATGGACAAAGTTTTACAAGGTTTATTCCCTATTTAAATCTCACGGAAAGGTCCAATGAATTGCTCACTATCCGCTTGAATTGGACTCAAAAGAGTTAGCTTCGTTTATACGCGACATCAGATGGTGCGCGGTGTGCAGAGGCGGAAGTAAGGCCGCGTAAACGGAGATCGTGCAAACCAGGAACCGGAACCCACGGGAGTAGACTGGGCGCAGGCACTTGGGGTTAATAACTACCTAGATAAATAAAAGAGCATCAACACTGTATGACATTATGAGGGTCTGGAGCAGCAGAAAGCGATTCCTGCTACGAAATGTATTCTGTGCCTTTGTCGTGCCGTTTCTCGTCGTGACGTTTAACCTTAGTATTTAGGCGTGAAAGCAAATAATCGCACATTTTATTCCCTTAGTTCGATTATATAGTCCTCCTCATCGATTTCAACGATGGCTACCCTGACTTTAATAATAATTATTTTAATTAAACTAAATTTATCTAAGGGAAGTGAGCTCTAATGAGGCTCGCTAGACCGAACTTTGTCTTAAAGACTCTGTCGCAAGAAATACAATAGAGTTGCCCTTGTGAATTAAATGTATAAGTATGTATAGGAGGGATTGGGTCTCCCTTTTCGGATTTGGCGTTTTAGGTCAAGTGAGTTATGACGATTTTTCTAAAAAGTTTTTATATTTTTAAAGATAGAGCACCATGAAGACCTATTAGAAGCGAGCTCTTTCCAACCTGTAGAGTCAATAGCGCAGGCGTTTAGGTGTCTTTATAACGCAGACGCTGACCGCCGTGTTTCCGTGTACCCTCTGCGATCTCAGAATAAAAGACAACTTTGGGTAACCGGCGGTCATCCATGCGAAAGACGTGTCCACATCACCCGAGCTGATGCTGCATGATAAGAGCTTCCATGCCATAAATTCCGGAGCGACGCAGAACCTCAGTATTTGACACAATGACATGGTCCTGCCATTTGATATTAGGGATGGATCTGAGACATCTAAGGTGATATGTGTTGAGTTCCTAATGTCTTTTCTGTAAAGGCACCAGCTCGATTATACTATACTAATGTAAAACCACATACGAATATACACAGGCTTTAGCTTTTCTTAATCGGTTATTCTGTAACATTTTATTGACACAGTTGTGTGGTGGCGACTCATTAAAATAATACAATCAACCCATCTCTTCGCTAATGCGTCGTAAATAGCGACTGACGGACTAAACACTTCACGTATTATATACACACATACATCCATATAATCACGACTATTAGGTATCCCCAAAGGGTTAGTCAGAGACTAGGCAATGAGGACCGCAAAAGCAGTTCGCAGCCATAGTCCACTTTTCACCAAATAGCGGCTGAACATGTCCTCAGCGTGACAGGTGGTGAACCCCTCGCCGCTCTATGCTATTGGATGTATGTGCAGTCTTTAGTCCGTTAGTTACGCTTAATAGAGCGGGTCAATATTTCACGCCGGCCCACCGCTTACAACTGTATAAAGCACAGGCACAGATTAAAGAAGAGTTACCAGATACTTCACTCAGTAGAAAATTACCTATACCCATACCTACTGCTTTGTTAGCCTACTAATATTTAACATACCGCGCGATCCCACAGCAATCGTAGGGCTACCTCTTCGATAAAATTAAATTAACATAATAACTATTTGTGTCTATTTTACTGAGAACTGTGAATATGTTCTGACTATAGGTGGTAGTTTAAAATTGTATCGTTTTTAAAATATTTTTTTTTATAAATTGTTGCTGACATCATCATCAAAAGTAAATAGAGGTCAGAGTGTAGGTAAAATAAAAAACTACTACTGCACAACAGACCCATCTACTGCACATAAGGCACCAGACCCCAGATACAAATGAATGGAACAATTAAAATTGAACAACGTGCATGCGCTTTGCTTGCGAAAACCGCACTGAATTTCGTCCGCAAACGGCCCTAGACCGCTCGGCCGGGCGGTAGGTAATTATAGCGCGCAAGTATATAGAGTGACAGAGGCCTGGCACAGGTCAGGCCGCAATGGAATACTGCTCCCATCTTTGGGCTGGAGCACCCCAATACCAACTCCTTCCTTTTGACCGCATTCAACGCAGAGCTGCTCGAATTGTCGACGACGTGGTTATTTCAAGTCGGCTCAATCCACTGGCTCTTCGGAGAGATGTTGCGTCTCTCTGTATATTGTACCGCATATATCATGGGGAGTGTTCTGAGGAATTGTTCGGCTTGATTCCTGCCGCTGATTTCCTATACCGCACTACACGCAATCGACTGTCATGCATCCACATCACCTTGATGGATGATGGTCTACTACTGTGCGTTTTTCACGAAATTTCTTGCCTCGAACTACAGTGTTGTGCCAGCTCTCCGCAGCGGTATTTCCGGACCGTTATACCTTAGGGATCTTCAAGAAACGAGCCTATTCCTTCCCTAAAGGCCGGCAACGCGCCTGCGATTCCTCTGGTTTTGCGGGTGTCCATGGGCGGCGGTGATTACTTTCCATCAGGTGACTCGCTTGCTCGTTTGCCTCCTTCTGTTACAAAAAAAAAACACCCAAGGGAAGAGAGCGGGTGTTAGTATTCTTTCACCGCTACGGGACACGGTTACATTTTATATCCAACAGAAAAGAGATCTGATGAGCTCACCACCTGTCGCGCTGAGTACAGTTAAATTTGGTGAAACGTGAACGATTGCAGATTTCCTCTTTTAAAAAGTAGGGAAAGGCTCACGATAGCTTTCTAAGTGGATAGATGTGCTTTTGACGGATGTGTGTCAGGATTACAGCAAATCGAAAAGCTGTGGTATCTGCTCCTTTGGTAATCGGGCGTGATGTATGTAGTTATCAGTATTACGAACATACACTCGTAAGTATGCTTTTTTAGTGCGACAAGTTCGGGCGCGACCTTATGGGCCAGAACAGACATGCTACTTTTAGCAACGGCGATCGGCGATTTAGATGCTTTTTAGAAGCTGAATGCAGCGACTGAATCGCTAAACGCGCGATTCCGATACTGCCATCAAACACACAGAGTCGCCAAAACGCGATGCGTTTCGCAAAATTGCCGATCGCCGATCGATGCTAAAAGTATCATACGATGCAGTGGTTCTTACGCGGATCATTTTTTTCCGTGGTAGCGTCTGGCACTGATTTGTCTTTACAAATATTAGTAGACAAATCAGTGCCAGACGCTACCACGGAAGAAATTGATCCGCGTAAAGGTCGCGCACGAACTTGTGGCGCTATACTTGCAGTTTAGGTGACCGTCCGTCGTCAAATATTATAAATACTAGCGGCCGCTCGCAGTTTCACCTGCGTGGTTCCCATTCCTATGGGAATATCGGGATAAAAAGCTTTTTATGTGTTAATCCAGGTTATAAACTATCTGTCTGCCGAATTTCATCCAAACCATTCAGTAGTTTTTACGTGAAAGAGTAACAAACATCCATCCATACTTACAAACTTAGTAGGAAGTAGGATTAAATATTCAATGTATTGATGATCGTAATACGAGTAAGTCTCTTGCCAGGGCGAAGACAGGCTGTTCTAAAAACGATATACCCAACGAATTCCTGACTAAAATGTCATCTAGAAAGATCACGTACAATTAGACGCCTCTCAACGTGTCGCCGTCAATCAAACCTTACGGTCCAGATGTTAAGGTCGATTATCAATGGCATTTGACATTTGCTATTAATTTCAGTACATGTGCCACCACGTGAAAATGATTAATGATGATTATAGAGCATTATGAATGGTTTAATTTCGGTTAAGTTAGTGGTTGCGTTTTGCAATTTCTGAATCACGAAATCTTAGAATCGAGTGAAATTCTTTTTTCAATTACTATTTTACAAATAGATACCTAACAATACATAATGAGACACTGAGCCCTGGAACATGAAACAAGGCGTTTTATGTTATAGCAAAACATAACCGTTCCACTGCTGGGGTTTTTATACTTAAACGAGTATGGGGGTTAAAGTCACTCGCGTCCGTAGGTTTACCCTTGAGACCCTACACGTGACCCCTGGGTGGTGCTAAATAAGTGACACTGACTGAGTGGTAGAGCCACGCTGCGTTACAGCACGCATTGGGCAGGCTCGCCCGGCGTAATACCACCCGCTCACGAATATCCTGCGTGAAATAATGGCACTTGGTGCTGTTGTGTTTCGTCCGGCCAGTGAGAGTTCCGTAGGCCCTTTCCCCCGGTTCCCTATTTTTTTGCATAAAATTTTATGCCATAATTTAACATGGCATACTTTTACTTATCCTATTAATAGTTACGCACAATAATAATTGGGCATAACTTTTAAGGCACATTTTTTAAGCATTACTACTTTAAGCATAATAATTGTTTAACATACTATTTTATAGCCTAAATTTGCTTACGCATACTGATATTTAAGCATAATTTTGATAGGCATAATAATTATATAGGGAAAAAGTAAGTTTTGGAAACTTTCTGTTTGCATTTTATATAATACTTTAGATATGTATGTATGTATATATATAATACTTTATATATTACTTTAGGCTTAGGGGTGGCCCAAGGGCCACCCCCGCCGCACCCTAACCTACTATTACACTACGGTATCCAACTTATATTTGATATACTTACCTAATACCTACTTTTAGTTTTTCAGATCCAAATAGAATAAAATAAAAAATATCAATAAAATAAAAAATATTGCAAAGACAAATACTGTTAAAAAAAACCAATCCAATCTATAGCGTATTTTGAAACTATAACCTCACCTTCTGTCTTGTCTAATCTACCAGACTATCCTTATGCCTAGTGACTATTAGACAAATTAACAATATGCCTTATAACTTTATGCAAATCAAAATTAGGGCAAAAAACATTAGCCTAAAAAACATTTATGTCAAAATATTATTATGACGAAAAAATATATGCCTAACTCGTTATGCCAAATTAAATTAGGACAAAAAAAATTAGGCGAAAACAGGGATCCCCTTTACCCCTCCCCACCCTCACAATTCCTATTCCTTCCTAAACCCTGTTCCTTTCTTAAAGGTCGGCAACATGATTGCTCTCCATCAGGTAACTCGCCTGCTCGTTTACCTCCTTCTAATATAAAAAAGTATACCACTTGATCATCTTACCTGATTTTCATAATTGACTAAAGGCCATAGATAGACTGAGACCCACTGAGGAGCTGGCTATCTTAAAGTCGGAACACAACAATGCTAGTAACATTGGTTAGGGCGACATATTTTGAGATGATGATAATGTGTACAATCATCTTTTCTAAATATGTACCTGACTAGAGCCTGGCGGACTTAAAACAAGCCCTACGCCAACCAAACTGAGTACAAACAGTACCCCTGCTGAGAATCAAACCAACGGTACCCTTGGGTTTGTCAGTTGGTCTGACCAGTCAAAGAGAAAATCGGGCTTTAACGCTGGCAGAAAGCGCATAAGAGTTTTAGTTTGAATATTAAAACAAATTAAATTAACTTTGTAGTTGACCACAAGGTGCCTTAATTTTTTATAACAAATTGGGAAACTTATTTTTAAACTAAAAAAAACATTCTCTTAAATACTTTAGTGTAGTAAGTAGTTCACAGTTTTACTAGTAACACTTTTAATCGTGCACGCATTAGTGAAATTGTCTCACCTTCAAAATAATAAATTTAATAAATTATACACCTACGTTGAAGCGAAACTTTTAAATTGATTTTAAATGTGTTAAAGTAGGTAATTACATTATCAGCTTTTAGTTTTGCACTGTGACTTCCGTACTTTATTTAGAAGGCACTTGAAACTTCTATGCCTATAATTGTCGAAATACAGAAGGCGTTAATACCTACCTAGGTACCAAGGTTTCTGGAGAGAAGGAAATTATCTGAATAAAAATTATTCAAAGGTCTTTCCTAGCAATGTAAAGTTAATTAGCTGTTCTTTTTAAGAAAGCAATACAAAAAAAAGCGCGGAATATCAATCCAATACTTTCATGTAAGAATTACCTATTCTTTCTTGCGTAAAAATAAGAAAGTTTTCGAAAAAATATGTTTTTAAATGTCATTAGATTTATGTATTGTTTGTTAATTTTTTAAAAATTTGTTTAAAATTTCAACAAGGCCATGACCTTGTGCAATGATCAGGCTAACTTACGTAAGTTCTTTAATGTATTTAACTAATATAGCGAATAGTACAATTAGTGACTTAAAAATACGTAAATTTTCACAATTTTGTGCAGGTTAAACGGTATGTGCTTAAGAGGGTTTAAGCATTTCGCTTTCCCATACAAACTTCCAAGTCGATATTTTTAGAAACCATACGGCCAATGTGGATGAAACTTTGCATGCCAAAGTAAAACACAGGGATCTAAATAGTTTGTTGAAACATTTTTAAAAAACGTTTATTTAGTAGCTGAGTTAGGTATTGCGAATTAAAGTCCACTATAGAAAGTTTAGAGGAGACTATGGAGGAGCTCGAGAGGTTTTTTTATTTACCCATCCAGTGACCTGGCATTGCGAAAGTTGCTTTAACTAGCGAGGTCGCGAACTCCTCATATCTTCAGTATCTACTCAATTTAAATATCAAAGTTTACAAAAATCCATAGTTTGACCTTCACTCCACATCAGTGTGTCAGGTAACCTTAGCAGTGCATTCAGAGCCTAGATAGTGACCTGGATTTTTTCACGCCTAGCAACTGTGACTAATACGCCTCTCAATAGACATTGGAATGCGCATCCTCTGCGAATAATCGATGTCCTTGCTGAGAGTATCGGATGTAAAGGTTGGTTCTGCTTTGGGCTTTGTAGATTGCACCTTTCTTATTTTTCAATAATTATTTTTAGTATCATCAGTATATAGACTATAGTTCACTAGATGACTTGTTAAGTCTTAACTACAAGTTAGTTAACTGTTTTTATTTTTATTAGTATTGACGTTTGCACGCGCGGCCTCGGCGCGAGGTACAAACATATGCCCCGCGCCGCGTGCCCACTGTGGACACTCAAATAAGAATACATATGTTTGAGTACTCCGCGCCGCGCCCGCCCCGCGCTCGCACGTGCAGTCTGGCCGAGCACAAAGGTTTACATTGAATAAATAATTTGACTTGACTTGACTTGATCACCATCGTCATTCCCTTATTCTTTTGAGAGTGCTTTCCATCACTGAAGGTCAGCAGTAGGTTTTCTAAATTATTCCTTAAACCAAAGCTAGTTTTAAATAATTATTTCACGGTTTTGATACACACATTGGACATTCGTTAATGTTACGAATTCATGACTTTTTCCTTCTTTCAACAATCCTCCTGTCATCCCTTTATAAAAGTAGTAATGCTGTACGCGGACTTTCTCACACAAATAACAGTATATGGGGGAGATCAGCCTATAACCCACCACGATGACTCACTGAGAGAGTGTTTGGTCTTAACGTTTAATCCGTAACAGATAAGTTCTGCGTCTGCTTTTAACCATTAAATAATGATTTATTTAATAGGTGCAACCAACAGCGAAATACATATAACCTGCTACATTAATCACGAGATAATTAAAAGTATAAGCCAGATTAGCGATGTGTTACCTACATTACACAATCGATTATATGAACCACATTATGTGTTCTTGTAAGCTGTATAATACATACTGTCACAAAAGTATCATGATAATAAAATAAAATAAGTTTTTAATAAAAAAAAATAGATTTGGAGTGGATTTGAGTGTGGTGTGTTGAAGTGTGAAGTGGTTGTGAGTTGTGAAGTGGTTTGGAGTGTTATTAAACTACTCTTAGTTTAATAACGAGATTGTTAAATCAAAGCGCACACGATTAATAAAGCTACTAACTAGCGTTAATTCCGACAGTTAGAGTTATGATAACCAGCTGTATTACGACAGTATAGTGAAGTTTGATAATCATCTCATTTATTCTTGCATATAATTAGAACCAAAGGAGCGGTGCTTGTGATAAAAGTCATCTATATTTATAAAGACAATAGAGGTAGTTCAGGCATTTCATAAATAACCTCGCTTACGTTTATTAAATCTGCAAAATATCAAAAAAATAATTTATTAATTTTTTTGTGGTAAAAAAGTAAAAATTGAAGTATAAGTATAATTTATAATATACGGGCCCACTGTTGGGAAAATCCTCCATCATTAAAATCAAGTCATCGCAACTTTTTTTTTTGCTACTCGATGAGTATTGTCTTAATAAGACGTTTGATAAAAGCGGGTAGGTGATCACAAACTTCTGGTAGCGGGTAGGTGATCACAAACTTCTGGTTGTCAGGCGAAGCGCTTAGCCACTCGGCTCTAAGGTTCTAGAATTCACAATGAAAACGGTCGTACACCTCTCGAAGGAGTTTGTATACTTTCAGAATAGAATCATTATAAATACATAATAAACAAAACACTTAAAGCACTTAGACATTTTAATGTGATGATACCAATTTCTTTTCTTTCTGAATTATTTTATCATTAGAGATAAGTGGAAAAGTATTCCCCCTAGTAGCTAAATGTGGAAAAAAAATATTCTATCTTCCCTACCAGTAGGGATAGACCAGTAGGGATATGTGGAACAGGCGTCGTGTTTTATATACATATTGCTTTTTATTTTAGTAACTGCACTAAAAAAGCGTTCTACGGATATACTTACCCAAGCTTGATTTAGGTTTTATTTAATTTTGACAATTAGAGCAATTTGCAGGATATCGTGCACACAAGAAGACTGACTGGGAATCAATCGTCTTTAAATTAATTTATATTAATAATTTACCGTCAAAATGTAATCTTATGATCGATTTAGTTTCGGTTTAAATAAAATTATTTAAAATTTTGATTAAAACGCCTTCATTGTCTTTAACGGCTGCAAAAGGTTCTGAGCGTTAGGAAAAAAATATGAGCATCCACTGAGCGCGCTCTTCGAATCTTGCTTTCCGACTGTTGCCAAGCTTACATAATTATATCATCGGCGTCGCTCCAATTAGCCGGAACTCGTCTAATACTTACCAGTATAATGTAATAATTAGTATTAAGTGATTAATTTATTTACACATCTTTAATGTGTAAAAATTTATGTACGCCAGCAAGTCGATCGAAACTGTGAAATTTCTCCAATTTGTTTTTATTAATATTATATTCATGGAAGCGGCAAGCGTAGCGTAGGACGCCCTCAGACAAGGTGGAGCGATGATCTTCGCAAGGTGGCTGGCAAGAGCTGGATGAGAGTGGCCGCGGATCGTGCTCAGTGGCGTGTTCTTGGAGAGGCCTATGTCCAGCAGTGGACGAGTATAGGCTGATGATGATGGTGATGATGATATTCATGGAATAGTGTTGGCATTAATATCAACAATTTATATATTAAAGTTGCAGTTCAAATCAAATCCATGGAGCTACTCTTGCGGCACCGCAGGTTCACCATCGTGACGAGGAGGGCTTTACCACAGTGGAAAGGAAGAAGAGGAAGCCCGCCTGTCGCATGTAGGTAGGACCTATGCGGTGTAGCACCGACTGGACCGAACCACCTGCTGCGTCCAGCTATACCAACGACGCTGCTGTACGTGTCCCGACTCCATTACTCTACGAAGGCAGAGGAGATCGTTGAGTACATACGGATAAAGAGAAAATTTACTCTTAGGGTCGAGTGGTTATTGGTGCCCGCCACAATGCGAATTGACCGACCATCTTCGGCCTTTATAAAAGAGGAGTTTTGGTCAAAGGATGTCCTGTTCCGGCGGTTCCGTGGACGGCTACCGGACTTCTCGCTGCGTCATACGTCGCCGTGTCTACGTGTAAAATAGTGATAAGGTTTTAAAAATTGTATGTTAACGTACACGCTTGACAATTTCTAATTGAACAGTTACCAATTATACGTAATACAACTAGACTAACCACTTAAGCCACTTGCCAAAGCGATTGCCGCCGGCGACCGGTTACACAGAACTGGGTGGAATGTTACTGGGTCAAAGTGCACCACACCAAATGCGCCGCGTAATGTATGCGGGATTGCGATCTATTACAATAGATGAGACACGTGGGCAATGATATTGTAATGTTAATTCGTAACTCTAATACAGCTGTTATTCTGGGAGAAGTATCTCCAACCAATTTTGCTACCTACCTTGCTCGCTCTGAGCACAGTATAAAGTTCATAGGAGTTAAAGTTAAGGCCTTTTCCTCGTGGCCAAACTAAAATGCCAAACTAATTTGGCCATGAGGAAACTTAATTAAGCCAAACCGTAGTCATAGTATAAATATAATACACACTAAAAAAACTATAATACACAATAAACATGTAATAGTCAAATCACAAAGAATTAAGAGACCAACAGAAATAAAAAAAATAATTCTATTAGACAAAAAACGTCATTAATAGCCAAATCACGGAGAAATAAGAGACTACCAGATTAAAAAAATATATTTTTGTTTTTGACGAAAAAAACTAAGTATTAATATTATTTCAAAAGTTTTGCTGTTTTGAAAACGTGTTGAAATATGGTCACTTCTGTTACTTGTACAGTCGAGTTCATAAATATGTAAGCTTGCACTTTTGATAGACGTTGACTTTTATTACAAAGGCATAAGGTTTATGAACTGTCAAAGGTGTGTACATATTTTTGAACTCGACTGTACGTACATAGTTAATTTAATCACATTGTATACTTTTATCGCATCTTTTCTAGAAAATGTACGATGGATATTTGTTTATGTAATAGTTGGAAAGAACGTCAACAATCCTAGCATTGTAATGAGTTGTCTTTTTTTATCTGCTTGTTTAGACCATATTCAGAGCACTTGCGATGTAATTCAACACGTTTTCAAAGCAGCAAAACTTTTTTAAATAAATTAAAACTTGAGTATTTGAACACAACTGTACCATAGTCGGCATCGTGCTTTCAGAAGTAACGGAATTCACCATAGTCGTCAAAGTACTCATAAAATACGTAAATTTATAAAAAGTCGTCAATAAGCGATTAATTGCATAGGAATTTTCAAAAGTCGGCACCCCGCTATTACCACTGAATATTGCAAAAGTTGGCAAAGTGCGAAAGTCGGCACTCCGCTCCAGAATCGAGAGATTCTGCGGGGGAGTCACGACCCTCTGTAATAAATAAAATAAATAAAATAAAACACTTTTATTTCGGACTACAGTCCATAACTCGTTAGTTAAAAGTTAGTAACAAAAAATGAGGCGACGAGGAGCACTACGCGAGGAGGAGTTGGTTGTTAGAGATTCCCCTTTCTGCCTTCTTACATGTATGAATCTATGTAGATTGACGACTTAAAGTATCTTATTACCTTAAAGGGTTAATCAGAGATTAAGCAATGAGGACCGCAGAAGCCGTCCACTGCCATAGTCCACGTTTCACCAAATTACAACTGAACATGTGCTCAGTGCGATAGGTGAATGTTTAGGAATAACGCTCTCGTTGGCATCTCGCGTTTAAGGTAGGTAACTCGATCATAATCGGTGTCCCCATCGCCGCCTTATACTGTTATGGTACATAAATAGGTACTTATTTATTTCGAGCGGCCAGTTTATTTACAGTTGACAGGGGATTCAAGAGTACTCAACATATTATTGAAAAGGTCTGATGTCTCCCCTTCTTGGGGGAGACACCAGGACTAAACTCATCCATTATTTAACATCGAGAATAAACAATATTACTTTATTACCTGACTGACGCAAATTGATATTCTATGTCAAGTTATTACCGCCTATTCCACATATCCCTACTGGTCTATCCCTACTGGTAGGGAAGATAGGATTTTTTTTACACATTTAGCTACAAGGGGGGATACATTGACATTTTATTTCCACATATTTCTTCTAAGGTAAAGTACAAGTAGATAGAAAAATCATTTATTCTAGGTACCCTTAAAAAACAATCTTCAATATTATATCGGTACTGAAATTAATATAATTAAACTTCTTTATAATAAGTATAATATGCTGATTTAGATATGTTATACTCCTCAGACTATTTTGTCACATTGTAAAGGCAACTCATAGAAAAGTATTTATAGGGGAAGGAAAAACCCTTTTCTAAAAATATCGTGTTACAGTATGACTAGGAGGAAATGCATATCCTCGTAGTCATACTGATATGACAAATTAGTAAGACCACCAGGAAACGGGTGAGAAAATCCTGATCAGGATCACCACATCCATCCACATCAGGATTTCCTCACAATTTTTTTTTCCTT
Organism: Scoparia ambigualis; assembly: GCA_963921215.1. Classification (NCBI taxonomy): domain Eukaryota; kingdom Metazoa; phylum Arthropoda; class Insecta; order Lepidoptera; family Crambidae; genus Scoparia; species Scoparia ambigualis. The sequence continues at coordinate 29,645,156 of OY992512.1, read as the reverse complement.
ATTTTAAGCATATTTTTATTTTCAGAAAGTAATAAAAATAAGAAATAAGCATTCACATTTTTGTTTTCATAATATAATTATTAATAGAACATCTAAAAATCTAATAACAAAAGCGAGGAACTAACAACAGCAATATAGCAAATATTACAGACATTTTACTTTATTAACTATATCTAAACTACGATTGCAGCTCAGACAGCCATGCCCCATTAGGCTCGGCACATAAGCATTCTTTTTATTCACAAATGAGTATAAGAACAATAAAAAAACAACTATTCAATATCAGGTACAAGGCTCCGCTTGGTTGAGAAATTATATCTAATTATGATTAAAGAAAAGGTATTCTTTCATAGCTAACAGTCGATCGTACATGGACTCGGTATTAATTACGTTGCAAAAATGAGTTAGAGCTATACTTGGTCTTGATATAAATACAAAACATAATTGCTAATTTAAAGTAATTTTACTTTGTGTAATGTATCTTTTTTTAAATGTTTGTGTCAATTGTTTAAGTTTAAACAGATGGGTTACTTATTCGAGAGCTTACTTCTTTATTAATAGATTAAATTAATAACAGTCCCGTTAACCCACCCATTAATTTAGTACGTCTATCTTAAGAATGGGTTCAAATCAACTGAGTAGTCTAACGACGCTACGTGGATTGAACCTCGATGTCTCAACTCAAAACGAGCACTAATCATATATTTTTTTGAGTCCATGCTATAATGTACTTAAACGCGATGACTTAGAGTTGTTTATTGAACAGACATGGTAGCTAGTGGTGGTAGTCAGGGGCTGTAGGCTGCTGCTGTGTTGAATGGTAGCCGGAGTTCTGCTGGTAGCCTCCGTCGAGTTGCTGGTAATCGCTACCAGAGCCGGTCAGCTGGGGTTTGTATTGTCCTGGAAAACAAATCAAATCAAATAATTTATTTGCTCAAATATTGTGTACAATCAAGATGTTACATTTGTTAATAGATTTACATTTTTTTACCTTATTTAACGTAGGTGTGCAAATATTGAAATTGTAATTGTTGACTCTAAACTCTAAACAAATAATTTAAAAAAAACGTGTTTCAAGTTGTACTTACAATTTCTATTTTGGATGAAAAGGATTTATAAAGGATTAAAGGCTGTATAAAGCTTTGTAGAGGATGACCTCTACAAAGCTTTTTTCTATGAAGAAACCAGAATTGGACCAGAGTTGAAGGTTATGGCCATGGACAAATTTCTTCGTGGTTATGACCCAATGTAACCATGTGCTGATGTCATGTGGGAAGACCTGAGCTCAGTTGTGGGACATTTATAGGCTGATGACAATGATCATGACCAGGAAAATTTGAATATTATGTTAACATTGCGCTATTACAACTCTCAAAACGGCAAAAAGTGTGTGTACTCATATTGCAAGCACCACTAAGTTAGTACAGTTTTGGTACTCTTTAATATTTTTTCAGGGATTTTTTATTTTTTACTCATCCAAGATTATTATGGTATTGATGAGATTGAACAAAGCATAATAATGGACAAGGTAAACAGTTAAAAAACAATGAAGCTACCATTACCATCGTCAAACACGCCGCTGGCTTCGGCCTTAGAGATCTGCTCCAAGGATTTGGCGATCGCCTCAGGGAGGGGAGGTGGGGTGGGCAGATGGGCGCCCTGAGCCCTGAACCCATTCTCGTCGGCGGTGTACGTCACCGTGTAGACCTGGCCATCGTCTCCAGTGTAGGAGTAGGCACCGGCGGCTTGGGTGCCGTGCGTGGTCTGACCTTGCTCTTGGGCCTTTATACCTGAGAAGAATTTTGTAACAATTCAGAAATTGATTATTCTTTCCAGTAGTGGACCTTAGTTTCAGTGAAGGCTATCTTGACTATGATTCGAACTTATTAACAAGAATTATTACCATCTCCTTATTTTATAAACAAAATCCTTAATTTCGACGTAAATAAACATTTTTATCAAAAAGTTTGAATACCAAAATGTATAAAAAATTGGGACGAAGAGATTTCCTTGTAAGACCTTATTGTTATGTTTATGGGTCAGAATTTAACGGTACTTAGTTAAAGCTTTATTTATTTTACCGAATCCGTGGTCTAGTGGCTAAGCCACCGGTTTCAGACCCAGAGGTCCCGGGTTCGATTCCCAGCTGGGGGTTCATCTTTGTGTGCTCGGTTTGGTTGGTGGTAGGGCTGTTAAGTCCGCCTGGCTAGCTACCACCATCTTATCTAAGTCTGTCGCCATAACAACGATGTTTATAGCATAGTTGTGTTCCGACATTTAGAGATAAGATAGCCAGTTCCTCAGTGGTTGAGGATTCCGGGTGAAGCGCGCTTCCACCTTCGGCCTTATCGTGACTTACCATCAGGTGAGGTGAAAGCCAAGCGCTCACACGTTACCCGTAAAAAAAAATTTAAGTGTTAACAAATACTTTATACCCTGTACCTTGAACATCTGAAAGGAACATCGTTAAAAATATTTTATTGACGAATAAGAATATTTTTGTTTTTTAATATCCATAGTGATATTTTAGTATCAAAATATTACTTTTTATAGCACAACGGGGAAACTAAACTAATAGGAAACTGGCAATCTTAGCTCGCAACTTTCGGCACAAAATGACATTGCTGATTATGGCGATTTAATGAGAAAAGATTAAAGACCAAGCCTAAAGGGAAACTTTCTGTGAGTCTGATACCAATGAACTAAGAACTAAACTTCACAGCAATTTGTGTTTAAAATGCAGTTCACTCATTTAGGTACTCACTCACCATTTTCAGTCTCATAAGTATACTGGTAGTTATGTCCGTCATTGTCCATGTTGTAAAGCAAGATCCTCGCCGACTTCTCCGCTGAAGGTCTTTCGTTGGTAACATCATGTCCTGTTAACTGCGCTTGACCAGCATAAGCTGGTATTTGACCAGCGTATGCCTGTGAATGTCCTGAAAACTGTGCCGGTTGGCTGCTGAAAGACTGTCCCTGACTTTTGAACCCTTGCGGCTGGTTATTAAAAGAATGACTTGAAAACTGTTGGTTGCTGTACACTTGATTGTGGCTTGGAAACTGCTGTGTTTTAATGGTAGTGTGAGGAGTGAACGTTTGTGGATGAGGCGAGTAGAGTCCATTCTGCTGATGCTCTAAAGCTGATTGGTACAGTTCAGCTGATTGAGCGTAGTTTTGAGCTGGACTGGGGAACACCTGACCGGCTGAAGCGGCGGCTATGATGGCGGCAAATGGAGTTAGCTGATGAAGGAAGAAATATTACAGTTATTAACTTACGTAAAAAATTTTAACACTGAAAAAAGACGACAACCTCAGGCGGGAATCGAACCACGCACCTTCCACATTCCGGGCGGCTGCCTTAACCACTTGCCTACCGAGGTCTGGTTTTCACCCGTCGAAATTTGTCAGTGCTTGATGCTTATCTTTTTTTTAGTCAACATTGCTTCATCAAATCTTAGAAGTTATTAACTTATAAAATGATACCCTTACAAGCCGCTGCACCAGCGTGTTTATCTTCCGCAATATTTTATTTACTGCGGCGCTGCGTTAATAACGCGCAAATGAAATATATTATGTGAAAAATGACAATAATTTAGTCCTATCTGATTTAATCAGATGGGAATCGAATCCACGTCCACCGCAAACCGAGCTGCAGCGTTGACCACTCCGCCAATACCTTGGTGGCTCTTACTACAGAGGTGGTTACATTGTGACACTAAAAGTAGGCACGATTGCGTATAGCTTTGCTTGTTCATCTTGCAAGAAAAGCAACTTTTGAATGACGGGTCATCAGATTGGTGACCCAAATAAAACATTATCATGGACTACCCTCCGTGCTTCCGAAGACACTTAAAGGTTGTCGTAAGATGGCGGCCATCGTTAAAATTTTGATAATATTTATATTTATTTATTGAAACCAGAATATTTAATTTTCAATACGAGATATTTTCCGTCGTTTTCACAATGCACAAAAACTTAATAGAACATTTATTTTATGATTAAATTTCACTAAAATTTCACTTAATAATTTTCAACACTGTTTTTTATCACATAACTTTTACGTACCAATTTCATTTTAGTTTGTCAAGTAAATCACCGTGACTCGAGACAATTGGATAACTAATGTAATAAAAAGATTTCACTGTAACGTTTTTATACCGAAATAATTACCTTATACGCACCACTGTGTGAAGTCACACTTCCGTGGAGGTCGACCTCATAAAGTGTGAACTTATTCTAACTTATTCGTCTGTGAGAAAACCTACTAACAATTGTTTTACTATTGTGTATGGCTTTGACAGTCTAGAATTTTAATAAAACACATCATTAAGAAACAGTTTAATTCCTAGCCCGATGGAGCACTACGATCTTTATTTTTTGAGACACAATAAATATCTTCTTTTTAAAAAGTAGGTATATATTTTATGTCACACTTTATTCTATCTTTTCTATTGGCTCTTTTATTAACAGGGTTTCATTGTAATTCAATAATAAATCGAATTTTATAATTAATTTATGTTTCTATTTTTGGTTCTTTTTATCGTGTGTCCGTCTGTTTCCCTTACTTTCTATTCCACTAATTTTAGAACTATGTTAATTTTATTTTATTATATTATTTTATTATATCCCAATTCATATTTAGGTTTTACCGTAAAATATGGCTTTTCGTAAATAAAAAAAGGTTCGTAATGTTTATTTGCTTATTTGTTACAGCAGTCATAACTATACACATACATACTCTTATAAAGTATCACTGTTGCTAACTGAGAATAACTGTCTATATGTACTAGCTAACGTCAGTGATAACTATACTCGACTCTCAGAAGGTTAATTAAATTAAAGTCTGAATTGTCACTAAATAAATAATGTCGTTTATTTCGTATAACACTTTTGAATGTACAGTACAGGGAAGTTTATAGCTAGGTGTAAGCATATAAGCTAAGTGTGGCGCGACTTTTCGTATGCGCGTCTGGGAACGACTGGCGTACGTGACCGTTGGCCCTGCCTCGTGATTTCATAATTGCAAATTCAGCGCAACTTACAATGTAATGTGTCCTTAACATCCTTCCCTAAAATTTTTGACAAAAAAAATTAAACATTTAGTCAATGCCTCCAAACATAAAATTCAATATATAAAACGCACAACCCTATTACAATGACAAACTGATAACCCTAGCACTTACGCTCGGATTTTCTAAGTCAGCGTTTCGCGCTGAGCGAACTGATCTCGCTAGTCGGGATTTACAGACTGGTTACTATTACGACTAAGTAGTTCTAAAAATAAACTATTGCAATTTTTGTTCAAATACGCATATGAAATAAAATTACGTTGGTTTCTCTTGTAGAACCTTGGACTTTAAACATGGTATTTCAGAAAAAAACTTTATTTTACTTTAGTTGAGTAAAATAATCGCATTTGACTTTAAGTCCCTCGCTCATATCATGCCAAACAATAAGCATGGATTACGTCATACCTACTACTTGGACTTGAGAAATATTCATTGTTAGAAAACAAAGACTCATAGGTATCCATAACCAGGATAGTTATAAAAGAGAGAACTTATATCTATATAACAAAATTTTGATACTACTGCTCGGAACAGTAAGCATTATTATGTCCATTTGTCCATTCTTATAACCAGGATAGGTCCGTGACAAACTTAAATTCACCTTATCTCAACACCAAATGTGAAACAAAACTAACAAACATATCAGATGAAGAGAATAGAACCAATCCCACAAGATATAACCTTAGGTCTATTCAAAACAATGAAAATTGTAAATTATTTATTGTTTTCTTTTTTTTTCTATTTGAACCGTCATAGTGACTGCATCCTGCCTGATGGTAAGCAGCCGATGCAGTCCAAAATAATGAGAGCGCTCCCCACTGTGGAATAAGCACGATAACGAGCGCACCCATTCATGACGGCTTGCATAAATGCCGTTTCACAACCCGCTTAAAAGACCCGGGACTGTAGGAGCTGGGAAACACATGCGCCGGCAAAGAATTCCAAAGCCGAATGGTTTTACAGAGGAACGACTTGCCAAAATTTTTGGTACGAGTACTGATAGTCTGTACAGTATGATGGTGGTTCCTAAGACCAGCATCAAAAAGATCTTCAGAACACTCTCCGTACTAATTCCGGTAGAAGACACCGGACAGTCTGAACTGTCACCAAATAAATAATGTATTTTATTTCGTATTACACTTGTGAATGTACAGTACAGGTAAGTATATAGCTAGCCGCAAGCTTATAGGCTAAGTGTGGCGCGGCTGTTCGTATGCGCGTCTGAGAACGACTGGCGTACGTGACCGTGCGCCCTGCCTCGTAATTTCATAATAATTGCAATTCAGCGCAATTTACAATATAATGTGTCCCTACACTATAATCACGACTATTATCCCCGAAGGGTTAAGCAGGGACTAGGCAATGAGGACCGCATAAGCAGCCCTATGCTATGGCATAGTCCACTTTTCACCAAATAGCGACTGCACATGCGCTCAACATGACAGGCGGTGAGCCCATCGCCGCTCTATGCTGTTGGATGTATGTGCTGTCTTTAGTCAGTTAGTCGCCTTTCACGATACCCAAGGGAAGCGATGAGGTGGTAGTATTCTTTCACCGATACGCGGCACGATTTATAACTGCACACTGCTTAACTAGTTCTCACTATTATATTTTATAGCTGCTTTTTATAGTCATAAATCTTTAATGCTTCATTAGGTACCTATAGTAAAGTCTTAGTTTACAAAGCAAAATAACAATATTAAAATTAGATACAACAGTGCCTTTAGAGTTTTTCTGAGAGTCAGTATTTCACCATAATTATCTGCACTATAAAAAAAATTTACCTTTACATAAAAAATACTCTGGAAGAAAAAACACAATTTGAATTAGCCTAAGTTCGTAGTTTCCGCGGTGAGCAACAGCTGATCGTGAGCCAAGTGCGAGAGCATTGTTATGTAGTGTGAAGTAACGAGATGCGTCCGGCGAGTGCACAACTGGGTTGGTCTACGTAGAGCTACGAACGTATAGATAGCGCAAACAAGAAAAAATCCAATAATAAAAAACTTTTATTCTATTTTTGTTTTCTAAGCTTTAAGCGAGCACTACACATTGAAATGAAATACTTTTTACGGATTAACTCGCGGTTAATTTTACTACATTACACACAAACGTCAGGAAACTAAAAAACTATGTAATGTAGTAAAATTAAACGCGAGTTAATCCGTAAAAAGTGTTTAATTTTATTGTATTGTTTTATATTTTTTTAATTATTACATTTTTACCTACATAATAATATTATGTAAGAAAATTTTAATTAAGCAACATAAGTAACATTCCTTAATTCACAATGCCGTTTCTTTTTTAATTTACTTTAATAATAATTAATATATAAGCTGCCTTAATATAAGCTGCCACGACATGTATTTTTATGTGATTAAGATGTCAACAAAACATAATATTTTAACTACAATAAAATAAAAGTTTTTTGTGAAAATATAAACAAACTTTAAACGGAATTCACTCAATGAGCTATTAATGTACAAAAAATAAAGTACGTAACTATTTAAAATTACAGAGAATGTTGTTTTAGATATACCTAATATATTAGTAGGTAATTTAGAACGAAGTGCGTAATTATTACTATAAGTATAGTTGTTAATAGCACCGTAATTGAAGTAGGCATACTAAAGTTATCTTTCCGATTCATTAAGAACATTATATAATACATGTATATCAACTAAGAAGGCTTATTATACTTACATAATTATTAATCCAGTACAATTAAGCCATAATGACGTATTGATGGTTAAAAATTGGTTAATGAATAATGTATTTTACAGTCTGGCTGTACAAATAATTATTATATATTAAAAGTGGACCATGCCAGAGGACTGCTTTTGCGGTCCTCATTGCCTACTCCTTGAGTAACCATTCAGGGATAAATAGCAGGGGGGTGTCACTCCGCAGTTTTGGTACGTTTGGCCGGTTTCTGTGATTTTTGTGCGAACAATGACTACTAAACGATCTTATAATTCGTTTAAAAGATACTGTTATGTTTACGGGTGTCTAAATGAAAGAAAGAACATTGAATCTGATTTATTTTAATATGTACTTAAACATATCCATGAGTGGAAGCCGTGCGCTCCTGACGTCCAATCGATATCAAGTCAGCGTTGCTTAACGGAATATGAACGCTCGGGTCACACGTTAAGTTTAAATTTCGCGTGAAAGTCGTAAGAGTAGGCATTTTTTTATACCTAAACTTGATTTTAGTTAGAGAGTGAACCTTCTGTACGATAGTACTATTAGTTATTCTGTGATAATAGTCGTGATTATATGTATGTACCATCCATGTGGGAAGGCCTGCGCCCAGCAGTGGGACGAATATAGGCTGAAGTTGATGATGATGATAATATTAAAATAGTATTAGCTTTTTGTTGTAAAAGAAGCGGCCGAACGAGGTGTGTGTTTTCTGAAAATATATAAAATTAAGAGTTTTGTGCTTCTTATTTTCCCACACAGACTCCCACATAAATTTAGAAAAAATTGCATCTTCGCTCCACAACGGGCAGTAGTGGCGTGGTGCACTGTTGTAACCAAAATGTAATTATTAGCAATAAATTATAAATATATTATTTTCTACATCGTCGCACCCCCCGCCAGATGGACATCTTTTGTCGACTGAGTCGATCCTCCACTTCAGAAGCCGTCCTCCCTGCGGTTATCGGTATGTGAAAAGTCCACACTAGTGTCTCATAGCCGATTTTGACATAATTTGAACTATGGGGAAAGTTACAGAATCCAGCTGACTGACACGCGACTGTGTACGTGTTAAAACAGCAGGTTCGCATAATGATCCCACCAACTTATAATAAAAATAAAAATAAATTAATTTATAAAACCCAAATTACAAGGCCATTTGAAATAGATCCCATCGCTTTTTTACATTCCATAGTGTAATTAACCGTCGTCATCTTTCAATATAAAACTAGTCATTTCTGGCATACCTTTCTTCCAACAGTTAGCTCTACCCAAACTTTCATAGAGCTGAGAGAACTAATATATTATTATCTGCTCACACAAAACTGCCGCATGAAATAACAGACACCCAACATTTCCATATGCGTAACTGTTACCAAACTAATTATCAATAAAAATATTAAACCATCAGTAAGTTACGATCTCGTTATATTCTTTATTAGAAGAGCCTGAGGTTTCAGTTTGTTGAATTAAAGAGTGTACGTTTGAAAGGGTTTTAGCAAGTTTGTTTTGATGCATCAATCATTGTAGGTATTCTTTAGATTATTGTCGATCAATTTACGTTCTAAATAATATTACTAATGAAAATACAAAAAAAAGACAGACAGAGAAAAATTGTGTCTTTTTTTCGTGTTTTCACTTGTAATTAGTATCATAAAAATAATTCTTTGCTTAAGGTCAAGAGTTCTTTAAACCCTAAAAGGGCGTTGATGGGTCAATCAGGACTTTTCTGCATTTTACTTATTTTTATTATAACATTCACGAAAGTAATAGATATCTTTGTTATTTAAATTTTGCATAGACAATTCTATAAAAACTTGCAAACTTGCAAAATTCAACGAGTCTTCTGGGGTCTCGGTAGCTTAGCGGTTAGAGCAGTGGACCGGCATTTCAAAGGTCACGGGTTCGAATCCCGTTCGTGCTTTCCTGAGACTGGTTTTTTCTAGTAAACATTTTATCCTATATCTATACAGCATTCTGAATGCAAAATTTGAATAATAAAGATATTTATAAGCAATTACGGCTTTATCGATTGTTAAATACTTGCAATAATATTTCTTTTGAATGTGAGAGTAGACTTCACAGTGACGTAATACCGCTGGCTTGCAGCGTATCAACTACTAGAAAAAATTCAACGAGACTTCTGGGGTCTCGGTAGCTTAGCGGTTAGATCAGTGGACCGGCAATCCAAAGGTGTTCGAATCCCGTTCGAGCTTTCCTGAGACTGGTTGTTTTTTTTCTAGTAAACATTTTATTCTAATCTTTTCATTGATACTACTCGTACTATCAGCGCCTCGGTGACCGAGTGGCATAGGCCCGATATCCTGAGATCCAGGGTTTAATCGACCGGGGCGTGCTTAGTGAATTTCGGAGATTTCAATGCGTAGGCCGGGTTTGTAATTAGTGTGATTACTAATCACTAATACACGCAATTGGAAGGCGTGGTGTGTAACTCTGGCAAAACTGTGACAGCAAATAGGTTGTGTTACTTTATTTTACTTTACAAAGAAAAATTGTACATTCTTTACTATTTCTTAAAAAAAAAAATTATTAAAAAGATTTGAAGTAGGCAGAGAGAGCGTAATTTTACCCATTCATCAATTTAGTGCTGTCTAAATGTTGTTAAAACACATTCATCTTACACACTAATTGGTAGGTAATTAAGAATAATTTATCGATTCACTTCACCTTAGTACAAGTAATGAACCGCCATTACACTAATCTACATAATGCAGAAATAATTTCGTTGGCCGTAAAATTTACTATTTATTTATTTATTACCTACATAGCGCTCAGCCTGATATCCGAAGGTCCCGGCTTCAATTACCAGGTCGGGCAAATTGTGTTTCAGATGTTTCGGCGTATAGCCCGGGTTTATGATTACCAACCTTGATTTGACAAGCGTGGTGATTAAGAGGAAACACTACGTCGAAGTGGCATGCAAAATTCTCATACAAAACACAGAAAAACGACGTTTCGACCCATGTTTCCTCCTTCAGAACTGGACCAATTTTTATTACTTTTTCAGCATCGGTTAAAAAAAGAGATTTTCTAAGTCTGTATGTTTGATTTTTTTTAAACCAACTACTTAATCTCTCTGAAGACGCTTTAAAGCGGAGTGATTTCGCTAAATTTTGAAGGCTCCTGGTTATTAAATAAATTACTTAATGCAAAAAAATCAAACATACAGACAGAAAATCTCTTTCTTTAACCGATGCTGAAAAGTAATAGAAATTGGTCCAGTTCTGAAGGAGGAAACAGGGGACTACGAAACGTCGTTTTTCTGTGTTTTGTATGAGAATATTGCAAGCCACGGCGACGTAGTGTTTCCTCTTAAGAGCGTACATACACGACAGTGCTGCCCTCATTGAGTTTTACCTTATTTATACTGATTTTAGAACCAAATTCACAAAAAACGCTCTGTAGTGCACTCAAGAATCATCATAAGATATTTTTGAGACGTATATTTTAATTATTGCCGATGTACAAATAACATTTTTTTTGTTTATTGCTAAATGTGGCAACTTTAGGCAACAATCTAAATAGATGCAACTTACACTTAGATAATAAATACAATATATTATGTCTCAAAAATACCTTTCTAATTAAAATAATATCTCAATAAAGGCCTATACAAACCTGAGCGGTATTCGCTGAAGCTGTGGGTAAAGGTATATACCGCGCGGGTTTCGCTCAGGTATTTAGCATCAAGTTCCGCGGCTAGAGCGACCTGAGCGATATTCGCTGCCACTCTACCCACAGCGCAGCGGCAGCAAATACCGCTCAGGTTTGAATAGGCCTTTAAGCTCAAAATTGCCGTGTTTGGCAGAGGAAGACGGTGTATTATTATGGTATTAAATGTCGATGTTGGTTATTTAAAAAGCTTGTTCACTTTATTTTGTAAGTTTTATTTAAGTATCGATCAACTCTTTTGAATCATCCAAAATAAACGTTTAGTCTTCCACCAATACAGGGCATCTTTTTTAACAGTGGAGAAGAATGGGCGCAACAAACTCCACAGCTTTTTAAGGAAGTAACAACATTTACAAAAAAAATGATCACACACAATTAGTATTTAAGTTTAATTTATTTTCTAAAATTTCATGATTCTGGATAGTTTTTGTTTTGTTTGCTATGTCTTTAGTTCCGGATTAAGCTACACACGAATAATGTATAACTATTTGATCCCATCTCATCCAGAAATAATTGCTACACCTGTCAAATCAGCCCAGACATCTATTTTTCATTCATGTTGTCATTACAAAGATCAAAGTCAATGATGTGAGTGGCGTAATGGCTTGTGTTACCTCACTCACATTACATACGCCGCTCAATTAAGCTCGGATTCATTGAATACGAGTTATGTTGGGATTAGGATAAAGCCCCCGATACCTCGCAGTGACGTAGAATACGCATTGCGACTTGCGACTAATCTGTTTGTATTTAAACGGTCAAGGATCATTCGACCGCCTGCAGTCACGAAACAATAGAATTTCAATTATGTCTGGTTTTACGGTGCTCAAGGGGTTAAATTAATGGTCGTTCTTTTGTAAGCGCATCACTTGAGAACGGCTGAATCGTGAACCGCTGAAGAACATTTTAAAACAGTTTTCTCATTTGAATTGAATAGAATAGAGTAGAAAACGTTTATTGGTACGATTTAAAAATAATTTACAATCTAACACAAAAATGAAACATAACAAAACACAACAATTAACAATTTATAAAACTTATCATGAAACATAGAGGTACCAAAGGGCCTCCACTCAGCAAAATGTTCTTTATAATGCTAATTACACGGCACAGGCCTCCCACGTGGGCATAGCACGTGGGGATATTGGACCACAACCCACCACGCTGGCCCAATGCGGGTTGGTGGGTTTTAACGACTGCCATCTTACAACAACAACCAGGACCAACGGGTTAACGTGCCTTTCGAAGCACGGAGGGGCTCTAAATGTTGTTAATTTGGTCACCCATCTAGCGACCCGGCATTGCAAAAGATGCTTAGCGGACAAGATCATCAGCCGATCGCGTTAGCCGCTGCACCATTGAGCTCCTACACGTCATGTCTTTGCCAATGCTATTATAAAATATTTTTAATGATAATTAACAAATTATGTTCTTCTTCTTCTTTATCTTCTATATATTACGAACTCTTTGGTAGCGCGCACTCCACGGTGGCTTTACCCTAATATTGTATTGAATACGAGTTATGTTAGGATTATGTCAAATCACAATACACGCTTCAATGATGTTAGCGTGCTATATTAGCGTCATTAAATTGTTACTAATGCAAGCCTTGAGTGTCTCAATGTTGGGAGACATCATTAAATCTTCATAAATAAAAATAAATCGCCTCGTACGTATGTTTCCGCATCACTTGAGTACGGCTCGACCGATTTGGCAGATTCTTTTATCGTTGTGTTTTTTTTTGGAAATTCGACGCTTGTTATGTGTTTTTCACTTGGACGAAGTCGTGGGCGCTAGTCATTACATATTATAAAGTAAACTCGCTGTTTTAATGTGTCTGTGGCTCTGCTTTTTTATTTTTTACCTTTTATTCTTTCAGTATACATACCTACCTAAAAAACTTTTGCTTACGATTGTTTAGTTTAAATAAATCTCTAAATTCATCTGATTTGAACACAGTCTAAAACATTGTATGTACATCTAGCTTCTAATAAAACACGGGCGGAGTGAGCCTGGTGACCTGGTTAACAGGGAGATCTAATCCTACCTAGCTAGGGCACCAGTTCTCTCCAACTCTAGTTTTGTAATTATAAGATATGATCATTATAATCTTATACAATGTAATTATTGAAGAGAAAATAAAGATGTTTATTATTAATATTTATTATTATTCTAAACCACGAAATTAATGTTTATGCTGTTTTCACTAATAAAAAGAGCTATTAGTGTCTGGTCAACAAAAGCTGAACCTGGAAAAACGCGGCAATTTAAAAAAAATCATGACAGGGTAACACAGGGTCACTAACACTGCTGCAATATTCTCAGAAAAAAATCAATTTGATATACGACATGACACCTCAGATAGACACACATAGAGACAAAGTGTTGCCAATCAAGTAACTACGAGTTTCAGCTTTCGTTGGCCAGACTCTAACTGTGGATGGTTTTTGTTTTTATATATTTTGTACAAAATGGCTGAAGTATGACGGTGTATCTGTCGCAGTGGTATGTTAACAACGGAGATTTGATCAATTCCTTAAGGGATTTGATCAAATTACGGAGGATGTTAAAATAACATCACGATTTTATCATTTTCCTACACAACCCTAGGGATTTGAACAAATACCAGAACTGTCCCGTGAAATGACCATAAAGCTTTTCTATGGTATTTTGAACGTCGTTTATTTGTAATTACATGCATAATTATAATAATAAGTAAGTGTAGTACTGTAACATTGATCTCGCCCTACTCCTGTAGGTCACGTGATAGGTTGGAAATTTTTGTTGATAATATCGTGTTGTTATTTTAACATCCTCAGTGGTTTGATCAAATCACTTAGGCAATTGACCAAATCTCTGTTTTTATCTTATCCCTGCGACATATCTAAGTTAGTGTGGACGAAGGCGAGGGCAGGCCGCTAGTTATGTATAAAATAGAAATTTATGAAAATCTTGATGGTTGGACAACAATATGAGTAGCGACAGTTGGATATAGGACAGCCAGAATCTCAAAAGATGAGAATTCCAGAAGCACTTTCATCTTTTTCCTCACTTATCGTCCATTACTAAACAAATCTGTATTCAATACACACAGGTACCGTTCGTTTGTAAATCAGACATTGAGAAAGGCAGAAAATGAATGTTTTCTTTAGTTAGCCTAATGACATTTAGGTTGACGTTTTACAATGCACGTAAAACGTCAACGGACGCGCGACATAACGTGTAAAACATAATGTAACAGAATGATCGTGTCTTTATCGTCAGCTTCAATCTCTGAACACGTATAAGCGTGTATTTTATTTCACATTTGTTCAAACAAAATATTCACGTGATTCTCGTGGTAACTGGAGTTTCACTTGTTATTATTAACTTTGTACATCTAAACTGAAGAAATAACCAATTAATATATTAAGGTCATGATCATCTCCCTATAAAAATATCCCACTGCTGAGCTTAGCTCTTCCCTTCTTCAGCCGTTCGGTTTGCCATCTAGCAAAGGACATAATTTTTTTTGGTACTAAAATAAAAGAAAAATTTACTGCAACAATTTATATACTTCTTTGTCCAAGAGACTATATGCTATCATTCTGTATATTTTTTAGATTTTTAATTACCTCCGTAAAACAATACTGTATTTTGATAAGTTTTGTACGTTTCTGAACGAAAGTTCCGGTTTTTTTAATGTGAACGAACGCAGAGTTATTAAGTAGATAAGTCTATGAGGTCTATGGTAATGTAGAAACGATATCGTTAAACACAGTTATCTTTTTCGCACTTAAAGTATTTAACAACGATACACACAAAATATAACACAACGAAAGCGCGGCCGGGAATCGTCTGGCAGCTGATAGTCTGACATATCTGTCTACGATGCGAATTGACTTTAAAGTATATAACGTCAAACAAGCGTCACTTTTTTATTTTTAATAACATAAAGTTTCACCTTTGACCAAATGGTCCGAGAGTTTCACAATCCGAATATAATGTTGCCATTTATGAGTAGAAATCAATATTGGTTATTAATTTATATAAAATACCGAGGTCTTTAAATTAATAATATGTTAGTAATAATACATTCTTCAAGTATTTAAACATTGGCGTCAATTTAAAAGACTTTGGAATTTAGTAGGTACCCATATTAACAAATTATGTCCTTTGCAACCTCGGGTCACTGGATTTGTGATCAAGTAAAAAACTTCTCAAACTCTTCAATGCTTCGGTAGGTACGTCAAGCCTTGGGTCCCGGTTGTTCCACCAACCCGCATCGAGCCTGCCTGGCCCAATATTCCCATGTGCTATCCAAAGCCTGTGTATACAATGTGATAGGGTGGTACTTCTAACCTGTTAAGGCTAAGTACTACATCTAAATTTAGACCTATTTCTGTGCTACCCACATTTTAGACCTATTTCTGTCCCCCCCCCCCCCCTCTAATTTTAGACCTATTTCTGTGCTACCCACAAATAGTAAAATTTTTGAAAAGTTAATGCTAGACCAAATGCAAATTCATTTTTATAAAAATAAACTTTTACATTGTAAACAATATGGTTTTACTAGGGGTCGCTCTACAACTGACGCCGGTGTTGAGCTTTTAATCCAAATATTTGATACCTGGGAGGAATCACAGGATGCCCTAGGGGTATTTTGTGATTTATCCAAGGCTTTTGATTGTGTTTTACATGAAACTTTGGTCAGGAAGCTTAACCACTATGGAATTAGGGATGCTTCTTTGAGCCTTCTAATCTCATACTTGAGTAACAGGATTCAAAAGGTCGACATTAACGGTAAAAAATCTCCGGGATCAGTGGTTAAAATGGGAGTTCCGCAGGGTTCAATACTTGGTTCATTCTTGTTTTTGGTTTATATTAATGACTTACCTTATTTTGTAAAAGACAGTCATGAGATAGTATTGTTTGCTGATGATACTTCACTTTTATTCAAAGTGAAACGACGACAACCAAATTATGACGATGTAAATAATGCGGTCTCAAAGATTGTTCACTGGTTTAGTGTTAATAACTTGCTATTAAACGAGGGAAAAACCAAATGTGTAAGATTTGTATTGCCTAATGTTAAGCAGGTAATAATTAGTGTACAAATTAAAGATAAGAATGTGAATCCTGTGGACACCACTGTGTTTCTAGGCATCACGTTGGAAGCCAAGCTTCAGTGGGGCCCACATATAGCTAAATTGTCGAATAGACTTAGCTCTGCGGCTTATGCAGTAATGAAGATCCGTCAGTTAACTGACGTTGATACAGCTAGATTAGTTTATTTCAGTTACTTTCATAGTGTAATGTCGTACGCCATTTTACTGTGGGGAAATGCTGCCGACATTCAAACTATCTTTGTGCTGCAGAAGAGGGCTATTCGAGCAATATATAACCTACTGACTGGTGACTCTCTCAGAGAGAGATTTAAGGATATAAGTATAATGACAGTTGCATCACAATATATTTATGAAAATCTTGTGTATGTTCATAAAAATATTGAAATGTTTGAAAAAAACAGTGATATTCACAAATTAAATACTAGAAGTAAGAACAAATTAGCAGTGCCTTATACTAGGCTCCATAAAATAAATAATTCTTTTAAGGGTCTGTGTGTACGATTATACAACAAAGTACCAAATGATATTCAGAAATTAGATCTTAATAAATTTAAAATCAAAATCAAAGAAAAGCTTTATAAAAAAGCTTATTATAAAGTGTCGGATTATACAGAAGACAAAACAGCTTGGGTCTGAAATGTTCCAAGTAGCTACTCCAACAGCTATTTCTAATTGCCTATAATTAATTTATGTAGAGCACCATATTTAATTAAACTATTTACATTCAAATTCATATTTTGTATTTTGTGACCTGGTAACGACATATATTTTTTGTAAATGTCGTTGCTTCTGTGCGCTGTGGTTTCTTGCGCCCGTTCTTTGTCACAGTTAAAAAATGATGTCCTGAATGGGTGGTAGGTTAAAAAATATTTGGACGTTTCAAAGTACTTGTTAATTGAGTTTATTGAATAAATATATTTTGACTATTGACTATAAATTCACGACAAAAAAAATAAAATGGACTTACAAAAAGTGATTTTAAATCACAAATTAATAAAGTAATGATTTTTTTCTCACCAAAATAATCTCAAAAATACAAAACGAAGTAATTTATTAGTTAGCCAGTGTCATTAGCTAATGTTTGCCATTTTTTTCATGTTACTTTGACTATAAATTCACGACAAAAAAAATAAAATGGACTTACAAAAAAGTGATTTTAAATCACAAATTAATAAAGTAATGATTTTTTTCTCACCATAATAATTTCAAAAATACAAAACGAAGTAATTTATTAGTTAGCCAGTGTCATTAGCTAACGTTTGCCATTTTTTTCATGTTTCTTTGACGTACTAAACCTTTGATATCGCATAAAGTAAAAATGGTCATAAATTAAAGGGGGAGAGATGAATTTAGATGTAGTCATCATCATCATCAGCCAGAAGACGTCCACTGCTGGACAAAGACCTCCCCCAAGGATCTCCACCACGACCGGTCCTGTGCTGCTTGCATCCAGCGGCTACTCGCGACGTTCACCAGATCGTCGGACCACCTTGTTGGAGGCCTGCCCACACTGCGTCTTCCGGTGCGCGGTCGCCACTCGAGAACCGTTCTGCCCCAACGGCCATCGGTTCTACGGGCGATGTGCCCTGCCCATTGCCACTTGAGCTCTTTGGGTTATATCGGTTACTTTAGTTCGTCTACGAATCTCCTCATATCTGATTCGATCACGTAGAGAAACCCCGAGCATAGCCCTCTCCATTGCTCTTTGCGTGACTTTGAGCCTGCTAATTAGGCCCATAGTGAGCGACCACGTTTCGGTACCGTATGTCATCACTGGCAACACACACTGGTCGAAGACTTTCGTCTTGAGACACTGCGGTATTTTGGACGAGAAGATATTTCGTAGCTTACCGAACGCTGCCCAGCCGAGTTGAATTCGACGATTGACCTCTTTCTCAAAGTTGGACCTACCTAACTGGACTGTTTGTCCCAGGTATACATATTCTACAACAACTTCAAGAGCAGAGTCTCCAACCTTCAGAGGAGTGGGTACGACACGTGAGTTAGACATGATTTTTGTCTTCTCCATGTTCATTTTAAGGCCCACTTGTTGAGAGAGTCTGTTGAGATCACCGAGCATTGTGCCGAGTTCCTCCAGGGTCTCAGTCATGACTACTATATCGTCGGCAAATCGAAGGTGACTGATGTACATGCCGTTAATATTGATGCCGAGTCCTCTCCAGTCCAGAAGCTTAAACACGTCCTCCAGTGCAGCAGTGAAGAGTTTCGGAGAAATGACATCTCCTTGTCACGAGGGTCACGCTGGCAACCCCGGCTGCAAACATTTAGCTCCAAACATATTTTTCTGTTTTAATCGAAATATACGCTAAAACTAAGAAAATATAACGTGTTAGTGAAGTACATCATCGAAACACACTGTGAAATTGTTATCCAGACTTATCGCCGGCTACAAACACGAAAATACAAAACAGATAAGTCTGAATTTTATACCCACATTTGAAAATATTATAAGACTGTCACTAAACAAGCTAAGAGTACCCACAAATACTCATTATCATTGTTGTCAATTTCAATAGACAACTACAAATTTGATTTTGACAGTTTCCCTGTGTTACCATAGGAAAAATATTTCTACCATTTCGGGGAAAGTGAAGGCAGTCTGGGAGTCCCCAGTGAAGAGAAATAATTACGAAAAAGTATACGACAACGTTAAATACTTTTAATATGTCTCCAAAATTAGTCTGCGCCAAATGTCATAAACCTATACGAGAAAAACATTACCTCAAGTGCTCGAGATGCAATCAACCATATGATCTTGTGTGCACGCAAAAAGAAAAACTATTTTATCTTATGGACAAAGATCGAAGAGATAAATGGACTTGTATTACATGTGCTCGCAAAATTGAACAAACACATCTCAAAACTCGACCCCGATTCAAGAATCGGGGTCAAGATAGCAAGGTACTTAATGAAAAGAATGATCAAGAACAATTAAGGAAGAAAAGACTCTATTTTGAAGAGGAACCCAAAGATGTAACCTTAGAAAACTGCAAAGAAGAAACCAACAAAATATACATTCTCGGTGGTCAACAATGCATTGGAATGGCTTCGACATTATCTCGACTTAGGGAAAAGACACAGTATGAAAAATATGCAATAACTTCTACTATCAAGCCAAATGCACGCTGTGAAGATATACTTAAAACATCTGAAACAAGTAAGACTAATAAAAATGATAAAATTATCATAAGCATCGATGAATTAGACTACAATCCATTAAAAATTTGTGCCGAGTTAAGTTACTTTTTAAAACTGCACAACAAAGCAACTTTAATTGTATTAGGTATAAAAAGCAGTGTATACTTGAAGGAAAAGAGATTGAATGAGACTTTGAAAATGTATTGTAAGAACTTTGACAACTGTATATTTTTAAATTTAGATGATATTGATTACTATGATAAAAACTTTATGACTAGAGTATGCTATAGAATTAACATGACAATTGATTCAATGTACTATGACAAAAAGTATTTGGGTTGCAAAAATTGGAAGGTGACTAATTGTAGGAAATCAACAACCGATCTAGTCTCAAAAAAGGCTCAGTTAAAGCAGGAGACTATTTTGCATTACTTCAAACCAATTAATACAAAACCGAATAGAGCTGTTGTTTTAGGTAAAAACAAAATTCTCAAACAGAAAGTAATCACAAATTATTACACATATAACATTAAAACTGCACAAAAACCTGTTCAAGCATCTTCTAATAATCTTTTTCGTAACAAGTGAAACTTTAAACTTTAATATTTTCCATCAAAATATAGCAGGTATACTTGGTAAAAAAAATATAATAGAATTAACGTTAGACGAACTAAAACGCAATAGTACGCATTTCGATGTTCTATGTTTTAGCGAAACATTCATAAAAGCAGGAACTGAGGGAAACTTAAATTTGAAAGGATATAAACTGGCAACAACATATTCAAGATCGCATGAAAGAAGGGGCGGAGTCTGTATAATGATCTCTTACGAAATTGAAACAAGAAACGTAACTTTTTTGACGGGTTTGGCAACGAGTTATGTTTTCGAATGTTGTGGTATCGAAATTATAGGAATTAAGTGTATTGTTATATGTATATACAGAACGCCAACATCTAATGTAAAACTATTTCTCGAAAAATTCGAACTGCTTTTAGGGAAGTTAAAATATAAAACTGAATATAAAATTGTCATTGCTGGAGATATCAATATAGACATCCTAAAAATTACTAGTGAAGCAAATGAACTAAGGCGAATTGTTGCAAATAACAATTTTCAACTACATATTCAATGTCCCACGCGTAAGAAAGCATGTCTTGATCAGATTATTAGTAATGTGTCTGGAGCCAAAGGTGAAACTCATAGTTTATATTTGTCTGACCATGATACTGCACAATCTGTTTCTTTTCCGGTTTTGAATAGGACTAATCCTCTGAAACGCTGGTATTATAGTAAAAGGGACTTTCGTCTAGATAATACTACTAAATTTCGTGAGTGTTTAAGCAGTTTACAGTGGGCTGACGTGTATGAAGAAAAAGATGTTAATATTGCATTTGCTAATTTTCTTGATAATTTCAAACTATTTTATAATTTATGTTTCCCATTCATAAGAATTAAAGTTCAGCCTAAAAATAAATCTACGAACTGGTTCACAAAGGGTTTGAGAAAATCTGTTATTATCAAGAGGCAGTTACGTTTTGCTTACTACAGGAAACCGAATGCTGTTTCCAAATTAAAGTACCAAAAATACTCAAAACTTTTGACACGTTGTATAAACCAGGCTCAAAAATTGACAAATAACATTTACATAAGTAAATCTAAAAATATCTGTAAGGCTACTTGGGACGTGATAAGAAACAAGACACAAAATATTCTTATTAACAAAAGTATTGATCGAATAGCAGTAAATAATAAAATCTATAACAATCCTAAAGATATTGCAGAAGTTTTTAATAACTATTACATAGATATGACAAATACTTCTTCTACGCAGTGCAAAAGTGACTTATCACTTGTACAATCTAGACATTCTAGTTTATTCTTGGCTCCAACTGATAAATATGAGGTTATGAAAATAATTACTTCGCTCAACCAGACAAGCGCTACTGGGCATGACGAAATAGAAACAAAAATTGTAAAATCATGCAAAAGGGAAGTTGCATCTGTGTTAAGTTTTTTATTAAATCTTTCGTTTTCTACAGGTATTTTTCCTGAAGCCTTAAAACTATAGGTAATAAAACCTCTCTTTAAAAAAGGATCTAGAGATAGTGTAGATAACTATAGACCTATATCTCTTTTGTCTATATTGTCAAAGATATTTGAAAAGACTATGTACTTACGTTTATTGAGTTTCTTGGAAAAATTTGATGTAATTAAATCTCAGCAATATGGTTTCCAAAGTGGTAAATCGACCACGTCAGCTGCATTCTCCCTAATAAATAAGGTACTTACCTACATGGATAAAAGAATACCTGTTACTGCAGTTTTCTTTGATATGAGCAAAGCCTTTGATTTTGTCTCACATAAAATATTACTTGAAAAATGTGAGCAAATGGGTATCAGAGGCCTAGCAAATTCATGGTCGAGTAGTTATCTAAGTGATAGAGTGCAGTATGTAGAGATTGCTAAAATCAACAGTGAAATGGAAATAGAAAATCACAGGTCCTCAACGAAGCTTAACACAGTCGGAGTCCCTCAAGGGAGTGTTTTGGGGTTTTGGATTTGGATGGGTGCAGGGCGGAGTGTAGACTTCATCAATCGACGTCTTTCCAGCTTGATATTAATGTTCAATGTGCCTCTTACCAACCGGTGATCACTGCCAGTTTTGAACGCGTTGATCACAGAGACATCTTTGAATATTTGCTTTCTCGTTGACATGATAAAGTCAATCTCATTTTTTGTTGCACCATCGGGACTTAGCCAGGTCCACTTGCGGTGTTCAGATTTCCTAAAAAAGGAGTTCATCATGAAGAGTCCCTCCTTTTCCAGAAACTCCGCCAGCAGTTGGCCCCGGTGGTTCCGAAATCGTCCCACTTTCAGCTCATCGCCGCTTCGTTTGCCCAGTTTTGCGTTAAAGTCTCCCATGACAACGGTGTAATGAGTTTTGGAGACTTGTGTGGCTGTAGAGATGTCCTCATACGTAGCCTCCACCTCATCGTCGGGGTGTGCCGTAGTCGGAGCGTATACCTGTATAACCTTCAATGAATACCGTTTGGTTATTTCGAGTATAAGGTACGCTACCCTCGACGACACACTTCCGGTCTTGACAACGTTGTTTACGAGAGAGCTGTGGACGATAAACCCGACACCACTCTGGGACAGTTGTTCGCCCTCCCGGAAATAGAGCAAGTTACCAGACATCAAGATTATCAAGTCCTCCCACTCTCTTCGGACCTCAGATAATCCCACAATGTCCCACCGTATCTTGCTCAATTCTTCCTCCAGTTTGTAAACCTCGTCGGTTCGCAGTGTACGCGTGTTGTAGATTGCCAGGGCCAAAAATCGTTGTTGGCGGTAGCCAGATCTCTGTTCGGGGAAATGTTGCCATAATCGCCACGCTTGGCAGGCGGGTTGGTGATCGCAGTATGACGGTGTTAATCTCAAAGGATGCTGCTGCAGAGGATGGGCCTCTGGGTTGATCCCTCAGTCGCCTTCTACGACTCCCACGGGAAGATAGGGGGTGGTAGTATTCTATCACCGCTACCGACACGGTTGATGTAGATGTAGTACTTAGCCTTAACGGGTTAGAATTGCCACCCCTATCACATTGTATCACAACAGCCTACATATACATAATATATATAAATATGTAGGCTGTTGATGACCAAAAATATGAAACAACACCGTTTCTCCACATCTCTTGCACGCTTGTTCACGTTAGCTCATACACCGTAATAACATAGGTAATATCTGCCGTCTATTGTTCAAATATACAAACAATGCCTCCATCGCGATCACGACACGAAATACAATTTGCGTCGTTACTTATAATTTAGGATGGGAACTAAGGTGCCATTTGTATGACAATAACTGAACTGACGGTAACAGACGGAATAAACTCCTATATTACGAGAGCGAAAACATTTGGCAGACATCTTGAATTCTTGCACCTTGTAGTTAGATAAGGTTATGTAATTTTACAATATTACATTGTTATTATGATGAGTTTACGCCTTTTTATTGTGCGAAACCCGTAGCATTGTGCGTGGTATACTTTTGTTTTAATAATTACACTAATTATGTTGTTGTCTAAGACGGTTTAATTATGATTGGTAGCATGATTTTTGCCCCTTCATTTATTTATTACCCGGTCGGGCCGCTCTAAGCCGCCGCGCTGGGAGCGGCGAGATCTTGGTCAGGCCGTTAATGATGTGTTGGGATTTACCATGATGGGTTAGGATTTATTAACTTTTTGTTCGAAAGTGGATAATAAGTACATGATTTTTACTTATATTACTTTCTTTACATACGTACACAAATACATCACACCTGTCTCTCAGAAAAGTAGCCAGAGACTATGGATCTTAACCCCAACTTTCATTCCCAAAAGTTAACGTAGGAATCAACACAGCGGGGTGCATATTTGGGAACCTCCTCGTGGTGCACCCTGAGGTTTAGGCCTCTCGGCCCACGTTCAGCGTGGGACAAGGGGCCTTATGCAAATCCCCCTTGCAAGTGCCCCTTCTGGGCCTCGCACATCTACGTGCGTGTCCACTCTGGGTCGCACGCTCGCCGTTCCTTCTGAGCGGCTTTGAAGAGAAGAGTTTCGGCGGAGCTCCTTCTGAGCGCCGTCCTTGGTGGGATGGCTTTGGTGGGACATGGCCTTAGGGGTCGACAAACTTGGGTCCCGGAGTGTGGTGTCCCGGTGGGAGAGTATCGTCGGCCACTTCTGTGACGAGTAGCGGGTCCTCGCCAGGCCCGCTGCGAAGTGTCCGGGGGAACCCTCGCGAAAACCACCGGCACCATAGCCGGGGGTTACTCGGGGGATATCGCGGGGGATATCGCCCTGGGTCGCGGCCCGAGGGTCGAGCGCCAAGGTTGTGGGCTGTTGGTAGGTAGGTAGGTAGAGTGTTTGTTTGCGGGGGGGTCGATCGGAGTCCGGGTCGGATTCGGACTCGTGGGCGGAGTCTGAGTCTGGGCCGGAGTCCGGGCTGCCTAGGAGGGTAAGGCGGGCTGGAGGAAGGCCGCGCGTCTCTGTTTGTCGGTGTAGTTTGTGTGTGCTTTGGGTAATTGTGTAGTCTGTTTTGTTTGTTTGTCGTCTGGAGTCGAGTGTCGGGCTCGAGACCCTGGTGTGTGTTCGCTAGCGGCCGTAGCAAATAGCGGGATGAGCCCGTGAAAGCTACGGGGGGCCGCCTGATAACATGACAGAGGCTCCCGCCACACCGGGAATCGTCGGGGCATGGAGTGACCTTCCCTTCCCCTAGGGTCCGTCTCCAAAAGGTGGAGGGTTGGTGGGGTGGTGTTGTGGTGTTTGGCGTTTGTGGGGGCGTATGTTGTTGTGTTTGATACGGCCTCGGGCACCGGAAGTCGAGTGTCGGGCTTGAGACCCCGGTGTGTGTTCGCTAGCGACCGTGGCGAGTAGCGGGCTTAAGGCCCGTGAAAGCTACGGGGGGGCCGATTGGTTGAGGCTCCCGCTACACCGGGAATCGTCGGGGCATGGAGTGACCTTCCTTTACTGGGGGTCCGTCTCCGAGTTCCGGGGTTTGGGTTTCGGGCCCGAGGTCGAGGGTTGGTGGGGTGGTGTTGGTGGGGCTAGTGGTCCGAGTCGGAGCCAGATTTGTGGGCGGTTTCTGGGTCTGAGTCGGGGTCCGGGTTTCCGAGGAGGATAAGGCGGGCTGGTGGAAGGCCGCGCTGTTTGTTGTGTGTTTTTGTGGTGTTGCCTGTTTATGGTGGGGCGCTTATGCGCTTTGTTGTGTTTAGTTGTGTGTGCTGTCTGTTGAGGTGGGGCGCTTAGCGTCGTTGCGAGTGAGACGGGCTTTGGTGTAGGTATTTTACCATACCTCCCCAAAAGTCCAAATTTGTGCTGGGTGTGCTGCCCGTTGGGGTAGAGCGTTTGGGGACGTTGAGAGTGGGGATGGGCTTTGGCGTGGGTATGTCACCATACCTCCCCAAAGCCCAAGGGTCGGAGGACCAATGTGTCTTTGTTGTGTTTTATTGTGCCTTGTCAGGTGTTGTCATGTGTTGTCTGTATATATCTTTGGGGGATTGCGTGCCCATTAGAGGGCGGGCACGCTTTTTGTGTTGTGCCGTGGGCGAGGTCGCGCGTGTGTCGGCGCGTGACCGCTTGCGGTCACAGGTTGGCACACGGGCGACGGGGTGACCGTCGCGGGTTGATCCCCAGTGGAATATACTGCGACATCCACCTCAGCCTTCAGCTTCGGATTGTGGGCCCCCAGGGGTTTAGTAGGTATTCCCCTCCGTCTCGCTCTCGTGCTCTCTTTATGTTTAAAGCTCCACAGACTTTAGGTTGCTAAATTGATTTGACATATTTTTGACATTTTATTGATTATGGTTAATTTATAGTATATTAATTTTGTATTTTTATTGTAATACTAACATAATTGGTTTTTGAAAATTTGGAGTACCTATTAATTTTGTATTTTGTATGTTATTAGAATAGTCATTGTTACCTAGAAAATAAAAATGTTAAAGTTATTTGCATGCTACATTGTCAGCTGAGAAAGAGAAGAAAAGTAGAATAAGACCAAAAATGTACCTTTCTCAAACGCAAATTAAATATTTCATTTCATTTCATTTCGCCCTCCCAGCCAGGCTAGCCAGACTTAGCTGACCTGGAGCCTCTCTCCTTGTCAGTGGGTGTGGAAAGGCGGACGGGTGAGTCCCACATAACCGGGTGCCTCTTCAAGGCTCCGGTACTTGTAACGAGATCCCCTGGGAAAAAAAAAGGAACCAACACAGCACTTCATACAAACCGCCTGCTCAACCTTTGCACTTTCAATTGTACTTTCATTACATTTTGGTAAAAAATTAAATTTTGGTAAATTTTGGGTATTTAACTTTAGCTGAGAACTTTCATGCTCGTATATTGTCATTCCTCGGGACATGCATTAGGGTTTCAAAAAATAAATACAGCCTATAAACTATCTCACTTCTATGCACAGGTCTTTATAACTTAAATCCAGTCATCGTAATTAGCGATGATTAATTACAAAGCTTGTCACATGCGGGTTTGCAATCACAAACTCGGGATATGCATCAAAAAAATGAAACAATTTTCCCGACCTAGGAACGGAACCGGTACCGGTACCTCCTGTTAGTCAAGCGCAATACCACTCGGTCACCTAGTCATATGAGGGTATCCGTATCCACTTACTGCGCTGTAACAAGGCAGCTAAAGCCTTGTTGGTTTTTTGACCTCTTTTCCGAATAACACTTTTATATATAAGGTGACTGTAGAAACTGCAAGAAACTTCAAGAGCTGATCAGGTCAAGTGTTTTAAACATGACAAAAATCACAAAAAATATTGCAGTCTAACGTAGGTACTTATCGCCCAGCTGACGCGGACCGGACGGGTCAACAGACAAGCGGGTCGACGGCCGGCCGCTGCCCGCGCGTTGTAAATAATCGTAAACTCTTTTATTATATTTTTCTTTTGTTATTGTTTTAAAATAATTAGATACTCAAAGACTATAAAATTAAAATTCATAAAATGAATTATTTAATGAAACATAAAAAAGCACGAATTTCGTTTTTGTCATTTTGTCATGTCTAAAACACTTGACCTGACCAGCCCTTGAAGTTTCTTGCGGTTTCTAGCAGTCGCCTTATATAGTTTAATAAAAATAAATTTTACTTGCCTTCCCTGCTAGCCTCTGTTTTCATGAAAAAAGCAGTTCAGATTCATCCGCGGAGCTAGAAAGAGTTATTTATTGTCATCCTTACAAAGACATTGTTACTAGTGAATAGTGTATTATTATAACTAGACAGTTCTATACGTCCTGATAAAAATAATAATATTTCAAACATTTACCTAGTCACAGTGTATAGTGTACTAATGCTTAAATTGTGCTTCATATAAACTAAACTTTTTATTATCAATATACTTCTGAACTCATCGTGCTTTTTTATCTTCATCCAACTCCTTCTCATCGTGTCACTCCTCCATTCCTCCGCTCCGTGACAGCGCTATCTTATGGCAGTTGTCCCACCAACGGCAAGTAAACGATTAACTATCGGTTATTTTCTCGCCCAAGAAACGTACAACAGATATACATTCCGTGTAAACAAAAGAGATGCATATATTAATAGTTGATCGCTGACTGTTCACACTGCCGGCGAGGACCCGCTTCACTAGTTCGTGGCTAAGCGACAAGAGCTATCAAAGATAATTCTCGCTTAGCGATACTTATACATGCTCAGCGATCAGAACTCACGCCGAGAGGACCAATCAGCGGCAGCGGCGCTTATAGCCCAGCGACAAAACTTTCGAAACTACACACTCGCTTTCCGCTGCTCGCCAATTCGTTTTTAATTCTAGCTCGACTCGCTTCTCGTTCATTGTCGGCAGTGGGATGACTGCCTAATGCGGGTTGTTTGGGGAAAACAGCTGAAATCTAACGAGTACAACCATCCAATTTTTCCATCCAGATGCCTAGGATTGCAATAGTTACTTAACTTGCACGATTATCACCAGAACGTGCTAGCGTGCTGTGCCAATAAAATAACAATAGATTTTATATAAGTTTACCGTAACTAATGATTAATGTAGGTACTCTGGTTTGACATACATTTTTCAGTTTCTTTACTTGTATTTGTTAAACCGTGTTGCGTTTCGGTGAAAAAATACTACCACCTTAGGTGTCGTAAAAGGTGACTAACGGACTAAAGACTGCACAAACATCCAACAAGAGCGGCGATGGGCTCACAACCTGTCACGCTGAACAAATGTGCAGACGCTATTTAGTGAAAAGTGGACTACGACAGAGGACTGCTTTTGCTGTCCTCATTGCCAAGTCTCTGACTAAACCTTTGGGGATAATAGTCATAATTATATGTATGTATTCGTTAGGTATCTAGATATAACGGCCAAATTCGATGAACAATGTCTGTAGGTATATAAATTATTAACTATTCTTTGTGCAAATATCTAGTGTCATCCCGATTTTTACTGTTTTTTGACAGAAAGACTCCATTGTTAGTGATTTTATCTTGATTCTCTCTCAAGAAACAGTAAAAATCTGAGTGAACCTAGTGGTAAAAGTTAATAATCACACACAAGCATTCTTTATCGAATTATTTATATGTTGGTATGTATATGTGTGTATGCTTTATCTGTGACTAGGGGATAATAGTCGTGATTACATGTATGTTTGTATTGTTCTTAGCAGTTATGTTTTGTAGAGGATCTTGCTTGTTCAGCAACCTTTTCATTACTGGCCGGTAGCGGACTCAAACCACCACCTATAAACATTGTTCATCGAATTTGGCCGTTATATCTAGATACCTAACGAATACATACACATAATCACGACTATTATCCCCAAAGGTTTAGTCAGAGACTAGGCAATGAGAACTGCAAAAGCAGTCCTCTGTCGTAGTCCACTTTTCAACCAAATAGTGACTGCACATGTGCTCAGCTTGACAGGTGTGAGCCCATCGCCGCTCTATGCAAATGGTTGATGTGCAGTCTTTAATCCGTTAGCCGCCTTTTACGACACCCAAGGGAAGAGAAAGGGGTGGTAGTATTCTTTCACCGCTACACGGCACGGCTAAAAATAAATTTTATATAGTTCATAATTTGCTTTCTACAAACATATTTTTCTAAAACTGTCGCTATGCAAATAATGTTTGTTGCATTGTGATTGTGTTCCTCTACGTTAGAGTTTAAAGTTAAATTAATTTAGTGTATAAGTAAGAGCTTTTAAGAGCCAGACTTATCATCATGTCAAAAGATTCGATGCAACCAAAAAAATAACAATAAATAAATTTCAAAATACTATTTATTACTTTCTATATAATAAACTTAACTAACGGTCATGGCACATCGTCTATTCACTCGGCTGTGGTCTCGGTCTAGTAGTATCTGGGTTGGGATCCGAAGGGGGCGGCGAACTGCTTGGCCGGCTGGTACTGGCGGGCGACTGCTACTCCGGAGTCGTATTTGCCCTCGTGGTAGCTCCCTGAAATGATTTAAGGTTTTATGTTACCAATTTATTTAGATAGATATTTATTTCAACAATGCCATCCGCCTTCATACATTTGTAACAATTGTCACAATTTCTCACAGTGTGACGACGAGTGAAGTGCGCATTCAACTTTGTCCTAATCGTTATTTACCATCAGATGTTTATCTCCCGGGAGCATCACCCCGGCATAAGCTAATTATTAATGGTTAGCGGTCATTCATAGCCTCATCCCTTGCATTTTCCATAAGTGCTTTCACCCATAGGTGACTTGGCTCCCATAGGTGTAACTTAGGCGTTAACATCATTTACCATCAAGTTCGTTTCATTTTATTTTTTACGAGTTATGAATCCTTCCCATCGGCCTCTACATCTGACGACTTATTGGTAGTTTCTACCACCAATAAGTCGCCAGATACAGAGAGCCTTGGCCTGATTATCAATGAGCATAGCTTAGTGTTATTATTTTTGTTTTTATCCTTTACATTTTTAAGCTGTTAGCTATCCTAAAATAAATAAATAAACATCAGGTGATATGAAGGGTAAGCGATACCCTTTCGTTAAGAATGGGGATGTGCGCTTTTTGGGCAAAGAATCCATTCCCATCAACTGAGTATCTGACGATTTAGTCGTCGTAGGAGCTTTGGCCATATTATCACTTCTTACCATCAGGTAAAATGAAGGTTAAGTGCTACTCCTTTGTTAGGTATAAAGAAAGTGATGCTTACCATCGTCGAAGATGCCGTTGGCCTCATCTCTCGCGTTTTCCTGGAGTGCCTTCACGATTGCTTCGGGCACGGGTGGAGGGGTGGGGATATGCGCTCCTTGCGCTTCGAATCCATTGCCACCAGCTGTGTATCTGACGCTGTACACTTGACCGTCGTCTCCTGTGTAGGAGTAGCCTCCTTGAGCCTGGATGCCGTCAGCTTCGCGACCAGATTCTTCAGCTTGGATGCCTGGAAACCACAGATCAGGGGTTTTAAAACTAATATTATTATTCCATAACTTAAAAAACTAATCATGCTATTGCGAGTCGTGTGGAATAGCGGTTTACTTAAGGAATTCTACCAATCCCTCTCTTCACTTGGGTGTCTTTTTAACCTCCTCTGTGGTCTAGTGGCTCACCAGTGATCCACCGGTTTCAGACCCAGAAGTCCCGGGTTCGATTCCCAGCGGGGGTACATCTTTGTGTGCTCGGTTTGGTTGGTGGTAGGGCTGTTAAGCCCGCCTGGCTAGCTACCACCATCTTATCTAAGTCTGTTGAGATAAGAGAGTTTGAGATAAGATAGCCAGTTCCTCGGTGGTTGAGGATTCCGGGTGAAGTGCGCTTCCACCTTCGGCCATCGGTGAGATGAAGGCCAAGCGCTTACCCGTTGTAGAATAAAAAGAAAAAAAGTGTCGTAAAAGTCGAATAACAGATTGACCTGTGGTCTTTATGGCATCTGGACATCTAGACCCCTTATAGATTTTGACGCTTGGACTAACATCCCCCGGAGGCAGATTATAGACTGCACATACATCCAACAGCATGGAGGGGCGATGGGATCACCACCTATCACGCTGACCACATGTGCAGTTGTAATTTGGTGAAATGTGTGATGACAGAGAATTGCTTTTGTGGATTAATGTTTTTTATTCATTTTAGCGTTTTATTAACGCTTAAATATACTTAAGTAAAATTTTAAACACTGAAAAAAGACGATAATCTCAGGCGGGAATCGAACCACGCACCTTCCGCATTCCGGGCGGCTGCCTTAACCACTTGGCTACCGAGATCGGGTTTTCACCCGACGAAATTTGTCAGTGCTTGATGCTTATGTTTTTAGTCAACATATTGCCTTCTCGCCTGAGGTTGTCGTCTTTTTTTTTAAGTGTTTAAAATTTTTTAACTGCTTTTGTGGTCCACATCGCAGTCTCTGACTAACCTTTTGGTTTGAGGATAACAATCGTGAGTCTATATACCTATGTCATGTATATTATTATATGTGTGTTAAAACTAATCAAGCATTTGTGAATAGCCTATAGAAGTAGAACATTATATTGTTACATTATCTAAATGAACATACATAAAAACTTAAAAGACACTTCATTATTACTATTTTGTTAGAAACAAAGCTAAAAGAATTAAAGATTAAATTAAAATAAGAACTATTTTTGTCACTCCTGCAGCAAATTATAAAGCTGTTATTTTACTTCGTTTATTCTTATTACTTCATGTCGTTAAAAAAACAAGAACTTTTTAAAAGAATCTCGTATTGGATGGCAAATGTACAATAATATCTTATCAATGCACTACAAGAACAGATCGTGAGCCTTTTTTCTAATATTTTGGGCGGATTTTTCTAATCTAATAAATAAATGAATAAATTAAATTTAAAAAAAATCCTACACTCACACCAATTATCTAGCCCAAGAGAAGCTTCATTATAAAACTCGTTAAATGGTTACTAGACAACGGATAAAGATACTTAAAATACTTAAATACATACTTATTATACATAGAAAACACCCAGATCCGAGACAATTTAGAATAACAATACTTTCTAAATTGACCCGACCGGGGATCGAACCCGGGACCTCAGACACCATGAAAACCGGTGTACAAACCATTCGACCACGGAGATCGTAAAATGAACCTTATTAGTACTTAATGTGATTGGGTAATACTTCATCAAATGGACATGATCGGTACCAGAATAGAAAATCAATCTTTAGACGGGCTAACGCGTTGATGTCTATCTTACAGACACGCTGGCGCTCTTGACACATACCTACTATAAATTCTTTTCATTCAGATTTATCAACATTAAAAATGACTATAAAAACACTCGTTATATTTGATGCTTGCGTTAATAACGCTTAACGAAACGTTCCTACTTGAGGTAGGCATTTTGAAAGTCTTTTAATACTAAGATAACGTTTCGTTATCTTAGTATTAAAAATACTTTCACAAACTGCCAGTGATTATGGTTTTGTAACACTATAACATTCGACAAGAATTATCTCTTTGCAATTTTTTTTATAATTAACACATTAACATAATATCGTCTTAACAATCTGTTAACAAATTACTGCTGAGATAATAATCTGGAGATGGCAACAATGAAAATTATTTAGGCGAATTGTAAACTTTGCATCGTACCTCTATTTGGAACATTATCTTGAACCAGACAGACCTTCACAAGTAGGTACCGATTTGCAAGTAGGTTGAATAATTTCAATCATCAGTTCACCATCACTCATTCTCTTTGGATAAGATCATAATATTGGGTTTTTATGTACATAGTATTATGTAGACAACATAATTATTATGACAGCATATAGACCTGGCATGTTTCGTTGGTAGCAAATAGCTTGTTCTGTTTCCCTATAATAGTTAGCTACCACTATTTATTTCTAACACCTATGTTACAATATTTTGTTCCGACATTATAGAGGTAAGGTAGTCAATTCTCCAATGTGTCGTACTACTGATGAGATACTTAAAATACTCAGTTTGGTTAGTTAGTAGGGCTTAAGTTAAGTCATTGTAACAGTTAGAACTATTTTTACAATATCAATATTTTACACATTGTTTTGTTTTGACTTAGAGAGATAAGATAGTCTGTCAATATTTAATAGGGCTTTTACTATCAACCTAATTCTCACTTGACATCAGATAAGTTTAAGATTAAGTTTAGTATCTGAGTCAAAAAGTGCTACTTCAAAAATGCTTTGGTTTTGACCTTAAAATACACCTATTTACCAAAATAGCCCATTGCACGCCGTGGGAATTGATCTCTGGACCTCCGGTTATCGGGCCGCACACTTAGTCACTCGGTCACTATTATTAAATAAGGCTTTCGATTAAAATGAGACTTTTGATTTTAGCCTAATCTTCACTATTGCCATCGCAAAAATTAAAACTTTCAGTAGGTTTATAATAACAAAAAGTAAATAAAAAAATTACCGTTTTCAGTGTCATAAGCGAATTGGTATCCCAACTCGTTGACGTCAAAACTGGATCTCAAGATGGCCGCGTTGCTGTCCAAGGAGGCTCGTGGCCTGGTCTGCTGCTGCTGCTGCGGCTGGTAATACGATGGAGCAGTTCTGGAGTAGGGAGAGTAGCTTTGGGGCAGTGCTTGCGCACACGCCGCTATGAAAGCTGAGATTATTAGCTGTAAGGAAATGTATAACACATTTAGAATACAGACAAGAATAACTGGAATTCAAAGAAGATTTTCGATAATGGTAATGGTGGTAAAAAAATGGTTCGCTTCAGATAATGGTGCAATAAATTGAGAATACAGACAAGTTTAGATGGAGTTTAAAGAAAAAATAATTAGCTGTAAAGACAAAGGCAATCGTTTCAGAAATTTAGAATACCAACAATAAAAAGTGGAGTTTAAAAATGATATAAATGGTTAATTTTTAGTTTTTTACAAGAACACTACACAATGAAATAAAACAGTAAAATAGAAAAAAAATTATATGAACATGATCAAGCATTTTTTCAGATTTCAGTAAAGATATAGGTAATGTTTTTTTTTATATTTAGTCTACTTTTACCAGTCCTGGACTAAAGGCTTCCCTCAAACCCTTGCACTTCTTATATTATTTCACACAAAATAAAAACTATGTTATTTTCACGCGTATTAAGAAAAAATAAAGTAAGTTTAAAAAAATTATTTTTGCAAATGTTAACAATTAATTTTAAGCACAAGTTATTATTTGTAATAGAAATAGATATAAAAAATAATAGCAAACACCACGTAAAATTTAAACTATAAAGTTATCTATCAAAAATCAGTAACGCGATCTAAAAGTCAATGAGTCAATAAAATGTCGATCGAACAGATTTCAACACAAAACAAAATTGAACTAACCAATTTCATGTTGATGCTTCGGTTATCGATAGACGAATGATGTCTGTCTGTCTGCTCATCGGGCTTATATATGGTAGCCGTATGTCAGCTTCACTGTCAAGGTTGCGTAGGAAGAGTCGAACCTGGCACCGCATTGTTGGGAAGACATTTCCGGCAAGGTCCTATGCGAAATAGTTAGGCTATGTGAAAAAATGTGAGCAACATTAGTTTGATTTTAATTGGTTTGCCTAGTTTATTTAAGTGTTCTATCTCCGATTTGTTTTTGTTTTGTTACAAAATACGTAATTAGGTTACATACATATCCTACTATCCTTCTATCACTCTAATAATATAAAGGCGAAAGTTTGTGAGTGTGTATGTTTGTTACTCTTTCACGTAAAAACTGCTGAATGGATTTAGATGAAATTCGGCATACAGACAGTTTATAACCTGGATTAACACATAAAATACTTTTTATCCTGATATTCCTACGGGAACGGGAACCACGCGGGTGAAACCACGAGCTGCTGCTGGTACATAATAATCACGACAATTAACCCCGAAGGGTTAGTCAGAGAATAGGCAATGAGTATCGTAAAAGTAGTCCTCTGCCAAAGTCCACTTTTCACCAAATAGCGACTGCGCATGTGCTCAGCGTGACAGGTGGCGAGCCCATCGCCGCCGTAATGAGGTTACGTAGTCGCAAAGATAATTCTGTCTACAATGTATGCCGTCTACATCGGTAGAAATCATTCAACGGTTACAGACGATAGTTTCAAACAATACAAGATTCCCATTAAGATCTTTCGTTATTTATTTCTTTGTAGTAACGAATTAATCGCGCCAATTTTTTTGGAAAGATACTTATGATTTATAAATTTAATAGGTAGTGATTTCAACTTCTTTTATTATGTAGGTATCATAAGTGGAACTAAAAATAGTCATTGTCTCCTTTAATATAAAATAATCTTTTACCATCTTCAGTCTTATAAACTCTCTCTTATTTGATTTGTTACGTTTTTACATAAATTCATCTATTCCGAAAGTAAGTGGCGATAAATACCATTATGCAAATTTTGTACTAACTGCTGAGGAACAGCTATTTTATATATCGAAATCGGAACACAACTATGCTTCTAACATTGTTTTAGTCAAAATCAAAATAACAAAACATTTATTCAAATAAACTTTTTAAAGTGCTTTTGATACATTCATAAATGTTTTGCCGACTACCCATTCAGGACGCTACCGGACCCATTTATGGCGATAGAGTGAGTATAAGATAGTGAGAACTCTCCTCTCTCTCGGTAGTCAGGAATTCAGGGGTGGTGGAACGCCACCCTCAAGTGAGATGCGCTTCCTCTTTGTAAAATAAAATTTCATCCAATGAATTAAACTTATCTGTTTTATATCATACTAGCGGTCCCCCGCGACTTTGTCCGCATGGACCCCGTACCCTGAGACGGATTTCCAAAAAAATATTTCACACACCTTGTCCTAGCAATGACGAACACAACAAAAAAAGAATTAGCCAAATAGGTGCAGCCGTTCTGAAGTGATGCTCGTACAAACATTAAATATACAAATATTACGCATTAAATTTACAAATATTACGCATTAAATATACAAATATTACGCATTCAATATACAAATATTTGCGCGTACAGACGCGCAATTTATCAATTGCTGAAATTTTCAGCAATTGATTTTTATTAATCATTATCATTCCATATTATAAAGTAAAGTCGCCGTGTCCCTCTGTCTGTGGCACCGCACTATTCTCCTAAACCACGCAATAAATTTTTATGCGGTTTTCACTAAAAGATAGAGCGTTAGAAGCGTAGAGAAGTGTGGATGGTTTTTTTATATTTTATAGATATGTTTCTTTAAATGGCTAAACTATGACGGTCTTTCTAAGTTAGCGTGGTCCGCTAGTACAAAATATATAGATATCATCATCAGTCCCACTGCTAGACACAAGCCTTCCCAAAAGGACAGGACATGAGGAGAATAGGCAATAATCCACCACGCTGAGGAGACTGGCCCAACGCGGGTTGGTGCGTCCTAACGACTGCCATTTTACGACAAGACCGGGAACAACAGCTTTAATTACGTGCCTTCTGAAGCACGGATATACACATTACGCCCGAAACGAATACACTATCTATCGATCTGTGGTTTTACATACTAGAGTGAGAAATTTTACTTAATTTATATAAAGCTTCATCATCATCATAATCACCCTACAAAAGGGCATGAAGCTTAAGTTAAAAAAAATACTTTTGTAAGCAAAACAACAGAAAGATACGTTGTTGATTTCGGGCGATAGTCCACATACATCCTATGTCAAGGTAAGCTGCCCGTGAATAGGAATATTTTAAACTATTAGTGTTCGATGTCACAACCTTTGCTTGAGAAATGAATTCACCGGAAATGGTAGGGTTACCGGAACACCCTTGTCCGGTGTGTGGTCATTAGTAGATATAGGCACCGTATCTTTATTGGAGTACTTTAATGTAACTTAAGAGTTTCATCACTCACTAGTGTCTTTGATCGGATAAGTAGAGTTTAACTACTAATAGCTTTAAATACACGTAAATCCGTTGGTAAGATGACAGTTTGAAAACCAAAATGCCAGCATGGTCTATTACGTCCCAATCTCCTCCCCCTCCACCCCTGTGCTGTTTTCCATGTGGGAAATCAAGTGCCCGGGGGGTATAGACGTCGATAGGCTGATGATGACGGTGATGGAATTATTAAAGTTGGTGATATAATATGTGAGGTGAGGTATAATATACCTACTCAATTATTCGTTTGGTTTTTTTGTTGCATTAGTTGGCCCTGGAAGGGAAGTATTTTATACTTCTATATAAATAAATTGTTTTTTTTTATGTAAATTATAGTCCACATTGCATCCCGTGGCAACCTGTAAGTAAGATGACACTTAGCTTTAAGTTTATGTTTGTTTCTACAATTATTACTTGTATCAGTGTTTGTCTTGTTGATTGTCCTAATAAATAAAATAACATGGCGTTGTTGAAACCTCATAACAAATATGTTAAAATTTATATGTTAAACATCATTTTCCAATATCCCCACGTGCTATTGTCCTCGTGGGAGGCCTGCGCCCAGCAGTGGTATGTTTATATTTATCATAGGTTATTAAATATAAATCCCATTAATAAAGGTCCCAGATTCTGATCCAAAAAGAAAAGCTGATGATGATGATGATGATGAAACATAATTTTGTTGAGTATTTATCTAAATGTTATCAATCTACTAGAGCCATTTGTGTAAGGCTCACTGAAAGAATACTGCCACCCCACCCCTCTCTTCTTTTGGGTGTCGTAAAAGGCGACTACGGAAAAAAGACTGCACGTCATAAAGCGGCGATGAGTTCACCACTTATCACGCTGAGCACATGTCTAGTTGTAATTTGGTGAACGGGATGAAACGTATGCTATGGGGGGTGGATTACTTTTGTGGTCCTCATTACCAGTCTCTGAATAACCTTTTGGGTTTGAATTTACGTAAAATATACTAATATTTGCTAATTGGTTAACTAAATTAGGCTTAATTGTATAATTTATGTGGGTATAGAAATATATAATTGTATTCTGTTTTATAGTAATGTTGGTCATTAATGAATTGTTAATTTCGTGGTATTCATAATAATATGTAGGTTGTCGGATGTGTACTTTGTTTAGCTTGTTACGTATAAAGTTTTTTATTGTAAGTCCAAACATTTAAAAAAAATAGATTTTTAGTGGGTATCCACGTAAGATCAGCTTCATGGGTTTATCCCATGACATTTTGCTGAGTGGAGGCCCTTTGGTACCTTTATGTTTTATGTTAAGTTTTTATAAATTGTTAATTGTTCTGTGTTTTATTATGTTTCATTTTTGTGTTAAATTGAATATTCTTTTTTTTGTAAATTGTACCAATAAACGTTTTTCTATTTCTATTTCTATAAATGTTACCAATCTTATCATTTTGTGTAGGTGGGTGACTATTTGCACCAAATCGCAATTATAGCATCAGTTAGACCTTGATATTTTCTATGGTGAAGAGCTTCGCGTCAATCGAAGGGAAACTTATGAGCAGTGCGGTTTCACATTTCAAAACTTGTACTGTCAACAGCACATCACACATGACAGTACCAGTATAAGCTGCGCTCTGATTACTAACAAGTTATCGGTTTTGGACAGCTCTGTTTATTTTAGTCCTGTATCTGACGTGTGGATGATTGAACGTAACAGGAAAGTTTAGATGAAATCTTTTTTTTTTGACATTTACTTCAACAGTCATCTCGTTACGAATCATAATAATCATAATGATGTGACAAAAGTACAAAAACATTTCAACTTTTTTTTATTAATTTATGAGTAATTGGTCTTGTCTCACCTGATATTAAGTGATAATAAGACCAAAGATGGAGTGCACTTCTTTAAATCCATAAATACCGAGGAACTGGCTATCTTTCCTCTGACTGCTGACACTACACAACAATGCTACAAACTATTACTTTAAGGCCACTTTAGACCTACCTAAGTTTTAATAAAAAGGCAGCCAATTTATCATCATCATCATCATCTTCATCATCCTGTAGGCCTTCTGTTAAGTCAACTCTTAAAGCAGTAAAACTTTAATCTTACTCCGCAAATTTATATACCTACGAATTTTGTATAGTAGTACACCTAAATAAGCACATGGTGTTATATGGCGACATATTGCACATATTTGCATTGATACAGCAATGAAGTACGGTACTACAGTGACGTTACACCCTGTACGTGTTACCTACTTTTTTGTTTATTTATTTTATGTACTGACATAAACACATACATTCGTACCACACCACATGACTGCATGTGGTTATCAATAAATCCATTTTCTAGATTAATGTTTTTATATTTTAGCGTTTTATTAACGCTTAAATATACTTAAGTAAAATTTTAAACACTGAAAAAAGACGACAACCTCAGGCGGGAATCGAACCACGCACCTTCCACATTCCGGGCGGCTGCCTTAACCACTTGGCTACCGAGGTCTGGCTTTCAACCGTCGAAATTTGTCAGTGCTTGATGCTTATGTTTTAAAAAATTTAAATCCGTTTTCTCTTCTTTCTTCCTTTACTGAAAGACTGATGAAAGGATTGACTCCTTTCATCATGAAAATAACTTTTACCGTGCGTACGTAAAATGTTTTCAAGATTTTAATAAATAAAAATGTTTTGCTGACCGACCAAATGTAACTTGACTTCAACGATTACATTACGCGTATCAGCAATGTCAACATCTAATGTCAAAATGATTTATGTGTTGCCATACTTTTTCAATCTACCTATGAGGAAAAAGTTCAAAGCCTTACCTGACCTTGGAATGTCGACAGGGAAAGAGAATACCTAACCACTGCCTAACTCATCATGGCAAATTATCAAAGGCGGCATTGAGTGAAGTGCAGATAATTTGAATTTCGGATATATTTAACGCCTAACAAAAGTACAATAAATCTATAATTCAAATTATAGAATAGTCAAAGTCAAATTCATTTATTCAATTTAGGCTACAAGAATGTCGCTATGCCATCGGTTCGTTAGTCCTAACTATGGGGCGGGAGCCTTGTACTGAGAAGAACCGGCAACAAACTCAGCAAGGGCATTTCTTTTCTCCCTTTCTTTTACAGCGTCAATACAAATTGAAAAATGCCCTCCCTATCATA
Source organism: Scoparia ambigualis (assembly GCA_963921215.1). Lineage (NCBI taxonomy): Eukaryota > Metazoa > Arthropoda > Insecta > Lepidoptera > Crambidae > Scoparia > Scoparia ambigualis. Next base: position 29,604,881 of record OY992512.1, on the reverse strand, counting down.
GAAGGACATTTTCCATTACAACATAAAAATAAACATTTAATACGATTACAAGACAACACAACTCATACAAAAGAATATATTGCTCAATTTAAAATAAAATGAACAATGTTTTACAGTATCTTTGAAACAAGAAAAAGAAAGACTAAGTATTTCTATCCTACTTCCTACTAATATTATAAACGCGAAAGTTTGTAAGTATGGATGGATGTTTGTTACTCTTTCACGTAAAAACTACTGAATGGATTTGGATGAAATTCGGCATACAGATAGGGTGCCGCCTTAACAGGCGGCACCCGTTCACGAGTATGACATGTAAATTAGCCATCGCTTCGCTCAACCATGTTTTATGGAACGTAACGACCAGACACACATGCCACCACCGCAGAGACACTTTGAGGGAGCATGACACTCCAACAAACTAAGAAATTTTTTCTAATTATTACTTTTGACTGAGTTACCGAAATGCAGATTATACCCATTAATTGTAGCTGTGACTTGATTTTAGTGTGGGAATCCTTTGCCCCGCCCATGAAACAGTTTATGTGCTGTACTTGATTTTTTTACATTACGATGATGACATTTATCAACATTATATTTTTTGGACACTGATGTATGGAAGTGAGTCTTGGGTATGACAGAAGAAGAATAAATGCGTTAGAGATGCGTTCGTTGAGGAAAGTATGTGGAGTGAAACTGAGTGACAGAGTGAGGAAGAAGAATAAATGCGTTATAGATGAGTTCGTTGAGGAAAGTTGACGACCAAAAGAAAAAATTAAGTCCCTCGTGTCGTGGGGTATCCGAATCATCCCCATGTATGTTCCACGATTTTTCATAGTTTTCAAGTTATGATTTTTTTTCTGAATTTTTGAGATATTTCGATATGTCCAACTTTTAAATAAATCTAAAAAAAGTAGAGGACCTTGTCGAGACTTTTTTATTGCAACTATATCTTCATGAGTGGTACTTTAATGGATAAGATAATCAGCTTCAAAGTTAATAAAATGTTGGTCTAAAATGAAAAATTTACATTTGGTGAATTATGACTTAAATATTCAACTTTAATTTAAAAATCTGTACAAGTGACTTTATGGTTTATAAGTAGGCTTCAAAAATGCGCCAGACTCTCAGATTTCATGATCATTTAAAAATTGGAGTAGTTATTGGCTACTTTGGCTAAAATTTGTCTCAAAAACGGCAAAGTGGAAAATTTTTAAAATTAGCCAAGAGATTAAAAAAAGTTTTGGCCACTTTATTATTCCTAAGGTTAATTAGTTTGTTAAGTAACCAAAAATGACTGCAGGAAAGCTAAGATCCAAACATTTGGAGGTTCTTTTAGTTAAAGTTTAATGAATTTTGCGCGATCCGTTCTCCCTTGAAAAAAATTCCAAAAAAAACCTCAAAATGTTTTTTTTGATCTTAGCTATCCTGCAGTCAGTTTTGGTTAGTTTACAAACTAATTAACGTTAGTAATGATAAAGTGGGCAAAACTTTATTTAAAATCACTAGGCTAATTTTAAGAATTTTCCACTTTGCCGTCTTTGAAGCCAAATTTTAGCCAAAATAGCCCCTATAAGTGCTACTTTTTAAGTGTTTATGAAAGCCAAGACTCTGGCTCATTTTTTAAGCCTACTAAGAAACCATAAAGCCTCCTGTTCAAATTTTTAATATAAAGTTGAAATTTTAAGTTATAATTCGCCAAATATATGATTTTTTACTTAAGACCAACATTTTCATAACTTTTATCACAGTTACGAAGCTGATTATTTTATCTATTAAAGTACATGAAGATATAGTTGCAATAAAAAAGTCTCGACAAAGTTTTCTACTTTTTAAAATTTTTTTTTAAGTTGGGCAGATCAAAATATCTTAAAAATTCTGAAAAAAATCATAACTCGAAAACTATGAAAAATAGGGAAACATATATGGGAATAATTCGGATACCCCACGACACGAGGTACCTATTTTTTTCTTTTGGATGTCAACTTTTTGGCCATCCTGTATATACTCTTTATTGGACATAAAACACACATACCGAAAAAAAAATACAAACAATAGTGAGCAACGGTGGACTTATCTCTAAAACAGATCTCTTTCAGTCAACCTAAGGTGGAATGGGAGCGTGGTGTATTAGTGGGAACAACAAAAGTGCTAATTAATTAATAATATTAAAACAAAATATTGGCAATAAATATAGGTAAATAAAATATATAAAAATAATACTACATACTACTACATATAATAAAAAAAATCCATCAAGTAATTAATATAATAATATATAATTAATATAAATAAAAATAAACATATGTGTCTATTTATGTTGTCTATGATTGCGATGAAACGAGTGTCAGAAAGTAGACCCTTCTTTTAAAAGATGCAATTGTTGAACTATTCTGTATGCCCGTTGGAAGATTGTTCCAAAGCTGCAAAGTATGTGGAGTGAAACTGAGTGACAGAGTGAGGAATGATGTGATTCGAGAAAGGTGCGGCCTGAAAGATGAATTATAGTGACAAGAATTGAGAAAGGTATGCTCCGGTAGTTTGGTCTCTTTTACAGGATGAGTGAAAGTCGAATCACGAAAGAGATATATTATGCGAATGTGGAAGGCACAATTGAGCAAGGGCGTCTCAGAAAATACAACACGTACAAATTACATCAGTGCATAAAAAGGACTAAAATACATCACCTTTGATCAAGTCCAATAGCGTACTCGCTTATTAAAGTTCAACGCCAATCAAAGCCAACTAATTTAGCCGTCAATACGGTAATTAAAGCAATTTATAGAACGTCTGGATTCACATAACTAATCTAATGTTTTTTTTTTTTTTTTATAGCAGAAGGAGGCAAACGAGCAAGCGGGTCACCTGATGGAAAGTAATCACCGCCGCCCATGGACACCCGCAAAACCAGAGGAATCGCAGGCGCGTTGCTGGCCTTTAAGGAAGGAATAGGCTCGTTTCTTGAAGATCCCTAAGTCGTAACGGTCCGGAAATACCGCCGCCGAGAGCTGGTTCCACAACACTGTAGTTCGAGGCAAGAAATTTCTTGAAAAACGCACAGTAGTAGACCGCCATCCATCAAGGCGATGTGGATGGAATGACAGTCGATTGCGTGTAGTGCGGTGAAGGAAATTAGCGGCAGGGATCAAGCCGAACAATTCCTCAGAACACTCCCCATGATATATACGGTACAATATACAGAGAGACGCAACGTCTCTCCGAAGAGCCAGTGGATCGAGCCGACCTGAAATAACCACGTCGCCGACAATTCGAGCAGCTCTGCGTTGAATGCGGTCAAATGGAAGGAGTTGGTATTGGGGTGCTCCAGCCCAGAGATGGGAGCAGTATTCCATATGCGGCCTGACCTGTGCTTTATACAGTTGTAAACGGTGGGCCGGCGTGAAATACTGACCCGCTCTATTAAGCACACCCAGCTTTTTCGAAGCTAATTTAGCTTTACCTTCCAAATGACCACGAAACTGAACGTCACTCGAAATATCGACGCCAAGGATTCCAATAATCGGATTGGTATCAAGGGGAGCTCCCTCAAAGTTCAGAGGTACGACGAAGGGATGTTTTTTCGCGGTAAATGCGCAAACTTGTGTTTTGGAGGGGTTAAAGCGGACTAGGTTATGTCGGCCCCAATCCGAGACATGACTTAACATGTTCTCGGTGTCAGTCACAAGTTTATTCCGGCTCTCGATGACGCTTTCCAGAGAAATATTAGCTCGCCCGGTGTAGAGCGTATCCCCAGTACTGTCATCCGCATAGCAATGAATGCTGTTGTTATGCAGCATGCCATTGATATGATGAAGAAACAAAGTAGGGGACAACACACACCCCTGCGGGACTCCAGCATTCACGGGCTTCATGTCGGAGCACGAACCGTCGACTGCGACTCTGATGCTACGCCCAGTAAGAAAGCTGGCAACCCATGAACACAATTTCTCAGGAAGCCCGTATGATGGAAGTTTAGAGAAAAGAGCCCTGTGCCATACCCTGTCAAAAGCTTTCGCTACGTCCAAGCTAACTGCCAGTGCCTCCCCTTTACTCTCGACTGCCTCCGCCCATCGGTGAGTAAGGTACACTAAAAGATCACCAGCCGATCGACCGCGACGAAAACCATACTGGCGATCACTTAGTAGCTGGTTCTCTTCTAGGTACCTTAAGAGCTGGCGGTTTATAATGGACTCCATTACTTTGGAGAGTAAAGAGGTAATAGCTATTGGCCTGTAGTTAGACGGATCTGAGCGATCGCCTTTTTTTGGAATCGGGTGCACAAGGGCTGTCTTCCAAGAGCTCGGGACGACGCCAGTGGTGTAAGAGAGCTGGAAAAGGCGCGTTAGAACTGGTGCCAATTCAGGAGCACACGTCCGAAGCACAATGGGTGGAACTGCATCTGGCCCACTCGCCTTATGGATATCAAGGGAAAAAAGAGCCTTACGAACTGACCTTTGCAGGAACTGAACGTTTGGCATTGTACAAGCGCAATGCGGTATGGTTGGTGGAGAGTTTTCCCCATCGTCCAAGGTCGAGTTTGATGCGAAAAGAGAGCCCAAGAGATCGGCTTTCTCCTTTGCAGTATAGGCCAGGCAGTCATCGGTCTTGTGCAATGGTGGTAGGGACGGCTGACAAAAATTCCCTAAGATAGCTTTGGCGAGAGACCAGAACGCACGCGTCCCCGAAGGAAGACGCACTAGCCTCTCGCCAATTCTACCTATGAATGATGACTTCGCCTTGGCGATGTCCTTCTTAAAGGATCTGGCGGCAAAGTTGTACTTCTTTCTGAGCGCACTGGTGTTTGGATCCTTTGATGACACCGCATTAGCCCAGGCTTGGTAATGCTGTCGCTTTTGGCGAGACGCCATTTTGCAGCAACGACCAAACCATGGTTGGGACTTGCCGCCAATGGGAACCACAGAGTTTGGAATGAAAAGTTCCATTCCCTGCAGTATCACATCAACGACAGAGTCAGCGGCGACATCAGGATCATCCAGCGAGAAGCAAACTCGCCACCACGGGTAGGACGCAAAGAAGCTTCCATCCCATCCCATCCCAGTCCGCCGACCTATAATGCCAGACTCGACGGCTAGCCGCTGGTTGCGGTTTTGAAGTTTCTGTGAGAGGCACAGTGCTGCGAATCAGACAGTGGTCTGATGAGCCTAGTGGTGCATCAACAGAAACTTGATAGCCGTCTGGGTGCGAGATCAGCAGAAGGTCCAATAAAGAAGGTGCATGGCCCTCCACATCTGGAACCCGTGTTGGCTCGGTTACCAATTGGGACAGACTGTAGGCCAAAGCGAAGTCATGAACGGCTCTACCCGCGTGGTCAGTTGTGCGTGAACCAAGCCATTCGACGTGGTGGGCATTGAAGTCTCCCAATACCACAATCTCGGCCGAGGGGATCCGTTGGAGAAGGGAGTCTGTCGCTGTTTGGACGGTCTCGATGAGTTGGTCAGTTCCGATGTTACCGCTGTGGAACCCATACAGGCACGCGTAGACGCGAGGATGACGTCCGCAGTCGACGTGCAGCCATAAGATGGAGAGGTCCCTATCTTCAAGATTGCCAAGGCGACGAACGCACATATCCTCCCTGACATAGGCACAAACACCGGCTCGTGGCACAAATGCATGTTCCAGGTTGTATCCCGGGTAGCGCAAGTACGAGATGTCAGGAGGGGGGGATATCTGCGTCTCGGTGAGGAAGAGCAAGGCCGGTTTCGCCGTCTCGAGGTGGTAATGGACGGCGCTCAAATTAGAGTGGATTCCCCTGATATTGCAGAAGTCCACGCGAAGCGTAGGTGGGGGTGCCAATTGTCCCGCCTTTCTCCTGCCTGCAGCATGCCTTGGCACGGGCGAACTTTTGCCCTCCCCAGAATACGTAGGGCAGCCTGAGCGAGAACGCTCAGGGGGGGATTCTCCGACACTGGATGTGTCGGTACCCCCCTGGGGTAAATCTAGATTACAGAAATGTATATATGTGTATGTCGATGTATAAGATATTACGAGTAATTATGTGAACAGGTGTATTGACACCCCATTGCTTAATAATTACAGAGGAATTGCCTTAAGGGTGTACGGTCTTTACGTACAAACGTTAGATAGAATAGAATTTAATAAATTAAAAAGTAAAGTTGATGAAATATTTCTTTTTAAAGTAAGCTTAACATCAGAACCATTTTCAAATTGTCCTGATTCACCACTACGAGTTCAAAATACAGTCATCTATAGAGAAGAGCCCTATAATTAATGGATTTTACCATAAGCCTATATTTACCGTGTCGCGAAGCTGAAAGAATACTACCACCCCCTCTCTTTCCTTGGGTGTCGTAAAAGACGAGTAACGGACTAAAGACTGCACATACTTCAGCATACAGCGGCAATGGGCTCACCATCTGTCACGCTGAGCACATGTGTAGTCGCTATTTGGTGAAAAGTAGACCATGGCAGAGAACTGCTTTTGCGGTCCTCATTGTCTCTGACTACCCCTTCGGGGATAATAATCAAAGCAAGTTTTTGCGCACTAAGTTGCGGTCCATGAGCTGCAAACGCCTCAGTGATAACGATTGTGGACCTTCCAGAGCGATGTCGTCTCTAGTTACAATACCTCAATGATCTTTACCGATAATTATGCAACGGAATCAAGATTTCAGTTTGCCCGTTGCGTTTCGTTACACATCGCAGCCATTGATGTTCTTTTAAAATGCTTTGACTTTTTATTGGTTGCCCTTGGATTTTTATGTGGACATTTCGCTGATGGTAACGTTTAACTACATATTATATGGTAGTAGGTGGGATGTTAGGTGATCTTAAGCGTCAGAAAATGTATCGGTTAGATTTGGACACGTTTAATTAGTTTATTTATAGGGGGCCTAAATAGAAGTCAATTAAAAATACGTGTTTCGTAAAACTAGAACAGTCTGATCTGATCGCGCACATGTCCCATAAATTACTCGCTCTGTTCTAGTTATTAAGACTAACATAGGAGTTAAGCTTTTGTTATACTAACCACATTATGGATCTTTGTTGTCCGATAAATAAACATTTTTTTATTATTATTTAGTAATAAGTACACATTTTTGAATAAAAACTAAATGCGGTCTTAATAATATAGTAAAATATAGGATTTTTTTAACCTATTGTTTTAGGACTTTTTTTGTAATTCATTACGGAATTCTTTTAATGTGTTTTCTTTATGACCTCAGTCGAATAATTTAAATGGCTTATTAATGATACTAAGTTTTGCCCGCGATTTCGCTCACGTTCAACCAGGGCCCATCTATAATCTGTGTTAAAATTTATCAAAATCGGTTTAGCGGTTTGAGCGTAAAAGCGTAACCAACAAACATAGTCAGTTTCGCGCTTATAATAAGTTTTTGTTAGATCATTAAATCAATTTATTTTATACAAAATATCTAATAGATAATTAAAATACCTACGAATAATACTTGGTTAAAAAGCCATTCAGTGGTGCGGCTAATTCCAGGTTAAGTTTTTTCCTAAATACCCGCTTTAGTGAAATTAACAAAGAATTAGTAGACCGGCCCACTACAAATCGAGAAACATTTTTTACTTTGACATAATTGATTCGAAGGTAAGTCAACAAATACTTTAAAACAATTAACGTTGTGCAAACAAACTTCACACTCATTTAAAATGGTTTATGACACTTATTATTATGATGATCAGTTGTTGTCCTTGTCTAAACGAACTGCGTCTGTTTTATTTTGTTGTTGGATGTTTTGGATAATAGTAATAGGCCTGACTTGTCATGTTTGTAACGCTCATTTCCTTTATGAACTCAACTGGCGTAAAATCACCACAATTGTTTATCATTTACATAGGTACCTACACATAATCACGACTATTATCCCCGAAGGGTTAGTCAGAGACTAGGCAATGAGGACCGCAAAAGCAGTCCTCTGCCATAGTCCACTTTTCACCAAATAGCGACTGCACATGTTCTGAGCGTGACAGGTGGTGAGCCAGGGGGTTAGAAGTATGTGCAGTCTTTAGTCCGTTAGTCGCCTTTTACGACACCCAAGGGAAGAGAGGGGGGGGGGGGGGGTAGTATTCTTTCACCGCTACGCGACACGGTTTTTTTCTTGTAAAACCACACCAAATATAAACAGCATACTTCACCTTGTTTGTCACAGTAAGGCGTCGAATCCCTCGCCTAATGGTCCGAGGCACAATAGCTTAATTACGAGTAGACACGACAGCATCAGCTTGTCGGTCTGTACGTACAGACTCCAGCACTTCGCCTACCACAAAACGTCAAATTTCTTTAATAAATTGTGAACTTTATCTTTAACACGATAAGGATCAATATTGATTTTAGAAATTTAACAGTATGCATAGGTTGATGTACAGGCGTATGTACATACATTGTTCGTCCCACGCTTGGGCTGTGTCAAGGTGATGTGATTCATATACGCACTGCTACCAGCGATCGGAATCCCAAACGTGTATTAGTAACCACTAAAATGATGTTTCTACCGGCTTCCGTGAATTGTTTAAGAGTTGAGTGAGTTGGATGGTACCGTCGGTCACTTCTGAGTGCAATCATTATGACGTATGGACGCGGTAGTTTTTTTTATATTAGAAGAAGGCAAACAAGCAGGCGGGTCACCTAATGGAGAGCAAACACCGCCGCCCATGGACACCCGCAAAACTAGAGGATTCGCAGATGCGTTGCCGACCTTTAAGAAAGGAATAGGGTTAAGGAAGGAATAGGAATTGTGAGGAGCGCGGGGGAAGGGGCCTCCGGAACTCTTACTGGCCGGACGAAACAACAGTACCAAGTGCCATTATTTCACGCTGGTTATTCGTGAGAGGGTGGTATTACCCCGGGCGAGCCGGCCCAATGCGTGCTGCAACGCAGCGTGGCTCTACCACTCAAAAGTTTGTGTGATATGGTACTAAACTCTTGAGCTACTTCTGAAAACTAACTGTACGATTAAAAGTTTAATCTACTACGGTTTTAAGCACTTTGCTTTAAACTCACCTTTTGGAAAGTGACTGAAGGCTGAAGGTGGAAGCACACTTTAAACGGAATCCTCAACTACTGAGGAACCTGGCTATCTCATCTCTAAACAGTCGGAACACAACAGTGTTGAGATTGTCCTTATAATCAAAGTTTGTAGTTAAACTGTTGTTAGAAACAAGTGCATATTTTTGCAGTGATGTAAGAGCTAGGGGGAGACCTGGTGACTTAAAAAACATCAAGCCTACCTGTAGGCTTAGTTTTAGTATCCAGTCTTCCACATAATTTGTATAATGTAAGCTCTAAACTGTAAAACTAGCTGTATGTAATGATAAATTTGATAAATTTAAAATCAAAATCAAAGAAAAGCTTTATGGAAAAGCTTATTATAAAGTGTCAGATTACACAGAAGACAAAACAGCTTGGGTCTGAATGCTCCAAGTATTCCAATAGCTATTTCTAATTGTCTATAATTAATAAAGCACCTTATTTTATATACATATATACATTCAAATTCATATTTTGTATTTTATGACAATATTTTTTGTAAATGTCGTTGCTTCTGTGCGCTGTGGTTTCTTGCACCCGTTCTTTGCCAAAGTTAAAAAATGATGTCCTGGATGGGTAGTAGGTTAAAAAAGATTTGGACGATTCAAAGTACTTATTAATTGAGTTTATTGAATAAATATATTTTGACTTTGACTTTCAAATTAACTTGGTTGTTATGGCGCCAGACTTTAGATAAGATAGTAATAGTTAGCCCAAAACAAAACAAACCCTACCACCAACCAAACCAAGTACACAAAGTTTACCTCCCGCGGGGCATCGAACCCGGGAACTCTATGTCTACGACCGGTGGCTTAGCACATAGACCACAGAGGTGGTTATAAGTATTTTCTAACATCTGTAACATACTATGTTCTTGGCAAATAAAGAATCATTTCATTTCATTTCAGAATCATTTCATTTCATTTCAGAATCATTTCATTTCATTTCATTTCATTGACTTTCTGTGCTGGCCACTAGGTACCTATCTAGTTCGCGTGGTTTAATTCTCTAGTGAACTCTTGCGGCCTTCAATTTTCTCGAAGGTTTCTCCAGTTCAGATGCGCTCAGGTAAAAGTCAATTTCACCCACCCTTTTAAGGCTTTCGGTGTAAACTGAGGGACGGATGGAGTGCCACATAAACCTGCCTTCCTTCTAGAGATAAGCCTTAAAGTTACTGAAACTTTAAGGCTTTAACTTTACTGGGCAAATAAAAACGATTTTCTTTCAAATGGTATTTTACTTGTTTTCTCTTGGTCACTTTGTTATAGTTTTGTACTGTAACTTTAGAATCACATAAAGATTTTTGCAAGATAACAACATATCATAATTATTCATAACCCTTAATAACCCCTTTCTTTTCTAAATAGTCAACAGACAGCAACTAAGTGTCATGAAATACATATTATACCGGTCATGACTATTATAAAAATAATATTAAAAAGAAATAACATATGGCTTTGGGATTTTTTTAAATTATTTACGGTTATATATGCTTGAAACATTCATAAAATAATAAAAAAAAGCTACACTAATAAAATAATTTCACTTGTGTATAAACTACAAAGCTGCCGTAAAAATAAGTCTGCATTAATTTATGTTAATGAGATATAGAACTGTCGTGTCTTACTATAATTGCTCTATGTTTACCGCGGTGTTGCTATGACTAATTGTTTGATTATGCCGCCTCTGTCTAGTATTCATGAAGAGAGAAGGACAAAAAGTCAATTGTTAAGCCTGTGGAAGTTGGATTACGAGGTCTTTACTTATTTGAAGATGTAATTACATAGAATAAAATGCAAATTGTTAGAAAACGTAGGTGCGCTTTAGGGTTGACAGCTTTAGATTTTTTTGTAGTTTCATAAATTTCATTCTTTTTTATTTATATGTCAGGACAGAGACGAAAATACATAACGTGCATGTATTTTACAGTGCCTTTAATGTAAATCCTTATGGCTTTAGAAGACTTGTAAGTAACACAAATCACGCTTTTTGTATAAGCGAAAAAAATGTTTAAGTAATATCAACAAAATAAATAGATTTTTTTTTATAATAACGGTTTTTATTTTTACAATTATTTAACGTACGAAAGAGTATTTTTTTAATTATTATAAATTTTGTTACAGTTTGTCTATAACAAAAAAAATATCTTAGCACCTGAAGCCTGCATTGATAATTCCGAATTCCATGACTAGACGTTTTTCTTTAATTTAAACAAAAATAAATAAAAACTAGAGCCATGTCGCGTAGCGGCTCATTTTAAAAGAATACTACAACCCCTCTCTTCCCTTGATAGTCGTAAAAGGCGACTAACAGACTAAAGACGGCACATACATCTAACAAAATAGAGCGGCGTTGGGCTCACTACCCGTGACGCTGAGCAGTGACTATTTGGTGAAACGTGGACTTATTGCCTAGTCACTGAGTAGCCCTCCGGAGATAATAGTCGTTAATATATGTACACACGCCGTCAGATCAACTTACCCAAAACTGTCAAATTTCTACAATCAATTTTTAACTTTATTGCTTGGTTCTAAGGATCAATATTCATTGAAGAAATTTGACAGTTTAGGGTAGGTTGATCTGACGCCGTGTGTACATACATACTTTTTTTTTTACTTTTCACCAAATACCGGCTGCCCATGTGCTCAGTATAATGTTAGTAATATGTATTTTCATGTTAATAGGTTTTTTAGTTGACAACCCTATATACCATCTGTCTGTCACACTATTTACGTACCTTTCACTAATCTTGTAAAGTTCAAATTCGATTAAACTTATATTACAATGTGCCGTTTCATAGACCGATGCGCCAAAATGACGCCTTCTTAACAGTATGATTGATAGAATGATTATAAATCCTTTCATTGGATAATGACGACCATTAATTAAATTCTTGTATTGCTTCTTAGTAATTGTATTGGTATTTACCTGTTATTCACCAATGATGATACACTACATGCCTAAGATATCAATTGTTATCTTATGATAGTACGGTTTTTATTATGTTGAATAATAATAATACTTTCTTTGATTTAAGGTTGAATTGAAAATTTAGAGTGGCCTGTCCGCGCCTTCGTCAGCACTAACTAAGAAAAACTACCATACTTCAGCCATTTTGTATAAAATATTTACAAATTTTGAAAATAAAAATTATAGAAATAAACACTGTGCTTTATCCATCTTAACCAACGTCGTATATCTTTCTATCAGTAAAAACCGCGTAAAAAATCCATTTAGTGTTGTAGAAAAAGAAAGCAGAGCCACAATTACAGCAAAATGGCGACTTAAAATTATAGTAATGATAATGATGCCGATCCAATTGTATTGTGATTGTGTAATTCATTTCTGTATCACACAGAAAAAGACAGTTATACTATGAACAAATCATCTTCCGAAACAAACACAATAAAAATTTAGGGACATATTTTTGTTCACAAAACGTTCTATAACTGACAGGTGAACTTTGATATTTACAGTTAATTATGTAGAGTCTTGACTTTGAGGGATGTCGTTATGGAAAGTTAGGCAAAAATCAGGTTGGTTTCACAACTTTAATGTCACTTGTTAGGTGCTAAATATATCGAATGTCGATATATTTTATTGTAACATTTATATTATAAGTTTACACGGGTCAACCGATGCGCGTCTATACGGCAGAGCGTAACATGTGGTTACGGCACAAGTGTTGATTCATGCAACAACAATAGTTCAGAGGTAAATACTCTAACGTTGTAAAACCTGAAAGCAAAGCATCCATCGTTGCTACGATTCTTCCTAGTTGTTCACGATAAAGCCGTGTGGTATCTCACTGACTAAAGGAATATTATCAACCCCTTTCTTCCTTTTGGTGTCGTAAAAGGCGACTATCGGACTAAATAGTGGAGGTTGGCTGGAAGCAATCAATGACATGGTTTTAAATATAGTATGTTCTATGACAACACAAATGATTGCCTTTTTATATTGAATGAAAATGTTGTGACAAAAGTGAAATAAATAAGTTTATTGCTGAAGCTGTGATTCATGAGCTCTGCTGCCCACTGAGGAACCCAATTCCTTACTTTTTTTATTTATTTAAAATAAGGAAAACAAACAGTTCATAAATACATGAAAGAAAATGAATAAAACACAAACCAATAAAGGTTCCACAAATCAATAACACAGAAACTTACAATACTAAAGACTGCACATACACACAACAGCATAGCGAGCTGCACCTGTCACGCTGAGCACATGTGCAGTTTGAATTTGGTGAAACGTGGGCTATGGCAGACGACTGCTTCTGCTGTCTTCATTGTTTATAATAATAATAATATCTTTAATTAGATACGCTTATATCTACAGTTTACAAAGAGCTCTTAACTAATAATCTAAAGTAAATTAAATGCTGTTGCCTGAGCTAAGTAAACCCTGTTTTTCAGGCAAAATGTGGGCTTAGTTTAAGTTTAATATAATACAAAACATAAATGAAAATAACAGGTTCCTTATACGCTAAATTACAGTCTAGTATAAAGACAAAAAAAAATAAAAATAAGTTTTACACAGAAATAAATAAAATTACCTAACAACGGTCATTAACTCCTCCGTATCGTCGTAGGTCAATTTTTGTAGTTCTTCCTGTACAACCTTTTTGCAGTTGATAGTGTTTAACGGATAAATATAACACTTAGCATTTATCCTGTTGCACAGAAAGGGTACTAAGAAAATAAAGAAACTTGATTAGAAAGCGCATTTTGTACATTTGAGATAAGCGCAAACCATGTCCCTGATTAACTCTTTGGGGATAAAAGTCTTAAAACTATGTATATAATTATAAATGATTACAGTAGAAAGAACGAGTCGAGTCAAATTAGAGACTTAAATAGTTTTTATAATATGACATTCCGTATTTATTAGTGTCGCGTAGCGGTGAAAGAATACCACCCCCTCTCTTCCCTTGGGTGTGTTGTAAAAGGAGACTAACGGACTAAAGACTGCACATGCATCCAACAGCTTAGAACAGTGATGGGCGCACCACCTGTCACGCTGAGCACATGTGCAGTCGCTATTTGGTGAAAAGTGGACTATGGCTGAGGACTGGTTATGCGGTCGTCATTGCCTAATCTCTGACAACCCTTCGGGGATAATAGTCGTGATTATATGTATGTATGTTACTCCGTTCTTCGGAAGGCATGTCAAGCCGTTGGTTCCGGTTGTCGTAAGATAGCAGTCGTTAAAACCCACCAACCCGCATTGGGTCAGCGTGATGGGTTATGGCCCAATCTACCATGTGCTTATGTGGCTACCCACATACAGCACTAAGAAGTATATATAATAATATATTGACGATGATACAACTACCTATTATACTCGTATACTACATACGCTATTGGTTATTCGAATTCACATAATTGTTGACTGTAGAGTGAGGTTACGGGGTGTGTAATGTTTGATATAAATACCTATGGTTTAACATTCAGATAATATAATTTCATTTCATATAATTTCATTTGATGTAACAACTGACTTAATTTCATCATCATCATCAGCCTATTAACGTCCCACTACTGGGCACAGGCCTCCCACGTGGACAATAGCACTTAATGACTTGACTTATTGACTTTAATTTACTTGATGACTTAATTTATTAAACATTAAATATAATATTGATATAATAATCTAATGACATAATAACGTATTCATGTAATAAGCAAGCAGCATGCAAGAAAGCAAGCAGCATGCAAGCAAGCATGCAACATTCAAGCAAGAATGCAGCATGCAACCAAGCATGATGCATGCAAGCAAGAATGCAGCATGCAAGCAGACATGCAGCATGGAAGCAGGTATGTAGCATGGAAGCAGGCAAGCAGCATGCAAGCAGGCACGCAGCATGCAAGCAGGCATCGCAGCTTCGGCTTGCTGGCCGGCTCTGCCGGCCAGCCTCAGCCACGGCGGCAAGCGTTAAACCCACCTGCTCCTCAGCTCGCGGGCCGCCTCGCCCCTCCTCGCCTACGCGGGCTTAAATTATACTGTAGCATAGTAGGGCAGACAAGTCTACGCGGAGTCGGTTTTGCCGCGATTCGTTTCTATCACTGACTCAGCACAACCTTAACGAAAACACAACGTATTAACTTTTTAAGACAATATTTGAAATCTATATAGGGTTAAAAATATGCTATTTTTATTTATAAGCAAAAATTATATCAAATGAAATTATAGAATAAGATTATTCTACCAATAGTTATAGCTTTATAGAAAAAGGTTGAAAAGGTGAAAAAGAGAATAAGAATGAGTATAGGTATATCAAATGAATAATATACTTACTTACGTAATGTTTTTATAGGAAGTGTACTAGGAACAAGTAAAAATTATATCCAATGAACGTTATGTCCTTTGAAATTATTAATTTGTCATTATATGAAATTATACGCACCCGAGGCCGGGCCCTTTGACACAACTCCAGTTGTATTGTTGTAACTCCTTAAATAGTTTCCACAATGTATGTATCTTTGCTTTACATATTATGTATAACTCGAAATGCTTCAAAATATTAACATGCATTGAAGCGTTTATCTCGCTAGCACAGAAACCCTGAGTTATTCATTGAAGCGTGGGAATGGAACAGCTCAAAAGAGTAGAATTAGTCCGAAAAGTGCCACCAAGGACCGTAGCAGAAGGCGATCCATAGTCTCTTACTTACCCTATGGGAAACAGGTGTAATTTTATGTATGTATGTACATCACATACACATCTATAAACAAAATATATAAATGGTAATGGAGGCTTTTACCAGGCAGTGGGACAGTTTGTAGGTTGTTTAAGCTATTTATTTATTTATTTTATTTTATTTATTAAGGACAACCAACAAAACATACACCAAAATATAATACAAAAAAAATAAACATTGGAAAAAAAGTCTTAATCTAAGTGCTGTCTTACTTAAAGGCTGCCACGGCATGCTAATGTGGGCTTACAATATTTTAACATTATTATAAAACATTTTAAAACCATAACTTAAGATACCTACCTATATAATTTAAAATTTAAAACAAATATAATATAAAACAAACTAAGAAGACCCAGTTGAGAGACAATTCGATACTTCGTGTTTAAATCTGTGTACTGTGTCAGCAAAAATATCCCCGGAATATTCCTCGTCCTTACAAAGAATATTATATTGTCTAGGAAGCTTATTCATGGTGGCGTGGTGACCCAAATTGCTTCTGCTACCCTTTATTCAGAAAGGAACGGCTATACCTTAATTTACTTTTTTTACCCCTTGTATGACCATCTGCGCAAACCTGCCCAATTTGGGTCGATTTAAAATATCGCGCATATGCGCACATAAGGTCTCCATACCAAATTTCATGGAAATTGTCAATAAACCTAGACCGGATATAAACAGAAAGTAATACGGAAGTAGAGTGACAGATGCGGCCATATTGGCAAAATGGCGCTTGCCATACGAAGGGTTAAATAACTTGCTCGCAATTCGGTTAAATGAACCAAAGTTTCGTGACACAATTCCATTTTAATACGCTTCTTGTGTAACTATAATCTTCCGGGGTCCACCGGAACGTCTTACTTACCAGTGCCTTCCACACCTTTGCTGTATGCATAAGTAACGAACTGGCAAAAGTAATAAAGATGTCGCGATAAGGCAGCATTTTCTCTAAATTTGAACGCATAGACGTCACTCTCTCTCACTTATACAATTAATTGGATTATACAACCAGCTGATTCAATTAATTATTTTTTAATATAATATTAATA
Organism: Scoparia ambigualis; assembly: GCA_963921215.1. NCBI lineage: Eukaryota > Metazoa > Arthropoda > Insecta > Lepidoptera > Crambidae > Scoparia > Scoparia ambigualis. Next base: position 29,588,101 of record OY992512.1, on the reverse strand, counting down.
AGGAGCTCGATAGCGCAGCGGCTAGCGCGTTCGGCTTGCGATCTTGCTCGCTAAGCAACTTTCGCAATGCCGGGTAGCTGGATGGGTGACCAAATTTAAAAATAACATCGAACTCCTCCGTGCTTCGGAAGGCACGTTAAGCCGTTAGTCCCGGTTGTTGTCGTAAGATGGCAGTCGTTAAAACCCACCATTCCGCATTGGGCCAGTGTGGTGGGTTATTATGGCCCAATACCCCTACGTGCTATTATCCACGTTGGAGGCCTGTGCCCAGCAGTGGGACGTTTATAGGCTGATGATGATGATGATAATATTAATTCGAGCTGTGTGGTAAAAAAAACCTACTCTACCCTTGGGTGTCGTAAAAGGCGACTAACGGACTAAAGACTGCACTTACATTTGGTGAAACTTTTTTTTTTTATGCTAAGCCCGGCAAATGACCCCACTCCACCTGATGTTAAGTGGAAATGAAGTCCAGGCGCGAGGACAACTGGTGCAGCGTAAGAGACGTAGCATCAGTCACCCTCAATCTGCCGGCCCACAAAGTGCTTCTTCACGCCTCGTTTGAAGGACCCTATGTCATAGGTAGGAGGGAATACGTGAGCTGGTAGACTATTCCATCTTTTGGAAGTGCGACAAAGAAACGAGTCACCAAATTTCTTTGTGCGTGATGGAATGTTAGAGACTGTAAATTGGTGACTCCGGAGAGCAGCACGCGTACTTCTATGGAGGAAGAGAGAAGGAGGGATGAGGTCAAAGAGTTCTTCAGAGCACTCGCCATGGTATAAACGGTAAAAGAGGCTGAGTGACGCAATATCTCTACGCAATTGCAAAGGCTCGAGAGTTTTAGTGACCTCCGCATTACCGATGATGCGCACAGCGCGGCGCTGCAATCTGTCCAAGGCAACGAGAAGGTACTTTGCGGAGCCGTCCCAAAGGTGAGAGCAATACTCCACGCAAGACCGCACCTGTGTCTTGTATAATAGACACAACTGATCAGGCGTGAAGAATCGCCGCACCTTGTTCAGGACACCGAGTTTACGTGAGGCATTTTTAATCACGGTTTCGATGTAGTCCTTTTGGTTCAGATCGCAGCGGATATTCATACCGAGCATGTTAATACTGCTCTGCAGGCCTAGAGATGTACCCTGAAGAGAGGGAAGGGGAAGGAATGGCGACTTTTTTGCTGTGAACGCGCACACCTGTGTTTTCTTAGCATTGAACTCCACCAGATTATCGAAGCCCCATTTAGAAATGAGGTCCAACACCCGATCGAGCTCAATGACAAGATTTGCTCGCTTCATTTCGGTGTCTACCCGCCCAGCCGTTGGGTGACCGTTATATCCCCCATGCACTGTGCTATCATCTGCATAGCAATTAATGTTTCCAAGAGGAAGCATGTCATTGATATGCAGAAGGAACAGCGTGGGGGATAGAAGGGAGCCTTGAGGAACACCAGCGTTCACTGACATGAACCGCGAAGCGCATCCATCCGAAAGGACACGGATTCTACGCTCATGCAGGAAGCTAGCAATCCAGGTACAGAACTGAGCGGGCAAACCGTATGCCGGGAGCTTGGAGAGAAGAGATTTGTGCCAGACCCGATCAAAAGCCTTGGCTATGTCAAGGCTAACTGCCAGTGACTCGCCACGCTTGTCAATAGCCTCACCCCAGAGATGTGTGACGTACGCTAGAAGATCACCCGTTGACCGTTTTGGCCGAAACCCATATTGACGATCGTGAATTAGGGAGTGATCTTCTAGGTATCGAATAAGCTGTTTATTCAATATTCGTTCTATAGGGTTCGTATAGGGCGGTAATTAGTCGGATCTGACCGATCTCCTTTTTTAGGGATCGGTTGCACATTAGCTTCTCTCCATGATTCCGGCACACAACCCGAAGAGAGCGAGAGACGGTACAGACGCGTTAACACAGGGGACAACTCCGCTGCACACATTTTCAGGACTATTGCTGGGATGCCATCAGGACCGTTAGCTTTCCGGACATCGATTGAGTGCAGCTCCGCACGGACATCACACTGCCTGATTTTAATATCAGACATTTTGTGGCCACAGTGAGGAATTGAGGGTGGCTGTGCATTACAGTCATCGATCCGGAAGTTATCCGCAAAGAGTTTGGCCAGGAGATCGACCTTTTCCTGTGGCTTGTGAGCTAAAGTTCCGTCAGGACATCTCAGTGGTGGCAGCGAGGGTTGGCAGAAGTTGAATTGCACGGCTTTGGCCAGACGCCAGTAGCTACGGCTGCCCGTAGGATGCGTCAGGAGTTCTTGACCTACTCGTGCAACGCGCTGGGCATCCGCTCTAATGTAGGCCCTCTTACACGACTTGGTGGCATTATTATAGGCTGCTTTTAGCGAGCGAGTTTCGGGATCCCTATGAGCTTTACCTCTGATCCAAGCGCGGTATGCCGTCTGTTTGCTCTCAACAGCGCTGGCACACTCGCGATTGAACCAGCGGTTGCGTCTGTCTTTGCTGATGACATAGGAGTGTGGAATATAGTATTCCATTCCTAATACTATCTCATCAGCAACGGCAGTGGCGCTAGCGGTCGGGTCCTTCCCACTAAAGCAGCGCTGCCTCCAAGGGACGGATGCAAAATACTCCCGCATACCGTCCCAGTCTGCCGACGCGTAGTGCCAAATCTGGCGTTTCGAAACCGCTGTTGGCGGGCGCGATGCCAAGGGCACTGTGCTGGATATCAAGCAGTGATCCGAGGAACCTAAAGGAGCTCGAATCTCCACCCGGTATCCAGCAGGGCGACTCGTCAGCAGAAGGTCGAATAAGGAGGGTGCATGGCCAACTATGTCTGGGATCCTGGTGGGCTGGTTCACCAGTTGCGTCAGGTCATGCGTGAGAGCGAATGCGTGGGCAGTTCTACCAGCATGGTCTGTTTTGGAGGAACCTAACCACAACTCATGGTGGGCGTTGAAGTCCCCCAAAAACACCAATTCCGCCGATGGAAACCGCTCCTGCGCATCATCTGCTACTCGACTAAGATGTTCAATTAGTCGAGTTGTCTCCATGTCACCGTTATGGGATCGGTAGACGCAGACGTAGACACGGCAATGAGAGCCTAAGTCGACGTGTACCACTAGGAGGGAGAAGGAAGGGTCCTCCAGACAGCGCAGACGGCGACAGCAAACATCCACCTGAACGAATAAGCAAACTCCAGCTCTGGCTTTAAAGGATTCTTCAAGCACAAAGCCGGGATAGTTCAGGTAGGCGGTGTCAGCAGGGCGGATTATTTGCGTCTCCGTCAGGAACAACATTGCTGGCCGTGCCGTCTCAAGATGGTGGCGAACGGCATTGAGGTTTGCATGGAGTCCGCGGATGTTAGCGAACTCCACCTCAAACGGTAAGGTTGTGGTGGGGGTGTGCACCGCTGTAGTACCAGTTTTGTTGTTAGGCGCTGTCATTTTAGGAGTGGAAAGAGAGAGACGTGAATCGAGAAAATGATGCCGCGATGCGAATAGTCAAAGTGTGGTGGCCTGTTTCCCCAGGTATTTGCCCACAGACGAGTATTATTAACCTGCCGAACGGAAGGGCCCACGAACCCCCCCGGGAATGGCCGCCGGGACCCCATCTTCCGGTCACCAACCGGCACGACGGACCACCCCGAGATTATGCGTGGCTTGGTGAGGCAGCCTCACGAGCTGGTTAGGCTCGCTTGGGCCCCTGTACTGTGCCACGGGCGGCCAGCGGGACAACCGTTTCTACGGGTCGGCAGGTTAACGAAGTCCTCCTGGCACTGGTTTGACGGAAGCCTCCACAGACCAAATACATCGCAGCATCATCCTCTCGAGCTCTGGTTATACGCTGGCTGATCCCGAAACGCGACCGACAACCAGTCACTTGACGGGTTTTACACCATGCGTACGGTGGTCACCAACCAGACGGGTCAAGCCCTACCACCAGTGGAGCAGATCATCGCTCGAAACAGTCCATTAGTCGCTTCTTACGACACCCACCGGACGGAGAGAGGGGCGGCGATTAGTATTCTTTCTCCGTCACCGCACGTGAACTATAACGGCTTTTGCGGTCCTAATTTTTTTATTTTTTTATAAAAGAAGGAGGCAAACGAGCATGCAGGTCACCTGATGGAGAGTAATCACCGCCGCCCATGGACACCCGCAAAACCAGAGGAATCGCAGGCGCGTTGCCGGCCTTAAAGGGAGGAATAGGTTTAAGGAAGGAATAGGAATGGGAGGAGGGGGGTGGGGGGAGGGGCCTCCGGAACCCTCACTGGTCGGACGAAACACAACAGCACCAAGTGCCATTATTTCACGCCGAATATTCGTGAGAGGGTGGTATTACGCCGGGCGAGCCGGCCCAATGCGTGCTGCAACGCAGCGTGGCTCTACCACTCAAAATTGCCTAGTCTCTGACTACTCCTCTGGTAAGCCGAAGATAGTACTTATGAATAATAAAAATAATAAAATAAATAATAATAAAACTTTTCTACAATCACACCAATTATCTAGCCCAAGAAAAGCTTCGAAGAAACTCGTTAAATGGTTACTAGACAACGGATAAACGTACTTAAAATACTTAAATACATACTTATTATACATAGAAAACACCCAGACCCGAGACAATTTAGAAAACAATAATTTCTAAATTGACCCGACCGGGGATCGAACCCGGGACCTCAGAGATGGCGACACCATGAAAACCGGTGTACAAACCACTCGACCAAGGAGGTCGTCATGAATCTGTGTATCTTACATAAAAAGGCTCGTTGGTATGCTTTTTCCACCCCCAGTGTCACAAAATGATTACTTAAAGAAATTTTTTAACTGCCCTCTACACACGATTACTTATCAACATCACCGATATGCCATCCGGTGGACATTTCATAAACGCATTAAAGCCATAATTAAGCGAAGCCTTCACACATCAAATCATTATTTTATATGTATCATTAAGGTTCTTTTCCTGCAAAGGTCATTGCAATTTATTAAAGATCAATTCGTTACAAAATCTACGTATGAAGTAAGCGATCTCTGATGGCGGGCCTAGCATGTCAAGCAATATAACATGTGTAGTAAGTAAGTAGTAATTTATAAACATTTGTATTACTACTGCATTGTGTTGTCATTGCTTGACAAGAAACGAAATGTTATGTTTCAAGGGTGATTAATATTTATTTTTTATTATTTCAAACTTTATTGCACATAGTAAAAAATTAGTACAAAAGGCGGACTTAAAACCAAAAGGCATTCTCTGCCAGTCAACCTTAGGGCTAGGCAGAAAGAGTTGATGGCGGTGCAATACAAAACATTAGTAAACAATACAACTAAACAACACAATCAATCAAATTAACTTACGTATGTACCAAACTATACATTAAATATTAATTATATACTACTATACATTAACTAAAATTATATACTGCTATACTATACATTAAACTATACATTAAATATTATATCATAAAGAAATTAACATAAACTACATAAACATACTTAGATTTAATAGACGATAAGATGATGAGGAACTCTTCGAACAAGGATGAAGACTCCTGAAGAAGCATATGACACATCTTTTTCTTGAAAGCAAATTTGCTTGGGGCCCGTCTAACCTCTTCGGGAAGAGCATTCCATAGGCGAATGGCTTGGACTGTAAAGGAATCAGCCACGAAACCAGTGTGGTGAAGGGGGGTGGCAAGAAGGTGGTTATTTGATGAGCGAAGCTGGCGGTCATAAGAGGAACTAAGAAGAGAGAAACGAGTTTTTAAGTAGGTAGGAGAATTTGGATCATTTAAAATGGAAAATAGAGTTAAAAGAATCCTGGACTTACGACGTTAAGGGATGGTCAGCCATTTAAGCTGGAGACGATAGGACGAGATGTGATCGTATTTGCGTAAGCCAAAAATGAAGCGAATTGAATTATTAAGAAGACGATCCAATTTGTTAAGAAAAGCTTTATTATTGATTATGATAAAATGACAATACAATTAATTATAATTATAATAAAAATTGGTGCCGTTGATATAATACCGTCTCGCGTAGCGGTGAAAGAATACTACCACCCCCTCCCTTCCCTTGGGTGTCGTAAACGGCGACTAACGGACTAAAGACTGCACATACATACAACAACATAAATTGACGATGGGCTCACCACCTGTCACGCTGAGCACATGTGCAGTCGCTATTTGGTGAAAGGTGGACTCTTAAATAACGGTGTGGGATTCACAATAATCAGTATGTTATAATTAACATTATTTTTAGTACTTATGTTTCATTGTGTAAGCTGTTTGTAATCTCTATAATTAAAATTACAATAAAATATGCCCGCAACTGCCAAAGTACTTCAGGAAGCTTTTATTATGTCATTGAACTTTCCTGCAGGATCTTACACGAGTCCAAGTTCATCCTTATACGTTCACGTTAGAATTGAAATGTTCAACGCAAGGTCACGCGTTGACCTTTCATCGGGTATTTCTTCGAATAACGCGGACAGCGGAATAAAAAACAAACAGACGGTGGTTTGGACATGTTATCGTAACAATCGGTAACATCGAAACGGATTACACGTTACGAATGAGACATACGGCCACTTCGGCTGAGAATCTTTTGTAACAATAGAATGTCGTTTTTTTTTCTTTTTGTTGTTACTGAACCTTGCTTGCTTTATTATTTATATTATGAAGCGCGTTTTGGACTCTATTTTACTCATTACTTTAATTTGTTACAAATTTTACCGCCTTCGTGGTCTTGTGGTTAAACTATCGGTCACACACCCTAATGTTCCGGGTTACATTAATGTATTTGATTGTTATTAATTAAGCATTAATTAACAATGTAAGCGTGTCTTGTAGCAGTGAAAAAATTCTACCACCTCCTCTCTTCCTGGGTGTCGTTAAAGGCGACTAACTGATAAAAGACTGCACATACATCCAACAGCATAGAGCGGCGATGGGCTCACCACCTGTCACGCTGAGCACATATGTGCAGTCGCTAATTGGTGAAAAGTGAACTATGGCGAGGACTGCTTTTGCGGTCCTCATTGCCTAGTCTCTGACTAACCCTTCGGGGATGATAGTCGTGATTATGTATGGGATAATATACACCTAATGTCGTCAGCTGATCGGACCGTTTTGTATGGGAGGTCGAAATTTTTTTGTCATTTTTGGCAAAAATAACTTGTATGATTCGATAGTACTACTAAAGGTATATCGTTCTGCCGCGGGAAAACAACACTATAATGACTCGGTGTATAGTCGTGATTTAATGTATGAATGTATTATACCTGTCCCTTACCGTCGTACCGTCGAGAGAGCGAGAGAGAAGCGCTCGAAATGTCATTAAACCGTCGGCGGTCGCAAAACATTATACTATCAAATTAATATTAAAATAAATATTTAGAATATACTCTGTAATTAAAACATGTTTTAATATTTATTTTTTTTAAATTTAACATCATGCACAAGGAAGTTGTGTCTGGTTTCACGTTGCTTGAGGGATTAAGGAAGTGTGTATGTATGTAACAATAAAAGTTAGTTTTGAGGCAAAGTTCGCCGTCCGATGTCCAGCGCATGCGCACAAAATAAACCTGCGCGTTTTGTACAAGGCTGTGACATTTAAACAAGAGATGGGCTCGCTCGCTGATCTAGTTACTGTTAAGCTGCGCTTTGTTTAACGAGAGGAGCGGGAGCGATTAAAATAAACAACAGGAGTTAGAAAAACACTAACGGTTTTATTCATGTTATAAATATTGTTAATTAAGTAATTTTGTTGCAAACAAATTACAAATTAAATAGGGAGAATAGGTTACCATTAAAAAGTGTTGCAAAATTGGATCGGATTGCCAGAAGAATGCGGGTTCGAATCCTGCTCGTGGAAATTTTATCAACACGTTTCAAAAAGGTTTTATTATTTTTTATATGACAATGTAACACATATTATGTATATTTTTTAGAGTCAAACGAGGCTTTCAATTTTGCTCGCTAAGCAACTTTCGCAATGCCGAGTCGCTGGATGGTTGACCAAATTAAAAACATCTCGAGCTCCTCCGTGCTTCGGAAGTCACGTTAGACTAACTGTTGGTCCCGGTTGTTGTCGTAAGATGGCAGTCGTTAAAACCCACCAACCCGCATTGGGCCAGCGTGATGGATTATGGCCCAATACCCCCACGTGCTATTGTCCACCTGGGAGACCTGTGCACAGCAGTGGGACGTTTATAGGCTGATGGTGATGATGGATTTAACCGCCTCTGTGGTCTAGTGGCTAAGCCACCGGTTTCAGACCCAGAGGTCCCGGGTTCGATCCCCAGCGGGGGGTTTATCTTTGTGTGCTCGGTTTGGTTGGTGGTAGGGCTGTTAAGTCCGCCTGGCTAGCTACCACCATCTTTTCTAAGTGTGTCGCCATAACAACTAGTTTAAGATAAGATAGTAGATAGATAAGATAAGTTCCTCAGTGGTTGAGGATTCCGGGTGAAGCGCGCTTCCACCTTCGGCCTTATCGTCACTTACCATCAGGTGAGATGAAGGCCAAGCGCTTACTCGTTGTAAAACAAAATAAAATAAAAAAAATGGAGTCAAACGATCTAGCGGGTCAGCTGAGGAAAATTAATCACCGCCGCCAATGGACACCCGCAATACTAGAAGAGTCGCAGATGCGTTGTCCACGTTTAGGAAGGAGTAGGAATTGTGAGGGAGGAGAAGGGAGAGATGGGCATCCGGTATTTTCACTCACCGGATGAAACACAACAGGGACGAGTGCCATTGTTTCACTATTCCGTGAGAAGGTGGTGTTACGCCAGACAAACTAGCCTATACGTGCTGCAACGTAGCGTGGCTCTGCCCTATAGCAGATATAGATAGTCTCACTCATTTAGCACCACCCAGGGGTCACGTGTAGGGTCTCAAGGGTAAACCTACGGACGCGAGTAACTTTAAAGCCTAAAAGTACATTAACATACATACATATAATCACGACTATTATCCCCTAGGGGTTAGTCAGAGACTAGGCAATGTGGACAGCAAAAGCATTCCTCTACGATAGTCCACTTTTCACCAAATAGCGACTGCAAATGTGCTTAGCGTGAAAGGTGGTGAGCCCATTGTCGCTCTATGCTTTTAAAAGTATGTGAGTCTTTAGTCCGTTAGTCGCCTTTTGCAGGCTAAGAAATTCTCTTTTAGGCGTTAATAACTACTTGTTGTTTGCTGTTCCTGCACTATCGTCTGTACCTAATAATGATCGCTCCACTGATTATCACGGCTTTTATCTTCCGACACACACCGAATATGCTTAATTCAATTAAATGGTGCCGCAATTATAATGCAGTACAGAAATGTTGAGACGATTCCAACAAAGGTCGTCTGCTTTGGTAACGTCCGAATGTTAATCACTAACACCTAGCCAGTATGTAAACTCTTTACAGCCTCTGTCATGTGGTGTAGTGGTTAAGCCACCGGTTTTAGACTCAGAGGTCCTGGTTTCGATTCCCAGCGGGGGTACATATTTGTGTACATGGTTTGATTGGTGGTAGGTTTTGTTAAGTCTCCTGGCTAGCTACCACCATCTTGTTTAAAGTCTGACGTCATAACAACAACGTCAATAGCGTTGTTGTGTTCCCACAGATTAGAGATAAGATAGCCAGTTCCTCAGTGGTTGAGGATTCCGGGTGAAGCGCGCTTCCACCTTCGGCTTACCATCAGGAGAGATGAAGGCCAAGTGCTTAGTTTTGTAATTTAAAAAAACTTCAAGGAACCGTGATGGCATTTTCACAATAAAAGAATTTAAACCATCACTTATTTCGATTTTTCATCGGAGGTCCCAGGTTCGATTCTCACTATTATATTATTACAATATTTATTGGCACACTCTTTGATCACATAACACAATATTATGTGATCGAAGGGCACACTATACAAAATGAGAACGATAATGTAGATGAAGGCACCTACATATTAATCCTACTAATATTATAAACGCGAAAATTTGTAAATATGGATGGATGTTTGTTACTTTTTCACGTAAAAAGTACTGAATGGATTTGGATGAAATTCGGCATACAGATAGTTTATAACCTGGATTAACACATAGGATACTTTCTATCCCGATATCCCACGGGAACGGGACCCACGCGGGTGAATCCGCGAGCAGCCGCTAGTACGATAATAATACTATGTTGACCGTGTCACGTAGCGGTGAAAGAATACTACCACCCCCTCTCTTCCCTTGGGTGTCGTTAAAGGCGACTAACGGACTAATGACTGCACATACATCCAACAGCACATAGTGGCGATGGGCTCACCACCTGTCACGCTGAACACACGTGCAGTCGCCATGGCGGGACGTCCCGATTTTTAAATATTCTTTATCCCGCTTTTGGAGATAACTCGGCAGCGTGCTGAGGAAGCGCTATTTGTAAGCTATTTTTTCTATCTAAACGTAAATTAAAACTCATTTAAAAATTTCTTATACACTGGACCGCAAAGAAAACGGGTCGGTTAGAAAGTCTTCAATATCTTCAAAAGAACCTAGCTTTATGAAATAAAGACATTTCGCATTTGTATTAGTTTTGACATAAAAATGCTATGAGTATGATGTCTCTGCCTTATAAATTTTATTATTTTGATAATTAAACTTATAAAAAACTAAAAATGTAAAACAATGTTTTTTTTTTTTAATTTAGTTTAAAAATTTCAAATCAACTGTTTTATCATTTGTATTAGTTTTGACATAAAAATGCTATAAGTATGATGTCTCTGCCTTATAAATTTAGTCTTCATGTCGTTAACCCCTGAAGAATATACCAGGATCCTGCCAATGCTTAAAGATGGGGCACAGTCAGCGAAATATAGCGAGATCTGTTGGTGTGACCTTTCTACAGTTCAGCGAGTTGTAACCTTCCCCCCTCTTTATAATTGCTACACCTAAATCTAAACCTAAATCTAATGCCTTTCACACCTATATGCCTAGCTAGCTTATAATACATACACACATCCTCGCCGCTTTACCTTAACTTAAATTATTATCTAATTCTTAAAACTAATTAACCTAATTTATCTACAATCTAATGGTTGTGTCTGGAGTTTTGTAGAGTGTGTAGCGTTTGTATGAAGATGGAACCTTAGCATAGCTTAATTCTATTTGCAGTGAATTTCAGTCAAGCAATGTAATATTATAATAACTACTATTTTGGCCAGATCGTCTAGTGAACCCTCCGTTGTTAACCGCATTTAAGTAACTCAAGTTCTTTCGTGAAAGTTTAGTAATTGGCTTATCCCTGTGTTAAATTATTTTCTCCTGACCTAATTACCTACCAGTCTATAAATCCTAACATAAATATGTGTAGCCTAGCAATGACTCCGTCTGAACTGTGACCTAAATCCTTCACTGCAGCTGCGGGGAAGATTTGTAACCACTCAAAGGTAATCAGATGATAGCTTAGCTTGTAGGTATTATTATTTATTATCAGTAGCATGATACATAAGAAGCCTGGTGCAATTTATATAAAGGTTTTGTGGAATTATAAAAGTCTTGTGGAAGTATAAGAGTCTTGTGGAAGTTTAAGAGTCTTGTGGAAGTTTAAGAGTCTTGTGGAAGTTTAAGAGTCTTGTGGAAGTTTAAAAGTCTTGTGGAAATATAAGAGTCTTGTGGAAGTTTAAAAGTCTTGTGGAAATATAAGAGTCTTGTGGAAGTTTAAAAGTCTTGTGGAAATATAAGAGTCTTGTGGAAGTTTATGAGCTCCAACCGCCGCTCCATAGCGTGCCATTACATCTCATTGTTTAATTATGGCCCCGTCCACTTTGGCTTTAACATTAATTATTAGCTTGTAGCTTTAATTCTTTCAAACTGAGAATTTACATCTCCTCTCAAAATCTAATTTCATTTTACATTATGAACTATGTGTTAGCAATTTAAATTCTTATTATTCCACATAAATCAATAGAGTTTATCTCAAGGCTTGCTATCATCCAAATATCCTTTTCACATTAAGAACTTAATTATTCAATGCAATAACTTATATTCAGTTCCGTAAAGGGTGGATAATTTAATCAAACGCCAATTCAGGCGGTGGCTAAAGTAGAATGCTATTAATACAGGTAAAATTACTTTTATTTACTCCTAGTATTTATTATACAGGTCTTATAAAGTTCCAATATAACTACATTGGATTGGCTGCATTGGCAGATTATCACATCTTAAGTTTATTAAAGGATGTTTAATTCATTCAATATCCTTGACTTTAGGAAGTGAACTGAAATAGAATACTATCATTTGAAGTAAATTACTTTGGGTTACTCTTAGTGTTCATTATACAGATCTTATAAAGTGTAATTACATCTCAAGTTTATTGAAAGATGTTTAATTCATTCAACATCCCTGACTTTTAGGGAGTGAATGTAGTTAATTATTTTTTCATTAACTTCCACCCTCTGTCTCTCAGACTGAGTGGTTAATTTGATAGACTACTAAATCATAGTTAGCATACCTTTAGTAGGTAGTAAATTAGGTAGTTAATTATCACTGTTAATCATTAAATAAATTACATTTAGAAGTTATCTTTTACTCACTTTAATAAATATAAATTAGACTGTACTAGGTATTAGTCTGATTGATTAGATTGTTCCCATCAAATATTTCTATGTTCCATATTATTAGAAGTAAGTACTTACATATCTTAAGAGGTCTATTCGAATGGTATTAGTAGACCATTGTCAGGCTAATTAGCTGGTTGTTATCAATCAATTATTTCTATGTTTCAGATTATTAGAAGCTCATAGCTTGCAATGTCTTCTTCCAACGACTTATCCTAGGTTCTAAACTGGTTTTAGTTGTTCAGTTTGTATCAGCTTATTTTTGCTAAGGTATCGGATGTAAAATTTTCCATACTTTGAAGAGTATAGCCATGTGAGATCGTATTGCATCCCAGGGAAAGCTAACAAATGCCTGTTTGGTCATTTCAGTGTTAGAAATCAAACATCACAGTACGACTAAGCTTATTTGCTATAACTTTTAGTATTTTTCTTGTAATAGGAAACCAGTCTAGACTTTTAGGTATTCCAAAGTAATGATGGTACGATATTATCATGCTTCTATTAATTATTTAAAATGAATAATTAATTGGTAACAACTTTAGGAAAACAATTAGAATTTTATCGGCCTGCGGTAACAGATTACTTGCCTAGCTAGGACCCACATCACTTCATCATAATTTTATTTAGCGCCGTAACTTAATTATCCCTACCTTATTAGTCTGAATTAATAACTAACCATATATATATCCGCCTACCTATAGATTCCTACAACTTTCCTCACTTGAAAATGCCTATATTTTGTCGAACTAACAGTCCCTTTTGTGTACCTTGCAAACTAGGCCAAGCCTCATTTAATTTAAATTCGTGGTGTGTGGTGAGAGTCGCATTGCCCCTGAAAGCAACTAACTCCTAAATGTTCTATCAGTCGAGCCAGTATACTCAGTGTGTTATTTTCCTATCACTACACTGTATGTACGGAGGTAGACTCGAGATTGGACTGGGTCATACGTGTCTACCTCCAGCTAAATGGTGTCTGACCTATCTTCAACTTTCACTAGGGAGACAACTGTCTCTCCCCCATTACTCCGTCGAAGATAGTGTATTGTTTAGCGTAATGATTTAAAACGCCGATCTTATTAAATACAATCAAAGATCATCCAGACCGAAGTCTGTTGAAAGGTACATAGGTTTTTGTTGCCACCGTGATTCGTTTCCGCCGATGTACCCCAGAATACTTCATTCCGTTAACGGATTCGAGTTGCGATCGCAATAGTTTACTTTATTAATAACTTTCAATTTCACAAATCTTAATTAATATCGCAGCTCGAATATCACTTAGCGCACTATCAAAGCTCGGACACTATTTTTCCCGTATGAGTCGTACCGCACTCTTAAGTTGGACCGCACCGCCGATGTCCCAAAATTGAATGTCCGCTAATTTTCCCAAGCATCTTAACTTTCCCGCCACGCGCGCCTAAGATTTGCCCGCGCGAGTCCGCTTTTCTTCCCTCAACCAATCGCTAGCCGCTTCCCCGATGCCCCCCCGCCTTCGCGTCGCGCCACGTGGAGCTATCATCCGACCTCTCTTTCTGTCTTTTTCTCAACCTCTCGCTCGCTCATTGCCGCTTTCGCCGCGCAATTCTAAAATTTTTCCATAATCTAACCAAATCTCGTCAGATAGCCAATATTACATCTTTGAATATCTAAATGTAGCCTTCTATTAACAATTCCCTCTCAATAATCCTTCACTTAAGCCAATAATCCTATATTTTGTGAAATTATAAAAAGTTCCGTATTCCGACCATAGGTGGCGCCCGCCCGCATGTCTACCGGCTTGCCAACCTACGCCTATGTCACAAGGCCACACAGAACAGTCCCCGCGAAATTCAAAATAAAGATAAAGCCCGTTGCCAACCTAACACGAAGCTCAAGTAAATAACTCACGCTAGACGGCGCCTATGTCGCAAGGAGCACACAGAGCAGTCCCCGCGAAATTCAAACTAAAGATAAAGCGCTAGACCACTGACCATTATTCTGAACTAGTTTATTATTCCCTTTTCATGCTTATTATTAATGGTGCTACGCATTAATATTTATTTTAGTGCTACTCCCATGCATTCCTTACTAACGGACGGATACCATTCATTCTGTACCGTTACAGCCGCCCCCGATAGAATTTAAGCAGATAAAGTACCACTCTTATCTGAGGCGAATTATATCTAAACCCTGTACTTAATTAAGTACAAAATAGCACGTCCTTCCTTGCCAACCCCATCGTCATCCTAGCCCTCTTCCTCAAAGATATTCCTACTATTTATAGTTCTTCCCCAAATCCCTAATGACTCCTTCCTCCATAAGCATTCTCATTGCAAAAAAGCCCACACCCCTCATTCTATTCAACTGACACAAAATCATAATCGCATACCCAGTTCTCGTGTTCGAAACGGAATCCCAGTAAACTTAGTTTCGGTAAATACTTCCCAATAACTTAGACATCTACCATGTCTCTAATCATACACAACCGCCGAATAATGATTTGCCTTTTGTTTACCATCATAACAACAAATCTTAATATAATTTAAATCAATATAACAGTCTCTTGCGCTGTCTAGTAACGCCCCCTAGCGAAAACTCTTCAACTCTATGACGATTCCGACGTAAGTTTATAATATCTTCCGAACCATTCAATTATTCTATTCTTTAAATTATTTTCCCAGAATAATTTCAAGTACATCTGTCATCATGGCCTTCTTTTAACTTACGTCTTTTCTTACAACTTGTTTCGCATCTAAATGTTGCAACCTAGGGATCGAACCTGGGATCTTTCGTGGGTGAAGCATCAACCACTTCGCCGTCATGGTCTTTTAGTTCCAACTAGGTTAATGAATAATAATTAATAATTTGAATTAAAACTTTCCTTCATACTTCAACGCTACCAATCTCATCTTAGCTTATATAATTACCTAAGATAACGAAACGTCGGAACAATTGTCTACCTCAGGCAGGGATCGAACCCGCGTCCTCCACAATCCCTAATTAGCTACTTCTTTCAACCGAAACCTATTTTCCTCTCCGCGGATAAGAAATCTTAACCAAACCCCCCCATAACAACCAAAACCAGTAGGCATACCATCATCGCCCAAGAGTTATAACTTTATTTTAGATGAGATACATCTAATGTCTAATCCTACAAATAACCGAGATAGAATACTAGACTCGCTTCCGTCCGGTACGCAGTGACACCCACTCACCGTGCATACAAATAGAGGTCTTAACGCCTTACAATAAGGTTGTCGATCGTAAATACTTAGGAAAAACTCATTCACTCAAAGGGGGTACGCATCTCGAAACACGTCCTTGAGTTTTGAACTAGCTACCCCGTAGTTCAGATCTATTAGAAGTTTGTGTGCTATGTATATCTAACTGTCAATGTATGCGTCATCGATAAGTACTTGTTAATACCCCGGTACGCGTTGGACATTGTATACTAATTGACAAGTACTGAGCTTATGTGTATAAGCAAATACTTATGCTAAAACCTATCTAGTAACTATGTCTCATCCCTAGTTATTACTATGTACGAAAGACAACATTTAGTCTCATTTGCTAATATATAATACGTCAATATCCCCTTACTTTCCTATACCTTTGAAAAATATCATTTTCCTATTAAAATAAACAGACCGGTAACTATCTTATCCGCCCCCACAACTCTACTTAACTTCCTACCTTTTATATAACTAATAACGATCAAATCGGTAAATAATAAGCCACTGAAGGTGACACTTAGTTTTAGTATTCATGGTAATTAATATCGTGAGTTCTTTCTCGTATTTACTGAATTCCAAACTGCGTGATTCAATAGTGCTAGTTTCTTTTTTTTCTTTTTTTTTTTTTTTTATTAGATGTTTTTAATTTTATACTCGCACAAGACACATTATTAAGATGGTAATCTCCCGAATGTTTGTAACTCTAATTGGTTACTCATTATGCATTCTACTTTACTTTTCAGCCTTCCGTCCAGATGGTAAAATTCCCCAGCAACACGAGATCCCCTGACCACGCCAAAATGAAATGCCATCAATGGCCTCTGTTTCTGCAGCCTAAGACATTATCTCTCTATAGGTTAGTCAAGTATAATTGTCCTGATTTAGACTTCACAAGACGCCCCCAAAGGAACCACCTTACAGCAGAATTTCCGCAACTTTAAGAAAGGCTAGTTTAGGAAATGAAGCTAAATGGAAACCACTTAATTTTATTGTGTGCTGAGTAATTCCCACTTCTACAGCACAGTTCCGAAACTTCGATTCAATTACTTCACCAGGTAAATCAAAATAAACCCTACACGCTTAACTAAGTTCTATTTGTGCCCAGTGCGACTAAAAATATTCGAACACCCTAAACAAGCTACTTTTACTAATTTAACAGTGCCAATTAAGAATGCTCCCTTGTGTCATCTATAATTTTATTGTGTGCATAGACGACCAAAGACCTCGCTTTCAGCATGCCTTCTTCGTTGGACCCGCTTAGTTAAATACTCTAATCAAAATTCTAAAGTTACAATTGAAAATGTCAAAAGTTCGAATATTATGCAATAGAGAATTTCTCTAACATAGTTACTCCATCTCTTCGCACTATTTAGTCAGGCATATTGCAATTCAAGTATTTATTTTAATTTATAATGACCTATCTTCTCCACCCCTGTTCACATACTTTAGCCATCTCTATCCACAGCTGCGGTGAAGATAATTAGTTAATGAACAAAACATCCTATAAACATTCTATGTTACTACCGCAATCACAAGAAATATTTACTAGGAGGATTATCTATCATACAGCTGACTATAACAAAATGAGTCCCCCTTATCTTTCTCCGTTCCTTCTCTAACGTAGAAGACAACAACAGACAATTAACAATTAATTACTTATAATTTAGAACAACCCTAGGTAAAACGCTACCACAAAACTAGTATAGAACAGAATAATACTAACCGAAGTAAACTTTTGTATTCACACTTGCAAATAAAATATCTTTATCTTTCCGTGATGAATGATTTTGATAACACTATTTCATCAACTCAATGTCCCGGCCTACATATGTGAAAACTCCCAATCAATTAGTTTGTATAAAACAATCTAGATGCAACATGCAGTTCACATTAACTAACAATTTTAAGGTTGTGCCATAACTTCGACAATAACCTACCTTAGCACTAATTTTAATCATCTACAATTATATCACGTACATATTAGATGCCAATAATCTAGATTATTTAAGAATTCTAGCAATTCTAATCAATAACCAACAAGATCATCCCGCTGTGACAGTCTGCGCTGACCTTCCCACAGTCAAAAACGCGTTTCGTTCGTCCTATCATTTCTAAACCTGTAGACATTTACTTTGTACTAAACAAATTCTTGAGTTAATAATTATTTGCCAATTGTTAAGCAAACCTATTTAACTTCATAATAACAATTTTAATATAGCAGTATTAGAATATTATTATAAATCTCGAACATCCTTATTTATTATAATCAACATTACCGGTTAAAGTATTTGAATGGCCTAGTGTGAACTAGGTTTCAGGTCGCACCTCGGGAAAATAAATTTACTATTGACTTTAAAATCTACTACTTATAAATTTATTATTTTCTTCTGACATATAAAGATAGGCTATGACTCTAGGTCGGGTTTAGTAAACTTTGAACTATGGCTACCTCCACAATAATCTCGATTAAATATATATATCCGCCAAACGAAATATGTCCAATACGGCCGATTTTACTAAATTTAAATTATGCTACTAAACAGTACGTGTCCTAAGAACGTCACACATCCGAAACCCATTTCAGTTCTAATGTCTTTACCCATCTAAATTAAAATTTGTACCTGTCGACGCGAGACAACATCTAAATAATTACTTTGGATGATTCGAATTGTGATAGTTAATTTTGTATTGTAATCTCGATAACGCAATATCAGGGATTTACTTATTAATAAAGTTTACACTAAGAAATTTATTCTCAGCTCGCAATATCATCGCTTTATTTCCGGCTTGAATGTTTCTGCGGACTATGAGTTTAAATTTATCCTACAACTTAAAATTGTGGTATATAAAATCGATCACTGTTTTATAAGTAGCTTGCGTTAACTTTTAAAATAATAAAACGAGTTAACTATTGATTATGACGTGACATCCGCCCGCAACTCGCCTTTATAATTGATGTGATAACATACGCTATTGTTATCCCTATAGCATAACAGTGCTATAACTCGTTAATTTTGCAGTTAAATCTCGACTTCAAGCCAGTCAACTATATTTTTTTTTTCTACTATTATTTTTTTTTTCAACATCTTAATCGTTCAACGGAGATAGACAATTGTGAAAGGTACCCTTCTTAATAGGCTAATCCAACCCAGTGAATTTAATGATTTATCTATCTCTACCTATCCTAACTAATTAGTCATGTAGTAAGGTCTTTTCTTTTCACCGCTCTCCCGACTTAGATATCTCTAGGTAACTCACAACTGATAATATTAGGTAAGTAGGTATAGTAAGCTGTGCCCAGCGAGCTTTACTTCTGCGTACGTTAACCTCATCTTAAGCTAATAATTATCCTTTATAAATCTTCATAATTAACTATTTATCACGATTTCAACTATTCGGTAAGAAGCAATGATTACCGGTAACGACTACTTACAATGCTGCAAGAGTATTACAATTATACATATTATTATTAGACAGCACCCTTTTACCATCATCCAAAATAAAATCTTTTATTGATAACCCAACGCCATCTAGCCTCGCTAATAGGTAACCTCCCCACAATAGAGTAGATATTAGATAGTTGTTTCCAGACGGTAACGACTTTTATCGCCTACTAGACGTATTTATCAGTTTATATTATGCATCCCAAACTACGTTGCTTTTAAACCCAAAATTCCTACTAGCAATGAATAGTCATATAATTCTATCCCCTACATGACATCCCTGCTACTTGTTATTACTTATAATCGCGATTCCTCATCAACGCGTGTATTTTGAACCGTAATACTATTTTATGTTACTTTTCCTAGGATTTTAGCGAACTAACAAAATGAAGCGGCATTTCCCATGTCATTGCATTCTAATCTACTACGTGATAAGTATTAGGAAAATCTCTTTCAATGTAAAAATCGCAGGTATTAAAAATAACAGGTATGGAAAATAACAGGTGATTCCGCTTGCTATAACAAAATCATATGATTACGCGATAAGGAAGTTTCCTCTCCGATTGGTTTTATGACGTCATGTTTTTTAGTCATTTCTAATTCTAGATTGTTTATGGTCTAGCTAAATCATATGTCTATGGTCCAACCATAGACAAATGATTTAATAGTCCCTGACTAGCCTAAAACTACTCTATGGATTTCAGACGTGAGACTCAAGTACATTATTATATTTTTTTCTAACATAACCAACAAAATAAATTATAATACGTAGAATAGCACATCAACTAAAAACCGCAATCGCTCAACGATTATTAGTCAAAATATAATTATTATTAGTTTTATATTATGCTGTTAGCGTCATAAGTTTATAATATTGTACAGCATATCGCCGTCCTATAATATAAATTGAATCCTGCAATAACTTAGTTGGTTAATTCTGTCCAATCTCGCCCCCTTGCCTTTCCATCCGACAGCAATAATAATTAAACCGCCCCCTATTCTACAAATCCTTCTAAATCAATAAATGTTGAACTATGTAACCCTATCGACTTTTTACGATCCTAAAAATAACTCAACACAAGGCTGTATGAACCAGTTGCCTATGCCTATATGAAATCTATCACCAGGAATAGAAACAAAACTACAGTTACCATAGCTCCTAACGTCAACAACAAAAATTGGATACCTGGTTTCAGTATTCAAGGAAACAATTACTAAAGGTTTCAGTATTCACAGATAACTCAACAATTTTAAAATTTAATACTCCAGACCCCCAGATAATAACTATATCTATGTACTTCGTGCACTTATGATACTTTGGGAAAACAACAACGCCTAACAGCCGCACGGTACCTGATGCTGGCGAAATCCACCATTAAATAAAGAAGGAAAAGATAATAACTGAAAGGTATTGTATTTCAAATAATACTCATTACGCTATTGTTTTGTAGCTTTATCTCCTCCTTTGACCTTTAACCTAACCCGAGAATATATTTGTTACAGATTTCGTACAACAAAATTTAGCTCCAGTTCTCATTGCGACTGACTACAATATTGGTCGAACCCGTAATACAAAGTGTATGAATCAACTTTAGAAGATAACAACGTTTATTGTGAAAAGTGTCAAATTATAATTCACCCACTATCAAGAGCCCGTAATACAAAGTGTATGAATCAACTTTAGAAGATAACAACGTTTATTGTGAAAAGTGTCAAATTATAATTCACCCACTATCAAGAGCCCGTAATACAAAGTGTATGAATCAACTTTAGAAGATAACAACGTTTATTGTGAAAAGTGTCAAATTATAATTCACCCACTATCAAGAGCCCGTAATACAAAGTGTATGAATCAACTTTAGAAGATAACAACGTTTATTGTGAAAAGTGTCAAATTATAATTCTTCAATATCTCTGAATTAATTAATCTTCATTGAATTATTCCCTATTAAGCCAATTCTAAACTCACGCATCGCAACACGACAACAATTTGTGGGAAAAAATCCCACTTCTAAATTAAAGTATTACCGCTTGACTGAAATCTAATACAACTATATTAATGATAATTTATAACTTAACTTTCTAATCCTGGTCATGGCTTACCAAATTGTAACCTCCCCCCCCTCTTTTTATTAATTGGCTACACCTAAATCTAAACCTAAATCTAATGCCTTTCACACCTATATGCCTAGCTAGCTTATAATACATACACACATCCTCGCCGCTTTACCTTAACTTAAATTATTATCTAATTCTTAAAACTAATTAACCTAATTTATCTACAATCTAATGGTTGTGTCTGGAGTTTTGTAGAGTGTGTAGCGTTTGTATGAAGATGGAACCTTAGCATAGCTTAATTCTATTTGCAGTGAATTTCAGTCAAGCAATGTAATATTATAATAACTACTATTTTGGCCAGATCGTCTAGTGAACCCTCCGTTGTTAACCGCATTTAAGTAACTCAAGTTCTTTCGTGAAAGTTTAGTAATTGGCTTATCCCTGTGTTAAATTATTTTCTCCTGACCTAATTACCTACCAGTCTATAAATCCTAACATAAATATGTGTAGCCTAGCAATGACTCCGTCTGAACTGTGACCTAAATCCTTCACTGCAGCTGCGGGGAAGATTTGTAACCACTCAAAGGTAATCAGATGATAGCTTAGCTTGTAGGTATTATTATTTATTATCAGTAGCATGATACATAAGAAGCCTGGTGCAATTTATATAAAGGTTTTGTGGAATTATAAAAGTCTTGTGGAAGTATAAGAGTCTTGTGGAAGTTTAAGAGTCTTGTGGAAGTTTAAGAGTCTTGTGGAAGTTTAAGAGTCTTGTGGAAGTTTAAAAGTCTTGTGGAAATATAAGAGTCTTGTGGAAGTTTAAAAGTCTTGTGGAAATATAAGAGTCTTGTGGAAGTTTAAAAGTCTTGTGGAAATATAAGAGTCTTGTGGAAGTTTATGAGCTCCAACCGCCGCTCCATAGCGTGCCATTACATCTCATTGTTTAATTATGGCCCCGTCCACTTTGGCTTTAACATTAATTATTAGCTTGTAGCTTTAATTCTTTCAAACTGAGAATTTACATCTCCTCTCAAAATCTAATTTCATTTTACATTATGAACTATGTGTTAGCAATTTAAATTCTTATTATTCCACATAAATCAATAGAGTTTATCTCAAGGCTTGCTATCATCCAAATATCCTTTTCACATTAAGAACTTAATTATTCAATGCAATAACTTATATTCAGTTCCGTAAAGGGTGGATAATTTAATCAAACGCCAATTCAGGCGGTGGCTAAAGTAGAATGCTATTAATACAGGTAAAATTACTTTTATTTACTCCTAGTATTTATTATACAGGTCTTATAAAGTTCCAATATAACTACATTGGATTGGCTGCATTGGCAGATTATCACATCTTAAGTTTATTAAAGGATGTTTAATTCATTCAATATCCTTGACTTTAGGAAGTGAACTGAAATAGAATACTATCATTTGAAGTAAATTACTTTGGGTTACTCTTAGTGTTCATTATACAGATCTTATAAAGTGTAATTACATCTCAAGTTTATTGAAAGATGTTTAATTCATTCAACATCCCTGACTTTTAGGGAGTGAATGTAGTTAATTATTTTTTCATTAACTTCCACCCTCTGTCTCTCAGACTGAGTGGTTAATTTGATAGACTACTAAATCATAGTTAGCATACCTTTAGTAGGTAGTAAATTAGGTAGTTAATTATCACTGTTAATCATTAAATAAATTACATTTAGAAGTTATCTTTTACTCACTTTAATAAATATAAATTAGACTGTACTAGGTATTAGTCTGATTGATTAGATTGTTCCCATCAAATATTTCTATGTTCCATATTATTAGAAGTAAGTACTTACATATCTTAAGAGGTCTATTCGAATGGTATTAGTAGACCATTGTCAGGCTAATTAGCTGGTTGTTATCAATCAATTATTTCTATGTTTCAGATTATTAGAAGCTCATAGCTTGCAATGTCTTCTTCCAACGACTTATCCTAGGTTCTAAACTGGTTTTAGTTGTTCAGTTTGTATCAGCTTATTTTTGCTAAGGTATCGGATGTAAAATTTTCCATACTTTGAAGAGTATAGCCATGTGAGATCGTATTGCATCCCAGGGAAAGCTAACAAATGCCTGTTTGGTCATTTCAGTGTTAGAAATCAAACATCACAGTACGACTAAGCTTATTTGCTATAACTTTTAGTATTTTTCTTGTAATAGGAAACCAGTCTAGACTTTTAGGTATTCCAAAGTAATGATGGTACGATATTATCATGCTTCTATTAATTATTTAAAATGAATAATTAATTGGTAACAACTTTAGGAAAACAATTAGAATTTTATCGGCCTGCGGTAACAGATTACTTGCCTAGCTAGGACCCACATCACTTCATCATAATTTTATTTAGCGCCGTAACTTAATTATCCCTACCTTATTAGTCTGAATTAATAACTAACCATATATATATCCGCCTACCTATAGATTCCTACAACTTTCCTCACTTGAAAATGCCTATATTTTGTCGAACTAACAGTCCCTTTTGTGTACCTTGCAAACTAGGCCAAGCCTCATTTAATTTAAATTCGTGGTGTGTGGTGAGAGTCGCATTGCCCCTGAAAGCAACTAACTCCTAAATGTTCTATCAGTCGAGCCAGTATACTCAGTGTGTTATTTTCCTATCACTACACTGTATGTACGGAGGTAGACTCGAGATTGGACTGGGTCATACGTGTCTACCTCCAGCTAAATGGTGTCTGACCTATCTTCAACTTTCACTAGGGAGACAACTGTCTCTCCCCCATTACTCCGTCGAAGATAGTGTATTGTTTAGCGTAATGATGTAAAACGCCGATCTTATTAAATACAATCAAAGATCATCCAGACCGAAGTCTGTTGAAAGGTACATAGGTTTTTGTTGCCACCGTGATTCGTTTCCGCCGATGTACCCCAGAATACTTCATTCCGTTAACGGATTCGAGTTGCGATCGCAATAGTTTACTTTATTAATAACTTTCAATTTCACAAATCTTAATTAATATCGCAGCTCGAATATCACTTAGCGCACTATCAAAGCTCGGACACTATTTTTCCCGTATGAGTCGTACCGCACTCTTAAGTTGGACCGCACCGCCGATGTCCCAAAATTGAATGTCCGCTAATTTTCCCAAGCATCTTAACTTTCCCGCCACGCGCGCCTAAGATTTGCCCGCGCGAGTCCGCTTTTCTTCCCTCAACCAATCGCTAGCCGCTTCCCCGATGCCCCCCCGCCTTCGCGTCGCGCCACGTGGAGCTATCATCCGACCTCTCTTTCTGTCTTTTTCTCAACCTCTCGCTCGCTCATTGCCGCTTTCGCCGCGCAATTCTAAAATTTTTCCATAATCTAACCAAATCTCGTCAGATAGCCAATATTACATCTTTGAATATCTAAATGTAGCCTTCTATTAACAATTCCCTCTCAATAATCCTTCACTTAAGCCAATAATCCTATATTTTGTGAAATTATAAAAAGTTCCGTATTCCGACCATAGGTGGCGCCCGCCCGCATGTCTACCGGCTTGCCAACCTACGCCTATGTCACAAGGCCACACAGAACAGTCCCCGCGAAATTCAAAATAAAGATAAAGCCCGTTGCCAACCTAACACGAAGCTCAAGTAAATAACTCACGCTAGACGGCGCCTATGTCGCAAGGAGCACACAGAGCAGTCCCCGCGAAATTCAAACTAAAGATAAAGCGCTAGACCACTGACCATTATTCTGAACTAGTTTATTATTCCCTTTTCATGCTTATTATTAATGGTGCTACGCATTAATATTTATTTTAGTGCTACTCCCATGCATTCCTTACTAACGGACGGATACCATTCATTCTGTACCGTTACAGAGTACTCCAGCGTTTTCATGAAACTGGATCTAATCTTCGAAAATAAAAAAACATATAAAATTTTAAATTGTTTTGTCCCAACTTTTCAAGAAAATTAAAATTATTGTCACCTAGCGCGCGGCCGCCTATTTATCAAAGTGCATGCGCGTGACCGCTATTATTTCCCCCTACACCGATGACGACGTGCTGTAGCTTTGCCGGGTTAGGGGTGTTTGGTCATGGTGTCGATTCGTCGTTAAGAAAAAACGGTGGCGTTTCGACATTGCTATTTAAAATTAATTATTTTTAGTGTCGTTTGGTCATTCGCTTAAAGTACAGTTCAGTCGTCATAATATTTTTACATGTGTACCTTTTTTGGGATTTTTAGTCTTTATTTCCATAGGAATTAACGTTTCTCCTTATAGATAATTTTAAAGAGTGCTAAAAATTGTTGTAAGTATTTTGAATTTTAGCCCTGCATTGGATAGATATATGTGTGATTGATATTGTAATTTTCAATAGTAAATTTTAAGGAGTAGTGTTAAACATTGTAATATTCAAATTTTTGCCTAATTAAAGAATTGTTGTAAAAATTATACCTTTGATTTTCAGCCCTGTTCATATTGGTTTCATCCATTTATTTAGTTTGTTGACTGTACAATATTTGAAGAGCAGATGTACAAATGACGAAACGACCACCAAATATTTTTAAATTATTTCATCAATTACGAAACGACACTACATTTATGAAAGTTTAAAACAATGACGAAACGACACCATGACTAAACACCCCTAACCCGCTTTGCCCACGAAAGGATAAGCGCACGCACCTATAAATAATTGATATAAAAAGCAGGCAAATAATCGTATTTAAAAAAGGAAGACATTAATTATTTTTACGTCAAATATTTTTTGATTCCTTTTTTTACCCCATATTTAATTTTGCTTTTGGCGGGGGGTCCAAAAGTAACCCTGTATGGTGTCAACAATTTTGAGAAAACGCTTTCTTAGGGCTGTTGAAATTTTTATTTAAGTATTAATTTTACAGTTATTAAAAATCAAAGTATTGAATTCATTTTTTTTAATTATCATTTATGTACATTAAAATATTCTTTAATTTAGTTTTTATTTCATAAAGATAGCTGGTACTTTTGAATATATTGAAGATTTTCTAACCGACCTTTTTTCTTTGCGGTCCAGTGTATACGGTTTTTTATTATGTCCCGCTTTCGACGAAAGAATCCCGCTTTTTTCTCTCAAAAAGTTTCAAAATCGCGACTTGACAAAAAAATCGGTTTAATAGAGTTAGGGCTGATTTTTCCATCCTCGGATAAAACTTATCCGTCTTATAAAGTATAACGCGACGTACTTAAAATGTCACCTGTAAAGAAACAAAAGGCATGATATGATACTTTACAAAAGGCATGGCATGATATGATATGATACTTCTTAGAGCATTAGTTGAATGCTCTAAGGACTATTTATACCTTTTTAAATGGTAGTGTAATACTATAACAGACAAATAAGTTTTATCTGTCAATGGAAAAATAGGCCCTAAATTCTTCTAGCTGATAAACGCTATGGTAGAGGCACAGAATAGAGGACTGCTTAAAGCTGTCCCCATTGCCTAGTCTCTGACTAACCCTTTGGGGATAATAGTCTCGTGATTATAATATGTATGTAAGTATGTAATTTTATGTTCTACTGCTCATGCTTTACTTATTTGATACCTTTACTGTGCTACAAACATAAAAATGATAGATCGTGACACGGATATGTTTTTTGTTTCCAAAGGACATTATTTTGGAACGTAAACGATTTTTTTTGATTTACTAATCATTGGTTTACGAGTCACAAATAAGATTAATAATGCTGTTTAATGTCTTTAAATTATTGTAATAGCTATACCGTATCTACCAATATGTGAAGTCGTCTATTTTAAGAATATAATTAGTGTAGTATAGTATAATAATAGTATTTTACGATAATATAGTTTGTAATGTTGCTTTTTTAATTTGTACCGTATACTATGTGATTGGGGTGGTACTTCTAACCCGTTAAGGCTAAGTACTACATCTAAATTCATCGACAAAAAATGTAATATGGGGGGTCCTACCCCTATAATTTATGACCATTTCACTTTATGCGATATCAAAGGTTTCATACGTCGGAGAAACATGAAAAAAATGACAAACGGTAGCTAATGACACTGGCTTACTAATAAATTACTTAGTGTCGTATGTTTGAGATTATTTTGGTGAGAAAAAATAATTATTACCCAATTATTTTGTGATAGGATAAAATATTTACTAGAAAAAAATCAACCAGTCTCAGGAAGCTCGAACGGGATTCGAACCCACGACCCTATACGAATCACCCTTTGAGCTTCCTGAGACTGGTTGATTTTTGCTAGTAAATATTTTATCCTATTTCAATATAGCATTGTCAATGCAAAATGTCAACAATAAAGATAATTATTTTGTGATTTAAAATCACTTTTTTATAAGTTCATATTATTTTTTTGTCGGTGAATTTAGATGTAGTACTTAGCCTAGAAGTACCCCTATCACATTGTAGAATAAAACACCTACTTTTCGGTATTGCACACGGAAACACCACTACAACAATAGCACTCGTTGCTGCTGTGTTTCGTCCGGTGAATGAAAGTACCGGAGACCCATCTCTCCCCCCTACCCCTCCACATTTCCAACTCCTTCCTCAAACGTTCGACTCCTTTCTCAAACGTTCGACTTCTCTCTTAAGGCCGTCAAGGCATCTGCGATTTTTTTTATTTCTTTATTCTACATTAATTTATAGACTTTTGTTTTTAAAAACATGCCAGTCCCATCGAACCTTATTTGCTAACATTACAATTAAACTTAAACCTATTTATATTTAGCAAGATCACATAGCACCATAGCGGTCCTCAAAACTGGCTGCGCTAGGATGCTCTGTATTATGCCTACATCTAAAGATGGTTTAACAATATTGTGTATCTGGTTCCGAATATTCATTGCTGCATTTCCCTCCTGGCATGCAGCAAGCAAGCAAGCAAGCAGCATGCAGGATGCAAATAAGCATGCTAATTTTGCGGTCCTCGTTACGTACTTTGATTTTATGTATGCACAAAAACACAAAAACGACTGAACGACTGAACCGGAGGTGCTGGATTCAATTCTCAGGTCGTGCAAAGTGTGTTTCGAATTTTCACAACCCGGGTTTGTAACCACCAACCCCAATTTAGCGAGCGCGTTAATTAAGGGGGTCCAGGAAATTGTGAATTATTTTTTTTTTACGTACTTTTAAGGCACCTTGTACTATGCGGTGAATTAATTAAATACATTAAAAGAACTTATATGTAAGTTAGCCTGATCATTGCACAAGGTCATGGCCTTGTTAAAATTGGAAACAAATTCTTTAAAAATTTACAAACAATACATAAATCAAATGACATCTAAAAACATATCTTTTCGAAAACTTTAATTTTAAGCATGAAACAATAATTCTTACATGAAAATATTTGTATTGATATTCCGCAGGGCACCTCCTTCTTTAAAAGTTATTTATTTTGACTTTTAACACAAGCGCGTGACGGTTTTGCACATTTCGCAGAATAAAAACATTGCTAAATTGCCATGCAGTGCATGCAGTATATGACAATATAATTAGGCTAATTACTTTAACGACAATTACGTTAAAGATGGAAGAGAAATTGAATTCTTAACAACTGACAATCTTACCTTTAAACGAAATGCAACAATACAGTACACTAATTATTACATAATTAAGACATACATACAATGTAATCATGACTCTTATCCCCGAATGCAGACAAGGCAATGAGGACAGCAAAGGCACCTCTACCATATAGCCCACTTTTCACCAAACATCGACTGCTCATGTGCTCAGCGTCACAGGTAGTGCGCCCATCGCCTCTCTATGGCGTTAGATGTATGTGCAGTCTTTAGTCCGTTAGTCGCCTTTTACGACACCCAAGGGAAGAGAGGGTTGGGGTGGTAGTATTATTTCATCGTAACGCGACCCGGTTACATTAATACGTCAAAGACGGAAGAGAAATTGAATTCTGCTATCTATCAACAACTGACTACCATTACCAGTCTCCCCTATTATTAATTTAAAGACCTCGGTTTTTTTATAAATTAAAAACTAACATTAATTTCTACTCGAAAATGGCAACGTTAAGTCGGATTGTGACACTTTATGTAATTAAAAATGAAAAAGTGACGCTTGCCTGACGTTTTATATGTCAATACGCATCTAGATCTCAGAACAATAACTAAAGCAATCTAGATAGATGTTAGATTGTTAGCCGCTAGACGATTCTCGGCCGCGCTTTCGTTGTGTTAGTTGTGTATCGTTGCTAAATACTATATGTGCGAAAAAGATAACTGTGTTAACAATATCGTTTCTACATAACCATATGTAGCTGATGGATGACAATATGATCTAACTTAACATGCTTGTCTTGGCGATAGACATAAATTAGCAGCCAAGCATGCGGACTTAGGGTGGATTCGACCAAACTGGAATAAGACTTACTCCGAGATTAGTCTATACAAATTCGGTGTTTAATCTAGGTATAAGACCTTATTCTAGTTTAGTCGAATCTATCCTTAGTAAACTTAGCCTGCCATCAAGCAATATACATAACCAAAAATCAAAATTATGTCGCCCGTTAATGTTCCGTTCCGACAGTTAGAGATAAAATAGCCAGTACATCAGTAGTTAAGGAATACTGGTGAAGTGTACTTCCACCATCGGCCTTACCATCACCTAACATCAGGTGAGATGAAGGCAAAGTGCTCCAACTGGGAATTAAACCAAGGAAGTATGGGTCTCCAACCGTTTGATGATAAAACAAAGACGATCCAAATTGATCCATTTAATAAAACAAGTCCACACATACAATTTATTATGTCATTCACATTGAAAAGCGAATGAGATTTTGCTCGTGCAGCGAGTTACTTTCGCGTAACCGGCGCTCGAACCCGTGACCTACATGAGCACGTCTGAGAGCTTATTATGAAAATCGAAGTTATATTAGTGAGTTTTGTTAGCAACACTACAGTAATCTAATAAATAAATAAATAAAGCCTGTCCGACTGCTGGGCAAAAGCCTCTATAATTGAGGAGCGACGGAACAAAAGTAATTAACTACTCTGAGTGCGATTCTCTAAGTTAAAGCCTTGGTAGCAGCGGCTGCCGCAGCACATGAGTAACTTATTCATGTGGCCGCAGCGCTGAGAATTGACTCTGTCTCTTTCATATTCATAGAATTGGAAAGAGACAGCCGATCACAGCCATGCGCGCAGCGTCTATGTGTGACTTAGAGAATCGCATAGCAGGAGCCAGAAAATTACTGGCGTCAATTTTTTAAATCCTACCCGATGTTGATTTAAGTTCAAACAAAATCAGTTATTTTCGATACATATGTACCTCCAAATCCGACTGACGGAGCAAAAATTATTATAAACGATTCTGTTTTAACAAAACTGGTTGATTCATACAAAATACTATCTATCAAAACTAGTTAAGTGCTAATTGTTAGATCAAAATTAGTTAAGATTTTGTTGTATCAAAATTGGTTAACTGCATTTAAAAAAAATCTAGATATACTATTATTTAAATAGCAATATATATATTTAAGAGCTTCGAAGGGAAGAGAGGGGGTGGTAATATTTTACTTTCACCTCTACGCCACACGCCGGTTAACGACATACGCTATATATTTACATAATTATTATGGTGAGAGAGCGATGAGGTATAGCGGGTCACTATTAGAACAGTCCCACCCTCTCTCTTTCCTTGGATATCGTAAAAGGCGACTCACGGACTAAAGACTGCACATACATCCAACAGCATAGAGCGGCGATGGACTGACCACCTACGCCAAACACATGTGCAGTTGCCATCATCATAGCGTATGACAATCCCTGCTTGGATCAAATGTCTATGTCCAGATTTTTCAGCCAGCTTTCTGCTTCAGCGGTGAAGTTGTGCAGCTCGGCGATGCCTCCGGGAAAACAGCGAAGTGGGCATTCATTCACAACGTGCGAAAGAGTTTGGTAAGGTGCTCCAAAGTTGTAATTTGGTGAAACGTGGACTATGGCAATGGACTGCTTCTGTGGTCCTCATTGCCTAGTCTCTACTAACCCTTTGGGGTCATCTGCTCTGAAACCACTGATCTTACCTACCTCACACTTAACACTACACCGGGTTAAATCGTCGATCATAGTTTTGGTTTCAACAGAACTCTATTACTAAACACTTTCGATAATTCGATATTCGTAATAATCTTGTGACACGAAGTAAGTGAAGTGCCTGAAGCGAGAGACACCGTACTTAGCGGAAGGGGTGTACAACCTTTTATTTATTGGTTACATGCGATTTTTCAATTTTATTTTTGTGAATTAACACAACATTTAAATCGTGCAAAACTTCAATGAAAGGAATAATATTTTACGCTGGAAAAGAGACAAAACTTTTTTTATATTATTCATTACTTAGGGCCAATTTCACCGTACCGAATAGAAACCGAGTTTAATAAAACCTGGTTCAGACTAATCGCGTTCAAAACTTAGTCTTGATCGCGGTTTACGTCGCACCGATTTCACCGGCTTCGTTTTGATCCCGTTTACTAAAACTTAGTTCAGCTTTGACAAAGAGTGAATGAGTGAATGATATGTCATCAACTATACGTTATTTTTTTTTAATTCTAGCTTGGAGCCTAACGAATCGAGTTCAAAGTGTTGCAATTAAAAATTTTTCCTTTACAAACGGGAAAATAAATTAAAAAAACATAATTCAAATCACGTTAATCTTCAACAAATGTTCAGAATATGATGGGTTAGTATTAGAAATTACATATAAAATATTTGAATCAAAAAATTCAAATTAAATATCTTGTGAAACATGGTAAGAATAGTAAATTGTCAAAACTATTTAGCACGTCAAGCGCTAGTATGCGGGTCCTTGTAACAGGTAAAACTACTTGATCACTGTAAAATCGTTTATTGTTCAGGTTCACAGGTTTCAATCAAAAATTATAGGTACAAATGCTTTAGAATAGGTGCTAAGACTTATGGCGCGAGAACGGAGATCGTAACGTAACGCAGTCTCTCTTGCGGCAGCCATTGCTCTATTGGCGCGCTGTTGTCAAAAGCTCGTGCCAGGGCTCTTTTCATCTTTGTTTTAGAAGCAAAATATCACTAACAAAAATATTATTTATTTCTTTAAAAATAAATAAACAAGCCTCCCATACTCCACACAATTACGACAATGTGAGGCAAACAGCTCTGAAACAAGACTTCTTGGCAGGAAAATGAAGTGTCTGCAGTTCTGCAGTTTTGACATAATTTCTAAATTTTGTGTTTTGTCGAATATGAATGTGAAATAATGGTGGTTTAATAACTGTCATGTGTTCGTGAACATGCATTTATATGTTGGCAAATAAAACAAAACAGTGCAACATCACTTTTTAAATTCTTTTAATAAATCCGTGTAAGATCTCTGTAAAGTCCCACATATTTAGTAACACTCAAGGGGTTTGGGGAATATAATTTACCATAGTATATTCATTATCACTTTCACGTTCATATTATAACTCATTTCATTATCATCCACTACATGCAAAGAAAAAAAAAATCTAATGACTAGGCAGTATGGTCTCTGACCTTAGCCTGTTCCTTCAAGGAACAAATAAAAAAAGCACCTAAACGAGTTTAACCAAGCTAAACGTCGAAAATCGGCCGTTCAGAAACTGAACTAAGTTTAACTTGAACGACGTTTAGTTTATGCCGGTGAAACGCAAACTTGAGAGAGGAACTCAGTTTAGCGCGTAATCTGAGTTTAGCCCGAATTGATCGCGTTTAATGTCAGCGGTGAAATCGGCCCTTAGTTGGTAATAACTTTCTTGCCTCGTGTAACATGTATTTTTGGCAAGATGGTTTGCAACATTAGTTTTTATATGTAAGACAGTGCCGGACGCGCGATTATGGTTCGACTTAGATTAAAAGTGTTTGTGCTTGATTTTGCCCTCACCTACGACAATATAATTAGGGTACAAATGTGGTTCTTGTGACAGTGCGTTGATTGAATCAAAAATTTCCACGGCTTTCAATGTAGTATAGTAGGTACTGTAGACTCGTAAAGGTTGGGGGGGCGTTTGTTATAATAACAACAACGTTTATTTAGTATACGAATTCGTATTTATTGTATACTTTTATATATATTTACAAATTACATTTTAACAAATTAAATATAAAAACAACATGGTCAAGTCTACCCATGTTGGCACTTCAGATCGTTCTCCTAATTCCCCGTTTAACATCTTGTCATTTCAAATTACGTTTTATATATAAATTATTAGTTACAAAGTAAAACCAGCCAGCGCCCTAACATGGTATAAACTCTACAGTACCTGCAAATCTTAGTTACTTTGCTAATTAATTAAGTTAAGAAGTTAATTTAGGCGTTATAAATCGTAATATAAATTAAAACGTTTTAACTCTTAAAGTAGCTGTTGTAGATAGATAATTGTTTAGTTTTTTCTATTGTTCCGATGGTTACTGTCATTTTTCATTCGAATAAATGTTTACTTACGAGTATATTTAACTTGTTTTTCTAATCTGTTCAATAAAGATCTACGCCTTCAAACATAATGCAATCGATGAAAGGTTGACGATCTGTGTGTGTGAAAGGTCAGACTGCGATGCGTGCACGCTGCGCCTGCGCCGCCCGCCTCCGCGCCCAACCTATTTAGCCAGCTAGTGTTAGCTTTATCTAATCTAATGTCGATGAAAGTGAAAGCTGCTTTAAAATAAAATTGTAATAATTATTATATATTCGACCTTTATACAACAGTTTTCGTAGAAATTCTTTGTAATGTTTGCTTAGCAAATATTATTGTATGAAAACTAAAAATAAAAAACAATATTTTAATTATATGTTGTAGTGTGTTTCATGCAACAATTATAGGAAAAGTTAACTATATCAACAAAATGCAACCGAAAGGGTCGCCACTCAGATTAACATCTCTTTTACGGGGGCGCAGCGCAGCTCCAAACATAAATAGCTCATAATTTTGTCCTTGGATATTTAGTATTTGAATACATGACCACATATTTTATAGCGTAAGCCTTTGAAAAATACTGTGACCTTTGTGACATGCATAAAAACTGTATGAAATATTGAACATTAAATAGATAAAATAAAACATTAAAAAACGATTATCTAAGTATATTTTTACCTGAAAAGTATTCATTGTAGGTATATCGATAGATTACTTTATACAACATTTAAAGTTATCTATCGATATAACTATACCGCGTCCCATCACTACACATAACTGAGACCGTCAACATTTTCGATCCATATGCATACGTTTACAATTACGATATTGAGATTTAGAATTATTGCAAAATGCCTTCGTTTCACATCTCAATTGCGTAAGTACATGTCAACTGTCCGTTAAAATGGTATATTTAGTTAGTGTGTTGGCTTGTTACTGTGAAATTTACGAAATAAGATCGATGCAAGCTTTCAATAAAAGATCATTTTGTATAACCGATTCCATTGATCCAATATGCTGACTTAAGTTACTTTTGTAGTATTATTAGTTACCTACTTAATAAATTCGCATGCCTACAATAGGCCGTTACTTCGTCCTCGTGAAGAGATACCATTAATGGTTTTATCAGCGCATCAGCAGACTGCAAATCATCAGGCGGGCATTATGATAGTTTGCTTATTTTGTTTAAGATAACGAAACGTCGAAAATAAATTGCTACCTCAGGTAGGAATCAAACCCACGTCCTCTGCAATCCGGGCGGCTGCGTTGATCACTCCGCCACCGAGGTATTGGTTAGACCGGTCGAAATTTTCAACGCTTATGTTTTTATAACAAGTAGCTTCGGTCGAAATTTTCAACGCTTTTGTCTTTATGTTTTTATAACAAGTAGCTTCGGTCGAAATTTTCAACGCTTTTGTCTTTATGTTTTTATAACAAGTAGCTTCGGTAGAAATTTTCAACGCTTTTGACTTTATGTTTTTATAACAAGTAGCTTCGGTCGAAATTTTCAACGCTTTTGACTTTATGTTTTTATAACAAGTAGCTTCTATAACCGTGTCGAGTAGCGGTAAAAGAATACTACCACACCCTCTCTTGCTTTGGGTGTCCTAAAGGCGACTAACGGACTAAAGACTGCACATACTTCCAACAGCATAGAGCGGCGATGGGCTCACCACCTGTCACGCTGAGCACATGTGCGTGGGGTTTAAGTTACTCGCGTCCGTAGGTTTACCCTTGAGACCCTACACTTGACCCCTGGGTGGTGCTAAATGAGTGACACTGACTGAGTGGTAGAGCCACGCTGCGTTGCAGCACGCATTGGGCCGGCTCGCCCGGCGTAATGCCACTCTCTCACGAATATCCGGCGTGAAATAACGGCTGTGTGTTGTGTTTCGTCCGGCCAGTGAGGGTTCCGGAGACTCATCCACCCCCCGTCCTCACAATTCCTATTCCTTCCTTAAGGCTAGGTGTTAGTGAAAAATTAAAATAACACGTTCTTAGAACTACTTTTTGAAGTAGTAAACAGTAAAATTAAAATCTGCGAAAATTATGGAATATTGTTGAGGCTTTATTCTGTGAAATACACCCGTTGGAAACACGATTCGATAAGTTGGCTCGATAGAATAAATTCACAAAGTTGCATATTTTTGTGTCATTTTATCTTCTTTTCCAGGTTTTATTCTTAAAATAAGTGATTTGATATTATGAGTCATTTACCAAAATGAAGTTCATAGATAACTTGAGGAATTATAACCGATCGTTTTTTATTTATTACATCTATCAATTTTATAAAATACAAAACGCGATTATTAGCGCCGCTTCGCTGTTATACCCGTCCCTTACCGTCGTACCGTTGAGAGAGCGAGAGAGAAGCGCAGGACGGCAACGCGTCTGCGATTCCTCTGGTTTTGCGGGTGGGTGTCCTTGGGCGGCGGTGATTACTCTCCATCAGGTGACCCGCCTGCTCGTCTGTCTACTTTTTTTTTTTAAAGTCTCTATTTGGTGAAAAGTGTCATATGGTAGAGGACTGTTTCTGCTGTCCTCATTGCCTATAGTCTCTGACTTACCTTAGGCTTAGGGGATAAAGTCGTGATTTTAGGTTTTATAACAGTGACACACCTCTTAGAATTTACATCCTAAAAGACCCATCCATTGTAGCGACGACTTGATTTCAATGATGGAGGCATTAACAAAATATAAATAAATAAAATAAAATATAAATATACAGGGTGTTGGGACAGTGTCCCACTGCTGGGCAAACAAAATATAAATAAACAAATAATATACAAGGTGTATTTAACTTTACTTTTAAGAGATTCGAATGAAAATGTCTTACAATATTTTAAACATTCACTTAGGAGAAAACTGCTATAAATATTTGTAATTTTTGATTACTAATGAACTGCGTCAGGTGGTGATGGTTACGTTTACATAATGGTCATGGTAAAAAATTATAAAATAAACCGGAAGCCGTTGCGCGCGCATAGTTTAATCGGCAGTTACTACTAGTGCATTTAATTTCATACGGTTATACAACAATATCCCGACCTTCTTTGAACATAAGACGGAAAGTTTATTTATTTATTAGGAAAGCTTACATATGGTTATACACTAAAGTATAATCTATATAAGATGACTGCTAGAAACCGCAAGAAACTTCAAGGGCTGGTCAGGTACCAAATATTTTAAACATGGCAAAAAAGACAAAAAAAGGAATTTGCTTTTTTTTCGTTTTAAATTAAATAATTCATTTTGTGAATTTTGATTGGATAGTCTCTGAGTATCTAATTTATTTTAAAGCAATAACATGGGAAAAATAAAATGAAAACAATAAAAAATAACGATTATTTACAACGCGCGGGCAATGGCCGGCCGGCCGTTGACCCGTTGACCCGTAAACGTAGGTACCTACTGACGCGGACGGGCCAACTCATTGCCTATTTATTTTTAATTGCTTTTATTTTATTTTTTTATGATATTGAAAAAAACACGAATTCCTTTTTGTCATTTTTATCATGTTTAAAACACTTGACCTGACCCTTCGATCAACAATACCAACTAGATAACGCGTCACGTACAAAATCAAAGCTCAATTCTGTCTACGTGAACATATACTTATACAGCTACATTTCTTTACTAACGAACTGAGACAAAAGTTATCAAACAGTTTTAAGTTCAACCTAATTACAACCATGGCACCCAGTTATAAAGTCACAAATCTTCTAAGTATTTCTCTCTCGCTCACTCCATGCGTTCACTGCTCTGTTGGCGCGCGCGTCTATTGGTCAACGTTGGCCAAACATTTGTAGCGTGGGTTGAAATCGGTAATTGTTTTCAAAATTTAATGTTATTTGTTAGTTTAAAGCTTATAATATAATTTATTTTACATGTACATAGCGAAAGTAAGACACTCCGGCCGTTAAATTTCTTTCTCGGGCATTATTTATGCAACTTCTAAATACACATTGCGGCGTTGTGAACGTGTTTACATTGGCCGTGTTTCAATCAAACTAAACAAAACAAACGCACACTTCTCAAGTGTGCTGTTATTTACCGAGACACATACGATTATTATTATCTAGATGGTATTGTTGATCGAAGACCTGACCAGCCCTAGAAGTTTCTTGCGGTTTCTAGCAGTCACCTTATATAAAGTTTATTACAAGCTCTCACATAAGTGAACATCATGTTAGAAATACTCATAATTATTACTAAGTACATACCAAAACAATATAAAATAATTCACATAGGTACCTACCTATTTATGTTAAAAGTGCAAAAGAAGAAAACTTATGAAAAATATGCTTAAGTGGTGTTTAGTATGATGGATGCTAAACTTGCAGTGAATAAGTAGAAGTCTTGTTCAGTGATAAACCAATTAAATAGTTTACAACCATTTAAAATACGGGTGTGTAGTCGCGACAGTGCTGCCCTAATTTTTCCTCATTTATAGCTAATTTAAAAGCAAATTCACAAAATAACACTATGTAGTGCAATAAAGAAACAACTTTAAATGTTTTTTTTTTTGTGAATTGGATCTAAATTCATTATAAAAAAGGAAAAACTCAATGAGAAATCACTGTCGCGTCTGCGCGCCCATAAGCCGTTGGTCCCTCTTGTACTGGTTGTTCTTGTAAGACGAAAGTCAAAAACACTCCAACCCGCATTGAACCAGGGTGGGTGATGGTTCCGTCTCCGCATGTGCTATTGTCAAATTAATTAAAACAAAAAAAAAACTAAAAAAAATTAGACTTTCCTACAGTGACACCAATTATTTCCTACACTGACCCAAGAGAAGCTTTGAAGAAACTCGTTAATTGGTTACTAGACAACGGATAAACATACTTAAAATACTTAAATAATACTTATTAAACATAGTAAACACCCAGACCCGAGACAATTTAGAAAAACTATAATTTAATAAATTTAATTAATAATTGACCCGACCGGGATCGAACCCGGGACCTAAGAGATGAACCTCATGAAAACCGGTGTACAACCCACTCGACCAAGGAGGTCATCAAAAAAAGAGTACCAACTTAAAAATATTTTTAGTTGGTACAACATTTATTTGATTTTTTAGCATGATCGTCGTTCGCTAGCTCTATCTAGCGTAAATCATCTGAACTATCATCTTGCGATTGATCTCTACGATTCGATCTGCGTTGAATCAAGAACTCATTTAGTTAGGTACCTTAGTACTAGATGGCGCGCCGTGTGTTCCTTTTCTTTTATAAAAACTTTTATATTCAATACATTTTAACTCATATTTGAAGCTTGTAATACAAATAAATCAAAGTCATAGTCATAAATTATTTATTCAAAAGAAATTAAGTGTTTTCGAATCGTCCAGTTGATACTTACCCACTATTCGAAGTTTTACAGTTTTGTAATTAGTATGGCTGGGATTATAAAGGTTTTCTGGATAAACTACACAATAATCCCGCAATCTATTTGTAAGTATGGGACCAACCCTGAAATAGCGGAAAAAATCAGCTTTCCATACATTTAGGTCGAATATGATTTGCAGTTTTTCAGACATTTGTTTTTGCAATTTCAGAGTTGCCTTCATACAAATAGTTGTTCTGTGCATTTAATAGGACGGCCCAGTTGCGGAATTACATAAAGACAAGATAACCACATGTCGACTCTATAAAACTCGATTGCAAACTCGCCTCTCACTTCGACCCTCATGTTCTAATCAAAAGTGACCTTTGTGACGTTTGTAGAGTCGAATTTAGAGAGTGCGTACTTAATAACACAGTGCGAATTCAGGATCGAGTAACTTTAAGATCGAGCCTTTAGAGAATCGCACAGCTGGCTAAGGACTGCTGGGTAAACACCAGAAGTTGTCCAACCGGCGGTTCCAGGCCCCGCAAGTGGCGGGATGTACTTAAGTTTATAGCTCCCCCTTCTCCCGAATCCCTGTCAAGGTTTTCGGGCCTGGTCATGGTGGCGGGAGATGGGGGGCGAACCCCACGTAACCACCCGTGCTACCCCGCGCGCGGTGGTATCTATTCAGTAAGAGTTTTCTCATGAATAAAAAAAGCAGTGTCGCGTTGCGGCGCACTAAATGAATAATACCATCCCTCTCTTCCCTTTGGTATCGTAAAAGGCGACTAACGGACTAAAGACTGCACATGCATCCTGTGGTCTAAGTATCTATACGAATATTATAAAGAGGAAACATTTGATTTTTTGTTTGTATTGAATAGCTAGGCTATGAAACTATTAGACCGATTTAAAAAATTCTTTCACCGTTGGGAAGCTACACTATCTCCGGGTGCCATAAGCTATATTATGTTTTAAAAAAATTAGGGATGCTTACTAAAACTCAAACAAATTCCTAAAATCGCGTGCGCTAAGAAAACTATTGATGATAGAATAAAATAATGTACTAAGGCTTTGCAGAACACACCATAATCTACAAAAAGAGTCGCGATAGTATATCTCTAACTATTTTAGTTACGTCATAATAAGTGTTCTTGGGAGGGGAGTCATTACAAATTTGTCACGGTTTACGGGGTCCATGCGAACGAAGTCGCCGGCGCGGCGGTCTGCTAGTTCTTTATAAATAGGTAGGTTAACATTATCTAAGATGCACTGTCATGTTTATGATGTTAAATCCATAACGTCAGTATTGGAATAAATATTTCAATGCTCTTCACATCCAACAGCATAGAGGGCGATGGGCTCACCACCTGCCACGCTGAGCACATGTGCAGTTACCATTTGGTGAAACATGAACTGTGGCAGTGGACGGCTCTTGCTGTCCTCATTACCTGGTCTTTCATTAACCCTTCGAGGATAATAGTCTTAAGTTTGTATACAAATGCTGGTTAAGGAAATCGATACAGGTGCTTGCGCATTACGTTCGCAATCTTAAAAAGTTAAGCAACTTCATATTCAATACAACTCGACATGTTAGGCATGTCAGTATGCTCATTGCTCATTCTCAAAAGTTTCAATGTAAAGGGCGCATAAGCGCGTGCGCACTCGTCGTGATGCGCGCGTAGCAACGTGCCGATCGATGATTGACAGCCCGAGTGTAGATACAGGATGTTTTAGTAAGTGATGTTCTAGTTAAGGGATTAAAGTTACTCGCGTCCGTAGGTTTACCCTTGAGACCCTACACGTGACCCCTGGGTGATGCTAAATGAGTGACACTGACTGAGTGGTAAGTGGTAGAGCCACGCTGCATTGAGAAGGCTCGCCCAATAACCACCCTCTCACGAATATCTGGCGTGAAATAATGGCACAGGTGCTGTTGTGTTTCGTCCGGCCAGGGAGAGTTCCGGAGGCCCTCCCCCCCCCCCCTCTCACAATTTCTATTCCTTCTTTAACCCTATTCTTTTCTTAAAGGTTGGCAAAGCAACATCCCATTTGGTAAACTTCCCATTTCGTAAACCTCATATTATACCTACTAAAAAGTTGCGTTTGGTAAACATTTTATACTTCATACATTTAGTCCCATATCGCAAACATTTGAGAAATTACATGTGTTGTATCATTTGGTAAACTTTCAGTTGAAATGGGTACAGTCAAGTAAAAAAAGAAAACACGGAAACAGATAACATTGTTAATATTTTTAATCACAGGTACAATAGTCGGATTAGAGAAATACTTATTGCTTGGCAGATTTGACTATGAATTAAATAATGAAGTTACAAAACACATCACAGTTTGATTTCACTTTTTCGTAAAATAATAACTTTTACTTAAAAATCAGTTCTTTAATTCTTTTACATTATATTAGATATCTACTTTATTTAAGGTTTAAAAAACCTGTATAATTTCTCTACTAAATTGACACTGACTGTACGGTACAAAAATAATAATAGTAATATAGTTTACCAAATGGGATTAAATGTATGACGTAAGGAAAAGTTTACCAAACGCAACTTTTTAATAGGTATAATAAGCGGTTTACGAAATGGGAAGTTTACCAAATGGGATGTAGCTGCAATTTCATTAAAACAAATAAAAATTAAGGGTGTATAGACTACAGACTATTACTTAAGTAAAACAAACAATTACAGGTAAACACTACATGCTTGTGAAACAGTTTATCGCTTATTTTTATATTAACATTTTTTAAATTATTTAATATTAATAAAAATAGCAGGCAGTGCCTATTTATTATCCACGTGCTATTGTCCACTTGGGAGGCCTGTGCCCAGCAGTGGGACGTTTATAGGCTGATGATGATGATGCTGCGCCTATTTAGGAACTCTACAGCCATTCTCAGGACCGTAAAGGTTAATGTTTACAAGGTACTATTTTCATCATCATATTGTTACCGTCAATACCTGTATAATAGATAGACTATAATTATATAAGGTTACTGCTAGAAACCGCAAGAAACTTCAAGGGCAGGTCCAGTCAAGTGTTTTAAACATGACAAAAATTACAAAAAAGGAATTCGTTTTTAATTAAATAATTCATTTTGTGAATTTTAATTGGATAGTCTTTGAGTATCTAATTTATTTTAAAGCAGTATCATAAGAAAAATAAAATGAAAAACAATTAAAAATAACGATTAATTACAACGTGCGGGCAGCGGCCGGCCGTTGACCCACCCGTCTGTTGACCCGTCCGCGTCAGCTGGGCGATAAGTACCTACGTTAGTCTGAATGAGACAATTTTTGTCATGTTAAAAACACTTGACCTGACCAGCCCTTGAAGTTTCTTGCGGTTTCTAGAAGTCACGTTATATATATAGGTAGTGTATTTTTGATTTGTTGGCTAAGGTATATACAGGAACAAACAAACGAATCTTAGCTGGTGAGAAAGTATCATAAATATAAAAATAGCAAATTTTACTTAAAGGAAACTTTCCTTTGTTTAGAAATACCTAATCATAACTGCATTTATAATTGGATTGAATTGTATTTAATGGCGTTACAACTTAAATTATACACGAAGATGGAATACATAGGTACACCATATAGTGTACTTTGGGAATTCGTGCAAAGACTATCATCACGAAGTACACCTTTAGTCCGATTCTAGGTTATTAGAAAACGTGGCTGGGACTTAAGCCTAGTTTCTAACACAATTGTCTGATGCGTTCGGTTGGCGATCGGGCAAGTTAAGCAACAATCGCAATGTAGGATCACCGAACGAGTGATGAAATTAAAATATCTCTTACTTTTTTGTGCTTTGGAAGACTTGTTGAACCGTTGGTCCCGATTATATTTCGTTAGATAGCAGCTTAGATTACCTTAATCAAAATAGCAGAAGATAGGTGACTCGTCTCTAGCGCATGGACAGCATAAATCAGGTCCCGTCGCCTAATTTCACTCAGTCGCAGGTCTGGAAGGACTCGACTCTGACGCACACCAATGTAGCTGCATGATGCCCGTTTTCAGTTGACGATTTTAAGGACGTGCCGTATCTTCCGCTATTTTGTTTTAATCTAAGGATAGCAGTCATTAAATTCTACTAAAATTCAATTGGACAGGAGTGGATGGTTATGCCCAGTCCAGGGACCTAACCATCAATACTTAGACAAGTATTTTAAAACTAAACTCTGAATCAAATCCATGCTTGAATACAGATGGAAAGGGATGGCGATATATGCGATGAATAGCACCATCCCTTTCTAACTTTACTCAAGCAGAGATTTGAGTTTGAGTTTGATTTTAGAATACGAGCCTAAGACAAGTATTTTTTTTATACAAAGCGCGGCAAATGACTTTACTTTACCTGATAATAAGTGAAAGTGGAAACCAGGCTCAAACAACACCAACAACGATGTTTATAGCATTGTTGTGTGTCCAACAGTTTGAGATAAGATAGCCAGTTCCTCAGTGGTTGAGGATTCCGGGTGAAGCGCGCTTCCACCTTCGGCCTTATCGTCACTTACCATCAGGTGAGATGAAGGCCAAGCGCT
Organism: Scoparia ambigualis; assembly: GCA_963921215.1. NCBI lineage: Eukaryota > Metazoa > Arthropoda > Insecta > Lepidoptera > Crambidae > Scoparia > Scoparia ambigualis. The sequence goes on along the minus strand of OY992512.1, from coordinate 29,544,503 downwards.
TACCCGTTGTAGAATAAAAAAAATAAAAAAAACTGGTGTAGCGTAAAAGACGTACCATCAGAGATCCTCACCCTGCCGGAAAATTGTTATACGAATAAGCATAGTAAGATTAAAGTAATACAGCTGAGGTGGCAGTTGTTCCATTGTCCAGCACTGCATTGGAACGTCAAAAAGGCTGATGATAATAATAAACCGTGTCACGTAACGGTAAAAGATCACTACCACCCCCTCTCTTCCCTTGGGTGTCGTAAAAGGCGACTAACGGACTTAAGACTGCACATATATCCTACAGCATAGAGCGGCGATAGGCTCACCACCTGTCACGCTGAGCACATGTGCAGTCGCTATTTGGTGAGTGGACTGTGGTAGAGGACTGCTTTTGCGGTCCTCATTGCCTTGTCTCTGACTAACCCTTTAGGGATAATAGTCGTGATTATTATGTATGTATGTATAATATATATATGTATATATATATATATATATATATATTTACATCCAGCTACGCATTTGGCGTCATGCATGCTGTGCATCATTACGACGTCCTCCAGTTCAGCTTACAATTTAGATCATCTCTCTGCGAATGTTTCTTAGTTTTTTGATGCCTTTCTCCGTAGGATATTTTATTTAGCGATTATTTTAATTGTGGCAATATTCTTCTTGCAGTCATGCCCAAACATTTATGAACTCCATTTCATGGTGATAAATTTTTGGCTTCCTGGATATACTGATTATCATTTACTTAATGCGCTGACATTTTCACGTCCTCCTGATTTTGTAAATGCGACGTTGCCAGCAATGCGTTACCTATCTCTTTCTTTCACCGAATATTTTAATGTTGGGTCCAATTTGACAGATGTCTTTAAAATTGTTAACCAAAGTTTTTTTTTTATTTAAGAGGGTTTTATACATTTCGGTTTCCCATACAATCTTCCAAGTCGAAATTTTTAAAGACCATTAAGCCATATTTTATGAAACTTTGCATGCTAAAGTAAAACACAGGGATCCAATCGTTTATTTGGCTGAGTTATTGAGATTTAAAATCGCAATAACTCAGTTAAATAAAGGTTTTTTAAAAATGTTTTCAACAAACTATTTAGATCTCTATATTTTACCTCAGCATGCCGTGATTCTTAAGTAAAATTTTTGCGGAAGGTGCGTAGTTCGATTCCCGCCTGAGGTTGTCGTCTTTTTTCAATGTTTAAAATTTTACATAAGTATATTTAAGTGTTAATAAAACGCTAAAACATAAAAACATTAATCTATAAACGCAGCTTCATCTTAACAGAATGTTTAAATATTTGTAAAAATATTTCTTTCGGATCTCAGAGGTGAAAACTTCTAAGATTTGATGAAGCAATGTTGACTAAAAACATAAGCATCAAGCACTGACAAATTTCGACGTTTGAAAGCCAGACCTCGGTAGCCAAGTGGTTAAGGCAGTCGCCCGGAATGCGGAAGGTGCGTGGTTCGATTCCCGCCTGAGGTTGTCGTCTTTTTTCAGTGTTTAAAATTTTACTTAAGTATATTTAAGCGTTAATAAAACGCTAAAATATAAAAACATTAATGCCGAGTTTCATCAAAAATGGCCTAATGGTTTTTAAAAATTTCAACTTGGAAATTTGTATGGGAAACTGAAATGCGATAACGCTTCATTAAAGAAACTGACATCAGTTTTGGGTTCATCAATGTGATGCCTTAAGGTTTGATCTCGTTCTAAATAAAAGTGCAGCGGCCATCATAAATAGCCGCTGCACTGAAGTACACAATTTATTATTTAGCTATAAGGGTCAATATCGATTCGAGAAAATTGACAGTTTTGGGTAAATGGTTCTGCTTGCATTCCTTGGGTTCTGATTTCCTAAATAAGTACTTATATTCTCTTTTTCATTTAAAGATGATGTTCTACTAACTATCCAAGCTGAGGAGCTACCGTACGCCCCTATATTGATATCTGGCGTCCGTTGTTGGCATCTGGCATCCGTATATTCATGTCTGGCGTCCGTATATTGGATATCTGGCGTCCGTATATTGCTATTTGACATTTCACGCCAGCTCTTATAACATCTTGAGCATAATATGTGACAAGTCAGACAGTCCTATTTACAAATTCATATTGCGTAAATGCCTCGGGTTCTGGCTTCCTAACTTAATTATCTTTATAGTTTGAAATACCTAGGCCCTTTGTTGAGGAGCTACCGTGCGTCTGTATATTGTTATCTAGCGTCCGTATATTGACATGTGGCGTCCGTATATTGATGTCTGGCGTCCGTATATTGCTATTTGACATTTTGACGCCAGCTCTAACAAACATCCTGAGCATAATTATGTAACAAGAGAAAAAAAGACAAAAACCGTACCGAAATGCTGGAAGCTTGGCAATGTGCAGCCAGTACCCTAAAAGGGAAGTCTCATGCTGACCCATGCAACTACCGACCGATCGCTATCAATTCCATACTCTGTAAGGTCATGGAAAGAGTTCTAAACAGTAAGTTGGTATGAGGAGCTGAGAAGGTCATTAACTTATAGGTATGTACCTATAAGTTAATGACCTCCTCAGTGACTGTCAATATGGCTTCCGCCGAGGAAGCCGGGGATTTCGACTGGGGATCTTCTAGTTTATGTGACGCACTACTGGGGTGGGGCCCTCGAGATGCACGGCGTAGCACTTGCCGTATCACTGGACATCTCGAAGGCTTTTGAAAGGGTCTGGCACGCAAGTCTGCTGCGCAACCTTTCTGCGTATGGTGTCCCCGCTGTAGATATTATTATATGTACTTTTGTAGTTGGATAGCTGATTTTCTGACGGAACGATCGATCAGAGTAGTCATCGATGGCTGGTCCTCTGACTCAGTGGCTATTGATGCCTGAGTTCCTCAGGGGTCTCTCTGCGACGCTTTTCCTGTTGCACATCAATGACCTGTTGATACCAGGAATTGTTGGGTATGCAGATGACAGTACTGTCGTAGAGAGATACCTTTCGGATGCAAACTGCAGTCAAAAAGCTGGGCGTCCTAAATAAGGTCAAGTGATATTTCACGCCGGGATAGCTTTAAACTCTCTTTAAAGCTGAAGTCCGATCTTGTATGGAATATTGCAGTCACCTATGGGACGGCTCAGCGAAATATTACTTGTACTTTGCATCTGTGTATATTGATAGTGACAGTAAAGCGTCTCAAAACTATGAAATTAGTGATTTTTTGAAAACAAAGATTACAACAGTGAACATCTATCGCTGATCGAATCGATCTATCGTGAATATTTGTATTTCTTGTTACTTTTTTAGATTATTATTGTTTAAAAATTATTATCCTAAACATGAAGGAGTCCTACCATATTGTATTTACCTGTAAGTGTTTGTTACACTTAAATAATGTTACAAACTTAATTAAGTAATTTAATGTATCAGTGTAAACAAACGTTGGTGAATTATATAAAAAAAAATACCAAGTAACTGCACTGGACACGATTCAACGCAGAGTTGAGAGGCTAATTGGCGACAAAGAACTGGTGAAGAGCAAGTTTCACACCCTAGCTCACTAGACCTGGAACTCCATGAGCTCATACGGCCATCCCCTTTCTTCCATCGGACATCCAGACGCACTGCGGGCTACCACCCTTTCTTGGAGGATATTTCTAAATGTCGCACAAAGCACTACTCAACATCGTTTATACTGTGCACAGAAAAGGAGTTGAACTCCCTCCCTGCGTCTGTGTTTCCGAGGACTTATCTTAAGTATCTTCAAAGCAAGAGTGAATAGACACCTGGGTTAGCTCGCTCCATCGTGAATCGGCTTGATTGGGATCAAGAGCAAACCCATTTACAGAAAAAAAAACAACTAGTCGGACAGTCCGATTTACGTATTCATATTGCGTAAATGCCTTGGGTTCTGGCTTCCTAACTTAATTGTCCTTATAATTTGAAAGGCCTAGGCCCTTTTTTACCGTGCGTCTGTCTATTGTTATCTGGCGTCCGTATATTGTTATCTGGCATCCGTATATTGACATCTGGAGTCCGTATATTGACATCTAGCGTCCGTATATTGATGACTGGCGTCCGTATATCGGATATTGCTATTTGACATTTCACGCCAGCTCTAACAACATCCTGAGCATAATATGTGACAAGTCGGACAATCCGATATACGAATTCATATTGCGCCTCGGATAGTGGCTTCCTAACTTAATTGTCTTTATAGTTGAAAGGCGTAGGCTCTTTGTTGAGGAGTTATTATATTGTTATCTGGCGCCCGTATATTGCTATTTCACAGTTTGCCCCAGCTCTAAGAGCATTCTGAACACAATATGCGACAGGTGGGATGACGAAAGAACATGTACACACGCCAGCACATCAACCTACCTACCACAAAATGTCCAATTTTCTTCAATAGACTTTGAACTTTATGCCTTAAATATATGGTCAAAAATGTATTAAAGAAATTTTACAGTTTTGGATAGGTTGCAGGCGTCTGTACATTTAAATTTTTTATTAATTATTTATTAGTTTTATGGCTGATTATTCAATCATTGGATAAAACTTATCCTTCTGATAAAGCATTACACAATCAAGCTAAAATGTCACCTGTTTAAAAAAAAAGTCATTTATGACAATACATTTTTAATAAGTAAGTATAATAGATTACGATTAATGATAATAACTAGCGGCCGCTCGCGGTTTTACCCGCGTGGTTCCCGTTCCCGTGGGAATATCGGGATAAAAAGTATCCTATGTGTTAATTCAGGTTATAAACTATCTGTATGCCGAATTTCATTCAAATCCATTCAGTAGTTTTTACGTGAAGAAGTAACAAACATACACACTCACAAACTTTCGCCTTTATAATATTAGTGTGATATTGTATTTTAGTAGGCACCAAACATTGAGTAAGCTGGCAACGTCGCATTAGCGGACGCCAAATTTATATGAATACGTCAGAAAAGAAGCGCGTTTAATACGGCTGTGGATATACGCACGACACTAGCGCCGCACCTCTGCTGAGATTTTTTTGGGAACTATCCAGTATTTATTTGCAGCCATTACAATAAATTTTTGGCTTCCATCGATTTTTGTTCTACGGCTAGCTTGATCTTAGAGGCGCCAAGTGTCATCGATTAAAAAAGTGGCGTCCGGTATGCGGACGTCAAATAGCGGTGGACGCCATTTTAAATGTAATTTCGCCTTCAGTGGACGGAAGTTTGCTTGTGGGATATATATATATATATATATATATATATATATATATATATATATATATATATATATATATATTAAACGTACGTATATATACGTCCGTTACCCGGAGGGGTAGACAGAGAACACAGTTTTTCATTTGCTATGAACCTGCCACACTAGTGTATATTTCTCTGACACAACTTTTCTACATTTAATCTCATAAATATAGGATCAAGCATCAGCCTGTATACAGTCAAAATGTAAAACCACAAATTGATGGCACTTAAAATTGACCTTAGAGCCGTAGAACTATTCATATTCAATACTCGCAACAATGCTAACAAATAAATATAGTTCAACATCTGTCACGACCTAGTCACGTAGGAATCTTGAACACTATATTCATTTTCTAGCTGACTTTAACATTTTTGATGTAAGTTTATATTGTTACTAAGCTAGCAGACGCCTTTTATTTTATTTACAACTATACAAGCAAAAATTGTAGAAACAAACATAAAGTTGTAGCTAAGTTTACAGGTTGCGCGGTATGCAATGTGGACTATAATTTACTTTAAAAAAAATGTTTGCTAGTGTTCAGTGATCAGCCCCCTTACTCTTGAAACCGATCGCTATTGGATCGGATTGGTATTGTGAATTGTCGTACTCCTAAGATACGACACCAAAGCTAATATGGATCCATATTGCGTGGATATTAAGTGAAAAAAATACAAAACTCAATGCCATGTAGTTCACCCAATATGAATCCAAATTAGCGCTGGTTTCGTAAGCGTAACTTAAAAGTACGAAAATCCAGAATACCAATCCGATCCAATAGCGATCGGCATCAAGAGTAAGGGGGCGTGGAGCTAGAAACAACATATTTAAAGTAAACTAAAGTGAAAAGTTAAGTACTGCCTAATATTATACTATCGCACTGATGCGCAAAGGTCTCCACCATTGGAATCGAGTCGTCGCTACTTTATTAAAGAATATTGGCCTAATCACCACGCTTACCAAGTGTGTTTTTTTTCTTTTAAATAATGGCTTCGTGCGATCAGCACATTTAGCCAGTGTCAAGTTTTTAATTAGTGGATGATAATGAGTGATAATGAACGTTTAACAACCCCTCGAGACTCAATAAAGCTGTGGGACTTTATTGAGGTCTCACACGGACTTCTTGAGAGAATTTAAAAAGTGATGTTGCACTGTTTTGTTTTAATTGCTAACACACGTGCACGTTCACGAACACTTAACAGTAAATAATCCACCATTATTTCACATTAATATTCGACAAAACACAAATTATAGAAAATAATACAAAACTGCAGACGTGACGCTTCACTTTCCCGCCAAGAAGTCACCAATTGGGTTGGTGACTGATTCAAACTATACGGGCTATACGTCGAAAAATCCATCAAAACATACTTTGCCCGACCTGTAAATGAACCTTCCATGCCTCCTACCTTCCTTTTGGGACTGGGGCATCTGGGCATTAACGAGGAAAATAAAGGCCTAGATAGCAAGAGTCATAGAGACTAATTTTGCCTCTTTTTTTATAAAAGAAGGAGGCAAACGAGCAGGCTTGTCACCTGATGGAGAGCAATCAGCGCCGCCCATGGACACCCGCAAAACCAGAGGAATCGCAGGCGCGTTGCCATCCTTTAAGGATAGAATAGGGTTAAGGAAGGAATAGGAATTGTGAGAGTGGAGTGGGGAATGGGCCTCCGGAACCCTCACTGGCCGGACGAAACGCAACGCACCAAGTGCCATTATTTCACGCCGGATATTCGTGAGAGGGTGGTATTACGCCGGGCGAGCCGGCCCAATGCGTGCTGCAACGCAGCGTGGCTCTACCACTCAGTCAGTGTCACTCATTTAGCACCACCCAGGGGTCACGTGTAGGGTCTCAAAGGTAAACCTACGGACGCGATTAACTTTAACCCTCTACTACGAAACAGTGTTTTCCCATATAAGGAGATCGCGGAGAGCGTAGACGTAGTGGGAGAAGGAGGCTGCAACACGCTCGCCTTTTCCCCCCTCTATGCGATGACGATGGTGGGTGAGGAGTACCTAGCCGTCGCTAGCCTCAGGACGTCTGGAACACCCCGAACATCCTCAGGCACCTTCTGGCGGGCGCTGTTGGGGTTAACTCTGGTGATTACTCGACAGGCGAGGCGGTCCCAGATCACCACTGCAGCAAGTGAGGGATGTAGGTACTACGGTTTCTAGTGGTTCGTGGTATGCTCTCCTGCATGAGCTGGGGGGAGCCTAATACAGCCACGTTTCCCGGATTTGGTGGTACACGATAATGAGTTTTCCTTAGTAAAAAAAAGGGAAAAAAAAGTCAGATTAAAGCCAAGCGATTCCCCTTTGAGAATAGGAGGAGGCAAGCAACACAGTACCTATTAATAACAAAAAAAATCACAAGTACCTAATTTATTATTTATTTCGATAAGTCGTAAAGTTTGAGAGTCCATAAAGATGTATGGTTACAAATTAATTGCCATCGTATAACTAGCTACCACTACTAACTAACTAGATCTTGTTTTGATTGCCACTAAAATAAATATTTGATTAAGCTTGACCTTCGAAGGCCGTTCTTTTAAAATTTTCACGCATTCGGTCAGTGTTACGGCCATCAAAACATCTGCATTTTTGAAACTAATACATTAAGTAACGATAATACAAATATTATTACTATCTACTTTATTAACGAAAATTTCAATGTGTTTCATGATATGTGACAATACTGAGTATGTACTCGTATATTGATTCACTTTTAACTAATTATTAAGGTTTATAATGTTAACTAACAATTGTACCTTTATGACACAGTTTGTATATTCCAGTGTCGCGTAGCGGTGACAGAATACTACCACCCCCTCTCTTCCCTTGGATGTCGTAAAAGGCGACTTACGGACTAAAGACTGCACATACATCCAACAGCATAGAGCGGTGATGGGCTCACCACCTGTCACGGTGTGCACAGTGCACATGTGCAGTCGCTGTTTGGTGAAAAGTGGACTATGGCAGAGGACTGCTTTTGCTGTCCTCATTGTCTAGTCTCTGACTAACCTTTCGGGGATAATAGTCCTGATTATATGTATGTACATTGTAAATTCCAATAAATCAACTCTCTAAAGAAATGATGAAAACGAAATTTCTATTTGTTCACCCATCCCCTAATAAAATGGATGCCGAAGACACACAAGCGAAGCGATGGCAGATTTCCGACCAGTTGAGGATCAGTGTCAAGCTGCTCGCAGCAAAAACCTGGATGCTATCGGCAAAAACATAAGGAACTAGTATAACATGGAGGAACGAGAGGAGGATGTGCTTAGCAGTGACGACCCATCCAGAAACGCGGCATTTCGAAGTTTCGTTCAACTTATACGATGGTAAAAGTTGAACGCAACTTGGTTGGTTGGTTGCTAACACCAACAAGCCCCTCAAAAGGCAATTTGCAAGAATACTAACATATAAACTTTAATTAGACATAGTGATGTAATTCAGATTTCCTGGCGCAAGTTACGAGAAATCGAGAGTTCAAAAGATTACTAAATTGTTCATTTAGTATTTAGTTATGCCTTTTTTTTATTTAAAAATGTTTAAATATGGTACTTGTTTAAAATCAGCAATGGACAGGGTATAGAAAAAAGAAACTGTCAAGTGTCAATGTCATGTACGGTCTTTACATTGACGGTCAGGCAAATGTCATGCCGGCATTCTTTTCGGAAAAATTGATGGCGGAGGTTTGAAGGTTACGGTACGCTTTGATTTTCCCATGGTTGGGACAGCGCCAGACCTTGTTATATGGTGTAAAACAACCGCGATTATGGTGCGCGCATAGTAATCCTGGCGTTCAGATTCGCGTTCGTGTTGATTGACTTCGTGTCGGTACGGTACATGGCCGCATGTGAGGTTTGCGAAGCTTTGTAAAATTGAAGGGAATCCGTTGTAATCCTTCGTATGAAGCCATCGGAGGCTACTGTAATCGGACGAAGCTAACGCTGACGGCAGCGTATATGTTGTAAATCCTTTGCGTTTTGGCACGCGTCATTATCGCGTAGGTCGTGAAGAGCATTACGTGCATGTTGTATTAAGAGGCCTATCGGTTGGCTGAGGACTAAGTGGTCACTGGTCGGTGTAAGGGACGTATGTGTAAGCGTTTTGGACGAGCCTCTTGGAGTCGTCAGGCGTACGACGCCTCGGGCTTCGCCCCACGCACAGCATCGGCGGCGCTGCGATCCTCCTGTTTCCCTCCTTCCACCACTACCTATCCTATCCTAGGGTCGCCAGGCGAGTTGAATACCGGCGCAATCGGTAGGTACCCTAGGTATACTAAATAGGTTAAGTACTTGTGATAGGTATTAGGTTATAATTGTAAGTTAAAGTTTAAACGCTGCGAATCGCAGCTGCTTCCGGCAGCCCCTGATCGGAGACCAGATAGGTCCAGGGTTTGTCTGAATCAGTAATAAATTAATAACTTAATGCCAATATAATTTAATCTATGTTTGCTTTCTAAGTTTTACCGAACATTACACATAGAAATGAATACTTTTTACACAAGAACTTGAGTTTAGTTTTTTTAAATCTGTGTTTACTAAGTCCATAAAATAGCCTTACACAAAACAAACATTAAGTATTCAAATACATGTATTACGACCATGCAGTATCTTAACATAGCCTATGGACGTTTGTAACACCAGAAGTATTTACTTTTATATAGCGTTTTAATAATACGAACGACGTAACACGAAATTGCAGGATCCCGTCTTTTGTGTAACCCCATCCCATCACTCTACCGTCCTAATGAAAATTACTGCCATAAGGTCCTATTATATTATAAAACTGTGGTTATTCTGCCACCTAAATCTTTTCACTTGCACCACCGTCCGAGGTCAAGGTTCAAATCTACTTGCGAGTAAATTCTTCATTAGGCTGAATACTTCTTAATCAAACTAGTTACTTACGTGTTGCACAATAGCAATTAACGTCACACGATACCGTTGCAGTAGCGCGTGCCTCTAACATATTGTATATTATTTCTTTTTTGGTAAATATGTGCTAATAGGTTATATTAGAGCCTGCTTAAGTAACACACATTTGGCAACGTGCATTTCTCTTGCAATCCTCTTTTTTGACTGATTGTAGTGTCAAAACAGCTGGGCAGAGGTCTGGCTTGTTGAGTTTGAATGATGGACATTAACGAGTGTTGACGTCTTGCTGCTTTCGTTGAGTGATAGGTCAACCGTTTGATGCATCGCTTCTATTGCAAACATAACAAATTGTTGTAATTAACAACAATTTTACTCCATAAGCGTTCCGTAACCCAAAAGCTGATGTTATGGTAGGTTACACAGCTGCCAAGCTAAAAAGCACTCTGTATGCTGGTGGAGTTTTGCCGCGAGTCCATAGTTTGTGGTGCCGCGCGTCTATGGGTTGCGGTGCCGCGCGTCCATGGGCTGCGGTGCCGCGCGTCCATGGGTTGCGGTGCCGCGCGTCCATGGGTTGCGGTGCCGCGCGTCCATGGGTTGCGGTGCCGCGCGTCCATAAGTTGTGGTGCCGCGCATCCATGGGTTGTGGTGCCGCGCGTCCGTGGGCGCACCATCACAAGGGCCGTATGCTCATTTACGGGCTCATTGTCATATAAAAAGCCACAGCTTTGCTGGCCACGAAGGAGATGGCGAGATGAGTTTGATTTCTTTAAGGTAGACCAGAAATAGTAGGTACTGTAAAGATTAGGCTATCGCGGTTGTAGAAATTAAGAGCACTGGAATGCGTCGGTACCAAGCCTGTTTAGGTATAGCAAAAGAAAAAATTAAACTTATTCAGAGTTGTGAAATATGGATGCGCATTGATTACTATTGCGTCTGCGAACACCGCAAAGCATCGTGAGCCTAGTTCCGGCCTCACCCACAACCGGCATGTGATCTATATCCTATCAAAAGTTCATCTATCCGTGTTTACCAAACGAATCCGAACCTAATCTCGAAGCCATAAAACTTAATTCTCCAATTAAACTTTCGAATAGAACCTTAAAAGTTATCGCACGCGATATGAAAGGTTAATAGTTCGTGTTAAGGTCGAATTTGAAACGTAGTTTGTTAGCGAAACGATTCGCAACGCACGCTGCGACTGTTTGACAAAGAAAACGTGCGGTTTTCGGGCATCGAATTGTAGCAGTCGTGATGACACTAAAGTACAAGTAGCAACATAATAGAGACTACATTTTTGCGGTTACACCAGCCTTGTTACGTTGCATTACGCTTTTGTTTTAAGTAATACTAATTGATAAGATTACGTAAATTACGATACAGTTAGTTTGCAGTTCGAAATGTTAATTGCAAAAAATGATTACTGCCTCTTTTAAAAGATAATGTTGACTATGAAAATATTTTGGTGTATTTTTTTGTGTTTATTTAGTAGGTAGGTAATCTTAAGTTATTTTAACTTAGCAACAGTGTGTGGGTATCCGTAAATAATTATTTGGGGCCGATTTTTCAACCTCCGATAAAACTTATCTGTCTGATAAAGTATTACACGATCAGTTTAAAATGTCACCTGTAATAAAAGAAAACATACATACATACATATCACGACTATTATCCCCGAAGGGTTAGTCAGAGTCTACGCAATGAGGACAGCAAAAGCAGTCTTCTGATTATACTTTACTTACACTTTTCACCAAATAGCGACTATTTACTATATTACTACTACTATACACTATATTGTGCTCAGCGTGGTAGGTGGTAATGCCCATCGCCGCTCTATTATAATAGAATTAATTCTACTATGGCTCTATGCTGTTGGATGTAGGTATGTATAGTCTGTAGTCTATTAGTCGCCTTTTACGACACCCAAGGAAAGGGAGGGCGTGGTAGTATTCTTTCACCGTTACGCGACGGGTTTTAAATCACAACAAAAAAAGAATTACCTAAATAGGTTCAGCCGTTCTGAAGTGATGTGCGTACAAACATTTCAGCAATTGATTTTTATTAACACAGATAGATAAAAGAAAAGACATTTCATATTTGATGTTTACTTATATAACTATTATTATCAAAGGCCTCCCAACCATCCTTCCACTCTTCATGGTTTAGGGCTGTAACTTGCCAGTCCTTCCGTTACCTAATAGTCTAGCTCGCCATCTCCTTCGCCGCGGCGGCGGGGCGTTGTCTGACGTTGCGTGGGCTCCCCTAAGTGGCAGACACTTCAGGCTGGTAGCTTTATGACCAACGTCGGTGATTTGGGTTATACCATAGAATAATAACGCATAAAACGATGGTCTCGTATTAAAAAACTGTCATGGCGTGAGGCAAGAAAAAAATAGATGTCGGAGTAAGTTATGCGTACCTACTATCTCGGCAACACTCACACAAGTGTACAAGTAATGTTGCTAGAGGAATCAGATTTGCCCCAAAAGTAAGAAAATTGGAACTGTTGATAGATAGATAAGTTTAGATTATTAATACTGACGCGGGCCGTTTGGGTACCAAGCCAGTATGGCTTGGTTTCACTGGCCTCATTTATCGTGCGTGTCACGAGCACCAATATGTATACACTTTGACTCTTATTCCTTTGTATTAAGGGATACAATTGTTTACATATTTTTGCTCGTGACTGTACTCGCTTTCTTTGCGTTATTATTCTAAGGGTTATACATAAACCAATGATATTATAAACTATGTTAAACTATGTTTATAATAGGTATCATTGACATAAACATACAAATATGTTTAATCTTGACAATTTGAAAATCGGCTCTAATGAATTAAACAAATTATACATCTCTATATTTTTTGTCTTTAACAAAGCTGTGATTTACAATACAGGTATGTACCTACATACTATTATTTTTTACATACCTGTATTATTAGTTTGTGTACTTTATTACCTTTGTGTTATTAGTAGGTACCTACCTAATGTCAAAGTATAATGTTATTCGAATCAAAATGATAGAGGTTGATTGATAATTAAGTACAGTATTGCGTTCGATACTTACACTTCTAGATATTATGACACCTATTGAATAGGTAATAAGATTCTCAAAAAATCCAAAATGATTGGAAAAAAACCTTTGTACGTCTCTACAAAACACGAGAAACACCATTATCATTTCTCAGATGTCAATGTCAATACTTCGACACGGTGAACAGTGTGGCCAATTGCAAATTAGATAATAAATAATTGTAGTAGGTAACACTACGTTACGAGTGTATTTAACCTGTGGGTCGAAGAAGGTGCTTACCTTTGTTGGTTAAATACTCGAGAACACGGAATATATTAGTTAGTATAGTAATTAGTGTTAAATGTTAGGTGTACTATAGTAAAACCCACGAACCCGCATTGGGCGTCCGCGTTCATAATCGAGAGTAGAATCGTTTCCACTAAAAAAAAATATGGGTTACAAATATATTAATAAATTGTAACCCATATTTTTCATAATATTGTTAAATACTCGAGAACACGGAATACATTAGTTAGTAATTAGTGTTGAATGTTAGGTGTACTGGTAAAACCCACGATTGACGCTTGACGATTGGGCGCCCGCGTTCATAATCGAGAGTAGAATCAATTCCACTAAAAAAATATGGGTTACAAATTTATTAATAAATTGTAACCCATTTTATTTATAATATTATTATATATTTATGACTATTATCCCCAAAGGGTTGTCAGAGACTAGGCAATGAGGACCGCAGAAGCAGTCCACTGCCATAGTCCATGTTTCACCAAATTGCAACTGCACATGTGCTCAGCATGACAGGTTGCGACCCCATCGCCGCTCTATGCTTTTGGATGTATGTGCAGTATTTTATATATATATAAGAAGAAGGAGGCAAACGAGCAGGCGGGTCACCTGATGGAAAGCAATCACCGCTGCCCATGGACACCCGCAAAACCAGAGGAGTCGCAGTCGCGTTGCCGGCCTTTAAGAAAGATAGATAGATAGACAGATAGACAATACTTTTATTGTAACATAACACAAACATTTACATTAGACATAAAAGAGCAAAAATACAAAGTTACAATGTGGCGGTCTTATCGCTTAAAAGCGATTTCTGCCAGACAACCAGTCGGATGGAGAGAACTTATACACTCTATGTTCGGAGGTGCAAACATTCAAAACATGGTTACAGAATTAAATGCAAAAATAAGTAATTAAATAAAATAACATTACTTATAAAATAAATAAATAATAAGGTGTAATAAATATGTGTATATTTATACATATACATACTTAAACATAATAGTCTCAGGTAGGAAGTAGCGGACAACGACAGCTATGCAGCAGGATAGGGTTAAAGGGAAAGGTAGAAATTCTTCACGAGCTCCTTGAATGCGTGAATGGTTTTAGCTCGCCTGATCGCAACTGGAAGCGAGTTCCAGAGACGAACAGCTTCAACAGTAAAGGAGCAATCGTAAAAGGTGGTGTTGTGAAGAGGAGTTTTAAGGGCTAGATTTTCTGATGACCGTAACGAGCGCGAGTTCGAACAATAAAGGAAACTGAAGCATTCCTTTAGATACGAAGGATACTTGGGATTGAACAATATGTTATATAGAAGGGAGAGGATGTGAGTATTCCGGCGAAGACGAATAGGAAGCCACTTGAGTTTAAAGTGGTACTTAGAGACATGATCATACTTGCGCAAGCCAAATATGAAACGAATACATAGGTTTTGAAGGCGCTCAAGTTTATTTAGCTGGTCCTCCGAGAGATCAAGATAGCAGGCGTCAGCGTAGTCTAAAACGGGAAGAAGCAGCGAATGCGCTAGCGCAATTTTAGTGGCAGTGGGTAAAAAGTTGCGTAGTCTTCTTAAAGAAGCCGAGGATGCGTAAAGCTTGCGACTGACAGCTTGCAGTTGCGGCCCCCAACTCAAGCAACTTTCAATAATAACGCCCAAGTTAGTAACTGATTTGCTGAAAGGGATGTCCACTCCATCAAATGTAACCTTAGGGAGGGTTTCCCAGTTTATTTTAGAAAGCAACCTGGAGCTGCCGACCATAATGGCCTGCGTTTTGCTTGGGTTGACTTTAAGTCCGTAGGCTCGGCTCCAATTAACAATTTGTTTTAGATTGACGTTGGTAGTTTCTATAGCTTCGGCGAGATTACCAAGTGGTGCCTGGCAATAAATTTGTAAATCGTCTGCATATAGGTGGTAGGTAGAAGAAAGGTTTTGAGATATAGAAGTGATAAATATAGCAAAGAGGAGAGGAGATAAAACGCCACCCTGCGGGACACCTGCCGTCGAGTCACACCACGCAGAGAATTTCTCTCCAAGGCGAACCCGCTGCCTGCGCCCATACAGGTAGCTGTGAAACCACTCAATTACCGTTGGAGATATGTTAATTGAGCGCATCAAAGATAACAGTATGTCAAAGTCGACTGTGTTGTAGGCATTGCTGAAGTCCAGTCCAGCAAAGTTAAGTGACCGTTTTCCATGCCAAGGCGGATGTCGTCAGTGATTTTGACTAAAGTAGTCACAGTGCTGTGGCCAGGGCGAAAGTCGGATTGGAGTGGGTTTAGCAGATTATGATGGGAAAGGAACCTGCTGATTTGATTGTGGACAAGACGCTCGAGGACTTTGGATAGGAAAGGGAGAATGGAAATAGGTCGATATTCAGCAAATGATTTAGGATTATTTTTCTTAGGCAAAGGAATTATTTGAGCGTCTTTCCATGAGGATGGGAATACAGCATTAGAGATGGAGTTGTTAAAAATAAAAGTGAGGACTGGGAGGATGACATCAAGGATCGGTACTAACATATTACGGCTAATGCCGTCCCCACCTACCGCATTGGAAGTAATTGACAGCAAGCTCTTTTTAACATCACAATCCGATAATTGGTCAAATGCAAAGGGAGAAAGATCAGGGATTGATACAGAAGGCAATTTGTCTAATGTAGTCGCTTTATCAGCATCATTGATACATGATGAAGAAGAGAAATGGAGATTTAGTGAGTCAATATTAATATCGGGTGAAATAGAGTTTTGTTTTAATTTTCCAATTCCAAGCGACTTGAGGAATTTCCAAGCTTTAGATAGATCTACATTTTCGACTGAATTATGGATGTGATGGCGTAGCGCATCCCTACACGCCCTATTGCAGCGATTACGAGCCTTGACATACCTTTCCCTGGTTTAGTCGCAGAATGTCCAATTCGCAAAATGTCCAGCGGTCGCAAAAAGTTCAATTCGTCATTATTTATTTAATTTGTCCGGCACAATAAAACGGTATCCACGAGTTATTTTTATTGTGCCGGACAAATTAAATAAATAATGACGAATTGAACTTTTTGCGACCGCTGGACATTTTGCGAATTGGACATTCTGCGACTAAACCCTTTCCCTGTTGTGGTCAGTAGATCGAAGTTTAAAGCGGCTTTTCGCTGCCACTTTTTTGTTCATTAACGCTTTTATGTCGTCTGTCAGCCATGGCGCTGGTTGATGCTTTATCTTAACAGCTCGAAATGGCGCATGCTTGTCATACAATGTTGTTACAACGGAGTTAAAAACAGCAACTTGTTCATTAACAGACTGAGCGACAAAAACAGGAGTCCAATCGATTTTACAAGCGTCATCACGAAACGCATGTTGATCCATACCACTAAAATTGCGCTGAAGAATGACTTTGGGTTTAGCTTTAGGAGGACGAACTTTATATGACAAAAATAAAAGATCATGGTACGAAAAAGCGTCGGCTGGGCACTGACCGTGCTTCGCAACATGCTGGGGAGATGACACTATTAATAAGTCTAGAATAGATGGAGTCGAGCTTGGGAAATGATGGGTGGCAGTAAGAGGGAGAATATTTAAGTTGCTAGAACTGATAACTGATTGAAGCGAAGAAGTACGAGAATCGTTCTTAAGAAGGCAGGTGTTGAAGTCACCCATGATAATTGAATGGCTGTAGGAAGGAATTACGTCATCGAGTAGTTTTTCAAATGACGTGAAAAAATTGACGAGTAAAGAAGGGCTGTAGTAAACTCCGAGAAGGATTTTATTGTGCGCAAGAACAACTTCAACCAATAAATGCTCGCCGGCGTTAGCAGGAGGTGGTTGTGCCGAGGTGCTAATTACGGAGTAGGGAATATGAGCACGTAGGTATATAGCAACCCCGCCACCCCTGGAGCCAGTGCGATCGTTGCGTATAAGGTGGAAGCCAGGCAGAGCATAAGAGGTAGAAGGTAAGCACGGTTTAAGCCAAGACTCGGAGATTAATACAGCATGAATATTTTTGTGATCGAGTGACGCCAGCATTTCTGAATGATGAGCCGGAATACTTTGCGCGTTTATGTGAACGACTTTAAAGTTTTTCGGTACATCAGAAAACTGACACTCAAGTGTGTCGGAAAGGGACGGGATGCTAACAAAACTGTCTTCATCACTACTAGAAGATATAGAAAGGTAGTCCAGATCATCACCTGAGGTTGACATAAATATAAGATATATAAATATTAATATTAAAAGTTACGAAATAAAATATTATGAAACTATCAATAACTTTTAAAAGTGAAGCTAACTCCACCCGCCGATTCGTGCTGTACATTAAAAATAAGAATTTAAAAGAAAAACAATTAAAAAGCAAATAAGAAAAAAAAAATTAAAAACATTGACAATTAATAAGTGGACCCATTACACATACAAACAAAATAAAATAATAATAAAAGATCGTTGAATTAAAAGTCTGAAACGGAACGTAGTAAAAAAAAAAGTCAAATGTCAAGTCTGTCGGGCTGTCAGTCGTATGTCACTGTCATAGAAAAGAAAAGGGAAACAATAAAATTTGCAAAGAAACAAAGTTAAAAGTAAAAATAGCAACGTGCGTGAGGGTAAATTAATTATTAAATAATGTACCTTGTCCTTGGAACGGCGTAACTGGGTCCACAAACAATGTCCGCTGAACATAACAACACAGAACTTATCAAGACAAAATTGTTACTTCTTATTGCTGACTCCGGCTCGCCTTGTTTTCGGCACCGTAGGTTCCAGTACTTTGGTCGCAACAGACACCGGCTTGGGTACATCCACTACCGCAATCTTATGAAGCTCTGCAAGTGAACTTATGCGTCTACGTTTCCCGTCAGAACTGACTACGAAGATGTATCCCTGGCGCGTGAAGCAACTAGTGACGCCAAATTTCTTACGCGCTGCCATAAAAGTGTCATGCCGCGGTTTCTTCAGGAACTCTGAGATTGTAATACCGGTGCCCTTCAATGCGGTCTTGGCATGCCAAATCTTGTCCCTCACGTTGAGATCGCGCAGCTTCAGCAACATCGGTCGCGGTCGGTCGCTCGTAGATGTGCGGCCCATTCGATTACATCGGCCTAAATCTTTCGCCGAGAAACTGGATAGCTTCAATCGACCGACGACAGCACCCACGACAAGTGCAGTTGCATCCTCGTTGGCCTGCTCCGGCAGGCCATGAACCAACAGCATCTTCCGCCGACTCCTCATCTCTATGCCGTCCACCTGACGAGCCAGAAAACTAATAATAATAATAAAATTATAAAAGTTCTTTATTAGAATAAAAACACAAATACAAAAAAGTGTGCACGATAAAGCCTGCATAAGTTTAACTGTGTTGCAGACTCTAGCGCCCACCTCCGAAAAAAAATACAACTTATAAAGAAATTTAGTAATAAAGACTTAATCTTAACAATAATTAAGTAACATTAATCTTTGCTCAGCGGTAGAACAAAAATAGGCTAAATAAAAAAGAAAGGTATGTAATTCGGAATATTAATACTAATTTTAGTAATTAAGAGTAAACAATAGTTGTCCGTTTGTCTGCTTAACCCTACGACTTAATTCTTGGGATCGGTTCAATGATACCATTAAGCAGAACAACACGAAATATAAAAATGGCTTACATTGAATTAATTGTTAAATGCCCGCTAACTCTTGACAAGGTTTTCAGCCTCATAATAGGTCAAGCTTTGGAGCCATTTAGTAGTAACTGACTTGCATTCTCGCAAAGTTAAAGGGTATATATTCAGCACTTTGTTTACTCTGTTATAAAGTGTTGGACTGAGGAAATAATTGTGACGTCTTGCCAGTTCAATCCTACAAGGTACAGTTTTGCAGACTCGATCAGATCTACGCTTCGTCAATATAATATTACCATCAAAGGGAGTACAGCAATGTTTGCGCAAGATAATTTGTAACAAAAACATCTGTCTGACAGTCAGAATATTACACAGCGAGTAAAGCTCACTTGTAGGAAATCGCACGGGCTTAAACGACATGACTTTAAGGACTGCTCGTTGAGCTCTTTCTAGTCGAAGGAACGTGGTTTTATTTGTGCCTCCCCAAGCAGCTATAAAATAGACCAATAAGGATTGTGCCAGTGCATAGTAAACCATCTTTAGGGTTGCGAAATCTGCAGATGATCTTAGCTTTCGAAAAATATATATTAGCTTTCTGACTCGTGGTATTAAATAGTTTAAATGTGGGTGCCACGATAAAGTTGCATCTAACACAACCCCGAGATACTTTATGCTATGAGTACGTGCAACTTGTACACAATCACAGTTAAGATGTTGAAGACACTTATGAGCAAAGAGCGTAAGCGTAGATGGAGGGAGTGACGACATGTTTGGTGAGAAAGTTACATATTTCGTTTTATCTAAGTTCAATGTAAGAAGATTTCTAGAGAGCCATTCCATAACGTTGCTTAAAGCATTTTGCGCACAATCACGAACATCGTGCCAATCTTTGCCATGAAGGAGCAAAACTGTATCATCAGCGTAGGTTATGATTTTACAATTAGTGAGAGACAAACTACAGAGATCGTTAATATAGATTAAAAATAGGGTAGGTCCGAGAACACTACCCTGTGGGACACCATAATGAATAGATCTGTCCTGACTCATGCAATCGTTAATTTTGACACTTTGAGTTCGATCGCTAAGGTAACTTCTAAACATTTTAAGAACGTGACCCCTAATTCCAACAGCCTCAAGCTTTTCAAGCAGGATAGGTATGGAGACAGTGTCGAATGCCTTAGTAAGATCTAGGAATATACCTATAGTCTTAAGCTTGCTGTTTAAACACTTCGCCACTTCATCAGTCAGCTCCAGAACGACATCTTCCGTCGACTTTCCGGTTCTAAAACCATATTGATTGTCGCTAATAATATGGTTAGTATCTAAGTAGCTAATAAGACGACGATTGAGAACTTTCTCAAAGACTTTCGAAATTAAGGTCAACACAGAAATTGGTCTGTAATTGGTCACATTGCTTTTATCTCCAGATTTATAAATCGGATGAACAATAGCTTTTTGAAGACCTTAGGGAAGATACCAGTAGATAAACAAATATTAAAAACATGCGTGAGAACAGGGACAAAAATATTCTTACATGCTTTGAGAATAGATGTAGGGATGTTATCCCAGCCCACTGCAGAAGTGTTTTTAAGGCTTAGAATAGTACGTTCCACTTCTTCGTTGTCTGTGTCTATTAAGGCCATTGACGTTTCTGACTGTAGCGGAGAAGAATTAAAGTTTCGAGAGAACGTTCTACTACAACTAATTTTGGAAGCTAAGTCTTTACCGATACCGGCAAAGAAATCATTAACATAGTCGATAGAGGAGGAAACAGGATCATTCGAAGACAGCAGTTCACTAGCGGAGCATGGCGCCCTGTTTAAATTAGAAACCTTCTTGATTGTGTCCCACGTAGCTTTAGGGTTATTTTTTGCTTTTTCAAACTCACTGCGTTCGTATTCTCTTTTTAATTTTTTCAGTATGTTGTTGCAGAAATTTCTATATCGCGTATAAATTTTTAATGTTAATTCATTGTTGGGTTGTTTTTTAGTATTTTTATACAATTTGTCACGATTGCGAATACAACGCAGGATTCCAGGTGTTATCCAGGGTTTAAGTATTCTTTTTCTGCTTGGAATGTTAACCAAATATGAATGTCTAGATACAATGATAGAAATAGTGTTTACAAGTATCGTAGCTGCTTGTTCCGGATCAGTGGATTTAAAAATAGGTGTCAGATCGGTTTCTGTCAGCTCGGTTATACAAGCAGATTCATTGAGCCGGGTATATGTACGTTTTGTAGTGTTTGCACTGATTTTGAGATCTGCAACAAGAATAACAGGTGCATGATCGGTGATAAACGAGTCCAAAATTAAAGTTGTGGCTCGACTTTTTGTCTTTAAGATGACATGGTCAAGGCAGCTATTTAGACGTGTTGGTAAAGTGTGAGCTGGTAGCATGGCATGTGATGCAATGGTGTTCAGATAGAATTCGGAATTTGAGTCTGTGATTTCCGGTACAATATTTATGTTAATATCGCCTATTATACTAATATTTGGGAAATGGCTAATTGATTTTAAAGTATCATCTAAAGATTTAATAAAACTGTCAGAATTCCTAACTGAGGGAGAGCGATATATTGCTACCACAGCAAATGTATTCGAAAACGTTACTATTAGGCTATTTGCGTCCGCTATATGAGGTGTAAGAGTTGAGAAAGAAAGATCATCTCTAATATAGATCACAATACCCTCATTCTGTGATCCATAATCAGATTGAAGGTAACAATATCCAGATAAAACAGGGACAGCGGGGCACTTACTCAACCAACACTCGGATAAAATTATTATATCTAATTTTATATCCACCCTATGTAGTAAAAGCTGTAGATTATCAAAGTTACAGGTTATGCTTCTTATATTAACTTGAAATATGTTAAGTGACCGATCGACACTATGTAAATTTTTAGAACAGTGTTCCGGAGAACAAATTAATGAATTAGATACGGTTATTTGTTCAATTTCATTCAAAATGCTTAAATTATTATTCATTAAATAAATATGTTAATGAAACGAGTATGGAGCCATAAAGTGTGCTCTAAAATTGTTCGGTTTACAATACGATTTTTTCCAGTACTAACTTTGCGCTGACATATCAATCTGTAATAAGTAGCTACGTGGCTAAGTTTATAACAGTAACTTATACGAGATACAAGACCTAACCCAATTTGGCAACTAAAGACCCTTTCATTTATGTTTTGTGTGCAATAGAACATAGATATGTGAAAATTTGTTTCTTGTTGACATATTATTATACTTGTTACACATCGTAACCAGTACGTAGACATTTGAGCAATAACATAATTTCGAAGAAAAGATTCACCGTGACTTATTTATAACAAACTCTAGTAACATTTTAAAAAATAAATTATAAAATCCAAACAAAAAAGAAATTAAAATGTTAATATAAATAGCTAGTCATTTTTGAGCTTGGAGTTTAGTTAATTCAGCCTCGCTCGATATTTGGATGTGGGGTGCACCCTCATTTTTGCGTAGATAAATTTTTCCTCGTGTTACCCAGCAGTATCTATAGCTCACTTGGTCTTGAAGGGTGTGAAGAGTGGACATAATGAATGCCCTGAAAGCCGCAAAGTCCGCTGTTAGGGTGGAGATATTTGAAGTAGGAGCCGCATTGTGTAGTTCTCCCTGGTAGGCATCCATCCGCTGGGTAAACATGTCTTGGAGTTGAGCTAATGTGTCCTGTAGAGCCTCCATCTTTTGCTGTGTGTTGTGCAGTGCAGTGCAGGAACGATGTATGTGCTTCTTTTGTTGTGCTTTAGTGTTGACAACACTCACCGGCAGGTATTATGTGCTAATTATTAATTATCATAAGCAATTGGGTTCCCTAAACCAATATTATAATTATTAAATAATAAAAATATACAGAGCTTTTAAAGTGGATGTTTATTTTAGCAGCTACCCCCGAAGAAAAAGAAAAGAAATAGGGTTAAGAAAGGAATAGGAATTGTGAGGGGAGGGGGGGGGGGGGGGGGGGAAGGCCTCCGGAACTCTCACTGGCCGGACGAAACACAACATCACCATGTGTCATTATTTTACGCCGGATATTCGTGAGAGGGTGGTATTACCCTGGGCGAGTCGGCCCAATACGTGCTGCAACGCAGCGTGGCTCTACCACTCAGTCAGTGTCACTCATTTAGCACCACCCAGGGGTCACGTGTAGGGGGTCTCAAGGGTAAACCTACGGACTCGAGTAACTTTGACCCCCCAAAGTCTTTAGTCCATTAGTCGCCTTTTGCGATACCCAAGGGAAGAGAGGGTTTGGTAGATTTTTACCGTTACGCGACACGGTAAATTCTTAATAATTTGTTCACAAACAAACTTCATTGAATTTGGTTATAGTATAGACAATATAAGAGCGCTAAGTCTTGTTATTACATTCTCACAATGCTACGCAATATTTAAAACGTCCGTCGTAACTCTATCTGGGATATAAATCACAGTTCCAAAGTAACAGATATAAGTCACGTTTTACTATGCGAACTGTCCTAATAAATGTAAACATCTCAAAGGTACATTTAACAATTAGCTTTAGCTTGGAAGTGGTTCAAGGCTCTACTTGAATTTGGTCCCATCCTTTCGTTCTTGGATACAATTTTGTTCTTGTTATGTTTGTAAGTTCTGAACGATAATTGGCTGGTTTGACATTATTTTTCTCGCACAAAATACGTGATATCATGTGGCAAAAGTACGAGAGCTAACGCAGTTACCTAGTTCTTAGAAATTATCTACAATAATGTTATAATGAGGTAATTTGTAAACTTGAATGTAAGAGGTAATCTCTGAAATTACTCATCCAATTTATAAAAAATATATTTTTAACTTTCCTTAACGCTAATCGAGGTACGCCCAAATGGTCACTATCCGAGCTACGATGAAAAATTTCAGTTGTAGGTACTTTTAAAGTTAAGTACTTAATGAGCAGTTTTCTTTTTTTTTTGATACGGAAAAACTGACGGAAAGGCCGGACCACGCAGACACTTAAAGTCTCCCACCTTCCTTATCATATCTTATATTAGTGGGGCCTGCCGAGGTCTCCCTCCCGCAGCAGCACGTCGACCCATTGGTTTCTTTTGTGCAACCCCGTCCTATCACTTTGCCTCCTCAATGAAAATGACTGCTTTAGGTTGGTCAATGTATTTGAGGGCGAAATATTTTGGTTCGGATAATCGGAACCCCAAAGACTTATTTATTATTTCCTGGTAAGAGAGTCACAGTCACACAATAGGTATTGCATGGATTCAACTTTCTCTCCACATAAATGTATACACGTCAAAAAAATTATCGATTTTTCCAAAATATGTTTATACTATCCTAAAGCCCTTAATTTTCCGCGTCTAATAATATCTCGAAGCTGCGAAGTTCCGGGCTATGGCGACGCCCGAGTAATACCGCACGTCGACGCTCCACGCACCGCTAAGGGGTAGCATACCGCCCCCCTATCACTCCCACAAAAAAAAAACTATAAGACATAAAATGTTCCCCGTCTCAATATCTCTCACTTTTTCAATTTTCGACCTCGTTCACGAGATATCGAAGATATTCCGAGGGAAAGTGTTAAAAAATCAAGGTTTTTTTTCGTTTTTTTCAATTTTCTAAAAAAGTTTTCTACTTTTACAAAAAATGTTTTCACCATCTGAAAGCCATTCAAATTCTGCGTCTTTTGAGCCATCATACATTCTTATGGCCCTAAACCACTATACCACGGGGCAAACACACTTTCAGCGAAAATGAAGCCCTACCGGAGCGATCAAAAAAACATTTTCAATTAATGTTTTACATATTAGCGTTTTATTAACGCTTAAATATGCTTAAGTACAATTTTAAACACTGAAAAAAGACGACAACCTCAGGCGGGAATCGAACCACGCACCTTCCGCATTCCGGGCGGCTGCCTTAACCACTTGGCTACCGAGGTCTGGATTTGTTGAAGCAATGTTGACTAAAAACATAAGCATCAAGCACTGACAAATTTCGACGGTTGAAAGCCAGACCTCGGTAGCCAAGTGGTTAAGGCAGCCGCCCGGAATGCGGAAGGTGCGTGGTTCGATTCCCGCCTGAGATTGTCGTCTTTTTCAGTGTTTAAAATTTTTCTTAAACATTTTCAATGTTAAAAAACCTATAAAACGCGCCTATTTGCGCCGCTTCACTGTTATATCCATCCCTTACCGTCGTACCGTCGATAGAGCGAGAGAGAAGCGCTCGAAAGGACTCGCCTTAAGGGGATCCTGCACGAAATTGTGAAAATTTACGTATTTTTAAGTTACTTGTACTATGCGCTAAATTAGTTAAATACATTAAAAGAAATTACGTAAGACGCCTGATCATTGCACAAGGTCGTGGCCTTGTTTAAATTTGAAACAAATCTTTAAACAATATCAAACAATACATAAATCTAATGACTCCTAAAACATTTTTTCGACAACTTTCTTAATTTTACGCATTTAACAATAATTCTTACATGAAAATATTTGTATTGATATTCCGCAGGTCACCCCCATCTTGAAAATGTAAATTTTAGTTTTTAACACAAGCGCGTGATGGTTTTGTACATTTCGCAGAATAAAAACATTGTTCTAATCAAATTACTAGGTCTGGAACTTCAAAGCAGAATTGTTCTAATTTTAAATATCAATATGATTGATTTTGCTTTGAAGTTCATTATGAGACTTATGTTTTTGCAATCGCGCGGCACCCTCAGAACAGGATGAGACGAATTTGGTAAATCCTTCATTAAACACATTGATTGCATCCATATATCTTTTACTAGTTTAACAGCCACTATAATATTTTAATAAGTCCATATCTGCATAATATTTATTACGCTTATTAATTGAGGATGCTGCGTTAAATGTTTTGATCGGTATTATTATTAAACTAAATAAAATATAAGTGGCGATTTTGGCACATACCAAATAAATAACAAATTACTGCATTACAGTCGCCGTAATTTCATATGCGAAGGTCAACGGTAAGTATTCATGTTTTACGCGTACAACTTAATCTTAAGTGTGGTCTACGATACAATGGTAGACCTGTTGATTTCTTATGTTCTGGGTAGAACTGCACTTTTAAATAAAACTTGCATTAATTTTACATGAACACAATATGTAAACAAATGAATAAATAAGTTTTAAACTGGAAATTCGGTAAACTTAAAAAAGAGAACTTATCTGAGTTATTGCGATATAAATTCCATTATAAAAAGTTTACTTCTAATAATATTGTTATATGTAGGAAACAAATTATTTAGAATTAGATCAATGTTTTTTTACTTTAGCATGCAAAGTTTCAACAAAATTGGTTAGAAAATTTTAAATTTAAAAGATTGTATGCGAAAATGAAATCCTCTTATTTTCATTTATTCATTGGTTGGTAGTTATTAAAATGTGTTTTTTATATATTTATATATAGATATATAATGTTAGGTACTTACTTACAAATCATGTTAAGTTTTTATTTTAACGCTGCCCCCAGAGCGGGGCACCTTGCATTTGCAAGGTGCCCCGCTCTGGGGGCATTTGTTGACTACTGCGTCTAAAACTATCCTTCCAGCTGTACAGTGTGGAAAAAAAAGACCGTGGCTGGAGGAATTAATTATGGCAAATTTTACTGCAAGGAAATATTTCTTTATTTTCAAAAATAATTAAAAGTGCATTTAAAGATTTTTGAAAATCACCTGCTTGAGCCGGGAAACGAACAGATGAAATGTGGAAAAACACATTCTGTATTTTATGATACCAACCGAAAGAGTCATTCATAATTTCTTTTACACAACATAGTATCTTTAATTAAAGAAAGAACAAGAGAAATAACTAATATTTTAAATGTTCACCATATCTCGATAAAAAAGGCGACACGTAGCGAATTCAGTCGAAGAAGGCGTCTAGGCATACGTGAAAGTGGATCTTATTTTAAGCAAATTCATAAGTTAAGTGAACTATTTTTATTATTGAAATTTTGCATTCACAATGCTATATAAATATAGGATATAATGTTTACTAGAAAAAAGTCAACCAGTCTCAGGAATCCCATTCGAGCTTCCTGAGACTGGTTGATTTTTTTCTAGTAAACATTTTATTCTTAAGTGAACTAGTTTCTTTAGATAGTGAGTAAGCTTTACAAAAAAAAATATTTTCCTTGGTCTTTCTTTAACTTAAGATACTATGTTTTTTAAAATAAATTGATCCTTATCAATGACTCTTTCGGTTGGTATCATAAAATACAGTGTTTATTTACATTTCACCGGTTCGTTTCCCGGCTTAAGGAAGTAATTTTTCAAAAATCTTTAAAAGCAGTTTTAGTTATTTTTGAAAATAAGGAAATATTTTCTTCCAGTAAAATTTGCCATCATCAATATTAAGTATAATGTTTAGGTTAAAGATTGCAACAACATAAAGCAGACAGATAAACAGAAATAACTTGCGAACAAAAAAATACAGTGCAGCAACTGATATGCTTGGGGAACTAAGCATTTTATTTTTATAATTAGAGTCAGTTTTTACACTATTCAATGATGACAATGATAATAACTTTTACATTATATTAAAAAAGAACTCGTACCAAGAGATCGTTCCTTAAAATGGGACAAACATCGGGCATTTCATAAAAAATATTGTTTCTGCTAAGACGTGCCACGTTATCGCAGAGTACTGCAAGCACTACTTAATTGAGAGAGTTATTAACATATCGATCAATGGAGATCGTCGAATCACGGGTCGGTCCACAATTAGCAGGTTTAATTATAACGACCTTAGACGCCACATGGATCACTACAACTGCCATTTTAATAAATCATAATCAGTCGATAATGAAATATTATCCATTGTGTTACAACGGATGACTGGTAGGTTCTGTAGTATAGTTTACAAAATGATAAGGTAAATGACAAACTAAACTAACGATTTGGAAAAGAAATAGTAGTTCCATGTCACGTAGCGGT
This sequence comes from Scoparia ambigualis, assembly GCA_963921215.1. NCBI lineage: Eukaryota > Metazoa > Arthropoda > Insecta > Lepidoptera > Crambidae > Scoparia > Scoparia ambigualis. Next base: position 29,516,542 of record OY992512.1, on the reverse strand, counting down.
GAAGGAGTAGGTCTACCACCCCCTCTCTTTCCTTCCTCCTAGTAAGAGGCAACTAACGGACTAAAGACTGCACATACATCCAACAGCATAGAGCGGCGATGGGCTCACCACTTGTCACGATGAGCACATGTGCTGTCGCTGTTTGGTGAAAAGTGGACTACGGTAGAGGACTGCTTTTGCTGTCCTCATTTGCCTAATCTCTGACTAACCCTTCGAGGATAATACTCGTGATTATACACCCTAATTTATTACTCGTTTCAATGAAATTAAGGGTGAGTTCTATCCATGAAACTGAATAACTTCCCCCAAGAACTCTATGTGCAAAAATGACAAAAAAAAATCGACTTTCCATACAAAACTGTCCGATCAGCTGACGACAGTAGTATGGGAAGACGACATTTTTTTGTCATTTTTGAACATAGGTTTCTTGGGGAAAGTTGTTCAGTTTCATGGGTGGAACTCACCCTTAATTTCATTAAAACGATTAAAAAATGGGGGTGTATGTGTGTATGTAGTAAGCAGGAGCGGGCTTCGAACCCGTGTACTTATCCCCCTCATATGACATGTCTAGTTGGTAGTAAGTACACCTAACCGGATGGTTAGCTATAGATGTATACGCTATAGAGCCTCTTAACAACACTACCTACTTGCAAGCGATGCAGTACAAGACCGGACGTGGTAGAGATATTTACGTCTTTGTTCAACAGTGGACGTCTTTCGGCTGATGATGATGATAAGTTACTGACTCTAAATACTTTATAAGCTTAAATAATCGTCTTTTTCTGCTTAAAAGGTAGTACCTTGAAACTGTTGAAACCATCTAGTGAAATGACGAGGCATAGAGGCATAAGTAGGATGAACTATACGTAATGCTAAGACGCTTGAAAAGCAGGACGGTGGCCATGGAAGTCGGAATCCGTTAAAAAGTGTCATGCCTCATTGTTATTTCCACTACAATCTTCAAGTAACAGCTAGGACTAGCGACTTTACGTACTAACTGAACTATTAAAGAAAATCCAGACTAGAAAAAATTATCACCCATCCCTATCCACCCATGGCGTACTGACCATGTCCAAGGTAGCTTAAAATTTATTATGACCGTAATGAATATGATCACCGCGCAGACGCCATCAAACTCCTCAATCAGGTTTTAATTTTTTTTAAGCGGTTGACCTACAAGGAAGCATCACATTGCATTTGAACTTTAAAACAACTGTAATTAGTGTAATGTTAAAAAAAATTATGCGATGACTTTATCGCAATTAATTATACCTTGTATTTTAAATCACCACTATTTACATAATATATTAGTGGTCTCGTAATTATTTTGTATGGATAGAGTGTAGTGTTACGTCTAGTATTTAATTTAGGCTATAAAATATTCATGTAAAGGATGTTTGAGCTGTTTGCATATTTTTTCTTCCAAAAATATGATCCATAATCCTTTTTTTTAACAATGCTCTGCATTCCAATAAGTTATCTTGGTTGTTACTGACCTTTCGAACTCTTACCCTCGGTCATCCCGAGTCAGTGACATTGCTGATTGGCAAAAAAATTAAATTTTTCAGGCTTTTTAAGCCAAAGTTTAAATACATTGATTGCAAAATGCCTAGGAAAAGCTTTACTGCTTGCCGTTCATAATAATATAATGTTCTCGATACCCGACCAAATTACTCCTCCTCCGTGCTTCGGAAGCCGTTGGTCCCGGTTGTTGACGAAAAATGGCAGTCGTTAAAACCCACCAACCCGCATTGGGCCAGCGTGGTGGGTTATGGCCCAATATCCCCACGTGCTATTGTTCACGTGAGAGGCCTATGCCCATCAGTGGGACGTTTATAGGCTGATGATGACCAAATTACTCACCAAATGCGAAGAAAGTTAATGGCAGAGACGGGATGATAGTATGTTTTTAGTAGTCAGACCTCCTCTCTTTTTTTAATCCACTACAGATATCCACTTGGCCTTTATCACACCTGATGTAAAGTGACGATAAGGCCGAAGGTGGAAGCGCGCTTCACCAGGAATCCTCAACCACTGAGAAACTGGCTACCATATTTCTTAACTGACGGAACACAACATTACAATGCCATAAGGTACCAGAATTTAGATAAGATATTGGTAGAGTCTGGCCAACGAAAGCTGAACCAGGAAAAACGCGGCAATTTCAAAAAATTATGATAGAGTAACACAGGTCACTTACACAGCCGCAATTTTCTCAGATAAAATTTCATTTTGACATACGACATGACACCTCAGATCTCAGAACAATATTAGTTATGGTTGTGAGCCTCAGATAGACACCCATAGAGACAAAGTGTTTCCAATCAAATAACTACGAGGTTCAGCTTTTGTTGGCCAGACTTTAGCTAGCTAGGCGGACTTAACAGGTCCTACCATCAACTAAACCAAGTACACAAAGTTGACGTTGACGATTAAAATAAATGGAAATAGATGGCAACACACACCTAAGATAAGAAGGGACTTCTTGGCGGGAAAGTGAAGCGTCATGTCTGCAGTTTTGTTTTATTTTCTTTAATTTGTGTTTAGTCGAATATTAATGTGAAATAATGGTGGATTATTTACTGTTAAGTGTTCGTGAACGTGCATGAGTGTTGGCAAATAAAACAAAACAGTCACTAATACTGAACAATCCGCATAAACACTTCTTTTGTAACAGAGTCGTCGATGCTTGGAACAAGTTGCCAGCTGAAGTGGTTTCCGCATAGAACACAAATCAATTTAAAATTCCACTGGCTGCCTGCCAATAATAATAATGAATCCTTTAATCATAGAATAATAAAACGATAGTCCCGTATTACAAAACCGTCATGGCGTGAGGCAAGAAAAAAATGGATGTAGGAGTAAGTTACGCGTACTATCTCGGCCTCACGCACACAAGTGTACAAGTAATGTTGCTAGAGGAATCAGATTTGCCCCAAAAGTAAGGAAATTGGAACTGTTGATAGATAGATAAGTTTAGATTATTAGTACTGACGCGGGCCGTTTCGGTACCAAGCCAGTATGGCTTGGTTTTACTGGCCTCATTTATCGTGCGTGTTCTCGCTTTCTATGCGTTATTATTCTAAGCCTTTAATTCTAACCACTTTTAACGTGTAAAAAAGTAAATAAATAAGCTAATAGTCAGTCATACTGCAGGGCAAAGCCTCCATTATTTAAAATCAAAATCATCGCTGGAATTTGTAGTTATTTCATTTTATATTTTAGAGCTTTATCAGTGTTGTTGTGTTTAGTAGAGTGCCGCCTGAAATGGGCAAATGCTTCCATTATTGCAATCAAGCCATCGCTACAAAAGATGGGTGTGGGCTTAACCACCACGCTTGCCCAATGCGGGCTGGTGATCACAAACCCCGGCTGTGCATCGAAAAATCTGAAAACACACTTTGCCCGACCCGGGACATCCGGATATCGAGCCGAGCGCTTGGCCACTCGGTAGTTTTATTTAATTGTCTATTTGACAGTTGTAACAATAAAATATGAAATATATCGGAAATGGTAGTTTATGATTTAACGATAATTATCCAATAGTTTTTTTTATTAAGATAATTTGTAAATATTATAGTTTTACAAAATAAATTTGCAATTTTTTATCTGTGGATTACAAGACCCGAAACACGGGCGGCAAGGGGCGGCCATGATTGAGCTTAATGTTACGTCACATTTACAAAACTATCAAAAACTATGTCAGGTTTCAAGATAAGTTTCTATATTTATTGAAATGTGACGTCACGGAGCAAAATGTCACGTGACCAACCGTTTTCGCACGAAAGAAATCAATAAAGAAAAAAATGTTATTTTCTGTTAAATAAAGGTTTTTTCGAGAAAGAAAATATTGTACGGGGTATAAAATAAGCGTTTGTAACTTTTTAAATATTTTTTTCGAAAATTGTCTAGTTAGCCAATTGTCATTGTTATAAAATAAATGTTCATTATCATAAGCGCGTTCAATCCACGTCCATGTGCTCGGGCTGCGGGCGCGTTCGGGCGGCTGCCCGTCGCCGGTGAGGTTGCTCGGCGGAGGGTCTTCTCCTTGGGCTTCGTCTTATTTAGAATCTAGTTCACTGTGCTCTCAAGTTCTACAATGAGTAATTTTTAAAGGAGCCACTATTTTTGGTACTATTTTTTTTTTCAATCAACTCTTTTTTACGAGCTAGTATTTCACACCATTCAATCACCTTAACGCGAAAGAGGATTTACATGACATCATCATCGTCATCAGCCTATAACAGTCCCACTGCTGGGCACAGGCCTCCTACATGGACGTTCAGTATGAATGAATAAATAAAAATTAAACCTACTAATATTATAAACGCGAAAGTTTGTAAGTATTGTATGGCTTTGGATCAAATTCGGTAAACAGATAGTTTATAGCCTGCATTAACACATAGGATATTTTTTATCCCGATATTCCCACGGGAACGTGAACCACGCGGGTGAAACCGCGAGCGGCCACTAGTTTGGCATAAATATATAAGAACAACACACAATAAAAAAAACAATGCCAATCCCCTCCCTGCTCATACGTGCGGATATAAAAACAGTAGGTGTCCAGATATGCACCGACAACAATTGGTTCTTTTAAGTGGGGATATTGGGCCATTACCCACCACCCTGGCCCAATGCAGTTAGGGTCAGGTTTATGCTGTAATTGCAACTTATTGCACCCTGCACTCCAGAATTAATTTTAATGTGAGGTTAAGAATCATGACTATTTAAAACGCTTCTAAGCGTGACATGAATATTTCATTTTTTTTCTTTTATGTTGTATTAAGATATTAATAAACATAGGCGTATTTATTTTTAATTTCTCTATCCTACTAATATTATAAACGCGAAAGTTTGTAAGTATGGATGGATGTTTGTTACTCTTTCACGTAAAACTACTGAATGGATTTGGATGAAATTCGGCATACAGATAGTTTATTACCTGGAATAACACATAGGATACTTTTTATCTCGATATTACCACGGGAACGGGAACCACGCGGGTGAAACCGCGAGCGGCCGCGAGTTTATTCATATTTCTCTATATTTTCGCGGAAGCGGTGGCGCGACGACCAAAGACGACGACGAAACTGGTTAGAGCTGGCTAAGGAAAGAGAGAACTGAAAGAAAATGGGAGAGACCTCTGCCCAGCAGTGGGGCACATGTGGGGTGGGTATAGGTTAAGTAACAGAAGCTCGACATTCCGCAAACCGGGCGACAGAGCTTCCAATTCAGCTACCACCGATACATTGATTTCCCCATACCTTACCATAATATACTTTACTACATACATACATAAGTATCATACATAATTACGACTATTATCCCCAATGGCTTAGTAAGAGACTAGGCAATGAGGACAGCAAAATCAGTTTTGTACCATAGTCCACTTTTCACCAAATAGCGACTTCACAGCGTGTCAGCTAGGCGATGAGCCCATCGCCGCTCTATGCTGCTGGATGTATCTGCAGTCTTTAGCCCTTTTACGTCACCCAAGGGAAGACAGGGGGTGGTAGTATTCTTTCACCGCTACGCGACATGGTTAATAATAATAATACTTTACTATAGCTATGAGAAAATATTGATAAATCCGAAAACCAACAAGATACATCACCGTTACATTTTTCAATGTTACTCGCGTTTAAATTAATTGCTTTAAATTAACAGCCATCTATTAAAACGTAGAGAGACGATCTTTAAAAAAAAATTAAGTATCATCTACTACAGAATCCTTGCCATATTGTATAACAATAATGAAATACGAATTTGAACTTTAACTCTATACAAATAAGGATAGCACGTGAAGGGTTCAAAATAGTTGAACACATTTCGATAGTGTAGCATCAATCTAATACCGAGAGGGCCAATGCTATATAACTGGCGGTGATGCAGATAATTCTCACATTCCAATACCATCCTCCTTTGGGAACGCATCAACCATGAAATACGTTAGTACCATACATAGTGTTCTATAAACATCTTTAGAGTCTGTGATAGTGCTTACCTTTCTATTTACTTATGTCACGATTTGTGTGCGTCCAACGTGGTAGTGTTTCGAAATTATTTTATCATCGGGTGTTTTACCGTTGCCGTATAACTAAAATAAAATTATGTTTGCAAAATTTTCGTTTTGTACAAAAAGTGATTTTGTGTAAAATTTGGATTTGGTTTGATCAAAGTTTTCGTGAAAGAATTGGCTCTTTTGTGTCTTTGAACAGTTATTTATTAATTAAGCACTGTGGTCTAGTCATCAGTAAACCTAGGAAGAGTGAGTTCGATTACCACTGGGGTAAAAAATTAGCTTATTGTTGTAAGCGGTGGCAATCATGCCACTTGCTTGGTAACCTGATGTTTCAAAGTCGAAGGGAAAAAGTTTATTCAATACAAGCCTTCACAGGGACTTGTTGACATCAAAACCAAAAAAAAGTTAAAAAAAAGTTTAATAGTAAGAAACAAAGTTTTGTTAAGATTAAACTATTAAATCTACCACCAGTTCAGATTTTGGGAAAGATTTCAAATTTGAAAAATGATTTGAAAAGAAACTCGAGAGGCTTTGTTTTCTTCACCATCTCCAGTAAGATGGATAAAATTGGCTTTATTTTATGTAAGAGTTTGCAATCGAGCAACCGGGTAACCTGATGGGAAACAATAACAGCCACCCTTGGACACCCACATTACCAGAGGAACCGCAAAAGCATTGTCTACTTTAAAGAAACGAGTAGATTCGTTTCGTTTTCTAATCGTAACGGTTCAAAAATGTGAACAGTTTTATGCCCCTTAGCAAGCTATCACAAAAAAAAACGAAACGGTGAAGAAATAGTACCTCAGGTGGGATTCGAACCCACGTCTTCCGCAATTCGTTCGGTGCGTTGACCATTCCGCAGTCAGTATAACGTTAAGGGGGTGCCGCGCGATCGCAAACACTAACATAAGTGTCATAACTTCAAAGCAAATTCAATTATATTGATATTTATAATTAGAACAATTCCGCTTTGAAGTTTCAGACCTAGTAATTTAATTAGAGCAATGTTTTTATTCTGTGAAACGTGTAAAACCATCACGCGTTAGTGTTAAAAATTAAAATTTACTTTTTTAGAGAAGGGGGTAAAAATTAAGAGAGTTGTCGAAAAAATATGTTATTAGGAGTCATTAGATTTATGTATTGTTTGTTATTGTTTAAAGAATTTGTTTCAAATTTCAATAAGGCCATGACCTTGTGCAATGATCAGGCTAACTTATATAAGTTCTTTTAATGTGTTTAACTAATTCAGCGCATACCTAGTCCAATGACTTAAAAGTACGTAAATTTTCACAATTTCGTGCAGGACCCCCTTAAATGTTTTAATATGTAAAAAATATTAAAAGCAAAACTGCATAAAACCTATGTTCGAACTTTTATTGCTACGGGTGTATATTTACATTTGTTTGTTTAAGCGATGATTCTTATAATTTCTTTCACACGAAGAAAAATTTCTGATTACTGACTTAATCTTTCTTACAGCTCATTGTCTTAGCCCTGGTATCAGCAGCTACCGCTGCCAAGCTGGACAAGGTCTACCTCCCTCCCACCGCGGGGGGCTCCAGCGGTGCCGGCGCTGGTCTCCAGACCCCCTTCTCTTCAGGGTCTTCGAGTCAGACCAGCTATTCGGGTGGCGGTTCTGCCACTGCTGAGATCCTTAGATACGAGAACGAAATCAACGAGGAAGGATTCCATTACGCTTATGAGACCAGCGATGGTACTAAGGCTGAACAGCAAGGTATGTATTTATTCATAATCGAGAATGACCTTTTGCTATGGGAGTTAGGCTATTTTAGCTAGCTAGCGTAACACAGCGCTTTAATGAAATAAATAGTAATCAATAGCAGCAATGCTCTGAATTATGAAGAAAAAATTGCATTACAATATCATGCGGGAGTTTGAAGCTATCTTCATTTTTAGCTTAAGACTTTTTAGGTATTTTGAGGTTATGATATCTGTTATCGTATGACTATCAGTTCAGTTCAGCATTTATTTATCACTTGACTCTTAACGCGGCGTTCTATAGAAAACCTTTTCTAACAGTAATCATTATAACTTAAGAGAACAATTTTGATATGTGAATGATTAAGACGCAATAGATATCGAATAGGCTGGTTTGGTCATTCTCCTTTAGTTAATATTTATTATTATATATTTATATTTTTTTGTATAGCGGCCCGCCCGCAGTTTTGTCCGCGTGCACAACCTGTATCTCGCGTCGCGACGATTTTTCTTTTTTATAAACCTTGTTCTAATTATTATTTAAAAACACGTCAAATCGGTCGAACGAATCGCGATTCATTTTTCAAAAAAGTCAAAAGTCAAATTATTTATTCAATGTAAACCTTTACAGGCACTTATTGACGTCAATACTAATAATAATAATAAAAAACAGTTAACTAACTTATAGTTAAGACTTAAATTAAAATTTCGAAATTTAATAAGGATTTATATTCTCAGACAATGAAAAATATTTTTTTTTACGTTTTAAATATCTTAGAATATATTTAGGCGTTATTAATGCAAAAAATATTTAATATTACAAATCTGTAAAGTTAATCAATTTTATCTTAACTGAATGTTGAAAATATCCTACTTATATTATAAACGCGAAAGTTTGTAAGTATGGATGGATGTTTGTTACTCTTTCACGTAAAAACTACTGAATGTGGATGAAAATCGGCATACAGATAGTTTATAACCTGGATTAAAACATAGAATACATTTTATCCCGATATTCCTACGGGAACGGGAACCACGCGGGTGAAACCGCGAGCAGTCGCTAGTTGTAAAATATATTCATTCAGATCTCCTAGAATTTAAATTCTAAGAGGATTGAGACACTGTTGCTATAAAAACATAAATTCAAAAGCGTTGAACAATTTTGCAACGGATTGCGTAGACTATAGGTTCGATTCCCACCTGACAAAACATTCATAACCATAAAAGTAATCACAACCTAATACTAAACATCGGTTCATACAACTACTATTTGTATTACAACTTTATTAACTCCACAGGTCGCGTTATCCCTGGAGCAGTCCCCGAGGAGGGTTCCCTCCAGGTCTCCGGCTCCTACTCTTACGTAGGCGACGACGGCCAGACCTACTCCATCACCTACACAGCCGACGAGAACGGCTATCACGCAGAAGGGGCCCACCTCCCCACCCCTCCCCCTATTCCTGAAGAAATCCTGAAGAGCCTGCAGCTGACGAGTGGATCGAGTAGTAAGTTTTTTAAAGTATTCTATTAAGGGCAAGTATGGATATTACGGTGCTGACGTGATGTTAGGTTAGGTTAGGTTTTAATTCCGTCGATGGTAGAAGCACACTTCACCCAGATTTTTTTTAAACTGTAACATACATACATGTAATCAAGACTATTATCCCCGAAGGGTTAGTCAGAGACCAGACAATGAGAACCGCAAAAGCAGTCCTCTTCCATAGTCCACTTTACAACAAATAGCAACTGCACGCGTGCTCAGCGTGACAGGTGGTGAGGCCACCGCCGCTCTAAGCTGTTGGATGTATGTGCAGTCTTTTGTCCGTTAGTCGCCTTTTACGACACCCAAGTGAAGAGAGGGGGAATAAGTGGTAGTATTCTTTCATAGCTACGCGACACAGTTACTTTTGAAAACTGTTGAACTGGTTATATTATATATCTGTTGAACTGGTTATATTATATATCTGTTGAACTGGTTATATTATATATCTGTTGAACTGGTTATATTATATATCTGTTGAACTAATTATATTATATATCTGTTGAACTGGTTATATTATATATCTGTTGAACTGGTTATATTATATATCTGTTGAACTGGTTATATTATATATCTGTTGAACTGGTTATATTATATATCTGTTGAACTGGTTATATTATATATCTGTTGAACTGGTTATATTATATATCTGTTGAACTGGTTATATTATATATCTGTTGAACTGGTTATATTATATATCTGTTGAACTGGTTATATTATATATCTGTTGAACTGGTTATATTATATATCTGTTGAACTGGTTATATTATATATCTGTTGAACTGGTTATATTATATATCTGTTGAACTGGTTATATTATATATCTGTCGAAAAACAAGAAATGATGATGTTATGGCGGCTTACTTAGATGAGATGGTGGTAGCTAGCCAGACGGTAACAAGCCCTACCATGTGCTACCACCAAATAAACCAAGTACAAACTACCCTGCTGACAATTGAACTCGGGACATAATGCCTTTTCTTAGTCTTTTCATAATAATACATTATTACACAAATAAATTACATAAAAACACACGTTACACACGACATAATATACAAAAGTGAGCTTACCTCTAGAAGAGAAATATCTCTTCCAGCCTACCCTAGCTGTAATAATAAAAATTAAATATGCGGAAATTATTGCGCAAAACATAGATACATCGAAACATTTTAGTGGTTATTTTCTCGCGGCAGAACGATTTACCTTTAGTAGTACTATCGACTACTACAAAAATGCCAAAAAAATGTCGACCACCCGTCTAATGTCGTTAGCTGATCGGACCGTTTTGTATGGGAGGTCGAATTTTTTTTGTCATAACTGTCAAAAATAACTTGCATGATTCGATAGTGCTATTATAGGTAAATCGTTCCGCCGCGGGAAAACAACCGCTAAAATGACTCGGTGTATACATACATAAATTAAATATATTTATAAAATTAAATAGACATACACATATAAGATATTATGATACAACTACTTATACATACTTATAATATATTACTAATTATCACTTATGTTTGACACGTAGTGCTCTTTGAGATGGTGTTTGAACGACTCTACCGATGACCTCTCACGAATGCTAGCTGGTAGTTTATTAAATTTAGTTAAATTAATAAAATATGTTTTCAATTTGTTTACGTACTACACATTAAAGACTTCTTTTATCTGTGAATAAGTATAGGCTCAAGAAACTCCACAGCTTTATGTAGATCATTCATAGCTAAAATCCAAAATGGGTTTCTTAGGCGTCTCTCGTGTGATCAATATTACTCTTGATTTTGGTAACCACGTTAGACATTTTTTTTTAATTATGTGTAGCTGAGAATATTTTTTTTTTACTTTTTTTTTTCGGCAACGGGTAACCGCTTGCCCATCATCTCACCTACTGTAAGTGACGATAAGGCCGAAGGTGGAAGCGCGCTTCACCCGGAATCCTCAACCACTGAGGAACTGGCTATATCTTATCTCAAACTGTCGGAACACACAATGCTATAAACATCGTTGTTATGGCAACAGACTTAGATAAGATGGTGGTAGCTAGCCAGGCGGACTTAACAGCCCTACCACCAACCAAACCGAGCACACAAAGATGTACCCCCCGCTGGGAATCGAACCCGGGACCTCTGGGTCTGAAACCGGTGGCTTAGGCACTAGACCACAGAGGAGGTTAAAACTTTAATCGAAGTGGTTTTTTACTCTGATATAGCTGTTGTAGTTTATCAAAGATATTTTACTGGCTTTCGAGCTTTAGGTACTCTATTGAGATATTACAATCAAATCACCTTTCATTTTCAGATCAATACGACAGCAAGAAGAGTAGCTACGACGCTGACGCTGGCTACTAAATTGTGTTGCAGACTGTACTTTAACCCGTTGCTGTGCAGTCAAGCACAGATTAATTAAGTTTATTTTTAATATTTTGTTTTTTAATTGATTTGTGATTGATTGGACAGATGGCCAGTATGTGTTCAGTTTAAAGTACGGAAGTAGTGCACGAAGAATTTCGTACAATTACCTGTAAATTATAAAATATGCTGCCTTCGTAAATGTGTGAGGGCGATAGCAATGCAATATATTTGGTTATAGACGTTGGTAGTTCCACGAAATTCTTCTTGTTAGCGATTACAACTTTAGACGTACCTGTTATTTTAATTATGAGGACTGTAAATATATTTGTACAAAACTTTAAAGGCTTTATATATTTTTTAAAATCCTACCCAAGAACAAGAAATGCATACCTAACTATAAGATTTATTTTTATTTATGGTAGATTAACCCTGATATCAATAAAACATTTTAATATTCGAGAAAATATGCTGAACTAACCTAAAATTATATTCATATTCAAAATTGTTTATTCAATTTAGGCTACAATAATTAAGCACTTATGAATGTCGCTGTGCCATCGGTTCGTAAGTCCTAACTATGGGGCGGGAGCCTTGTACTGAGAAGAACCGGCAAGAAACTCAGTACCCAAGGGCATTTCTTTTCTCCCTTTCTTTTACAGCGTCAATACAAATTGAAAAATGCCCTCCCTATCATAAAAGGACATTTCCATTACAACATAAAAAAAACATTTAATACGATTACAAGACAACACAACACGTACAAAAGAATATCTAATAAAAAAAAAGTATTGCTCAATTTAAAACAAAATGAACAACGTCTTACAGTATCTTGAAACAAGAAAAAGAAAGATTATTTCTATTACAAATAATAATAAGATTGCAAGACCAGCCTCGACAGCCGGCACTCGTTCACGAGTATGACATGTGAATCATCATCACCATCATCGTTTCACTCGACCATGATGATAGATTTTTCAACTGAAAATATTATTTTGTCAGCACTTCGATCTACCCCAAAACATCCTTCAATACATATTGAACAACGAATCTAGGGTAGAAGGCTCAATATCTATTAGAGAAAAGACCATGGGGGATTTTGTATGAACCCCGTCCCCACGCTCAACAGTCATGGGATACGTACGTGTCAATTTGTTCATTGGGACCCAAAGAAGCCTAAAGTACCTGTGTTAGTTGCAAAAAGTATTGGGTTTGTTTAAAATAAAATAAAACTTTTTTATTGTTTTGCTGCTTTAGTTAGAGTTGCTCGAGTGTATCATGCTCTCTCAAAGTGTCTCTGCGGTGGTGGCTTGTGCGTCGGCTCGTTACGTTCCCTAAAACATGGTAGAGCGAAGCGATGGCTGATTCACATGTCATACTCGTGAACGGGTGCCGCCTGTAGAGGCTGGTCTGCTCTTGCAATCTTATTTTGTTGGAAAAAAAATATTCAAAAACAATATATTTTTTTTACCCTAAATCCCACGTATTTCAAGAATGTCGCCATAGTAAAAAAATATCTAACCTACTAGACCTTTCAAATGACACATAATTTCAAATCTGTTGGATGGTGGGGGACGTTTCTTCCCATGGTACTTTGACAGTTTTGAATAATATAATCTGCAGGCGATTACCTCGACAATTTCTTACCGGGGTGGTCTGAGGCGGTCTGAGGCGGTCTGGGATAGGGACGAATCGTAACGTGGAGTGGAGGCCTTTGCCCAGCAGTGGGACACAATTTAGGCTAATAAAAAAAATCTGCGGGCGCATACCTTCGTCCGTGGTGTACAAATAGAGATCTTAATAAATCCTACAAAACAAAAATAGCAAATGTGCAATAAGCCAAACATATATAGTACGAGTACATTCAAGCAGGCGTTTTTAAAGTGATTGAGTTGCTTCTTGTCAGGCAAACATTTAGCATATTTGCATGAAACATTATTACAAAAAGTAAGTTCAATCTAAATCAAAACCACAATGTAGTTTGACAATAACGTAAACCCGTGTCGCGTATAGCGGTGAAAAAATACTACCACCCCCCTCTTCCCTTGGGTGTCGTAAAAGGCGACTAACGGACCAAAGACTGCACATACATACAACAATATAGAGCGGCGATGGCCTCACCACCTGTCACGCTGAGCACATGTTTATTCATTTATTCATTTATTGCATATCACATTACATTCATTGCGAGGTGTTAAAACTTAAGCTAAGGTATACATGTGACACCCTGCTAGGGCACTGCAAATGAGAGGGCAAACCATTTCAAAAATCTAGAGACTAATTACAATATAAATAACGCCAGTTTTACTAGCATGCAATACAATATAATATTAGTACAGTACAATACCATCTATATTTATTTATCATTAGAATCTACATACATTATACAATTATAATTTGTGGAGTCGCTATTTGGTGAAAAGTGGACTATGGCAGAGGACTATTTTTGCGGACTACCCATCAGCGTGGTGGGTTGTGGCCTAATCTCCCCATGTGCTCTTGTTCATGTGGGAAGTCCTGTTTGTCCACCAATGGGACGTTCACCGGCTGCCGATGAAGTGGGAAGCCCTGTTTATGCTGGGACAAAGCTTGTCAGGTATTAACAGTACATAATGACATCAGTGATGGTTTGCCAATGAATAATCGGCTGAGGCATTAACAGCCTTGATCTACTGTACAACTATTACTGTGTGTGTTGCATTAGGGATTCGTCACGATCCGTATTGCAGTTGACGCAAAATGTACTAACGCTACAAATCGACCCTGCGACGTTAATTTCGCTTTAAGCATATAGCAGGAAAAAGTGTTTTATGTAGTCTAAAATCAACATACATACATACAATTATTATCACGACTATTATCCCCGAAGGGTTAGGCAGAGACTAGACAATGAGGACAGTAAAGCAGTCCTCTACCATAGTCCACTTTTCACCAAATAGCGTCTGCGCGTGTGCTCAGCGTGACAGGTGGAGAGCCCATCGCTGCTCTATGCTGTTGTATGTGTGTTCAGTTATTAGTCGCCTTTTACGACACCCAAGGGAGAGAGTATTCTTTCACCGCGACGCGACACTGTTATCAAAATGTCAAGTCAAGTCAAAAATATTTTATTAAAGAAAACTTAATGTTATTTATCTTTATTGTTGAAATTTTGCATTCACAATGCTATATAGATATAGGATAAAATGTTTACTAGAAAAAAATCAACCAGTCTCAGGAAACTAGAGTGGGATTCGAGCCCACGACCTTTGGATTGCCGGTCCACTGTTCTAACCGCTGAGCTACCGAGACCCCAGAAGACTCGTTAAATTTTTCCTAGTAGTTTGATTTACGCTGCAAGCCAGCGGTATTAAGTCACTGTGAAGTCTACCCTCACAGTCGAAAGAAATACTATTGCAAGTATTTAACAATTGATAAAGACGTAATTGCTTATAAATATCTTTATTATTTAAATGTTTGCATTCACAATGCTTTAAAGATATAGGATAAAATGTTTACTAGAAAAAAAGAGCAGTGCACCGCCAATCCAAAGGTCGTGGGTTCGAATCCCACTCGAGCTTCCTGAGACTGGTTGATTTTTTTTCTAGTAAACATTTTATCCTTAATGTTATTTTTATAGTACCACCCATTTAGGACGTCTTTTTTTAGCTGTGGCGAAGAATAACCGCAACAAATTGCGTAGCTTCACATAGGAAGTAACTTTTAAAGTAGTTGTCTTAGAAAACGCTTTGAAGCAATAAGATCGTACAATTTTATAATGTTTTATGCTTAGATTAAAACAAAAAGGGAAGATACGGCATGCTCCTACTTGTAGTCATTCAAAATATAGTCCTACTCAACTACATAAGCAAACACTCACACACGCACACCTAAAAAGTGTAAATCGAGCGAGCGAGACAAAGCGGTAAGTTTCAACGTCAGCGCGAGGGAGTCAGCGAGTAGCGCGTTGACGTCTCGGTCGCTTCGCAACAGACGAGTACGTACGACCGATTCCGACATGAACGTCAGGATTGAGGAGCCACCCCTAATTTTTAAAGGAAAATCATACCATCAATTAGTAGTATAAAAAATAATTTTGTAGGACAAATTCTGGAATTTGTAGTATAATACTTTCTAAGGTACATCAGTATAAAGGTGGCTCCTCAATCCATACAGTATGGATTGAGTAGCCAGCCTAGAACTCGGAAAGTAATGAAGTTACATTTTTGAAAATTTTGTATGTTTTAGTAGGTATTTTGTAGGTTATCTACAAAAAATTTCAGTGCAGTACTGCCGAAATTAAAGAAAATACAATAGTTTGGTTGTGGCTCCTCAGCCCGTATACAAAAGCGTGAATTCCTATGAAATTGATCCACATATTAATATATTCGAACTAATGGACAATTAGTAGTATGTATGCTTGAATTTGTAGTATAGAAATAAAATAGTAAGATTAAGTAAATTAGCTAAAAAAATACATTTCATCTGGCTCCTCAATCCAGACACTTGCATTTAAATAATTGACTGTATCTACCTAACTATAGAAGATAATCAAAAGCTTTATATACCAATATTTAGTAGAAATTTCTACTAAATATCTATGTACAAAATAACATTGTACAATTTGTTCAAAGGAAGTTATGACGAATATTAGATATTCCATACAATTCTTTATATAGGGTGACCATATCGATACTGGCAAAAAGAATAAAAATACGTGTACTTAAATATATAAATATATATAAGTACACGTATTGAGGTAGCGTATTGTATGTTTTGCTTCGTATGTACAAAACGATACGCGTACGTTAACTTTAAGCAAATGAGACACTAACCCGCATTGGGCCAGCGTGGGACGGCCTGTCCCCAGCAGTGGGACGTGTAAAGGTTGATGATGATACCAGTTCCGACTGCTGATATAATTGAAAAAAAAGGCTACAACTCTTCAGACTCTAGTTTTAGAACACGACCAGAAATGCCATTTATCACAATTGCGGTTACATAGCATTTGTTTAAGTTTATACAAAACATAAACAGTATTTTATTGTACAAATTGTCATGCTACTAACTTAGTTATGGTAAAGAATCATAAATGGCTCTTTCATTTATTTATTTATTAATTCCTAAATCACGCAAACAGGTTTACATTTTAAAAGTTCTTAGTAAAAATTTAGCACTTCTAGCTTTCGATCACTACTAATAAACCATACATAGTAGTAGTTTCGATTGAATCCTCATCCACGATCTTTTGATTAAATATAGTAAGTACTTACCTATACTAAATACTACTGTAGTAATATAAAACTAATTAATTAACAATCTAAATATAAAACTAAGAAAACCTGAATTATTAGCATCATAGAATGTAAATTAAAGTTTTTTTCTTGAGAACCTGATCCAAAATGTCAAAAGGATGTAGGATAATAATCCTTTGTAGTTAGAAAAATAAAGGAGATGACCCACCCCACTTTCCTATTCATTGTCCGCCCTACAATAAAAAGTTCATGCGTCATCGTGATCAAAATTGAATTACTGTATTGGTTTTTCAACCTTTAACAAGAATCAACAGTAATTAGCAGTTAAGGTTAACCAAAATACTAATTAAAAATTACTCGTGCTTGTGACAGGTAAAATTCCCGCTGACAATTTTGTCCCAAATTACATTTTTAAGCATAGGAAAAGCAAAGAGATTGCTCTCATACAGTCTTAACATAACGTTATTCGTAATTTGTGTTATGCATCATTAGCATTTTTTGTCAAATAAAGGCTGTTATATAAGTAACAACTTATTTCTTTACTTTCGAACTTTGACTTTTTTCTTTGATTAAAAATAATAAAACGTGTGATTCATTAGATTGTTTTATTTATTTATGATGTTTGGCTCAATAATCTTTGATGCCAGTACCGTAAAGTATTATCAGATGGAGTAGATAGGACATGACGTACACTTTGATTCCTTTTTATACAATTTTCGACGCCTGTCAGTTAAGTAATTCAATTATTGCAACAGAACACATACACTGGTAATACAGCGTGAGGCGCAAACATTAAGTTTATTTGTGTATTAATTATTGTTATTTAACATACAATATGATTTTCGAAACTGAATAAGCCAAAATACTAAGTGCCCGTTTTGATTGCTCGGACTGGATTTGGGGGTTAAAGTTTCTCGCGTCCGTAGGTTTACCCTTGAGACCCTATACGTGACCCCTGGGTGGTGCTAAATGAGTGACACTGACTGAGTGGTAGAGCCACGCTGCGTTGCAGCACGCATTAGGCCGGCTCGCCCGGCGTAATACCACGCTCTCACGAATATCCGGCGTGAAATAATGGCACTTGGTTCTATTGTGTTTCGTCCGGCCAGTGAGGGTTCCGAAGGCCCATCCCCCCCCCTAACACAATTCCTATTCCTTCCTTAACCCTATTCCTTCCTTAAAGGACGGCAACGCGCCTGCGATTCCTCTGGTTTTGCAGGTGTCCATGGGCGGCGGTGATTACTCTCCTGTCTGGTGACCCGCCTGCTCGTTTGCCTCCTTCTTTTATATAAAAAAAAATAAAAAAAACAGTGTCGTTCGTAGGAATTTGTAAAACACTAACAATGAAAGTCGCAAATTCGTAGAAACAATATTCAAAAAGTTGTAAGGGTTTGACCATAGCCGCGCGGTTGAAAAGTGGCTGTCACTCATTCTCTCTCTCAAACGATGCATAATAGACGTCCCATTCTTTGTGTTAATAACAGATACGATTTTTCATAATTTAAAATAGCTAGTAATAAATACGTTATTATGAGATTACTTACCTTACCTCAGTTTGTAGCTTAGTTTTCCAAATACTATAGGTACAGTAGAGGAAGTTCCCGATCGGCCACTTTTCGGCGATGTTCGTTTGCACACTATCTACGCGTACGCTACTGTACGTACACGCGGTCGGAATGGAGCGCAAGCGAATATCGCCGAAAAGTGTTCGTGTATGTATGTACACGTGTATGTTGTGACACCTTACCGGGAAGCGAATAACTACATAAAAGGTATTTGTATGAAATTAATTTTGTTTTATTTAAGCGAGACTGATACCTTTTTTGTAATTATGACAAATAATATATGAATGGGTATGGGTGTCGGTGTCGTTAACAGAGTTGAAGTGAAAGGTATTATTACTAGGTACTTAATTATTTTAACGACTGTATTGTATACTGTACAAGGTTCACAATACACGGAAAGCAAAACAAATTGCGTTTCACTGTTCATATTAGTCCTTCAAAAAGATAATAGATGACTCCAGGATGACGTTTAGACAATTATACTGCTATTGTTGTTCTCGTTTAACATTTAAATCAGAAAAGTGATTGAGCGATGCAAAGTGTTAAAACCAAGGAACATACATACAAACATACATATAATCACGACTATTATCCCCGTAGGGTTAGTCAGAGACTAGGCAATGAGGACAGCATAAGCAGTCTTCTACCATAGCCCATTTTTCAAAAAATAGAGACTGCTAATGTGTCAAGTGTAAGTTATAATTTATTTAATTACTTTTATAAGATTCAATAGTAAAATGTATAATTAGATTTTTTTTATTTATAAAGTTCGGCAAAAAGTTCTTGATGCCAGTGCAGTAAAGTATTACAAAATGGCAGATGTGGTAGATAGGACATGATAAAAGTTTTACTTTAATTCCTTTTGTACGTAATATTTAAACATAATTTAATAGGTACGAAGTACATTTTATATATTTGTTTACATAAATTTGGTAGTAATTTTATTTAAACGTATATATTTTATTTCACAGATTCAGATCCTAAATCTCTGTCATCAGAAATAGGATCTGATAAAAGGTTAACGTTTTAAACGCTTAACAAATTACATAACTGAATCAAAGGAACATGATGTGATTAGAACAGTCCAGTGTAATGTAGCTTTTAAAAATGCAAAGCTATGTATTTATCCAATATCATCGATAAGTATTAGCAATTATTAAGTTGCATTGAAAAAGTGTCGAAAAGAATTTTATTTGTAATCTGTATAAAACAAAATTTGCTTTAAAATTATTTAAACAATATTTATAACATTATAATAATAATTGTTTTCTAAGGTTTAAGCGAACACTACACATTGAAATGAAACACTTTTTACGTATTAACTCGCGTTTAATTTTACTACATTACATAGTTTTTTAGTTTCCTGACGTTTCGAACCCTTATGATAATTATAATAATTGTTAAGTTCATAATAATATAGGTAATATATTTTGTTAAAAATTAAATGTAAACAACAATTTGTCCGGTTTTCATTCATAAAACATGGTCACCTTATATAAATTGTATGGAATATCTAATATTCGTCATAACTTCCTATGAACAAATTGTACAATGTTGTTTTGTACATAGATATTTAGTAGAAATTTCTACTAAATATTGGCATATAAAGCTTTAGATTATCTTCTATAGTTAGGTATATACAGTCAATTATTTAAATACAAGTGTCTGGATTGAGGAGCCAGATGAAATGTATTTTTTTAGCTAATTTACTTAATCTTACTATTTTATTTCTATACTACAAATTCAAGCATACATACTACTAATTGTCCGTTAGTTCGAATATATTAATATGTGGATCAATTTCATAGGAATTCACGCTTTTGTATACGGGCTGAGGAGCCACAACCAAACTATTGTATTTTCTTTAATTTCGGCAGTACTGCACTGAAATTTTTTGTAGATAACCTACAAAATACCTACTAAAACATACAAAATTTTCAAAAATGTAACTTCATTACTTTCCGAGTTCTAGGCTGGCTCCTCAATCCATACTGTATGGATTGAGGAGCCACCTTTATACTGATGTACCTTAGAAAGTATTATACTACAAATTCCAGAATTTGTCCTACAAAATTATTTTTTATACTACTAATTGATGGTATGATTTTCCTTTAAAAATTAGGGGTGGCTCCTCAATCCTGACGTTCATATTCCGACGCCACTGCGGAGTAGCCTCTTTCTCTTTTTCACACAGTAGAATATCTGCAATAGGACGATGTAGCCTGTTCGCTCGGCAAATTGTGACTGAAGTGAAATTGTGCCTTTAGGCCTTAGATTAAAACAAAAAGGGAAGATACGGCATGCTCCTACTTGTAGTCATTCAAAATATAGTCCTACTCAACTACTTAAGCAAACACTCACACACGCACACGCACACCTATAAAGTATAAATCATCGAGCGAGCGAGACAAAGCGGTAAGTTTCAACGTCAGCGCGAGGGAGTCAGCGAGTAGCGCGTTGACGTCACGGTCGCTTCGCAACAGACGAGTACGTACGACCGATTCCGACGCCACTGCGGAGTAGCATCTTTCTCTTTTTTACACAGTAGAATATCTGCAATAGGGTGATGTAGCCTGTTCGCTCGGCAAATTGTGACTGAAGTGAAATTGTGCCTTTAGGCCTAATTTTGGCGGCTCACTCACGAGACGCTAATGCCGTATCTTCCCTTTTTGTTTTAATCTAAGGTTTTATGTTTAATGTAGATTTTATGCTAATGCAATAACAGTATTACCTTTTGATCTATCTATATCAATCTATATTATATTTCTTTATTTCCAAATTACAATGTAAGTAAGATCTCTATTAGTGAGAAAGCGGTACAATTTTTATTATTAACCCTAAAAAGAGTCGTGTCGCGTAACGGCTTATTAAAAGAATACTACAGCCCCCTTTTTACCTTTGATGTCGTAAAAGGCGACTAACGGACTAAAGACTGCACTTACTTTCAACAGAGGACTGCTTTATCCGTCCTCATTACCTAGACTCTAACTAACCCTTCGGGGATAACAATCGTGATTATATGTATGTATGTAAAAAGTTGTCTAATTAGTAAAAAGTAGATGCCTGAAAAACTTTCCTAAGATGTGTGCAAAAATAATTTCGCATGCATCCAAATAATGAGCCACAAAACATTCAAATTATCTCACAACCTTGACACAACGCTATGTTTATACAAATTTTTAGCGCTCCGATACGAAATCTGCAAAACCTAGACTGTTCATAGGGGTCAAGTGGAAGATAACACTTATTTTTGGATAGCGTTACGTGACACAAAAAATGTTTGTAACAAATTATTTAGCATTTATTATTGAAATGTTTGCATTCACAATGCTATATAAATATAGGATAAAATGTTTACTAGAAAAAAATCAACCAGTCTCAGGAAGCTCGAATGGGATTCGAACCCACGACCTTGGATTGCCGGAGCAAGAGCAGTGGACCGGTGATTTTTTTCTAGTAAACATTTTATCCTAAATTATTTAGCAGTTATTATTTTCCTTGACGACCTCCTTGGTCGAGTGGTTTGTACACCGATTATCATGGTGTCGCCATCACTGAGATCCCGGGTTTGATCCCCAGTCGGGTCAATTTAGAAATTATTGTTTTCTTAAATTGTCTCGGGGTCTGGGTGTTTTCTATGTATAATAATAATGTATTTAAGTATTTTAAGTATGTTTATCCGTTGTCTAGTAACCATTTAACGAGTTTCATAATGAAGCTTCTCTTGGGCTAGATAATTGGTGTGAGTGTAGGAAAGTTTATTATTATTATTATTATCCTTATTATTCGATATTTGCACAATAAGGAATAGTGTTGCCTTTATCTTTCATAATGCTGATGATAATAAAAGATCAATTCTGCAGGAATCCTCAACCACCGGCTTTAATACTAGAAATTATAAATATTAGAAATATTAGAAATTAACAATTGCTGTGTATATCTGTAATCGGCGAACATATTTGTACCTAAACCCTAGAGACTTATTTTGCGATTGTTTAATATGTATTGCTGTTGGTCAATAAAATCAATAAAATAAAAATAAAATAATATTTTTTTTATACCACGAAGATGGCAATCAGCCTACGATAACATAGCCAAGATCAACTTGATGATCAACGCCTCGGTGGCAGAGTGACAAAGCGCGCTCAGCCATAGGTCCTGGGTTCAAATCCCAAATCCGACAAACTGTGTTAGAAATTTGGATGCATAGCCCGAGTTTGTGATCACCAAGCCGCATCTGGAAAGCATGGTGATAAACCAAAACCCATTAATTGTCGCGATTAATTGATTTCAGTGATGTATGCCTTTCCCTACAATCAGGAAAACCTATGCTTTTTCATACTAACTTGATATACAGTAGCAAGTCCCATACTCCGACTGTGTTAAAATTGTTGCTATTGAAGCTTGCTCCTGTTCCGACTTCATTTTGGCGAAGGTTCATTTATAATAGGTCATTGTTCAATGGAATCTTGAAGAATCTTCTTCTAGATCATATCATACTTTGAATTAACTTTTCGGACGTAAATCTACGATACTTTGTCGCCCCCGACAGCCGTCGTCTAGAATAACATTTGCTTTCCATTTTGTATGTTAAGCAAGAGGTTTAGATGCGTAATTATGCAAAAGATAAATGCTTTTAACTAAATAGCAATTTATAAATTATGCGTACTATTCGTGTTAGTGTTCGAGTCCACCATCCAGCGGCTAGTCCAGGCTCAGTTGCGCGCGCAGCTGTTGGACGCGCAGCAAAGGTTATTAATCTTTTAAACTTTATGGGGCTGGTAGTACCCGCAGTGGATGCTGGACTGCAGGTGGACACGGTGTACTTTGATTTTAGAAAAGCCTTTGACACCGTAGATAATGATGTCATGTTGGCTAAATTCAGTTTTTCGTCAGGTACATGAAAGACCGACGACAGTATGTGGAGTATAATTGTGTACGGATTGGATCCGTACTACACTAGATCTGGTGTGAGCCAGGGCAGTAATTTGGGGCCTCTCAAATTTATCATGATGATAAATGACTTACCGGAAGTCGTCAAGCATAGTACGTGTTTATTGTTTGCCGATGATCTCAAGTTGCTGCTCCAGGTTGAGGACATACATATCTGATTGTAAGCGCCTCCAGGATGACATTAATGTCGGGTCTGATACTCTAGTTCGAATGACGTTACCTCGATGGTCATTACCTCGATGCCTCTACCCCACCTACAAGGTGCATGGCAACTACAAGGTGGAGACGACGCCGTTGAAGCGAGTGTCTCAGGTGCGGGAAGTTGGAGTGCATTTAACTCCCAATTTAATTTTTTGCGAACACATTAGGTAGCAACCGGCTGCGTGACAGACTAGACCTCAATATATACTCCCCAAGGTTGCGTATAATGGAGTGAATATTGCATTTTCTGATAAAACTTAAAATCTAGGCCTCATTATTGACCAAAGTTTGTCTTGGAGGTCACAGGTGAATGAGGTGAGTCGACGCATGCACTACTCTTATCATTCTCTCAATCGACTGCAGTTTTTCTTACCGTACAATACCAAAATTATGCTTGCTCAGTCGCTTCTGCTCCCTCTTCTCGACTACGCTGATGTTTGTTATTTGGATGCAACTGAGGAGCTGCTAAAAAAACTGGAGCGCCTACTAAACCTGGCCATCCGTTTTATTTTCGGCTTACGAAAATATGACCATATTTCGGAGTTCCGGTTGAGGTTAAAGTGGCTCCCAATCCGTCAACGCCGTGATATGCACATACTTTGCCTCCTTTACAAAATACTACACTACCCCCAACTCCCCCTTTATTTCCGATCCCGTTTTACGCACTTACCTGTCTCTTCCCGCCCAAAACGTTCCTGTGATACCAGGATCCTTTCCTATCCACAAGCCAACTTCAAGTTTTTCCACAATTCCTTTACTGTTTATGCAGCTAGACTGTAGAACAAACTACCGGCCAGCATCCGTGAGAGGTCATCGGTAGAATCATTCAAAGAGCACTACCTGTCTAACATTATCGATAATCAGTAACTTAGTATACCTATATATAAGTAATTTGATATATATATATATATATATATTTTGTGTATGTTTATTTATTTATATAATTATGTTTAGTTAATGTATGTTTTGTATAGCGCAATTAGTCCCGCAGATTTAATTTTATCACCACAGCTAGGGGTGGCTGGAAAAGATCTCTTCTAGAGATAAGCTCACCTTTGTATATGTCCTGTGTAACTTGTGTATTAATGTAATTTCTTTGTGCAATAAAGTATTAATATTATAAAAGTATGCAATAAGGCGTATAGAAATCCCGGGATCACAAATATAACAACATTAAAGGTGTTGTATGACGCTCTGGTCAGGAGTCATATGGAGTATGGGCAGTCTTAAGGGCTCCACACGATCAGATGTACTTACAGTGTAATGTTGGAACGCGTCGAAAACAAATTTGCGCGGCACTTGTACTTCAAGCTATATGGCGTGTATCCGTTGTGCCCGCTAATGTACTCCACACTGTTCGTACTCGGTATGATCGGATACAACGTGCTGCGAGTTCGAAGGGAGTTTGCGCTCGCCGCCTATTTGTGTTGATGCTGCTGCGATTCTCTAAGCGATATATAGACGCTGCGCGCATGGCTGTGATCTGCTGTCTCTTTCCAATTATATGAATATGAAAGAGACAGAGTCATTTCTCAGCGCTGCGGCAGCCGCAGCTATCAAGGCTTTAGCTTAGAGCATCGCACTTCTGGGCGTGCTGCGGCTGAGCGCGCTAGACCGTACGTGTGGAGACGACGCCGCCCGCCAGTGTTGGCCGTGCCGTTGGCCAGAACCAATCTCCTGGCGAAAACGCCCTTTGTCCGATCGATCCTCACACTGAACAAAGTTCATGAGAGGATTTTGATATATTTTTTGGTAATTTGACTGAACTCGCAAAGTTACTTTTATACGTAGTTCTTATAGAGATTGGTAATTATTATTGTAATGTAGTACTTGTGTAAATATGAATAGTTGATAAGTAAATTGTTTAATATTAGTGGTAAGGTTACATGTAAGCTACTATCCTATTTGAGTAGTCTGTAAGGATAGTTGTGTTTAAGAGTAAATAAATAAATAATTGAATAATTACTTAAAAAGATCATGTATCTGTTACGTTATTATTTATTCTGTGCTGTTACTAAGAACAATAAAACGTGAATCGATTTGTCCGTTGAACCGTGCAACTAGGGTTACCACCTAAATAAAATGTAAAAAAAATACATGTTCCTAGCTACTTAAGATGTGTGTGTGTGGTGGCGTTTTTCGGCTTAAAGAAATACAAACCCATCACCTCTATTGGGTTTCGTAAAAGGCGACTAACGGACTGAAGACTGCACAACCATCAAATATCATAAAACGGCGATGGGCCTAATCTATACAACCTTAATTTTTCTTTATACAAAAACAATTAAGGGTGAGTCCACCCATGAAACAGAACAACTTTCTCCAAGAAACGTATGTGTAAAAATGACAAAAATATTTCGATCTCCCACACTATTGTCGTCAGTCAGCTGATCGGACAGTTTTGTATGGGAGGTCGACATTTTTTTGTCATTTTTGCACATAGGTTTCTTGGGGAAAGTTGTTCAGCTTCATGGGTGGAACTCACCCTTAATTGTTTTTGTATAAAGAAAAAATAAGGTTGTATATACACCTATCATGCCGAGCACTGTGTAAGTAGTTGTAATTTGGTGAAGTATGGAGTGTGTCAGTGCACTGCTTTTGCGGTATCATTGTCTGGTCTCTGACGTAACCCTTTAGGGGCAATAGTCGTTTGTGTATGTATGTAACTAGCTCTTACCCGCGGCTTCGCTCGCGCATGTTTACTTTAGAACTTCTTTAACCTTTCTTTATAGGTACCTACTTTATTAAAAATCTCTACATAGTCGGGCGAGCCGCTTTAGTATTGTACAAAAAATAATAATTAGATATTCAGAATATTTCTCTATATAAGTACTATATTTTTTGTCATTTTAAAAGAAGGTGCCGGTATTACCAGGCTACTGGGTGAGCTAACACGTGAGCATGCCATGTAACGTTGGCCATGATAGAAACAGTCCTGCCTTAAATTTACACCGGCGTATTTAAGGGTTTGACCCGCCTGTTACTTGTTTATAGTGATGGCAAAAGACATTTTCAGGGGAAATTGCAATATTTTGAATTCAAAGAGAAGGTCATTTGGAATCAATGGGATACGTGGAATAAACACTGTTTCTCCTTGAGCACTTGAGCAGGTCCAGTTAATATACAGTGCGTCCCACGGACATGCCACATGGAGGGAAAGTACCTTGAATATTGTAGATGGAACATTTTACTGAAAGAAGACATTATCTTGATTTAAAAAAACAATTTAAACTGCATTCATAGATATTTAAATAATTACATGGTTGAACCGGGAATCCAACCCGTTACATGAAAAAAATAATCACCTTGTAGCTTTATCATACCGATCAAAAGACCATGCATTTTAACATTTGATGTGAAATTTTGTTCAGAAAAATGAAAAGCTGACATTGCCGTAAGGACATACAACTGACATTGAAATAAATACATACATAAATTGATTAATTTTGGATTAAAAATGTTAAAATTCATGGTCTTCCTTTTATTTGTGACACTATCTTATTTAGCAAAAAATAATCCTTATGATGAAGCCTTTCGATCGGTATGATAAAGCTACAGGTGATTATTTTTATCATGTAAAGGGTTCGATTCCCGGTTCAACCATGTAATTATTTAAATATCTATGAATGCGGTTTAAATTGTTTTTTAAATTAAGATAATGTCTTCTTTCAGTAAAATGTTCCATCTACAATATTCTAGGTACTTTCCCTCCTTGTGGCATGTCCGTCGGACGCCCTGTAGAGGCCTCTACCGTAGTACTATTATTTATTCTGTGCCTCTACTTTAAATAACGATGCAATGCTTTGACTTGCAGTCTAGTACCATTACAAAGTTTTGGCAATTTTAAATTTCTAAGTAGCATCACGGCTGTATTAATATGCAAAAGGATTTTATGGTATGGAAGACCCGCCGGGTTTAGAATTCAAACAATTCGACAGGATAATGAAAGGCATCATCTTTATGAATCACTGTATCTATTGAGCTGTAGACTATTTAATCCCTTTCAAAAGAGATTGCTAATTTTTTGGCGTTATAATAGCTCTTTCGCATGATAACATCGGGATACATTTTTTTCTATTAATTGTTCTACGGTAGTCACGACAGTGCACAGGTCATCTGGTAAAAGTATCTTACCGTCATTTTCTGCATTTCTGCATTTGTTTCCGAGTTTTAATAAAAGATCAGAAAATTTACCAGAACAAACGTCACCTCCCAGGTATACTCTCATATTTTTCGTAAGCCGTAACACTTTGACTGAAGGCCATAAAAAGTTTTTTTTAGACATGCATTAATTTATTGCACGTGTTCCCTTGGGTATAACGGGCAAAGTTTGCCGAAAATCTCCTGCTAGTAATAGTGTTATACCACCCATCATTTTTTTATTATTTCTTACGTCTCGCAAGGTTCTGTTTAAAGCTCCAATACATCCTCTTGTGTGCCATGGTACTTTGTCCCAGATTATAATTTGTGTTTGTTTTAATATTTCCACGAGGTAACTTTGTTTTAGGATGTTGCACATTGGTTTTTCAACGCTAGAAAGGTTTAGCTGTAATTTTAATGTGGAGTGATTGCGTTGCAGCAATTCCAGAAGATACGACAGTCAAAGCAATGTAGCGGTTACTTTACTTTTTATCGTTGATTGGTACAGCATACTGCCTAACCTAACCTAACCTAACCCGTCATACTGGACGCGGTTTAAACGCGGACCAGCTTTGCAACTGCTTTGAAACTGCCGCTGCGCTCAGTGTGCCGATTCCCGCGCTGCTATTGCCTGGAAGAAATTGCTTTTTAGCCATAAGGCCGCCAATTGTATGTTACTTTGTGTTTGTCCTTTTGTTGTTAATTTGGTGTACAATAAAGAATATTTTATATTATCTTATCTTATCTATTGACCTGCGGCGGGTCTATCGGTTAAAAAATATGGATATGGACATGGGTTTCATTTGACATGTGAAGCCCATATTTTGTCCTTATATGGGCATATTATGGGCTTCAAATGTCAAATGAAGCCCTTGTCCATATTCATATTTTTTAGCCGATAGGGTAGCTGCTCTGCCTCTGACCCCGCGTTTGGTATGCCGAAGCCTTAAATGTTCTTATAAGAACAGGTTTTGGTAAGAACTACCAGGTGGTTATCAATTTTAACTCCATTTATGTCAACTGTGAAGCCACCTTCGTTTGGAGCACGTCTTCAATATTTTGGGTAGCCGTCATCACCGGTCAGTGTTTCATTGTGTTGAGGTCTCGGATACCTTTTGCTGCAAGCGTTATCTTTCATGCACTGTGATCTCAAATGAACGGTTCCACAAGGCCCATGTATCATATTAGATTTGATGATATCAAAAAGCTTGGGATCTTTTTTGGATCGGGTATTTCGGCACAAATAACTTTGTCCATTAAATCCGGAGTAATATGGTTAATAAGCCAAAGCAGAATATGCACACGTAAGAAGATCACGTTTTTGCCACTTGACGGAATAAATGTAACATCTCACTTCACCGAATAGTTTCCCTTTTATTAGTAGACTCATCATTTTTTTTTACTTTAAGATAAAAAAATCTAGCTATCAAATCACGGCGATCTTGTGATTTCTGAACAGGAAACAATGTTTGTGTTATATCTTCCCACCACGGATTACACGTGAATGTTATAAAAAGATCGGTCGCCCATAGTTACGAAGACAAGTCATATAGCATCTTGGGTTCGCTCATGAATAATACGTGGTCCACCAGTGAATGATGATAACAGTATTACTATTTGACTTAATTGATCGGCATCGGTATCTTGTCTGCAAACGGCATCTTTAAAAGTTTCATACAACAGTAACTGATATCCCCTATTTCACCCCCTAGGGGGTATAATTTTGAAAAATCCTTCTTTAGTGGATGCCTACGTCATATGAGGAATACGTGTGCAAAAATTCAATTTTCTAGCCTTAATGGTTTAGCCTGTGCGTTTATTTAAAACATTCATCCCCTATTTTACCCCCTTAGGGGTTGAATTTTAGAAAACGCTGAAATACGTAACTCTTTATTTTTGCGGTACCTTTTTTTTTTTTTTTTTTTTTTTTTTTTTTTTTTTTCCCCCGGTGTAATCCCTGCTTATGGATTCCAGCCTCCAGAAGGGAGACTGGAGATGTGGGACTCTCCCGTCCCCCTTTCCACGACGTAATCGCCGGGCGAGAGGGAGGGGCCTACCCACTAATCACCGGGGGTCCAAACTCCGAGAGCGTAAGGCTTGAAGTGGCGGCCACGGGACCTAATCCACTTGGGCAATGACCACGCGGAGCCACCCCGTCGCCGTGTGCTAACCTATAACCGCCGCCTGAGGCAGCTGTTACGCGCCAGCACACGGCGACTACGCGCGCGAAAGGCACAACACAAAACCCCCATAGAGAAGGGGGACGAACACAAGACCGGCCAGCATGCTCGGTTGCCCGGGCATGCTGACCAGACACACGCGCCTACGTTTCCGCGGGCGTGCACTGCAGACACACCCCCCATCAGACCTACCGGGCACCTGGGGTGGTATAATAAAATACCCATACCGGTGCCCAGCAGTCAGACACACAACAACACACACGCAGAAGACAAAACAAGAAATCGCCCCTACTCGGCGCTGGCGCCCGGATCCGGAGGATCGTCCGCCACCTCCATGGGCCCGCTTGACCCTTCCTCTCTTGGAGGGGGGGGGGGGGCTTACTCCACGGGTTCACCTTAGACCTGGTGATGGGGGGCCTGCAGGTCCTTCCCCCCAGCTGATGTTCGCTGGGGAGGCCTGCCTCCCTGCACACTGCGCAACTTGGCCTCTCTGCCACACATTCCGCAGCCCGGTGCCCTGGTGCACTGCACCTATAGCACAGGGCGCTGCGGTCCACCTTCGACTCGCAGGTGTAGGACGTATGGCCTGCACCATAACACCTGTAACAGCGTACGGGGAGCCTGTCTAGCGCTACCACCCGTACCTGTATCCACCCGATCGTTAGGTGCCCCGCCTCCGCCAGCACCTTGGCCTGCCCCACCGGTAGCCCGATCACCACGGAGTTCGTCCCCCAGGGGCCGGACCGAACCGCTCCTACGGAGACCTCCTCCTTCCTACCACCCGTTCTGGCGACAATCGCCTCCATCACCCCTTCTGGGCTCATCCCCTTGCTGAGTCCGACTAACCGGAGCTCGGCCTTGCGGACAGGCCTACGTATCTCCGCCTCCTCCACCAGCACCTCTCGGAGCTTGTTAGCTAGCGCATCGGCTTTAGACGCGCTAGTCACTCCCGGCACTTCCAATTTCCGGCCCCCCGCCGCCGTATTTCTCATACGGACGGCCTCTATGCCCAACTCGCTCAGGTCTATCGCGCCGATGGCCTTCTCCAGTACCCCCGCATAGGTCACACCCTTGGCCGCGGCTTCCGGCTTTAGGGTGATCGTGACTACTGACGAGCGCGGCGGCACGAGCCTCGCCGCGGCAGACACCCTCCCGGCCGCCCTCCTGCTTGGCGCCTCCGTACCCGTAGCGGTAGCCCGGGCAGCCGCAGTCGCGGCCTTCCTCGCCTTTCTCCTCGCGGAGTTTGAGAGGCTAGTCTGCCATGTGCCAGCAGCCGCCGCCATGGAGGGGGGGGTCGCCCGCACCCGCGATGTTTGCCTACCCAGTGCTCCCTGGGGCAGCATCTGGTATTCCTCTCCCAGGATGGTCCCTTGGGCCCCTTCTACCGGGCGGACATGGGGGGCGTTGGAGGGTCCAGCGGCCGCCCCAGCGTAACTTGCCCCAACCCTGTCGTGCGCCAATGGCGGCCTCATTGGTGGCTCGCGTGGGAGGCGCCTCTCCAAGGCATCCAGTCTTCCCGCGAGCATGCTTCCGAGGGACTCGATGACGTCCCTCTTGAGACCCTCCATCATCTCCCCAATCGATGGGGCCGCCTCCTTGGCAACCGCCTTCGGGGCCTTCTTCCGGGGCTGTCGGGAATCGGGCTGCCTCTCGCTCAGCCGCCTGACCTCATCCTGTAGCTCTTTCACTTGAGCCTCCATCCTCATACAGTAGGCCAGAAGCTTCCTGTCTCCCATGTCCTCATCGATGACCATAAATTGTTCCAGGACGGCCGTCAATGAGCGCATCCCCTCATTTATGGCTCCGCGGCACGTCCCCTTTATGTTGGCGGATTTGTGCACCGCGGTCTCAATTTGGTCCACACTCTCCCAGGCGTACTCGAACAACTCCGGGGTGGACTTGTTCTCCACCAAGTGACGGAATGGGGCCATCCGCCTGTCCTTCATGTTCCCATACCGCTCCCGTTCTTTCTTCTCTACCAGCTGTTGGGCCGCCCTGGCTTTTCCCGGGAAAGGTCCCCCTTCCTTCTCCTGACCTCGAGGTCCCCCATCCTCTCCCCAGGGGGTAATTGAGTAGGTCTTGGGGACATCTAGCACCGGTCGGTATAACCCCTCGGTGTCGAACTCCTCCTCTTCCCCTTCACTCGTCGAGGTGTCAGGCTTCCTACCCTCGGCCTCGCTCTCCGACGACGAAGGGTCCCCCAGCATCCTCTTGGCCTCAGCCACGCCAATGAAGGTGCCCAGTTTCTCCACCCGTTGGGCATTTTCGCAGCCTTCGAGCGAGACCCTCTTGGTCTTATTTTCCGCTGCCTCCTTTCTCAGCTCGATCTTGTCGGAGTCACTCGAGTCAATTCGTGAATCGACCAGTGCATGCTTCCGAGTCCTCTCGACAAGATCAACAATCATTTTCTGCGGGTCACTCGCAGCTCGGACCCGCTCCCGCTCCACCTCGGCCGCCCAGTCGTAACGACTGTCGCCACTACCTCCGGGCACCGCCGGGTCCACGCCGCCCGAGCCATTAGCCCGAGCGGACGCTTTCCCGGACGCGTCCCCGGCATCTCCGCCCTTCCCGGGCCCACCACGAACTCCGCCCCCCTTGGGCAACCTCCCACCAGCACCAGTAGCAGCCGCCGCTGCAGGAGCCTGGTCACGCGCTCCTGCAGGGCCTTCGGTAACAAATTTCTCACGTGGAGGCCCGGGTACCTCCACGCGCCGGGCGCCAGCCGGATCACATGGCAGACTAACTTTCTTAGGCTTGCCTTTCATTATGTTTGGAAGTTTGAAAGGCTTGCCTACCCCTTGGTCGCTAATGGGTGGGCTGTTAGAGCCGCCCACCAACCCGTCCGAGGACGGGCGCCCGTCGCCGCGCCCCGCAACGACGGAACCTTTGCCCTAAGCGGCGCCCAGAAGGGGCGCCGAACTACCCCATCCCCCCCGTGTAACGACGCCCAGAAGGGGCGCCGTCAAAACTCCCCTCAAAGCCGCTCGAGAGTGAGCGGCGAGCGTGCGACCCAGAGTGGGCCGCACGTGGAGATCCCCCCCGCAGGTCAGAGTGACCCGCTGTGCGGTCCAGAAGGGACGCGCGTTGAAGGGGGTGCGATGCCCAGAAGGGGCACCACCTACTTTATTCGACGCCCAGAAGGGGCGCCAGGGATTTGCATAAAGCCCCTTGTCCCACGCTGAACGTGGGCCGAGAGGCCTTACCCCAGGGTGCACCACGAGGAGGTTCCCAAATTTGCACCCCATTTTTGCGGTACCTACCCAATTCATACGAAATTTCATGCAAATATGTCCAAGGAATAAGTTTCATACAAACTTTTATCCCCTATTTCACCCCTTTCGGGGTTGAATTTTGAAAAATCCTTCCTTAGTGGATGCCTACGTCATATGAGGAATACGTGTGCGAAATTTCACTTTTCTAAGGGTTTAGTCTGTGCTTAAATACATCAATCAATCACTTGTGCATTTTATTTATATAGATAGATAATACGTAAAATCGCGCTGACTATCCGCAGATTAGTCAAAAAGTGTCTTTTTATTATTAGTTACTATCATAGAATGTCAGTTTCCGTATTTAAATCATAATCTCTGAATTCCCTCTTTTGAGTCTGAATAATATATTTTTTTCTTTTTATTTATTGGTTTGTTTATTACAGCTGTTTTAATGACGATCAACATAAAGACTTCCATAAATTATATTTTCACGACTTGGTTCAACTGACATATTTTGTTATTTTATAGTACTTACGGGGGACAACCCTACATGCAACCGGCATTTTATCCGCGATTTCATGTTAGATCAGTGGAAGCATAAAATCACACACAGCATAACCAGTAGTCAACAATCAGCTACATTGCATGTCATATCTATCATTTGAATCAAGTCATCGCTACAATTGATAGGTATTAGCTTAATCACCATTGCCAGGATGCTGATGTATGCTAAAATTTAATGATGCATAATTTGATAGTCTTATCCCGATCTACAGATTTAAAATTACAGGACGTTAAAGTCATTCGCGTCCGCAGGTCTACCCTAGAAACCCTACACGTGAGCCATGGGTGGTGCTCAATAAATAAGTGACAATGGTAAAGTCACGCTGTGTTCCAGACTTTGGCCGGCTCGCCCGCTCTAACACCACCCTCTTACGGGAATTCACGGGTTATCGGTGTAAGACAATGGCATTATCAAATGACATTAACCGTGTCGCGGAGCGGTGAAAGAATACTACCACCCCCTCTTTACCCTTGGGTGTTGTAAAAGGCGACTAACGGGCTAAAGACTGCATATACATCCAACAGCACCTGTTACGCTGAGCACATGTGCAGTCGCTATTTGGTGAAAAGTGGACAATGGCAGAGGACTGCTTTTGCTGTCCTCATTGCCTAGTCTCTGACTAACCCTTCGGGGATAATCTGATGATGGAGCTGGAAGGTGGTCCTAGGAACTCAGTAAAGAAACGACGGAACCCCATCGAGGTTCGGCTCGTTTGATTCGTCTTGACGATTACTTTGGTGCTAGATGGTAACCAGGGTCTGATGATGGAGCTGGAAGATGACCATGGGAACATCGAGTATGAACTCGTTTGTTTCGTCTTAAAGAGTACTTTGCTGCTAGATGGTAACCAGGGTCTTATAATGGAGCTGGAAGGTGGCCATTGGAACTTAGTAATTAAGCGACACAACCGCGTCGAGTTTTATTCGTCTTAATGGGTGGACCGTTTTTGATGGGTGGAGATTGGTGGTGGTTTGGTAGACGTGAATAAATTTTGTATATAATTTCTTAAATATTTGTATTCATTCAGTGAGATGAACAGATGAAAAACGTGTCCGGGATAACTAAAACGAAAAAAATAAATAAAGTAAGAAACCTTTTTAAAAAACAAACTTTTATTTAAATGCGCTAAAAAGAAAAAAAATAATTTTTAAACTTGTACTATCAACTTATAACGCCATTACACAATTTATATAAGTAATATAAAATGTTGTCGCGAGATTTACTATATACTTACTATACATATATGTGTAAATAACAAGTAAATTAAATAACTTGATATGATTGATTTAAACTATTAAAATTGTCAATCTAAGAAAATACGAGTACTTGCGACAACCTTTTTTAACTTAAGAATTGTGTACTTAAGTATTTTTCTTTAATTTTTTAATTTTATGATAGTAATGCTTCACTGCATAGGCATATGGAAGACCAGCGTTGCGGTGTCATTTTGACACCACAGCATATGCTGAGTACATTCATTTTCAGTACTACAACATTAATTCTGTTTAATTTAATTGTACAAATTGTAATGCTCTGTGTTGTACTAAATAAATTGTTTTTATCTTTATCTTTAGTTTATTTTTTTATTTTTTAGCGCATTTAAATAAAAGCTTGATTTTTATAAAAAAGTTTTATTATAACATTTTTGTGCCTAAGCGTATTTTGCATGTTAGCTAGATGAATGTTTTAGTTAGAGAACGGCTGCATCTTTTTGCTAATTATTTTTCTGAATGGCTGCACGTGAACTTTATGTAACGTGTCACACGTGTAATTTCGCGTAGTCTTGTGTAATTTCGCGTATGAGAATTTGCGTCAATTCGCGTATGCCATTTCGCGTAATCGTTCCCGTGTGCCATTTCGCGTATGAGAGTTTGTGTCAATTTTCGTACGTCGTTTTGCGTAGACACGATGTGTCATTGTGCGTTTGGCTACTTAAATGTGTCCCGAAATAGCGAATCATTATAGGACATTTTATTGAATGACGTATAATACCACATTAAACAACGTTTGTGTGGTTAATGACATCTTAGCACTTAAAAGCTAACAGTATTGTCAAACAGTTATAGTTTGCTATTGACATACTTTCAACATTTTTGATTTGGTCTCTTCGATCGTTCTTTTAAGTAAGAAGTTTGGTCTCAAATAGATTAGGTTTTACTCGTAAGCTCAACTAGAACTGACTCACTATATAATAATATGACTTACACGCATACATACATATAATCGCGACTATTATCCCCGGAAGGGTTAGTCAGAGACTAGGCAATGAGGACAGCAAAAGCAGTCCTCTACCATAGTCCACTTTTCACCAAATAGCGACTGCACATGTGCTCAGCGTGACAGGTTGGTGAGCCCATCGCCGCTCTTAAGCTGATGAATGTATGTGCAGTCTTTAGTCCATTAGTCGCCTTTTACAACACCCAATGAAAGAGTGCAGTGACACGGCTCTGCCGTCGTGCTATCATGAAAGTGCGCGTGTGTGTGTGATTATCTACGAGTGTAGGCACTCACTCGTACTGGTAAAACCAAGCTTTGCTTAGCTAACGGAGTAAGACCCATGCTAAGTTGGTCACCTGGGGGCTTACTCTTGAACGCAAAACTCAATCTTAATACAATTCCAATGCGATTTATATGTATCGATATTGGGATAAGTAAAGATAATTCCGGAACGCCATCCCGATAATAATTTGTTCATTCAATTTCCACGCAATTTCCAATGTGGCGCTATCGTCGCTTACAAAAGTGCCATTTGACATTTTTTAGATTTGTGATTGGATATTGATTAATGCAATTGTGTTTCAAGAGTAAGCTTACTGAACGCGATGGATTGATTCGCAAAGCCTTAGGCTCGGACTACATGCATCCGGAATCACACGGACCCGAAAAAACACGGCCCCGGATTCATTCCGTAGCTCAAACAAATATATGAATTTTTACTGCATCGACTACATGTGATCAGGGGCCTTCCGATCCCGATTTTCACCCGGAAGCAACCGAAACATGCTCCGGACGTCTCCGAGTAGCCGGTCCGTTATTTTTCGGCACGGGGGGCGGGGCCTATCAATATCGTATGAAGTTGTATGGAGCTGACCACACGAGAACTCGAGAAACGTCCGTTCCGGTCCGGTCCGGAGGAATCACGCGCCAGTCGATGACAGACGCTCAAAGCGGTCGGTCGCGTCGCGTGCGCAAGCAAAACTGCAAAATAGTAGTTGATTCCGAGCGTCTCATTAAGGTGATAGTAGTAGTAGCACAGAATAAATAATAGTACCCTACTACTAGTACACTACTACTACTAGTAGTAGTAGTGTTCGTAGAATTTATCAGAAAAGAACCTTATTTTTGTATAAGACTTGTAGAATTCATATTCCGTTATGCGGTCTATGTGAAAAGGATTAACCCAATATCTTTTCACTTTCTTCTGTTTCCTATTACATTTCGACTGCGATTTTTGCGTAAAATGGCCAATTTTGGCGTTGCCGATCTCGGAATCCAAAATACATTAACAATTTTGACTTATTGAATAATGTAGAATAGCTTTTGGAATAATGCGTAGCGGCCTCGCTTTTTGTAAATTTTGCTTAACGTATACTGCCCGGAGGTGCTTCTATATTTGCAACTTTAAAAATGGATCTTATCCATCCAGACAACATAGTCCTGGTGGCAGTCTTAACTATTCCTGTTACTGAAATAAACAGTTGATCTATGTTTACTTCTGATCTTCTCCTTTGAGAAGCCTGTATTAATAATTGTATATGACGCACCGGACAAATACTAGGGTCCGGGTGACTTAACATAAATGCCAACCAGACTGTTGGTTGTAGCTGAGTCTGTTTTAGACCCATGTTCCGGCCATAATATTATTTCCTTATCTTTTTGTAATAATTTGTCCTTTTAAATTACAATGTTTACTAGAAAAAAACACACGCACACACACTTCACAGTGACGTAATACCGCTGGCTTGCAGCACTACTAGAAAAAATCATAAAATTTAACCGCCTGTGTGGTCTAGTGGCTAAGCTACCTGTTTCAGACCTAGAGGTCCCGGGTTCGATTCCCAGCGGGGGGTACATCTTTGTGTGCTCGGTTTGGTTGGTGGTAGGGCTGTTAAGTCCGCCTGGCTAGCTACCACCATCTTATCTAAGTCTGTCGCCATAACAACGATGTTTATAGCATTGTTGTGTTTCGGCAGTTTGAGATAAGATAGCCAGTTCCTCAGTGAGGATTCCGTATGCATGTAGTCCGAGCCTTAGGGGATCAAACAATAATTACGCACCGCACAACAGTTATAAAGACACACTTATTTCCAGCTCTCGCTAATAATAAGCACTGATGCGTCTATCAGTCTGTCTGTAGCTATCGCCTTGTGTGGTGTGTCATTTTAGATCATAAGCTTTAGTATTTAAAAGTATGCGAAAAGTTTTAAAAGTTTTTTTTTCAAATATCAAATGTTAATGTGATTTGTTTATGAATGACGTTCGTAAGTTGATAGCGATCATACAAGCAAATCAAAATACTTTTTTTATTTAAAGAAATTTTAAAAACTCAATCAAGTTTGTAAAGTTTAGTGATTCTAAACCTTTACGTAAACATCTAATCGTTAATCAGTAGTTAACAGGAAATTCCAACAATTACCTATCGTGGATTATAACAAAAGGCGGGAAAACCAACAACTAAATAGAAAGGCTAAAAATAAAATTTTAAATACTGTTTCGAACTAATTTCTTTGCATCCGTACGTGTGATGTGACTGTATCCTCATTACTGTGTCAACATATTTTCAACGGTTGTGTTGTGTTTTTGTGTAAAAGTAATCATGAAGAACTTGACTTTGTTAGTGCTTAGTTTTATGTTAACACTTAACACTGGATGCTGTAATTATGTAAGTAACTCATTCATTTAAATACATAATAAAAGTAATCGTGTCGCATAGCGGTGAAAGAATACTACCACTCTCTCACCTCTTCCCTTGGATGTCTTAAAGGCGACTAACGGACTAAAGACTGCACATACTTCTAACGGCATAGAGCGGCGATGGGTTCACCACCTGTCACGATTCACACATGTGCAGTCTCTATTTGTTGAAAAGTGGACTATGGCAGAGGACTGCTTTTGGTGTCCTCATTGCCTGGTCTCTGACTAACCCTTCGGGGATACTAAACGTGATGAAATGTATGTTTGTACATAATGAATTTGGCTTGATATTATGGGCATAGAGATGTATTGGCGTCTCATTATTCAAAGAATACTACCAAATCGTTAACCGTGTCGGGTAGCGGTGAAAGAATACTACCACCCTCTCTTCCTTTGGGTGTCGTACAAAGCGACTAACAGACTCTTTAGTCTGTACATGTATACAACCAACAGCTTAGTGCGGCGATGGGCTCACCACCTGTCATGCTGAGCACATGTGCAGTCGCTATATGGTGAAAAGTGGACTATGGTAGAGCACTGCTTTTACGGTCTTTGCCTATAGTCTCTGACTAACGCTATGTGGTCGAAATTTTTTTGTCATTTTTGCACATAGGTTTCTAGGGGAAAGTTGTTCAGTTTCATGAGTGGAACTCACCCTTAATTTCATTAAAACGAGTAAAACTATTATGAATGGTACGTATTTTTTTTTTATTTTTATTAGAATTAAATTTGTTACGCTCACACATTGTTCTGTGCTCACACCAATTAGGTGGGTATCTAACCCAAGAGAAGTATTCTTTTAAAAAAAAATATATGGTAAGATAACGGATAAGTATACATAAACATAGAAAAACACCCAGACCCCAAATCAATTTAGAAAAGCAGTTTTTCTCTAAATTGATCGTACCGGGAATTGAAACCGGGACCTCAGAGATGGCGCGACGCCAGACCCGGCGTGCTATTCACTCGACCAAGGAGGTCATCATTTGTCATTTGTCTTGGCTATTTCATCTCCCTTGCAAGAGACGATAAGACCCAAAACGCAAAGTAGAGGCCGCGAGACCCGTCCCCTTATATTGAATCCCCAGGGCTAGGTAGCTGGAAAACAGGAAGGTTGTTTTTTCGACACTGTATAATCAACCACACATCATCCGTCACAAATCCTAATCCAAACTAATATTATAAATGAGAAAGTGAGTTCAGGGTCCTGGAAAAGGCTAAAGTCTCCTTTTTTACATACATACTTAGAATCATGACTATTAACTCCGCAGGATTAGACAGAGACAAGCCAATGAGGACAGCTAAAAGCAGTCCTCTACCATAGACAACTTTTCACCAAATAGCGACTGCACATGTGCTCAGCGTGACAGGTGGTGAGCCCGTCGCCGTTATCATCTTTTTGTTACAAGAAAAAGTAATGGGAACGAATCCCCAGACCAAAGCTATTATAATCCTTCCTACCATAATATTATAAACGCGAAGTTTGTAAGTATGGATAGATGTTTGTTACTCTTTCACGTAAAAACTACTAAATGGATTTGGATGAAATTCGGCATACAGATAGTTTATAACCTGGATTAACATAGGATATTTTTAACCCGATATTTTCACGGGAACGGGAATCACTCGGGTGAAACCGCGAGCGGCCGGTAGTTATTAAATATTTGAGCTCTGCGAATTAAGTGACGTAGCGACATACCTTCATTGTAGAGCATGTAAAGCCCAAGTTATAAAGTTTTGTGTCTATCTGCTTTTCAAATATTTAAAATAGAGACTTCAAATGTGTCACTTTTCCAATCATATAATAGTACGAGCTTCTTATCTTATCTTATCTTAGTGGGGCCTGCAGAGGTCTCCCTCTCG
Source organism: Scoparia ambigualis (assembly GCA_963921215.1). Classification (NCBI taxonomy): domain Eukaryota; kingdom Metazoa; phylum Arthropoda; class Insecta; order Lepidoptera; family Crambidae; genus Scoparia; species Scoparia ambigualis. The sequence goes on along the minus strand of OY992512.1, from coordinate 29,476,089 downwards.
CAGCAGCACGTCACCCCTTTGGGATATTTTGTGCTTAAAGTACGAGCTTAAACCATCTAATATCTCCATTAGTACGGGGACCGCAGAAGCAATCCACTGCTTAATCCACGTTTCACTAATTCACAACTGCACATGTGTTTAGCGTGATAGGTGGAGAAACCATCGCAGTGACGAACTCCGTGGTCGAGTGGTTAGCACGACGGGTCTGGCGTCGCGCCATCTCTGAGGTCCCGGGTTCAATTCCCGGTACGGCCAATTTGGAGAGAAAATTGTTTTTCTCTATTGATTTCGGGTCTGGGTGTTTTTTCTATGTTTATGTATATTTTTATTATTGTATATTTATCCGTTATCTCACCATATTAACGAGTTTCAAAAGAATACTCATCTTGGTCTAAATAATTGGTGTGAGCGTAAACAAATTTAATTCAATAATTTATTTTGCAGTCTTTAGTATGTTAGTCGCCTTTTTACGACACCCAAGAGAAGAGGATACTAGCAACCCCCCCTGGGGCCCAAGTCTGCTAATTTACGAATGGCATAATTGAATCGCAATTGGATCGCATTGTAATTGTTTGACACATTTGGTATTCTTAAATGAGTAAGAGAATACCAAATGTGTCAAACAATTACAATGCGATCCAATTGCGATTCAATTATGCCATTCGTAAATTAGCAGACTTGGGCCCCTGGTTGCTAGTATTTAAGTGATCCGCGACACACACAGCTCGTCTGTTCCGAAATGTGAATATTATAACTCCAAGGCTAATATTTAATGTAAATAAAATTCTTTTCATATATATATGTATACACATGTGCACATGTGCTCAGCGTGACAGATGGTGAGCCCATCGCCGCTCTATGCTGTTGGAAGGGAAGAGAGGGAGTGGTAGTATTCTATCACCGCTAAACCTTTGGAGAAAATAGAAAAGTATAACTTAAAAGTTAAAAAAATATACCACATCAGATTTCAACCAGATGAAATGACCCGTTTCCACAAACAAGTGTACCGAGTACAGAGGCGTCTGTGTAAAATGCGTTTTTATCTAACTTTGCATTCGTCGAAATACAATTTTGTAATAACAACTGTGTAAGTATAGTATTATCAATCAGCCTTAGGTCCAGTTAATATTTTTTATCACTGACATTTTTAGCACATTTTTAGCTTCCTACCTAATTTTAGATAACTTAATACTGCAAATATCATAATATTCAAGTGAATATACATACATAATACATAAGTATGTACCTACAGAGTGTTTAGTTAGGTAATAGGTAAATAAAACCGTAAATCAACACAAAACAACAATTACCACCTAAAGGTACGATGACACAATGTTTCTTTTTTTCCAATTTCAGGGTAACTAAAGACTGCACTGCACATACATTCAACAGCATTACAGCATAGAGCGGCGATGGGCTCACCGCCTGTCACGCTGAGCACATGTGCAGTCGCTATTTGGTGAAAATGGACTATAGTAGGGGACTGCTTTTGCTGTCTTAATTGCTTAAGGCTCATCCGTCGTAAAATACCGCGAAACTAAGTAGCTTTGTAACCATTTTCTTCCTAATATATGGTACTTTCGGAAACAAAAAAAATACACAGTAATTACCAAGATATGATTAGTAATTTGGTTTTTCTCTTTTTCAATTTTAACCAGAAAAAATAAATAAAAAAAATATCTGAATACTGCTTCAATTTCAATCACAAACGTATGAAAATTTATATTCTAATTTATAAACCAACAAGAAATAACATGGTTTTCTTAATTTTTTAAAATCTAATAAATATTATGTTATTTCTCAAAAATTCAGACTAAGTTCCTACTGTCACCCCGCTCTCGTCCAAGGCTTGGACTCCAAGCAGTCAGTGCGGGGCGAGACGTGTTGCTAGACGAACCTGTGCTGCGTTGCGTGTGAGAGCAGGCAAAATTTATATTTCGAAATAGTATTTGATATTTAGTTTGGACAGTGATCGGACGGCGTGTTTCATGAGTAATACTAGAGTGGTCATTTGACTGGAGAGCGTGTTTTAAAAATAATTTTTATAATAAGTAATTTTTTTTTGCAAATAGTATTTTGCAAACTCGTAGGTACTTATAGTTTTCCGTGACCAAAGTCATAGTTTGTGCAAGATGGGAAAAAAGCAGAGACGACAAAAAAGGAATCTCAAGAAACATTACAAAAAAAGGACATAATATCGATAGGTACTTGCTACTACTCTTTTAGTCTAGTTTGTTATTTTAGAAAATGGATGTGCCTTATATCTAAGAAAAGTCATTAAAATGTTCTGTATGACCATTTTTATATATGGTTGGGCTTTTAAGAGTAAGTATAACGAAATAAGATTTTGACGTTTTTTACGTTAAGCATTAATTTATGAACATCACATGACATGCCACCTAAAAATGTATAATTTGACATTGAAAACGTTCTTTAAGTCTCATTTTCATTGTGTCTAAAATAGTTAGGTAGGTATTATTCTCGGACCAAATATGGTCCGAGGTATTATTGGCCGTATTGCTACATGGATTAGACAGAAAAAAAGAGAATAAAAAATAAAGTAAGACGGCATTCATAGCTCGTTTTGGCCAAAATGGGCTTTACGTCAATTTAAATTGCAGGTATCGACACAGAATAAATAATAGTACTACGTATCGATAATATTCATAAGTATGTTTTCAATTTAGGTACCTACCTAGGTATAAATATTTATGCATATATTTGATCCAGTATTTTTCTTCGTTAAGAGTACTTACCTATTGTTTTATTGACGAGTGTCTGTCTATAAAATGATTGTAAAACAGATGGGTTACGCTCTTCATTTATACCTACGAGTTCAATTCCCACAGAAATTCAGTTAATTGTTTAGCGTGATTATTAGTGTCGTATTCACTGTAAATCAAATTGAATCTTACAGCCTTATAGTAACACATTACATTACGCAGCCCTTATTAGTACCTAATGTCTGATACAAAGTTTTTACAAAGGGCCGTTAAAAAAAGTTACTACCTACCTAATCTCATGCAGAAACAAAAGCAAACCCAAAGGATGTTGGGCAAAATACTCCCCCAGATCCGAAAGCCACTGAATAAGTGTGACTCAAAACCCCAACCTAAAATGACCATTTTAAATTATGACGCCTTTACAAAATATCCCCGAGGTCATGAGCTAAAACTGTAAAAGCAAAAAAAACCTTTTACTCACCAGATAACGTGATATAATATTATTATTTAGAGCCTGACCAGAAAAAACCTGGTCTAGGGGCGCCTCAAATCCTTTTTTTATTGCAACACTAAGTAAAGTCATACCCATGTGAATTGGCAAGCGTTAAAAATTTTTCATACTATTAGACATAGTACCTATCATTAATTTATTTATTATGGTGTCATTGGAAATCCAAAAAAGAACATTTCTGATTCTGGATTGATGTAATCTAACGTGCTCCTGTAGATATGCCTACATAACAAAGTCAAGGGTCAAAGAAATAAAATTATCAAAGCCAGATTTTTAATACCTATCAGTAGTGATATTATTGGGAAGTCTGGCTCAAAAATCAACACAACCACGCTCACTTCGTTCGCTGCTTCACTTCGTTCCGCGGTTGTGTTGATTTTTAAGCCAGACATCCCAATAATATTTCAAACATCAGCGTCTTTTATTAAATATTTGCATCAGGCAGCGATCGATTGATCGTTCTAAAGTGGTTTTATGGGAATGTTATTGGGCTGTCTGGCGTAATCAACACAACCGTGGAACAAAGTGAAGCAGCGAATGGAGTGAACATCACTTCTCGAACGTATGATTGATTGCTATCTGATAATAATATTTAGTACTAAACGCATTTAATAATAAATTATAAATACACATACAAATGCACATATCTTCTGCCAAATAAAACTAAACTTACTTGCCACTTGCGAGCAGGACAATGAATCGCTACCCGATTGCAAACTAACTAACCTAAAATTTACCAGATGTTATGATGTATTTAAATATCATAGCAATTAAACTTAAACTCATTTAGTTGAAACTCCTGAAAGATAGTAGTCTTGACAAGTTGAACAGTTCAATGAAATTTGTCAAACAAAAAGAATCATTAAAATAAGACTGCATTATTTCTGCATCATCAAATGAGCCAAAGCGACATGGAAACTTATTGCCGAACAAAATACGTTGTATTGTTTGTGGTCCATCAAATTGTGGAAAGACCAATATTTAGTAATTAGTTTATTATTGCATGAAGATGGCCTCCGATTTAGTAACCTATATGTGTATTCTAAATCTTTATATCAAGCTATTTAGCTAAGTATTTACTTATACTTAGAAAAAGTTTTAGATATGGTGCCGGGTACATCGTACTACAAATATAACCATAATAGTGAAATCTTGAGTCCACATGAAGCTTTACCAGATTCGATTATTATTTTTGACGACGTTGCATGTGAAAATCAAAATAACATCAGATATTATTTTGCTATGGGACGTCATAAGAACGTTGATTGTTTTTATATTAATCAGACCTATACCAAGATACCTAAACAACTTGTGAGGGACAACTCAAACCTGATTATATTGTTTAAACAAGACGATATTAATTTGAAACATGTTTATGATGAACATGTTGGGTCTGATATGTCATGGTCTCAATTCCGTGGGATGTGCTCAGCTGTTTGGAAGAATTCGTTTATATATATCTTGTGATTAATATGGACTGTGAGAGAAATAACGGTTGTTATTGATTAGAGTTTGACACATTTATTGTGGTTGAATAAAATACTTAAAGAAAGTTTACCTAATGATGATTCAGTCTCATTTATGATTTGGAGCTGAGCAGAATCCTTCCTAAAATGGAAAAAAACATTAAGACGCAAATTGTTAAGTCCGCAGCAGCTGTTAAAAGAAAAGTTAAATTAATCAAAGACATGAAAAATTCTAATAATATGGCCTTAGAAACTATATTTAAACCTATAATTCAACCCCTTAATTTGCTAGCAAGTAAGAATTATGACAAGCATCATAAGGTAGAAAAAGAATATAGACCGATAATTAAAAAAAATAAGAATAGTGATAGCGAATCGTTGTATTCTTCTAATGATAAAACTATTAGTGATGTAGAAGAAGACACTTCTGATAGGGAGTTACAAAAAAACCAAACCCTTGTTGTATCACATTCTGAAGACCATAATGTGAGCGACGAGTCGTTCAAGTCTTTTCAATCGTCGCCAAGCGTTAAAAATCAATCGTCATGGTCAACGTCATCTGAAGCAATGACTGATATTCCTTACGGAATTAGAAATGAACGAGGTAAATTAATGCTAGGCAAGACCCGTATTTTTGATGATGGAAGATTTCTGAAAATTGGAACTCAAACTTTGAAAAAAACCCAAGGGTTAAAAGAACTATTGTATAAAAAGAAACCAAATTTAGATATAGTCACAGACGATGACTTACAAAACTATAAATTTTTACTATTAGAAACTAATGCACACCGACGTAATTATAATTCATCTAAGCCAATGAACAGCAACAAGGGATTCAAGTATTTGAATGTTATTAAGCCTTTATTTAAATTCTCTAGAAATGCAACTACAAGCGTTGAGAACCTTTCACAGGGAAAAGGTATTAAACTTATGAAAGAACTAAAGAAGAATACTGATTACATATATTGGGACGATCCCAACGAGTTGGTCGAACGGTTAAAATTATTAATTGCATCATGGGACGCAGGTAACACAGGAGTAAATAACGAAATCATAACCATAATTGAAGAACTGTATGAAGCTGGTATCATAAACATAGAATATAAGAAGCGTGTCTCAGGTAAATTAAGCAGTATACTAACAGGGAACAACGCATCAAGACTGCAATGAATATGGACAAGTTTGGTCACCACGTTCATAAACGTTTAAGATTAGAAGAATATAATAATACCCTCAATGATACATTAGTAAAAACAGAAAAAGGGCACTACGATTTAAATTCATCAAAATTAAAAAGTCTAACAACTCCAAATAAAGACGATGAAGCAGTGAATAAAGCTTATATGGATAAGAGAGTCCAAGAATTAGAAAATGAAATAGAAAAAGTGCTTGTTCATGTCAAGCTATATTTAAAGAACTTGGAAAGCGTTACTTCAGATCGTTTAACCAATTTATTTTATACAAAAACAGAAGTGGATTATTTGATTGAAGCTAAATTAAATAAAAAATGAGTAAAAAAGACATAGTCGACGAACTCCACAAAGCAGCAAGAAAAAATTTTCCTCGTCGATATACAATAATAAAAGGAATTGATGATTTGTGGCAAGCTGACCTTATAGATATGCAGAAATATTCGCAGTTTAACAAAAATCATACATATATTTTAGTAGTAATAGATGCTTTGTCAAAGTACGTATGGATAAGTCCTTTAAAATCAAAAGAAAAAAAATGCGTTATAAATGCAATGCAAGGGATTTTAACTACTTCGTCGCGAACACCTAAACATCTACAAACTGATTTAGGCAAGGAGTTTTATAATTATACTTTTAAGAAATTGCTAGAAAAATATGATATTAATCATTATTCTACCCACTCTGTAAAAAAAGCTTCTATTGTAGAACGAGTCATACGTACGTTAAAATCTCACCTCTTCAAACTATTCAGCTTACACGGTCATTACCAATGGTTAGGTCAAAATTTAAACTCAGTTGTCGAAAACTTTAACAATACTTCTCATCGAATAACAAAATTTAAGCCCGTCGATGTCAATAAAACAAACCATATGGTTATCAGGTCCAATATTATCAAAACACGATGTAACAAGGCTGTTCAGAAACCTAAGTTTCAAGTTGGTGATCATGTTCGCATTAGTAAATACAAGGGAGATTTTTACAAAGGATATACTCCTAACTGGTCAACGGAAATATTCGTTATAGTTAAGGTAAATTATACGAATTCACCAACATACCATTTAGAAGATAAACATAAACAGATAATTTTAGGGTCATTCTACGAGTATGAATTACAAAGAACAAAATTTCCGGATATTTACCTTATTGAAAAAGTAATTAAAAGAAAAGGTGATAAACTTTTTGTGAAATGGTTAGGCCTCAGTGATGATGAGAACAGCTGGGTAGACAAACGTGCTTTAGTTTTGTAATATAAATTATTAGTTATAGCTCACGCAGTCATTATACAGATACCAATGAAGGAAGGCAGAGGTGTTATTAACAATTTGATCAACAAATTACCGTTTGAGCTTCACTTTCCTGGTTATAATTATTGCGGACCTGGAACTAAATTAGAGCAACGGTTACTAAAGGGTGATCGAGGAGTAAATAAATTGGATAAAGCTTGTATGCATCACGATATTGCATACAATAACGAGGATATAAAGATTCGACATAAAGCTGATTTAGAGCTCTTGAAAATGGCAAAGAATAGATTAAAATCAAAAGATGCTGGGAGAGGTGAAAAACTCGCTTCATGGATTGTGAAAAATGCAATGAAAGCAAAACTTATATCTGGTGCTGGAGTGCGTCGTCCGTTTATGGCCACCGTGAAAAAAATACATAAACAAATAAAAAAATTAAAATGTAAAGATAATCGTACTGCTATAACATCCGCAAATGCAGCAGCGAAAAAAATGTTTACCAATAAGAAAGGAATACGCTTACCGCGATGTATTCCTCTACCAAAAAGTGGAGGCTTTTTACCACTTATTCCTATTTTTGCTGGATTGTCAGCTCTAGGTTCTCTTGCTGGAGGCGCAGCAGGTATAGCAAAGGCCGTTAATGATTCCAAGTTTGCTCAAAAGAACCTTCAAGAATCTGAACGACATAACAAAATGATGGAAGCTGTCGCTCTTGGAAAAGGATTGTATATCAAGCCTCATAAAAAAGGAACTGGTTTATACCTTAATCCTTCAAAAAACTAATTAAACGGCTGCCCAGGCGACCTCTTACAAACTTAGATATTTTGGAGCATGCTACTGACATTCCGTACTTTCGAGGAGTTTTCATGAGAGATTCACTTCCATCTAAACCAAGAAAAATAGAGTGTGCTATTGTAAATTTAGATAGTTCTCAGAATCCTGGAACTCACTGGGTAGCCTACGTTAAGGAAAATGGTTACTGTGAATATTATGATAGTTTTGGTAATTTAAAGCCGCCATTAGGATTAATTAATTATTTAAGACGTATTTCAATAAACTATAACTACGTTCAGTATCAAGCGTTTGGTACAATAAACTGCGGTCACCTTTGTTTGAAATTTTTAAGAGACTATTGGAAAAGACATATATATTAAGAACGCAAAAAATAAAGTATTAGTACACAAATGTCCTTCACTGTGTCGATAACTGGCAGGGGGGAATCTTTGACCACAAACTATTCCCCTACTTTACAACTACGCGGAGAATATGAGTGTGGGCTCTTATATTTTTCTACTTTTAATTCAATTCCTAATATAGATGAAAGAAACAATAAATTTTATTATGGCAAAAATGAAGTCATCCAAATACCTGAAGGATCCTATGAACTTTAAGATATTTGCGATTTTCTTAAAAGTAACATTAAAAATGCTGCTTTGAAATTGACTTGCAATAATAATACAATGAAAACTAGTATTTTCTGTTCGGAAAATGTTAACTTTGATAAAAAAGACTCACTTGGCAAAGTTTTGGGTTTTGGTATGGAACCCGTTAAGGCTAATATAAGTACCGAATCTTGGTATCCTGTCAGCATTTTACCAACAACTGTCGTACGCATCGAATGCGATGTAATCAGCGGATCATTTGTGAACGGGAAAGCAAGTCATATAATTTATGAATTTGTACCAAACGTACCACCTGGATATAGAATTATTGAAATACCTAAAAACTTAATTTACTTTCCTGTCAATCAAAGTTCAATAAGTGCTATTATTATAAGACTATTAGACACTGAAAATAAGCAAATCAACTTACGCGGTGAAGAAGTACAGCTGTGTTTACACTTTAAAAAAATATGCTAAATTTCAATAAAAACGCATCTGCTTGTATTATTCGAGTCAGTTCTAAAAGATCATTTCATAGAGGAGCACCACCTCAGTTTAAAAAGAAGCTAACTAAAACCAATAAAGAATTTTTAAAGTTTCTCGGTTTGTTAAAATGAATATTATAAATATATCTCATCCGGCTTCATACGATAACAGCATTGAAAGTTTTGAATATCATTCGTACAAACCATACGTGACAAGTTTCAACAAGAATGATGAAATACGGATCCCGATTAATCAGCTAGACCTGTACGTTTTGCCAGCACTCAGCAGTTTGTACATTGAAGGCAGAGTCGATGTGTTTAAGCATAACAGCATTACCAAGGAAAACGATAGAGTACCAAGTGTGCATTTTGTAAATAACCCCGCATTATTTCTTTTTCAAGACATTCGATATGAGTAGTGTAATATTGGGCATTCTAGATCACTTTTCACTCCATTGATCTCACTGACGTTCGATCAATGTCGTTAAAAGTGATCTAGAATGTCCCAATATTACTTTTGAAAATCACTGCCACTCGCTCAGTCAACGTCAAAAAGTGATTTAGATTGTCCAATCGACTTCTCGTGTTTTAGAATGTCTAATCGACTTCTCGTGATCTAGAATCCCATACAACGACTGCGATCTACTTTACACATTTTCAAGGTCTTTCGTTCATAGGATGCAGGAGCTTTTGACAATATGGAATTACAGCACAACTATAAATGAATGTGACTTAGTGAACTCTCAGTACGGAATAAGTGTTGTTTAGACGTAAGCGCCTACACGATTAAAATAGCAATATACCATTAACAGCTACGCTCCTCAGTCTTTCCGAAGGCGCTTGGTCAATTTATTCTATATTGTTTATAATGCCATTTTGTAATATAGTTTCGATTCATCATTGAGATCACATTATTAAACTTAAGTATCCGTCATATACGGTTTTTATTTGCCACCACGCTCCAAGGTGTATCATATAGTTGCATTTGTCAAATTTTATTCCTGACCCATAAGAAAACACTTGTGTATTTTAATCGAATTCATATTTCAATTTCTGTATACAACGACTTCGATCTACTAAACACATTTTCAAGGATTTCGTCTACTGAATGCGAAGGTTTTTGACAATATGGAATAACAGCACAACTTAAACTGGATGGGGCTTCCTGGTCTCCCAGGACTGGATCCCCGAATAAGCTAGTGCTATGAATAACATTTATCAAAGTAGTACCTCGACCCATAGGAAAACACTTGTGTATTTTGATCAGAATCCAGTATGTAATAGTTTAATTTCTGTATACAACGACTTCGATCTACTTAACACATTTTCAAGGATTTCGTCTAATGAATGCGAAGGTTTTTAACAATATGGAATTACAGCACAACTTAAGCTGGATGGGGCTTCCCGGTCTCCCAGGACTGGATCCCCGAATAAGTTGAACTATGAATAACATTTGCTAAAGTTGAACCTCGACCCATAGGAAAACACTTGTGTTTTTAAACCAAACTTCATTTCAGTATACGGTGACTCCGATCTACTCTACACATTTTCAAGGTTTTCAACAATTGGAAGAAAAGGTTTTATGCCGAAACACCTCAACCTCGATCCAAGGAAAACACTTGTGTATTTTGATCAGAATCCAGTATGTAATAGTTTAATTTCTGTATACAACGACTTCGATCTACTTAACACATTTTCAAGGATTTCGTCTAATGAATGCGAAGGTTTTTAACAATATGGAATTACAGCACAACTTAAGCTGGATGGGGCTTCCTGGTCTCCCAGGACTGGATCCCCGAATAAGTTGAACTATGAATAACATTTGCTAAAGTTGAACCTCGACCCATAGGAAAACACTTGTGTTTTTAAACCAAACTTCATTTCAGTATACGGTGACTCCGATCTACTCTACACATTTTCAAGGTTTTCAACAATTGGAAGAAAAGGTTTTATGCCGAAACACCTCAACCTCGATCCAAGGAAAACACTTGTGTATTTTGATTAGAATCAGTTGCCAATTGTCATTGTCGACTCTGATCTACTCAACACATTTTCAAGGTTCTCATAAAAAAAAAACACTTGTATTTTTTGATCTAAGTCAATGCAGACAACTGTGCAGGGAATTGTTAGTTACCTTATTTATATCAATCCCGCAAACAACAACGTATGCAATCACTACACACACACAAACACACACACATACATTAACTACGAGTTCGACTTTGAAACTTCCCGTTTCAATGCTAACGAAAACAATTTTAATACGGGTTATTCCCAAGCGCCATCAAAAATTTGTTTGGAAAATATAAGAAATCCATACATCAATTCCTATACTCCTCCAAAGACCAAATATTATAAAAGATATTATCGAATCAGAAATGAGGGGATCCGTAGACGAACTAAGGCAGCCGATATAGCCCGAAGAATTGCTAAACATAAGTGGCAGTGGGCAGGGCATATCGCTCGAAGAACCGACGACCGTTGGGGCAGATCGGAGTGGCAACCGCGCACCGGAAGACGCAGTGTGGGCAGGCCTCCAACAAGGTGGTCCGACGATCTGGTGAAGATTGCAGGTAGCAGCTGGATGCGTGCGGCGCAGGACCGGACGTGGTGGGGATCCTTGGGGGAGGTCTTTGTCCAGCAGTGAACGTCTTTTGGATGATGATGATGATGATGACCATTTTTTATCACGGAGGAGCATGAAAATTAATATATTTGTATTTTTTCTGGGGAGGACTTTGGACCATTTTGTTGTGGGAGAATGGGAATAACCTTTAACATAAACACAATTAGAAAGATAAAGCTAAGTCTATACTGTTTTAATTGACAAACGCATTAAACATACATTTTCATAATACATACAAACACAAACATCACGGCGTATTCCCACAAGTGGGATAGACAGAGCAACAAGTAACAATTAATTACGTCATGCTGAAGTCACGTTTAGCAACAAGTGATCAGATAGGATTTTCATAACAGTACCTTTCAAATTATGGTTTAACTTATAAAGCAAATGTCGATTTGAATACGTACCCACTAAATATGGTTAGATTTAATTATTGTGGGAATAATATGAGTACATAAACACCGAAGTTATAAAAATAGACTGCCTCACGGTAATCGAACCCGCGTCTCTCGATATCCGAGCGGCTAACTTGTAACATACCGAGACATTTGTTTAATTTAGTACGTACATCAAAATGTTTAACTTTTACCGTCTCATTAATAAAAATGGCCAAATGTTACACCTCGGTTTAAAGTGACGCTGTCTCGTTTTTGTTAAAGAAGACAGATAGAGACAGCGTCAATTTAATCCTAAGTGTAACTTTAATCAACGTTTATTAATGACAGGGTTAGAGTGTGAGGAACTCGATGAGGTACCTAGTGGTGAACTCGATCTGTGATTGTGGTGGTTATGAAACTCTCGTTAAGACGATCATGAGATGAAATGTAATAGTAAATTTCATGCTTAGTGAAAACAGTCCTAATGTTGCACATCCGGACAATCGTCGTCAGCGCTTTATCGAAAGGTTAGCAATTACACAGGAAATGTAAAATACTTTCGCTGCTAGTTTTCGCACTAATCGATAAACTAAATATTTTGCTTAAAATTTAAAAAAAACAGAGGTTACAAACATTGCTTCAATTTTGTAATTACTTCCTTTCTTGCTACTAATAACACATATTTATTTATAACATTGTAATACTTATTTAATTACTTTTGCTTAAACGTACACTCGTTAAAATATAACAGCTAATGTAGTGGTTAGGTAGGTACTTGACTATAACGCGAAAAAGGCTCAGGCTAATGGTTTGATGAATGCAAGCATTTATGTGTACATCGTATAGGTAACGGTTTGTAGTACAGAAGGTTACGCTACCGATTAAGCTTGCTTTACTTAGATAATGTATGTGTTTATAATAAGCCCAATATGTACCTATTTGGTTTGTAATAAAAGCAATAATAATAAAAAAAAAATTTGGAATTAACAGTTTTTACATACGGTGTTATTCTTGAAAGTAAAAACTAGCACTAATAGTTTAATTGTATACAAGCAAAAAAAAAAAAAAAAAAAAAAAAAGTTGATCACTCCTGCTTAGTAAAATTGCTGTTAAACACTTTTCTCCAATAAATACCCGAAAAATGGTAGTTGTCGTATCAGTGCTTCCTAAGTCAGATCGACCACTAGTACGCCTAAGCTACGCCTAAGTTTTTAATATTTAGTGCTTCGGTACTCTGAAATCGCTACGAGAATCATCCAGAAGATATACACCGAAACAATGTTCGTAAGTTTTAAATATTTTTATTTTTCTATTAGCAATGTTGTGTTTGCTCGACTTCGTATATGTTTTGTAAGGTATGTCAACGGTTGATCCCTTCTGCATCTGCAACCGTTAGCACCGCCAAACCGCAGTGGGTGTGCGTGGTGGGCTATGGTCCGTTCTCTCTATGTCATCATCATCATCATCATCAGCCTATAAACGTTCCACTGCTGGGCAGAGACCTCCCACGTGAATAATAGCACGGGGATATTAAGCCATAACCCACCACGCTGGTCCAATGCGGGTCGGTGGGTTTTAACGACTGTCATCTTACGACAACATCCGGGACCAACGGCTTAACATGCCTTCCGAAGCACGGATCTCTCTCTATGTGTAAAGAAGTTATTAAAGAAGGTCTGTAGAGGAGCAGTGACCTAGACCAGCAAATGTTATTATTTAATCGTACTAGTATTTACTGTCATATGTTAAATGTTAATGTCACTAATATTTATTGTTATTTTAGGTCTGAAAGCAAGCAAGTTAAACGCTCTGCCAAGAAAAGCTGTGTGTTAGCCAATTCATTTGACTCGGACAACGAAAGCATAAGGTAATTTGCGTTGATTACTTTTAAAACCTGTTAATATATTTTATGTTATTTCGTATATCGTCAATATTAATAATTAGTTTTTAATTACATTTCTTATCTTTCTAGCTCTAAGAAGAAATGCCTGTACTCGTCGTCGGTGCCTAAGACTTCAACAACGATTGTGAAAAAACAAGAAGGGTCTAGCTCCGCTTTAGACTGGTTAAATGATTCAGAGTCAGATAACGAAGTTTCGCCGCCTCCACGCAAGACAGACCAGACCTTCGACAGTGTACTAACGCGACGAGTACCAGGCGGGGTAACGCGTCGGACTGCGAAGCTCGACGGTGAACTGGTGGCGGAGCTGCGTCTCTACGACGCTGAGGAGGTGCGTAGCCTCACCGGTCTTGAAAGGTGTGAAAAGGCAATAATTTGGGTTCGACTACAAGGCGAAGCTGAGTCTCCTGAATTGTTGACTATAAAAAAATTCATAAAATTAGCCAAATCAAAATTTACTGAAGAGGGGGTATTCTTTAGTGATAAAAAGAAAAAATAGTCACAGTCAGCTAGGTACTACATATTAACTAGTTACACTCTCTTCGGTAAATTTTGACTTAACTAGTTTTACTTATATATTATATGTGTGTTAGGTTTTATACATTTTACTTAAAAACTACTTTAACCTCTTGTAATTTTTTAACACAGTGAAAACAAAATCATAATGGTTAAGACTATATTCTGTTCAACTTGCAACTTATCCGTTAAAAATAATGCTTTCTCTGCTCATTTAAAAAGTATTTTACACAAAAATAATAGTTCTGTAATTGAGAGCGAGGGTATCGAACAAGTGCATAGCGCTCTTCGCGGTCGCATAGCGTCGTACCGTGTTCAATGCGAGGACGTTGAAGAACGTATGCATGTGTTTGCTCCTGCAGATTTTTTATCGCAATTGCGCCTCCGCGTGAAACTTTTACTCTCAGCCCGAATTGAGGCTTATACAAACCTTAAAGTAAATTTCGAATTGTTTTCTGAATTTTTTCTGCATAAGGATGACTCGATTTCAACGAAATCTTTTGCTACTGAAAACATTATCTTACATAAAAGTTATAATTTTGATGCTATGTATACAAACATTAGCCATAAAATTTGTAAAAAAGTTGAAGAATTTGAGGAAAGAGATAGTGGTTGGGCTTACTTACGAAGCTTGTATCTAGAAGTAAATATAAACAAATATAACCCGTTGAGAGCCTCAGGTTACTTAGATTTACCTAACGCTATAAAAAACAAACGTGCATGTATCAACATTAAAAATTCGGATGATTACTGCTTTTTATGGTGTGTCATGGCATCACTTTTTCCTGCAAAAAATAACGCAAATCGAACCACCGCATATCCGCATTTTGAAAGTGTACTTAAAGTTAAAAATATGACATTTCCAGTAGGGTTCACAGATATAAGAATTTTTGAAAAGAATAATCCCAACATAAGTATTAATGTTTATGGCCTTAAAAATAGCAGTAAGGTTGTTGGACCTCTGTACAAATGCGAATTACGTAAAAGACATCACGTCAACATGCTTTTTCTCGAAAATGGAAAACGTACGCATTACTGTCTAATTAAAGATTTAGCTAAATTACTTCGCAAGCAGTTAACTAAACATCATTCCAAAATATTTTTATGTGAGGATTGTATGATATTTTTTGATAACAATCTTAAACTCGAAGCCCACGTTTGCAGTGGTGTAGCAACAATTTTACCTAATCAAGGAACTCGAATACAATTTGAACATTATGAACGCATGCAAGACATGCCTTTCGTTTTATACGCAGACTTTGAATCTTTGTTAGAGCCAGTTGAACCAAATTCTGAAACAAGTTGCACAACGATTACGCAAAAGCATGTACCAGCTGCATTTGCTTACTACGTTGTATGCTCCTACGACAGCTCCCTTAATAAATATGTGTCTTATCGAGGACCTGACTGTGTGAATAAATTTTTTGATAACCTTCTATCTGATATAACTGTAATTTATAATATTTTGCATTCATCGATCCCTATGTTCTTAACAGATAAAGATAGAACCAATTTTGCTCAAGCTAAAAACTGTTATCTTTGTAACAAAATATTATTTGACGACAAAGTAAAAGATCACTGTCATCTTACTGGACGATATCGTGGTGCAGCTCATTCTTATTGTAATATAAAATATTGTTTGCCTAAGTTCGTTCCCATATTTTTTCATAATTTAGCTGGTTACGACAGTCATCTTTTCATACGACAGTTAGGAGAATTATCAGGTAGGATACAAGTGATTGCAAAAAATAAAGAAAATTACATATCGTTTACCAAATTTTTTCGAATTAGTAACGAAGCTATCATACCTGTTCGTTTTGTCGATTCTTTTAAATTTTTAGGCACAAGCCTAGAGAAGCTAGTTGCAAATTTAAATACAAATGATTTTAAACATCTATCTTTTTTTTTTCCTTCTCAGGAACATTTTAATTTACTTAGACGTAAAGGGGTTTATCCTTACGAATACGTCACTACTTGGAGTTCTTATGATGAAGAAGAAATACCTCCTTATAAATGCTTTTTTAGTAAATTGCACAATTGCAACGTATCAATAGTAGATTATGAACACGCAAAAAGAGTATGGCAAACCTTTGAATTACGGAGCCTTGGAGAATACACTGATTTATATCTTAAGTCAGATGTACTCTTACTAGCGGACGTCTTCGAAAGTTTTCGAAAAACGTGTAAGACGAATTATAAACTGGATCCTTCTTTTTACTTAACAGCACCTAGCCTAAGTTTTGACGCTATGCTATTAAAAACAGATGTTAAATTAGAATTAATAAATGATTTGGAAATAATAAGAATGATACAAAAAGGCATACGCGGTGGTATATGTTTATGTTCTACAAGATATTCGAAAGCCAATA
This sequence comes from Scoparia ambigualis, assembly GCA_963921215.1. NCBI lineage: Eukaryota > Metazoa > Arthropoda > Insecta > Lepidoptera > Crambidae > Scoparia > Scoparia ambigualis. The sequence continues at coordinate 29,459,297 of OY992512.1, read as the reverse complement.
ACAAGTACTTACAAACTTATGACCCCGCAAAAAGTGATAACTTCCTTGTTTATATTGATTGTAATAATCTTTATGGTTATGCTATGTGCGCTTATTTACCTCATTCAAATTTTAAGTTATTAAGTGAACTAGAAATTTCAAAAATTGATTTTCATAATATACCCATTGACGGGGACATTGGCTATATACTCGAAGTAGACTTAGAATACCCTTTCCATTTGCATAATTATCATAACGATTTTCCATTCTGTGCTCAAAAATTTGCTCCTCCAGGATCTAAAACTTCGAAATTGATACCAAACTTATACGATAAGTTTTTGTATGTCATTCATTTTTCCCATCTGAAAACATGTCTAAAACATGGTTTATTGCTAAAAAAAATACATAGAGTAATTCAATTCAATCAGAGTCCATACTTAAAACAGTACATTGATATGAACACTGAGTTACGAAAAAAGGCCAAATCTATATTTGAACAAGATTTCTTCAAACTTTTAAATAATAGTATATTTGGTAAAACACTAGAAGACACCGAGAAAAGGGTCAGCGTGAAGTTGGTTAATAAGTGGAATGATGAAAAGAATATAACAAAGAAAAGTTTCGGTGCTGAGCAACTAATAGCTCGACCAAATTTCCATAGTGCTACTATTTTTACAGAAAATTTTATAGCTGTTCAAATGAAACCCGAGACAATTACTTTAGACAAACCCATATATATTGGCTTTTCTGTATTAGAAATATCCAAAAGTCATATGTTTGATTTTCATTACTCTATTATGAAACCTTTTTATCGGGAAAAATTAAAGCTTTGTTATACGGATACTGACAGTTTTCTTTATTCAATAGAAAGCAAAGATTTTTATACAGATTTAAAGTTGAATTTCCTTAGATATTTTGATACTAGTAATTATCCATTAAATAACTGTTACGGTATACCTGGTCTTAACAAAAAAGTACCAGGTCTTTTCAAAGATGAACTAGGGGGAAATTTAATTTCTGAATTTGTTGGTTTACGATCAAAATTATACTGTATAAAAACAGTACAAGAGGAGTTAAAAAGGGCTAAAGGTATACAGAAACAGGTTTTGAAAAACGTACATTTCGAAGATTACAATAACGTATTAAACAAAAATACTTTTTTAAGAAAGAAAAACATAATTTTTAAATCCTTAAAGCATGAAATATTTACCCAAGAACAGAACAAGATAGCTTTGTCAGGTAATGATGACAAACGCGTAATATTAAAAAATAAAATATCTACTATGTCTTGGGGCCACTGGGATTATATATTTTAGCAATTATTTTTTTCACTGTGTTTTAAAATTCTATTATTTAGATATATGACTATGATTTAGATATATTATATTAGAGTTATATTATACTTAAGGCTTGAGAAATAAAAAAATGTATTATTATTTATTACCATTACTAAGATTCATTGGTTGAATTTAAAATAATATTAACTTTTTATAAACTATTGTAACCAGTTTTTCAATATACTTAAGTAGGTACATATAATGAATATTTTGATTTATAAAAATTGTTAAAAAATATGTAAGTTGTTGCTTTTGCTCAGATTCATTTATTGTTTGAATAGGAAATCTAACTTAGATTATGAAATGTAATGTAAAATTTACTCTACCCAGCTGTATTAATATACCTAATAAAATATAAAAGTAACCGACTAACTTGCATTTTTATTTAATTTATTATATATCTTTGTATAATAAAACATTGACGGTAAATAAGTAAGAAAATTCTAACGCAAACAAGTTTGAACAAGTCAAATTCAGAGTAGGTTGTACTCTTCTGATTATAAGGTAATATGAAACCTAATTAATACAAATCAGGTCACGTTATTGGCAAGTTAATCATTCTTTAATAATATCAATTCTTTCTTTTTATTTTGCTGAAATGTCCATTAATTACATGTTTTACTACCTATATTGTCTTGCTGTGTCATCATGTACATTAATATAAATGGGTTTCAAATTAGTTTCAATTTCAATTATTAAAGTGAAGGCGTCAGTAGTCCAGCTAGATAATATCAACATGGTAAGTTTAAATAATTTTGTATGATTATAAATTAATTTTATTTGTGTTGTAATTGTGTCGTTATTTGGTGAAAAGTGGGTTATGGTAAAGGACTGCTTTTGCTGTCCTCCTTGCGTAGTCGCTGACTAACCCTTCGGGGATAATAGTCGTGGTTTTATGTATGTAATAAACTATTTTATTTTATGTTTTAGAATACTCAAGAGAACCTGGTGTCGCTCAGCATCAACAAGGAGTTCGTACAACCGTCATCTCCCACTTTTGAACAGAACGCTCAAGATATGCTCGAGGGATTTACAGAGGAGTATCCGAATTGGAGAGCAGATGAACGGCGAGGCGATTCCCCGCTGTATAACAAGGTGGTGAATAATATCACCAAGAAGAGACTTCGAAAAAGAAGAAGTTATCTGAAGCATTCTCATTCTTACGTGATGAAAAGTACGCCGATTCAAGGTCGTCGATTAATTAAGATTGAAGTGGTGGACTTCGAAACAAATCATACTGATCCATTATTATCTGCGCAGTATGTGGTAACAGAGCATATTGACCCCATAATGGATCAAACAGAGGCTATCATTAGCAATATATCAAAAAAAGTTTGTGGATATAGTTATAGTTTTTAAGAAATTCTAAAATAAATATTATTGAATTGAATACTAAGATCGTTTCATTCACCCTTTTTACTTTTAGTAATTAAACAAAAAGATATTTATACACATTTGATTTATTGAGGAAAATACTTTATTACATTAATAACTCAATTAACATTTAAAGTGTACCACTTTTTTAGACACAGAACATTTTTTAAAGCACACATTTTTTTATGGTACTCACAATTAAATTTATTTACATCTACATGGTAATCACTATATAATTTTAAAAAGTTAGGACAACCTATTTCTTCCAACTCCATTATTTCACAATCTTGACATAGCTCGCGAACCCATATTCCTTTTTCCAATCCCTTTACTAATACCTTCTTACTGCTTAAATACGGAACTATTATTCGTCTAAATTCGCGGTAATCAATGAATCCCTGACTCCATTTGAGCCCGCGATTCCTTTCTAACCACCGGATTTGCTTCTTTTCTTCATCTGTTAGGTTTTTAAAAGCATATGGTGGCTTAATTAAGAACGTCTGCGTATGGTTTTTAGTTGCTATTGATAACTCTTTTACAATAAAATTATTTTTCAAATCCTTAAATCCTTGCACATCCACTATAATAGTATCGTTATTCATGATAGCTTTTTCACAATGTTACTCAGTGGTTTATATTCAAATATGCAATCGTTCAGTATAAGGCAGTATGCAGCGGTCTGATCAGGTATCTCTTGATCTGTTTCGATTTCTACTCTTACGTCGATTGATCCCTTCAGCATTTCTTGTTGGCGAGAACAGTCAACAACGAATAAAGGAGCAATATCTTTAAACTCTTTTAAACTCGACAACGGTTCTGATCGACGTCCGTGATAATACTGCTGAAACCTTGCATACTGTTCGTATATTAATAAAAACTTGTTGTCAGAGAAATTTATGTTAAGTCCTTCGTAGGGGTAATATGATGAATTTAAAAACACTCTTACGTCACGAACATTGCAATGGTCGAACTCAGCCATTGACATTTGAGCATTATGTTTTCGGTTTGTTTGTAAGGCAATAATAACAAATCGAGGTTTCTCTGTTTGCGATGAAGTTTTAATAGCCCAAGTATGCTTACGTGTCTTGGGTAGTAACGGATATTCATACAAGTCCCAGTTACGAAACGCTAGTGTAATGGCTCGATCTTTTTCTAAATGCTTTAATAAATTAATTCTCTCTCGATCTGACACTTTAATATGTGGAACACGCCAAACGATTTTATTTATTGTTATATTTTCCACTATTTGCTCTTTACTCAATTTTATTGCATTGACATTTGTGTTGCTCCTCAACAGTACTAACTCATGTTTACAGTTAATTAAAACTTTTTCATAATCTTCTGCAAATCCTAATATTTTATTTAATGGTATGGAGACAGAGAAAACTCCGTTTGTAACATTGGTTATTCCTGCAGGAGACCAACCCCAAACTTTTGCACTTTTGGATTCATTTTCATTCAAAGACAAATAAGACTTCATTGTCGTTGTGATACCTGCATTTTTTATTTTATCTATTTCTATTCCATTTAACTCATATCGAATATCTTGGAATAGAAATAACGCAGGATTGTTTACAAAATGCACACTTGTTACCTTTTCTTTAGTGGTACTGTTATATACATCAGCTTTACCTTCAATATACAAAGTGCTGCGTGACGGCAACACATACAAATCTTGCTGATTGATTGGTATTCTTATTTCATCATTATTGTTGAAACTTGTTACATACGGCTTATACGAATGATATTCAAAACTCTCGATACTGTTATCGTATGACGTTGGCTGAGATATATTTAATATGTTCATTTTAACAAGCCTACTAGCTTTAGAAATTCTTTATTATTTTTAGTAACCTTCTTTTTTAAGTCAAACGGTGTTCTTTTACTTATTGCTCTTTTGGAACTGACTTGAACACCTGATGAGGTAGGGTTTTTATTAAAATTAATCATTTTTTTCTAAAATGTAAATAAAGTTGTACGTCTTCTCCACGTAAATTAATCTGTCTATTATCAGCGTCTAACAACCTAATATTAATTGCACTAATTGAACTTTGATTGACTGGAAAATAGATTAAGTTTTTAGGAATTTCAATAATTCTATAACCGGGTGGTACATTAGGCACAAACTCATAAATAATATGGCTTGCTTTCCCATTCACGAATGATCCGCTAACTACGTCACATTCGATGCGTACGATGGTTGTTGCTAAAATACTGACTGGGTACTGAGACTCACAACTTATATTTGCCTTAATTGTGTCGTTAGCAAAACCTAAAATTCTACCAATGGAATTATTTTTCTCGAAATGAACATCTTCTGAACAAAATATTTTGGTTTTGAGAGTATTATTATTACAAGTCAATTTTAATGCAGTGTTCTTAATGTTGCTTTTTAAAAATTCGCAAATATCTTGAAGTTCATATGATCCTTCAGGAATTTCGATGAACTCATTGATACCGTAATAAAACTTATTGTTCCTTTCGTCTATATTAGGAATAGAATTAAAAGTAGAAAAGTATATAAGTCCGCACTCATATTGCCCACGTAATTCTAAAGTTGGTGAATAGTTAGTTATTAATGAGGCTCCTTGCCCAGTTATGGATACAGTGAAAGACATTTTTATACTGTCAAGTTATTTTAATTGTAACCTATATAAATGATTTTTCCAATACTTTCTTAAAAATAATAAACAAAGATGACCACAGTTTACAGTACCGAAAGATTGATACTGTTTGTAATTATAATTTATGTGCCTATCTTTCAAATATTTTATTAATTCTAATGGAGGTTTTAAGTTACCAAAACTGTTAAAATATTCACAGTAATTATTTTCTTTTACATAGGCTACCCAATGAGTTCCAGGATTTGAAGAACTATCTAAATTAAGAATAGCACACTCAATTTTTCTTGGTTTTGAGGGTAACGTATCTCTCATAAAAACGCCACGAAAATATGGAATATCAACTGAGTGCTTTAATATATCTAAATTAGTAAGTGCTCGTTTGGGTAACCGTTTAATTAGTTTTTTGGAGGTTGCAAGTACAAGCCCGCTCCTTTTTTGTGAGACTTCAAATACAACCCTTTTCCAAGTGCAACAGCTTCCATCATCTTGTTATGTCGTTCTGATTCTTGAAGATTTTTTTGAGCGACCTTGTAATCGTTAACAGCCTTTGTTATACCTGCAGCACCCCCAGCGAGTGAACCAAGAGCTGATAAACCAGCAAAGATTGGTATGAGGGGTAACAACCCACCAGTTTTCGGAACAGGAATGCAGCGTGGGAAGCGTATTCCTTTTATATTAGAAAACACTTTTTTTGCAGCTGCATGCGCATATTTTATAGCCGTGCGGTTATCATTACATTTTATTTTTTTCATTTGCTTTTGAATTTTTTTAACACCTTTCATGAATGACCGCACTCCTGCTCCGGCTTTAAGTTTTGCTTTCATTGCATTTTTTACTATCCATGATGCAATCTTTTCTCCTTTCCCAGCATCTTTCGATTTCAATCTTTTCTTTGCCATATTTAAAAGTTCTAAATCGGCGTTTTGTCTAACGTTCCAATCTTTATTATTGTAAGCAATATCGTGATACAAGCAAGCTTCATCCAATTTATTTATTCCTCGTTCACCTCTTAGTAAGCGTTTTTTAAGTTTTGTTCCTGGACCACAAAACTGATATCCAGGTAAGTGTAACTCGAACGGAATGTTATCTATTAAATTGTTGACAATGCCGCTTCCTTCCTTCATTGATGTTCGTAAAGTGACTGTACAACATAATCAGGCGATATTTATATTAAGTCATTAATAATTTTCTGTCAACCCAACTGTTTTCACCATCACTGAGACCCAACCATTTGACAAAGAGTTTGTTTCCTTTTTTCTTTAAAACTTTTTCAATAAGATATATATCGGGAAATTGGGTTCTTTGCAGTTCGTATCCGTAAAAAGATCCTAAAATGATTTGCTTATGTTTGTCTTCTAAGTGGTATGTGACAGGATTTGTATGGTTAACTTTCACAACGTTGAAGATTTCTGTTGACCAGTTGGGAGTATAACCTTTGTAGAATTCACCTTTGTATTTACTAATCCGAACATGATCACCAACACGGTACTTATTTTTTTTCGTTATGTTATTATTTTGTGATTTGATGATGTTGTACTTTACAGTTGTCTGATTTCTTTTGTCAACATCAATAGGTTTAAATTTTGTTATACGATGAACAGTGTTATTATAGCTTTGTACCACGTTTTTCAAATTTTTATTTATCCACTGGTATTGACCGCATAAGCTAAATAGCTTATAAAGGTGACCTTTTAGCGTTCTAATTACTCTTTCAACAATTGCTGCTTTTTTCACAGAATAAGTGGAATAATGGTTAATGTCATATTTTTTCATCAACTCTTTAAAGTTTTCATTATAAAACTCTTTACCTAAATCTGTTTGCAAATTTTTTGGTTTCCGAGACGAATTCAATAATATATTTTCCATTGCGTTGGTGACATTAATTTTATCTTTACTCTTCAAAGGATTTGTCCAAACGTATTTCGATAAAGTGTCAATAACTACTAAAACATATTTATATCCTTTATTAAATTGTGAATACTTTTGAAAATCCATAAGGTCAGCTTGCCATGAATCATCTACTCCTTTTATAATTGTACATCGGCGAGGAAAATTTCTTCTCGCCGCTCTGTGAATTTCTTCTACTATATCTCTTTTACTCATTTTTGTTTGACTTTGCTTGAATCATACGGTCTATTTCTGTTTTTGAGTAAAACATAGTAGACAAGCGATTGGAAGTAGCTGATTCTAAGTTCTGGATGTAAATTTTTACACGACTATTAACTTTATTTATTTCATTCCTTAGATCTTGTACAGTTTTATCCAAATATGCCTTATTTACAGCTTCATCGTCCTTGTCTGGAGATGATAAACCTTTAAGTTTTGATGATTTTAAGTCGTATTCGCCCGTTTCGCACTTTTTTAACGTATCGTTTATGGTATCGATGTATTCAGATAACCTCAAACGTTTATGAATGTGATGACCGAATTTATCTATATTCATTATAATCTCGAAGCTTTGCTTACTGCGAGTATACTGCTTAATTTTCCCCGTGCTATTTGTTTATATTCCATATTTATGATGCCCGCTTCGCGCAGTTCTTCAATTATTGCAACGATTTCATTATCCAAACCCGTGTTACCAGCAGCTTTTGACGCAAGCAGTAATTTCAATCGTTCTATTAATTCATTTGGATCATCCCAATAAACTAAATCTGTATTTGTTTTAACTTTTTTAAAAAGATTGATACCTTTTCCCTGTGGAGGACTCTCAGTACTAGTAGGTTGTTTAGAGAATTTAAATAATGGTTTTATAATACTCATGTATTTAAACCCTTTATTGCTGTTTATTGGTTTGGCAGGATCAAAGTTACGTCTGTGTGCATTAGTATTGATAAGTAGTAGCTTGTAGTTTTCAAGGTCGTCATCTGTAATAACATCTAGATTTGGTACCTTTTTATATAATAGTTCTTTTAAGCCAAGAGTCTTTTCAAAAGTAATGTTTCCAACTTTAAGAATTCTACCGTCATCATGAACGCGAGTGTTTCCAAGCTCAAGTTTCCCTCGCTCATTTCTAATTCCAAAAGGTATGGCATTAAATACTTCAGATGACGTAGACCATGAGGAAGACTCATCTTGATTTATAATGTTTGGTGATGATTGGAGGGACTTAAAAGAACCTTTACTTACATCATGGTTCTTAAAAGGTGACGTAGTTAGGATTTTGTCTGATTTTTGTGGTGTGTCTTGATATTCCTCTTCATCTACACTATTAGAATCAATATATTCTTCACAAGAAGAATACGACTTCTCGCTTTCATTTTTCCTGTTTTTTTTTTGATATGGGATCATAAAGCTTTACTTCCTGTAAGTTCTTTTCATCATTTCTATTCGCTAAAATGTTAAGAGGGTCAACAATAGGTTTAAATATTGTTTCCAGGGTAACATTGTTAGAATTTTTAGCATCCTTTATTAAGTCTACCTTCCTTTTAACAGCTGATGCTGATTTTACAATTTGTTCTTTTAAATCTCTTTCTATTTCAATAAATAGGTTTCCTTTCAGCTTTAAGTCACAAATGAAAGTGATTTTATGGCATAATTACAACTGCTTTTGTACATTAATCTAATTCTATAAACGTATCAAATGTCTTCCTATAACATCCTTTGTTTCGTTCACAATCCTTATTTATTACAAGATAATTGAATGGTTTCTTCCAAACAGTTGAGCACATTTCTCGAAATTGTGACCAAGTCATGTCCGACCCTACGTGTTCATCATATACGTGTTTCAAATTTACATCGTCCTGCTTAAATAATATAATTAGGTTAGAATTGTCCCTAATAAGTTGTTTTGGTACTTTTGTATAAGTTTGATTAATATAAAAACAATCGATATTTTTATGACGTCCCATAGCAAAATAATCTCGGATGTGGTTTTGGTTTTCACAAGCAACATCATCAAATATAATAATCGAGTCAGACAAAGCATCATGTGGACTCAAAACTTCGGTGTTGTCATTATATTTATGATACGATGTACCTGCAACCATATTTAATACTTTTTCTAAAAATATGTATTTAGGTTGATACAAAGATTTTGAATAAACATAAAGGTTGCGGAACCGTGGACCATCTGTATGTAGTAATAAACTAATTACTAAGTTTGTCTTTCCACAATTCGAAGGGCCGCAAACAATACAACGGATACTGTTCGGCAATAAGTTGCCATGACGTTTTAACTCATTTGATGATGGTGGGCAAATGCATTTTAATTTTAATGACTGTTTTTGTTTAACAAATCTCATAGCAGCTGTTTTCTTATTGACCACAGTGTTTCGGGAGTTTCAATAAAATGACTTTGAAGCATAGCGCTTAAACATATATACGAGCGAATGGCAGTGATTTTCAAAAGTAATATTGGGACATTCTAGATCACTTTTTAACGACATTGATCGAACGTCAGTGAGATCAATGGAGGAATATTGGGAATTTTCAAAAGTAATATTGGGACATTCTAGATCACTTTTAACGACATTGATCGAACGTCAGTGAGATCAATATCTCTTTTACTCATTTTTGTTTGACTTTGCTTGAATCATACGGTCTATTTCTGTTTTTGAGTAAAACATAGTAGACAAGCGATTGGAAGTAGCTGATTCTAAGTTCTGGATGTAAATTTTTACACGACTATTAACTTTATTTATTTCATTCCTTAGATCTTGTACAGTTTTATCCAAATATGCCTTATTTACAGCTTCATCGTCCTTGTCTGGAGATGATAAACCTTTAAGTTTTGATGATTTTAAGTCGTATTCGCCCGTTTCGCACTTTTTTAACGTATCGTTTATGGTATCGATGTATTCAGATAACCTCAAACGTTTATGAATGTGATGACCGAATTTATCTATATTCATTATAATCTCGAAGCTTTGCTTACTGCGAGTATACTGCTTAATTTTCCCCGTGCTATTTGTTTATATTCCATATTTATGATGCCCGCTTCGCGCAGTTCTTCAATTATTGCAACGATTTCATTATCCAAACCCGTGTTACCAGCAGCTTTTGACGCAAGCAGTAATTTCAATCGTTCTATTAATTCATTTGGATCATCCCAATAAACTAAATCTGTATTTGTTTTAACTTTTTTCGAAAGTTGTCATTATATTTATGATACGATGTACCTGCAACCATATTTAATACTTTTTCTAAAAATATGTATTTAGGTTGATACAAAGATTTTGAATAAACATAAAGGTTGCGGAACCGTGGACCATCTGTATGTAGTAATAAACTAATTACTAAGTTTGTCTTTCCACAATTCGAAGGGCCGCAAACAATACAACGGATACTGTTCGGCAATAAGTTGCCATGACGTTTTAACTCATTTGATGATGGTGGGCAAATGCATTTTAATTTTAATGACTGTTTTTGTTTAACAAATCTCATAGCAGCTGTTTTCTTATTGACCACAGTGTTTCGGGAGTTTCAATAAAATGACTTTGAAGCATAGCGCTTAAACATATATACGAGCGAATGGCAGTGATTTTCAAAAGTAATATTGGGACATTCTAGATCACTTTTTAACGACATTGATCGAACGTCAGTGAGATCAATGGAGGAATATTGGGAATTTTCAAAAGTAATATTGGGACATTCTAGATCACTTTTAACGACATTGATCGAACGTCAGTGAGATCAATGGAGTGAAAAGTGATCTAGAATGCCCAATATTACACTACTGATATGAACTAAACGGAGTAGAAATAGATAAAGTTAAAAATGCAGGAGTTACCACAACAATAAAATCTTATCTTTCGTTAAATGCAAACGAGTCCAAATGCGCAAGCGTTTGGGGCTGGTCTCCCACAGGTTCGACCACTGTTAGTAACGGAGTCTTTTCAGCTTCTATACCCCTGAATAAAGTATTAGGTTTTGCAGAAGATTATGAAAAAATTATTATAAACTGTAAACATGAATTGGTATTATTGAGAAGTAATACAAATCTCAACGCCTTTAAATTAAATTCCGGGGAAGATGTGGAAGATATAATTATAAATAAAATTGTCTGGAGAGTTCCCCACGTTAAAGTGTCAGACCGCGAAAGAATTAATTTATTAAAACACTTAGAAAAGGATCGTGCTATAACAGTGGCATTTCGTAATTGGGACTTGTATGAATATCCATTACTACCTAAATCACGTAAACATACTTGGTCTATCAAAACTTCATCGCAAATTGAGAAACCGCGATACGTTGTTATTGCTTTACAAACTAACCGTAAAAATAATGCGGAAATGTCAATGGCAGAGTTCGATCATTGCTATATACGCGACGTTAGAGTCTTTTTAAATACATCGTATTACCCGTATGAAGGGTTGAATATAAATTTTGCTAACAATATGTTTTCATTAATATACGAGCAGTATGCAAGGTTCCAACAGTCTTATTACGGACGTCGAGCGGAGCCGTTGTTAAGTTTGAAGGACTTTAAAGACTTTGCTCCTTTATTCGTCATTGACTTTTCTCGCCAACACGAAACTTTAAAGGGATCGATTGACGTACGAGTTGAAATCGAAACTGATCAAGAAGTACCTGATCAGACTGCTGCATATTGTCTTATACTGAACGATAGTATATTTGAATATAAACCACTTAGCAGCATCGTTAAAAAACTATCATGAATAACGATACTACTAGTATTATTGTAGATGTGCAAGGTTTCAAAGATCAAAATAATGAATTGATATTAAAAGAATTAGTAATAGGCACATCAGTGCACACTCAAATATTCTTAATAAAACCACCATTTCCATTTTCTGCTCTGACTCTTGAAGAAAGGAAAAACGTTTGGTGGATAGAGAGAAACAGAGGATCCCGATGGAGCGAGGGACATATTGACTACAAAGAATTTAAAAGACTTATCAAACCATACTTGAATGAGCGCAAAATCATTGTGAAAGGTGAAGAAAAAGTTAAGTGGGTCCGAGAATTATGTGGACATGAGAATGTTTTAGATATAAGTAATAAAGGTTTACCTAATTTAGAAACACTAAGTAAACTCTATTGTAAAGATATGTTTGCATACAATTGTTTTAACCATATGAAATATTGTGCATTAACAAATTTTATATGTATTAAGAAATGGTTGATAGATAATAATAAATGGTGTATTGAAAATAATGTAAGTATTTAAATAATGTTTTTTGTTGTTGTAATAAAAATGAAATAGCTAAGCAATGAAATTTCTTTTATTTTTATTCTTAAAAATAGAAGTGGATTTACTGAATGAAATAAAATAAAATAAGTAAATAGTAGAAAGAAATTGAAACGACAATATTACTTAATAAGAAATAATTTTATTATAATAAACATATATACCTTAACACAATCAATTATTAATATTAAAGAATAATTACAAAAATACAGCATAGTTTACCAACTAATTACTGAACAGTTGTTGTTTAATTTTTATATGTAAGTATAATTTTATCATTTTATTTACAAATTGTAAATAATAAATATTACAGAAAAGTAATTCGTTATGGTTACACTACACATACAAAATTGAGTAAATTAAAATAATATTAATTAAATAGATTCATTACAATATATTTTCTTAAAAAATATTATTTTATTATAATACTTAAACAAATATGAATAAACAAAATCAATTATTAGTAATAAAGAATAATTACAAAATATAGCACAATATACCACCTAATTCCAATACTGAACAGTTGTTGTTTAATTTTTATAAGTAAGTATAGTTTTATTATTTTATTTACAAATTTTTAATCATAATATTACAGAAAAGTAATTCATTACGGTTACACACTCACACACAAAATTGAGTAAAATAAATTGATTAAATAGATTCATTACATATTTTCTTACAAATTTTATTCACTAGGTTTTCGGTCATGTCCACTATTTCATCCACAAAATCACAAACTGAATACTGTGCACTAACAACAATGTTTTTTTCATCCGGTAATGTTTCAGTACCATCAAGGTCGTATATTTGAATCTTGATCAGACGGTGCACCCTTTTAAGTGTTTTTGAAACCACGTATGAGGATGGCACCTTTGTAATTGCTTTTTTCCGCTGCTGTTTTCTTTTCTTGACATCTGCATTTAGTCCAGGTGTAGCTGGAGGAGTAGGAACATCAGGAATTTGCCTTTCAGCCACTTCGTTGTCACATAAATCGTCATATCTTTGAGCGCATGGGTACCACAAGTCGGCAGAATTCATTTTCTGAAAAAAAAATGAAATATGGTTATTGAACTATATACATACACTCAACATATTTTTAATTTTTTAATTTACATTTAAATATATAGAAAAAAAGATTTCTTAAAATTTTAAACAAGAGTGGTACGTTATGTATAGAGCAGCGTCGCGTACGTGTATATATAGAGTTATGAACAAGTCTCGTTGCAATATGAAAAAACTAATAATAATTAATACATACCCAAATTATTGTGAAATTTAGAAGCCCAGATGTCTCTCGTTGCGTGCTGCAATTTCCGCATTAATGTCGCACATTAACTGATACGTATTTAATAGCACTTCGTCCTGGTGATTGTACACTATATACTGCGTTTTAGCACGAGTTTGGAACTCAATTTCATCAGACTTGTCGATACCTTCCAGGATCTGAACTTTTATAACATATTTAGGAAGGTCCTTTTTTATATTATCCATAGTAATCATAACACTTGCACACTGTGTTATCTGGTTAGACATCTTGAGCAACTAATGAAGTGAACGGAACGAGATCGCGGACTGAACTGAAATATTCGTTATGTCTTTTAGCGATAAAGTTCTGTTGAACTGTCAGAACCTGCATTATTGCAAGCTTGCTATTTAGAGTTGCACGTGCGCGTTGCGCAAACATGAAAACAAACGCTTATCGCTTCTAGGTATATGAAACAGAGCGCATTTTTGCTCGATACAACAATTTCAAGTGAGAACCTGCAAATTGCCAGCTTGCACTTTTAGCATTTAGCGATAAGGTACCATGACGTCAAGCGCGTTTTGTATGCTACTGTTTCATGTCAGAACTTGTATTATTGCAAGCTTGCGGTTAAGAGTAAGTTGCATGTGTGGCATTGCGCAAGCATAGGAACACACGTTTATTGCTTCCAGTTATATGACAATAAAATAGGCAGCAAAAGGTGTGGGGTGGTAAAAGGCGGTAGAAATGAATGCAACATCGAGTTTTAAATAGGTATTTTATTATTTTAGACAGATATACAATTACAATATTAATAAATACAAATTACAGGTGCACAATTTCTTAACAGAAAATTTATTACATAAGTATTTAACCTTTTGTTTACCGGACGACACATTTATGTGTCATTGGCAATACATTATCTATTGTGTCTGGTATTACGAAAACCGAGGCGTAGCAAGTAAGTAATGACAATTAAGATAAATACAGGTTAAAGGTAGAAGACAAATAACAGGCACACAAATTCTTAATTACATAGTTTTTATTTTTTAGCGTCATTTCTATACAAATCGATATAAATTTCCATTAATCTATAACATGGAGGTAACAAACTAACACTAGGCATACATTTATCAATTAAGGAGTTATTGAATGATGTCCCCATGACGAAGTCGTTACATTATCTTTTAGAATAAAACGCTTATCATCTTTTCTGGATAAAGCAATTTTGTTTTCTTCCTGTGTAAAAACTTCATGTTTAGTAGATTTAAAATAAAGGTTTTTTCTTCTTAAATCCGAACCAGATGACAAAGTGTTTACGTAATCAACAAATTGCAATTGTTTGGTGACCAGTTTCTTAACGCCTTTTGCTTTTTTATATTCAAATTCATTTGTTTTTATGCTATACAATTTTGATCTTAGTCCAACAAATTCTAACAATATTTTTCCACCTAGCTCATCTTTAAAGAGCCCAGGAACTTTTATATTATTTAGAGCAATATTGTAACAGTTTGTTGATGGATAATTACTAGTATCAAAATATTGTAAGAAGTTCGACTTTAAGTCAGAATAAAAATCTTGTGTACTAATAGAATATAATAAACTATCCGTGTCCGTATAGCAAAGAGATATATTACGTTTGTAAAAATTTTTCATTACGGAGTAATGGAAATCATACATATGGCTTTTAGACAGTTCTAAGACCGAAAAGCCTATCTAAATTGGTTTATCTAAAATAACCTTTTCTCTTTTTAGTTGAATTGCTACCAAATTTTCTCCAAAAATGCTAGCACTATGGAAATTCGGACGCGCAATGAGTTGTTCAGCAGAGTAATATTTTTTTGTTTTGTTTCTAGTATCATTCCATCGAGTTACCAGCTTCACGTCAACTCGGAGCTCTGTGTCTTCCAATGTTTTCCCAAAGATGCTATTGTTTAGCAGTTTGAAAAAATCTTGTTCAAACAACGAGTTCGTCTTTTGTCGTAACTCCGTGTTTAAGTTAATATATTTTTTTAAATAAGGACTTTGTTTGAATTTTATAACTCTGTGAATATTTTTAGACGCATGCCATGTTTTAAACATGTTTTTAAATGAATGTAATGTATAACATAATAAAACTTGTCATATAAATTCGGTATAAGTTTTTTGCATTTTGAACCGGGAGGGGCAAATTGTTCTGCACATAATGGAAGATCATTGTGTAAATCATGTAGTTCTACTGGATATTCCAAATCTACTTCTAAAACGTATCCGTAATTGCTGTCGTCTGGAACATTCATTATTTGTAGTTGACTTATTTCTTCTTTATTAAGTAAAGTAAATTGAGAGTGAGGTAAATATCCACACATTGCGAATCCATATAAATTGTTACAATCAATATATATTAAATATTTACTTGGTTGAGTAGAGTCAAAATTTATTGTATACTTATTATTGGACCTAGCATATCTTTTCGAGCATAAACAAATACCCCCGCGAATGCCTTTTTGTATCATGCGTATGATTTCTAAATCCGATATAAGTTCTAGTTGAACTTTTGTTTTCAAAAGCATTGCATCAAAGCTAAGGCTCGGAGCAGTAAGATAAAATGCGGGATCTAAAGAATAATTTTCTTTACATGTTTTACGAAAAGTCTCAAAAATATCTGCAAGTAATAAGACGTCGCTCTTAACATATAAATCCGTATATTCCCCAAGGTTTTTTATGTTAAAATAATTCCAAACTTCTTTAGCATGTTCATAGTCACACTCGGATATAAACTCATTTGTAAGATTACTGAAGAAGCTTTCTTTTGGTGGTAGACTAGTTTCTTCATACGTGTCCCAGCTAGTCATATAATCGTAGGGGTAGACACCTTTTCTACGTAACAAATTAAATTGCTTTCGATGTTTACAGTTTCTATAAAGATTTGTTAAATCTTTTTCCTCTAAATTGTTTGCTAACTGTTCTAAACTTGCACCCAAGAACTTAAATGAATCGACAAATCGCACTGATGCAAATTTGTCATCTGAAATATGTATAAATTTAGTAAATGAAATATAGTTTTCTTTATTTTTCGGTATAACTTTGATTGCACCTGGTATTAGACTTAGTTCACGAATAAACATATGGCAATCGTAACCTGCCAAGTTGTGGAAAAACACGGGAACAAATTTAGGCAACTGAAATTTGAGGTTGCAATAGGAATGCGCTGCGCCTCTGTACTTTCCTGTAAAATGACAATGATGTTTCACTTTGTCCGATATTAATAATTTAGAACACAAATAACAGTATTCGGCACTATTAAAACTTATTTTATCATCATCATTCAGTATAATTGGTTCAGGGTTTTCTGACTTATCACAAAGTATGTTATAGAGAGCTTTTACGTCCTTTTGCAAAAGAAATACAAATTTTTCAGCGCAATCTTTACCACGGTAAGATACTAAACGATTTAACGAGCTATCATAATTACAAACAATATAATAAGCAAAAGCGGCCGGTATATGTTTTTGAATATTCAAAGTACAATTTCCAGTTTTTAGGTTTTCATCACACGGCAGTAAAAATGACTCAAAGTCAGCATATATTACAAAAGGTACATTTTGCATACGTTGGTAATTTTGGAATTGAAGAATAGTGCCACTCTCAGGTAAAACAGTCGAAACACCACCGCAGACATGTTGTTCGTATACACTGGCAGTTTTAAAAAACATTAAACAATCATCGCAAAAGTAAATTTTACCATGATGCTTCGTAATTTGGTTTCTCAGTAACTTTGGCAAATTTTTATAAGGCAATAGTGGGACATGGACTCATTTTGTAATAGCAACATGTTAATATGGTGTGTTTTACGTGAACTTGTTTTGTACAACGGACCTGTAATTTTATTTATGTTCAATCCATAAATATTGATACTAATGTTATTATTATTATTTTCGAATGTCTTAATGTCAGTTAAGGATACTGGAAACGTAATATTACTCAAATCTAACACTGTACTAAAGTGAGGGTATGATTTCACACGGCAAGCATTTTTTTGATTTAGGTAATTCTATAAAAGATGAACCCCTTAGTGGGGAATACTTATTAATGTTCACTTCAACATACAAAATATTTAACAAAGACCAACCGCTATCTTTCTCTTGAAATTCATCCACTTTTTTACTAAGGACATCTGTAATTATTTGTAAAAATTCTTTGAAATTATTACTTTGATGTAAAGATATATTTTGAGTGGCGAATGATTTAATTTCTATAGTATCGTCTTTAGGCAAGGTAACTTGGATAAATATCTCTATGTTTACCCTTATATTGGTATAGGTCGCGAGCGCTGTATCGAGCAGGCGTCGCAGCCTGTCAGCGCAGGCGTGCAAATAGCGCGCGGGCGATATGTTCGTCGACGCCGCCGCCGACGCCGGCGTCGGCGTGCCGTGAGACACTTGGTCCCGTACGCGATACGAAGCAATCCGACTGCGGAACGCGGAGCTAATTTTCTCAATTCCGGTTTCAACTAAGATTGCGGAGTTATTTTTATGAATGATGCTACGTAAATGTCCTGGTAAAGCTTTTCGTTGTATTAGGATCTGACAATCTGAGCAAAAAACATCATTAATTTTACTCATGTTTTTTAATAAAAAATTAGGACTTTTTAAAACAATAACTAGGTACTTTATTAGAATTATATCATTCTTTCCTAACTTCAACGTATTTAAGATACGGTATAAACAATAATATTTTTATACTTAGATTATTTTTAATTACTTACTTACTTACAATTATATACCTACATATTACAATTGAACAAAATTATATACTAATAGATTATATTATAATAATGTCTTTACTTCGACAAAAAATGACAATTGAACAGAGGAAGTGTAATAAATATTATTTATTTATTTTTGTTTCCATAAAACACTGTCCCCTTATCAAATTTATTTTTACCTTCTGTGAATAATTGTTTAATCAAACTCCACTCCCACCAATTACAATTGTATATCCTTATTATAATTGAACAAAATTATATACTATTATATGATTAAGTAATATGTCTTCAAACCAATTGAAAATTAAATGAAATTCGAATAGAGGAAGTGTAAGAAATATACATTAAGTATTATTTATTTCGTTTTGTCCCCATAAAACACTGCCTCCTTATCTAATTTCTTTTTACCTTCTGTAAATAATTTTTTAATTAAGCTCCACTCTGCTGAATTTGGGTGGACTTGCAGCCGTAGATGCGCGCTTGCCTTGACAATTATATACTTACTTATTACAATTGAACAAAATTATATACTATTATATGATTAAGTAATATGTATTTAAAACAATTGAAAATTAAATAGAGGAAGTGTATGAAATATACATTAAGTATAATTTATTTCTTTTTGTCCCCATAAAACACTGCCTCCTTATCAAATTTCTTTTTACCTTCAGAAAATAATTTTTTAATTAAGCTCCACTCTGCTGAATTTGGGTGGACTTGCAGCCGTAGATGCGCGCTCGCCTTCTCCCAACGATCACGTGAGTTGACATCGACAATGTCGGCCACTTGGTATGCGTATATTGGTATAATAGGTCCCCCTCCAGCAGAGCAGCCTGGCGCAGGACGCCGCCTGCTACGCGCTTTGTCAGCGACGACCACAGCTGCGACGGTTTAGGTGCTCTTGCCGGCTCCTCTTCGTCGCTGAAGAGGTCAGCAATGACGGTCACAAGTGACGTTTGTGACTGTTGTGCAATTTCGTCTGCAGCAGGACTGTAACAAAAAATAAAACAAAATATAGTAAAGTAAACAGTCTATATAGGTACTGACCTACTGCGGGACAAAGGCCTCTATCATTGATAGAAAGTTATCACTACAATCTTGACCTCGGTATAAACCGCAAATAAAGTAATATCATAACCATTGAGGTACAATAAACTAGAGAAGACACCGCAAAGCAAGTTTGTGTGCACTAATGTGCAGCCCATGGGCTGCAAACGCCTTGGTGCGCGTGATTCAAGTGATTGTGGGCCTTGCGGCTGCACCTTAGTTGCGCACAAACTTTATTGTACCTTAAGACAATGAGACAATGTTATTAAAATAAGTTGTTCATTGGACTCGGTTAAATAAACTTGTTACATTTTATAATACTAACCTCAATGATTTCTTCTTGGTTACACGTGCCTTTTTTTCTTTAGGTTTCGCTGCCGTTTTTTTTGTAGATCTGAAATAATTCAAATAAAGTGTTAAATAAAGATAATATACTGCTAGCACGTTCACACTTTATTGTTTTATCGTGTAGATAATTAGATATTTACCGGTTGACATCCAAGTCCAAATCGTCAACGTTGGACTCTTCGTCTGACTCGAAAGCGGCAGACCTAAAATAATAAAACACTAATTAGTAAATTAGGTTTATATTATGCAATTGCATAACTATTTATGAGTGACATACAAGTTTAAGAGTAACACGTCATATAATTTACAAATCATAAATTGAACACTAAATTATATCCAACGGATATAAAAACAAACAAGAAAACAATATAATACGTTTCTACTAGTAGTAAATACATAGGAAGTAAACACAAACATTAATTAAATAAATTTCATAGTGGTCACACTAACCATTCAGCCCAAAACTAAGTATAGCCCGAGCTATGGTGACTGAATATCGGATAAACATACATAAATACTAATAAACATCCATGACTCGGTCACAAATGCTCGTGCTCACCACACAAACATTGCCTCTTCTGGGATTCGAACCGGGGACCGTGGGTTGCGTAGTCAGGACCGCTGCCCACTCGACCACCCGGCCGCCAGATTGAAATCGTAAAAAAATTATAATAAAAATTGTTTGCCTGTAAAGTCGGTTTTACGGGCGAAGATTTTACGTGACAACGTCTTTTTCTCGGTAGAATATTTATTGATATGAATATAATTAAATTGCACAATAGGAACAAGGAATTGAATGAAAATAAGAATTGCACAAATTTATCATAGTTGACTGGGAGAGAGACGCAAGGCATTCGGCGGGCCTCTCTCTCGTTCGGTGACTCATCGTAACGTTACCCAGCGTTACACTTTTTCATAAGTGACTCCCAGCCGCAACCTAATTTAAGACGTTGTCACGTCAAAAAAAAACTTACGAACATTATATCAACACACTTGATGCGAATTGTTGAAGACTGAAGGCGACTGATGACGAATTTGTCGAGCAGCTGCAGGCCAGGGAGCGGAACGGAACGACGGAACGACACACAAACACTTGTTGTGAATTGTTGAATTCCGAAGACACTTCACTTCACGAAGACAGATCACTTTGTAGAGCGGAGTAGCGACAGTGAAATACTGATAATTACCTAGCAATCAAACCTCCATTATATACGTTTTTTCTTATGCTCTTCTACACAACACAAACGCATATTATTTCACTCACATGTAAGTAAATTCTAAATCAGCAAATTTAAATAAAACATGCTCGTATTTTACCTAATCACATTACCAAGTCATCATATTGTCTTTAGGGTTGGGTAGGTGAATATTTTGGTCCCGGTTGTTGTCGTAAGATGGCAGTCGTTAAAACCCCCCAATCCGCATTGGACCAGCGTGGGGGGTTATGGCCCAATACCCCACGTGCTATTGTCCACGTGAGAGGCCTGTGCCTATCAGTGGGACGTTTATAGGCTGATGATAAAGCTAAGAAGCAGATGTTAAATTGTTGTCAAACTCATAGTCAGTGGGTGACATTTTTTTTCGAATGATTAAAGGTAAAAGTATTTATCACTGGTACCACTACCTGATAAAAGGGTTACATTTTACATATTTGCTCTCAATTGTACACTACTACTATCGTTCACCTAGATAAAACTAAAAATTCATGTTGCAGTAATGGCTGATGCAAAGATATTGAAATCCTCATAAATTGCTTTTTGGTGTGCACGGAACCAGTTGATGTTTCTACGATTCTTACCTTACGTTTAGAAATAATGCAATGATTGAAATACAAACGCAATGAATAAAACACCTATGCAATGCAAAATCATGTTCCCACAAAAAGTGCTTACTTGACATCGCGCTCCTGGTGGCTGAGCGGATGAGCCCGCCCGCACTGCGAGGCTTTTTGCATTGTTTGCATTGCATGTTACAGTAAAAGTGATAAAATAAAATTTCAATAATGTCTGCATTAAAAACAACTTTATTCATCAGATTTATTTAACCCTATAAATAAATAAATCGTGTAACATACTTTGATAATAAATTAAGGTAAGGATAGTAATAATATATGTTTTTTATGATGTTTTATATCCTCATTAAGCAACATGTGTCTTATTAACTAAATACATTAAATTTCCACATTAAAAGTTAGTTTTATATAAATTAGTTTTATATAACTTCATTAAAACCTATATTCAGTCAAGTGACTGTAACATGCAACATTAAGGCAAGTGCACAAGGTTAAAATACAATCGTTTATTATTATTTATTCTACTACTTACATTAATTTATTCTAAAACTATGAGCAAAGTTTGAATATTCTCAATCAAAACAAAAATATATTGCAGTCAGATTTGTTGTAGTGGAGAAATAAATAGGCAAACATATTAATATGATATTGATCATTTTAATTCTACACAAAATCAGGTCGCGAGTTCAATTCTCCCGATCGAACAAAAAATATATTTACTTATCATAATTTTTCGATGGGTTTGTGATCACCAAGCGGCATTTGGTAATCATGGTGAATGCTTATTCGCATACTCCTAAATTATAGCGACAACTTATTTCCAATAATTGAGGCTTTTGCTCAGCAGTGGGACTGCATAAGTACAGGTTATCCTTTATTTTTATTTTTACCGAACGTAATATGCCTACCATATGCTTAAAAATAGGTTGATATTATCTAAATAAATTACATATTGTGAACTCCGCTTTACTGCTACGTAGTGCGATCATGCAGAATCGAGTTAATTGATAATTGTAGTTGTCGACGTCAAGCGCATTGCTTGTGTTGTGTTATGTCATTTTTTAAGTCTTAATGTACAGTTTGTAGTAGTGCTAAACCTCTACAACCCTTTTTTGGGACAGAAACTAAATATTTCAAGGATTAATATGAATAACAGTGCTATAGAGAGTTGAAAGTGCTGTTTTGTTGCGGCTACCATACGGCATGTAAGTTTAGTTTTATTTGACAGAAGATTTGCGTGCTTTATTTATGATAGCCATCGGTTGAACGGAACATTAATTTTATTTCGCTGCTTCACTTCGTTCCGCGGTTGTGTTGATTTTTAAGCCAGACATCCCAATAATATTTCAAACATCAGCGTCTTTTATTAAATATTTGCATCAGGCAGCGATCGATTGATCGTTCTAAAGTGGTTTTATGGAAATATTATTGGGATGTTTGGCTTAAAAATCAACACAACCGCGGAACGGAGTGAAGCAGCGAACGAAGTGAGCGTGGTTGTGTTGATTTTTGAGCCAGACTGCCCAATAATATCACTACTCCTATCATTAATCAAAATCAGTACCTATCTAAATAGGTATTCAACTATATCATACGACATTTCATGTTCATCATTATCAGATTGCACCAATGGTTGGATTTCAGATATATCAGACTCATTGTAACTTCCATTGCATAATGAATTACTTTCACCGCCACCCACATAAATCACTCGGTACTTCTTTACGAACTGGATAAAATTCATAAACTTTATAAATAATTGCACACTTCAAAATCATCTAGTTTTATTTTCTTTTTCGGTTTTGGTTTATTTTTCTTAGGCGTAGAAAATACAGCTGACGTATGTCCTTCTCTTTTTAATTTCATTACAAAAGAACGAGACACACCTAAAAAACATAAATTACTTAAAATTTGAATAAAATAGGTAAAAATGTACAAACGCGTCTCCTAAATTGGGGATGGGGGGGTGTGGGGGGAGGGATATTAACAATTTATTAAAATAAAAAACTTATGGCCTTTTTTGAACACAACTAACAAGTACAATAAAAATCGAGGCCAATCATTCATCTAAGCCTTGAGCTTTCTCTCCAACAAATATTTATACATTGTAAACTACTTTTCTCTCACGACTATATGAATAGTTTTCAGCATTTTAACGCTTAAAAATAAAACTAATAACAACATATCAAATAATAACAAAATTAACGATAAATAGTCCGTGCTGACACTTTGACAGCAATGAACAGATGACAATGATGTCATGATAATGACGTTTTATAGTTACTGTTGCCAGTAAAGGAAATTAGTGTCATTAGTTTTTATATTATGTCCTTATTTTGTCCTTATATGGGCATATTATGGGCTTCAAATGTCAAATGAAGCCCATGTCCATATTCATATTTTTTAGCCGATAGGGTAGCAGGTTTTCTATTTTTCTGGTCAGGCTGTACAATGAATATGTGAGGTTTTATTTATGAATCATTATTGTTGTTAAAACAATAATGAGCAAAACACGACAAAGACTGGCTGCGACAAAATGCGTTGCACAGAATTGCACTTAATTTGATCGGTTAATTATTAACGGTTTTGTTTACATATTTAATATTTACGTCGTACAACTTAATATTTAATTTTTGTTTAAATGACAATGAAACACGTTGACAACAAATTATGTTAAAAACGAAAAACGTATTAAGCAGGTAGGTATGCTAACACTCACAACTTTACTTTTTTCGTTTCAACACAACATAGCCAGCTTTTTGTAAGTAATAAGCAAAAAAGAATTTTTATAAGCATGCTTTTTGAAAATCGTACAACGCTTAAAAGTTAAAAAAATAAGCACTTTTTTCCATCTCTAGTAGTAATAGCAAACCTAGAGTTGAACATTGATACCTCTTGGCGCGCGCGATGTTTATCAGCGGGTAGTGCGGGGGTGAAGTATAAGCTCTGCCCGTACGCTCAAGGTCGTTGGCGACGGTAGGAGCCTCTCTGACTAACCCTTCGGGGTTATTAGTCGTGATGTAATTTTAGAGTTGCTGCCATTTATTGTACCTCAATGGTTGCTTCCATACAAATAGTTGTTGTTTACACCTAATACGATGTCCCAGTGGCGAGAATATTATATGTTAAACCCATTACCAAACACGGGTGACAGATTAAAACGCATATTGTTTATTGCCATAATTTTAATTGACGTACATCGTATGGCATATAATTCAAAAAGCATAATAGCTTGTAGCAAATTTTGATACTGCAGCTATACTCGTACGTAACCATTTATTTATTCGTACTATTCACAAGGTACTCTCACTCATAGTCACTCATACTCATACTCACTCTAGTAATTACAGTGATGATTTAGGTTGTACACCAATACATAATTAAGAATTTGTTAATTATTAAAACATTCAAAATCTATTCACAAATATTTTATTTACATATTATTATTATGTATTTCTAAAAATTAAGTGATCTAAATAGCATCCAAAATTATAATTTTAAGCAAAAAACGATTAACGATAGATAATGATATTCAATTTATAACTTCAATTATCAATTGATTCAATTACGTCTGTAATGTCTCAACACTAGGCATGACAATTTGACACCTGCCATAAGTATCATGCTTTAATAAACAGACTATAGCTACTCTACTCTACTAACTCCTGTATGTAGGTCAGGTCACGTGATAGGTTAGAAATTTAAGACAATCGCGAAGCGCAGCGTAGCGATTGTCTTAAATTTTTCGAGGTTTGTTTTTATTAGACAACAGAAATACTAGCTGCCCTAGTCCTGTAGGTCACGTGTTTCTTAAATTTCGAGGTTTTTTTTATTAGACAACAGAGATCTAACTCCATACAAAAATATCTTTTCACTCCTCTTGCTCTAAAAGAACGTCATTGTAGCGTTCTAGAGCGAGGCTAAAATAACTTTTCTTGCCCTAGGGGAAAAGTATTTTTTTTTAATTTTTGTCTGTCAAAAGTATATAGTCCTATGTAGAATATCATGAATAAAGACTCGACCTATTACTGTTTACTTAGATCAACAACTTTTTTGAGATAGTTATTAGTAAAGTTTATGGTAAAATTAGTAATTATTTGAATCTATGGACAACGCAGACCACGCCCACACAGTCCACGCTTCAGCAAGAAACAACTGCACAGTCTGCACATGTGCTTAGGTGTTGAGCCTTTAGCCCGTTAGTCGCTTTTACGACACCCAAGGGAATCTCTATTCCCTTGAGAGGGGTTGGTAGTATTATTTTGATGAGCGGCCATCGCCGCTCTTTGCTGTTGGATGTATCTGCAGTCTTTAGTCCATTAGTCGCCTTTTACGACACCCAAGGGAAGGGAGGGGTTGGTAGTATTATTTTGATGAGCCCATCGCCGCTCTATGCTGTTGGATGTATGTGCAGTCTTTAGTCCGTTAGTCCCCTTTTATGACATCGAAGAAAAGTGAGTGGTTGGTAATATTATGTTGATGAACCCGTCGTTGCTCTATGTTGTTGGATGTATGTGCAGTCTTTAGTCTGTTAGTCACCTTTTACGACACCGAAGGGAAGAGAGGGGTTGGTAGTATTATTTTGATGAGCCCATCGCCGCTCTATGCTGTTGAATGTATGTGCAGTCTTTAGTCCGTTAGTCGCCTTTAACGACACCCAAGGGAAGAAAGGGGTTGGTAGTATTATTTTGATGAGCCCATTGCCGCTCTATGCTGTTGGATTTATGAGCAGTCTTTAGTCCGTTAGTCGCCTTTTGCGACACGGAAGGGAAGATAGGGGTTGGTAGTATTATTTTGATGAGCCCATCGCCGCTCTATGCTGTTGGATGTATGTGCAGTCTTTAGTCCGTTAGTCGCCTTTTAGGACACCCAAGGGAAGAGATGGAAAGACTGCACATACCTACTATCCAACAGCATAGAGCTACGATGGGCTCATCAAAATAATACTACCAACCCTTCTCTTCCCGTGGGTGTCGTTAAAGCAACTAACGGGATAAATTTTAATAAAATAAACCAATTCATATTGCATTGGATTGTTTTATTTTCTCGCATTCGTAGTGAAAAGCAGAGTGTAACACACGGCGCTAAAAACCCATTAAAACTCTGTATCTATTTACTCCCTCGCTAAAGCTCGTGAGTAAAACTACCTCGTATATATGGGTCATTTTAGCCCCTTGTATAACAATCTACTATTATTATCTGTTCTGTACTGGTGACACATAAAAACGCAGAATGTTTATTGCCATAATGCTTTTTCAAATATTATGGCTTCTGACCATTATGGCAAATAAAAAATATGCCTTTTGTTACTATGCATATCGAAATTATGTCTTTCTATAGTTATGCCTTTTAAATTTTGGCCATTTATGTTATGCGTTAAAAAGTTATGCTATAAAGACTTATAGCAAGTGATGATTATGGCCATTAACATGATGTATTGATAGTTTATGGCGAAAAAATTTATGCGTTTCATTAGGTAACCCCAAACACCCTACATAAATATCATTTTATATACTTACCTCATAGAAATGTGACTCTTCTACTCTTAAATAAATATAAAAAAAAACATTGTGTTCGCCCATCACTTCAGAACGGCTGCGCCCATTTGGCTAATTATTTTTGAGTGGTGTTTGTAATTGTTAGGACAAGGTTTAAGAAAAAAAATTTTTGGAATCTCGTCACGGGGTACGGGGTCTCCGCGTACATAGTCGCGGGCTGGCTGCTAGCTTAAAATAAAATACAATACTACTAGAAAATAGCTTCTTACATTTTGCTACTAAGAAAAGGTCGAGGTTTTAACCTCTCCATTAAAAGTGTTAGAACTAGCGAGCACCTGCGATTTTTATTATTATTTTGTGACAATTTTATAGTGTGACACAATTTGATTGTAATGTCGAAAAAACATTAATACCTAATTGTAAGCGTGGTGAATAAGCCAATACCCATCCAATAATAATAATATAATAATAATAAATCACAACTGTCACACCAATCATTCAGCCCCAAACTAAGCATAGCTCGAACTATGGTGACTGAATAACATACATAAATACTAATAAACATCCATGACTCGGTCACAAATGCTCGTGCTCACCACACAAACGTTTGCCCCTACCGGGATTCGAACCCGGGGCCGCGGGTTGCGTAGTCAGGGTCGCTGACCGCTCGACCCGGTCGTCAAGGGTGTAGTCAAAAATGTAGCGATGACATAATTTCAATAATGGAGGCCTTTGTCTAGCATTGGCACGTACAGGCTGTACTTTACATATTATAAAAGCATACTTAGGCAATATAGGCATAGTAAGATTAAGTAAAGGTACGTTTCCGAGACAGACCGCAGACTGCAAACTGCAGCTGCAGGCTGCAAGCGACACTACTAGTTTCCATGCATCTCTATGAAATTGATTCCAAGCACGGTAACACTGCGGCCTGCGGCCGCAGCACGTTACGACCGCAGACTGCACTGCAGTCTGCAGCACCAGTGGTGTCGCGAACCGCAGAGAGTTAGTCTAGACAGAACTCTAGTCTAACTCTAGTCTAAAGAACTTAAAGAAAAGAAAAAGAAGTCTAACATTTTAAGCACGTGGGTAATTTTCAACATCGTTCTGTAAGAAGCTTTAGAAATACATACATACATATAATCACGACTATTATCCCCGAAGGGTTAGTCAGAGACTAAGCAATGAGGACAGCAAAAGCAGTCCTCTACCATAGTCCACTTTTCACCAAATAGCGACTGCACATTTTTTTCACCAAATAGTGACAGGTGGTGAACCCATCGCCGCTCTATGCTGTTGGAAGTATGTGCAGTCTTTAGTCCGTTAGTCGCCTTTTACGACACCCAAGGAAAATAGGGGGTGGTAGTATTCTTAAACACGGTTATCATCACCGGTTATCATCAGCGTTTATCATTAGCCTGTTAACGTCCCACTGCTGGAGCTGTCCAGCCCTGGCTTTAGATCGATATAATAATTATGGGTTACATGTATAAACCCATAATTATTATATCGATCTTCATATAAACTACAAAGCGCCTTTTCTTAGTTTATCACTTTTTGTTTACAGAACAACAGACTAAACCGCAGAAGGTCCTCAGAATCGTCGTCCATGGAGTATTTTACCAAACCAGGTCACCACTTGACGATCCCAGTCCTCATACACTTCGATAAGGCTCTCACAGACCGGCTGGCGGAGCAGCACAAAATCAAGACCCGAAGGAAGCTAAAAGAAATCTCTAGAAGCATTTTGAGGGAAGCGGAAAGCTTCTACCGACACCCGAGCTTGAATCGCAGCATACATTTCCTGCTGCAAGATACTAGGTTCTTGAGAAAAAACAAAATCGCATTAAATGATAACGCTTCAACTTATCTAAAGGACTACTGCACTTGGCAAGGAGAGAGAAAGAAGACAGGAAGGAGATGGTGGTATTCGATACTGCTGACGGGACTGGATTTGTTTTATATAAACAATAAAGGCGACGAAGTCAGAAGCAGTACTGGTAACAAATTTTTTTCATTTATTGTCACATCATTTAGAAAAAACAATATTTGTAACAAAATGGTACCTTTTATCATCATCATCAGCTTATAATCCTTATTTAGTTGTTTTGATAGAGTACCCTATAAGTGGACTTTCGTTGCATTACTCGTACTTCCGAAATGGATAAAACTGATAAGACATTTATTATTATTATGTACGTACATCTTAACACGAATTTCTGTTCCTTTAAATGGATTACATCTCTTTACGATGAACAAAAAAATATTGTATAGGTACTGTAATGTTTTATTTCTATTTCTCAGATATTCAAACCAAATAGGTGTAATATCATTGGCAGGGAATTCCCGTTACAATTTAGCGAACGTTCCACGAACACCAATCTTTATCAATTGTTTCAAATTAGCGCTATTTCGAGTGACCTAGAATTTTTAGTCATCGCCTTGTTTAGTTATAACATTTACATTGTAAAATACAAGAACATATCGCCGTAATTCTGCCAAACCGATTCTGCAGTTTTAGTCAATTATGAGTTAAATATACCAATCGATTCAGTTTTTTCAGATCTGTCGTCTGCCAATATCGGTTAAACGCAGAAACCCATAGTTGCAGTGATACTCTGTGCAAATACCGGCTAATTTATCAATTTCTGTAAAAAGTCGCCAAACAAAAACGATTAAATTTGTTTAACGATATTACGCTTGCTAAATCTTATTAAACACGTTTAATTGATTTTCTCATTTACGCACTGGAGCAGGTCCACAAATGATTTATTCAGCCAAAGTATTTCAAATGCCGTTAGCTGGTTTTGGAAAATTATTTACTTATTGAAAACTTTAATATCATACGTCAGCAAAAATTTAATTATTAACTTTAACTCATTTTGGTACGCGCCATTAACATGCATGATGAAATAATGATTTTGTGAAAAAAATGACTATATGTATTTAATTACTTTTGGCTAACGTTACTACGGGTTCTATTTTATAAAGCCTCTCCAGCCAAAAGCGATTAAATGTTGAAACTCGATCACTAAGTAATTATTTACATTGATCTTTTTATCAAGCTCAATAGCTCAATAGCAATGTCCAGCAGTGTAGTGCAAAGTAGCCTATGCGTTAATCTTTTGCCTTATCTACTTACCGAATTTCATAACAATCCGTTCAATAGTTTAGGATATGAACGTGTCCAGAATAATGTATATAAAATTTAATGTAAATGTATGAGTATAAAATGAATAAATGAAAAACCATTAATTTTTTCGTCAGGCAAAACTGACTAAAATTATGTCTAACTCCATTTTTCTGTTCTTCTGGTAACATTCAAAAGTCACAAGATTGTCTACATATGTTTATTGGTAAAATGAATATCTGCTTCTATGCATTCTTACAAATTGGTAGACTTAAAGGTTCAAATTTATCAAATAACTGATTTTGATAATTGCCAGCCAAAAGTGAATAAATGCACTCCTCTCGGAGATATTTTTTTTTATCCATTTAAAAAGCTAGTATTTAACAAAATAATCTACAGTAAACTCTCAAATTGACTTATCTCAAATTGCATTATTGTTCATTTAACTGGTTTTGGCAGAATAATAATAATAAAAACATTTATTTTTTCTCCACAATCTTAAAATAAATACATTTTAGTGAGGTACTTACAGAAAAATATAGTCAAAGATTGTGAGAGACTAGTGCCTGAAACGGGTGGGGACCTGTATCACAGTACACCAGTACTCTCCTCTCCATGACGTGGCCAAATTAACAATAACATCAGGAGATAGAACAAATACAGGAGAAAATAACATAAATTACATTAAACCAAAAAATTAGTCCTAAGAACAACAACATAATGTCCTAGGACTTGTAACCACAGTTCACATGCTTATATTAACATAAATCAAAAATAAAGATAATAATAAAAAATAAACAAAAACACAATCTTACAGTGCTTTTTTTTAAATTCAAATTTTAATAATTGTGAAAAAAAAAAAACTAAACTAAAAGTAAGTACTCTTTTAGGAAGGAGTGACAAAAACTACCTATTAGGGACTAACAGTTCCTCTGTTTCCATATAATTGAGACTTCCAAGGTGATCAGATATTACAGATTTGCAATTATATGCAGCAAGGGGCAGAATATTGACGAATGACGACGATATATATTTTTTTTGTGACTGATAGTTGTGATAGGCTCTTGGTGAGATATCCGGAGCTAGCGTGGTGATTACGCCAATATGCAATTTTGAGAGTCCAATGTTAGACACTAACAGCTGACAAATGAGCTATACTTAGAATAAATGGTTTTTCATTGTCTAGGCCGAGGCTACATGGGAGGCATGTGTGCTGTCAACAAAAGCTGCACCATCCTGGAATGGAACCCGAGAAACATTGGTTACCTGCTAAGTCATGAGATAGGCCACAGGTACGTCCGTTAAAAACATCACCAAACTTTTTCTATTTTTCTGATGGTCTGCATGGTTTAGCAAGCAAATATTTTAACCACAGTCATTGATTTAAGCGTTTCTTTTGAGGTAGACATAAAATTTGACCTGTCAAAGCGCTGGAAGCAAGTCATTACCAGCACATAAACGTTCCACTGCTGGATTCCACACGGCCAGCAACAGATAGGGCAGCAGAGGAAGGATACTACCACCCCTCTCTTCCTTTGAGTGTTGTAAAAGGTGACTAACAGACTAAAGACTGCACATACATCCAACAGCATAGAGCGGCGATGGGCTCACCACCTGAGCATTTTTGCAGTTATCATTTGGTGAGTCGTGGATAAGGTGGCCAACTATACTGATAAAACAGTATTAAACTGTTTTCACTAAATTATACTTTTTACTGTTGAACAAAAATAAAGTATCCTAAATACTGTTTTAGTATCACTGTGCACTGGTAGCCATATAAGTACCTGTTTTAAAAGTAAAAAGTTGCAAACGTTGTCCGCGCGGTGCAGCGCACCTATAATTAAATCTTAGAAAAAACAAAATAGGTACATACTATCCATTTTTCTAAAATACTGTTTATTTTAATACTTTTTCGTACCACTTGCTCAAAAAAGTGACATTCTATGCCACAAAAAGCGAACATAACAATAGTAATTTTTAATCTGTTAAAAACAGGGAAAGAAAATTGCTCTGATATTGTTCTGAGGAAAATTGTACTGAATTTTATTCATCCTCTAGGGGAAGAATGAGATTTAAATTTGGAATACTTAGCGAAATTTATACTGAACTACATCTGTGTTTACACCATTGAGTTTGTATATAAAGCATTAGGCATACATCTTTTTGAAAAAGGAAATAAATCAATTAAAAAAAAAATTACAAATCAACTCATCAACAATAAATTTACCAAACAAAAATGTAACTCTCTCTATCAATAATTGGACCAATGTTTCGAATGTTAACTTTTACTTTTAATTGTCATTATTTTTAATAAATGCTTATCTCATATTATTATTGTGTTAATTTTTTCGCAAATGGTACGAAAAGTAGAGTATTTTCCTCGGTGATAAAGCTGTCTTAGACTTGGGTGAACTTAAATCCCTCGCTACACTCAGGACTTAAATCCCTCGCTTCGCTCGTGATTTAAGTTTTTAACATCCTCGCTACGCTCGGGAGTAAACCTCGAGTCCTTCGTTACGCTCGCGATTTAAATAGTCACCCGCGCGCGACAGAAGACACTGCTTTATCCCCTTGGTTAATAATCTACTATTATTTTTTTTTAATGTTGGCAACCCTACCCGTGGACTACGGCAGTGGACTGCTTTCGCCGTCCTCATTGCCTGGTCTCCGACTAACCCTTCCGGGATAAATAGTCATAAATATATGTATGTATCAATAACAGTCTCGGCATGAGTCACGATGGGCCACCTCACAACGCGTGCAGACCACACGTGAACGTGATGAGCAGCAAATACCACCCCCTGCATCACCCCAAGGGCTGGACGCGGTGCAACAAGCAAGACCTGCAAAGGTTCCTCTTGTAAGTACTTGTAAACAATTATCTTAGCCGTTACGTGCAAGATAAAAATAAAAATTAAATATTCAAACTATTTTAACGGGACCTAACACGATTATTATTTGTAAGTAAGTACGAGTACATACTCTACTTACTGCTTGACGTTTCGGCCGCGATGCTGCAGCCGCCGTGGTCACAAGCGAACTCTTAATCGTGTTAGGTCCCGTTAAAATAGTTTTAATGCAATGCAACGCGATAGTTTTAAGTCTTATAATTAAATATTCATTGTTGGACACCACAGAAAGATTAAAAGGACAAACACAGAGTACGTACATCCAATTGGCGGTCTTATCTCTAAAAATCAGTTTTTTTCTTGGCAACAGCTTTGGACTGGATAGAAAGTAAATCATTTGAAGGGCAGTAAAGAACTGCGTTTATGTATTATAAATATATTTAAAAGATGACTTTCTACGCTCACGTTAGCTACGCTTAGCTTCTGTTAAAACTTGTTGAAATAGTTAACTAGGTTAAGACTTTAAACTATCGCGTTGCATTGCATTAAAACTGTTTTAACGGGACCTAACACGATTAATTTTGTAAGTAAGTAGATATGTACTTACTTACAAAATTAATCGTGTTAAAGTTAACTAGGTAACGGATAAACATACATATACAATTAACTACACGCTCAATATACATAGAAAACACCCAGAACCAAAATAAATTTATTGAAACAGTTTTTGTCTACATTGCACCAACCGGAAATTGTCTACATTGCACCAACCGGAAATTGAACACGTTTTGTGGCACTCATTACTAAAATAATATTAACAACCCGAGATGGGTTCGTAAAAGGCGACTAACGGACTGAAGCCTGCTCTTACATCCAATAGCATAAAGCAGCGATTGGCTCACACCTATCACACTGAGCACGTCATGTTCAGTTGTTATTTAGTGAAACGTAGACTATAGCACTGCCTGCAAAGGATGCAAAGGAACAGGCGACCCACCAGTCCCCCTTACTCTTGAAACCGATCGCTATTGGATCGGATTGGTGTTGTGAATTTTCGTATTCCTAAGTTACGACACCAGAGCTAATATGGATTCATATTGCGTGGATATTGAGTGAAAAAAATACAAAACTCAATGCCATTTAGTTCACCCAATATGAATCCGAATTAGCGCTGGTGTCGTAACTTAAAAATACGAAAATTCACAATACCAATCCGATCCAATAGCGATCGGTTTCGAGAGTAAGGGGGCTGATGGGAAGTAATTACCGCCGGTAACAACAAGTAATGACACCCGCAAAACCAGAGGAATAGGACGTTTGAGGAAGGAGTAGGAATTGTGAGGGGAGAGAAGGGAGAGACTTCGGCTCTCCGGCACTTACACTCGCCGGGCGAAACACAACAGCAACGGGTGCCATTGTGTCACGACACGACGATACTCCGTGAGTGGGTGTTACGCCGTGGTATTCCTCTAAGCGCACCCATTTTTAAGCGCACCAGGCCAAGCGCACCCGTTGAGTGCGCTTCAGAATAGGTAATTAATAGTACATTATGATATAAGTGCGGTAAGATGAAAATTACAGCCGAGGCGATATTGTTAGCCCGAGCCGTAGGCGAG
This sequence comes from Scoparia ambigualis, assembly GCA_963921215.1. Taxonomy (NCBI): domain Eukaryota; kingdom Metazoa; phylum Arthropoda; class Insecta; order Lepidoptera; family Crambidae; genus Scoparia; species Scoparia ambigualis. The sequence goes on along the minus strand of OY992512.1, from coordinate 29,424,560 downwards.
GGCTACAAGAAAGCAGAGGCTGTAATTATCAAAGCGCACGTATGTCATACGATGTTTTATAACATATTTGTGAGGAAAAAAAAATTCCGAAAATGACTGCGTTTTTTTGTTGTTTTTATAGTGCATGAATCTTTGGTAAGCCAACATATATTTTTCTTTGTCCAACAGCATAGAGCGTAACAGATGGGCTCATCAAAATAATACCACCAACCCCTCTCTTCGCTTGGGTGTCGTAAAAGGCGACTAACGGACTAAAGACTGCACATACATCCAACAGCATAGAGCGGCGATGGGCTCATCAAAATAATACTACCAACCCCTGTTTTTCCTTGGGTGTCGTAAAAGGCGACTAACGGACTAAATACTGCACATACATCCAACAGCATAGAGCGGCGATGGGCTCATCAAAATAATACTACCAACCCCTCTCTTCCCTTGGGTGTCGTAAAAGGCGACTAACGGACTAAAGATTGCACATACATCCAACAGCATAGAGCGGCGATGGGCTCATCTAAATAATACTACCAACCCCTTTCTTCCCTTGGTTGTCGTAAAAGGCGACTAACGGACTAAAGACTGCACATACATCCAACAGCATAGAGCGGCGTTGGGCTCATCAAAATAATACTACCAACCCCTCTCTTCCCTTGGGTGTCGTAAAAGGAGACTAACAGACTAAAGACTGCACATACATCCAACAGCATAGAGCGGCGATGGGCTCATCAAAATAATACTATCAACCCCTCTCTTCCCTTGGGTGTCGTAAAAGGTACTAACGGGCTAAAGGCCTATGTTGTCCATAGATTCAAATGATAACTAATTTTTAAATTACATTACCGCACTAGTGCGAAACTTATTACATTACGATGCTGAAATCGGTGTAATAAGAGCTACTTTACGAGCAAATGTGTTATAAAATATTATATTTTTATTCCTCGAAGCGCACCAGCAGATAAAATGTGGAAAGAGATGTAGTAACTAACAGAAAATATCGATAACGAATAACGTACGTTTATTTTTAGAGTATCTAACTCTTTTCATTTATGTCACCCCGGTACTTTAAGATCAATACGACGACTGTCATGATTCAATTTATTATTGACGTAGTAAGTTGTTTAAGCACCTAGTCCTAGTTTCTAACGACATCAATATTACGAATCGTTTAAGCTCCTCTCTGTTTTTTACCGTTGGTGCGCTTCGAGGAATAAAAATAAAATATTTTAATTACCTATTCTGAAGCGCACCCAACGGGTGCGCTTGGAGGAATAGTTGAGGTGCGCTTGGTCTGGTTATATATTACCCCGTTACGCGGGCGGGCCAATTCGTGCTGCAAAGCTCGTGGATCTACCACTTAGAAGATTATTTTCAGTCCCCATTGCCTAGCATCTTACTTACCCTTTGGGTAATAGTCGTAAGTGTATTTAAATTGGACTTAAATTAACCAATTTAGAAATCGGAAAAAAAAAATCCGCGAGCAATTTTCGAACCCGCACTGTGTCATATTAGCTAACGCACTGCCAACGATGCCATCGTCACTGGTTCTTATCTATCAAAGTTTATTATATTTTTGAATACCACATTGTGTGTAGCTATCAGAAAATTAATTAACTGTTAAATTTGTATTTTCTGTTACAGAAGCAGAAAAGGTTGGTGTGTCCGAAGAAATCCAGACAATCGTTCCATAGGAAAATATTATTAAAATTGATAGGCAATAAAATGTGATATTAGTTAACAAGACTTTGATATATATTTTCACTTTAACAGAGATGTAATAAAGTTCAGCAAATTTTGTAAATTGCGAATTACCTATATTACTTGTGAAAATTAGATCTCAAGCATACATATAAAGGCTATGGCGATGGAATTAGATCTTCGTCCCTCCTCACGCGCAGCCACGAGAAGCTAAATAAAGGGGTAAAGGGTGTCCTACCCACTATAACCTAGTACTATCTTTCGAACCGTGTCGCGTGGCGGTGAAAGAATACTACCCTCCCATCTCTTCCCTTGGGTGTCGTAAAAGGTGGCTAATGGACTAAAGACTGCACATACATCCAACAGCATAGAGCTGCGGAATGGACTTGCCACCTGTCACGCTGAGCACTATGTGCAGTCGCTATTTGATGAAAAGTGGACTTTGGTAGAGGACTGCTTTTGCTGTCCTCATTACCTAGTGTCTGACTCACCCTTAGGGGGTAATAGTCGTGATTATGGCTAGCCGTGATTATTGTATGTATGTACTTAGATTTAGAACTAAGACGACAAGCATCGTGTTCCACCGGCGGCGTAATGTATGTAACGCCTACCGGTTTCTATCTGCAAAGTAAGAGTCCAGAGGTTCTGCTACTAAAATAAGATAAATGCCTTCATGCTTTTATTTTAATTACTTAGATGTGCTGGTTTTTATAATATAAGAACCATCAGCTAATTAATCTTATCACTATACACATTGTGCCATTATCCTTGTCAATTTTTAGGTATCTAACTGTTTTACTTTATAATTCTCATTATTAATTGAAGGACGTCCACTGTTGGACAAAGACTTCCCCCAAAGATCATCACCACGGCCGATCTTGTGCTGCTCGCATCTAGCGACTACCCGCGACTACCCGCGACTACCTTTACCAGATCATCGGGCTCACATTGTTGGAGGCTGTTTTAATTATCTTATTTTAATTATTTGAATTCCAAAGGCTGAAAAATATTTATACTTCAATAAACGCAAGTATATAAAAGATCGCTGAAAGTGTTTTATTGTACAATGCTCGCGTAAGTTTTATACATCACAGCGAGTCTATGTTATTGATGAGCCGTGTCTATGTTTCTTGCCGCTTATGCCTTGTTCGATAGGCAAGTAATTTTATCGAGTACTGACGTTGCTTCGCTATTTTGATTTTTTTTTAAATGTCCAAATAAAACAAAGTGGCGAAACAGTTGACTATATTGTTGACTATACGCTGTAAAAACCAAAGGCGCACAGTAAAATCTCCCCAAAACTGAACTCCCACCGAACAACGCCGTAACAGATTATTCAATTACATTTTCCATTTCTACAGCTTCGATCATCATATTACTGTGTGCAATTTATTTCACCTAAACAATCACTTTCTACCACAGTATCCGTGAATGTGCGCGTCCTAGCATGAACAAATTGTTACAGTTTATATAGAATTCGGGCCACGAGCGTAGTGCAAGAGCCAGGCATCTTTTTTTTTATTACATACATAGATTCACGACATTATCCCCACAGGGTTAGTCAGAGACTACGCAATGAGGACCGCAGAAGCAGTCCATTGCCATAGTCCACGTTTCACCAAATTCTTTTAGTGAGCTGCTATACCACTCGCCACATTTTCTTTACTAATAACTTAATAAGGTACGTTCACAAAAGAAGGGACCCTACTGTCATATCTAAAAGCAGTATTACTCTAATCTTATTAAGCAAAATTGTAATGGGAATTCTAAAAAAGTAATACTGGGGGCTCACGCTAAATAATCTCAACCAAACCACAACTGAAACGCAGCCGTTAGACGTTCTTATAAAGTGCTATCGCGTTTGACACACGCGATAGCGCTAGACGAAGTCGGCTGCATGTAAGAGTTGACGGTAAGGCCCAAGGACTTTATAAATTATATGCTTTGGCTATTTTATCCTTAGATGCTTTTGTATCTTTAGATACAAAAGTATCTTATTTGAATACAAACAAATATCATTATGCGAAACAAATTCTGAAACTTCATTTGAGTTCAATTTAAAGAAATAAGATTCTTTGGATCAAGTTTTCATAGTTTTCATTTTCATTCAAGTTTTCAAGTTTTGGATAAAATCATATTCAATATTATTCTAAATTAACTAATTACCTACGAGTAAGTTGTACTACAATTTTAATACTAGCTCTTGACCTAACTATTCCAACCACACTGTATACGATAAGAGCACCTTATTTTAACCCAGTAAAGCTCAGAATTGAACTGCAAGGCGTAAAGGCCGGGCATAAACCACGAATAAAACCATATTAGTATTCGTGTGTTATTCAAAACCGAAAGTTTCTTAGTTTGGCAGCGAAAGTACAGGATTGAGTGAAACTAACTATAGGTATCAACGGGCGAATGGACACGAATACTTTTCCTGAGAACAATACAATTGTTACAAAACAATCTCTCTGTATATTGTACCGTATATATCATGGGGAGTGTTCTGAGGAATTGTTCGGCTTGATCCCTGCCGCTGATTTCCTTCACCGCACTACACGCAATCGACTGTCATTCCATCCACATCACCTTGATGGATGGCGGTCTACTACTGTGCGTTTTTCAAGAAATTTCTTGCCTCGAACTACAGTGTTGTGGAACCAGCTCTCGGCGGCGGTATTTCCGGACCGTCATGACTTAGGGATCTTCAAGAAACGAGCCTATTCCTTCCATAAAGGCCGGCAACGCGCCTGCGATTCCTCTGGTTTTGCGGGTGTCCATGGGCGGCGGTGATTACTTTCCATCAGGTGACCCGCTTGCTCGTTTGCCTCCTTCTGCTATAAAAAAAAAAACAATACTTACATTATATAGATTAACTAGCTGTCAGTATTACATACTCGTAGATACATAAACTCACTACTATTATTCTCAAAATAGAATAATATATTAATAAATAGAAAGTTTGCTGTGTTGAAATGCCTATGTATAGTTATGTATAAAATGGGAAAGGATTTTTTTTTTTAAGAATTTATTTATTTAGCACAATATATTAAAAATACAATAAAAAACAGAAATAATTAGGTATCTGCAAAACACTAACTAATAAGTAAATTACGATGAAAAGAGGTGTAAGCAACAAGTCGTAGAATACTCTTGCGGATGTCGTTTCTCTAGTCCGAGTGGTATAGATCTTTGCTCGATATCCGGAGGTCTTGCGGGTATGAGCTTCATTCGACATTTGAAGCCCATATTTTGTCCTTAAATGGGCATATTATGGGCTTCAAATGTCAAATGAAGCATATGCCCATATTCATATTTTTAGCCGATAAGGTACCTTGTCAAATCCCAGGTTGGGAAAAGTGTGTTTTGTATTTATCTATGTTTATCCCAGGTTTGTGATCACCACACATTTAATTGACAAATGTGTGTTGATTAGTCTAAAACCCATCGTGTTGCGATGACCTGATTACAATAATGGAGTCCTTTTCCCAGCAGTGGGACAGTGGATTTCGACAGTATATAATAAACCTATATTACTTTTAATGTACTTAGATAGAAAATAAGGAGTAAATATCTAAGTGCCTTACAAATAACCAAAGAAAAAGCTCCGAATAGTTTTTCCGATTTAGGAACTAAGTAATTCGTCAAGCAGAAAGAAAGTTCCAATTGGTCAAGTGTGTTTGTACCGCGTGCTTTGGTTCTGATTTGACCAATTGGAACTTTCTTTACATTTGACCATTTGGAACTTTCTTTCTGCTTGACGAATTAGTTCCTATAAGCCGTTATTGATTTAGGAACTAATTCGTAAAGCTTTGGTTCAGATTTTACCAATTGGACCTTTCGTTTCATTTAAACGTAATTTGTAATTAGAGTAAAATAGACAACACACGGAATAACTATTCTGACCTTATTCTCGTTTATTTGTAAGGCACTAAGGGTGGATTCGACCAAACTCGAATAGGACTTACCTACTCCGAGATTAGTCTATACAAATTCAGCGTTTAATCTAGGTATAAGACCTTATTCCAGTTTGGTCGAATTCACCCTAAGTGCTAAGTGCCGATATTATTGTTGGTTCTCCACTTAACATCTCTTCAGAATACAGACGTGGTATTAGAAACTCACTTCCTTTCTTAAATTGGGTCTGATTTCGTCCTAATTCAGCTGTGTCCCACTGGCCCACTGGTGCTACCAAACAAAAGTTAACAGTTAAATTATGTTTTAACGTGCTAGTCGTCATCACGCTTATAATGAAGAGACAAAAGCTTTACTGTACATGGACAAGGTCCGTTGGCTCCAGAACTCAGGTGTCGTCGGCTTTAAAACATCAAGATAGTTGTGCATGCAATAATAGCTGCAATTATAAATGTACAAGGTTTAGGGCTGGCTGCGAAAATCATTTAAAAAGTATTAGCTTTATAAGAAACAAATTATTAGAACTGATGCTTCAGGATCAGAATTATTAGTACTGATCAGAAATGGGTGGTGGTCCCTTTCTACTCACCACTATAGATAAGGTTTCGCAGCTGGAACTACGGGTCCGGCTGTTTGTTGCTCAGTGGTACTACGGGGTTCCGGTTCATGCCCCCCGCTAGTTGCGCCCTTACCGGCGCCTCCGGCGGGATCCGGACATGGTTTGGACTCGTAGTCGCTTGTGGTTAGCTGTAGAGCTTGGGAATGTAGGTTTTGCCTTGGTATTGTGTGCTATCACTTCCAAACTTGTGCATTAGCGAGCGGGGCTTTTAGCGGTCTCGATGGGGCCTGAAGCGAAAAGTCCTGCGGGGAACGTGAGTTTCCCTTTAGGTTGGCAGCTTTGTTCGGTGGTTCACATTGGACATTGCTGTCGGTATCTTCGGTACTAGTCTGGAAAACTAGTAGAGGCGGCCCCCTAGATGCCGAGCCTCCGGTCCAGCCAGCCTCGTAGGACGTGGGAACTGCTAGGTTCCCGGATGGGTTCCGAAAAGTGAGTGTGCTTACTACTCCGCGACCAAGGTGGACACTTGGACTTTAACATTGACGACCTGAGCAGTGGCAACTGCGAGTCGAGCCCTTCGTGCAACGAGAAGTGAGCGAGTTTGACAGCTCCGGTTCCCTATCTGGAAAATAGGCAGTAAACTACACGTGTTCACGGGGAAACTCTCCCGAGACGCTAGTCTTATGAGTACCGAATGAAGAGCGCGCTTCGGGGGGCACTGATTCGGCATCAAGACATAATTAACGCAGATGGTCTCCTGCGCGAGTTGGTTTACTGGCGCAGGGACGTCTGGCATTTCTTGCATAACCTAACGGTTGATCTCGAGGTGCCAGTACAAATAAAATTAGCGATGTAAGGAGAGGGGATGATCATAAATGGGGAGATCCGTAGAAGAACTAGCCCGAAAAATTGATAAACACAAGTGGAAGTGGGCAGAAGAATCGCTCGTAGAACCGACGGCCATTGGGGAAGAACGATTCTTTAGTGGTGACCACGCACCGGGAGACTTTGCCTATGCAGGCTCCCAACAAGGTGGACCGACAATCTGGTAAAGGTAGCCGCTGGAGCACTAGCGGCTACCCGGGATCGCGGGAGGCCTCTGTCCAACATTGGACGTATCGCGTATCGGTGAAAGAATACTACCACCCCCTCTCTTCCCTTGAGTGTCATAAAAGGCGACTAACAGACTAAAGACTGCACATACATCCAACTGCATAGAACAGTGTAGGTCACCACCTGTCACGCTAAGCACATGTGTAGTCGCTATTTGGTGAAAAGTGGACTATGGCAGAGGATTGCTTTTGCGGTCCTCATTGCCTAGTCTCTGATTAAACCCTTCGGGGATCCCCGTGATTATATGTATATATTATGTATGTATTTATACCCTCAGTGTCACGCGCGTCCATGGAATGTTTTCATCAGGTAGGCCGTATGCTTGTAACCTTCGATCAACAATACCAACTAGATAACGCGTCACGTGCAAAATCAAAGCTAAATTCTCTCCACATCAATAAATACTTTTTCAAAGCAATAAATTACTCCTGTCACTTAAAAAAAAAAAGACGTCAATAACATTTAGTGGTGCCTCGGACCAAATATGTAATATTTGGTCTGAGAGTGCTGCAATCTCGGACCAAATATCTTGGTCCGAGGGTGAAATAATGAACCTTAAGGGGCAACAAATAAAGTAATTTTCACACATTGAGTTATAATGTACTATAAACATATTAAATCTCTTTGACTTTAAGGCTGATTTCACAGTCACGCGTTTGATCAGCGACGGCCACACGCGCGCGTTTACTAATAAAAAAAAATTTCGGTAAAATGCATAGAGTAACAGAAAATATTGTTACTCTATGCATTTTACCGAAACATGGCCGCCGCCGCTTCATGTCTCGTCGATTTGATAAAATAATTATTCAAATGCATGTTACATCGATAATTTAGTACGTAACTATTTCCAGGTAAAAAGTGATTCCTTTGGTTTTATTTGTATTTCCTGAGTAGTTTAAACAGTACCTTAGCACACTTAAAGGCATATTTTAATAAAATAGAACAGAATACATACGTATTGTTGCGTCTAGCGCCTGCCACAGACTACTACAGTTGGAGCGAGCTGGCTCTAACGCGTGTTACAAACAATCTAGTTGAGATGTCTTCTCTAGTACGTAGTACATTATAACTCAATGAGTTGTGCACAACAGCTACAATGATACTTGTACCGTGGTGCGGAACTTACCTAGTTGTACTAGAAATGTCTAAGCGCGCAGATGCGACACACTATTCATACAGTTTTATTACCGAGTTGTAAAATTGTAAGATAATGTTGTTTAAAAAACTAACATGTTAGTTTTTATATTTATTGATTGTGATTGTTAATTGTAATATTGAAATGAAAATAAGTAAATTATTGCCAAAAAAATAAGTAAATAATTTAGTTAAAACAATAATTCATAATAATAATAAGTAGGTAAGTAATAATCTATTTCAATTTTTTTAGAATAAAAATATTTAAGTAGGTAGGGGAACATGGGCTCAGTGGATCATTTTTTTTTCTAAAGCTATTTTGGATTCAGTTTCTGCTTTAATGACAGATGTTTTTAATTAAATAAATGAAATTAAGTTTAAACTTTAGTATTTTTTTGTTAAATATCAGTTTTAATTTACTTAATATTAAAATTTACAAGATTTTTTTTCTGGCACAGCAAATTGATCCATTGTGACCCATTAATGGGTCACATTGAATCAGGGTTTGAGTTACAGTGGATCGCATGGGGAACTGTGAATCACAAGCGTTTAGTAGCCAATAAAACATATTATAATAATAAACTCTTTATTTTTTTGCAAAAATAAAATGTTATCAGACATTATTTTAATCAGTCTTAGTTGTAAAATCACAATATTAAACTTACATTGAAATGAAATGATATACCAAAATCGGCTACCACTACGATTTGTTTAGTAAAACATAAAATTTACCTCTTTGAAAAAAAACTCTTCTAAAACAGGTGGTTATAAAATAATAGAATAAAAATAGAAAACAATAGAATAAAAATGAACAAAACAATTATAAAAGAACTTAAATCGTCGTATAATTACTTAAATATTTAAGCTTTAATACAATCTTCATTCGAATCGATTCAGAAGTAGGGTGAATCGAATCCTTTAGATCGTATTTACAGACAATGTATTAATTTGTTATGATAAGAAAATTTTTAATGAAGAAAGATCGATTACAAACGAAAGCCGACACTATATTTACATCATTAGACCCCAATGTATAAGTTGCAAAGTGAAGCAAGTTGATAGGCAAAAATAATGAAACATGATGCAGGTAGAAACTTAGTAATGGACCGTCCCTTGATGAAAATGAAAAAATGAAAATGAAAAAGGTTTATTTCAACAAAATAGGATAATACAGGATTATACAGTGTGCTTCATAAAAAAATTACATCCTACTTTGTTGTCAAGATATATCAGTAGTTTACCTGTGACATCAACACTAAAAAATTTTTGTTACGTTAATGCCAGTACGATTAACAAGAAAAATAGCCTCATCTTATCCTAAAGTTACCTACTTAAAATTAAGTTAACTAAACAAGTATGATAAGTTATAATATATAATTATTTAATTATAATATAAAACAAACATAATTAAGTAAAAATATGAATATGAATATCCATTCATAATATATAATATATTATGTACTTACATGGTTATATCGTTTAATTACTTAAATGGTCTGTCACGTGGCATGTTGACCTGTAAACTAGTGTACTTTGAAATTCATAGCTTTTTGGGAAACAGTGGATCATGATCCAACGAACCCCATTACCACATGATTCACTGTAACCCATTTACCAAAAAAACAATATATTTTTTTAACAAAATATAAACCGCATTTACCACACAACTTAATACAGTTTTATAAAATTAGACACTCATACTACAGGTGAATAGGCAATGACTTTAAAATATCTAAATGACTTTGAACGAAAGTAACTAATCTCAAATATTACGTAAATTATTTTTTTATACTTACCTACTGACTGATGCGCTGTCGCGCGACCTTCCGTTGTGATTCCGTGACGGCAACTAGTCGGGCGGCGCGGGGTAGGGGAGAACGTTAGTGAAGCCAATGCACGTATGCGTGAGTGCAATAGGTACAGATTTTTAACAAATAAATGATTCACTGTTCCCCGTGAATTCCTGCCCGCTTCATCTGAATTACTTATTTTACGAATATTAGTTTAATTACTCACAGCACATAAAGTAAAATAAAAAAGTCGCGTTCCAATTTTTTAATTAAAATTAGGACACGACTTTTTGGAAAAAATTATCCTTGACTCCTATTATTCACAATTATATCGGCAACGTAATCTTTCTTGAGTGATTGAAAACCACTTTTCTGTGAAAAAGAAGGCATATTTTATTTAATCTGAGACGTCTATGTCTAGTCACCCCAATCGCTGGGAAACTGGGAAGTGACTAAACAAAGTGCAGCAGGTAAAGACTTATCAGATCTTCTTAGTTTATTGCACCGTAAGGATTAGTAACCTCTACGAGTTTTCGTGACAGACAATGGGAGTGAAATTGTGTATTATTTGACATCATATTACTCTTTAACCATATAAATACAGGATAGCATGCCTGAAAAGGTGGTCATAAACATTGAATTATAATGTACGAGTACTACGTACTAGAAGAGCTATCCCAAGCAAAAGTCTTGTTCTATTTTTTAAAAAGTTAAAACAAAAGTGCGTTGCAGCGCTAAAACAATAATTTTATCGTATTTCTAAACAATCTAAACATACAGCGCTAGACCGCTTCTAGAGTGTTGTTTTCTCGCGGCCAATAGGTCAAAAGCGCCGTTATAGTCTAAGATCCGAGTATAGAACGACCTTCACCGGGAAGGTTAATGGATGAAAAGTGTTTTATATCAAATTTAATAAGTTAAATAATATATCGCGAGTGGGTTGGCTGAAAAATTTCAGTCCAGTACCATTAATGATTAATTTAATAAAAAAAAATATTTTTTTTTAACATTGCACTGGTTTGGTGAGTGTGTGTTTGTAATGAGCTTATCTTTATATAAACATAAATTTTATTTATTTAACCAGACGCACATTGTCCAATATGGACAATCTAGCGGAATTTAATTCGAAAAACTAATTTTGTAAATAATATGACTTAAGCTTGCAAAACTACTTCTTATAAACCAAAGTACAACATTCCGTTCAAATTTTTTAACTACCCGCATTAAAACTTCGTAAAATCGTACTGTCATTCATGTCGTTATAGTTGTTTGTTAAATGTGCTGTAAATTAGTGAATTACGATAATTAGTGTATGTCAAAGAATACTCAAGAGAAATTTATGAAAATTTCGTAAAAACTTAGTTGTGTCTTTTACTTCAATAAAAGGTAAGCAGTTGAAAATATTTTTGTGGTACAATTGTTTACATTCGCCCAACTTAGCTATGCGTAAATTTTTTAATTATAGTTTATAATTTGAGTTTTAAAAATGTATAACGATGTATTAGTTTTATAATGGTATTTATTACGTGAACCAGGTATTCGTTAATCAAAATAAGTGCAATTTGACTGCCCTCGTTTGCCCCTCTCATACATTTTTTTTTAATTTTCGATAGTACTACCTAAAATGAAGAAAAAGGAGTTGTTTGAAATCTGGCACAAGAGCAAAAAGGAGCGGGGAAAAATTATATTTATAATTATATATTAAATAGACATGCCATAGATGTGCCGCCTAACATTTCAATACTGTTGAAAATTTTCATAAGTGGCTTTATCCTCCAAATAGAAATAAAATGGCAGTCAAGCAAAAGAGAACTGAAGAAGTTTCTTAGTAGGAGCCGAAAATGGCTTGAATGTGATGTGGTATTACCCAATGAGATGACCAACCTGCTGCCATCCACAAGTACGGAAATACAACTCAATCTGGTGTAGGAAGGCCAATACAGGAATTTTCAGAATGTCACCCTAAAATAAAAAGAAAGAAAGTCCAAAGTCTTCTTTTCCAAAGTTCTTTCTTCAGTGACTTCAGATGAAATTATGGTTGCTGTTGAAGTTGCTGCTAGATCCGAAGGGAAAAGAGATGCTGCAAATATTATAAAAGAATTAGCCGTTTACCGCCATCTGTAGCTACAAATATAAAAAACAGTCGCACCTCTGTTGTTTCTGTCCCTAAAATGTACTATATGCCAGCATCTTTTGTCAAAATTCTACTACACGGGGAACAAATTATCCAAAATTGCATTCTGCCTCTAGGCCAACTATCGGAAGAGGCCCGGGAAAGTAGCAATAAAGAATACAGACCTTATCGCGAACATTTCAGCCGAAAGACTTCAAGGGAGCATACAACCAGAGACGTTCCTAATCGATTTCTATTAGCTTCAGATCCATTAATGTCTTAATCTTGTACACCTCGATTTAGAAACAAGAAGTCTTTACCTTCAGAAACGTTAAAATTACTGAGATTACCTAATATCACAGTTTCTTCGTTAAGCGACTCTGAAGTTGATTTCGAAGGAGAAATACTTCATTAATTGGTGGATTGTACAATTAAAATTATTTTAATTAGTAAAGTACTTATCAAATCAAATTATAAAATTATTTCATTGCAATCTTAAATTATATTAGAACTACACATTTTTTTTTGTTTAATGTAATTAAAATCTTTGAAAAAACCTTAAGTAATCGTTATGTATAATATCAACATCACAACAATCTGTGCTTATAAGCAGTTGTCTTAGTTTGTGAAACAGGAAGCTCATAACACAAAAATTCAGCTATAAAACACACACAATAATTAAATTCCGCTAGATTGTCCATATTGGACACAGTGAGACGGTTGCAAATTACTAATATCGACTTGCCTGTTTACACCTGCCTACCCAATGTTATGACAGGAAAAAAATAGTCAACCTAACGTTTGCATATTCTATAGGCTTCATACTTTCGATTGGTACCTATGTAATTTATCTATTATCGAAACAAGTGCAATATTTAAAAAAATATATTATAGAATATTTAATTAATCATATACTGGACTGAAATTTTTCAGCCAACCCACTCGCAATAAATTTTTTAACATATTAAATTTGATATAAAATAGGTACTTTTCATCCATTAACCGCTCGGTGAAGGTCGTTGTATGTTCGGATCCTCTACTATTACGTGTTTTGTTCTCAGAGAAATATTTCTCTAAGGTTTTGTTCAACCATGTTCAACGTAGTGCAAAGTGCAACAGATAATAGATTTTACACTGCAGAACGGACATAGTTGTTGTGCATGTTTTCTACCTACCTTTCATTAGAATTCAATCTTTATTACATTTTATTGGTTCAGATTAAACCACAGATAATACTATGGTTTGATAAAATGAAAGAAACTCTTTGCGTTTATTTATGACCAAATACATTTATATACATGCGTACTATGTCTTCTGCCTAGTACCTAGTAGGTACTAAAATATAAATAAAAATATCACAAAAACGGTGCGTCGGAGGTCGGAGCTAAAGAATAAGGTTATTTTCCACGCCGTGTGAATCCTGTGATACCCTGAAGGTAAATATTTAATATATAATAATATATCTAATAATATCGAAAAAAAATGGTCAAGTTCATTACTTAATAAAAAAGTATTTTAGGTAAGTTTATTATTTCTAACGAAATCCCCAATGAAACTGCCACCATAATCCCAACCCTAGTAACTATTTCACATAAAGCGTTAAAATAAGTGTCACTTTTGCACAAAACAGAAAATATTGTTACTCTATGCATTTTACCGAAGCATGACACCGTTTGATGTCTCGGCGATTTAATAAAATAATTAGTCAAATGCATGTTACATCGATATTTTAGTACGTATTTCCAGTTTAAAAAGTGAATCCTTTGGTTTTATTTGTATTTCCTGAGTTGTTTATACAGTACCTTAGCACACATAAAGGTACCTATATTTTAATAAAATAGAACACAATACACACGTATTGTTGCGTCTAGCGGCTGCCACAGACTACTACAGTTGGATGGAGCGAGCTGGCTCTAACGCGTGTTACAAACTATTTATTAGACCGTAAGCAGTGTTGCCAACTGTTACCTCCAGCTAGTAGCTAGACGTATTGCAAAAAGTAGCTAGATCGCTCGATTTTTTAACCCCAAAAAGGTGTTAGAAGTAGCTAAAAGTTATTTATGAAACAAAAGGTGTTAGAAGTTGCTAAATGTTTCTTTAGTAAACAATTAAACGAAAAATGTATGACAATATCGGTTTTTAAATGAAATTAAACACAAGTAGGTATTCTTTTTGATATTAAAATATAATTACAATATGTGCAATAAGTCAGTTTACTTGGTAATTTTACAAAAATGTAAAAATCTAATTAATAAATAAATATCTACTACAATTTATTAATTGTGTAGTGAAAATTGTGCACGGCTATTATCCCCTAAGGGTTAGTCAGAGACCAAGCAATACTTCTCGTGAAGTAGCTAGAAAAAGAAGCTAAAATATTTAGCTACAAGTTTTATTAAATTGTAGCTGCCTGGCTTCCAAAAGTAGCTAGATCTAGCTACAAAGTAGCTGAGTTGGCAACACTGCCGTAAGGTTGTTCGTTGTTCATGGATGGATAATCGTTACAAATTGAAAATTGACGATCAATCGTAACATGACAATGTCAATTCCATGAAGACCGAAAAGTGACCGATGACTTAAAAACGTATCATGAAATTGCGTTTTATTATGAGAATTACTCAATGAAACCCTGATTTATTTTACAATAATCATTGAATAGTAAATAGTAGTGTATGTTTTGTATCATCTAATACTTTATTTTTACCTCAAAAGTGAACTTTAATAATAAAAACATTGAATTGAAACTAAAAACATGTAAAAAAAATTTAAGTAACTAAACGCAAGGAACGAATGAAACGAGAGTTTCAGCTACCGGACCCTAGATGGCGGGATAAGTTTTCTACTAGGTACACACGGCGTCAGATCAACCTACCCTAAACTGTCAAGTTTCTCCAATGAATATTGGTCTTTGGAACCAAACTCATAAAGTTCAAAATTGAATGTAAAAATTTGACAGTTTTGGGCCTTTGCTCTCGGTATTCTGACGAAAGGTAGCGTTGTTGAGGTAGAAAGTACTCTGTGGGGCTGACAAAAAAGCTAAAATGTTCTGTGAACAAGGTGTCAACTGTCAATGTGACGCAATTTTGTGCGCGCGCGACGCGATAGATACAAGCAAGCAAGTTATGTTAAGTTAAACAGCAAGCAAGTTATTACAACCTAGTAAATAATCAAACTTACGCACAAGTAAGTAAAATATAGTTGATTAATTATAAAAATAAACAACACAAAGTGTAAACAATCTTTTAGTGTGCTGTATGAGACTGTAAAGTAAGATTAAGAAAACTAAATAAATAAACTTCTCAATGTGTACCTATCTTTCCTTTTCATATCGAAACAATTTCAGTGCCGAAAGCGAGAATTATATCACACGCTCAAGTGGATGCCTTACTAGGGCTCCTAGAGGCTAATTTAGAAATAGCGCGTGGCCGCGTCATGGGGGGCTCCCTGGCCAGCCAGCGCGTTGGTGAGTTTTGGCGCAATGCTGCAGCCTCGTTAAATAGCATTGGAGATGGGGCCACTAAGGAAGCACACGCGTGGAAAACTGTAAGGCTAACTAGTTTTAACCGTTAATTAGCAATAAATAGAGAACACAACGGTTAAGTATTACTTTTATCTTTTTTAGTATTGGCATGAACTAAAGTATAGGACCCGAAAGCGGGATACAGTTATCCGGCAACATGCCCGTGGGACTGGCGGTGGTGATGCAAAGAAACCTTTAACAGTTGTGGAAAGCAGGATTCTGCAAATACTGGGAGAGGTATCATATGCAGGAAATCTAGAGGTGCAGATTCCCTTAAATGTAAGTAAAGGAAACAAAACATAAATGTATTTTAATAAACAGTAAGTATGGTATAAATAAATAAATAATCTTTATTCGTGTGTATACAAAGTTTTCAAATTTTTGTTTAACATTAATAACTACAGTTAGTTGAAAACTGTGTTGTAGTCATTAGCGCCCACCTCGAACAATTACTTAACACAAAGATTAACAAAGAAAATTAATCATAATATACAACTACATGCATGCGTTGGTATGAGAGAGTGTTGAAGTGTGTATTGTGTGTGAGTGTGTATTGTGTGCGAGTGTGTATTGTATTTGAGTGTAGTGTATGTGTGAATTTATTTAATTAGAGACTCAACATCATCATACTCAAAGTATCAAACAAAGGTTTTTGTGATGTATGTGATATTGAAATGGTCTAGCAGTTCATTGTAGTTATTCACCATGGATCTAATTTATTTTCTGTTTTTGCAGCTTCCACAGGCTATTCTTAATGTGCCTCCACCTCCAGAATCTGCACACCATGTAAGTAAAAGAAACAAAAAATAGATATACTTACATATACATATAACAGTATGAAATATCAAACAAAGGTTTTTGTAATGTATGTGATATTGACATGGTCTAGCAGTTCATTGTAGTGATTCACCATGGATCTAATTTATTTTCTGTTTTTGCAGCTTCCACAGGCTAATGTGCCTCCACCTCCAAAATCTGCACACCATGTAAGTAAAAGAAACAAAAAACAAATATACTTACATATAACAGTATGAAATATCAAACAAAGGTTTTTGTGATGTATGTAAAAGTGACATGGTCTAGCAGTGCATTGTAGTGATTCGCCATAGATCTAATTTATTTTCTGTTTTTGCAGCTTCCACAGGCTAATGTGCCTCCACTTTCAGAATCTGCGCACCATGTAAGTAAAAGAAACAAAAATAAATATACTTACATATATAACCCCATCTATCAGGTGCATTCTGATAGAATAGAACGTATCCAAAAGAGTTTTACTTGTTACCTTGCCTACCGTAGTCGTGACTGTCCACGTGGTGCTGATTACGTTGTTCGTCTTTCACACTTTAAAATAACATCTTTAGCCGACCGACGCAAACTTTTGGATCTCGTTACACTGCACAAGTTTATCCACGGCAAATTAAACTGCCCAAACCTACTTCAACAGATAAGTCTCTATGTTCCTTATCACATACCTAGACATCCCTTGTCAAATAGCTTCAGCTTGCCTCGATGTAAAACTTATCTTGGTCGGTGCGCTCCATTATACCGGTGCATGCGTACTTACAACGAAATGGATAATAGCAATATCGACATCTTTCATCTTTCTGATCGCGCGTTTAAGCGGTTGTGTGTGGCAAAATTTAATTGTAATCAAGTTGTTTTATAAGTCATCTGGTTTATCTAATTTTACTTTCAATTAAGTTAATTTAACTAGTAAATAAGAAAAACATAATGCTGTATTCACCTGTAAAGGCATGTCTTTTGGCCTAGTCAGTTTTAAATGTGTAAGGATATGTTGTTGGTGAATCTATTTCAATAAATAAAATAAATAAATATAACAGTATGAAATATCAAACGAAGGTTTTTGTGATGTATGTAAAAGTGACATGGTCTAGCAGTTCATTGTAGTGATTCGCCATAGATCTAATTTATTTTCTGTTTTTGCAGCTTCCACAGGCTAATGTGCCTCCACTTTCAGAATCTGCGCACCATGTAAGTAAAAGAAACAAAAATAAATATACTTACATATGTATATAACAGTATGAAATATCATACAAAGGTTTTTGTAATGTATGTGATATTGACATGGTCTAGCAGTTCATTGTAGTGATTCACCATGGATCTAATTTATTTTCGGTATTTGCAGCTTCCACAGGCTAATGTGCCTCCACCTCCAGAATCTGCACAGCATGTAAGTAAAATAAATATGACTAAATGTATACTATTGATATGAGGAGCTCGATGGCGCAGCAGCTAGCGCGTTCGGCTTGCGATCTTGCCCGCTAAGTAAGTTTCGCAATGCCGGGTCGCTGGATGGGTGACCCAATTTAAAACATCTTGAGCTCCTCTGTGCTTTGGAAGGCACGTTATGCCGTTGGTCCCGGTTGTTGTCGTAAGATGGCAGTCGTTAAAACCCACCAACCCGCATTGGGCCAGCGTGGTGGGTTATGGCCCAATATCCCCACGTGCTATTGTCCACGTGGGAGGCCTGTGCCCAGCAGTGGGACGTTTAAAGGCTGATGATGATGTATACTATTATAAAGCTGAAAAGTTTGTTTGAACACACTAATCTCAGGAACTACTGGTTCCAATTGAAAAACTGTTTGTGTTGAATAGTAGGCTATATGTATAACGTCACGCTACGACCAATAGGAGCAGAATATCAATGAAAATTTATGCAAAAACGGGAAAACTCAAAAGCGAACGAAGCTGCTGCCACAGCTTGTACCACATAAACTTATTGTGATGTATAGTTATCACCATGGACTCATTTATTTTTTTCTGTTAGCCCCAAAATGCATCACCTCCTCTATCACCTTCGGCTGCCTCTTCTACCGACTCTGTGGCAGTTGGACCGAGGCGGGGTCGAACGGCTCAAGGGCGTAACTCTCGACCTTGTGAGTAATAACTATTACATATAAATACTGTTGTGTTTTTTTATGGTTTAAGAGGCCTATTACATCTCGACTGACTTTTGCGTAAAATGGCCAATTTTGGCGTTAAGGATCTCAGAAACAAAAATACATTAACAATTATGACTTATTGAATAGTGTAGAATAGCTATTGGAATAGTGCGTAGCGGCCTCGCTTTTTGTAAATTTTGCTTAACTTTTTAATTAAACCCAAAATTGCAGAGAAAGATTTTCATAAAGTGCGCGAAGGCACTTTTTTGAGCTCATCGATTGAACTACTGTTCTAAACAAGTGGAATAAAAAAAATATAATGTTATCTCTTTTATAGTTGAATAGTGCGTAGCGGCCTCGGAATTTTTAGATATCATTGATTTTATATAGGAAAAAAATCTTATTCTAAACCAAAAAACTTCGAAAATCGCTATAAGTTAACTGTGAATATCTCCTATCTACGATAATATTATTGAGCAAAATTTATACCAGAGTAATTGTTTCACGAGGAATAAAGATTTTATAATGAATTTATTATCCTATTTTGATAAAAACGATAAATACAACTGCAAAATTACTACAAAATGCGATGCGCCGGCCGTCCGAATTCAACTTATGCTCACAGAATGGAGATTTGTAATATTATGCACAAATTTAATATCCTATATCGATAAAAACGATAAATACAACTGCAAAATTACTACAAAATGCGAAAATGGGCATTTTACGCAAAAGTCACATTCGAGATGTAATAGGCCTCTTAAGGAAGTATGTGAGCCAGTCAGTGTTTACTGTTAAGAAGAGGCTTTTATCGGAGCAATAATGGCTACGTGCTGGTACAAACGTTATACCAAAATAATTTAAAATTTGAGCGTGATTCACTGTACTTGTGACGTATTTGAATTAAATTATAATATATAATTGGGTTATTATTTTGGACTATTTTATAATGTCGACCTAGATAAATACTGTCTTAATCCGAGTTACATCACAAGTACAGAAAATAATGCTCTAATTGCAAATCATTTTGGTAATACGTTAGTATGGGAGGCTCATTTTCGGTCGCCAGCTCAAGTCAACATACATAGATAAACTATTCATGAAAAATTTCTATTGTTTCAGACCGCAGGGTTCGATTTGAGTGGGCACGCAGATACGAGGAACAGCGCCTTCGCATCGATAGAAATCGGGAGCGCTTGCTTGAACGCCTTGTAACAATAGCCGAAGAAGCATTGGTATTGTACCGTAGGAGCCTACAACATTAATATTTACGAATACTAAACTAAACGCTTCTAAGTTTTGAGGGGCTCCTAAACATCGACCTGTTGATCTGAATGTCTGTTACCTATTAAAAAAAACGCCATGATGTCTAAGAGGCTGTGAACAGCTAACTAGCGACGCCAATCTATTTTATTGCATTTCTAATAAATAATTTCTTACTTAACTTTAAAGTGTAATATTTAGTTTTAAAACTTGTTTTATTCAAAAGAAGTCTTGTTTAATTTTTTAAATAAGTTATTATTTTGTTGGTTAGCTGAATTATAGCTGAAGGCTGGGGACCTAGTCCGAAATGAAAATTTGTGCAGCTTTTTGCTGTGTCTTCAATGTTACAAACCCTAAAAATTAATGTTCACAATGATTTAGGTAATGTTGATGTTGATGACTTGCAAGGCACTATTAGCACAATCAGTATTAATGTAATCAGTAGGTAACTTATGGCTGTGATGTGATAAATATTCTCAAATGAATACTGATTTAGTTTTTAAGTTAAACTGCTTAGTCATTTGTTGCAAGTATTATTATTGATACAAATCGGTACGCTGGTTTAAACTGCAATACAATTTAAACTGTATTCGTAGATATTTAAATAATAACATGGTTGAACCGGGAATCGAACCCGTTACATGAGAAAAATAATCAAAAATAAAAAAGAACTTGCTACCAGTGATTACAAATTAAAAGTATACTGATACACTACAATAAAAAATTAATTCAATATGTGTTACTGTTCTATTTGGAAAATCTGCTAATTATCTACATAAACCGTCGATGTCCGCAAAGTGCAAATACGTTAGTTAGTTAACGATTGTCATAGGTCGCGAGTCGCCGCAATCTTTTGACATTAGCAATGAGCTCAAAAAACTTACACAATTCGAATTCGAATTAACTGTCAAAATCTGTAAATCATTCACTCATCGTTTTAATTGACGATCATAATCGTAAACCATAGATGAAGTCCATACACAATAATTAAAATTAACCGTTTGACTTTGACACATGAAACCATAAGTTATGAACTGTCAAATGAATACGATTGCTTTACGCCTCGGACCAAATTGGTCCGAGCTTTACGCAATCGCACTTCTGAAGTCTAGCAGGGCATTAATATTGTACTGAATTTCATTATGACCCGTTGGTCATTAATGTGATTTGAATTTGGAACATAAATAGAAATCGCATACGAACATTTACTATACATATAGGTAGTCTTTAGTCCGTACACGCCTTTTAACTACAACAACTAACGTTGATGAACATCGCCACTCTGTATGTGCAGTCTTTAGCTCGTTAGTCGCTTTTACGACACCCAAGAAAAGAGAGGGGACTACTTATAGTATTATTTTGATGAGCCTTTCGCCGCTCTATGCATGTGGATGTATGTGGATGTATGTGAAGTTTTCAGTCCGTTAGTCGCCTTTTACGACATCCAAGGGAAGGGAGAGGTTGATAGTATTATTTTGATGAGCCCATTTCCGTTCTTTGCTGTTGGATGTATGTGCAGTATTTAGTTAGTCAGATAGTCGCCTTTTACGAAACCGAAGAGAAGATAAGGGTTGGTAGTATTATTTTGATGATCCCATCGCCGCTCTATGCGGTTGGATGGATGTGCTGTCTTTAGTCCTTTAGTCGCCTTTTATGACACCCAAGGGACGAAAAATGGTTGGTAGTATTATTTTGATGAGCCCATCGCCATTCTATGCTGTTGGGTGTATGTGCAGTTTTTAGCCTGTTAGTCTCCTTTTACGACATCTAAGGAAAGGGAGAGGTTGGTAGTATTATTTTGATGAGCCCATCGCCGCTCTATGCTGTTGGATGTATGTGCAGTTTTTAGTCCGTTAGTCTCCTTTTACGACATCCAAGGAAAGGGAGAGGTTGGTAGTATTATTTTGATGAGCCCATCGCCGCTCTATGCTGTTGGATGTATGTGCAGTATTTATTTAGCCCGTTAGTCGCCTTTTACGACACCGAAGGGAAGAGAAGGGTTGGTAGAATTATTTTGATGAGCCCATCGCCGCTCTATGCTGTTGGATGTATGTGCAGTCTTTAGTCCGTTAGTCGCCTTTTACGACACCCAAGGGAAAAAAGGGGTTGGTAGTATTATTTTGATGAGCCCATCGCCGCTCTATGCTGTAGGATGTATGTGCGGTCTTTAGTCCGTTTGGGTCATTTTAGCCTCCTTGTATAACAATCTACTATTATTTCATAATTCATAATAATTTATTTGCATTTAACATGGTATAGAAGATGTTACAAACTATTACAGATCAACATGTTAAGCTAATACAGGTTTAGCATGCAAATTAATGGCTGAGTTAATCTAGGATTTATAAATAACATAAAATATCAAAATACAAACAAGTACAAAATGTTAAATTATACATTATTCAAAAAATTATTAATGTTATAAAAATTATTACTTTTTAAAAATATCAGCAATTTCTTATTAAATAAATTGTCATTCGATTTCTTAATGTCATCAGGTAGTTTATTAAATATACGAACACACAATGCTACACAGCTATTAACAAACTTTGCAGACTTCGGCATGGCTTTATGCACGAGTCTGTGTGGATTTCTTTTTAATCTAGAATTAGATTCGCCTGCTGTTTTAAAAAGCACTTTATGTTTTTTGACGAATAAACATATTTCATAAATGTATAGCGATGGCAGTGGCAAATTTACTTTTGCTTTTTATTTTCTCGTAGATGGTGTGAAACGTAGAGTATTCTCCTCGGGGATAAAGGTGCTTTCGTCTTGGGCGACCTTGAATCCCACGCTGCACTCAGGATTCTTGTCTTATCTCCCTCGCTTTGCTTGGGATTCAATACGGGACGCCCGCTACATAAGACACTACTTTATCCCTTAAAACTATTTTAACTACTATTTTCCTGGTATACCTTGCCAGAAAATAAGAGCCCACTTCTCAAGTCCGCTCTTATTTACCGAGACACATTTTTAGCGCTGACCTGACATCTAGTTGTATTGTTGATCGAAGTTTGTAACATAAAAAAGTGGCGCTACTTCAATAAAATTCAACTTGCTACAATATTATAAAAAACTCTATACCTACACTTACACTACATTCTTGTCAGCGTAAAGAATCTTGGATCCATAAACAAAGGTATCGGAAGACATAGAAATACTGCAAAGGAGAAAGGCTACGAACAATAGGACAGACAGAAACACGGCACCTGTGACATATCGAGTGCGATCTGCTCATACGGGCGGCAAGCGGCACGGCTACAGAAAGCTATGGAGACGCGTTGGTAGTAACCACAGAATAATATTGTATTACTACTAATTACTACTACTGCGTTATACTGAACGGTGAATAAAACTGGCGCTGAACACATCTGTTTTTTATTGTTAAACTCAAAGCTGGGGGAATTTTTTAATAAGACATGTTATGGATTTTTTTGCTTTTTATAATAGATTTCAGTCAAAAAAACAGTTATTCTAACATAAAAAAGAAAAGCAAAATAGTATGCTTACAGATTTATTATTATTATTATTATATTATTATTTACTTATTAAGGTAGGTAGGTATGTGAATAATGCGATCTCAAAGATTGTTCACTGGTTTAGTGTAAATAACTTGCTATTAAACGAGGGAAAAACCAAATGTGTAAGATTTGTATTGCCTAATGTTAAGCAAGTAACAACTAGTGTACAAATTAAAAATAAGAATGTGAATCCTGTGGACACCACTGTGTTTCTAGGCGTCACGTTAGATGCCAAGCTTTAGTGGGGCCCACATATAGCTAAATTATCGAATAGACTTAGCTCTGCGGCTTATGCAGTAATGAAGATCCGTCAGTTAACTAACGTTGATACATCTAGATTAGTTTATTTCAGTTACTTTCATATTCAAACTATCTTTGTGCTGCAAAAGAGGGCTATTCGAGCAATCTATAACCTAAAGGCTGGTGACTCTATCAGAGAGAGATTTAAGGATATAAATATAATGACTGTTGCATCACAATACATTTATGAAAATTTGATTTATGTTTATAAAAATATTGAAACGTTTTCAAAAAACAGTGATATTCACAATGTAAACACTAGAAGTAAGAACAAATTAGCAGTACCTTATACTAGGCTCCATAAAATAAATAATTCTTTTAAGGGTCTGTGTGTAAGATTTTACAACAAAGTACCAAATGATATTTAAAAATTAGATCTTAATAAATTTAAAATCAAAAATTAAAGAAAAGCTTTATAAAAAAGCTTATTATAAAGTGTCAGATTATTATTTTTATTCATATTTTGTATTTTATGACCTGGTAACGACATATTCTTTTTTTTGTAAATGTCGTTGCTTCTTTGCGCTGTGGTTTCTTGCGCCCGTTCTTTGCCACAGTTAAAAAATGACGTCCTGAATGGGTGGTAGGTTAAAAAGATTTGGACGATACAAAGTACCTACTTATTAATTGAGTTTATTGAATAAATATATTTTGACTTTACCTTGACTTTGACTTTACTAATATTAAATAGTACCTAAGTACCTTTTTATCATCAACAATATCATGTAGGTAAGTAATTAAAATGAGCAACATACTTGAATTACAAGGACAATTTTAAAATATGTAGTAAAAGAACTCAAGTTTAGTACTCTATTTTTATAATAGAAGCTTCTGCAGCAGTGGCACAGTATATAGCTTAAGTACTAGCTACTGACTTACGGCTAGGTGGAGCGACGTAGAGTACGTAAGACTGGGTGCAGTTAAGTAGCATGCATTGGAAGAAACCTTCGATCAACAAGTTGTTATTGTTGATCGATGGAAGAAACCTCAGATCAGCAGTAGTGTAAGTTTAAAATACCAAATAAAAAATAATAAAGCGTATTGGATATAATTGAAAGACTACTCCACAGATTGCTTAGTCGCATGTTAATGAAAAGCATTAATCGAAGCGGAACTTGTATTCGATGCCGGCAGCGAGAGAATTTTCACAAGGTACTTGTGTCGTCTTCGCTTCGATGGCTGAATAGCAAGCGCTCGTCCCGATATCCCGGGTTTCGTTCCAAGGTAGAGCCAAGAGCAAAGTGTGTTTCGTATTTACCGATGTATAACAGATATTTAGTAGTCGTGGTAATTAAGCAAACCGTGAAATGCTAAAAACCGTGTCGCCTAGCGGTGACAGAATACTACCACCCCCTCTCTTCCCTTGGGTGTCGTAAAAGGCGACTAACGGACTAAAGACTGCACTCCAACAGCATAGAGCGTCGATGGGCTCTCCAACTGTCACTCTGAGCACATTTGCAGTCGCTATTTGGTAAAAAATGGACTATAGCCGAGTACTGCTTTTCGGTCCTCATTGCCTACTCTCTGACTAACCCTTCGGGGATAATAGTCGTGATTACTTATATGTAATATACAGGGTGGAAAAAATCTATGGGCCCTGGAGGGGAACTACCTTAAATCCTTTAGTTAGCTCATTTCACTGAAAGGAAACATTTCTTTATTTTTAAAAAGAAACAAAACTGCAATTAAAGATTTTTTAAATTTTGCTTGTTCCATCCGGGAATCGAACCAACTAAAAATAAAAAATAAACCCTCGCTATTTTATTATACGAATCGGTAGGATTGATGTTCAGGATAAAATTTGTCTAATAAACATTTGGTCCCACACTCATCTGTTGTGCGAGATACCCATAAAACTGAAAATTTATTACAAGTTCTTTATTAACAATACCTAGTACTGTTCACTTGTAATAAGTAAATGACACGTTATAATTTTCTTATCTCTAACATCTAAAGACATTGTATGAAGTACAAGCTTGCTAATGTTATTTATCTCTAAGTACCTTGTTGAAGTATTGGATAACAAAATCGGTAAATGGTAATAATAAATTTATGCACAGCCAGCACGATTCCTTCTTACACTAGACGTTCATTCTGACAAAAAGTTTAATAATGGAACGTATTTTTTTGCAACGCGGGGCAACAAATTTGAAATTCGAGCGATAACATTTTTAAAAACTATAAGAAAGAAGTAGGTATTCGTTCGAATTTCAAATTTTGTTTTGTTTGCTTTCATTCCGTAATTCTGTAAATCTGTAATAATGGCGTATCAAGAACATTTCGATTTATTAAAAGCTTACTTTTCAAACAACAAGAATTGCAATTTAGCTCTACAGTGGTACAGTGAGAGGTATCCAGACAGACAAATACCATCTAGAGAAGTTTTGTCGCGAATGGTGAAAAAGTTAGTGAATGAATATTGGAAGCTTAGAATAATAACGCTATAGAAAGATAGACTTCATACAAGCGCTCTGTCAAAAATGAAGCACTAAACCGATTCACACACGCGTGACGTGCGCGCATGGCCGTGATCTGCTGTCTCTTTCCAATTCTATGAATATGAAAGAGACAGCACTGCGGCAGCCGCTGCTACCGAGGCTTTAACTTAGAGAATCAAACTGCAGTACGTTTATATTTTGACCTAATTAACTACAAGATACTATGAAATACTGAAAGCTTACCTGTGAAAAGTGATGTTATTACACTTCTTTTGTTTTTCAGATGTGTTGTGACACAATTTAACTGCACAAACCGTCATTTTTTTTTTGTTTTAGCGAGACACGTTCGGCGCGCTGTGACATTGAACACTACGGAGCGGTCCGGCGTTTGGTGCCATTTCTGGCTCCAATTAATGTGCTTAAAAATAGGCGCGCGAACTTGGTTTCTATAGCGTTATTATTCTAAGATTGGAAGTTTCAAAAATCGTTTAGAACGTCCGCAGCAGCAAAATCTAGACTTTTCCGATTTTGATTTATGTGTTTTGACATACATTGAGTGTTACCCGAAAGCTTCTAATAGGGAAGTTGCTCAAGAGATAGGCACCAGCCATACTCGTGTACTTAGTGTTTTGAAAAAGTACAAATACAGATGTTTTCGTGATGGGCGATTGGTGCAGAAACTACATCCGGGAGATAGTCAAAGGAGATTAGAGTTCTGTCAGAATATTCAAACAGAAATAGACCGCAACCCAAATTTTTTAGACTACATTGTATGGTCTGATGAAACAAATTTCAGCAATAATGGAATGTATAACAGACATAACAATCATTATTGGTCCCGTCAGAATCCATTCCGTGTTCGCGAAACAAACAAACAGGTCAGATTTTCCTTTAATGTTTGGTGCGAAATCAGAAGCAATATGGTTGTTTTGGTGCACATTTATGAAGGACATCTAAATACGGCAAAATACATGGAAAAATTAGACCTTTTACATAATCAATTAAACCTTCTACCGGAGGAGGAACGAAATAATATCATTTTTCAACAAGACAGTGCACCTGCCCACAATAGCAGAATTTCCAGGGCTTACCTTAATGAAAATTTCAATGTCTGGATAGGTACAAACGGGACGATTAGATGGCCAGCGAGAAGTCCAGACCTGACGCCTCTGGACTACTTTTTATGGGGTCATGTAAAAAATGAAGTTTACAAAACGTGTTATAATACTGTACAAGAATTAAGGGTTGCGGTAGAAAATGTTATTAGGAGCATACACCTCAACACTTTCCAGAGGGCTACACGACAAGAATTTCAACGTAGACTAAATTTGTGTATCCGGAACGATGGGGGTCACTTCGAGCAACTTATCAGTTGAATTATTAAGATTCTTTTCTCTTCTTAATGTCCGTCTACGTTATAAAAATGATTCATGTTTACGTTCTTCTTATTGATGATAAAATAAAAATTAATTTTAGTTTTCACTTTTTATTTCAATCACCAAATAAATATGTTTATTAGACAAATTTTATCCTGAACAACAATCCTACCGATTCGTATAATAAAATAGCGAGGGTTTATTTTTTATTTTTAGTTGGTTCGATTCCCGGATGAGACAAGCAAAATTTAAAAAATCTTTAAATGCAGTTTTATTTCTTTTTAAAAATAAAGAAATGTTTCCTTTCAGTAAAATGAGCTAACTAAAGGATTTAAGGTAGTTCCCCTCCAGGGCCCATAGATTTTTTCCACCCTGTATATGGTAATTAAGCCATACTTTACAAATGTGGCAACGATTTGAACTTCAATGATGGAGGCCTTTTGTTCAGCTATAGGAAAGTATACTGACACTCGTATAGGCTTAAACTAACTAACTAAACTAACTCGATAGTTTATCAATTTACGGAATCAATCATTGTATTATAATATTATAATTTAGAACTTGGGGGAGGCCTTTGTCCAGTGGACGTCCTCTGGCTGATGATGATGATGGTGATGAATTAAGAACTTAACTATGAACATCTTCTGTCTGATTTGCATTACCTTTGTAGGTTTTTGCTTGAACTGTGTTTTAGATCTTTGTACGCAACTTAAAAATAGTTCAGTGATATCCCACGACTTACTATTTGAGTGATTGATATTCCCTTAAATTAATATTACAAATGAGACAAAAAGTTACAAAAGTAACATTAAACTCCATAAAAAGACGTATATAGTAGGTAAGTATACATAATAAACTACATTAAAAATGAATTTAAATTTATTATTTTATCCTGGCCTTTACACTAGGCTGTTTGATTTGTGAATCATACCTAATTACAACTAGTAGAAGACTCTAAAATCTAATCATACATACATACTTATAATCACGACTATTATCCCCGAAGGGTTAGTCAAGACTAGGCAAAGAGGACAGCAAAAGCAGTCGTCTACCATAGTCTACTTTTCACCAAAAAGGTAGCGACTGCACATATGCTTAGCGTGACAGGTGGTGAGCCCAGCGCCTAGTTCGTTAGTCGCCTTTTACGACACTCGAGAGAAGAGAGGGGTGGTAGTATTCTTTCGCCGCTACGCGACACTTTAAGTCTAATCATCATCACCATAAACGTCCTACTGCGGGGCACTGGCCTTCCTACATGAACAATAACACATATGGAGATTGGGTCATAATAACCCACTACGCTAGGCCAATGCGATTTGGTGGGTTTCAATGACTGCCATCTTGCGACAACAACCAATATTAACGGCTTTACGCGCCTTCCGAGTCACATCACTAAACAACATTGGAATAATTGAAATATCCGCTAGGAAATGTTTTGTAAGTTTAATACCTAATATAAATTAATGTGGTTGTCATAAAACGCAATCATTAGGTACTTCAGTGTCATAATCTCATGGACGATTATATGAAAATGAATGAAAATGAAATTGAGAGAGCTGAGAACTGTATCCGACTAGTGTTGCATTTTGGACTTTCTACTTTTTGTCGATAGAATAGTTATAATTAATCAATAATAATAAATGGTACATTATTTTTCGAGTAACTTGAGAATCAATTGTGTTATAATTCATTTAAAAATAAAATTATTTATCTTATTTACTATTTAGTTTTTTCTAGCTAGATAGAGACATAAATACAACCTTTTCGCAATGGGTTCCCGCTAAACTAGGCTAATCCAAATCATGAATGATTACAATCAATTAATAATGTACGTAAAAAAACTAAGTACTCAAAACAATTACACGTAAGTAGGTAGTTATTTTCTGAGATTTTTTGAGCTGAATTTCTGTGTGTAATTAGTATTTCATGACTTAAAATACCATAAACTATTTTTTAACATTATTTTAACTACTAATTAAATTAGTATTTCAAGACGCTTGATTAAGTACAGAAATAAACTTTTTCATATTCATACATAGTACTTAACACTGTTTCCTAAGAAATAAATTATCAGCACCAGACTCTAACTAAACCTTAGAGTTACCATTTTTTTTTCCTTTTTTTTAATTCGGCAGCGGGGTAAGCGCTTTGCCTTCATCTCACCTGATGGTAAGTGACGATAAGGCCGAAGGTGGAAGCGCGCTTCACCCGGAATCCTCAACCACTGAGGAACTGGCTATCTTATCTCTATTTGTTGGAACACAACTATGCTAAAAAAATCGTTGTTATGGCGACAGACTTAGATAAAAATTGAAAACCTACACCCCCTGAATTTCAAACTATCGACACAATCCCAACACTAAACGCCTAGTCGCGTTCCGTGCCACGCTGTCGCGAACCGCACAGTCGCCGGCTGCAAAACAACGCGAACTGTCGGCTGTTGTTGTTGGCCCACGGCGCGAATTCCGAACAATTAATAGGCTGTATAATATGACGCGCGCGTAATTAAAAAAGTAAAGTTCTTTTTTTTAAATCAAATCTAATGGAGCGAATTAGGAAGTTTTTATTGCGCTGCATTTTTAGTTTTTAGCATTATTTTTGTATTGTTAGTGATAGTTTTATTTTTTTATTGAAGATGTGAACGTAGATTATTATTATAGTAACTAGTGCATTTATGTAAATATGATGGTGTGTTGGAGGAGGGTGCTCCTGGCGGCTGCCCTTTCGTCGGTATTGGATGTCAACAGTGAAACACTGTTTGGTGAAAACGTGAGTCATTTTTACCTATTGATAATTATTTTTGTCTATGGTATAACTTAAATTTAAAAAGTTTGTACTTTTACGGAACTCCTTTTGAAAATAACGTTTATCGTGTATATCTTGGTTGCAATGTTTATTTTTGTTTTTATTAATAGTTAAGTTATTGTTATTGTTGCTATCGTGGGAACGGTTGTTTCGGTTACTGTTGGTTAGTAATAGATCTGTTCATTGCAATTTTAATTTTATTCCATACTAGACTAGTGGCCGCTCGCGACTTCGTCTGCGTGACCATTCTGTATCCCGTGACAAATTTCCAAAAATGTTCTTACGTACGTCACGAGCACCAATATGTATACACTTTGACTCTTATTCCATTGCATTAAGAGTTGAAATTGTTTACATATTTTTGCTCGTGACTACACAAACCTTGTCCTGACAATTACGAACACAACAAAAGCATTAGCCAAATCGGTCGAGCCGTTCTAAAGTGATGCGTACAAACACTTCGGCAATTGATTTTTATTAATATAGATTTACTCATTTAATATACTTACTCAATGCGTCAAGTCTTAGTTTTGTCTAACTTCAAGTCTCCCACATCCCTACCGGTTCACTGGCAGAGAATAACTTGTGGCGTTAAGTCCGCCGTTTGCAGTTTTTTTAAGTAAAGAAGATTAAATAAATAAATGCATACCGCGGTGAACAGGGAGTGTAAGTGAACCGCTGATATATGAGTTTAATACACTGATTTATTTTAGTATAGCTACCGCTTGTTTAATAAATACTACTAAGAATATAAACTATAATTAAAGATGAAATACAACCTTATTTTTTCTTTATACAAAACCAATTAAGGGTGAGTTCCACTCATGAAACTGAACAACTTTCCCCAAGAAACCTATGTCCAAAAATGACAAAAAAAAATTTGATCTCCCATACTATTGTCGTTAGCTGATCAGACGTTTTGTATTGGAGGTCGAAATTTTTTTTGTCATTTTTGCACATAGGTTTCTTCTCACCCTTAATTAGTTTTCTATAAAGAAACAATAAGGTTGTATAATGATTTATTATCAGCCTATAAACGTCACGCAGCTGGGCAATGCTACATTGATGATGGAGGCTACATTTACGACATCACGTGGGAAGATTGGGCCATACCACCCACCTGGCCCTATGCGGGTTGTTGGGTTCAAAAAATATACAAATGAGTCTAACGCAGCAACAAGCGTTTGACAACGCGTTCAAGCTCTAGATCAGACAGATCTAGATTCTGCGTATCTTGAAAAGTAGATAGATGGATACATATAAGGCTTTATTGCACACGCAAAAATACAGATAACATAAAAATAAGCACATTAAAACTATGTGGGCAAAGGCGGTCTTATCGCTTAAAGCGATCTCTTCCAGACAACCTTTGAGGTATAGGACAACAGAAAAAGAGTAATTACCAACCCCTCTCTACCCTTGGGTGTCTTAAAGGCGACTAACGGACTACAACAGAGTGCACATACATCCAACAGCGTAGAGCGGCGATGGGCTCACCACGTATCACGCTGAGCATGTGTGCAGTAGTAATTTGGTGAAACATGGACTATGGCAGTGGACTGCTTCTGCGGTTCTCATAGCCTAGTCTCTGACTAAACCTTTGAAGATAATAGCCGTGAATCTTTGTATGTCTCTCGCCAATGTGGACTGTCCCACTTTGTATATCCCTCGCCAATGTGGACTGTCCCACTTTGTATGTCCCTCGCCAATGTGGACTGTCCCACATTGTAGGTATGTCCCTCGCCAATGTGGACTGTCCCACTTTGTATGTCCCTCGCCAATGTGGACTCTCCCACTTTGTATGTCCCTCGCCAATGTGGACTGTCCCACTGTGTATTTCCCTCGCCAATGTGGACTGTCCCACTATCTATGTCCCTCGCCAATGTGGACTGTCCCACTTTGTATGTCCCTCGCCAATGTGGACTGTCCCACTTTGTACTGACAGTGCTTACCTTGTGATAAATGTGATAATGTTCTTGTTCTTCTTGTGATAATGCTCCATTCGGTGCGCAGTGTGCAGTTGAAGTGCTGGACTCGTAAATATGGAAATTAATTTGAATACCTCTCGACAGTTGGATAGTTTATCATTTTTAGGCTTCCGTAGCCAAATGGCAAAAAAACGGAGCCTTTATGGATTCGTCATGTCTGTCAGTCCGTCCGTATGTCACAGCCACTGTTTTTCGAAACATAAGAACTATACTGTGGAAACTTGGTAAGTAGATATATTCTGTAAATTGCATTAAGATTTTCACAAAGAATTTAAAAAAAACAATAAATTTTGGGGGTTCCCCTTACTTAGAACTCAAACTCAAAATTTTCTTTTATCAAATCCATACGTGTGGGGTATCTATGGATAGGTCTTCAAAAATGATATTGAGGTTTCTAAAATCATTTTTTTCTATACTGAATAGTTTGCGCGAGAGACACTTCCAAAGTTGTAAAATGTGTGCCCCCCCCCCCCCTGTAACTTCTAAAATAAGAGAATGATAATATAAAAAAAAATGTGATGTACATTACCAAGCAAACTTTGTTTGAACGAGATCTGTTAGTAGTTTTATTTTAATACGTCATAAAAAAAAATAATTAAAAAAAAATACACTAATATAAAAACATCAAATAATAATTAAAATTTTACTTAAGTATATTTAAGCGTTAATAAAACGCTAAAATATAAAACATTAATCTATAAAAACATCGATCAAAGTTTTATAGATAATGGTACGGAACCCTTCGTGCACGAGGCCGACTCGCACTTGGCCGGTTTTTTTATTTGACGTTGCGTTTGTTTATGGTGTTTTTAGTTTTACACACATGCACAGATTCACGAATATGGTCCCAAAGGGTTAGTCAAAGACTATGCATGGGAAAACAAAAGTGTCTATTATTATTATAGCATAATTAATGACTTCGCGTTTAGCATTAAGTAAGCCAATTTCAAGTGGTATTATATTTTTTGTACATTTAGTATTGTACATTGAATTAAATGGAGTCTTTTATTTTTTTTATTCTGCAACGGGTAAGCGCTTGGCCTTCATCTCACCTGGGCCCTGATTCTGTATCGCAATCTATAGATTCCACACCTAAACCTTACCGCGCACAAAGGTCAAACGCATACGTTTTTGGGAAGATATCGAAACTTTTTAAGGAATTAACGTGGTTTTGAAACAAGGAATCGTTACAGAATAAGGGCCCTGATGGTAAGTGACGATAAGGCCGAAGGTGGAAGCGCGCTTCACCCGGAATCCTCAACCACTGAGGATCTGGCTATCTTATCTCAAACAGTCGGAACACAACAATGCTATAAACATCGTTGTTATGGCGACAGACTTAGATAAGATGGTGGTAGCTAGCCAGGCGGACTTAACAGCCCTACCACCAACCAAACCGAGCACACAAAGATGTACCCTCGCTGGGAATCGAACCCGGGACCTCTGGCTCTGAGACCGGTGGCTTAGCCACTAGACCACATAGGCGGTAGAGTCTCACAACACGTGTTGTTGCGAAAAGATCACGGTAGAAACTCCAAGAGTGTCTGTCCTGGATGTCGTTTTATTATGGTGTTGACAGTTACCGCCAAACCGGACATGTCCAGAGTGGTGGATGAAAGCTCAATGTCACCATGTCTGTGGCCTATGTGCGAGATTTAAGCCCAGCTGCGAGACGTTTCAGGTTGCATTGACGACCTCCGTGGTCGAGTGGTTAGCGCGCCGGGTCTGGCGTCGCGCCATCTCTGAGGTCCCGGGTTTAATTCCCGGGCGGGTCAAATTAGAGAAAAACTGTGTTTCTAAATTGTTTTCGGGTCTGGGTGTTTTTTCTAAGTTTATGTTCTTACCATATTAACGAGTTTCAAAAGAATACTCATCTTGGGCTAGATAATTGGTGTGAGCGTAAACATTTATATATTTATTTATGCTAAATATTTTTTTCAACTACGAAGGTCTCGGGTTCAACTCCCAGCTCGGGCGAATTTCTATTTTCGGATTTATCGATGCGATGCATTCCCGGGTTTTTTATCATCAATCCGCATTTGGCAAGCGTAGTAATTTAGCCAAATGGATGGGCCATTGTAGCGATGACGTGATTTCAATGAAAGCGAAAAGAAAAATATCAAAGCCATCCTCATTGATAATTCATTGAAATCAAGTGATCGCTAATTTGATAGATATTGGCCTAATAATTAAATGCGAGCTTACTAGCACAAACCCGTTTAAGCGCCGGCCACACCGCCAGCCAACCGGGCGAGCGAGCTAGGCGGGCGAACATCGTTTCACCTCTTTACATAATTCGGTTCACACCGCGAGCTACCGACTAACCTATGTCAGCGATGCGAGCGAAGCTAACGAAATATCCAACGGCAACGATTCCAGCGAAGCTACTCGTTCACCTCGTTGGGCGCGCCCGCTTCGCTAGCTTCACTCGCCCGCCCGCTTCGCTAGCTTAGCTCGCCCGCCAGCCCGCTCGCCCGGATCTAGCCGGCTAGCCCTTCTTCCCCGTTTTGAGTATTCGGACTAGTCGACGCTCGACCGCTCCGCCCCCTCTCCGTCCGTAGTTTTCGGTGTAAACTCTATAGTTTAGCTCGCCAATATTCCGCGTAATAGTTTGTATAGTTTCCTTCTCTCGCTTCGCCCGCCCGCCTAGCTCGCTCGCCTGCCCGCTGGCGGTGTGGCCTGCGCTTTATACAGTGAAAAATATGAGACACACTTTGCCCGACCCCGGAATTGAACCCGGAACCTCCGGATATCGTACCTAGAGATTTAACACTCAGCCACCGATTTACTTATTTAAAAAATATTTTATAAGTGTAGGTATCCTTATAGAAAATACCTTTTAGCATTAATATTAAAAAATATATTGGAATATTCGTCGTTGGCAACAATACGTTATAAGTGGGCCATTATTTTATTATGGGACCAATTTGGACTTCGTTCGAAGTTTTTTTTTTGGAAAAGTTTTGTAAGTATTTTGTACCGTTTAATGTCTATTGATGTTCACTATTATGTATAGTAAATATTAAAGACATTTGCAGCGATATTTTCTTGCTAAGTCTTATATTTATTGACGTTTGTTCAAGAAATTATGAGGAAAAATAACAACTGCGTTACTTTCTTACAAAATTAAGTTTTATTGTTTAGAACATTTAGTTCAGTTCGTAAACATATCACATATAAACTAACGACAGTATAGGATAATCTTATAAAGTTAAATCACAAATAATCTCAGTCTAATGATTTCTTTTATAATTAAGTTTGCCACTGTGTTACCAAACATTAAAGTAAAATGAAAGACATTTCGATAATAGGAATAAATAGTAATTATTTTATGCTGAAAACATAAGGAATTGCTACAAACAACATAAATAATGGATTTATCTTTAAATTTAAAGTTCTTCTTCAATATTAATTAGCTTTATGGCACTAAATGCTATGAGAAAAAGAGGGACAAAAAGTAACACAGTGGTAAAACAAGTAACACAGTGGTATCTTATTCACAGCATTTTGTACTTTCTTTAAGTTTAACCTAATAAAAACATGAGAAAACAATCATAGTCTTTAAAATCAAACAAAAATTGAAACAACTCTTCTTAATCATATGTAAAAAAATCTTTGTAACATAATTTTTTTTATAAACAAATGAGACATTTTTAAAAAAAACTCAAAAATGTTGTCTCATTTTTCAAAAATGTTTAATGGCGCATTAAATTCGTAGTGAACTCGTGTTCCCTTCTTAATTATTTTAGGCTTCGGTACTATCTCCAAAATTTGATGCTCTCGACGTTTCTGGTTTGCAATCTTCTATTTTCATTTAGCAGATCTATGTTCCCTCTCTGTCATGTCTTTTACGAATTTTTTTGTAGCATGATAGCGTTCCAGATGTTTTCTTTTGGCTTCGGCATTCTTTATTACATTTTCTTTTAACTTTTGCCTATAACGCCGTTGTTTTTCAGCCGGTGTTAAAGCCATTTCATTCGAAGTTATTATTCTATAACAAAACAATAATTAAATGTAATATTTCTGCCATAAAATATGTGATCAATATGTGAAAAGCATACGGAATACCACTGTGTTACTAAAGTTACAACTGCGTTACTACTAGTAGTAACGCAGTGTAGTGGTAACGCAGTTGTAAAACTTAAACGTTTTCAAACTTGGTACTTAAATGGATACATATTCTAAATCAATAATGATGCAACCAAAATATTGCCTAAATATTACACATTTTGCATTGAATAAAATTATTAATATCTAGAAAACTCACCGTCCGTCGCCGGTAACTCAGTGGTCTCACAATAAACACACGCACCCCGAACGGAGTCACCGTGAGTGACTGGCTTGGTCAGTTGCACCGCCCCGCCACCCTCCCGCGCGCCAATATCAATTCATGACCGACCAAAGGATATTAGGAGTGAAGATGTCTAAAAAGCCCTATTTAAGGTTCACTTTCCTATGGTAACACTGAGTATGCGTCATTTTGCTTTACAACGGGGACAGGGCGAGAAATATTTTATTATTATTAAACTGTTGTGGTAAAATAATACCTATAGGCGTTCTAGTAAAGTTCATACAATTACGTATTACTTAAAACTTTCAAAAACATTGACGTCGTGAACATTTTTAAAGCAATTTAAGTTTATGTCAGGTAACTCGCACAGAAGGACAGCCAATTTTAATAGGAAAAACAACTGCGTTGCTTAAAAAAACAACTTAGTTACCGTAATTTACAAAGAAATATAATATTTTACATTAATTTATATGCTGTTCTGGTACAGGTATTTTAATCGGTAGCTACTAATAGCTGTATTATTTTTGTATTTACCTATTTTTTTTTGACAAAGTCGCTTTTGATCGAAGGGACCGATTTTTGTACCCTAAATAAAATAATGGCCCAAGTACCAGTTGATCGCATCTGGTTAACATATTAAAAAGCCACTGACTTAACCATCTAAATTGCAGCCACTGTTCCTACGCAGGTCAAGGCCCTCGTGATAGTTCGAACAATGCCAGAACTGTTTAAACAATAAAAGGAATTCGCTCTGACATGACTGCTACTCAAATTACCAGCATAATAGCCTAGATTGTGCCACCTTGACATACGACAGCAATACAAAGTTATGCGATTACTGGTTTGTGAATGGAGTCACTTGAGAACCGAAAAGCTCTTTCTTATCTTTGTATACAATATGTCTAGGGATGTACCTACTAATAAAACTTTAGGAGTAGTATCTAAAAATTATTTCATCAACGAAAATTTATTCTATACTAAGTAATAATAAAAAGCTGAAGAGTTTGTTTGCTTGAACGCGCTAACATCAGAAACTACTGGTCCGATTTAAAAAAATCTTTCAGTGTTAGATAGCCCATTTATCGAGGAATGTTATTCGCTATAATTTTTTAGGTACGGGTAGTATAACCCGTGTGAAGCCGGGGCGGGTCGCTATACCCCATAAAGGGGGTAAATTGTGTTTTGTTATTGTTGTTCAAAAAGAGCCCGAATGCGCAAAGAGCACAAAAACTGTAAAAAAATACTTTCTCCTAAAAAAAGGAGTTGTTTGATAGCGTGTCATAATTGTATTAGCTACCCTTAGAGTTGCCAGATCGGGAAACTAAATTATCTAAAAAAAATTAAAAATGTCTGGATTGTGGGGTTATTATCTGGAGAAATAAATTAAAAGAATCAAAATTTTACTTTTTATTTTTAAAATCAACAATTTTGACATAATGACCAAACCTTAATTAACAGTTTTGAGATCAATCAAAGTAGTGCTTCATTATTTATTCTATTAAGTTTTTACGTTGCCACAAGTATTTTGTGTATGATTTTACTGCCTCTACCAATTTCGAGCCCTATGGTGTTTTGAAGTTAGATTTAAAATTTAAACAAATTACATCGAAATTTAGCCTAATTATTAGTTCTGCTTTAGAGAGGCGTGGGGCGGCTGGCTAGCCCGCCGGCCGCCGCTATTCTTATAACTTGTGCGTAAATCTTTACGAAAACTATTTGTCTAGAGATT
The DNA here is from genome assembly GCA_963921215.1 of Scoparia ambigualis. NCBI lineage: Eukaryota > Metazoa > Arthropoda > Insecta > Lepidoptera > Crambidae > Scoparia > Scoparia ambigualis. The sequence continues at coordinate 29,386,113 of OY992512.1, read as the reverse complement.
TTGTATTTTGTCTGGAGTCTGGACATCATATAAAATATCTTGAGAATCCAGACGAATCCAGACCATCTGGCAACCCTAGCTACCCTACACCTTTGCCTTTAAAAACATCTAAATCGAGCTTCTACACGACGTAGCACTCAAACCAATAGTCTCTGCAATCTTGTGGGGTTTTGGAGTTGACCCCCATAAGGGGTTTTTACGTCAATGAAATATATATATAGCAGTATAATGTAGATACTGCTCTTAAAGTTTTATTACTACATCCCTGCCGGCCTAGCATGCGCATCACGAGAACTTTTCTCGCCCCGTTTTCTCGTGTTTTATTCATGTATCTCTAATGTCTATCAACACTAAAGACACATGGATGCGCTTAGAACTCAACATAATATGTCAAAAGTAGACTTAATAGTAGTTTTTGCATAAACTGTACTTAAAATGCTCTCGTGCAAATCTCGTGTTAGGCCTACGGGACTTATTGTACCCCGCAATAAGATGCCTACCCTCATTGAGCCAGGGTGGTGGGTTATTGTCCAAACTCCATGCTGTTTTCCATGTGAGAAGGCCTGCCCAGCTTTGAGACATTTATAGGCTGAAGATGATGAGGTTTCGCCGAAACTGCTCATCCGTTCCATAATTATTTCACTACTGTTTAGAATTTCATCTTCCCTTCAGGGTGGCCGCATTTCACGCGGGCAAAGTCGTGGGTAAAACCTTGTATACACTAAAACTAACTATGCTGATTATACATCTATACTAATAAAGAGGAAACATTTGATTGTTTGTTTGTATTGAATATGCTCCGAAACTTCTAGATCGATTTAAAAAATTCTTTCACCGTTGGGAAGCTACACTTCTGGGTGACATAGGCTATATCATATTTTCAAAAAAATTAGGGAGCCTTACTAAAACTCAAATAAATTCCTTTAATCGCGTGCGGTAAGAAAACTATTCATGATAGAATAAAATACTGTACTATGGCTTTGCAGAACACACCATTATCTACAAAAAGTATCGCGATAGCATATGTCTAACTATTTTAGTTACATCACAATAAGTGTTCTTGGGAGAGTCATTTAGAAAATTCGTCACGGGGTACTGGGTCCACGCGAACGAAATCGCCGGCGGTCTGCTAGTACGTTAATATTCACGACTATTATTCCCGAAGGATTACCCAGAGACCAGGCAATAAGGATCGCAGAAGCAGTCAACTACTACAGTCCACGGCACATCATATTACAATTAACTGCACCATGCACACAAATAGATCTAAATAAAAGCCGCATGTGTACGTACTTTGCGTGCGAAAATAGTACCAAAAGGATGGTAAAATCCCATCTTTCGACCGCGTTTAAGAGGAAACACTACGTCGAAGTGGCATGCAAAATTCTCATACAAAATACAGAAAAACGACGTTTCGTAGTCCCCTGTTTCCTCCTTCAGAACTGGACCAATTTTTATTACTTTTTTAGCATCGGTTAAAGAAAGAGATTTTCTATGTCTGTATGTTTGATTTTTTTTAAACCTGCCACTTAATGTTTCTGAAGACGCCTTAAAACGGAGTGATTTCGCTAAATTTTGAAGGCTCCTGGTTATTAAATAAATAACTCAATGAAAATCTCTTTTTTTAACCGATGCTAAAAAAGTAATAAAAATTGGTCCAGTTCTCAAGAAGGAAAGAGGGGACTACGAAACGTCGTTTTTCTGTGTTTTGTATGAGAATTTTGCATGCCACGTCGATGTAGTGTTTCCTCTTAACCGTTGTCAGCACCGGACATAAAAGTGGAATTGTAAAAAAATTCTTTACTAGCGCCGTATCGAACTGCAAAAACTCTGCAAAAACTTAAAAAAGATGGTATTTGTTCAGAGGTCATAAATTTGTTTTCATTTTGGTATAGGAGCCAGAGGAATGTAGTCAAGTGGGCTAACAGTTTGTCTGATGAGTATGTTATGAACTGCGGTGTACGTCAGGGTGGCCTAACATCACCAAGACTGTTTAACTTGTATGTTAACCAACTGATCGAGGAGCTCAGCAACATGCATGTTGGTTGCCGAATAGACAATGTCAGTATTAACAACATTAGTTACGCAGACGACATGGTTTTGCTGAGCCCATCGATCAGTGGTATGAGACAGATGTTAAAAACATGTGAAAAGTATGCTAAAACACATGGTTTGCTGTACAATGAGAAAAAGTGTGACTTCATTATTTTTAGGAGTGGAAATAAGTTACCTAAGCGTGTACCTCCTTTGTTATTAAACGGAGTACCACTTAATCATGTAAGCAAATTTAAATATTTAGGTCACATTGTAACCGAGGACCTGAAGGATGATTCAGATATAGAGAGGGAACGTAGGGCGTTGTCGGTACGTGGAAATATGCTGGCACATAGATTCGCACGCTGTAGTGTAAGTGTAAAATTAACGCTTTTTAAAGCTTTTTGCCAAAGCTTTTACACGTGTGGTCTATGGGCTAGCTTTACTCAAAAGTCATACAACGCATTGCGAGTACAATATAATAACATTCTCAGGGCTCTTTTGCGGCTTCCACGTTTTTGTAGCGCGTCAGGCATGTTTGCTGACGCCAACATAGACGATTTTTATACAATCATGCGCAAAAAAACTGCCTCGTTGATGCTGCGACTGCGGGGGGGCACCAATGGAGTCCTGAGAATGATACATGAGAGAGGTGACTCTGCTGTCTTTGGGCGGTTCATTGAATTGCACGTCATAAAACGTTTAAAGCGATGACTGCCCTGGACTTCTTTTCAGACTGAATGATTATTTAATAATTAAATTTAATATTTTAATTTATTTGATTGAACTTTATTTTATTTTATATTTCAAATTTTATTTTATTTTATTTCATGAATTTTGTTAGTAGTTTGTAATTTTTAATTTTAATTTTGTATTTTAAATGTTTTGATTTTATCATTTTAAATTCTGTTTCTGTATTTTTGATTCTTATTTTATTTAATGTATATAAATTGTTATGTTGTATCTAGTTTGTATAACTTGTTATATGATCCTAAGCTGGTCGAAATAAATGAATTTTATTTTATTTATTTATTTTATAAGTACAAGAAAGGTTAGCCGAGATAATCAACAAGTTTGCTTTCATCGGTAAGTAGTTTGTTTTTAAATTGACACGGACAAAAGTGACACGCTTGGTTTTCGTATACCATTGAGCTAACTATGCGGCTTTTATTTAAATCTGTTTCTGTATGCACATGTGCTCATCGTGAAAGGTGGTGAGCCCATCGTCGCTCTATGCTGTTGGATGTATGAGTCTTTAGTAAGTTAGTCGCCTTTTACGAGACCCAAGGGAAGAGATGGTTCTATTTTATACATTACAGGAGACCGCCGCGTTTGCGTGGACCCCATACCCCGTGACGAATTTTCAAAATGACTCCCCTCCCATGAACACAAGTATCGTGACGTAACTAAAATAGTTAGACATATGCTATCGCGACACTTTTTGTAGATAATGCAAAGCCATAATACATTATTTTATTCATCAATAGTTTTCTTAGCGCACGCGATTTAAGGAATTTATTTGAGTTTGAGTAAGGATCCCTAATTTATTTGAAAATATAATACAGCCTCTGTCACCCAAAGATAGGGTAGCTTCCCAACGGTGTAATTTTTTTTTAAGTGGGTCTAGTAGTTTCGGAGCCTATTCAATACAAACAAACAATCAAATGTTTCCTCTTTATAATTTTAGTATAGATTAGAGCCGCCACCACACGGCTCTACTAGATTCAGTTGACTGACTACCCTTGCACGATAACACTAGAAAGCGAGAAGTATTGACAGCTCTTTTTAAAGAACTGTACATAATAGCTCGCTCTGGACAAATGGCCCATTCAGTTGCTTTAGAGCTTAGTTTCCAACATGAGAAAGCTCTTTCGTCACGTACCATAGTGCAAGACAATTACGCTATGTCCGTAACAGACACAGCACACGAAGTACCATAAATTAGGTAGACTTAGATAAGGATTGCATGGTCGTATAATTAGCTTGATGGACAATTAAGTTAGAGGTTTCATGTAACGTCTGTTACAAGACTGGATTGGCTAAAGCATGGTTACATGCTTTAGAAGAATGCATGTGGGTGTTAAGCATTGTTATTATACGACGTGATAAACACACATAGGAAAAATAAGCTTGCCGTCCCTAATTTTAGACTTCATAAAACAGGTGGCTTTTTCTTGGGTAAATGTGTAACGTTTTATAACAAACTTCCACTAAATATTACTGAAATGCCCTTAAATTTGAAGCACATTTTAAAAGAACCCTCATGAGTAAAGGTTATTACAAAGTGGAAGATTATGGAAAAGTACATAGTGCATGTACGAGCATAACCAATTTATTAGTAATTTGTTTTAATATATTTCTTTTTAATGTCTTTTGTATGAATTGGCGACGACGTTATACTTTTGCTACTTAGAGGGAGAAAAAAGGAAGGCCTCCTGAGTATCTTGCCAGCTTCTTCTCATTCGAAAGCTCTCCCAAATCCGAACTGGCGGTAGATTAGTTAGGTAGGTAGATTAGGTGGGTATATAGCTAAGTTAGTTGATAAGATTTAACTACTGTTAGTTAACTTTTTTATGTAGGTACATATTTTTTGACGTCATTAAGTACCTGTAAAGGTTTATATTGAATAAAGCGTTACCTGATTTGACTTGACTGAATTTATTATACTTTATCATTCATCAGCCTAAAGTCCCACTGCTGGTCCCACATGATTATGGGGAGATCAGGCCATAACTAACAACGCTGGCGCAACGCCATATTAGTCGGATTTTTAAGGCTTTTCCGTCTTTGACAACAATCGGGACCAACTGCTTGAATATGTTACAGTCACATAATTATCTTATATACCTACATTATTAAATCTTTTTGATTGTATGTTAAAATGTTAAACCAAATGTTGAAATACTATCCGACTCGATAGAGAGAGAGATGGGCCTAAAGTGTTGATGTACTTCGGAGGCCCATTAGCATCAGGCTATTGGGGTAAGGCCAACTATATGCCACCTAGCCTAGATACCAGAAGGTGCAGGTGCGAATCGCAAGAAAATTTCAACACATTTCCTAGTTAAAAACTAGTTATTTCACGAATTTCATAAGCCTTTAGTCGTGAGCCGTGTCAAGAAAAGCGCGCTTTCAAAAACTGCCGACCTTCAATACCTCGCCACCCATGACGAACCACAGAAACGTTTGTGTAGCAATTCCATAAAAGTAATCAATTATTGCATACACAATATTTATCTAGATTTTGCGCAATGCTTTAGCGTGCACGCGTTGTGATGGGAAACACATTCATTAGAGTCTGAAGCTTTTATGCTGATAACTTTTAATGGAATGAGATTCCGATCATCTCTGTTTTTAGGTATAGTATTTATGTGCAGTACATAGCTCTCTTTGCTATGCCATGACCTACTACGCTAACTCTTTGCGGGTCGAAGCTATCACCCACTTTGCCTCAAAGTTTGCCAAAATGTTTGAAGATAACAGTTTGAATGCCGGTCAAAAGGCTAACAAATCATGATTAAGAAAATCTTAATTCATATTTTTACGAAGAGTGCCATAATGATCTTCTATAGTAGAAGGAGGCAAACGAGCAGGCGGGTCACCTGATGGAGAGTAATCACCGCCGTCCATGGACACCCGCAAAACCAGAGGAATCGCAGGTGCGTTGCCGGCCTTTAAGGAAGGAATAGGGTTAAGGAAGGAATAGGAATTTTGAGGATTGGGCCTCCGGAACCCTCATTGGCCGCACGAAACACAACAGCACCAAGTGCCGTTATTTCACGCCGGATATTCGTGAGAGGGTGATCTATTTATCCAAATGAATTTCCTATGGCTTTTGATACAGTAAACGATACAATTTTGAGAATTTAGCTGGCATCATGTGGTGTAATTCTGTGTAATTGCTGTTGTGGATCGAGGCTAATCTAATCAATCAAAGGTTTCGTGTCGTTGCCTGCTAAATTACATCGGCTGTGTTAAATTGCCACTGTGATATGGGGTCAATGTATGAAATATTTATACTGAAGGTATTTAATTGCGCACCATTATTGTAGAAATTAATATTTATGAAGTCCGCAACCCTGTTCACGTGTGATTTATTTTTATTGCCTTTTTATTCCGACTGTGGTAGGAATTGTAGCGAATTCTCATGCCGAAATTAGTTTGCAACTTTTTTGATGGGAAACGTAGGTAATAAAAGAATAAATACGTGATAATTATTATAAAGACTTGTTTCACGTCTTATTGTTTTATATTTAGGATTCCGTAGTCAGCCAGTAAAAGTAGAATACTTAACAATTGCAGTTTTTTAAGGACAACTGATTTGTTTTTTCGTAATTCCAGATGTACTAGGAAATCATAAAAAGCTTGTAAAACAACTTGGTTCGAAGTAGTAAGAAATGGTTATTTTCATGTATTTAAGGTACTTTTCTTCTTAGAGCCCACCCAAAACTGTGCTACATAACCAACTCGCACTTCGTCAATTTTCGCTAAATGAGTTTTTGTACAAATTTCATTAATTTTATGGAACTATTTTTAAGATAGCTTTCCGGTGCTAGCTTAATTACACCTACATACTCGTTCATAAACACTTACGATTGTATCTCTGAAGGGGTAACGAGATTAGTTCTTCATCAAATAACCAAAGGAGACTTCAAGTTGAAGCGGCTAGCGCGATAGTTTAATTATGTAGTTTTAAGATGTTTGAGTTTTAATAATGCGCTATCAGCCTTAGATTAAAACAAAAAGGGAAGATACGACATTAGCGTCTCGTGAGCAGGGACTTTAATCGATATTTTAAAAATATCGATATTACAATAAAATTTCGATAGTTGGATATCGATACGAAATAGCGTTAAAATTATCGATAATTTTAACGATATTTAAATATCGATATTGTAAACTGGCGAGTGCGACGTTGCCAGCTTTAGCAGGCGTAGATGTTTGGGATTCCCGGCGAAGCGACGCGACACCGACAAGTGTTTGTTTTTTTACAAGCTTTTTAGCTTGTAGGTATTTATCTTGCAATGTAGGTTTGTCTGAACGAAATCTTGCAACTTAATTTTGATCCACTTCCCGGTTACCGATTGAGCTAAAATTTTGCATACGTGTATAAATCGCGTGACAATGCAATATTATGATGACATGGTGCTGATCTAATGATGGAGCTGGAAGGTGGCCATAGAAACTTCGCAATGAAACAACACAACCTCATCGAGTTTGGGCTCGTTTGAATCGTCTTGATGAGTAGTTTGTCTGTCAATGGTAACCAGGGTCTGATGATGGAGCTGGAAGGTGGTCATAGGAACTCTGTAATGAAACGACGCAATCCCATCGAGTTTCGGCTCGTTTTATTCGTCTTGACGAGTACTTTGTTTTTAGGTGATTACCAGGGTCTGATCTAATGATAGAGCTGGAAGGTGGTTCTAGGAACTCAGTAAAAAAACGACGCAACCCCATCGAGTCTCGGCTCGTTTGATTCGTCTTGAGGGTACTTTGGTGCTAGATGGTAACCAGGGTATGATGATGGAGCTGGAAGATGGCCATAAGAACTCAGTAATTAAGCGACACAATCGCGTCGAGTTTGATTCGTCTTGATGGGTGGTGAGTTGTGGTGGTTTCGTAAACGTTTTTCATCTGTTGTGTCACAGATGAAAAACGTGTCTAAAAAGTAAAAAATATATTAAAAGTAAAAAACCCTTTCAAAAAACAAGCTTTTATTTACATGCGCTAAAAAGTAAAAAAAAAACAAACTTTTACATTATAACTTTTACTATCAACTTCTATCGTCATTACATAATATAAATGATGCAAAAGGTTGTCGCGAGATTTACTATATACTATATAAGGTGACTGCTAGAAACCACAAGAAACTTCAAGGGCTGGTCAGGTCAAGTGACAAAAATGACGAAAAAAAAAAATACGTGTTTTTTTAATTTTAATGAAATACTTAATTCATTTTGTGAATTTTAATTGGATAGTCTTTGAGTATATTATGTGTAAACAAACAAGTAAATTAAATAACCTGATGTGATTGATTGAATAGTTAACTATTAAAAACTAGAAAATACGAGTACTTACTTACAGATGAAAAACGTGTCTAAAAAGTAAAAAATATATTAAAAGTAAAAAACCCTTTCAAAAAACAAGCTTTTATTTACATGCGCTAAAAAGTAAAAAAAAAACAAACTTTTACATTATAACTTTTACTATCAACTTCTATCGTCATTACATAATATAAATGATGCAAAAGGTTGTCGCGAGATTTACTATATACTATATAAGGTGACTGCTAGAAACCACAAGAAACTTCAAGGGCTGGTCAGGTCAAGTGACAAAAATGACGAAAAAAAAAAATACGTGTTTTTTTAATTTTAATGAAATACTTAATTCATTTTGTGAATTTTAATTGGATAGTCTTTGAGTATATTATGTGTAAACAAACAAGTAAATTAAATAACCTGATGTGATTGATTGAATAGTTAACTATTAAAAACTAGAAAATACGAGTACTTACTTACTTACTTAAATCTCGCGATAACCTTTTATATCATATAAATTGTGTAATGAAGTTATAAGTTGATAGTAAAAGTTTTAGTGCCTTACAAATAAACAGAGATAAGGTCGGAATAGTTATTCCGTTAGTTATTTTGTCTTTTTTACTCTAATTTAAAATTACGTTTGCATGACAGGAACAAAACACGGTATAACTATTCGTAGCTTATTCTTTGTTTATTTGTAAGGCACATAAGTGAAAGTTCTTTTTAGCGCATTTAAATAAAAGCTTGTTTGTTAAAAAGGTTTTTTACTTATAATTTTGTTTTGCATTTTGGCAAGCGACAGCTGTACGTTCCTTGCATACTTTAGTAATTTTTCCTATTTATTTGTGGTGCAAAATGGGAAGAAGAAAAACTTACAGTGTATACGCAGAAGATATAACCTGCACGATGATGGTACATCAAGATGTACGATGCGCAATAAGATTTTAAAACGAGCACTGCACATTGAAATGAAACACTTTTTTACGGATTAACACGCGTTTAATTTAATATTTACATAGTTTTTTTTTATATTATCCTGACGTTTCTCTTCTTTCTTTGACGGTCTCCCTGTGAACACGGACCCTGTAAAGGGTTCGAAACGTCAGGATAGTATAAAAAAATATGTAAATAGTAAATTAAACGCGAGTTAACCTGTAAAAAAGTGATTCATTTCAAGATTTTAAAAGTAAATACCTACTTCTACCTACATACTTACTTACCTATTTACATTCATATTATGTTGTTCTTTTTTATTGTTAGTTAAATTATGAATTGGGGAGAATTACCTAGTTAAGTATGTAGTATGTAGAGTGTAGGTATAGATAAATGTAAAACAACGGATTTAAAACGTTTAAAATAAAATGTTGCCGTTTTAAAACCCAAATAAAACGTTTTACTGTTGAAAACTCGCCTACAAAAATAAAAGAACTGTGTTTTACACTTCATTATGGGCAAGTTTCCGTCACCTGATGTCATGTTTCGTTTAATTAGTTTATAGAAAATCAATAGAAAGTACCTATCTACATTACCTACTACACGAAAACTTAAGTACTTAGTTATGTAGGTATTAATGATGTAACGAATATCGATTTTTAAGGGAGTGCCGCGCGATCGCAAAAACTGACATAAGTCTCTTAATGAACTTCAAAGCAAAATCAATCTTATTGGAATTTATAATAAGAACAATTCTGCTTTGAAGTTTCAGACCTAGTGAATTAGTTAGAGCAATGTTTTTATTCTGCGAAATGTGCAAAGCCATCACGCGCTTGTGTTAAATTAAAATTTACTTTTTAAAGTAGGGGCTGCCCTGCGGAATATCAATACAAATACAATCAATATAAAATCAATAATTATTATTGTTTCATGCGTAAAATTAAGAAAGTTGTCAAAAAAAATGTTTTTAGTAGTCATCAGATTTATGTATTGTTTGATAATGTTTAAAGAATTTATTTCAAATTTCAACAAGGCCACGACCTTGTGCAATGATCAGGCTAACTTACATAAGTTCTTTTAACGTATTTAACTAATTCAGCGCATAGTACAAGTGACTTAAATATACGTAAATTTTCACAACTTCGCGCAGGACCCCCTTAAGCATTTTTGTGAATGCGAATATTCACTTTTAAATTTGGCGTCATTTATCAATGGCTCTATTTTTACCTAAAGAGACGTTTTTGACAAGCTCAGTGACTGACGGCGAGCTTTTCCGTCCTGGTTATGTGGTGATTCGCAAGGATCGAGTTGGCGATGCCGGTTGGGGAGGAGTATTACTGGCTGTCGTTAAATTGATACAACTTCGGAATTAAGAAGAAAATTTCACTCAACTAAAATATTTCTCATGTTATTAAAATATTTAATATTATTCAAATACATTTCACTTCATTGAAATGAAATTTTTCATTAATGCAACAAACAAAAAAAATTGATTTCACATTTGTAGAAGGTAGTGAATAACAGCAGCTTTGCAGCAGGATATGGTTAAGTGGATAGGTAGAAATTTTTCACGAGCTCCTTAAAATGTGTAAAGAGATTACGCCTGATCGCAATTGGGAGCGAGTTCCAGAGACGAACAGCTTGGACGATAAAGGAGCTATCGTAAGAGGTGGTGTGGTGCGGAGGGGTTTTAAGGGTTAGGTTTTCTGATGACCGTCATGAGCGCGAGTTTGAAAAATGAAGAAAACTAAAACGTACATACATACATAGTCTTGCCATAAGTTCTGTCCCACCTTAATTGAGGGTATTTTAAAATAAATAATATGACGATAGTACTGTTATTAGATTTCATTATATTAAGTAGGTTTTATTCTATTCATTTCGATTTAGCACATAGCTGTGTAAACATGGAGTGGGGTACCACAGAGAATCGTGAGAGCCAAGAAGTTGTTGCAGGAACACGCAGACAGTGGCAACCGGAAAACAACCAGACTCGATATTTCGATGAGGTTGAGGCAGGCTTATAAGCAATAATCCAAAGGATTAAGATCAGGACTTGCAGGGGGCCATTCTTTAGAGGCAATGAAATTCGTTAAATTCACGTCTAAACAGCGCTGGGTGGATTTCGCTTTGTGCGCTGGTGCTGAGTCTTGTTGAAATATCCATTGTTTACTAGCAAACACATTGTTACTTAGTGGCTTATAACCACCTTCTCTAAAATATCGCTTTGGTAGTTAGTTGCTCGTGTTTTCAACCCTTGTTCACAAAAATGGAGCTTTGTTACGCCTTCGTAGGACACGCCCCACCAAACCATCACAGATGATATTCGCGAATGCGAGTATTCCTTACATCACTAGTAGGTAGGTATACCTTTATTATACTTTAGTTGCTGCGTCTACACATTCGCGCTAAGCGAACGGGGAGGCGATCAGGCGAATAGCGACATTCCGCGTGTAGACATAAGTGCTATTCGCTCTACGCTCGGAAGGTTGATATTTGCCTGACCGCCCTTGCCATTCGCCTCAACACTCGCGCGAATCCAGGGTTACACAATGCCAAACTACATGTCGTGTCAAACGCACCGCCAAAATATAAAAGAAAAGCCAACAGTAGTGCAGGTATTCATGTCGCCGTCGGATTGCAGGATTCGCCATTTTACATTACGTACAGCGATGTGATGATACGTCTGACCCTGACCTACCATTTGATGTATCCGAAACAAGGCACTTTTCAGTTTCAGTGAACAATGGCTGACTATCCGGTATCACAAGATCATCATCAGAATAAATTACAGAGTTGGCTTCTAAAACTAAAATTTTATTGCTTTGGCGCTTCTTAGGTGGTGATATCAATGACTGTGACTCTTCGTTATCTGGAACCTACAGATAGTACACGGTACAGCAATTTTCCTCTGTATCAAAATTTGCACCAGCTTTAGTGGAAAATGGTTTAATATCCGGTAAAGCTTTTATTCGGTTATAATGATTCATTTTCTAACTTATGTCAATAACTTATTATAAAACAACATTAATATACTTAATAAGTAGCAGACCGCCGACGACTTCGTTCGCGTGGACCCCGTACCCCGTGACGAATTTTCAAAATGACTCGCCTCCCGTACCCCAGTGACAACGCCTACATCGCATTTGTTCTATCATCAATAGTTTTCGTACCGCACGCAATGAAAGAAATTTATTATAGTTTTAGTAAGGATCATAGACAAATTGGTAAGGATTCCTAATTTTTTGAAAATAAAATATAGTCTATGTCACCCGGAGATATGTAGCTTCCCAACGGTGAAAGAATTTTTTAAATCGGTCTTGAAGTTTCGGAGCCTATTCAAAAAAAACAAACAATCAAATCTTTCCTTTACGAAACGGTATGGCGCAAAAAGAACGATACGATAAATAATAAATAAACGATAAACAACAGCAACGGCGCGGCGCGCGAGCCTACCCACCAGACAATATCAAAACGTAAATTTGGCAACAATGCATGACGCGACAAAGCTTTATCGATAATTAATTATCGATATTTTTTCGATATAATTATCGATAATAGAAAAATCGATATTTTTAACCGATAAATTTTAATATCGATATATTTTTTTATCGATATTTTAGTCCCTGCTCGTGAGTGAGCCGCCAAAATTAGGCCTAAAGGCACAATTTCACTTCAGTCACAATTTGCCGAGCGAACAGGCTACATCGCACTATTGCGGATATTCTACTGTGTGAAAAAGAGAAAGACGCTACTCCGCAGTGGCGTCGGAATCGGTCGTACGTACTCGATGAACGTCAGGATTGAGGAGCCAACCCTAATTTTTAAATAAAAATCATACCATCAATTAGTAGTATAAAAAATAATTTTGTAGGACAAATTCTGGAATTTGTAGTATAATACTTTCTAAGGTACATCAATATAAAGCTGGCTCCTCAATCCATACAGTATGGATTGAGGAGCCACCCTAGAACTCGGAAAGTAATGAAGTTACATTTTTGAAAATTTAGTATGTTTTAGTAGGTATTTTGTAGGTTATCTACAAAAAATTTCAGTGCGGTACTGCCGAAATTAAATAAAATACAATTGTTTTGTTGTGGCTCCTCAGCCCGTATACAAAAGCGTAAATTCCTATGAAATTGATCCACATATTAATATATTCGAACTAATGGACAATTAGTAGTATGTATGCTTGAATTTGTAGTATAGAAATAAAATAGCAAGATTAAGTAAATTCGCTAAAAAAACACATTTCATCTGGCTCCTCAATCCAGACACTTGCATTTAAATAATTGACTGTATCTACCTAACTATAGAAGATAATCAAAAGCTTTATATGCCAATATTTAGTAGAAATTTCTACTAAATATCTATGTACAAAATAACATTGTACAATTTGGTCAAAGGAAGTTATGATGATTATTCGATATTCCATACAATTCACTATATAGGGTGACCATATCGATACTGGCAAAGAGAAAAAAAAAATGGTTAAGTACCCGTATTAAAGTAGCATATTGTATGTTTTGCTTCTTATGTACAAAACGTTACGCGTACGTTTATTAATTAAATAATTAATTATTTATTTTCTTTATTTATTTAAATAATAAAATGTTATGCGTACGTTAACTTAAAGTAAATGAGACAGCGTGGGAAAGCTTGTTCCCAGCAGTGGGACGTGTAAGGTTGTTGATGATACTCATGGGGTATTTCCGACTGCTGATACAATTGATTATTAAAATGAATACCTACAACTCTTCATACTCTAGTTTTTGAACACGACCAGAAATGCAATTTATGACAATTGCGGTAATATAGCATTTGTTTAAGTTTATACAAAACATAAACAGAATATTACTGTACAAATTGTCATGAAACTAACTTAGTTCTGGTAAAGAATCATAGATGGCTCTTTTATTTATTTGTTGATTCCTAAATCACGCAAACAGGTTTACATTCCAACAATTCTTAAGCAAAATGTAACACTTTAGCTAGCTTTCGATTACTACTAATAAACCATACATGTTTTTGTGGTTTTGATTGAATTCTCAACCTCGACCTTTTGATTAATTATAGTAAGTACTTACCTATATTAAATACTGTTGTAGTAATATAAAACTAACTAATTAACAAACTAAATATAAAAATAAGAAAACCTGAACTATTAGCATCATAGGATGTAAACTAAAGATTGCGTGAAAAGAGTGCTATATCGTTGTTGTTGCTGAGCTGACGTAAATTAACTGTGTCGGGTAGCGGTGATAGAATACTACCACCCTCTTGGGTGACGTAAAAAGGCAACTTTCGGACTAAAGACTGCACATACATACATCCAACAGCACAGAACGGCGATAGGCACATCACCTGTCATGCTGAGCACATCAGCACTCGCTATTTATTGAAAAGTGGACTATGGTAAAGGACTGCCTTAATTTGCTGTCCTTATTGCCTAGTCTCTGTCTAACCTTTCGGGGATAATAGTCGTGATTATATGTTAGTATGTGTTTGTACCAACTAATTAAGTTTTCATGGAACATTATCAAAATGCCAAGACAAAATATAGAAATTTGGAGTCATTTTTAAAACTGTAGAAAAACATTATCTTTTAAAGGAACTACCTACGACTAATTTAACATTTTTAAAATATTTTGAAGTACAACTTACGATTTTAATGAACCTTTAATAGAAAGGAGTGAAAATGTTGGTATAATATATAAAAGTCGAAATCACTTTCATGTTTAAATCTTCGAATTGGCAACATTACGCTAGAGCCGAGTAATAAGATAGAAATAGGTTCTGGATGTCCTGAATATAAATAGGTAAGTAAATACTATTTTTTTATTCTTTTGGTAGACAAGTAAAAGTGTAGAATTTATTACAGCCCATAAGTAGCCCAGCTTTCATAAAACGACATCTATCAAGTGTTTTTGAACTAATTTTTACTTTTTAATTTGGGCTGTCAGAAAATCGCCCATTGTTAAGTTCATAATAATAAATATTTTGTTAAAATGAAATGTAAAGAACAATTTGTCCTGTTTTCATTCATATAACATGGTCACCCTTAGTGAATTGTATGGAATATCGAATAATCATTGTAACTTCCTTTGACCAAATTGTACAATGTTATTTTGTACATAGATATTTAGTAGAAATTTCTACTAAATATTGGCATATAAAGCTTTTGATTATCTTCTATAGTTAGGTAGATACAGTCAATTATTTAAATGCAAGTGTCTGGATTGAGGAGCCAGATGAAATGTGTTTTTTTAGCGAATTTACTTAATCTTGCTATTTTATTTCTGTACTACAAATTCAAGCATACATACTACTAATTGTCCATTAGTTCAAATATATTAATATGTGGATCAATTTCATAGGAATTCACGCTTTTGTATACGGGCTGAGGAGCCACAACAAAACTATTGTATTTTATTTAATTTCGGCAGTACCGCACTGAAATTTTTTGTAGATAACCTACAAAATACCTACTAAAACATACTAAATTTTCAAAAATGTAACTTCATTACTTTCCGAGTTCTAGGGTGGCTCCTCAATCCATACTGTATGGATTGAGGAGCCAGCTTTATATTGATGTACCTTAGAAAGTATTATACTACAAATTCCAGAATTTGTCCTACAAAATTATTTTTTATACTACTAATTGATGGTATGATTTTCCTATAAAAATTAGGGGTGGCTCCTCAGTCCTGACGTTCATCGTACTCGTCTGTTGCGAAGCGACCGAGACGTCAACGCGCTACTCGCTGACTCCCTCGCGCTGACGTTGAAACTTACCGCTTTGTCTCGCTCGCTCAATTTACACTTTTTAGGTGTGCGTGTGTGAGTGTTTGTTTATGTAGTTGAGTAGGACTATATTTTGAATGACTACAAGTAGGAGCATGCCGTATCTTCCCTTTTTGTTTTAATCTAAGGCTATCAGCACATTAAACGAACACATCATAGGAGGAGTGAAGAGGCACTTTGTGGGCCAGCAGGGAGGGTGACTGATGCTACGTCTCTTATATACGCTCTTTTCTCTCTTCTCGCGACTTGGACTCCACTTTCACTCCAATATCAGGTGGAGTGAAGTCATTTGTCAGGTTTCATATGTAAAAAGAAGAAATAGTCCTAGTAATACATCCAGAAAGCTAACACGATGGTGTTCGGGGGTTTACACCGGGAGTAACATAAAGCTATGGGGATTTAACCACGATTTCTCGCATCCAATCCGAGCCGTAGACTCTTTCAAGTCAAGTTTTCATGTGAACCATATCAGAATCTCGAGCTCCTCCGTGCTTCGAAAGGCACGTTAAACCCTTATTCCCCGTTATTGTCGCAAGATGGCGGTCGTTAAAACCCACCTATCCCCACTAAACGCACCGAAACATTAACGGTACCAAACCGCCACAATTTTCTGACAAACATCACGAGCACGGAAACGTTGATCCAATTTTCAAGTCGATACCCACAAAAATTGTGCACGACACAGTTCGAGTTAAAAGCTCGGAAAAGCGTTGTCACGACGAATTTGCTTGACGACGACGACGCGACGAATAATTCTTTATAGCCGTCGAAAGCAGTTGCCAACACGACTTGCCCTGTAAAAGCAAAAGATGTTACGATGTGCACAGTATTAGAGCTCATGATCGTTGTCAACTGTAAAACTGTTATACATTTATAATTGCGCTCTTACTAGTTACACTTCGGTTTAAACTGATGCTGTCTCGTTTCTGTTAATAAATACAAATAGAGACAGCGTCAGTTAACACAAAACTGCAAATACTTTTCAACTTATTATGTGTAAGTAGGTATATCTAAGTCAGTATATCTAAGATAATCATTTATCTAACACCCTGTATGTGATTAAAACCAATAGAGGGCTCTACTTTCAAAACCCTATAGGCACTTTTTCACAGACGAAGATATTTCATGTTTAAATTTTAATACAAAACTGCATAAAGCATCGTTCGCGACGACAACAATAACGCCCATTAACAACATGTTCTAAAGTTACGTGTCGTAATAAAGATCTGCTTTTGGTCAACTCTATTTTAGTGGAATTTGATAGTGACAGACTTAGTGTTTTAGTGGGTTTTGATACAAATGTCACTTTTGGTAATGGCTTTTAAACTTGTTTTAGTGGGATTTGTTACGGAATCATTAGCGAATCATGGAAGGGATTTATTGTATTTGGTGTTTCTGGTAATAGGTAAATTTTGACCAATATTTATTTTAGGGGATTATGAAGGTAGACCCCTAGTATGTATAATCATTATTGCATTTTTTTTGTTTATTGCCCAGACTTCTCACGTGTTATATGTGGGAAGGTCTAAGCCCAGTAAGTTCATTCGCTAACCTACGACGATGAGGATCCAACTAACAGTTGTTTTCACTTCGTTGTACTCGTACATTTGAAATTCGTGACAATGCTTCAGCAAAGTAAAAATATCTACATTTTCGAATGCCTAAAAGGTTGTGCCTTGAATAAAACATGTTACTTACAGCATAATTTAATATGCCAAACGCATGTAGAATCATCGTTATTCACCAACTCATAGAAGCATTTTACAAACCAACCACCATTTTAAAGTTTTTAGTGTGCGTACGTGCGTATTTATTTATTTTGGACGATCAAGGATAACTGATGAGAACTTAAGTATTACGGTTTCCTATACAAACTTTCAAGTTTAAAATTTTATAAAGCAATAAGCCAATTTTAATGAAACTGTTTTAATGAGACTAGGCAATAAGGACTGCAACAGTAGTCCTCTACCATAGTCCACTTTTCACCACTTAGCGACTGCACATGTGCTCAGCGTGGCAGGTGGTGAGCCTATCGCCGCTCTATTCTGTTGGATGTATGTGCAGTCTTTAGTCCGTTAGTCGCCTTTTACGAAACCAAAGGAAGAGAGGGGTGGTAGTTAGAGCATCGAACCCGGGTTTACCCTACCCGAAAAAACCCGGGTATTCCGGGTTTTCTGGGTCGCAAGAAAACCCGGGTTTGGAAAATCAAAAACCGGGTTTTCGGGTTTTTCGAGCTTTTTTACAATAGTTTTCTTGTCGGTAATTATTTATATCATAAGTATATTTACGCCTTTTCGAAATGATCTCTTTGATTGAACACGGTCAAAAAGTGACTCTGTGTGAACTCCATTGTATATCACTACATACAAACCTTTGTATGTAATCAAAGATACAAACAAGTTAGTGAAGTTTACTACTCTTTTAACATTTTTGCACTAGGCACTAATAATTTCTGCTTGACCTTAACTACAGTTGTTTTTTTGTGCGAAAAAGATTAAATTAATAAAGCAAGTTGCACGTTATTCCTTCGTTTGACTCAGATCAGAAATGACATTAACGGAATGAAAGATGGAGGCAAGATGCGTCGTCGCGTTGTTGACACGTAAAACAGCGGTGAGCTGCGAGTGACTTCCCCGCCATTTTGTTTCGTCAGTCTTCCTCCCTCTCTTCAGAACTCTCCTTTACCCATTTCAGTGGACCTCAGCATTCTTGGCATGGACATCGGCCAGGAACTGAATCCAAAATGCTGCATCGAGAGTGTTATTTAACTGCCTCCCGTAAGTTGAGTAGTCTCAATAAGATGAGGCGGTTTTTTACTCCTATAGCAAATACATACTAAAATACAGTTTCCTCATATTTAAAAAAAATATCAAAAAGACCGAAAAAGCTCAAAAAACCCGGGTACCCGGGTTTTGACTACAAGAAAACCCGAAACCCGGGTTTTCTAAAAGTGGACCGGGTTTCGATGCCCTAGTGGTAGTATTCTTTCACCGCTACGCCACACGGTTATTATTTTTGCATTAAAAATTTCACAAAACTGGGAAAGCCACGATAGTCTCATGTTATCTGGTAAAACCGTGGCATATGGCAGAGGACTATTTTGCGGTCCTCATTGAGTAGTCCGTGATTAGTCAGCCCTTAGGGGAGAATAGTCGTGAGTGTGTACAAGAAGAGCGACCTGACCTTTATAAATGTTTGCTGCGAGGTGTCATCATGTGGTCCATCACAGCGACAATTGCCTTTGACGCTCTGGTTGGCAACTGGTGGAACATGTTTAGCAATTACGCAGCCCAGGTGTCAACAATGCTCTCAGTCGTATAGAAACCATCGGGTGACAATGAAAATTTGACTCTCTTTAAGTTCTCAGCTAGAATAAGTAGGTAGAGCGAGAAGCGTTTTCTCTAATTTCGGTTTCCCATACAAACTTCAAAGTCAACATTTTTAAAAACCAATAAGCCAGTAAATAGTGATAATAAGTAAAATATAGTGATCTAAAAAGTTTGTTGATAACATTTTTAAAAAACGTTTATTTAACTGAGTTATTGCGTTTTTACTTTTCTATAGTAGACTTTAAATCGCAATAACTCGGCTAAATAAACGTTTTTTGAAAATGTTTTCAACAAACTGATTAGATTCCTGTGTTTTACTTTAGCACGCTAAGTTTCATCGAAATTAGTTTATAAGTTTTTAACAATTTCGCCTTGGAAGTTTGTATGGGAAACCGAAATGCGTTAACCCTCTTATGCGTTCATATAAAATCGAATTAGGTCAAACATTATTAAGCTGACTGGGTAAATATATCTTTAGGAAGGTTAAGGAATGTATCCAATCTTTCTACTTTACAAGTAGGTACACAGACGTAATAATAACGTGAACTAATTTCTTTCAATACAAATAGGTACATACTCGTAGACTTTTCGCTAATACCTTACTAAGTATTCTCCTCATTACTGAGGGTCGTAATTCCCCCGCAAAAAGTATAATTTAAACCAATTCCTTTACTAAGTAGTGGTGCCCTTTAGTTTTCTGCTCTAGTCAACTAACTTGAAACCCCTGGGGAATCTGGGGAGAAGGGAACTCGCTTGCGAGATGACATCCTCCGCCAGAAACCCTCCGGTAAAGTTTGGCCACACGTCTATAGGGATCTGTAAGTTCCTATAGTCGTCCCTTAAAACAGACGTAATAACGTACGTTTTTAAATACAAACGTTCCGAAAAGTTGCCAATCATCAGCGTGTAACGTGCTACTGCTGGACATCTGCATTAACACATGGACACCAGCACATGGGACAAAGGCCATAGCCCCCCACACTGGCCCATTTTACAAGGCTTATTTTACAAGCAAACCTCATAACCCCTCGTCTGTGGCAAGGACTCCTAGAGCTCGATAACAATAGAAATTCTATTGTGTCTAGTTTTTCTACAGGTGACCTAATATAGCCGTGTGGCAAGCGGTTCACTCAAATACTCTCTTCCCTTGGATGTCGTAAAAGTCGACTAACGGACTAAAGACTGTACTAACAGCATAGAGTGGCTATGGGCTTACCATCTATCACACTGAGCACGAACCATCTATCTGGAGATGTAATTTGGTGAAACTATGGAAGTGGACTATTTCTACGGTCCTTCTTGTCCAGTCTCTGATTAACTCTTTAAGGATAATAATAGTCGTGATACTATGTATTGTATGTAAGAAAACTCATATGTCTATAGTGTATATAAGGTGACTGCTAGAAACCGCAAGATACTTCAAGGGCTGGTTAGGTCAATTGTTTTAAACATGACAAAAATGACAAAAAGGAATTGGTGTTTATTTTCAATATCATATCATATTCAATAGCAATATCATAAGAAAAATAAAATACAAACAATTAAAAATAACGATTATTTACAACGCGCGGGCAAGGGGTTGACCCGTCCGCTTCAGTACCTACTTTGACGGGTCAATGGCCCGCGCGTTGTAAATAATCGTTGTTTTAAATTGTTTTCATTTTATTTTTCTTATGTTATTGCTTTAAAATAAATTAGACACTCAAAGACTATCCAATTAAAATTCACAAATTGAATTATTTAATTAAACATAAAAAAAAAACAAGTTTTTGTCATTTTTGCCATGTTTAAAACACTTGACCTGACCAGCCCTTGAGGTTTCTTGCGTTTTTAGCAGTCGCCTTATATATACCCACAAAATCTGTATGAAAACTTACGTAACAAGCGTGCCGTCACTAATTGCACGTGCGCATTGTCGCAGTGTCAACGCACGCAACTAGGCCATAATGTTAGAAAACCACGGTGTCATGGCAAAATCACCTTTATATTATGTGGGGTGAAGAAAACTTTACAGCACAGCGCAAAGCAAAGAAATGTTACAGTTTAAAAAACAACGGTTTTGAAAATGAGGAACGGTTGAAAGACTTTTCTTTAGCTTTGTGTGTTGTCTTTTAGGTTTTATAATCATAATTATCAGTCATTAAAGGTACCTTTGCAGGGGTGGGTTATAACCCACAAAGCTGGCCCAATGCAGGTCAGTGGGTTTCAACGACTTCCATCTTACGATAACTTCCGGGACTGACGGCTTAGGGTGCCTTCCGAAGCGCACGGAAATATTAATTATTATTTCGAATATTTTAAGTTATGTTTACATAATGGAGCTTTTGAGTATAAATTCCAAAGTGAGAAAATAATTAAGGTTAGACGTATTAAAGAAAGAATAGTTTAACACGCAAAGGTCATCAAAGAAATCACATCGCTATAACTGATGGTTTGGATTGGCTTATGCCAATACCCATGTGGTGTGACAGTGGACCAGAGAGTTCTGCCGTGGTACCATTGAGCGGGAGACGAGACTCGACACGCCGGCCAGGGAGACACGTAGAAACGGTGGTGCCGCTGGCCGCCCGCGGCATAGTACAGGGGCCCGGCCGGGGCTAACCACCTCGGGAGGCTGCCTCACCAGGTCACGCATAATCTCGGAGTGGATCGTCGTGCCGGTTGGTGACCGGAAATGGTGGGACGCGGCGACCACTTCCGGGAGGGTATAGGGGCCCTTCCGTCCGGCGTGTCGGCTGTGGTTGTAACGCTCTTCCAATGCTGAAGCGGAAGACTCCCGCTTTGTTCATTTCTTTGCAACTTGTGGTGATGACACCACGCTTGCAAATGCGGGTCGATGATGACAAACCCGGACTATGCATCGAAAAACCAGAAACACACTTTGCCGACCTGTGAATAAACCCTGGAGCAACCACCAAAAACCAACTGCACATTTGCTTAGCGTGGTATGTGGTGAGCCGATTCTACGCTGTTACTCTTTAGTCCGTTAGTCGCCATTTACGACACCCAAGGGAAAAGATAGTAGTATTATTTTAATAAGATCCGCTACCATACAGCTCTATATAATTATACACATGCATATTATAATTATATACATGGCATACTCAACAAAGTTGCAAGTTGCAAACGCCTTCAGGAACTAGGAAACGTATTTTATTTTGTAGGTATAACAGTATTTACACATGCACGCACCGTAACTTTGCGTTACGCTTTGCAACAGTAAAATAAATAGAGTCAACTAAGTAAGTCTGCTCAATAATTCAGTTCAATATTATTATATTGTAACGATAAATACATAGGTATAGTATTTTACTCAATGTGTAATAATTAAGTAAATTAATAAACATGACTTATGTCGCTGATGACCTACTTAGTTTAGTTAAATAAACTGTAATGTATTATAGTTTCTCTCTTGAGTTGTAACATCAGAATCTGATAATGCAACAAAATGTTACCACAAGTCTGGTTTTACTTAAAACGTACCCAAGTGAGATTCAGGAGCTTGATGGCGCAGCGGCTAAGACGTTCGGTTCGCGTCGATGGGTGCCCAAATTAATCACATCTCGAGCTCCTCCGTGCTTCGGAAGGCACGTGAAGACATTGTTCCCGGTTATTGTCGTATAAGATAGCTGTTGTTTAAGCCCATTCCAGCGTTGTGGGTTATGGCCCAGTCTCAGCATGTTGTATTAGTGTTTGTGGGAAGGACTGTGCCCAGCAGTGGGACGTATGATAATGATGTTACACAGGTGCTACCTACTGCATCACATTTGTGGAGTTTTCGGACAGACCCACCCCGATGTATTACTATAGCCGCCATTGCCTTGTCATGTCACAGCGGGCACAGCTGGAGCACTGTTTAAAAATACCCTGGTCGTAGCATGGTAATAAATTATATTACCGTGGTGTAGTACCTATCACTTGTGTTGTATTCCCAAGTTTCATGATGTAGCCTAGCAGTGGGAAGCTGATAATGTACCCAAGTCCCACTTCATCACATTTGACTTACATGCAACAATGTACACATTTAATAAACAGTAAAAGAACAAATATTCAAATTTATAAGCTCGAAGTGATAATTTTGCTTTGTTTAAGTCTAGTTTTAAGATACTTTAAAAAATATATTTTTTATGATGTTTATGCATTCCGTGGCATCCTTTAATTGGAGCAACATCACTGTAACAGACATAAAGTTTGTAATGTAAGAACGTGTTGGTGTATGCTTTGTTGGATGTCCTTTTTTAAATAAATAAATAAATAAATGTTACCCGATAAACGATAAAAACTCGCACCCACTAGTATCTATACGAGAAAGAACTTTCTACAGTTGTCGTGAATAAGGAGGAACATGCATATCATGGCATCTCATCAGCAGCAAGGCAACCGTTGCGTATCGTGGAAAGTGGTATACGTGCAATTTCTAATTTTGCTCTTTTTAGTTGGTCGTGAAACGCGTTGATCTTTTTAATGCATTTTGAGTTTCTGTTGTTGTTTTATTATTTTATTAATTGTAAGGTAATAAAAATTAACATCTTAACCTATTTAATAAAGCTAATTATTCAATCTTAATATTACCAAGACCACGACGCGTAACACATTATTGTTGTAAACATATTATAACTAACTATGCCAAACCAAGCTATTTATTTAGATAATAATAAGTGTTTAGTCATATAATTGATTATATAGACACAAAAAATATTAAAGTATAACTTGTAGTAAGTATCTAATAAATGACTAGTTTTTATGATCGAAGATAACTGTGCACTGTTCTAGACACATCAAAACTTTTTTCTTTCACCATATAGCAGTGTTGGCTGGAAGACATCTTTATTCTTCCACAGATAAATCAATCGTTGTATTTTATTTCGTTTTTATATTTATTTATCTATCCAATTATTAAGAGTTATTTCGTGATATTTTGTGAACTTAATAAAATACGTCAAAACACTGCATGTACATTATTCTATCGTAATAAGATTGGTGAACCACAATAACTTTACCACCAGCTTACCAATTATAACAACGGATATCAGTCGTTAAAATTAATTGCTAATTTATAAAACAAATCTTAAATTCTGTGTCACTAGTGTTGGTGTGTCCTAAATTTTATAGTGCTACAATCTAGAACACCAATTAAACGAGAATAATTGTTGACTAGCATTTGCCTGCGACTTCGTACACATAGACTACATTATCTATAAAGATAAAAGGCATCATAACTTTTTTCTGTACCCTTAACAACGTACATAAATTACATACATTCTTCATTACCCTTATCCCCGCCGATAAAGTGGTCTGTGATTATCCCCGAAGGGTTATTCAGAGACTAGGCAATGAGGTCCCCAAAAGCAGCCCACTGCCCAGTCCACCACTCCACGCCACTTCACTCTATGCTGGGCCCTGATTCTGTATCGCAATCTATAGATTCCACAGCTAAACCTTACAGCGCACAAACGTCAAACGCATACTTTTTGGGAAGATATCGTAACTTTTTAAGGAATTAACGTGGTTTGGAACAAGGAATCGTTACAGAATAAGGGCCCTGTTGGATGTATGTGCAGTCTTTGGTCCGTTAGTCGCCTTTTGACGACACCCAAGGGATGATATGGGGGTGGTAGTAGGTACTCTGTTAATAAGTCGCTACCACACAGCCCTTGACGTGACGTGTATGCAAACGCGGTAATCAGTAAAGTAGTTAAATCGTGACAGCTTATCAAACAAACAAACTCATTTTCGCATAAATTATATTAGTTAGGATTATAATTTACTTTACTTTTGCCAATAAGTGCAATTAGCCTGGTTCATTACTTCCCTTCTGCAGACTACGTTTCCTTGGCCGCAGGTTGTATAACAGAACACAGTTAGAAATCAATGAATGACTACCTATTTGCATGCTCTTTTGATTTTAGACGAATATTGTGTATAGCACAACTTAAATATTATTGAATTTTTTTTGCTCTTGTCGTGTAATTCCGACTATTATTTTTGAACTGAACTATAAGACAATGACCATTATGTATGGGGGTAATTTTGCCTTTTTTTCTCGCGGCCAGTAATAAGTTGCTGAATTTCGATTAGGACTTATTCTTGTAAAAAATGTAATACACACATTGTTCTAAACTTAGTCTGTACCGCGATACAGAGGCCTAAAGTTTTAAAAACTGAAATGGTGTTTAGGACTTTTGTACTTGCTCTGACTAATACTACTTGTTGGTCATAATTTATAAATTCACTAATGTATTACTAAATTTTTTTTGACTGATACTACTATAAGACATGTATATGTCGTAGGCGGACACACAGCAGGTAAAAAAAAAAACAAAGAAAACGATCACAAAATAGTCAAAGTGTACATTTTTATTTTAAATACTTATTTAGATGATTATTTATTGTATAAACACATTCATAATATTAGTAATATACACTTATATTACAATAAACATACTTACATGAAAATATAATATAAAAATATGTTACCAAATACAAAATAAATAACCAGCAAAAATGCATTTTTAGGTTGAGGCTTCATAACTCAGTTCAGACTGAGGTTTTTTAATTATCTTAATCGAAATTCTATATTTTATAAGTGGCCGCGAAAAAAAATGAAAAGCAAGCTTTTTTTGCAAGAGCTTTTGGTATGGAAAGGTATAGTCGTTTTGTTCAAACAAAATGTTGACTATTTAATAAAAGCTGAAACACACTTTCTTAAAATATTGCGAGTGCTTAGACTCCACAGGTCCAGCTAGAAGAAATGTAGGTCTCAGTATTTTATTGTGTCCAAATAAAGCAGACGGACATTCCCACGGATTAAACGATTCACACACTCGGTTTCCACACGCGATTTCGTCCACGTTTATGTAAATAGGTTTATTGCCAAGGAATAGTAATTACGTCCGTTGAACGAGCAGTAACAAAACGACTTGTAATTGACCGACAAATAAATAAAATACTTTTTAATTCCGTAACAAATTCTTTAAAATCATTTATTTACACTAAACATAAAGAAAAACAACGCTCGGCAAAGTCCGCCAATGGCTGGCAACGTTGCCCTTTTGTTTGGCTAAGCTAATTCGTTGAACAACATAGCTGCCAGCCCTCCGATCACCGGAGGCTTCGACAAGGCGCTTCGATGAATCTTTAACGAAACGCTGAGCTTCTGGCCCCCATGGCCCCAGCGTTTTCACCCAAAATAGCACAAACACAGCTCTCGCCAAGAACTTCGTATTAATTGTGCCTGTTGGCATTGCCGGTACGTCTGCGGAGGCAAGGGCCCGACGGATGACTTCATTTAACGAGGCGTGGCGCGACGGGCGGCCGGCTCTTCGGGAGCAGGACAGCGTGTGATGGCCGAGTTCATTAACAGGCTGGCTGCAGCTGCAGCGGTGCGGTTGGTTGACGCGGGCACCCAAGCGAAGGCCAACATAGCTATCAACATCTGGTTACCCAGGAGAGTGCCGAAGTTTGCCGATGGTAATGCCTGCAGCCAACATCCTGACTCCTTCTCAGCCACAGCGAGAAGACGAGCGCGATTAACTTCATTTTTGCTTGAAGCAACTAGTTGGTCGTACAGATTTAGGCTAAGCAGCTCGTCCCACCGTCACTGAGAGTGAGTGCCTCGGGTAGACTGTTCGGACATATCAAAGACCAGGCGCTCCTGGCCTCAGCCAAGTAACCTTAACCAGAGGTTGTCCTGTCCAAATTGGGGGTTAAAGTTGCTCGCGTCCGTAGGTTTACCCTTGAGACCCTACACGTGATCCCTGGGTGGTGCTAAATGAGTAACACTGACTGAGTGGTAGAGCCACGCTGCGTTGCAGCACGCATTGGGCCGGCTCGCCCGGCGTAATACCACCCTCTCACGAATATTCGGCGTGAAATAACGGCACTTGGTGTAGTTGTGTTTCGTCCGACCAGTGAGGGTTCCGGAGGCCCCCCCCCCCCTCCCAATTCCTATTCCTTCCTTAAACCTATTCCTCCCATAAAGGCCGGCAACGCATCTGCGATTCCTCTGGTTTTGCGGGTGTCCATGGGCGGCGGTGATTACTTTCCATCACGTGACCCGCCTGCCCGTTTGCCTCCCTCTTTTATAAAAAAAAAAAAAATGATTATGAACGCCATCTATTAAAAGTAATCCGAAGTGGCGATTGACGAAAATTTGTATCGTACGATTTTCCATACCAATTTTATTTATTAAGTTTTTAAGGTTTTCTTCAGGGTTTTCCTAATTATTTTTCTCTCTGAGCCACCCCGTGTCAGCGAACAAAACAAAAAAAAATCAAATAGCTCAAGTCGTTTTCGAGTTTTAGCTAGACCAACGAACAGCAATTGTTTTTTTTTCGAATAGATAAGCTATTACTACTATTACCTTAGACAGCATCATAATATTACGTCACCGGCCAACGCGTGCTCACTTACCTGTCGGTGAAATGGCGCGTTTTTTCTTGATCCCACTGACCGGCGACCGCATCGGAAGTAATCAGCTTTTTTGCGGCAACAATTGAAATCTATTGCACAACCCGACCGGCTGATATTTCGTTCTGGTAGCTTCACTGTTATTGTTTGGCACGTTTTTAATATAACATCAGAACTGGTTCAAATACTAATTATTATTATTATTAGCCTTAATTGTCCCACTGCAGGGCAAAGGCCTCCCTTCCCTACTTCCATTCTTCCCTACTTGCAGCGATCTGAGACCAGTCCTTCAGGAAAAAGTCCAGCTCGTCCCGCCATCTCCTCCTGGGCCTGCCGCGCCGCCGGTTCCTGCTATTCGGTACCCAGTCTGTGGTTACTTTTGCCCAGAGCTCGTTTGACATCGGCAGACATGGCCTTAAAATTATTTAAAAAGATTTTTATGTTATTCATTCATTAATTTAATGTAATTCAATGTAATGTGACCAAATTAAAAATATCTCGAACTCCTCCGTGCTTCAGCAGTAGGGTTGCCACCTTTTTTAGAACGAATAAAGTTTTTTTTCATCTTGTTAGAACAATAATAATGTACATAGCATAAAAAAGAGTAAGTATTCATTTATTTGTTTTCTATGTATAATAAGTACGTATTTAAGTATTTGAAGTATGTTTAACCGTTGTTTAGTAACCATTTAACGAGTTTCTTCGAAGCTTCTCTTGGGCTAGATAATTGGTGTGAGTGTAGGAAAGTTTTATTTATTTATTTTATATATTATTTGTCCTTAAAAGCGTATGTTTTGTTGCTCTTTGCGACATTTAACAAATGTTTGTCTTTTACGTATAGTATTTTAGCGTACTTTATTGGTGTTGTAGATTATAAAATACACCTACATGAAAAAGAGGACAATACTCTATTTTAGAGTACGGGTGGCAGGCAACCCTATTCAGGAGGCACGTAAAGTCGTTGGTTCAGGTTGTTGTCGTAAGATAACCCGCATTGGGCCAGCGTGGTGGTCATGGCCCTGTCATGTCCATGTGCAGTTTATCATGTGATGGCTATATCCTCCTTGTGACCACTTAGAACTGTTTGACGGGATGACGAATAGGAACAGATTTGTAATGTAACCAGTAGCTACAAAATTACAATGTGTCCTAATAGAAATAAATCAACTTGTGACGGGTTGAAACAAATAATACTGCTTTTGATGTGACGAGTTGATGCCCAAATCAAATAATGTAGATAAAAATATCAATACATACGCATGCATTGCTGACTGCCTTGCAGGTAACTTTGAAACGAATCGACTATTAATTTCTCTATTACCATAAAAATCTAAAGCTAAGTAGGTACTACTACCATTGAAATTGTTATTGACTACTGCTAATAAATTTAGATAACTGCAACTTTCACAGTTGTTTAAATCAATTTATTCGCGATCTTACCTCAGTTAGTAGAACAAGTTGTAGAGTAAAAATAAAAGTGTAAGGAGTAATTCTCGATATGTTAAGTCGGCATTCCCAGGCGGCCGGTTAAGGCCAATGGACAAGTTTCCTCTAGTGCCTGCGGATGCAGCGGCCACGGTCGACGAACTTGGCGCAGCCGCTGCTCAATAAGGCTGGGTGCTCAATAGAGAGCTCTATAGTTAGCAATTATAACCCCTTGTCTCTCACGAAGACTCCTAGAGGTTGCTGACAATTAAATGTCTATTGGGCGATCAAAAGAGGTTTTAGGGGGTTAACCCGGTTCGACGTTGCTCCCGCGTGCTGGTTGTAGATGACGCGCGTCTCACTTCTTCCTTGACTTTCCACGGCAAAAGTTCGAGATCACAGTAGTATCTGTAGTTAAACTCACGGCGATCACTTGGAAGTTGGTAATGATTTGACCGATGAATGAGGAACACGAGAGCTCGACTCAAAACGCTCTATCGCGTAGGCAGGCTGGATCGGAAGTGATATGGCCGACACGACGAGATATTGCTTTACCCCCCATAGGATCAAGGATAAAAATGATGAGAGTAGAAGTTGGGTTAAGGATGTAGTAGCATTGGTACAAGCACAGTATAAATATAAGCTAAAGCTCATATTTATACTGTGGTACATGCAAGTCTAAATCGATTGACAGTGATGTGAAGAGAATTGGCTATTTGACAGTTGTAACAATAAAATATGAAATATGTCGGATGGTAGTATAAGATTTAACAATAATTATCCAATAGTTTTTTTTACCTAAGATAATTTGTAAATATATTAATTTTACAAAATAAATTTGCGATTTTTATCTGTGGATTACAAGACCCGAAACCCGAAACACGTCGGCCATGAATGCCATGATTGAGCTTCGTGTGACGTCACATTTCACAAGATAAACAAAAACTATCTGTCAGGTTTCAAGATAAAATTTCTTGGTTTATTGAAATGTGACGTCATATGGCAAAATGTCACGTGACCCACCGTTTATATACGCGCAAATTTTTAAATTAATTAAGAAGAATATGTTTTTTTCTATTAAATAAAGCTTTTTCGAGAAAAAAAATATTGTAAGAGGTATAAAATAAACGTTTGTAATGTTTAACATACTTTTCCAAAAACTGTCAAGTAGCCAATTGAATATAATCTAAATCTACCTATCTACTAGTGTCTGGTATTACTACAGCTGAGCTCAGCTGTGTGGTGGCGACTCATTAGAAGAATACTACCAACCCATCTCTTCCCTTGGGAGTCGTAAAAAGCAAAAAAGTACTAAAGACTGCATATTCAGAAGCATAGGGCTACGACAGACGTACTTAAGCATATGAACAGTAAAGGTACCGACAGACATGCTCATTAGTCATTACTAGCATGAAAGCATGCCACTATTGAGCATTTGCTACTTAGTAGTATGTGTGTCAAAGCGTTGCTAGTAATTAGCATGCTTATTACGTATACGCTTGTAATAAGCATGCTAATAAGCATAATTATTTAGTAGCATGTCTATCAGTACCTTTATTGTTTTCTAAGGTTTACGCGAGCACCACACATTGAAATGAAACACTTTTTACGGATCAAAACTTGCGGTTAATTAACTAAACTACATAGTTTTTTTAATAGGTAGGTTTTAATTTTTTTGACGTTTCGAACCCTTTACACGTCCGTGGTCACAGGGAGACTGAGGTGTTGATCGTCTCATAGTTAGAAGTTATTTGCCTACCGTCAAACATTTTAATATTTAACCGGATGCGTTCAGGTTTACACAATACTAGCTAACAATATTTTTAGGTCTTGCAATGTGTTGCTGTTGGGGCTGGGATTTGATGACCTGTATGATAAGGTAAATTCCAGGAAGGCAGGTGGTAAATTCCAACCATCCTCTCTAATGGATCTCTAATGGAATTTCGATGTTTTTAAATTTCAATAGCCTCGCGTATCATCCTGTCCCCCGTCCCGCCAGACCATTGGACTATCACCAATGACCTTTTATAAATTATACGTAAATGAATTGCATTTTAAAATGGCGAAATTGTTTCTATGACGTAATACACGTCGAAAGTGAAAATCATATCATTAGTAAACCACTGGTAAACAAACACAAATAGTTCAGCAGACACTGAACTTTATCTCGACTTATGTAAAGAAAAAAAATGATTAATAACAAAACTAATTTAAAATATTCTTCTAATAAGAGTAATAAAGACGAAAATTCTAACTTTAAAGTCATGTTTTGCTCTTTATCGGGTGGGACTCCCGTTTCCTACTTTATTTCTATCTCTACTACTTTACCATCATAGCCAAATCCGGGTTCACAAACCCCGGCGGTGCATCGAATAATCCGAAAACACTCTATGCCCGACTTGGATATTTAACCCGGGACCTCCGGATACCGAGCCGAGCGTTGGATCACTCTGCCGTCGACGCATAAATAACTTTAAAATTTGTTACTGTTTTTACTTTTTCTTCGAAAGATTTCTTCCATTAAGCTTATTATAGCCAAACACGCCACACAAACACACACCCCCACACACACACACTTAGCACACACATGCATACACTACTCACCCCTCTCTCATACAAATCATAACATACTACACACAATATTTATTAACAATAGTATTAGTGTCCTTCTTTTTTTTTGTTTATTAATTTTAATTTAGGTTATTTCATTTTCACCTTAAGTGGCACGCACCTAGCTCTCACTTTTGTTATTGTTTTTTGTTAAAGTTTAAAATTAATTTCGATGATTTGTTTGTAGTAACTTGTAGATGAATAGCCCTCATGACCCTATTCTCACCTATCAGCTAAGAGAAGTGGGAGTGGCTGAAAACCAGCGCTTACTGGGAGCATCTTCTTGTAATCATATGCTGAGCCACCTCCAATTGCTTTCACCTTAAAATGTGTGCAACTCTTTTTTAAAAATCTATTACATGTTTGGTACAGTGTTGTTTATTGTTAAGTGTTGCATTGTTATTTTTTAGTGTGAAAAAGCAATAATTTTTTTTTTTTACTTTTAGAATTAGTTCTTATATTCATTTCTGCAGTGATAGAAAATAATCCTAGTATGCTCGAATTTTGCCAGT
This sequence comes from Scoparia ambigualis, assembly GCA_963921215.1. NCBI lineage: Eukaryota > Metazoa > Arthropoda > Insecta > Lepidoptera > Crambidae > Scoparia > Scoparia ambigualis. The sequence continues at coordinate 29,354,019 of OY992512.1, read as the reverse complement.
ATCAGACCCAGAAGTCGCAAATCCGATTCCTATCAAGGTACCTTTATATTATTATGTTCAAATTGTCTGGTAGTAGGGCCTCAGCAGTTGGAAGTATAAAGGATGTCCTCTTTCGTCTTCGGCCTTACATAAATATTTTAATTGCTTCAATTATGGCAATACACCTCTTTCGCAATGAACTTTGCCTAGTTTTAAACATGATGAAATGCATCGTCTGCATGCTACACATGCCATCAAATCACGCTTTTAATACTATATCCATGAGTTACAAACACAGAATCGTGCCATTATAAAACGTGAGAGCACATCCAATTAAAATGTGTAATTTTTATCGTTTACCATATGCTATATTTTTTTTAGTCAGTAGTAGGTAAAGTAAGTAAACAGACTGTATACAAACTTACTATAAATTATAAAATGAAAAAAAAAATCACGAGCAGGGTTCCAACCCGCACCCTTTTGACAATCCGGGTCAGATGCTCTTCCAATTGAAGCGCCTACCAGACTGTTGTAAACAAGCCTTCCCCGGTTTACAACTTGTTGTAAACGGCTTCCACTTGGTTTACAACCGCCGTTGATGTTTTCCGTCACAAGCAGTGTTGCCATTTTTAGCAGGATCCTGCTTTTTAGTATTTTTTTTTTAATAATTTGATCCATTTGCTAGAAAAAAACGCGATTAATTTTATATCTTTATTAGCTAGATATGAGCTTTTAAAGATGTAAAAAAATACCGTACTGTACGTACGAATAATATATACGAACTTGGCTTTTTTCAGTAACCACATTGTATGTAGGTTATAGGTTGAAGATATTATTTAGTTTGTAAACTAAGCGGTTTGTGTGTAATGGTGTGTAATTGAGAAGACGTGTACGTGCGTGTGGAATTTGTTAGAGAGGCAGTGGCAACACTGCTTGCGTAGTTTACAACAAATGTCCACACAGCGGACCGCCAGAAGTTTTCAATGCGCGCGTACAAAATAATGCTGTTGAAAACTTCGGTTGGTAGGTGCTTAAGCTACCGGGCTGGATAAATCCACGGTTTACTGTCCCACTCCCACTGCTCGACAAAAGCCTCCATCATTATAATCAAATTATCGTTACAACTGATGGGCCCGCACCATAGTGATCACAAGGTGATCACAAGAGGCGGGCGGTGATCATCATCATCATCATATAAGAAGGCCTTCTGTATTTTGTGCCGGTTTCCTCTGTCATGTGCCCATTTCATCCAGGTACTACCAGCGATATACAAGCAATATAAATATAAGTAAAATAAAATACGCCGGAACATAGAACCGGGTGGAGCTCATAATATATAGCAGCCATAGATCATATTGGACACTCGCTAACCTTAAAAATCAAGGCCAACTCAAATAAACTACAAGCATACATTTTGACATGACATAACTAAATACACATTATAATAATAGTACGTAGGCAGTTTGTATCCGACATTTTGATTATGATAATATAAGTTACGCGTTTGACATAATCTATCTACTTACCAGTAAGTACTTTTTCTTTAATTAGAGTAACAGTTTGATCTTGAGAGTTGTGACCTCCATTAAACCACAATAATGTCCTATAATTAAAAAAATATATTAATTGATCTGCACCTTCAAGAATACAAAAAAATCTTGATAATTTTGACTGGTATAGTGTGGGGGTAATGGAATTATCTTTTCGTAGTAAAGTATTTAAGTACCATGAAAGGATAATAACAAAAGCAAGTTGTAAAAATCAACTACAAAATACGCATTCGCAAATTACTTCATTCAAGTAACGAAGCGCAACAAATAGAGCAAATTAAAAATTACCACAAAAAACATAACACACAACAAACACAACCTGTTTGCACGCGGCAACGAAAGCGCAACATTTCCATTAATTTCCGTGCCGCCATTAACAATCGAAATTATAACAGTTTTTAAAAGTGAAAGGTACACAAAACAGCCATTGTGCCATTAACACATGCTGGAAAGTGTCGAAACCCTAGCGGAACGACAGACGGACAGACGGCCAGCATCGAACAATGTTAATATTCATGAGTACCGCCGCCATAACAGTCTGCGCTCTATATTTCTATATTGTCTAACTGTGGTGTTATACTTTTTAGGTGCTACGTCTTAGGGTCTGTCACACTCACACACTAGCGACATGCTGACGACCCAGTAAAGGGGTGGGGGGAGGCGGTTTATGGAGCTAATTTTGCTAACATTCAAATCACTAGTCTGACCTTTACATTAAAATTATCTGTAAGTCGATGGTTTCAGTCGTTTTTCAAGATATTTTGCCTCTATACACAGTACCGCGTCGCGTAGCGATAAAAGAATACTACCACCCCTGTTTTACTTTGGGTGTCGTAAAAGGCGACTAACGGACTAAATACTGCACATACTTCCAACAGCATAGAGCGGCGATGGGCTCACCACCTGTCACGCTAAGCACGTGCAGTCGCTATTTGGTGAAAGTGGACTATGGTAGAGGGCCTTTTGCTGTTTTTTTGCTTATTAAGTATAAAGGCAAAAAACTTTAGAAAAATTTATATCAGCCATAGTTAATTTATTTAAATGTAATTAAAAATTCCGACAGTTGCAGATTGCACTGATTTGAATTTTATTGTTTAGCTAACTTAGCTTCGTAGACTCCCTCGCCCCCACAATTTTGACACGGGCCTGCCTAATGCAAAATACGTCACTGGTCGTCATCGTGCGACATAAGCCCTAAGTCTTAGGCTTATGTCGCACGATCGTAACGCCGAAAAAGTGTAACACTAACACCACAGTCAGACGATATTCAGCGCAGACTGTTATAGCGGCGGATGCTCATGATAAAAAAATATCTTAGGACTTCATGGGACAGGAAAAGCTATCAGACTTGTCATTACGTGTAAACAGATACACACATACATATAATCACGACTATTATCCCCGAAGGGTTAGTCAGAGACTAGGCAATGAGGACAGCAAAAGCATTACTCTGCCATAGTCCACTTTTTACCAAATAGCGACTGCCCATGTTCTCAGCGAGAGGTGGTGAGTCCATCGCCGCTCTACGCTGTTGGCTGTGTAAGCAGTCTTTAGTCCGTTAGTCGCCTCTTACGATACGACACCCAAGGGAAGAGAGGGGGTGGTAGTATTGTTTCACGCGACACGATTTTTGATGTATAGTTATTATTTTTCGGTGTACGTCTGTGTGACCTTTTAAGACACGAAAGGGGTGTGGTACAAAATGCGAACAGCGCAATACTATTGACAAATAATAGATGTGCAACTCTAATTTCGACAGCTTGTTAACAATCTGTGCTTTTCATTGTCTGTTGTGTTACACTTCTTCGGTGTTGCGTCTTGGTGACCTTTTGGAGACAAGAAAGGGGTGGTACACAATGATAATGATGAAATAGCTCTATAAAGAGTGTCGAAGTCGTTTGCAGACATGCAACATTTTTAGTTTAATTTTTTTTAGTAAAATAACTTTTTGATTGTGTGTTTGTTTCAAAGACGTAGTACATTATAACTCAATGTTCAAAGATCTGTTTTATTTTTTTTTAATATTTTTCAACGTAGTGTTTTTAGTTGTCTAATCATAGCGCATGTTGTGTTCTTCTATAAGTGTTAGATCATTTAGTTTAAATGAATTGTGTATTTTTTATTAAGAATGTGAAATGTATTTAATGTTGAAGAACCAAAATAAATAAATAATAAATAAACATTTGAAAACTTTTTATGACAAAGGAAAAGAAAATTAGTGACCACGCACTGATTTGTTCAATTTGCTTACCGCTCAAAGCAAACTCACGGAAACTTGTCGATTAATAATTCACCATTATAATAATCCTTACAAATTTTGTCAAAGACCAATTTTACGAAACAAAGAAATTTATTGTCTCTTCACTTTCCCGTCAAAGTTCTAAGTGACACGTTTTTCTTTTTTGTGTTTATTTTCACACTATTGTTTATTGTTATTAGTTATAACCGTGGCCCGTAACGGTGAAAGAATACTGCCACCCTGTCTGCCCTTGGGCGTCGTAAAAGGCGACTAACGGACTAAAGACTGCACATACATCCAATAGTATAGAGCGGCAATAGGCTCTCCACCTGTTACTCTGAGCACATGTGCAGTCGCTATTTGGTGAAAAGTGGACTATGGTAGAGGACTGCTTTTGCCGTCCTCATTGCCTAGTCTCTGACTAACCCTTCGGGGATAATAGTCGTGATTATATGTATGTATGTTATTAGTTATTTATTACATGAGTGTAACTATTAAATGAAAAGTAACGGCAAGTGTAATTAGGAATTTAAATCGAAAAGCCTTTTCGCTAGTTACTGACTGTGATAGCATCTCATTGGCTATATCTAGTAACCGGTTGAAAAGGTCTTCGTTTCTATAATAGGTACCGCATATAGACATACGTAGACACTTTCTATGTCTATAAAATATATTGCCGCTAATTTGTTCTTACGTTTTTTTCTGATTATAACTGATCTTCCCAATCACATTCGTGTACCTTTTAAACATCAAACCAAGATAAAAATGGGAAACACTTAGAGATTTTTGTATATAGAGTAGGTAGAGTTATAGGAGAGTCATAGATTTTTCAGCTGTGTGGTTAAATGATGGTTAAAATGCTCATGATTAAAAGAATACTACCAACCTATCTCGTCTATCATTTAATCACGAATATTATCCCCGAAGGGTTAGTTAGAGACTAGGCAATGAGGACCGCAAAAGCAGTGCTCTAACATAGTCCACTTTTCACCAAATAGCGACTGTACATATGCTCAGCCTGACAGGTGGTGAGCCCATCGCCGCTCTATGCTAATAGATGTATGTGCAGTCTTTAATCCATTAGTCGCCTTTTACGACACATAATGGAAGAGCTACGGATTACAAAATAACATATAACTTAAATTCAGTTGCTATGTGACGTTGAATTTACATCATTTAGTACATAACCCTGAAGACATTATTCCTCATGTGATAGTCGTGACGTGGTTTACACTCGATATTTCACCAGTCTCACGAGAACGCAAGCAACGTGCCAACCTCAATTTCAAAATCCTTGCCAACGCGGCTGAATCTTCATCAAGGTTTTATTACATTGCGGCCCGTCGAAGAAAGACGTCCTAAATGGGTGGGGTGGGTAGGTGGGCTCCTATGCCTATGCATCCATCCATAAAAGTAAAAATAAATTTAGACGATTCAAAATTCAGCGCCCGCAACTTCGTCCACGTGTAGACTCCGTATCACGTGACGAATTTCCAATGTCTTTTTTCATATAAATCTTGTCCTGGCCATTACAAACACAACAAAAAAAAGAATCAGTCAAATCGGTTGAGTCGTTCTGGAGTTTTGCGCTTAGCAACACATTTTCGAGTCATTTTTAATTACCTATGTACAAAGATTTGATTGTTTGCATTGAATAGGCTCCGAAACTACTCGACCGATTTGAAAAATTTATTCACCGTTGGGAAACTACACTTTCTCCGGGTGACATAGGCTATATAATATTTTACAAAAATCGTCACGGGGTATATACGGGGTCCACGCGGACGAAGTCGCGAGCGCTGAATTTTGAATCGTCTAAATTTATTTTTTTATGGATGGATGGATAGGCATAGGAACCTACCCACCCACCCCACCCATTCAGGACGTCTTTTAGCTGTGGAGAAGAACGGGCACAAGAAACTCCACAGCTTTATAATAATATAGAAGTAACGACATTTACAAAACAATATGTCGTTACCAAATATACAACCAATAATCATAAAACAATTTTAAACTATAAGAAAAGATAAACACAAAAGTGAATCTAAAAGTTTTACTCGGGCACTATGAACGCATTAGAACAATGTGTGCGAAACTAGAGGAATGTTAATTCCATGCATTTTTGTCATTGATGTTAATATTAATGAACGTCAATTTAACTATTTGCATACGTACCTGTGCCTGATTCTGCTAAACCTGTCGATGAATCGGAAATCTATTGTCAGGGTGAGTAAGCCGAAATTGATTAGCGTGGTTCAGGTTCACTGGCCGGTTTTGTATACATAAAAAATGATTTCATTTTCTAACCATGCCAATATCTATCGATTTTAGCAAAAACTTAATTTCAATGTTGGAGGAACAGTTTATAGGCTCTATTTCGTTATTTTGAACTTACTCTTACTAACGTAGGTATATACTCAAACTGTGGTCAGACACCAAAAAAACTTTTTCGTCACTACGTCCCCATATTCCATTTAAAATTGAAGGGTTAGTCAGAGACTATATAGGCAATGAAAACCGCAAAAGCAGTCCTCTGTTATAGTCCACTTTTCACCAAATGAGATCAAAATCAATAAACCTTATATCATCATCATCATCAGCCTATACACATCCTACTACTACTGGGCACAAGCATTTCCATCTGGACAACAGTAATAAAGTAATAATAATTAAATAATATTAAAAAAAATTAAGACTGCCTTTGCCCATAATAGCTTTAAGATTTAGTAATGTGTGTGTTTCTTAGACAGGATGGACCAAATAGTGACGTCAATCGATTTTTAATAGCTTCCTCATTTTACGTGTGATAGATAAATTATTAAGGATACTAATGCTAAAAAAAAAAATTAGGAAAAGCAATAAAAAGTTACTTTTTTAATTTTTTAAGCCGATCGGACAGAATATTCTGAAAAACCACAAAAAAAACTCATAACTTAAAAACAACAAAAAGTCGGGGAACATACATGGGGTATTTTGGGACACCCCTAGATATGAGGAAGCTATTAAAAATCGATTGACGTCACTATTTGGTCCACCCTGTATATGTGCAATAAAGTGTAAATCTCGTACATTACAAAATAAAAAATACACTTGTTTAAAAATATCAATTGAATTTTTTGTCAGTGACTGTACCCGTCATGTTTTCTTACTGCACGCGTTGCGTTGCAGGTACACAAGAGTGCGCGGTGTGTGCAATCGGTCTAATTGTTGAAAGCAACGTCGTTACGTTACAAATAACACTAAGGGCAATTAACTGTGGCAAAGGCGAATTGCAGACGTATTGCTACAATATGGCCAATATGACCATGGACAAAGCTGTGTGGCGGCGGTTAAAGAAAACTACTAACCCATCACTTCCCTTGGGTGTGGTAAAAGGCGACTAACGGACTAATGACTGCACATACAATGCAACAGCACAGAGCAAAGCTGGGTTTACCAACAGTCACTTTGAGCACGTGTGCAGTGGTGTTATTTGGTTAACGTGGACAAAGTATGGCAGAGGGCGGAGATTGAGGACCTTTTTGAATAGTCTCTGGCTAACCCTTAGGGTATAACAGTCGTGGGAGTATGTAATGACCATGGACAAAGGGTCAAACGGGACTAATTTCCACTGAATAACTAGACAAAACCATAGGACAAGGGGTCGAACGGCAACTAAGACCATTTGGTCTCACAAACTCATTATTTTAACATGGTGTTAATTTTACCACCATGAAGAATGAGTTTGTAAACACTATCGAAAAAAGCTCAGATATTAGTAAAAGGAACGCGTTACCAATTACCATACTATTAGTTATTCTGTGGCGTCACGTTACGAATAACAATAGCAATTAACTATGATAGAGGTGGGTTACAGATGTATTGCTACAAAATGGCCAATATGACCATGGACAAAGGGTCAAATGGGATAATTTTCTCCAAATAACTAGACAAAATCACATCAGGACAAGGGCAAAGGGGTCGAACGGGACCTAAAGACCAAATTACCATGTTGGATGATGAATGCATGTGTTTGTAAATACTATTACATAATATGTACTTCTACATAACTTTTAATTCAAATAGGTAGGTACATATAATAGGTTAAAAAATTAAAAATTAAAAATTTATTTACTTATTTAGATATTTAATTTATTTATTTACTTTATTTTGAACAATTTGTTTCAACACCTGCATTCGTATGCCGTAATGTTGTTGTAGGTACATTACGACAGCATATAATCAGCATTGCAGATCAATGCTCTGTTTTACCTCGCAAACTAGCGTGCACCTTCACTAAAGTTGCAAGTCCACTTTCATTATTTTCCTACCACAGCCAGGCACAAAAACATCCCAGGTAAAATGTGGTTCTGAATACGTTTATAACTAGCTGCTAAGTCGTTTTTACGCGTTGTACGGTAAATAGCATATTATCTACTTACTCGTCTGTGAGAAAACATAAAATCGGTTACTAACAATCAAACTATTGTTTCTGGTTTCACGGAAGCTGATTAAGATTAATAATCAATTTTTTTTGCCTAAACATTCATAGATACATAGGTTGATACATAAGTTAGATCATATAATTTTCCAAAGATAACAAAACGTTGAAAAAATTATGTAACCTTTTAATCCTCTTATTACTGTAACTACCCTTTTAATAGTGTACGCCTGGCAAGGAAAGAAAGACATTGTTGAAACTTTTACAATATTTTTTCTACTAAAGTTCCAAGTAACGAATGACACACATCCTCATACAAGTAAATTATTCTATTTTATCTTATCTTATCTTACCTCGGTGGCGGAGTGGTCAACGGATAGATTGCGGAAGACGTCGGTTCGATTCCCACCAAAGTCCTGAGGTAGTAATTTTTTTAACGTTTCGTTTCTTCTAGTTTATTTGAGCGTTATTTAACGCAAAAAATGAAAATACTACGAATATGTCATTTTTATCAGAAAGTGTGGTTTATGTGGTTTATTGCGCCCGTTCTTTGCTACAGCTAAAAAATTACGTCTTGAATGGGTGGTAGGTTAAAAAAGATTAGGACGATTTAAATTACTATAAAAACATACATATACAAAATCACGACTATTATCCCCGAAGGGATAGTCAGAGACTAGGCAATTAGGACAGCAAAAGCAGTCCTCTGCCATAGTCCACTTTTCACCAAATAACACATGTGCTCAGCGTGATAGGTGGTGAGCCCATCATCGCTCTATGCTGTTGGATGTACGTACAGTCTGTAGTCCGTTAGTCGCCTTTTACGACACCCAAGGGAAGAGAGCGGGTGGTAGTATTCTTTCACTGCTACGCGACGCGGTAACCAAAGTCAAAGTACTTATTTATTGAGTTTATTAAATAAATATATTTTGAGTTTGAGTTTGAACGTAGGTAAACATGGAACAAACGAGGAGGTAAATGTGGAACAAACAAGGAGGTAAACATGGAACAAACAAGTAGGGGGGCAGAGGCCACAGCCTTTTTATTTGCTACGATCCATAGACACACATATCCATTGCTTCATTTACTGCTTATGTTAGTAGGAAATGGGTTATTTCTTACAAAACGGGCTGAAATAATTGCACTCTTGCATATAGGTACCTATTGTCGGGTAGCGGTGAAACAATGCTACCACCCCTCTCTTCCCTTGGTCGTAAAAGGCGACTAACGGACTAAAGACTGCACATACATCCAACAGCATAGAGCGGCGATGGGCTCACCACCTGTCACGCTGAGCACATGTGCAGTCGCTATTTAGTGAAAAGTGGACTATGGTAGAGGACTGCTTTTGCTGTCCTCATTGCCTAGTCTCTGACTAACCCTTCGTGGATAATAATCGTGATTATATGTATGTATTTACATGGGAAAATCAGAAAAATAACTTTCCAACTAAGTAATTCCACAGAATTAATATAATACGTAACTATACAATTATTGTGCTTGATTCCATGCGAATTAGGTTTCACTCAGACCGGTTTATGTTTCCATAATCATTACTCGCAGTAGTTCTAACTAATACTTATTAGCTATGTGAAAGCGTTTTTCTTCGCCACTTTTAATTGTAATTGAATAAGTAAGTGTCGATAAAACAGAATGTGGAAACTATCTTGTCACTGTCTGAACAATGCTAATAACATTAATTAATGTTTTGGCGACATAAAATAAGACGGCGGTAGCTAACCAGACAGACTCAGCAAGCTCTACCAACCAAACTACAAACATGTACCTACCCCCGCTGAAAATCGAACTCAGGATCTCTGGATCTAAGACCAATGGTCAAACCACAAGACCACAGAGGCGGTTAAAATTTTTCTTAGTGCAATTTTTTTTAATGTAAGAAGGAGGCAAACGAGCAGGCGTGTCACCTGATGGAGAGCAATCACCGCCGCCCATGGACACCCGCAAAACCAGAGGAGTCGCAGATGTGTTGCCGACCTTTAAGGGGAGGTATTTCGAGCGCTTCCCTCTCGTTCTCTCGACGGTACAACGGTAAGGGACGGGTATAACAGCGAAGCGGCGCGAATAATCGCGTTTTATATTTAAAAAAATTTATAGATGTAATAAACAAAAAACCATCGGTTATAAAAACTCAAGTTATTTACGAGCTTCATTTTGGTAAATGACTCATAAAATCAAATCACTTATTTTAAGAATAAAACCTGGAAAAGAAGATAAAATGACACAAAAATATGTAACTTTGTGAATTTATTCTATCGAGCCAACTTTATCAAATCGTGTTTCCATCGGGTGTATTTTATAGAATAAAGCCTCAACAATATTTCATAATTTTCGCAAATTATAATTTTACTGTTTACTACTTCAAAAAGTAATTCTAAGAACGTGTTATTTTAATTTTTCACTAACACCTAGCCTTAAGAAAGGAATAGGGTTAAAGAAGGAATAGGAATTGTGAGGGGGGAGGAGGGAAGGGGCCTTTGGAACTCTCACTGGCCGGACGAAACACAACAGCACCAAGTGCCATTATTTCACGCCGGATATTCGTAAAAGAGTGGTATTACCCCGGGCGAGCCGGCCCAATGCGTGCTGCAACGCAGCGTGGCTCTACCACTCAGACAGTGTCACTCATTTTGCACCACCCAGGGGTCACGTGTAGGGTCTCAAGGGTAAACCTACGGACGCGAGTAACTTTAACCCCCCCTTGTTTTCTAAGGTTTACGCGAGCACCACACATTGAAATGAAACACTTTTTACGGATCAAACGCAGCATGGCTCTATTACTCAGTCAGTGTCACTCAGAATTTGCTCGCCGATAGATCCTTAACTAACAAAAGCATTCACTTATAATTGTTAACAACGGGCGTGACAGTAGCCATAGTTCTAAAGTGAATATTAAATTGATCGTTTAATCTTATCTAGTCCGAATTATGATTGATGTCGACAGCCACTGGTCGTGCTTATAAATTGCTAATAAGAAACAGATCAGCCCGACAAATCGGCAACAACTTGAAAGCCAAGATACGTACACAGATAAAATTAGGAATAAATTGTGACAGACCCATTGCGGTTGCGGGGGCGGCTTAGGAAATGTATTATCAACGCCCACTGCAGTTACCTACGCTTTACTACAAATTGAAGTACCTACGTTTATTACAGATGCGAATTTATATACACAATTCTTATTATATTGTTACTTACTCGGATTTTTACTTTTTCCTGAGAGACATTAACGAGAAAACAACTTACGATGATGTCTTTCTTTGAAAAACAGTAAAAATCTTATTCTGATTTGCTGAAAGAAACGCGAATATTTCGTTTACAAACGTTCTTTATCGAATTAGGCCTTAGTATAAGTAGGTATTTTAATTAACCTACATTACTTGGTTTACATCTTCTTACGGTATCTCGTTCGTAGATTGTCCAAACACATAAAGACGGACATTGCTACTATAACCGTAGCTACCTAACTATTAGGTAATTAGGACTGACATTAGAACTTAATAGAACCTCGAATAACTGTGGCCTACATAAACCAGATTCTTGGCTTTGGCGCATTCACACAAGCCTGCGCCTGAGCTGAATATTGCCAAACTTGTTTTGGTATTGTCAGTAGCTTACCACGTAATAGCATTTTGGTCTTAGTAATAAATGTTGGAGGGAATATTAACAGCTGTTACTAGTACATAAAGAATGTCCGTCTATTTCTTTGTTATTCCGAGTTGATGCCTCGTATATGTGTTTGTGGCAAAGCTTCCGGCTTACCTACTGTCCTGCCGGAGGTCCTGCCTTCAAATATCAGGTTGGGCAGAGTTTGTGATCACCAACATAATTTGGCAAGGATGGTGATTGAATTAGTTAATTTAATACTGCAACAATGACTTGATTTCTGCTGGAGGCCTACGCACGGTATATAGTGACACATTTTTGTTTATTTGTCACCGTAATACAAAAAGTTCCTCTAATAAAACTCTGAAATGCAATACTTTTGTCAATAGCTTTTGTCAGTCAGCAACGAAACGAAAACAAAAGTTTGGGATCAAAAAAACTAATTTAAACTACTTACCTAGGATAAAAATCAGTATGCAGCGCACAGCTGAACATGAGCCACTTTCAGTGTTTAAAGTTTATAGTAAATATATTGAGTATTAAGTTTTAATGTTATAAATATTGTTTATAATGAGTTGGAATCCTGCTCGTGAAAATTTTTTCAACTTTATCAATTTGTAATAAGGTCTAAAGTAGTTAGACGATTCCCATGCCCTGAATAATATGTTTCTTTTCACAACTTATTACTGTGATGGACGATAATCTACGCAGGCTTTGAGCTACGAAGGTCACTAGCAGCTCGCTGTAGCATCAGATAACGAAATGCTGATGACAACAAGCGTTGAAAATGGCGAATGTGTCACGAAAGCATATTACAGCTGTAGGGCTGGTAGAAGCAACAACATTAGATTAGTAATATTTGATTATATGCGTTAAAAAAACGCTCAAATAAACTCATAGACAACCAAACATTAAAAAAAAGCTCATTGTATGATCATTTATTGCAGAGTTTGTTTAATGAGTTTCTTCTTTCTTTCTTACGCTACAATTCATGGGTTTTGGTTTATTTACAACGCTTGCCTGACCTGGGAATTGAACTCTGGACCTGGCCTATAGTTCTAATAGATTTCTTTTTTGCCTGAAACTAATTTAACAGGATACATTTTTTTTTCATCTTTCGAAATTTTCTAATTATATGGAGCATTTCGAATTATATGGCAACTTTCGAATTTTATGGAGCGCTCCCGCTCACTTGGCAAAAGAAATCATTTTCAAACGCCCTTTTAAAAGAAAAAAGGTTCTTTTTGGCGTGTTTTTAGCATTTCATTTAATCCTCGATTGAAAAGAAACATTTAACTCGTCCCATCCTTATTACAACGCACACCTAATGTCAGGTTAATAGCACCCGCACAATTATCCACTCACACACACAGACATATACACACAATAACATTTATTTTGACCCTGTTCTTTGCACTGTAAAAAAACTGAATGAACTTGATGCTCATTTATTATGATGTACGTACTCAAGCGTTGAAAAACACGTCTAGTTATTTCAGTATTTTGCTTATAGCAAGTATGAATTTTAATGACGATTACGTTACTTCGATAATAAAATTCATAATGGCTTTTCACGCCTCGTTTGAAAGACCTGGGACAGTAGGAGCTGGGAAACACGCGCCGGCAGAGAACTCCAAAACCGAATGGTCTTAAAGAGGAACGACTTGCCAATTTTTTTGGTACGAGTGCTGATAGTCTGCACAGTATGATGGTGGTTCTTAAGACCAGCACGTGTAGTCCGGGATAGGAAAGGAGAGGGCGGGATTAGATCAAAAAGTTCTTCAGAACACTCTCCGTAGTAATTTCGGTAGAAGACACTGAGAGAAGCAGTGTCTCTACGCAGCTGGAGATCCTCAAGAGAGGCTTAAATGAGACATTGGGATTATATATGTCTTTTGCCCAAGCCTTCACGTGCGTGAAATTAGGTCAATCACAAAATGGAGTGTAGTGAAGTTTGACAAGCTCGATTGGGCAGCAGCTAAGGCATTCGGTGTGCTATCTTGCCAGTTAAGCAAGTTTCTCGAAGCGGAGTCACTGGATAAGTAACCAATTTAAAACCATATCGACCTCGAACTCCTTGCTTTGGAAGGCACGTAAACACGAAATTACCAGTCGTTGAAACCCACCAATCAATATTCGCCATCGTGGTGGGTTATTATGACGTATCTATCTACCAATAATGTTTTCGACAAGCCGTTCAAAAGGCTATCTACAGTCAACAAAACACAATATACATACATAAATCACGAGTATTATCCCCGAAGGGTTAGTCAGGGGCTAGGCAATGAGGACCGCAAAAGCAGTCCTCTGCCATAGTCCACTTTTCACCTAATTGCGATTGCACATGTGCTCAGCGTGACAGGTGGTGAGCCCATCGCCGCTCTATGCTGTTGGATGTATGTTTTTTTTTTTTTTTTTTTTTTACTGGCAACGAGTAAGCGCTTGGCCTTCATCTCACCTGATGGTAAGTGACGATAAGGCCGAAGGTGGAAGCGCGCTTCACCCGGAATCCTCAACCTCTGAGGAACTGGCTATCTTATCTCAAACTGCCGGAACACAACAATGCTATAAACAACGTTGTTATGGCGACAGACTTAGATAAGATGGTGGTAGCTAGCCAGGCGGACTTAACAGGCCTACCACCAACCAAACCGAGCACACAAAGATGTACTCCCCGCTGGGAATCGAACCCGGGGCCTCTGGGTCTGAAACAGGTACACACAGGCGGTACAGTATTTTTGTCTGTTAGTCGCCTTTTACGACACTCAAGGGATGAGATTGTATTGCCCCGAATGTATGTACGCGCATCACTTTAGAACGGATGCACCTATTTGGCGAAACGTTGTTGTTGTGTTTGTTATTGTCAGGACAAGGTTTGTAAAGATTTTTTTTGAAAATTCGTCACGGTGTACGGCGTGTTCACGCCGTGGGCGGGCCTCTAGTTTCCACTAACATATTAATAATAATATACATACATATAATCATGACTGTTATCCCCGAAGGGTTCGTCAGAGACTAGGCAATTGGGACAGCAAAAGCAGTCCTCTACCATAGTCCACTTTTCACCAAATAGCGACTGCATATGTGCCCATCGCCGCTCTATACTGTTGCCTATGTGCAGTATTTAGTCCGTTAGTCACCTTTTACGACACCCAAGGGAAAAGAGGGGGTGGTAGTATTCTTTCACCGCTACGCGACACGGATTAATCCTCTCAAACCCCAAGCGGTCGCATAAAGACACACTTGACTTATTTATTTGTAGTCTCAAATGCCGTATCGTTCCATACATCCGCAATCAAAATTCTCTTTCAATGTTATACCACACGATTGGCTACAGTTGTATTGTAATTTGTTATAACAATTACATTTGGGCTATCGCTCATAGCTCGTAGCTTGACCTTTACGTAACAGAGGTCAGCTGTACAAACAATAAGAGTAACCTACTAAAGAAATAGCCAATTTCGGCGGTTAACGAGCTACGGTTTTATAAACGGCATAGAAGCCGAGCAAAGCCGCAAAAGCCTCGTTCAACTTCGAGGCTGTCTGTTTGAGATAATATTTTATTTGTTGTTTTTTTGCAAGCTTTTATTTGTAATGTATCTATGTTTGTTCGGGTGATCTTGCAACTCAATTTTGCCGTCAACGTTTGCCGTGCAAACATATGCACGTATAATATTACGTGCGACATACTTGTTAATACATTTTATTTAAAATAGATGAATTACCTTTAATTTTTTTTTTCAACCGCACAACAACAATAATTCACAAATGTTTGAAGTAGCTAGTAATGTAAGCGCAGAGTACGATACACGCCTGCCTGGTCCTATTAGATGCTCATAGTTGGCTTCGCGGGAGCAGATAGTTCTGCGTAGTCCAACTATAAGTGTATTATTGGTCAAAGTGGTGCTCGCCAAGTTTACTATGAGTGTTTTATTAGCAAAAGTACGCGTATAAAATGGGCCATTTTCCATGGTTATAAACTTTTACTAGCCTGTTATAGACCTGGCTCCAGAACCACTACAAGACCACATTTTGTTACTTGGGATATAATCACGACAATTATCCCCGAAGGGTTAGTCAGAGACTAGGCTATGAGGACAGCAAAAGCAGTCCTCTACCATAGTCCACTTTTCACCAAATAGTAGTACATGTACTTAGCGTGACAGTGAGCCCATCACCGCTAAATGCTGTTGGAAGTATGTGCAGTCTTTAGTACGTTAGTCGCTTTTTATGACACCCAAGAGAAGAGAGGGGTAGTAGTACTCTTTCACCGCTACACGACACGGTTAATGCTGATAATGATGAAAGAATTAACACCACTTACTTACACACCACACCACAAGTCGTCCTAAGTACAATGTGTTTAGTAATTAATTAATTTGTCCTTATCTCTATAATTAACAATGCATTAATTTGCATAAACCCGGAAATTTTGTTTTTCTCGAACCGCGCTGGTGCCTGCACGTCTATTGAGGTATTATAACTAAAGACAACACTGCAAAGCAATTTTTTGAGCACTTATTTGCGGTCGCAATTAGGGTTACCAACTGTACTGTTTAGAACAGTATTATACTGTTTTTACTACATTATACTTTTTACTGTTGAACAAAAATAAAGTATCCAAAATCCTGTTTTAGTATCACTGTGCACTGGTAACCATATACCCGTTTAAAAAGTAATAAAGTTGCGAACGTTGTCCGCGCGGTGCAGCGCAGCCATATTTATTTGACGACCTCCTTGGTCGAGTGGTTTGTACACCGGTTCTCATGGTGTCGCTATCTCTGAGGTCCTCGGTCGGGTCAATTTAGAAACTATGTTTTTTTTTTATTGTTTCGGGTCTGGGTGCTTTTTATGTATAATAAGTATGTATTTAAGTATTTTAAGTATGTTTATCCGTTATCTAGTAACCTTTTAATGAGTTTCGTAACGAAGCTTCTCTTGGGCTAGATAATTGGTGTGAGTGTAAGAAAGTTTATTTACTTATATAAATCTTTAAGAAAATAAAATACTGTGCATTTTTTTTAAATATTTAATATTTTACTGTTTATTTTTCTTATCTTACCTTACAATACTTTTTTTAAAGTTGGCAACCCTAGTCGCAAGGTCTACAATCGCTTGGATCACTCACGTCACAATCACTGAGGCGTTGCAGCCCATGGGCCGCAATTATGTGCGCAAAAACTTGCTTCACTGTGTAGTCTCTAGATATAATACTTCATTGTATACGTCCTTTGTTTTCGCACGCATCAAGATCTTTTCGGTGCCGCATCATGCAGCCGCGTAATTGTTGCGAACAGAACAAAGGCGATATGTTTGGAATCGCTTGTTGGCTCTGTGATTTAAGAAAGGCATAGATTAGGTATAGAAAAATTGGAGACTTAAAGTTTTCAACTCGGGAAAAATGTGAAAAAGTCGGTAGCTACGCTTGGAAGCTAGAAATCGTGGTTCTTTCTCCATCGCCCAAAACGAGATATACCTATACCTACATATAAGAAATAAACAGACGATATTAAATTTTTTACATATTTACAAATAACTCTTACAGTCACAAACAGTCTTTAGACTGTCTATAATGTGACAACAACAATGTGACATCAACAATATGATTAATACCAAAACGTAATAAGTAATAATATTTTTTTATCTTAGCCATTTTTTTTAGTAGCTTACATAGTGTCCCACTGCTGGGCAAAGGCCTCCCCTCCCAATTTTACCAATCAAATAAATTTCCCATAATACCACGAGGTTAGGATAAAACGGGAGATACTAATATTTCTTCATCATCTTTATCTATTCCAATTATGAGCCCACCACCACACAAACTGCAAGCTTCCCAACCTTTTTTTTTATAAAAGATGGAGGCAAACGAGCAAGCTGGTCACCTGATGGAGAGTAATCACCGCCGCCCATGGGCACCCACAATACCGAATCGCAGGCGCGTTGCCGTCCTTTACGGAAGGAATAGGGTTAAGGAAGGAAAATAGGAATTGTGAGAGGGGGGGGGGGGGGGGGGGATGAGCCTCCGGAACCCTCACTGGCCGAACGAAACACAACAGCACCAAGTGCCATTATTTCACGACGGATATTCGTGAGAGGGTGGTAATCGCGGCGGGCGAGCCGGCCCAATGCATGCTGCAACGCAGCGTGGCTCTACCACTCAGACCCTCGGTCGAAGTTTAGGTAGCCACACTAGATAAAATGACTCTCGGTTTAGATTTCTTTATTTGTTTTTGAACTTCTCTTTTCTGAGTTACTTTTTATATAACGACACAGTATCCCACTATGCCCCCGACCGTTTTTCCTTGATCATCATTTTATTAGAGGTTAAAAATAAATATAGAAAAACAGGTCAAATACCTAACAAGTTTTTTTTGGCCTTCCGATACAAACCCTTGGTCAATAGAGGGATGGTCACTAGCTTAAGCTTCATCAAGGACGATTTGTCTATGGCCATAGACAAATAAGATATGGCTCTATCGTTGGCAAAAGCCTTACATTCAATTAAAGACCTTGCGCCTAAATCACGATTATTTGGCGACCTATAGATTACCCGGTGATATCTGGGACATCGCCGCACAATCGTGAGTAGTCGGGCACACGCTGCCAAGGTGAGAACAGGCTTAATGTCAATGCGAACGCAGTGGTCTAGACGCACCGACAATCACATTCTTGAACAATAACTAGCACTCAACAGTATACAATACATAGGTAACGCTGAAGTCGCACGTTAGAAATCGGAAGCAATCGTATTCGCATCACCACATGATGAAGAAGATCGATGATTATACAAAGTTACATCAAAAACGATAATTTATAAGGCAAAATTGCAACTGACCTCGTTTGTCACCAGGAAATGCTGTTTTAATGCCATTGTATAAAATGTCAGATAAGAAACATACAAGAATCGTCGTCAGATAAGACGGGCGCACTAAGCCCCTTCATACACAGGATACGCAAATCTCCGATACTCGACGATTTTAGTCTCCAAGCGATTACCGCCATACAAATCCATTGAGGTTCGTACACCAGTCGCGTCGCCGACATTTGTCTCGCGACTCGCGTCGCGCCAGTCGCGCGCTACCAGTCGCGGCGATTTCCAAGATGGCAGAGCAATCAATAATATAAAATTTATTGCTGAGGTGGAGAAATATCTTTGTCTTTATATACAACATTATTATTGGAGATTTGTGTAGCCTTGTTTACGAAGGGCCTTACACTTAAAAAGTGTCATCGCAATCGGTTGAGTGTTGAAGGAACCCTCTACGGCAGAAGAAACATAGATTCACGTCACGACTATTTATCCCCGAAGGGTTAGTCAGAGACTCGGCGTTGAGGACCACAGAAGCAGTCCACTGCCACAGTCCACGTTTCACCAACAACTGCACACGTGCTCAGCGTGACAGGTGGTGAGCCCATCGCCGCTCTACGCAGTTGGATGTAAGTATGTGCAGTATTTGGTCCGTTAGTCGCCTTTTACGACACACAAAAGAAGGGATGGGAAGGTAGAATTATATTAACGAGCCGCTACCAGCACGTCACTAAAAATGAACTAAGTAGGTAATGTTTTTTATATATTTTAGCGCTTTTATGTACTTAAGTAAAATTTTAAACACTGAAAAATTACGACAACCTCAGGCGGGACCACGCACCTTCCGCATTCCGGGCGGCTGCCTTAACCACTTGGCTATCGAGGTCTGGTTTTCACCCGTCGAATTTTTTTAGTGCTTGATGCTTATGTTTTTTTTAAGTCAACTTTGCTTCATCAAATCTTAGATGTTTTCACCTCTGAGATCCGAAAGAAATATTTTTACAAATATTTGAACATTCGGTTAAGATGAAGCTGCGTTATAGATTAATGTTGTTTATAAAATTGAGCGTTTTATTAACGCTTAAATATACTTAAGTAAAATTTTTTAAAAATACTTATGAATTGAGTATTTTATTATTCTTGTAATAAGTATAAGTTCGCCACAATGTGGTGTCGCATAGCGGCGTAAGAATACACCACCCCCTCTCTTCCCTTGGATGTCGTAAGAGGCGACTAACGGACTAGGACTGCACATACATCCAACAGCATAAAGGAGCGATGGGTTCACTCACCACCTGTCTCGCTGAACACAATGTGCAGTCGCTGTTTGGTGAAAAGTGGACTATGGTAGAGGACTGCTTTTGCTGTCCTCATTGTCTAGTCATTGACTAACCCTTCGGGGAGAATAGTCGTGATTATAACAATATATGTATGTATGTATATAAATTTATAGTCGAGTGATTTATTGAAAATATTTTTTTTTCATTTCTATTTCGACTTACGAGTCCAAATAAAATGTTCTACATCGATTTAATTTGTCTTATCAAAGCTTTAATCGATTAAATGATTAAGTACCTAATGAATCGGCCGGTCACAACGAAACCAATTATGTATTATGTCTCCAACTAAATCGCTTACGCAAGAGGCGTACCTACTTTAGTTTCGGCTATTCAACCATCTTTGTCAAAGCATTCAAATCGTCATGATGATGAATCGCTAATCGCAACCCAAACAACTTAATATCTTATTCAGTAGGTAAAGTACGGTTATTTTCAGTCTAAATTGAATCGTGTCACTATAAGATAAGGGCTCTATTTAAGTTTTGCTTTAAGAGGGTTTACGCATTTTGGTTTTCCATACAAATTTCCAAGTCGACATTTTTTAAAACCGTTAAGCAAATTTTAATGAAACTTTGCATGCTAAAGTAAAATGCAGGGGTCTAAAATTTTGTTGATAACATTTTTAAAAAACGTTTATTTATGTGAGTTATTGCGATTTTAAACTTTATAAATTGGACTTTAAATCGCAATAACTCAGCTAAATAACGTTTTTTAAAACTGTTTTCAACAAACTATTTAGATCCCTGTGTTTTACTTTAGCATGCAAAGTTTCATCAAAATTTGCAATTTCGACTTGGAAGTTTGTATGGGAAACCGAAATGCGTAAACCTTCTTAGGAGCCCTATTAAGTACATCTCGACTGTGATTTTTGCGTAAAATGCCATATGCAAATACCTATAATATCCAGACAGTGATAGTTAGGATATATTAAGATTAATAAATCACACTTAGTGAACTGTAATTAATAAGCCTTTATAATTGTCAACGACGAATGTTTTTTACTTATTCTGTTTCATACTGTTCTTTCGCTTCCACTATGTTTAAACGATTTCACACCTCTTTCGGGTCACATCGGTTGAAATTTGCTTAATTCCAAAGAAAGCTTAAATAATACTCTACGTAATATGGTAAAAGTTAATGATTTGGCGGTTTCTTGGCTGTTTTGATACGACTACTGTGTAATTAGCGAGGCAAATGTTCTTTTAAGAGCACTTTCGTTTGATGACCTGTCGTTTTTATGGTTGTTTTAGTTATGATGCGTCAAGTGCATTTCGGTAGCCATTACAAAAAGTTCTATCTTGTTCAGACCAATTAGCCAATTCTAATGAAACTTTATGTGCAGTTTATGGAAAATACAGATCATACAGCTTGTGGTCATAGAATTAAGAACGGCTTATACCGAAAACAATGTATAAAATCTATTTATATATAAACAATTTAATATTCTATTTTTGTATTATTTATTAATTCCATTAACTACTCACGGCATAATAATATCATTAACATACTCACCTACCCGACGTACTAAACATTATTATGACATTTTAAATTGTTTTTATGTAATAAAAAGTTCGATAATTCATGTTGTAATACGTTTAATCACTGCACAAATAATTAACAACACAAACTAAAACTAATATTATAAAAATAAATAATAATTTAATTTAATGAATTAAATAACGTAAATACCTCATACGGATTACTGTAGTTTATAAAATAAAAAATAATATTTTGTAGGATAACCATTGTTTGCAATTACCGCACTGCATCGACGAGGCATCGAGGCTATTAGAGTACAACAAGTTTCAATAGAAATGGCGTTCCACGATTCCACAAACGCATAGTAAAGCTCGTTTAGATTTCTTGTTCTTTTAGCGGATACGCTCCTCTTCACTTCACGCCACAAATTATCAATGGGATTGAGATCTGGGTTATTTGCAGGCCAGTATAGCATCGAAACTGATTGCTCCCTAAAAAATTTTTTTTACAGAATGGGCAGTGTGTTTGGTGTCATTATCATGTTGAAATATCCAGATCACTGGTAACGTCTCCTCAGCGTAAGGAAGCTTTCTTCCAAAATGTTCTTGTATTTAAATTGATCTAGATTATTTCCATTTTTTTTCACGGGGACCACCATATCCAGAGAAACATCAACACACTTTAATGTTTTCTCCTTAATGCTTTACTTGTTTTGTGGTGGATTTATTATTCAACGCTTGCTTTGCAGGACGTCGCAAATACAGTTAAATAAGAACTCAGTCTATTTATCTTTGACTCATCAGAAAATAATACATTTTAACATTGACTTTCCGTCCAGCTGCCATACTTTCAAGCGAAAATCCAGTCTGGCTCGTCGGTGCTGCCTTCCGTGCGATTCTTCCAAATAATTTTGCATCATTTAATCGCCTACAAATTGTACGTATGGATACTCTTTGCCTGCTGCCAAAACCTTCCTTTCTTATCGTTTATAAGCACTTAAAGGGATCAATCAGCCTTTGCTGCCCGAACAATCATAAAGTCTTCTCAAGATGTCGTTTTCCGAGATTTAGGTTTTCGAGATATACGTTATTGGTTATACTTAGTGTGAAATTTTATAAAGTGATTGACCGCGTTAAAAACTTTAGTAAGTTTTTGAACATTTTTTAAGATCAGCAATCTTTTTGTAAGACCAGTCACGTTCATAATGCAATTGTAATTTTTCTTGACGAAGAATCGCTACATTTTTGCTTTCCCATGTTTTGTAATAAATAATAATAAATATTTAATAACTAGTAATTGTAGACTGGAAATAATGGCGCCAAAATACTCCCGAATTAAAGCATAAAAAACGTTTTTAATTTTTTATTTAGAACCATTTTAAAACAAAATGATTGCGGTCCTTTAGAGCATTAAACCAACTTTAATTCTCTAACCCTGTCATTAAAAAACGTTGATTAAAGTTACACTTAGAATTAAATTGACGCTGTCTCTACCTGTTTTCTTTAACAAAACCGAGACAGCGTCACTTTAAAGCGAGGTGTGACATTTGGCCAATTTTATTAATAAGACGGTAAGTGCGTTCCTAATTAGGTATTTGTCCAGCGGCCAGTGTACATTGCAAAAACATGTCTGTTTGTTTATTGTCTCGAAACATAATAAAAGTTTATTTAAATTGCATTCAATATTCTGAGTTGAAACTTTAGTCATGATAGTAAATTTTTACGTGTTTAAAAGTAATTGATAATGAATCAGTGCAAAGTTTTTTAAACTAGATTTCATTAAAATTGAATTAAATACTTCTAATAATATGACCACAACTGTATCTAGTTAGTCAATATTATCATTAACTACATTAACAACTTATTTAGAACTTTAACCTGTGGTCAGAAAAACAGGTCATGCGGTTTTTTTGCAACAATCGCAATTGTTAAGGAACCTTGGGCTTGGACAGTACCCGGATCTTGTTAATACTTTTCAAAAAAATTACTTTACAAAAATAAGTATTACTTTACAAAAAAGTTCTTTACAAAAATACATAATAGAATACGTTTACATACATACACATAATCACGACTATTATCCCCGAAGAGTTAGTCAGAGACTAGGCAATGAGGACCGCAAAAGCAGTCCATAGCCATAGTCCACTTTTCACCAAGT
The DNA here is from genome assembly GCA_963921215.1 of Scoparia ambigualis. Classification (NCBI taxonomy): domain Eukaryota; kingdom Metazoa; phylum Arthropoda; class Insecta; order Lepidoptera; family Crambidae; genus Scoparia; species Scoparia ambigualis. The sequence goes on along the minus strand of OY992512.1, from coordinate 29,330,423 downwards.
AGCGACTGCACATGTGCTCAGCGTGACAGGTGGTGAGCTCATCGCCGCTCTATGCTGTTGGATGTATGTTCAGTCTTAACCCCTTGAGGATCGTAAAACCAGACACAATTAAAAATCAATTCTCATGATCTTTGACCTATTAATCCGTTAGTCGCCTTTTACGACACCTATAAGGGAAGAGAAGAGGGTGGTAGTTTGTATAATAAAATGTTGTACAATTTATAAAAATGTTCGAATTAACTACAAATTTGCTCAAAACATCATTATCATTGGCATCATTGTGCTCACACTTCTAATATAATTATGTTGTAGGTATCTGAATAAGATACAATCGTGTGATAGCATTAAAAAAATACGAGATCCTAGCCAATACAAAGAGTGTGCCTAATCATTAATTAAACTATACTCCCGAGTGGTATTCAACACGTACTTTAAAATACAAGCGAAAGCGAAACATGCAGAAGTTAACTCACCGCCTGTCACGCTGGCTGGCAGAGGACTGCTTTTTGTCCTCATTGATTGGTCTCTGACTACCCCTTCGGGGATACAAGTCGTGATTATATGTTTGTATGTAAGCCTAGAAATTGTACAATTTTGATTTATCTGATAACTTAGCTTTATTTATTTTTTTACATTAATTGGAGATTTTCAATTTGAATCTTTTATACGGATAGAAAATTATTTAGAGTATTTTAGGTGGAAAGCTTTTTCCGAGCAACTACCGCATAAAACATTGCAGTAGCTGTATAATATCTTTCTCAGGTTGCTACGGCTATGTACGCATAACTTTTAAGTTTTTGTAATATCGCACAAAATAAAACTCTTTCTTAACGCGTACGTTGATAGATGTATGTCTATATTAACATTGTCCATCCCCATACGTATCGGAAACAGTTTATCATCACTTTAACTAAGTATTCATAATACTTTACGAGTTTGATGTTATCTTCAAGTATACATAATATTACTATATTATATTCATTATCTTCAACTTTGTTATCAAGTTAAATATTTACATCCTGATGTTAGCTGACCTCAAAGTAATCACAGTTTACCGGATTTCTTTGTAAAACTTCCTCCATCGAATCGATAGTATCTCCTAACTTAGCCCCTCCTCAAATCCGATTAATCGCTAGCTCCGTGCGAAACTGTCCATTGTCAAAATTATCGTGTCGAGGCTACCTCTCATATTACCAATGACAAGCGCAGACAATGTAAGTACTGCTACCTGTAATTATACAAACCCAAGGTTTATGAATTTCGAACTTTGAAACTTCCTCGATAGTTAGTGCGGATGGTCATAAGACTGAATAAATTAAGGTCTATAGGGTTTCCGGTAGCAACAAAGCTTAGAATTTGAAAATTACACTCTTGAAATGAACATGCAGCTTTGAACCAAATTAACTTTTCATCATTATCACCTTCGTCAGCATTAGACTATAAACGCTCATTAGAAACAATGCCACTCATATATAGGTTCATAACCTAACAATGAGCCGACAATGCGAATGTTGCGAAGAGTGCAGAACGTAAGCCACAGTAAATGCAAGCCCTTAAGCTTGAATAGTCATGTGTTATTAAGAATGTTGTTCAAATCGTACATTTCTTTTGTTTCAGGAACACAACAAACAGCTTTTAGATCACCTCACGAAGTCAGAGAAGATATTCCTATTTGGTGCCAACCCTAATGGTGAGAACAAAATATTGAAATGCTCAAACCGACGTGTTTACACTCTCCAACTCTAGTAGTTTATGTTTAACGATGCGCTTTCTTTTGTAGTTAAGTACTTACTTGTAATTATTTCAAGCTATTCATATTTATTTATTTTTTTTGAACAAGAGTAGTTTTACTATTATGTATTTACTAACATTTTTTTTAAAGAAATCCTTTGCACAATTTATTTTGAGTTAAAATATTTTCATAACGTAATTACGAATATGGTTGATTGATCATATCGTTCAGAGAATGTATAGTTGACAGAAATATCTATTCCCAGAAATCACGTTTCGCCGAACCTTCAGTTCGCAGAATTCACGGCTCGCCGAAAATCGGTTTGCAGAAAGCATTATTAATAGAAAGTTTTATTGTTAGAAAGCACTTTTAACCGACACATTAGTTAGCCGATGCAACTATTCAAGAATACATCATCATTATCATCATCATCATCATCAGCCCATACTCCATAATAAAAAAATGCTCTATAGAATGCAACTAGCAACAGACAGCTTGTGCAGGGCATGTGGGGAGAAAACGGAGCCCATGCAACACCTACTGTGTGACTGTGACTCCCATGCTAGGAAAATTATGATTCTCTCGGGATTCGCCTACCCGAAACCAGAAGATTTTAGGCCCTTCGTCCTCAAAGACATTGCCAAACGGCAGTCATTTTCTCTGAGGAAACAGAGTGATAGGACGGGGTTGCACAAAAGATCCTAATGGGTCGACGTGCCGCTGCGAGAGGGAAACCTCTGCAGGCCCCACTAAGATAAGATAAGATAAGGTACACACAGTGTACCCAATGCGCAGTGGTTTTCGGACTATTTCTATTATTTCCTATTCCTGAAGCCAATAAAATTTTGAACTCATCCAAAAACTTTCCTTCTCATTGACAGAAGCACAATTCGAGATTGCTCACGTCAAGCATTCGAAACGTCGCAAACGATCTTTGTTCCACGAAGACCAAGACCTAGTCGTGCTCAAAAAACACTTGGACGTGAAGCTTAGTCCCAGGAATAGTTTCTTGGACCCCCAGTTCCTGCTGATGAGGAGGTGGTCCAATAGCACTGAAGCTGTTCTCGATCAGCACTCTGATGATGAGCTGGATCAGTGTTACTACAGGAGTAATAACGCAGCGCTGTATGTCTGTGAGGATGTGGTAAGCTATTTTTGCTTTAGAAGCACTAACACGAATCAGTTTTGTTTAGGAGAATGAGTTAAGTAAAAGTAAGAAGCAGAAGCATTTTTAATTATTAAGCCAACATTTGGAATGTCAGTAGAAGCGTATCAATATGTTGCAAATATTATAATGAAAAACTTAACCAGTTACATTGTGACTTGTTGTGACTATCTCTTCAAGCACCCGACGTTACGGCCGAGTTGCAGTCGACATTAATCGTAGAACCCGCTTATTTTTATGTTCAAACTAACGTGAACCTTTAGAAATGTTAATAGTTAAATTTTTTTTTCAGCGGGGCTTAGTCAAAACTAATGACAGCTACTATTTTATTCATCCACTGCCAGATAGATTTCACAAAGATGACTCAAAAGTACACGTAGTTGTTAAACGTAAAATAACTGATATTAATATTGATAAGGATGAAGACGTTAAAGGCGCTTGTGAGGAAAGGAATGACCTCAATACCTCAATCATTTCTCAACCTGTACGCACTTGGACCAAACATAGAAGAAAAAGAGACGTTAAGTCAGACGGTCCACTATTAGTAGAACAAAATAGCTTAGAAGAATTTAAATTAAGCTTAGAACATAGAAATAAAACAATTGGAGCATTCCTACAGAAGCTAGTGACTGATACTAAGAGACAAAAGAGAGCGGTACTTCCCGCTGTTTTTGTTGAGACAGCAGTATTCGTGGATAGAGATCTGTATAAGCATATGACAGTAAATTTTCCTCAAGATACAGAAAGGGAATTAGTCAGATTTGTGTTAGCAATGATAAATGCAGTGCAGTTATTGTACCATGACCAGTCGCTTGGGAGACCAGTGAACTTCATACTCAAGAGATTGGAGATTCTACACGAAGATCCGGTTAACTTGAAGAGACCGCACGATATTGATAGGTTTTTGAGTAATTTTTGCACGTGGCAACGATTGGAGAACCCGCCAGGTGATAACGACCCTCTGCATTGGGATCATGCGTTGATATTGACTGGTTTAGATTTGTATGTGGTAAACAAAAACGGCAAAGTCAGCAGTCAAGTAGTGGGTATGTGATTTGTTTATTTAATTTTAATACCTAGTATTTTACTACAACTTCGTTACAACAATAAAGTTTTAAACTAAAAATTAATGAGCCAAAAATAGCCTTAAGCCGAACATAATTGGTGCCATTATGTTACTTAGTTTCCTCAAAAAGAAACTAAACGCTTAATTCAAGTGATCTTCAAATAAGATAAACATAAAAAACATTCTGTTAAATTATTGGTGTTACAGTATGGTTCTCTTACATCTTAAATACATTAGAAATCGCGTTTTACGATTTGTAGTATTTCGTATTGCATTACTCAAATCACCGGAGTGTAAAACATCCAAAGTATCAGAAGCGTCTCAGGAATTCTGTGATTTTCAACACTCACATCGTGATACAGCCACTTTGGCCTAATGTTCTATGTCTAATGGAAGTCGTTACGTTAATCTCCGCATTTTGTAACATTTGTCAAGTATTATCGACAATCAATCTTATTCTTATCCATTGTGAAAGTGTGATCGATTGTGACAATAATTTGGTATGAAATCCGATTTCTTGAAAGTGCAAGAAAAGTAAATACGAGAAAAAAAATTATATGACATAGAGTTGGCCAAACTGAAGCACATCATATATTTTTTTTAATGACTTACTGCATTTATAATTATTGATGTTACCTTTCAGGACTGGCGCCAGTTGCGGGAATGTGCACAGTGACCAGCAGTTGCACAGTGAACGAGGGTAGGCACTTCGAAAGTGTGTACGTGGTAGCTCACGAGATCGGACACAAGTAAGTCACTAGTTCTAGGTTCTAGGATTTCCACGAAATAGTCTGTTTGGAGGGCGTCCGGGATGTGCCCGAGCAGGGTTTTGTCTTATGTATAGAATATGAAATCAAATCTCAATAGTTATGTAGCACTTGTATAAGTTAATTGATTTGTGTAGTTTATTTGTTACCTAGTTCCTGTTTTTATTTTGTATCACACCGCCGACAACTCTTTCTGACTAGAACGTTGACTGGTACATAAATGTCTTTTGGAATTAAGTCCGCCTTTTGTACCATTTTCCATATTGTACAATAAAGGTTAAATAAAAAAATATCAAAGTTTTGTTGAACAAACAAACAAAATAGATAAAATTGTCATTCAAAATTGTCTAGTTAAATCTAAAGTGGAGACTGCATACTGCATACATACCGAGAGAAGTCTCGGAAACTTTTAACTAATTGGAATAGTCATTTAAAATTGTCTTCTAGTTAAAACTAATTGGACTGACGAAATGTAAAATTTCTTCTAAAAATTTAAACGGATCCGTTTTAAAATCCCTAGGAGTGGAATATAACGCTGTAGTGGACGTCATTTACATGCTGAATATTTTTGTTTTCAGTTTGGGAATGCGACACGACGGCCCACAGGCTGACAACGGCTGTGATCCTAGTGCTTACATAATGAGCCCAACACTGGGTAGTGGAAAAATCACCTGGTCTCAATGCAGTAAAAACTACCTACAGAAATTCCTTGAGTAAGTTTCGTAATACAGGGTGTCCCATAAAGAACGTGCCAAACTTAAGGAGGAAATAGACTATATGAGTCAATTGCATAAAAATTGTACTTCGGGAAAAAATAATTTGTCCATCATAATAAAGTAGCTTTATAAAAAAAAGAAAACAATTACTAACATGATAATTTTTTTTTGATACTACTATTTCTTTTTAATTGTACGAAATTAATAATTTTATGTAGGGTTGATAATTTATAGTAGAAAAAATATATTTTTGAAGGTATGATTTTTCTAGCCTTACAAAAGCCATACAAAAGCTGCTTGTCCTACCTCTTTCTAATTGTAAATAAAAATAGATTAACTTGTGAAGCCGTTTAAAAGTTGCTATTTCTTTTCATGAATTATCCGAAGTAATAAATGCTTTACTCGCTAGATTACTTTTTGTCATCATAAGTAATTCATTTTCTTACAAAATCTCATGAAGAAAACTTGTCTCAAGTTTTCTTCCTCTGTATAACACCCTTTGTATGACTAAGATTTAGATGCTTCTAAACCTAGGAGATGGCATCCGTATTTGTCTTTACGTGTGGCAGCACTATTACTACTGCCAACCTAACAAAATCAAATGTTAGCCATCATAGTTTTCAAGTGATGTTTTGATTGTCGCTTCGAAGTGAATTTCGTCGTGTAAAAAGTGCCAGTTGTATGACGTCATAATTTAGATAAGTTTAAGGTTTTTGCTTAAAATTCTTTTTTATGTAGTAGATTAATCAATGTGTAAAACAGTGTGGTATTCAGAACTGTAATAATTTTACAAATTTATAACCTAATATTTAAGAATTCATTTTGTCACAACAAAATTTAGTTCCTTTGTATGACTTTGTATAACGTCATACAAAGGAAATGACGTTAGGGTCTCTACACATAAGATATTTGCTTGTCAAAAATGAAAACTTCAAAACTCGAACTTTAAAATTATGATATCGAAAATTTACTACAAAAACTCGACTCCAAAGAAAAGAAATGAAAAACAAAGACTTTCTCAATCTCTTTCCTTCCCAATAAATAAAGGGTCCCGAAATTCCCGAACATTATCCTAAATGTCTCCTGCATTTAGGAGAGGAAGCTCAATTTTTGCTAATTTTTAATGGAATACGTTTATGTTAATAAAAACCGTTGAAGCGTTTTTACTTTTAATTAGTTTAATTAATTTTTATTTTTATTACATTTTGTATAGATAAAATATATAGATGGATAATGTCAGTATGAACCATACTTTATGAAGTCCTTTGTCTAACATAAACACCTTTGTATGACGAAAAAAATAATTCCTTTGTAATTATTCTTTTGTATGACGTACAATTTTTATGCAATTGACTCATATACGAGGTGACCAGTAAAAAAAAATACCTTAGTGAAAGTACCTAAATTTTTAAGCTTTTTTTTTTGCTCGGGTTCTGTCTGTAACTTGAACTAACAAAATTGTATTTAAAATAGTAGATTGAAGCTTCAAGAGTATTAAAGGAAGAATAAAAAAAACCTGCTTATTTGTATATACATCAACAAAAAACAGCTAAGAATAAAAGACTTTGCGTAACTTAAAAAATATAGCTCGAAAATGGTGGTACTTTCGTTGAGGTCATTTTTTTTATCTAGTTGGTAAACCCTCAGTCTATCTTTTCCTTAAGTTTGGCACGCTCTTTACGGGACATCCTGTATATCTCAATTAATTTCATTGGTCCCACCTGAGGCTGTCTGTGCTGTCTGTGTTTGCCGCCTATGGCATTCTGAATAGTCTTAACCTGCTACGCACCGTAAATCCAGAATTCCAGACACAATAGAATTTGAATTGTTCCGAGCACGATATCGCGCGCTTTTTTTTTAATTACTTCTACTACTACTATAGAATTCCTAACATAATATCAACATTTTTTCGTTTAAATAAGCAAACATTAATTTATTTCTCGAACTTTGACTAATGAAATTCGATGATTCTCTACATACCTGTTAATTTGCATTTTTTTACAGTACTGTTCAATCCCGGTGCTTGCTGGATCATGGCAACTCAGCAGGACAGCTGGACCACAGTGCTGAAGGCATATTGCCTGGAGAGAGGTTCGATGCAGACCAACAATGTAAGTAGTATTTGAAAAACATGCGCTCTTACATTTTTTTGCAACTGGAAGTTTTAATGCAACTTTCAGTTTCAACGTTTCCTATTAATTGACGATTTGATATTATGATAAAATTATGTTTTTATTTAAATTTCTATCGCCGACATTCCTTCTTCAATAATAATAATAATAATAATAATAATAATAATATAACATAACATGTGCAGTCTCAGGGATTATTTCCTTAACAGTGAGTGCGGGATGCATTTGGATGTCGTAGCAGTTGATAGACACTTCACGCCGCTCTCCTTGGCAACAGAAAACTGGCGCAAACCAGTGGTGCTAAGCACTCTCGATCGCAAGGACATAATGGAAGAGCAAGGTGCTACACGGGTGCTACTATCGGGCTCTATCTGGGCCTGATGTAGATTTGCCTGCCTCGGTGAACTGGCTACGTTTCGGTGATCTCTTTGGGGAAACCGAAGTTTTTGTCTGTGCCATTGAAGATGAAGTTATCAAGACGAATAACTACCGGAAATATATTATGAGGGACGGTACGGTCGACATCTCTCGGGCATGCCGCCGTCCAGGAGAACCACTCCGACATATTATTTCCGGTTGTTCTCATCTTGCTAACGGAGAGTATTTGCACATACCCAACCAAGTAGCCAGAATAATTCACCAGCAACTTGCTCTTCAATATGGCCTTGTTGAATCAGAGGTGCCGTACTATAAGAACGCACCTGCGCCAGTTCTCGAAAATGGTCATGCAATGCTTTACTAGGATCGCTCTATCATCACGGACAGGACTATTGTCGCCAATAAGCCTGATATCGTGGGGATCGACCGATCTCAGCGCCGAGCAATATTGGTTGATATCACCGTACCTCATGACGAGAACCTCGTGAAAGCCAAGAAGGACAAGCTCAGTAAGTACCTTGACTTGGCTCACGAGGTTACCGCCATGTTGGATGTGGATTCAACCATTATTGTACCGATAGTCGTTTCGGCACACGGCCTTATAGCTAAGAGCCTCGATCAACATCTAGAGAGGCTCTCGCTAAAAGGTTGGGTCAAGGGTCAGATACAGAAGGCAGTACTCCTTGACACGGCACGTATTGTCAGGAGGTTCCTCACTCTGCAGCCCTAACCACCGATAGTTTGGGTCTATCCCCGCTGCCAGTGGCAACCTAGGTTAAGTTTTTTATAATATTTTATATTGTAAATATCTTTTTATATAAAATATTGTAAAAAAAAATTCTTAAGATGTATATTTAATAAAGAGAATAATAATAATAATAAATACATTCTTTATTTGCTTAAAACACGGTATTCATTGTTGTGTTCACTTCATTTGTTTATGTGTGTTATTTATTAGGTAGATACACCATCTGTATCTACCTCCGGTCGTATTGGTTTGCCATGCCAGTACACTCCCCTGAGGGACACCGCATGTGTTAACAATGAATTCTGATTTACAAGATGAGACTACAGAATCTTTATCCAAATAATTTAGTTCTACTGCTTGTTTCCTGTTACTCAAGTAGGATTTTAACCAGTCTAGGGCTGTGCTCCTAATTCCCAGATTATGAAGCTTGCGAAGGAGTAATTCATGGGAAACAAAATCAAAAGCCCGTTTCATGTCAAAAAATACTACAGAAGTTGCTATTTTTGCGTTTTCTGCTTATGAATATAGCTGAATATGAATACGCCTTTCCATAAAATGGTCTATTGAAATTTCAGGCATGTTAAAATACGGCCGCGGCAGCCGTCACTCAAACTCGCAGAACTTAGAGGACATCTGCAGGGACTTGCACTGCCAGAGGGAACGGTACACCTGGACATCGCACCCGGCTCTGGAAGGGACCAAATGCGGTGAAGATATGGTGAGTTCCCGCGCGAAATTGAACCCTCGTCGTTTTGGGTATCGGGCTCATTATCACACCCGTGTAAATTTCGCAAAAACAAACTTTTCACTCTCGTAGTCGTGATACTCGTGATTGGACTATAACGGTCCAGAATGCTTTTCTACTTAAAAGAACCTGTCTAAAAATTCGTTACTTTCGACTTTAATAGGTTTTTTTTTCTATAATTTTTAAACATAATATGTTTTCTGCAAGAACTCTTATTTAGCCTTTTGTTGAGTGTTTATGTGATTGAAAGTTGAAAGTCAAATTTAAAATATAACCCGGGATTTTGCTATATTATTTATAGCCGCAGTTCCACATTCGCGCGAGTCGCGAGTCGAATGGCGAAGCGAGGTGCGTGCGCGATTGTGTGAACGCACGCTCGTCACTCGCCACGCGACTCGTCTCGCCGCTCGTGAAGCTCGCGTTCGGAGCGGTTTTTTGGACGCGAGTCAAAGGGCACGAGTGACGAGGTGAACTTAGTGTTTACACATTCGCTCTCTCGCTCATTGTATTTTTATTGTTGATCAAACAACATATACTGTATATTAAAAATTGATTAAAGTAACGACAGAGTTCTAACGTTTTGGGAACTTTAGCAAGCTCAACCAGTTATTTGGTTTGGTTTCCAAAACATGATCGACACAAAAATAAGCAAAAACTTATTTATTAATAATCATTGACACGCGGATGCTGCTAAAACATAGACGTCGTCCATCCGATTAGGAAGGCGAATGTTTCGTCGAACATATCGTCGAATGGCGAATAGCGAGTAGCGAGCACGCATGTGGAGCTGTAGTATAATGACTCTGGACAGGCAGAGGACTGATTTTGCGGTCCTCATTGCCTTACACTTTTTTTTTTTTTTTTTTTTTTATTGGCAACGGGTAAGCGCTTGGCCTTCATCTCACCTGATGGTAAGTGACGATAAGGCCGAAGGTGGAAGCGCGCTTCACCCGGAATCCTCAACCACTGAGGAACTGGCTATCTTATCTCAAACTGCCGGAACACAACAATGCTATAAACATCGTTGTTATGGCGACAGACTTAGATAAGATGGTGGTAGTTAGCCAGGCGGACTTAACAGCCCTACCACCAACCAAACCGAGCACACAAAGATGTACCCCCCGCTGGGAATCGAACCCGGGACCTCTGGGTCTGAAACAGGTAGCTTAGCCACTAGACCACAGAGGCGGTTAGAACACTTAGTGGATTACAGTCGTAAGTGTATTTATGACGATAGTATTTATACACCGAGATTTTTCATTGGTTTTGGAGCCGAAAACGTTATAATACAAAAAAAGTGTTGTACCTATTTATGAAATAATAATCGCATTACGAGCTAAGTGAAAAAAGTTGTAAAAGTGACTTTTTGTCTAAAACACGTAGTAACGTTCTTCTTAACTACTCACTACACCGTGACCTCTATGAACTCCCGGCCGGCCGCCTGCGCCGGCGGCGGGGCGGGGGGTAGGCGGAGCGTTTGAAGCGCCTCGGTCATTGACTTTCGTAAGATCGTCCGGTACTAAGGGCTGTTACATTTTTTATGAATATTTTTTAATGATTTTTTTATGCTCATATTTTGAGTTTTTCATGCTAAATAGCTTCTACTAATGATAAACGTGAACAGGGTTACGGCTCCAAAACCAATGAAACATCTCGGTGTATAACACTTCCTACAACTAACATTTTGTCACCAGTACTGCCGCGGTGGTGAATGTGTGGAGCGCGAAGGCTCCACCATAGTGCGCGGGTCGTGGGGCCGCTGGTCGGGCTGGTCGGAGTGCGCGTCGGCCTGCCTGCTGGACGACACGCACGCGCCCGCCGCCGCCGGCGTGGCCGTCGCCGGCAGGCGGTGCAGCAGGCCCAGGTCACCAAGCTCCTTCTTTTTTATGCGAAAGGGAGACAAAACAATATTTATCAGTGTGTAAATATTGATATGTTGCTTTCAGGCATGACAATGGAAACAACTACTGTTCCGGACACGACAAGAAATATCAATCCTGTCACGCACAACAGGTATTCTAAACTTATATTTTGTATTAATGTTTTATATTTTAGCGTTTTATTAACGCTTAAATATACTTTAGTAAAATTTTAAACACTGAAAAAAATTTACTTAAGTACCTATATTTAAGCGTTAATAAAACGCTAAAATATAAAACATTAATCTATAAACGCAGCTTCATCTTAACCGAATGTTCAGATATTTGTAAAAATATTTCTTTCGGATCTCAGAGGTGAAAACTTCTAAGATTTGATGAAGCAATGTTGACTAAAAACATAAGCATCAAGCACTGACAAATTTCGACGGTTGAAAGCCAGACCTCGGTAGCCAAGTGGTTAAGGCAGCCGCCCGGAATGCGGAAGGTGCGTGGTTCGATTCCCGCCTGAGGTTGTGTCTTTTTTCAGTGTTTAAAATTTTACTTATATTATGTAACTCAAACGTTAGGTTATCTTTAGAGTACTGTCTTATCTTTAATTAAATCTTGAATTCCATTTATTTTTATAGCTTTCTTTCAATATGTTCTTACAATGGAATTATCATTATCTCTTTGGCTAGACTCAGTCAGCCAAGTTCTAGATATGATGTATGGACTTGTATAAATCAGTGTCCTAATTGCAGTGTAACAACGTGCCTCGGATGACGGTGCGCCAGTTCGCGGACCAGATATGCCTGCGCGCGCGCGACGTGGACCCGGACCTCATCGGCACCGGCCTGCAAAGGATCGACTCCGATGGTAATTAGCAGTAACAGTTGGCTGTACCCCTCGAACCCCAAGCGGTCGCATGAGACGCACCTACAAAAACACACTTGACTTTGTACCGTGTTTTCATATACTTACAGACTATTTTAGTATGAACAAGTTTGATTATTTCGGTTCTGTGGTACATTTTATGCATCGTGATCGCAAAATATCGCATAGTCTATGCTCGATTCTGTCAAATTCTACGTTGACAGTTGCGCCAATTTTTGTGTTAGAAAATTTCCACGAGTGAGTGGTTAATAGCTCTATTGTTCTGAGGTTAATAGCTTGCATAAAAATGACTTACGTTATTTAATAGTCCCGATAGCTTAATTGTGTAAATGTGCCTATGATGTGCCTTATGGATTCCAGTCCCGCCGCCCCAGTGGTAGAAGTGATTTCTTAGAATTTGTAAAAAATAAGATTTTATGTTGATGACATTGTTGTTGATAAGGAATAAAAGCATGTTTGACTTACAAAGTAGTAGTAGCTAGCGTTAATGCATGGTTAGCCTAAGCTGTGTGGTGCGGGCCATTATAAAGTTAATACTACCAACCAATGTCTTCTCTCGGGCGTTGTAAAGGCAACTAACGCACCAAAGATCCAACCACATCCAACAGCATAGAGCGGCTATAGGCACACTAACTGTCACGCTGAGCATATGTGCAGTTATCATTTGGTGGATAGTGGACTGCTTTTGCAGTCCTCCTTGCCTGGTCTCTGACTAACCCTCCGGGGATAATAGTGGTGAATCTGTTGCTGCCATTGACCTAGAAGTATAAACAAGAACGTCCATACAAACCATTTGTTCAAATTCGGAATGAGAGACCTAAAGTTCGCTGCAGGCGCTGCAGCGCTTAAACATTCAAATGTCGTTTAATCAACAGACAGACATCGCAGCGCCGCAGCGCCAGATCGGTCAAAGACAACGTAGTGTGTATCAAGATGGCGTCCCAAATAGATTGTCAATAACAATAATTGAAAAAATATCTTTTCTATTCTAATAATACGCTAGAACTACTTAGTAATGACATGAATAACAATTAATTTCACTTACTTGACAACTGAATTGTAGTAAACGCCTAGGTGTACACTTTGAAAAGAAATAAATAATTATTTTCGTCGCTCCGCACGCGCGAATGTCAAAGCCACACTAAAGCAAGGTGCCGAGTCGACTCCGCAGATGAGTGGAACATAGTGCGTGTTCGGAAGGGCCTATCTAGCAGTGTTGCAGTTTACCCTAACGCTCGGCGAAATTACCCTAAATTAGGCACTTTTATTTTTTTTTACCCCAAAAATTATAAAAATAAAAATAAAACAATTTTCGTATAAATGCAATTTATTAATAACATGAAACTAGGTACGTTCGGAAACACTTTTTTAATCAATCACCAATTTGCTTGCTAGGAGTTTTAAACATTCTCTATATTATTTTACCCTGAAAAATACCCTAAAGGCGTAAAAATACCCTAAATTTGGGGTAAAATACCCTAAGGTGGGAACACTGCTATCTAGTGTAACGTATATATGGCTGGTTGCTGCAGACGTGAGCAGCGCGTGCGCGGTGTGGTGCGATACGCGCGGCGGCGGCTTCAAGTCGCGCGGCTGGGCGCTGCCCGACGGCACCTCCTGCTCGCGGCTGTCGCCCATGTTCTGCATTTCTGGAATCTGTCGAGTGAGTATTGGGACTTTGCAGTGACAAAACCATAGATTAATAACGTATAGAACGATCGTCTCGTATTAGAAAACTGTCATGGCGTGAGGCAAGAAAAAAATGGATGTCGGAGTAAGTTACGCGTAGGTACTATCTCGGCGACACGCACACAAGTGTACAAGTAATGTCGCTAGAGGAATCAGATTTGCCCCAAAAGTATCCTTACTTTTTGGAACTGTTGATAGTAAATAAGTTTAGATTAGTAGTACTGGCGCGGGCCGTTTCGGTACCAAGCCAGTATGGCTTGGTTTTACTGGCCTCATTTATCGTGCGTGTTCTCGCTTTCTATGCGTTATTATTCTTAAGATAAAACATCTTCTAAACATTTCCTGACACTTTACCACCAGTTCGATGGCAAACTACCGCGTGCATGTGCATACTCCTTAGCGACTCGGCAAAACCTCGCTACAAAATGAAATGAAACACTTTTTACGTATCCAATTCGCGTTTATTACTACTTTTTAGGTTTTTATTTTAGTCCTGATTCTGAGACTGAGATTGTGGTTGTCTCAAAGTTTAAAATTATTTGCATACCCTCAATCATTTTTATTTTTATCGGGTGCGTTCAGGTTGACGCAAAAAGAGCTTACAAATATTTTTTGGTCTTGCAGTGTGTTGCTGTTGGGGCTGGGATATATGTTAACCTGTATAATGGGATCCCAGGCAGGTGGTAAATTCCAACCATCTTCTGTATAGAAATTTCGATGTTATTTAATTTCAATAGCCTCGTTATCAAATCTGATGTAGTGGTGGGTCCCTCGAGAGCATGTTCGCACACTGCAGACTTGTTTTTGCGCCTATGCTTGACGTTGGCTGAGTTCTTTAACGCGGGTTCCTACACTTCCCTTTTTTGCCCGATGCATGAGAGCCCATGCGCAATTCAGTTTCTACACGCCTGCATCTTAAAGGGGATATGTTGCACTTGACAGGTCGTAAAAATTGGTTGATCTTCTTCGGCGGCTTGAAGTAAATATTATTAAAACACAAAGAATAAAACAGTGAACATTTAATTATTGTATTTTACTTGACGTGACATAATCAACAACGATCATCTCCATAGCAACACACTAACTTTTTATGAAAACCAATAACATAATACAAATGAGTTTGTATATCGTAACATCTTCTCTTTTTCAATACAGTTAGTCATTGCTGAGACCTATAGCTCGACACAACATAACCAGTCTTGGTTTGAATAGCGGCTTGGTCAACATGTCTGCTAGCTGAAATTCTGTTGCCACTTTATCGATAAGCAGGGCTCCATTCGATACTGCTTCTCGAACAAAGAAGTTGCGTATTCTGATGTGCTTAGTCCTTTGGTGGAACTCAAATGGTGGGTTGTGTGCCAATGGCAGACTCGTTGTCCACATGAAGCACCGGTTTATTAATGGGACCCTCGATGCTTTCAATTAATCTTCTAAGCCAAATTATTTCTTTTGTAGTTTCACTGGCTGCAACAACTTCAGCTTCCGTGCTCGAGATGGATACTGAAGCCTGTCGTTGGCTTTTCCAAGAAATAACCCCACCAGCGTATATGCATATCATTCCTGTGGTAGAGCGTCCAGTCTCAAGATCTCCTCCATGGTCTGCATCACTAAAACAAGATAATAACTTGCTTGCGCTTTTCTTGAATGTTATGCCCCAATCCATGGTTTCTTGAAGATATCGAAGTATGCGTTTTACCTTTTTAACATCTTCATTGCTAGGGTTTTCTAATTTTCTTGATGCTATGCCTACAGCAAACGCAATATCAGGCCTTGTCCCTACCATCAAATAAGATAATGCACCTACAATTTGTCTGTAAGGATATCCACCTGTAGACTCATTACTCTCTTTTGTTTCAGTATTATCTTTTAGTATTGGAGTGCCAACTGGTTTGCATCCTTCCATACCAAATTTTTTTTAAAGTTTTTTAGTATACCCGGCCTGATTAAGTTTAATAGAACCATCTTCTCTTCTTTCTATCTCTAACCCGAGAAAATAGGTGGCTGGCTTAGACTTAACCTTGAATCGCCCTTGTAACTCTTGCAGAAAAAGTTTTGACTCGTCTTCATGAGTTGAAGCTAATAAGCCATCATCGACATATAGAGCCAGTATAAGCTTTCTCTCCCCTCTCTGTCTCATGAAGAGACATGGATCAGCTTCACTTTCTTTAAATCCAACTTTTACAAGAAACTCTTTCATGCATTCATTCCAAAATCTTGGAGCCTGTTTAAGTCCGTAGATACTTCTTTTTAATTTGCAGACTAGATTTTCATTATTGTGGTACCCTTCTAGAGGTCTCATGAAAATCTCTTTGTTAAGGCTGCCATAAAGAAAAGCTGTCGAAACATCAAACTGCGATAATTTCATATTATCACGTGCTGCAATGCTCAGGATGGCACGAATCGTACTCATTTTGGCTACTGGACTGAAAATTTCATCAAAGTCTATGCCTTTTCTTTGTGAATAGCCCTTGATGACTAAACGGGCCTTGAAACGCTCGATACTTCCATCTGGATTTGTTTTCACTTTAAAAATCCATTTACATGGTATGGCCTTTCTATTCTTTGGCAAAGGAACCATCTCCCATGTTTCGTTTTCTTTCAACGACTTTATCTCGTCATCCATAGCAAGTTTCCATTCATCACTTTCTTTTGATTGAATTGCTTCTTTGAATGTCTGAGGTTCCATCACTTCATTCATCTGAATTACTGCAGTCATCACAAATTCGTCAAATCTAGATGGAGGATTTGTTATTGAACGCTCTCTTAATATCATTCTTTGCTCTACTTCTGGTACTTGAAGTTCCTCACTACTATTTGATTCAGGCGCTGTTTCTACTTCTCTGCAGTCTTCAAATAGGTCATGCTCTTTTTCATTCGGACTATCTGATTGTTCATGCTCAATTTCCGTTGGACTATCAACTTCTTCTTGTTCAATTTCTATTTCTTCTCTGCAGTCTTCAGGACTATATAATTGTTCATTATCAATTCCATATGTACTTTTCCCACAACGGGATCTCTATTTTGTTTGGCCTAGAAGAGTCTGTGGAAGTACACGGAACAACATCAGAAGGAATTACAATCTCTTCTTCTTTGTTAGTTTATAATGTCTTCTCTTCAAAAATGACATCTCTTGAACGAATCAACTTATTCTTCTCTAATGACCAAATTCTATAGCCTTCATCGTTATCGTAACCTACTAGTACACCTTTTACGGCTTTCTTGTCTAGTTTCTTTCTGTTCACCTTTGGGACGTGTGCGTAGCAAGTACTGCCAATAATCCGCAAGTGTTTGATTCTTGGCTTCTTATCATACCAAATCTCATATGGTGACTTGTCTAAAGGAGTTGGGCCAGACCTATTCAGGACATATACTGTTGCACTAACTAGCTTACCCCAAAGAGCTTGTGGTAGATTATTTGCATGCATTATCGTTCTCATGGCTTCAACAACGGTCCGGTTGTCTCTATCAACACATCCGTTTTGCATAGGTGTATGAGGCATTGTTAATCTTTGTCTAATACCATTATTCTGAAGTATTCTTCGCACATTTTCGTTGTCGAATTCTCCACCATTGTCACTTAAAAACTCTTTTACTGTATGGCCTGATGCTTTTATTTCAGCAAGCATAAGTTCAAGCTTCCTGTGAACTTCTGATTTCTTCTTCAGAAAATAAACAAAACGAAATTTGCTAAAATCGTCTTTGAAGAGTAAGAAATACTTATTTCTTCCGAATGAGTCTCTGAATGGTCCACATACATCAGCATGCACAAGTTCTGCCGTTTCAGTCGCTCTCTTTCGCGTACCGGATTTCAATCGATGTGCTTTTCCATAAACACAACCTTCACATATTTCATTATCTATCTTTAATTTTATACCAAGTTCTCTATCTATAACTTTCTTCACGTGAGCCTTGCTCTGGTGTGCCAACCGCTCATGGTATAGTTGCATCAAATTCTCCTCAGAAATGTAATTTATTTCATGTGGCGTTACAGGACTTACATTAGTTAATCGTAGTTTATAAAGACCTCCATGTTTCTGTCTGTCTCCAATGAGTATTACATCTCCATCTTTCTGAAGCTTGCATTCTGTAGTGGTTGACATGAAGAGGCTGTTTGATAGTCTATCCTGGGCTGATAAGACTGAAAATAGGTTTTTCTTTATGGTTGGTACATACCACACATCCGCTAACAATGTCGGGATTCTCTCTCCTTTTATGATTGCCTCTATTAAAATGCTTCCTTTCCCCACTGATTTGATAACTTTACCATTTGCTGTGGTAACAGTGTGTGGCGCATTAAAATTCTCGAAAGATTGATAAAGATCTTCTCTGTTTGTCACGTGACTTGTAGCTCCGTTATCCACAAACCAACTATCTCTATCATATGTATCATTCATATTTTGTACAGCCAAAACATTCATGTTGTTTACACTGGTCAAAGCTTTTTCTTTAGACTTTTTAGGCGGTTTTCCATCTGAAATCCACCTTGAACATTGTTTATCTCTATGTCCGATTACTCCACAATAGTGGCATCTATCTCCTTTTTTCTTATTTTTACATTTAGATGTTGAGCTCCCTCTCACTACTAGTGCTTCTTCCACTTTCTCTAAAGTTTTAGCAGCTAGCGCTCTTTCGTGTGAACACAACTGGCAAGTAAGGTTTTCCACAGTTCTTTCATTTTTAGTCATAAGCAACCAGCTAGACTTGAATGAAAAATATTCTTCTGGTAATGTCTCCAAAATTTAACAAATAAGGAACAATTCTGGCAAAATTTCCTTAGAGTGTTCCTTTTGAAGCTCTCGTGTTAACTCCGTCCAAATATTCTTCAACTTGCTAAGATGAGTAGCGATATTGTCATCTGGTTGTATGCTATAGCCGAAGAACTTCATGCAAAGGTCATAGGCTTTATCTTCTGATACGCCATCAAACAAGCGATGCAGCTCTAACCATACCTCTCTTGAAGATGAAAATCTCATCACTTTTTCTAAATTTGTTTCAGATAGATTTGTAGTAATAACTAGAAGGGCAGTGCTATCACCTGTCAAGTATCTCTGTAGACCGGTCTCATACTGTAAAAGCTGCTCTGGCTTTGCGCTTGGAGGAGGTTGGTCAGGTTGTAATATTCTGCCTTCAAGTATATCCAAAACTTGCAAACCTTTCAAAGCAATCATAATTTTATACCTCCATGTAATCCAATTCGAATCCGTCAATATTCCGATTTGCATTTTCGAAGCGTCCATGAAACACTTTTTCTCCATCTCAGTAATATTTAATCCAAATTCCGTTACGTAGGTACGTATTTTATGCACTTTTACGAAACTTTACGCATCTGCTACCATATTAAAACCGATAAAAGTTGAGTTATTTTTTCGTTATAATTTGACTTCTCCATGATTACCGTGAGAGTAAGACTGTGTCGGGTAGTGGTGAAAAATATCACCCCCTCTCTTCCCTTGGGTGTCGTATGTAACGTTGCACCCCAACGTCACACGTAAAAGGTGACTAACGGACTAAACACTGCACATACAGCCAACAGCTTAGAGCGGCGATGGGCTCACCACCTATCACGCTGAGCACATGTGCAGTCGCTATTTGGTGAAATGTTAACTATGGCAGAGGACTGCTTTTGCGGTCGTAATTGCCTAGTCTTTTCTTTTAAAAAAAATTAATTTACCCTCCGGAGAAAAAACACACAGAAAATTAAAAATTGGGAAATTATGCGAATGGAAAAATTGCATGCAGTAAAATTCGATTTTCGAAAGTCATCGCTACACTCAAGTTTACAATGTCCGCTCATCAATTTGATTTTGACGTTTGTAGCTGTCTACAAAATAATAAACCTAAAAAGTAGTAACAAACGCGAAAGATCCGTAAAATCCGTAAACCGGTTCGCGTAGCAGTCGCAATTTGGTGAAAAGTGGACTAAGTATGGCAGGGGACTGCTTTTGCGGTCCTCATTGCCTAGTCTCTAAAGATTTTATGTAAGTATGTATGTTGTACCTATGTATCCCTTAGATTAAAACAAAAAGGGAAGATACGGCATGCTCCTACTTGTAGTCATTCAAAATATAGTCCTAATCAACTACTTAAGCAAACACTCACATACGCACACCAATAAAGTGTAAATCGAGCGAGCGAGACAAAGCGGTAAGTTTTAACGTCGGCGCGAGGGAGTCGGCGAGTAGCGCGTTGACCTCTCGGTCGCTTCGCAACAGACGAGTACGTACGACCGATTCCGACGCCACTGCGGAGTAGCGTCTTTCTCTTTTTTACACAGTAGAATATCTGCAATAGGGCGATGTAGCCTGTTCGCTCGGCAAATTGTGACTGAAGTGAAATTGTGCCTTTAGGCCTAATTTTGGCGGCTCACTCACGAGACGCTAATGCCGTATCTTCCCTTTTTGTTTTAATCTAAGATGTATCCATAAAAAGTGTTTCATTGTTCGCGCAAACTTTATAAAACAATATCTGTACAAATTGTTACACTTTGTTACAAATTGTTACATTTGCTACAAATTATTACATTTTGGTACAAATTGTTACATTTGCTACAAATTGTTTGTTAACAAGTAGGTACTTAGGTATAAAAAAAAACTTACATTTTAATTTTAATAACTTTTGTTACAAAATGTTCACTAACAAATAATGTTTACTGACATTTTTTATCTCTTGTGTTCCTTACCTGTGTTGTTGTTACCGTTGCTCCACGTTGTGCAATTAATCGTGGACTTTTCTATCCGCTACAAGTTTATTAAACGATTATTGGTAAAGATTTGGTTGGTAAATAGTATACTTATTACTGATGAATCTTAGTAGTGTATTTACAGGTTGGGTTTTGATTTGCAGAAATTCACGTGCAACGGTAACGTCGACAACGAGTTCGCGTTGAAGCCGAGCGACTGCGAGTGGGAGGCGCTGCAGCTGCAAACCGCTACTCCTTACACTGCACCGTAAGCTTCTATAATTAGTTGCGACGGCTCGTGAAGGGTTTTATTGAGTAAACTTCGATGTTGACTTTGAACTAAAAGTGTACCTTAAGGAAGCAATATAAATATAAGCAAAGGATTTTGCCCATACAGCCTTACAAATACTAGATCCACGACAGGCAAAGGAATCTCCCAACTGCCTAATAAAGAGTGAGGAAAAGTTCGGTGTTATATAACTCCTTTCACACAATGAACTGTCGCGCGTGCAAGAAGGCTTTAAATTCCAAAGAGTTTTTGAAATGTCGACTTTGCGTCGGCAAATACCATCGAGAATGTACAACTTATTCTACTACTAAACTGACCAAAGAACAATTATCAAACTGGCTTTGCCCTACATGCCTGAGCACCACCCGCCGTCTGCGTACTAACGACAGCACACCAGCACGCCCAGGCACATTACTGCCCCGCACTGAAGATATTCTGAACATGTCTTGCGACGAAAACAGCAACTCCGCTAATTCACCTGAAGAATCACAGCCGGCGCCCTCCGGCGTTGTCATAAACACGCGTGAAGAAATCACGATGGACAAAATCAGTGCTCTTTTCGATGAGCGGCTTAGCGCGTCCCTGTCAGTCTTTATGAACAACTTTCGTAAGGCTCTGAGAGAGGACGTCAAGGAGATGGTGAAATGCGACATGGAGTCCGTAGTGAAGTCCATTAAGGACGACTTCAGCGCCACCACAGACTTTATTTGCGCCGAACAGAATTCACTACGCTCGGATTTAGAAAAAAACATCAATATTATTAAGGAGCTTGAGATTGAGAAAGCCACGCTTCAGACTGAGTTAGCAAGATTAAACTCTCGACTAGCAGGAGTTGAAAAAATCTCAAGAAATTGCAACATCGAATTGCAGGCAGTACCCGAGCGCAAAACAGAAAATGTCCTATTTCTACTCAAGAAACTATGCGACGTTTTAAAAATACCTATTGAGGATGGGCAAATCAGCGCCTGTCGAAGAGTAGCCAAATACAACCCTGACTCGAAAAGGCCCCGTAACATCGTTGTGAGCTTCACAACACCGCGTATAAGAGATCTGGTTCTATCCGCGGTGCATAAATATAACAAATCTCACCCTGGCCGTGGACTGCTCTCCTCTGACATAGAAATTCCTGGTGATCCATGCAGAATCTTCATTTCAGAACATTTGTCTCCAGAACAAAAGTCTTTACATGCAGCTACAAGAATAGCAGCCAAGGAACACAACTTCAAGTACGTGTGGATAAGATATGGCCAGATTTACGTACGCAAGGAGGACTCATCTGGCGCACTCCTTATCAAGAACCATGACTCCCTCAATAAACTGCGCTAGTGTCAATAGTTTTAAGTTAGGTATTTCTTGTACGTTTGGTCTTAGACATATGGTGCCAAATCTCATCCTTGATGTATAGTATCCTATATCAGAACTTAGGCAGAGCTAGATCTAAGCTCAAAGACATTTATTTGAACTTATTAACTAGTAACTATGATATTATATGTATGACTGAAACGAATTTCGACGGTGGTATCTATAATGGCGAACTGATAGACGATCGCTATAATGTTTTTAGAAGGGATCGCGAATCAACATCCTCCAAAAAACTGAGTGGGGGGGGATTCTAATTGCTGTAAAAAGTCACATTGGTACCATCCGTAGAACATCGTGGGAGAGTGAGGTTGAGGATCTTTGGGTTACCATTTTGCCTTGTAACTCTAGTGAAGCAAGTTTACATATTTGCCTCTGCTACCTACCACCAAGCTTAATAATCAATGATGTTGCCACATTTCACAACAACACACAAAGTATTATACTTAACTCGTCGTTTGGCGATAATTTTCTATTGTTAGGCGATTTAAACACTGCTGAGATTACCTGGGAGAAGCGGGATAATGACAGCGCCTTGACACCGTCTAACCCACGCGATAGCAGAGCTGTTTTGCTCATGGAAACGATGAGCCTTTGCAACCTGACACAGCTTAACTCTATTCCCAACAATAACAACCGATTTCTTGACATTGTTCTTTCCACTTTACCAAACTCCACTGTCACGGTCACTGTGACCGATCCACTCTGCCGTGTGGATCAACATCACTTAGCTTATTCCATCAAAATTCTCAGCCTTAAAAGGGACAAACCCTTAAAACCACTGCACAATAAACGATACAACTTCAACAAATGTGACTACACTAAAATAAATTTAGAATTGAATCGTATTAATTGGGAAAAATTGTTTTTGTCACACGATATCAATGATTGTGTGGATTGCTTCTATGATACGGTTAATGAGATCATATCAAGACATACCCCTCTGACTAAAAACCGTTCGGAAAAGTATCCGCTTTGGTATAGCCATGCACTAATTCGCTGTTTAAGGGAGAAGAATAAGTATCACAACCGTTTTAAAAAATTTGGTAATCCCCGCGACTATGACACCTTTTCTTTGTTGCGAGCCAGATGCAAATCTCTAGTCAGAGAATGCTACAGAACATACCTGTCCTCAGTCGAGGAATCTGTAACCGAAGATCCAAAAGTATTTTGGCGCTATGTCAACGACAAGAAGAAGGGGCGCGTTACGATACCTCATTCAATGTTCTACAAAGATAAGTCTTCTTCCGACGGTCAAGGTGTTTGTGAGCTCTTTTCAGAGTTCTTCGGTTCAGTCTTTGAGAGAGAGCCTTCCTCTCATTTGACTTTGCCATTGAACTTACCTGATGTTTGCAACTTTACCCTATATAATCTAACAATAAGTGAGCAAGATATAGTCTCAAAAGTAAAACGTCTAGACGTTCGTAAAGGCCCTGGTCCAGATAATTTACCTCCAAGGTTTATAAAGGAGTGCTGCAATGAATTATCTGTTCCGCTAGCAATATTATTTAATAAATCGCTTACAGCCGGTGTTTTTCCTACCAGGTGGAAATTTGCACATATCATTCCTATATTTAAGTCTGGAAAAAATACATCCTGTACTAACTATCGTCCCATTAGTATCCTTTCTTGTGTCGCCAAACTCTTCGAGTCACTGGTATATCCTTCTCTTTATAGTCATCTAAATACATATATTTCCAGTAAGCAGCACGGGTTTGTCAAGAAAAGGTCCACTCTTAGTAACCTTCTAGAATTTAAAAATTATCTTTGTCAAGTGTTCGCTACAGGTGGACAAGCTGACGCCATATATCTAGACTTTAGCAAAGCATTCGACAAGGTCGATCACTCATTACTTTGTAATAAACTCGCTCATTACG
The DNA here is from genome assembly GCA_963921215.1 of Scoparia ambigualis. Lineage (NCBI taxonomy): Eukaryota > Metazoa > Arthropoda > Insecta > Lepidoptera > Crambidae > Scoparia > Scoparia ambigualis. The sequence continues at coordinate 29,306,328 of OY992512.1, read as the reverse complement.
GTATCCATGGGTGCCTGCTACGATGGATTACATCTTATCTGAGCAACCGCAGTCAACTTGTCACGTTGAAGGGTTTCTGTTCCTCCCCAATACCTGTCTCTTCTGGAGTCCCACAGGGCTCGCACCTGGGACCTCTGCTCTTTATCACTTTTTTAAATGATCTGATTAGCCGCCTCTCCTGTCCTGCTCTATTATACGCAGACGATCTGAAGATTTTTACTGATATTGAGGACGGCAAACAGCACAAGATGCTTCAGGACGATCTCCTGGTGGTCTCGGAGTGGTGTAGGGAAAATAAAATGAGTCTCAACGTAGACAAATGTTGCATAATCTCATACACAAATAAGAAAAACAAAGTTATCCTACCATACCATCTAAACCAGGGATGCACAGACTACGGCCCGCGGGCCGCATGCGGCCCGCCGGTCGAATACTGGTGGCCCGCCGACAGCAGTGCCACGCTTCAAATTAATAAATTCTTTTTCAATTTGAATACATTATTATCAATTTTTCATTGTCTTTAATTACCTATACTTCTGGTGGCCCACCATCAGTTCATAATTTGCCCGAGTGGCCCCTAGTCTTAATAAGTCTGTGCATCCATGATCTAAACGATAAGTTGCTGAACAGGATCGATATTGTTAAAGACTTGGGGGTTCTTTTTGACGAACAGCTAACTTTTCGTCCCCACTTTGAACACATTTTGAAACAGAGCAACAAACGGTTGGGATTTATTATAAGATCTACCAAAGACTTCAGAACACCACAAAGCATATTGTCGCTCTTTTTTAGTCTCGTAAGAAGTGTTCTTGAATACTGTTGCCCAGTCTGGAGTCCCTATTACCATATCCATATAGACAAAATAGAAAGAGTGCAAAAAAACATATTAAAATACCTTTCCCGTAAGCACAAATTCAATAGATCACTGAAACACTATGATGAGAGGTTGTCCAAGTTCAAGATGATACCGCTGGAGACACGAAGAAAGCGTTACGACTTACTCTGTTTACATAAATTAATTCATTCTAAGATTGCGACACCAAATCTTCTTTCTTCCATTAACCTAAATACACACTTCAGAACCCGTTCACCAAATATATTTGCACTAAAGGTATTCAAAAATAACACATCTTTTTATAACCCCATATCTAGAATGTGTCGGACCTACAACGAACTTATACGCAGTGGCAAAGACGTAGACATATTTAATGACCGACTCCCTTTATACAAAAGAAATATTTCGCACATACTCGGGGCCGAAGTATCCTCGGCTCACAAGTAGTAAATTGGATGTACAAAAAAAAAAAAATACAAATATTTTTCGCGGAAGGCAGTGTGGGGCGCTGGGTGATTCTGAATAACTCTATTTATTCAGCGCTTTGCATTGTTTTCTATAAATTTTCATAGATATTTTAAGAATTTCTCACTTTTATGTTTAATGTTATTGTTTTAACAATTTGAATGCAAATTTTGTCGAGAACAAATTCTGCTCGTTGTAATTTTTTCACTTTTTTAGTTTGTAATTTGCTTTTATTTTGTATTCGCTGTAATAATGTCACTATACACGATGTGTACACTGTTTCTTAGGTTATTGTCAAGCTAAACCTGAAATGCCAAGTATGTTGTCTTATATGACTGTAACCTGTATGTGTACCTAAACCAAATAAATAAATAAATGAAAATGTATCCCCTGTTGCAGCACTAAGACATCGGGCACATGGCGGCGGGCTGTGGGATCACAATGGCGCCCGACCAGCGGTTGCCACTACCACTGCATCGCGCCCGGCGCCGGCGTGCGCCTTGTCACGGCAACGCGCCGCACCAGCATACAGCTGTGCCGCCCCGACGGCAGCCGCCCGCAACTGGTACACAACACACGCAACACACATGCTACACACCGCGGCACCAGCATACAGCTGTGCCGCCCCATAGGCAGCCGCCCGCAACTGGTACACAACACACGCAACACACATGCTACACACCGCCGCACCAGCATACAGCTGTGCCGCCCCGACGGCAGCCGCCCGCAACTGGTACACAACACACGCAACACACATGCTACACACCGCGGCACCAGCATACAGCTGTGCCGCCCCATAGGCAGCCGCCCGCAACTGGTACACAACACACGCAACACACATGCTACACACCCCGGCACCAGCATACAGCTGTGCCGCCTCATAGGCAGCCGCCCGCAACTGGTACACAACACACATGCTACACACCGCGGCACCAGCATACAGCTGTGCCGCCCCATAGGCAGCCGCCCGCAACTGGTACACAACACACGCAACACACATGCTACACACCGCGGCACCAGCATACAGCTGTGCCGCCCCATAGGCAGCCGCCCGCAACTGGTACACAACACACGCAACACACATGCTACACACCGCGGCACCAGCATACAGCTGTGCCGCCCCATAGGCAGCTGCCCGCAACTGGTACACAACACACGCAACACACATGCTACACACCGCGGCACCAGCATACAGCTGTGCCGCCCCATAGGCAGCCGCCCGCAACTGGTACACAACACACGCAACACACATGCTATATACACCGCGGCACCAGCATACAGCTGTGCCGCCCCATAGGCAGCCGCCCGCAACTGGTACACAACACACGCAACACACATGCTACACACCGCGGCACCAGCATACAGCTGTGCCGCCCCATAGGCAGCCGCCCGCAACTGGTACACAACACACGCAACACAAATGCTACACACCCCGGCACCAGCATACAGCTGTGCCGCCCCATAGGCAGCCGCCCGCAACTGGTACACAACACACATGCTACACACCGCGGCACCAGCATACAGCTGTGCCGCCCCATAGGCAGCCGCCCGCAACTGGTACACAACACACGCAACACACATGCTACACACCGCGGCACCAGCATACAGCTGTGCCGCCCCATAGGCAGCCGCCCGCAACTGGTACACAACACACGCAACACACATGCTACAAACCGCGGCACCAGCATACAGCTGTGCCGCCCCATAGGCAGCCGCCCGCAACTGGTACACAACACACGCAACACACATGCTACACACCGCGGCACCAGCATACAGCTGTGCCGCCCCATAGGCAGCCGCCCGCAACTGGTACACAACACACGCAACACACATGCTATATACACCGCGGCACCAGCATATATCGCTTAGTCTCTGACTATATAACCCATGGGTTAAACTAATCGTTCGTCGTGAGTGTAATGATTTTTGTATTTGTCCCCAGGGTTGCACGCAGCGCAAGACACCGTACCAGTACGCGACTATGGTGTGCACCAAATACAAGGAGAGGGTTAGAAGACTGTCCGGACTGGGGATGCAGATCTCACCCGTACCAGGTGAGACTTGAAACACTGCTTATACCTACCTATGTTAGTGTCCCCCACCAACCTGCATTGGGCCAGCGTGGATGGTGATGGCCCAATTTCTATGGGTTTTTGTCCATGGCCGAGCTGTAGGACCTTTCTAAGCTGATGATGTTTAGTTAGAAGTGATTGGACTCAATGATAGCCAGGTGTGACGGTTACGATGTTGCAAGTAAGAGTGAGGTAAATGGGCAGGCGGGTCACCTGATGGAATATAATCATCTCAAAACCAGAAGTCGCAGATGCGTTACCGGACCCGCTTCGATAGCTGAAAGAGTCGAACGCTGTGCGCTCCCGCATACGATAGGGCTCGCGAACCGCGATAATTCACAAATTGTGTTATATTTCTCAACCTTTACATCGGCGACCTCCCACTCTTACAATAATAATAAATGCTTTATTTTTCTTTACGATCAACAATACAACTAGATGTCAGGTCGGCGCTAAAAATGTGTCTCGGTAAATAATAGCGCACTTGAGAAGTGAGCTCTTATTTTCTCGCAATGCAATAACAGAAAAAAGTATTTTATTTGTTGCCCCTTAAGGTTGATTTCATCACTAAATGTTATTGACGTCTTTTTTTAAAGTGACAGGAGTACTTCATTGCTTTGAAATAGTAGATTGTTATACAAGGGGCTAAAATGACCCATTATATACGAGGTAGTTTTACTCCCGAGCTTTAGCGAGGGAGTAAATAGAAACAGAGTTTTAATGGGCTTTTAGCGCCGTGTGTTACACTCTGCTTTTCACTACGAATGCGAGAAAATAAAACAATCCAATAAAATATGAATTGGTTTATTTTATTTAAAATTTACCCGTTAGTTGCTTTAACGACACCCAAGGGAAGATAATGGTTGGTAGTATTATTTTGATGAGCCCATCGCCGCTCTATGCTGTTGGATAGTAGATATATGCAGTCTTTCCATCTCTTCCCTTGGGTGTTGTCAAAGGTGACTAACGGACTAAAGACTGCACATACATCCAACAGCAAAGAGCGGCGATGGGCTCATCAAATTAATATTACCAACCCTTCACTTTTCTTCGATTTGGTACCCCTTTTACCAACGGACTAAGGGTGGATTCGACCAAACTGAAATAAGACTTACTCCGGGAATTAGTCCATACAAATTCGGCGTTTAATCTAGGTATAAGACCTTATTCCAGTTTGGTCGAATCCACTTTCTTCGATTTGGTAAAAGGGGACTAACGGACTAAAGACTGCACATACATCCAACAGCATAGAGCGACGATGGGCTCATCAAATTAATACTACTTTTTCCCCTAGGGCGAGAAAAGCTATTTTAGCCCCGCTCTAGAACGCTACAATGACGGTCTTTTTGAGCAAGAGGAGTGAAATAGTAGATTGTTATACAAGGGGCTTAAATGACCCATTATATACGAGGTAGTTTTACTCCCGAGCTTTAGCGAGGGAGTAAATAGAAACAGAGTTTTAATGGGCTTTTAGCGCCGAGTGTTACACTCTACTTTTCACTAGGAATGCGAGAAAATAAAACAATCCAATACAATATGAATTGGTTTATTTTATTTAAAATTAACCCATTAGTTGCTTTAACGACACCCAAGGGAAGAGAATGGTTGGTAGTATTATTTTGATGAGCCCATCACCGCTCTATGCATATCATCTCTTCCCTTGGGTGTCGTCAAAGGCGACTAACGGACTAAAGACTGCACATACATCCAACAGCAAAGAGCGGCGATGGGCTCATCAAATTAATATTACCAACCCTTCACTTTTTTTCGATTTGGTAAAAGGGGACTAACGGACTAAAGACTGCACATACATCCAACAGCATAGAGCGGCGATGGGCTCATCAAAATAATATTACCAACCCTTCACTTTTCTTCGATTTGGTAAAAGGGGACTAACGGACTAAAGACTGCACATACATCCAACAGCAAAGAGCGACGATTCGCTCATCAAATTAATACTACCAACCTCTCTCTTCTCTTCGGTGTCGTAAAAGGCGACTAATGGACTAAAGACTGCTCATACATCCAACAGCATAGAGCGGCGATGGGCTCATCAAAATAATATTACCAACCCTTCACTTTTCTTCGATTTGGTAAAAGGGGACTAACGGACTAAAGACTGCACATACATCCAACAGCATAGAGCGGCGATGGGCTCATCAAAATAATACTACCAACACCTCTCTTCCCTTGGGTATCGTAAAAGCGACTTGACGGGCTAAAGGCTCACCACCTAAGCACATGTGCAGACTGAGCAGTTTTTTCTTGCTGAAGCGTGGTCTGTGTTATCTCAAAAAAATTGTTGATATGTAAACAGTAATAAGTCGAGGCTTTATTCATGATTATTTACATAAAACTAAATAACTACTTTTTCGTTTTTGTAGGCTCATTGTCATGTGACAGACAAAAATTTAAAAAAAAAATACTTTTTCCCCTAGGGCGAGAAAAGCTATTTTAGCCCCGCTCTAGAACGCTACAATGACGGTCTTTTTGAGCAAGAGGAGTGAAAAAGTATTTATTCACGTAGACAGAATTTAGCTCTGATTTTGTACGTGACGCGTTATCTGAGTAGTTGTTATATTGTTGATCGAAGATTTTTCTTCACAATAGTTTGTTTCACAATGAATTTGGCTTGTAAGTAGGTACTATACAATTGTAAGTTATATTAAAATTATTGTGGAGACTGGTGCCCCTACTAAAGTACAAAACCCGTTTTACAGGTCGCCAGGCCTCCACATCCCATAATCCGGGAAGTGTTATACTATTAAATATTTGTAAAATCAAGAAATAAGTGTTGCTATAACCATATTTAGAGAGTAACCGTCAATCAGTTTAATATAAACGATGATGATGTCGCCCCGCAGAGGAACCCGACCGGCCCTGCCGCATCGCGTGCCAGGACGAGCGCGCGGCGCACCGCTTCTACCTGGTGAACGGCCACGCCGGCTGGTTCCCGCTCGGCACCGCCTGCGGCAAGCGGAACGACTCCTACTGCGTCAGCGGGAAGTGCCTGGTGAGATACACTTTATTACGTCCCTACTTTGCATCGTACTTCTGCCCAGATTTCCTAGGTAGCGACTAGGGGAACGACTCCTACTGCGTCAGCGGGAAGTGCCTGGTGAGATACACTTTATTACGTCCCTACTTTGCATCGTACTTCTGCCCAGATTTCCTAGGTAGCGACCAGGGGAACGACTCCTACTGCGTCAGCGGGAAGTGCCTGGTGAGATATACTTTAGTACGTCCCTACTTTGCATCGTACTTCTGCCCAGATTTCCTAGGTAGCGACCAGGGAACGACTCCTACTGCGTCAGCGGGAAGTGCCTGGTGAGATACACTTTATTACGTCCCTACTTTGCATCGTACTTCTGCCCAGATTTCCTAGGTAGCGACCAGGGGAACGACTCCTACTGCGTCAGCGGGAAGTGCCTGGTGAGATACTCTTAATCATGTCCTACTTTGCACCGTAGTAGGATCCTATGTAGAATCCTCAGTACTGCATCAGCGGGAAGTGCCTGGTGAGATACTCTTCCTTACGTACCTACTTTGCACCGTAGTAGGATCCTATGTAGAATCCCCAGATGGCGACCAGCGGAACGACTCTTACTGCATCAGCGGGAAGTGCCTGGTGAGATACCTTTCATTACGTACCTACTTTGCACCGTAGTAGGATCCTATCTAGAATCCCTAGATGGCGACCAGCGGAACGAATCTTACTGCATCAGCGGGAAGTGCCTGGTGAGATACTCTTCATTACGTACCTACTTTGCACCGTAGTAGGATCCTATCTAGAATCCCTAGATGGCGACCAGCGGAACGACTCTTACTGCATCAGCGCGAATGCATTTTTTTCCTCAAATATGTTATAAAACGTCGTATGGCAAACGTGCGCTTTGATAATTACCACCTCTGCTTTCTTGTAGCCCTCGCCTACGCCTCGGGCTAGCAATATCGCCTCGGCTGTAATTTTCATCTTACCGCACTTATATCATAATGTACTATTATAACACATTTCCTCGTAAAGTGGCTCTTATTACACCGATTTCAGCATCTTAATGTAGCTTATTACACACTAGTGCGGTAATGTAAAATTAGTAATAACACACTAGTGCGGTAATGTAAAATTAGTAATAATTTGAATCTATGGACAACACAGACCACGCCCACACCGTCCACGCTTAAGCAAGAAACAACTGCACAGTCTGCACAAGTGCTTAGGTGGTGTGCCTTAAGCCCGTTAGTCGCTTTTACGACACCGAAGGGAAGAAAGGGGTTGGTAGTATTATTTTGATGAGCCCATCGCCGCTCTATGCTGTTGGATGTATGTGCAGTGCAGTCTTTAGTCCGTTAGTCGCTTTATAGTACACCCAAGGGAAGAAAGGGGTTGGTAGTATTATTTTGATGAGCCCATCGCCGTTCTATGAAGTTGAATGAATGTGCAGTTTTAGTCCGTTAGTCGCCTTTTACGACACCGAAGGGAAGAGAGGGGTTGGTAGTATTATTTTGATGAGCCGATCGCCGTTCTATGCTGTTGAATGAATGTGCAGTCTTTAGTCCGTTAGTCGCCTTTTACGACACCGAAGGGAAGAGAGGGGTTGGGAGTATTATTTTGTTGAGCCCATCGCCGCTCTATGCTGTAGGATGTATGTGCAGGCTTTAGTCCGTTAGTCACCATTTACGACACCCAAGGGATTGGATAAAAAGACTTAACCTTTCACATACCTATATTTTGTCGATTCAAACAGCGGCTTTTTGTTCAATAATAACTTTGAAAGTTTAAAAATAAATATGTCTAGTTTTAGTAATGAAGAACTAAACTTACAGTCTACACCACCGGAAATAATAAGTGAAGCACAAAATGTTATTGACAGCCTATTACCATCTAAGTCCAAAGAAAAATACATGTTGGCTTACCAAAAATTATACACTAGAAAAGCAACAAAAACACGCAATCACTTTCAGAAAATGAGTTTTCCTAGCAGATATGTTATAAAACGTTGTATGACATACGTGCGCTTTGATAATTACAGCCTCTGCTTTCTTGTAGCAATATCGCCTCTGCTGTAATTTTCAACTTACCGCACTTATATCATAATGTACTATTATAACACATTTGCTCGTAAAGAAGCTCTTATTACACCGATTTCAGTATCGTAATGTAATAAGTTTTGCACTAGTGCGGTAATGTAATTTAAAAATTAGTAATCATTTGAATGTATGGACAACATAGGCCTTTAGGTCGTTAGTAGCTTTTACGACACTCAAGGGAAGAGAAGGGTTGGTAGTATTATTTTGATGAGCTCATCGCCGTTCTATGCTGTTGAATGTATGTGCAGTCTTTAGTCCGTTAGTCGCCTTTAACGACACCGAAGGGAAGAAAATGGTTGGTAGTATTATTTTGATGAGCCCATCGCCGCTCTATGCTGTTGGATGTATGTGCAGTGCAGTTTTTAGTCCGTTAGTCGCTTTATACTACACCCAAGGGAAGAAAGGGGTTGGTAGTATTATTATGATGAGCCCATCGCCGTTCTATGCTGTTGAATGAATGTGCAGTTTTAGTCCGTTAGTCGCCTTTTACGTTAGTCGCCTTTTAAGACACCGAAGGGAAGAGAGGGGTTGGTAGTATTATTTTTATGAGCCCATCGCCGTCCTAAGTTGTTGAATGAATGTGCAGTCTTTAGGCCGTTAGTAGCTTTTACGACACTCAAGGGAAGAGAAGGGTTAGTAGTATTATTTTGATGAGCCCATCGCCGCTCTATGCTGTTGAATGTATGTGCAGTCTTTAGTCCGTTAGTCGCCTTTTACGACAACCAAGAGAAGAAAGGGGTTGGTAGTATTATTTTGATGAGCCCATCGCCGCTCTATGCTGTTGGATGTATGTGCAGTCTTTAGTCCGTTAGTCGCCTTTTACGACACCCAAGGGAAGAGAGGGGTTGGTGGTATTATTTTGATGAGCCCATCTACGCTTTATGCTGCTGGACAAAGAAAAATATATGTTGGCTTACCAAAGATTCATGCACTAGTAAAACAACAAAAAACGCAGTCATTTTCGGAAAATGTCTTTTCCTCGCAAATATGTTATAAAACGTCGTATGGCATACGTGCGCTTTGATAATTACAGCCTCTGCTTTCTTGTAGCCCTCGCCTACGGCTCGGGCTAGCAATATCGCCTCGGCTGTAATTTTCATCTTACCGCACTTATATCATAATGTACCATAATAGCATTATAGTTCTTTTTAGGAGAACTTTTCTATTTCGAATAATCAATGAACTTTATGGACAGGGTATAAATATCAATAACGTTTATTGGTCAACCTATACAAAACTGTTTTTGTATAGGTTGACCTGCTGGCATGTACCTACCCTACCTATCATGGTTCAACAATTAAATGTTGTGTAGAGGAATTTCATTTTTTTTTATTTGACTCGTCATAGTGACACATCTTGCCTGATGGTAAGCAGTCGATGCAGTCCAAAATAATGAGAGCGCTCCTCACCGTGGAACAGCACGGTAACAAGCGCACCCATTCACGATGGCCTGCATAATTGCCGTTTCACGCCCCACTTAAAAGATCCGGGACTATAGTACTACTGGTGCTGATAGTCCGCACAGTATGATGGTGGTTCCTAAGACCAGCACGTGTAGTCCGGGAGAGGAAAGGAGACCCTCTCGGGCGGGATTAGATCAAAAGTTCTTCAGAACACTCCATAGTAATTCCGGTAAAAGACACTGAGAGATGTGGGATGTTCTCAGGCTGACGCTCTCAGAATGATGACATTGACTTTTCGTCACTAATTTCTTGTCTCTCTCTTTACAGGAGTTCGGCCCCGACAACACTCCCCTCTCCGAGATGGTGTTCACATTGCCGCTGTTACCCCGCGGGGGCGGGGGCGGGGGCGGGGGCGGGGGCAGGGGCGGGGGCGGGGGCTTTGGGGCGCGGCGCCGGCGCAGCGTCACGCGCGCGCGCGTCACGGTCAAAGCCACGCTGCACCAGCACCAGTTAGAGGACATCATAGCCAGGCTCAATCTCTCGCGTAAGTACTTTTCTCCTTAAAAAAAACCCTATTTGCTATTAGCCCTATTTCATTAGGTCATGGTGGCGTAACCAACAAAATGTACGGCTGTATGGAGGGTATCTCACCCGGCGACCGCTTGGTTGCGCTAGTGCAACACTTCTGTCTATCCACAACTCCTGAATTGAGCAGTTTTGAAATAAAAACAAACTAAAAACGTACAATGATTTATCGACACTAAAGAGATTGTCATTGTAGACTAAATACAATGAATCCTAGCTATCTAAAGTACTTACGTTGCTGTTTTCATTCTATAATATCAAATGATGGCGGCGACTGGTTGCGCCACCACCACCATGGTGTCCTAATGAAATAGGGCCCTAAGACCCAGCCAACGCGCGTACAGCCGCCTGATAAAGAATTCAAAAGCGCTAACGAAAGATCGAGGAGTTCGATGGCCCCGGCTATCACACTTTTTATATAGCTTGTTCGTTATCTACTTGACGTGTATAGAATACATATCTTATCCTATCTTAGTAACAGTAACAAGTCGACCCGTCGAGATCTTTATTTAAGTATTTATTGAAGTAAGTTAACAGCAAGACCAATATGTAATCTTTTGTACAACCCATTTTATCACTACTTCCTCACCAGTGGCGAAGCGTGAAATATTGAGAGAGGTAAGCCGGAGCAAAAAAAAATGCTTACCTACTCCAAGCGCGGGCACGCAGTCTTGAGTCCTTACCGAAAATCTGTGATTGGCATCCTGGCTTCAGTCTTGTATAGGCAGATGTATCTTCAGTCCACTTTTACTATACGTGTAAGCACTGAGATATTGAAACAGTGTCTTGCAAGCATAATAGAAGTGGCTTTGATAAAAGCCGTTTGTGGTGAAATGATGATATGATGTAAATTAAACAAAACTTAATCGACTAAGTACTAATAATACTACTTATACTCTAAAGCTATTCGTCTATTCTTTCAAACAAAGTGCGCTAAGACATTATCATAAAAGCCGGGAAGAATCTAAAGCTATTAATGCCGACATCTTACAATTCTACCGATTACTTTTCAAATCTACTTACTCTAAATACGTAATTTCAACTTATTACAATATCTACTTACCGCAAATACCTAATTACAACGTACGTCTTCGTAACTACTTTCTACACACAACACAAATAAACAAAGTCCAACTACAATACTAATCATTATAATAGGTGAAACTAACTAATAAATTCAAATACTAATAAAACACAGTCATGCATTCAATGATGAATTGCAATTACGTCAAATTATCTGTCAACAGAACACAAACCGAAAGCGATATTCCTCGTCCCGCTCACGCGTACGCAAATTGTATAACTGTCTCTATCAAGTAACTCGGATAAAGACGGCTTACCGGCTGCTAATACGCGGGTGGGTTTATTGACCTTTATGTGACGTCATGACGTTTATTTTGTATGGAAGTTTAACTGCCTAAAAGCCGATCGCGCCTGCGGCTTATTTTAAAGCAATATGTTGTTAAAAAGCAAATTTTGTTGATTTAATGTCCATAGTGTAGGCAATTTGTAATGTTTCTTTTATATATTTACTTTTTTAATTACTGATTGTGCCATTTCTCAATTCAAGTAGAGAGTGGTTGTGTTCTAAACTTCTGAAGGGAAGCCGGTGGGAATCGAGTTGTATGGAACCTTTGTCACTGTTCCTCACTAAAAATGACAGCCATAAGTTAGGCAATGTCCTCGAGGGCGAAGAGCCTATGTATGGTTTGGATAGACCGATCAAAGGCAACTCATATTTACGTATTTCTAGATTTAAAACCTTTTAAACTTACACTACCCTCCGCAGACAACAACGGCAACGACCGCGTATACCTGGACGCCATTCCGGAGAACATCGACTTGGACTTCAACAACCCCATACACATCGCGCCTGAAGACACGATGCTGAGGAAGAAACCCAGGCCTACTTGGGACTGACCGAGCACATACTACATACATACAGTGGGGGGAATTACTAGTTAACCACTTTTCGGCGACACACGATCTACGCGTAGGTAGGTACTACTGTACCTCTCAAGATAAGAACGGCAACATCCTAAAATGACGAGTTCCGAAAACGGCAACTTACGAAAATGACAACATTTTAGAAGGTCAACTTCAAAAAACGGATACTTTCTAAAATAACAAGTACCGAAAACGACAACTTCCTAAAATGACAACATGTTTGAATGTAAACTTTCAAAAACGACAACTTTGTCATTCATACAAACACTATAAAAAACAAAGTCAGTAATTTAATGTTACCACACAAACATCCAGTCAAATATTACTTGCTACTACGGAACACACACAGGGAACACTTCATTTTCGAAATTTGTCATTTTCGAAATATGTCACTTTCGGAATTTGTCATTTTGGAATTTGACCTTTTCGAAATTTGCCATTTTAGGAAGTTGCCGTTGTCAGCCTGAGGGTAGATAGGTACTGTACGTAGTCAAGAGCAAAAATATGTAAACAATTGTAACTCTTAATACAATGGAATAAGAGTCAAAGTGTTTACATATTGGTACTCGTGACTGTACGCGCGGTAGGAATGGAGCGCAAGCGAATATCGCCGGAAACTGGTCGACCGGGAATTTCCTCGACTCTACATACAATCTCGACTATTATCCCCAAAGGGTTAGTTAGAGACTATGGTCCGGCAACTTCGTGCGCGACCGTCCCGCGGGGTGTCATTCGGTGGCGGGGACGAGGTACCCAAGATGTCAGCAGGTAGCGGGTGGTGTAGCGGGGAATGGCAACGTGTGCAACTGTGTATAGTCGTGTTCTAGAATGACGTGCCACCTCGTCCCCGCCAACGTCTGTACCCCGCAGGACGGTCGCGCACGAAGTTGCCGGACTATAGGCAATGAGGAACGCAGGAGCAGTGCACTGCCATAGTCCACGGCGTACCGAATAACAACTAGCGCTCAGCGTAATAGGTGGTGAGAACATCGCCACTCTATGCTGTTGGATGTAGATACAGTCTTTAGTCCGTTAGTCGCCTTTTACGACACCCAAGAGAATATATGGGTTGGTAGTATTCTGCCTGAGCCGCCAGCCACAAAGCTCTTTTTTTTTGTATAGCAAAATTGCAATTGGCTAATGTCAATAGGAGCTGCTGTAATGCAATGCAATACAATGATACATGAGACAATTTTTTTTGTCAAATATGCAAAAAATTGTTGTAATAGAAATTAGATTTTTTTTGTAATTATAACACAACCGAGAAAATATTTTTGGAAAATATTAAAGACTGAAAAGGCTCTCTCTCTATTTTGAAACAAGATGGATTCATTGTTATTTTATACCCAATAGCTTTATAGTAAATTTTAATGTCAAGATTTTATAAAAACATTTAACATTATATAAATTATTTCGTAAATGAAAAAAAAATGAGAGAAACACAGTAATTGATAAAGTTGCCTTAGCCGTGTCAAATAAAGTATCCCGTATAGTCAATTGTTATGTGTAATCGTATTAATAATGACTGTACAATGATTGTGATCAAATGTTTAGTATTTATTTTAGAGAATTTTTATACTTTGTTACTGGTAGGTAGTATTATTATAATTAAAGATATTTTAAATAATAATGCGTTATTTTTTTAAATAAATGTTTATTCTTTATATAACAACAGGCGAGCTTAAATGCCATGAAGCATTATAATGCAAACATGCTTACAACACAATAGGTTTTATTGAAGGCGGTTTTATTGAAGGCACTTTTAAAGTTTAACGAGTTAAAATAATATATGGAGTTACTTGACTTGCCTAATTATTTAGGAAAAGGAGTAAGTACAATTTCTTTACTTTTAATTACGTATGTTGTTTTCATTATTGAGATTATTTTGCTTTTGAAAAAGACCTCAACCGCTTGCTTACCGTTCCAACGTTGAGTGTCTAAATGGAATATGTTCCTTGTATTTTCTTAACAGCCTCTGCCAGTTTAGCGGGATCTGTGATGAACCACTGCCATAGCTTCCTGAACATATTTTTGTCACCATTCTGAAAAAAAAAATACAATCAGACTAAACGTTCCACTGACTTCTTGGCGGGAAAATTAAGTTCGCAGCATTGGTTCATTATTATTTATCGTCTTTTAATATACACATAAATTAGATTACTTATAAAAAAATACTTACAGAATCCTATACTAAATCGTAACAGAATAGTGGCAGCTATGACATTACATTAACGTATAAGTATGTGTTTTATTTTTTTTATTTAATACTTTATTTCAGGCAACGCAGGCTCATATATAATTACCTTACAGACTAACATACATACAATAATAAAATCAATTTTGTTAGTGAATATAAGTACCTACCTACTTAATCTATGTTAGTAGTTAAAATTAGGACATTTTCTGTGTCGTATCGGTGGCGCCTATAGGTATTTTTCCACGAAAACGTCTATAAACCACTCCCTTCGGCCAGAAGTCCTCCTTCATGAAGGCGTCGTTTTAACCCACCAACCCGCATTAGGCCAGCTTGGTGGGTTAAGGCCCCATAACCCCACGTGCTATTGTCCACTTAGGAGACCTGTGCCTAGCAGTGGGACATTTATAGGCTGATGATGTTGTGTTTTAGGGTGTTACCAGACCAATCGATCGATCGTCGATCGACGGATACCGTTTGACTAACCAATCGATGGACGACGGTCGGTCGACGTTGATCGATAGGTGTGGTAGCTTTTATCGATCGACGGATACCGTTTGTCTAACCCATCGATCGACGTTGATCGATCAACCCCGGCTATATTCAATCAGTTTCTTCCGAAACGCATGCAGAAGAGGACTCGTTGTTCTTGGCCAGTACGATGTTGCTCGTACTATTATTACGGAGACGCAAACGCAGAAGAATCTGATTGCGGCCGTTTTTTAAAGCCAAATATCGCTTATTTTATCCAAATGACATTTTAAGCAGCGGTTTCTTTTTGCGTAGCGATTGTCATGAATTTCGAGGTTATTTTTTTATTAGACAACAGAAAACTAGCTCCATTCAAAAATATCTTGGGGGAGGAAGGGACGGGGATGGAGGGGGTAAGGTAATGGTAACTTAGTAGAATATTTGTTTTTTTTCTTAAAAATAACCTAACATAACCTCAAAATAAAAATATCTTAAAACTATGCATTTCCGCACTTTGGATCCCGCGCTGCGGCCCGCCCCGCCCCGACCCGCCGCTAGTGGACGCTATTTCATAATAAACACAGGCAGGCGGATTTTTGCGTTGCGATGCGCCCCGGCCCGATCCGCCTAGTGGACGCGAGCCTTTAATAACATATCTAGACCGAACTCAACATTTTGATTTAAGGAATATCGACAAAGAGCAGAGTTTTCAGTTTTCTTTAAAAATATAAAAAACATATTTAGGTCTACAATGCGATCACCAGGTACGCTTTTTATGAGCGTTGTTTTTAGAGACTTGATTGTGCGTGTAGTTTTTATATGTGATCCAAGGACAGGGCCTAACCTAAATGAGACTGACCTTAATGTGATGTTCACAGGGCAACTCTACCGAGACACTAGACTCATGAGTAAGTACCGAATTTAGAGCCCGCTTCAGTGGCTTCTGATTCGGCGTCAAGAACTAACTCGCGCTTTAAACGCGCCGATCCTACGCCGGCCCTCGCTATCTAGCTTGTTTAGCCTTTGGAGCACTGGCGGCGCACCGCAGGTTCCGCGCCGTATTTACGTCGTCGCACACTAGAGCAACCGTGTAGAACACAACGGCCACGCCAACAACAATATGGAGTTTTAACAGATTACGACGGCGGTAGTGACCAAATGTTTTATTGTAATTGGTATTGCATATTTAATTCGCTTGAATCACTCGAGCGATCCTGGTCCCATATGAAACCAGTAAAATTTGTCAGCGTCAAGCGACAATGGTCTTGCAAAATTAATTTATTAAAACATTTAGAGGCCTAGTGCGAAGTTGGCTTTATTTTTTACGGCATTCGGAACGAATCCCTTGTCCTGTTTAGTCTCTATGGCAACAATAAAAAATAAAAAAAACCGTTTTATCTTTTTAAGAAATTGAATTTTACAAAGCGTGAGCGTCAATCTCGTCTTTTGTCTTTCAAGTTTAAAACATCTGCGTTCCGAGGTAGTTTTAAATATTGCGCAACAAAGTGTTGGAATAACATTCCCCCACCAATACGTAATTCTCCAAGTACAAATAGTTTTAAATTTAAATTTAAAAAACACTTGCTACATCTTCAGAAAACCATACTGTAGGAGTTTATTTAATAATATGTTTACTAATAATATCAGTAGTCAGTCAATTATCTGTATTATTAAACTCACTAGAGTGTTAACAGAAGTAGGTAAATGTCTAATTAACTCTCATTAATTCACTTATTCACTTTAATTAAAAATACGAACAAACAAACACTGTGTTCCCGTCCCCACACACAGGACGCAATAATTGCTATTACTTGTATTACATTTGTATAAACAAACCGCGCGACATAAGTTCGGGGAAACGATAAGCAAAATATGTAGATGGACAATCTAATACGTTGCCGTGCCGGGTATTACAGAGGCCCGGTATGACGATGAACCTTACATTCGGCCATCCAATCCTAAGTGAGTCCCTTCACTTAAGATCATTTATTATAAAAACACAAAAAAAAATCTGCAATAGTAAAGCAAACAGCGGTCTAAACAAAATTACAACACAATACTATTAGACCGCAACAAGAAGTAAATAAACAAATGAAAATAAAATGTCACTACATTAGATGCTAACATTATAACTTCTACTTCTTTTCCTTACAATACAATAATTTAACACTCTGCGATCATCTATGCGGCACTTACTATTAAATACCATTCATTATCTATACTGATCGCTCATGGCATCCCTTGGCTCATATTCGTAGCATCCTGGTCATTTCTGCTTGGTCCATCATGATCTACGACCATCTGTGTGATACTGATTTCTCAATATCATTCGCTGTCCGCACTGATCGCTCATGACTTTCCATAGCTCATATTCAACAATCCAACCTGTTCCAACATGGTCCATCATGATCTACGACCATCTGTGCGATACTGATTTCTCAATATCATTCGATGTCTGCACTGATCGCTCATAACTTTCCATGGCTCATATTCAACAATCTAACCAGTTCCAACATGGTCCGTCATGATCTACGACCATCTATCTGTGCGATATTGATTTCTCAATATCATTCGCTGTCTGCACTGATCGCTCATGACTTTCCATAGCTCATATTCAACAATCCAACCTGTTCCAACATGGTCCATCATGATCTACGACCATCTGTGCGATACTGATTTCTCAATATCATTCGATGTCTGCACTGATCGCTCATGACGGCCTATGAATGGGTACGGTTTCAAAATTATTTACAATATTATAAATGATTTGTTATTTCTAATTCAAATCGTTACACTACCTATAACGCAACGTAGACTCTAATTTTACTTCCTAACTTTACTTAAGTACATTAGTTTTAGATAGGTTGCTTAGGTGTTTATCTCATCGCTATCAATCTTTTCAGTTTCTTATTTATCTTTAAACGAATCTTATTCTTATCACAATCATAATAATCTAATCATCAACATCTGGTTCAGAACTTACGTCACCGTCACTCTCGCTACCCCCCACAGGTAATGTCATTCAAATTCACCCATGGATGTATTTTGTCAAGTGCAATGACATTCTCTATTTTTTTTATTTCTTCTTCTTGTCAGTGGTGTATCCTCAACAAGGAATCTATCGTTAGGTAAAATTTTCTTAATTCTGTAGGGTACATGGAATTTTGGAATTCGTTTCTTAGATTTACCTACATGGTCTCAGTTCGTTATATCCTTACTAAGTTCCCTTTGTTATAAATCGTACCTCTTTTCCTTAGCTTGTCTAATATTTTCTTAGAGTATTCTTGTTGTTTTTCTACTTTCTTTGTCGCATTAGACTTTAACTGCATCAATTCATCCCCATCAATGCGTTCTAATGTTTCAATGATCACATCACTTAACATATTTTCTGACCCATTTACCAGTTGCCGCCAAATAGCAGTTCTGATGGACTCTTCCCTGTTGTCTTATTAACGGTCGTATTGATTCTCAATTGAATTTCACCTGTATATTCATCCCATTCGTTTTCATTTTTGCCGTGACATTTGGTATTTAGTGCATCTGATATTGTGCGGTTGAATCTTTCAACCTGTCTGTTCGCTCTTGGGGTTGCAACTGCATTTAAAATGTGTTTTATGTTTTAGTTTTCAGTGAATCGTTTGAATTTTGTATCTATATTTCTATCTTAATATCTTATATTTCTATATTTGTATCTTAATTTTCTATCAGATGAAATCTCATCGTCTCCAATCTGCACTGTAGCAATTAAATCCTGCACATCTACATGCAGTACGTCAATCGCATGCTCGTTATCACTTGTGGTGGGTTCAGTTGCGGAATTACGACTAAGGGCATCCACATGTGTCATTCGCGAACCCGGTCTATACTCGATCTCACAATTGTATTCTTGGAACTGCACCCACCAGCGAGAGATGTGGGGTATCAGATGTCGCTTAGTCATCGATGTCCGAAGCGCATTACAGTCGGACATAATCTTAAATTTTAAACCAAGCAAATAAACTCTAAATCCATTTAGTGATGCAATCACCACTAGCGTCTCTAACTCAAATTAATATAATTTATGTTCATCACCAGTAGTTTTACGACTGTAATACGACACCGGACTCATCAAGTTGTCTGATCCGCGTTGCATAAGTATTCCAACAATTACGTCTTTTGAGGCGTCTGTATGTAATTCCGTTTCTAGGTTTGGGTCGTAAAGAGCTAATATAGACCTCTCGGTTAACTTCTGTTTTATTGTACTGAAAGCTTTCGCCTGCTCATCCGTCCATTTACAATAACCTCTCAATTTTAGTAAGTCTTTTAAGGGTCGTGATATTAGCGCAAAGTTTTTCGCAAATCTACGAAAACAGCTGGCCAAACCTATAATACGCCTAACGTCATAAACGTTGCGTGGTGTTGGAAAGCTAGTGATAGCTATTATAGTCTTTCGGGAACTGTAATTTTCCACTATCGGTATCTGATAATACCCAGAGGCAAGATTTCTAGAAATTCTAAACTGAAAAATAAACATTTTCCAGCAACCTGTCAAGCTGATCGTCGATCAATGGCAACGGATAATGCTCTTTGCGGGTTTTGCTATTTAACACCCGGTAATCGACGCATAATCTTTTCTTATAAGTCTTTTTCTTCACTTGCAAGATTGGACTTGCATATGGTGAGTTCGACTTTCATACTATTGCCGCATCGACAATTTCCCGAAACATTGATCGTACCAGCTCACGCTCTGTATATGAAAGTCTATACGGTATGTAAACTACCGGGTTCGTTCACCGTAACTTAAGTTAGATAGCACGTCAGCAGCATTAAAATCCAGAATATTCACATGCACGCTTTTATAGATATATATATATATACATATGCCTCGTGTAATTAAACTGTTATTGTCCAATATTAATGTATTTTCACTAACGTTCTGGGCTATCAAACCTGCTCCATTATTAAATTCATATTCACCGGGTAGTAAGTACAATTATTTCTGAGGTTCTCCACGTAATGTTTTATTTACATAAACTGATCCGGAATAATCGCTACTACTATCCTGAACAGATAACACAATCATTTCCTTTGGAGGAATCTCTGTTACCTTATTCAACTTTAATAGCAGCTTTCTTGATTGTTGACGTTAAAAAAAAACGAGTCTGCAGTCTTAGTTATCACAATTTCCGGTTTTTCAGTAAACTATGGCCAATCAGTGCTAGGTATTTAATAACACTGTCATCAACTATGACAATATCGACACTCTCTAAAATATTTTGTATTTCCAAATGGACAATTGCTGACCCAAAAGGTATCACAATATGGTTTTACCTACCCCTCTCATTACAGGTAAATTCCCAGTAGACCAATGAATACTCATTTTCACAGCTTCACTGTGACGTAACAAGGTACACTGACTACCCAAATCTATGTAACCTTGAATTATTTTACCATTCAGTTTTACGTCAATTAAATATTTGCAATCAGATGAATCGGGTTGTTTCGATTTACATTACGTTACGATCCTTTTCTTGGTCATTCTTTTTATCCATGGTCGAACATGAAGATAGTCTAGGGCAATTAGTAGTCAAATGACCTGTCTTATTACATACAGTACATGTTAAAATCTTTTTTGGGCACCTGAAACTGAAATGTCCAGTTTCATTACAGTTAAAGCACTTTATAGCAGTATTTGGTTGTTTTTTTTTTCATTGTTAAGTAACTGCTTTGCAATACTGCCACCACTAACTCGTTTGTCTATTCGAGATCTATCCGGGTCTCGAGTTTGTTGTTTAACAGATTGAAAGTATTTCAGAACCTGCTCTGGTTCCTGACATTTTGCTGCTTTAGCACCTAACCTTACGGAACGATCATCAATTCCGTACAGCAAGCAATCAACTGCGCTCTTCCCTCGTATCTCACAACGGTTTAACAGATTAATTTTCTCATAATAATATAACTCCAAGGAGTCATTGAACCTTACACGTTTCGATAACATTTCGGTTAATATTTCAGCATAGTCATCGCTACTGCTAGTTTAATTTTCCATTCGGGCCACGAGAATGACATGGTCGGTAAGGCCTGATACCAGGTTTTAGCTACCCTTGATAATTTGGGCAAAGCGTAATGAATTATTTGATCGTCGCCCCAATTATACAATTTAGCACATTCCTCAATCTTATTGAGCCACATGTAAACCGTTTGTCCCTTAATCATTGGATCGAACTCTGGTACCACATTACCAAGCATTGGAAATTTATTACCTTGTGGCTTATTATCTGATAAAGTCTTTATTATGTCCATTAAAAGTCTCTGAGAATCTTCATGCGAAAAATTAACACTCTTACTCACGGATTCACGTCGGGGAGATAAGGGTCCACTACTCACACTACCGCTTGACGTACTTGCACGAGTATGTTCTAGTTCTCGCATCCTGTTCTTCTTCTGCTTCTTTTCTCCGTGCTACGGCTTCGTCTATTTTCATGATGACGCCCCTGACTTCGTTTCCGGTCCCTAGTCTTGCGCCGTCGGCTCCTTTCTCGTGAACGACTCCTACGTTCATCGCGTGGCGGCGGCGCGGCGGCGGCTCAGTGTATGCTCGATGCATCTGGCGTTTATGATGTCTCATGTCACGTAAAGTAGTAGCGCTCCGTTCTCTACGACACTTTATTTTTGTTTGGCTTTCTACTAACGATTTAATTCGGCTGCAACGTCTATTATCTCTGTTACTTGTATCCTTTGCGAAATCGAATTATATCTTGCTCACATATGTTTTTAGAACGTTATAATTGTTGACAACAGTTCTCTTTTGTGGGTGTAAAAGTTCTATCCCACTTCTGAAATGTTAACAGAAGTAGGTAAATATCTAATTAACTCTCATTAATTCACTTATTCACTTTAATTAAAAATACTTAACAATTATGTTTGCACGCTTGCGTTCTCATTGATTAACCGAATTCAACTGCCCGAGTTCCAGGCTCTAATAATTAATCTCAGATTTACAACTAAGCTCAGAACAAACAAACACTGTGTTCCCGTCCCCACACACAGGACGCAATAATTGCTATTACTTGTATTACATTTGTATAAACAAACCGCGCGACATAAGTTCGGGGAAACGATAAGCAAAATATGTAGATGGACAATCTAATACGTTGCCGTGCCGGGTACTACAGAGGCCCGGTATGACGATGAACCTTACAAGAGTAATACGTAGATGCTTTCAATTAAAACGACGTAGTAGAGTCACTGATATAATATTATAATAATAAGGTACATAATCAAGTTCCCGACAACCACTTCGATCAAAATACGAGCAAGCTCTGCCTCGGCGCGATACTCTCGCGCCGGAGCCCAAACTTAAAAACAAAGTCATTATTCACATTCCATTATTACACATAGTCATTTCTACGAGTTCGCCAAAACCCTTATCGTACTCCGCACTGAACCTAATGTTGTTAATGTAAACATAAGCCCGGAATGTGACACTTCTGCGCGCCCGCCGCGCCGCCGTCTCCCTACTCGTCATGCGTTGCTTTATGTTGCCAACAATAATTTTGTTTGTAATAAAGCACTGATTTTGATAAGATTATTTAACTAGTATTTTTAGGATCGCCAACAGTCGGCTATCCTGCGACAGGAATGTCCCTATTCCTGTACTTTCGGCCGTCCTTATACAGGGTATGTCTCTATATCGATGATTTATAGAGGAATATAGGTAAGTTATACAACAATAAAAATAATAATAACACAAGTAATCCTCATTTAAATACAAACAATAATTTATGAAATAATGTATTATTAATGATTTTAGTAAACTTTTGAGTTATGACGACGATGACAATTTTGCTTACCTACTGATAATCTAATAACTAAAACAATAACTAATATAAACTAATAACAATGACCTTATTTATAAAAACAAAAAAAATATGTATATATTGCCTTATAATTTTATATAATATAAAAGTTTTACGGTCGTTAGAACTATTCATTATTACAGCATTAATCAAAATTCTTAATAGCATTAATATCAGTTCTTATTGAATTTTCCAGTATTAATTAAAGTTTTCAATCATTTCAAATTTAACTTTTTTTTACAGTTCTTAATCAACTTTTCAGTAATAGTAACAACGTCCTTTTTTTTAACGATCATTAGAGCTATTTATTCTTACAGCATTAATCAGGAAGAAATGCTTCATCTTAATGACATAAGGCTATTGTAATGATTTTGTCAATCTTCGCCCTACTCATTTAACTATAATTAGGTAGTCTACTATGGCACCATTGCAATAGCCAATGTTTATCTTTTGCATTGTTGTAGAGCTGCCGTTTGTCACCGTTGCATTACGGTCTGCTGATGTGCTCGATAAAGAAACCGTTTGCCACCATCGGGCCACGGTCTACTGATAAACTATGAAATAAAACTGTCATTTGCCACCATCGGGACACGATCTAATGAAAAATATGTTAGAAAGCTGCCGTTTGCCACCCTCGGGACACGGTCTGCTGTTACATCTGTTATGAAGCTGCCGTTTGCCACCATCGGGACACGGTCTGTTGATAGATTACGTTATATGGCTACCGTTTGCCACCCTCGGGACACGGTCTGTTGATAGATTACGTTATATGGCTACCGTTTGCCACCCTCGGGACACGGCCTGCCGACAATATGAATTCCTCCTTCAGAGCACTAACAGTCGAATGTTGGTACCGGGAACTATGTTACGCCACCTTCGGGCCGTCGTCGTTAGATTATACAGTGCTATCATCAATCCCGGTCCTTCATCATGCATACCTAAGCTGTAACGTTAGGGATAATACGGATAGGGAAAAAGGTACATGTATGTATATTTGAGGTAACTTTATACCGCTTTAGTCTGGTCAGTAATTAGTCAGCTTCATTTTTAAATCATCGCTACTACTACTACTACTACTATCATCACTTGCCGGTGGAGTGACGTGAAACGTGATCCAGGGTTTCAAATGATCTGCCGGGAATATGTTTTGATATTTCTTTTGAGAATGACCTTCGATATTTGTGACTTGATACCTGTCTTGATCTAGAATAGCAGTAATTTTAAAAGGACAGCGATATTTAGGGGCTAATTTCTTGCTCTTGCCCTTTTCTGGGTTATTATTCGGAATCATGACTAAGTCGCCTTCTTTAAAAAACTTTGTAGGAGCTCGCGCTTTGTCAAATATAACCTTCATCTTTTTTTGAGCTTCTTCGATATTATTTTCTACCGTCTTTCTTATTTCCTCTCGATTGATTTCCTCTGGTTCTAGAACTACCTTTAAAATATTTTCCGATTGTCCATCTGTTCTTTTTCCAAATACTACTTCCGCAGGCGTTTTCCCAATTTCTTTGTTGAGCGTGTTATTCAGACTCCATTGGAGTTTTTGAACGTTCGAGCCCCAATCTTTCTCATCAAGGCCGTGGTTCATCGCAGACAACGAATTCAAGATCGTGCGATTATAACGCTCAAATTGCCCGTTTGCCCGTGGTGTTGCGACTGCATTCAAAAGTGTTTTATGCCCAGAGACCCTAAGAACCCCTTGAACTCACTAGAGGTGAACCCAGTGCCTTGATCAGAAATAATTATTTTAGGACATCCGAAACTCGAGAATATCTCTTCAAGAGTTTTTATGCTCGTTTTTGATTTCGTGTTCCTGACTGCTTTAACATAGATAAACTTGCTGAACCCGTCGATTACTCTTAAAATGTAAGTGTTGCCCTTCTTGCTCTTTATAAAGGGGCCCAAGTGGTCTATGTGGAGCGTGTCAAAGATTGAAAGAGTTTTAGGAATTGGGTGTAGGTAGCCCGTTTTCTTTCCACTCATCTCCTTATTGTAGGCGCAATTTATACAAGAGGCTACATACTTTCTGACGAAGCGTTTCATTTTGGGAAACCAATAGTCGGTGCTTATTTTCTCAAGTGTTTTCTCCAACGCAAAATAACCCGCTTCATCGTGATTCATTTGGCATATGCGCCATCGTGCTCCGAGTGGTACAACCCACTTTTGCTTTCGACCGACTTTCCTGTATAACTTATCATCACGTAAGACATAATTATTCGTAATGTCTTTAAGGTCATCTTCACTGGTGCTCAGTATAGACTTGATGTGCTTTAACTGTGGATCAGTCATCTGGACTGTATGCAACCAATCATAAGTTGTGATATGAAGGATATCCAGCTCTTCTTGTTCTTCCATTGGCATTGGGTTACGACTTAAGGCGTCTACATGTTGCATGCTATGTCCGGGTCTATATTCAATTAAAAAATTGTATTCTTGCAACATGAGCCACCATCTCGCAACTTTTGGCAAAAGATCTCTTTTGGTAAGGGTCGCTCACAATGCAACACAATCAGTCATTACCTTAAATTCTAACCCAAGTAGATAGACACGAAATTTCTTCAAAGAAAGTACGACTGCCATTGTTTCCAACTCATATGAATGCCAGAATGCTTCCTCCCGTGTTGTTTGTCGGCTGAAATAGGCTACTGGGCGTAATTGACAATCGTTGTCACCTTTTTGTAGCAATATGTGGTATATTGCTACAAAAAGGTTTTGTAGCAATCTCCACCACCACCACCAGCCACTCCAATTTTACTAGCGTCACAGTGCACCTCAGTTTCGTAATCGGGGTTATATAATGCCAGTATGGGCCTGCATGTTAATTTGGACTTGATATCTTGAAAAGCGCTCTCTTGTTCAGGACCCCAATGCCATGTTGAATCAGCTTTGGTCAATTTCGTTAATGGTTTGGCAAGCGTAGCGAAATTCTGAACAAAACGGCGGAAGAAGCTTGCTAGGCCTACGAATTGGCGAACCTGATGTACGCTTTTCGGAGTCGGAAATTCAGATACTGCCTTTATCTTTCTTGTACCCGGTCTAAGCCCAGTTTCGGAAATTTCGTAGCCTAAATACTCTAACTCCGATTGAAAGAAGAAACACTTCTTTAAATTGAGAGTAAGATTTGCTTTGGAAAGCAAATTAAGAATATCCTCTAATTTCTGAAAAGATTCTTCATAAGTACTTCCCGTACTCAGCAAGTCATCTAAGTACGGAATCGCCAAATCGAATCGTCTATTGCCAAGAGCCTTGTTTATCATATTTTGGAACACGGCTGGAGCATTCACAAGACCAAACGGCATTCTGATGTATTCGTAATGGCCGTCTGGTGTTACGAATGCAGTGAGATGTCGTGAAGACTCCTCAACGGGTATTTGATAATAGCCCGATGCCAAATCTAGACTGGTAAATAGGATCTTACCACTAAGTCTGTCTAGTTGGTCATCAATAACCGGCATCGAGTAACTATCTTTTATCGTTTTCTTGTTAGGTGCTCTATAGTCAACACAAATCCTGTATTCATTGTTCTTTTTGCGAACGAGAACAATGGGGCTAGCATAAGCAGAATGAGATTCTCTAATGATGTTATTTGAGAGCAACTCTCCAACCATTTCTCTTACAACAGCACATTCACTAAAAAGGAGCCTATATGGTTTATATAAGTAACTGGCAACTTCTGTAGTACCAAGTTCTTGCATGTTGAATGCGAAACTGCTCCGGTAGCGGTTGAGCAGTTCGAGTAGTTTTTCTTTCTGTGCTTTTGACACTTTCGGGCCTACATTTAACATCTCTGCTGTGATGGGAGGTTTTGCGGCTTTGCATGTTCCTGATAAGTCCTCTGATAAGCTCTCTGATATTCGATTAACAAAAACTTCTAACGACTTATTTTGAAGACGTTCTGTATGGGGTAATATAGTAACACGTGTAAGAATTTTGTTCTGAGAGAAAGTTATGGGTTTGTTTGACAAGTTGACCAAAATAATACGTCCTTTTCCATTCGTAAATTCATATGCCCATTGTAAACTTATTATTCTAAGTGAAATTGGAGGTAAGGTGCATGTTATTGTGAAATTGTCTGTGATAAAAAGTGTGTTAGAGGTATTAAAGGAAATATTGTTTTGTTGAATGGTGTATTATTTAGTTGGGAGTGTTTCTTGTGAACGTTTTAACTGTAATTTAAGTATGAGGTAAGTTTATTTTCATAAAAAACCGGAGGCGGGTTTGCGCGGACTTTTTCGACAAAGGAGACCGGCGAAATTCCTTAGGAACTTGGGCCTTGACCGTTACACTGATGATTTATATACGGTTTTGTAGATCAAAACCAGCGGATTCCAACAATATAACAATTATAAATCTGTTCTACTGGATAACACAAATATTGGGAGTTAAGTAACTCAAAGTGAGGTTAGATAACGTAAATTAAACAAATAGCTGTTTACTTACTATTTATAATGTTTATTTGGTATGTAACTGAAATGTTTACATATATGCACTTGCCGTAAGAGTATTCTCTGTTAAATAACTGACAGTATTGCTTCGTCTTGTGTCAAATGCGAACCTAAAGCATTGTTACGAGTAAAACGAACGCAACAGTTTATGAAGTTTATCTTTAAAAGAAGTACAATCGGAAGCAATGGTCGGTGTCTCACCACTGCTAGAATACTTAGACTGTACTTACTTAGAGAGTACGTAGTAGTACTTAGAAAGTCAAACAAGCAGTGATCAATGTCCGTTGTGCAGGCGCAGGTTGTTCGTAATGGCAGCTATCGTCAAAGTCCGTCATACATACGTAGCGTAATCAAAAATCACTTATTTATTTATTATGTGAAGTATCAATGAATAAGTCAATCTCAATACTACCTAAATTGAATAAAAATACAATGATCAATTCGTACTAATCGAAACAATAGGCAGTTTTTCTACTGGCAGCATTGTCCTTCGACTACCACGTGATATGCGTCCTTGGTTAGGTGGTTATTATAATTAATTACAAAAAATTGTTCCCCATAGAATTATTAGTTGTTTTTTATTCCACAAGTTATTAAAAATTACACTATGACTTTAGTTAAAGTCTGATTCCTGTAATGGTTAGGCCTAATTTCGCCGATCTCCTTTGAACGTCAATGTTTTACACAAATATGTTTACAGCCATTTTTAAAGTGTATGGTATAGTGTATTTATCGAGAAATTAAATATTCAGACCGAGCGTAACACTTCCATACTAAAGAAAAAAAACTTGTCTTTATTTTTTTACCTCAATAATTTTTTTTGCTAGATAAGTGTCTTAAGAATATGTTTACTATGCTTATAAAAAAGTATTTGATATAATATATCATAGGTCATTGCCAAAATTTTAAATTACATGTATTCCAATGAACCAAAGTATCAAAATATGCGCTAAGCGAGCTTTGGAACCCATTATTTATTTTAATGAAACGTAAACCCAAACAACTTAATCATAAGTTTCGAGTTTAATTCATTAGCATCTATAAAAACAACACTTAACCCTTTAACGGAAACAACATGTTTAAATTTTTCATTGGTTTTCGAACTTATCTCAATTGCATAAAGTACAAAATATGGTGGCAATATATGTGCCACTGCCTTATAGAGGGTTAAAGTGTCTGCTAGCTGACTGTGAGTCATACATTACGTTAATGTAAACACTTGACGCCGCCGTCCCGCCCCAATAACGAACAATAACACTTGAGGCGCTGACGTTTATCGAGGGGTGAGAGGCGGGTGTCGGGCGCTCTAGCGGTTATGAACACCATTAAGAACCCTATGTATCCTATATAACTGCGAATGTATAAATTTAAATATACGAATTTACCAGCATCGTTCGTTTCACATACACCGAGATTTTGTATTGGTTTTGGAGCCGAAACCCTGTTCATGTTTAACATCAGTAGAAGCTATTTAGCTTGTAAAACTAAAAACGAGAGCTTAAAAAAATCATAAAAAAAATATCAATAAATAATTTAAGAACCCTTAGTACCGCACGATCTTATAAAAGCCAACGACCGAGGCGCTTCAAACGCGCCGTCTTACTATGTGAACTGGAACGTTACTATGTGTTTTCGACAAAAAGTCACTTTTTCAACTTTTTTATCTTTGCTCCTAAATCGATTATTATTTCTTAAATAGGTACAACACTTTATTTGTATTATAACGTTTTCGGCTCCAAAACCAATGAAAAATCTTGGTGTGCACCTAAACCAGTACAAATAAAACTTAGTAATGTAAGGAGTGGGACTGACCTTGACGTGAGTGTACAACCCGCTGGCAGCGAGCACCCGCTTATCCGCTTGGCTAGCCGCCTGCCGCAGCGCGTGGGCCAGAGCCCCCGCGGCCCCGTCCCGGCGGTGGGCGCGCCGGGCGCCGCCCGCGAACACGAGCGCGCGCAGCGGCGCGGCGGCACAGCGGCTGGGGATTCACATTTAAGGTAGACGTCCATTAGCGGCGGATCGGGCCGGGGCGGATCGGTACGGGTCGCATCGCACACGTAAAACTGCTATCGCGCTGCGGCCCGCCCCGCCGCTAGTGGACGCTATTTCATAATAAATACAGGCAGGCGGATTTTTGCGTTGCGATGCGCCCCGGCCCGATCCGCTTAGTGGACGCGAGCCTTTAAGGTTGCTTCACACCTTTGGCCAATGATATTTTATGTTTAGATACGTTGCCTGGCCTCCGTAGTGGCAAGGACAAATCAAGGTAATTACCTGGACTTCACCCAGTCACACGTCAGTCAGTGTCACGTCATTACGTTTGTACCTTTTAAGTTTTTTTATGTTGTTTGGTGGTTGTTTGTTAGATAAAATGCCTTCCTGTGTATACAGAAATTGCAAAAACTATACTGCAACAGTAAGAGACAAGATAAGTGTTTAACTTCATTTGTAAGTATTGTAAATAAGAATTTAAAATAGAAAATTTACATTTAGTTATGACATTTGCGTTGTTGCCAATTCGATATGCGTGAGCGAGAAGCGTGTACTATGTTTTAAGAGTGAAAGAGAGAAAACAATGGCGGCCGAGATAGCCGTGCAAAGGGGAATGCGCTGTTGCCAATTGGTCGGCTACCATAAATAGTTTTTATCTCTTTTTAACAATAGGCTTGACATGATTGTATTTATTTTCCTTTCGACGTGTATTACGTCATAGAAACAATTTCGCCATTTTTTTTATGCAATTCGTTCACGTATGACTAGTCTATTTATAAAAGGTCATTGCCTTTGGCCAACATGGTGGATTATGGCCATTCTTGTCCACGTGGGGATGGCTGATATGATGATAAATAGTTTGTTAAAAACATTTAACAAAAAAAGTTTATTTAGCTGAGTTATTGCGATTTAAAGTCCACCACGACCGAACCAAAAAAAAATCAAAGTTGGTTTAATGCTCTAAGCTTCACACATATCAGTGAAGTCACTTTGTAATGTTGTGTTTTTATTTATGTTTACAATAGAATAGAATAGAACTCCTTTATTGCTTAAACTGTGTAACAAGTTCTTAAAAAAATATATAGTATCAACAGTTTGCCCATGATCAGGCATGCAATGTACACAAATCAATAATATTAACATTAATATTAACAAAATTCATCGTGAATTTAACAATTAATTAGTCTTGAAATTAAAGTATTCATTTAGTGTATAGAAAACATTATTAAATAACCAAGTTTTAAACTTAAATTTAAATTTATGACCATTCAATGCCTTTACATTAGTAGGTAAATGATTATACACATATCATTATTGATTTATGTTTTTGTTCCGTGTCGTCTCGACCTCTAAATCCCGCCAGAATACCAGCGCTGCAGCGGCTATTGTCGCTGTAGCCTATGCTGAGGCTGGAGCCTAGTAGCCACACTAAATGCTACATGTGTTACTGTCAACTTTTTTATTTTTTATTTTATTTTATTTTCTCATTTTATGTAAGTACAATCTGTTTGTGGTCAATAAAATGTTTTTCTTTCTTTCTTTTATTTCAAGTAACCGTTCCGACACAGTACCGGCACAGTAAAGAATATTCTTTCATACATTCTCTATGAATTTTGTCAAAACGAATACGTCGAGCGAATACGAGCATTATCACTGACAAGTGGGGATGCGTTCATACAGAATGTATAAGATCAAACACTGTGCCGGTACTGTGTCGGAACTGTGGCTTCCCTGATATGTGTGAAGCAACCTTTAACATGATAATAACTCTACGCTCACACCAATACTGCAATAGAGGTGTGATTCTGCTATAAATTCGCTGATTTACATACATACAATATAATAATGACTATTATCCCCCATGGGTTAGTCAGAGACTAGACAACGAGGAAAAAGTAGGCCTCTATCATAGATCACTTTTCACCAAATAGCGACTGCACATGTGCTCAGCGTGACAGGTCTTTAGTCCGTTAGTCGCCTTTTACGACACCCAAGGGAAGTGAGGGGTGGTAGTATTCTTTCACCGCTACGAGACACGGTTAATAATATAATATTGGGGATTAATAATACAATAAGATTCCAACACTCACACCAATATACTGCAAGAGAGGTTGGATACGGCTTTATATCACAAGTTCGTCGATTGTTTGTGACTAATACTCCTAGATAGAGGTGGAAAAAAGTGCTTATTTTATTTTCACGTTTAAGCATTGTACGATTTTCAATAAGCATGCTTTTAAAAATGCTTTTTACTTTTTTGCTTTTTACTTACAAAAAGCTGGCTACGTTGTGTTTAAACGAAAAATGTAAAGCTTACCTACTTAGCTACTTACACTTACCATTTCACACGAAAAAACGTACTACTTTTTACTTAAAAAAGCTAGACATTAACCGACCAAATTAAGTGTAATTTTATGCAATGCATTTTGTCGCATAATAATACGCATGCACGGTGCTGCCTCTTGTCTTGTGGCGAAAGACTGAAATACTGGAAGTATTGAAGTAATTTTATAGAGACTTCATAGATGGCGGGATGTACACTTTTTTAAGTGAAAAGCATAATAAGTGTAAAACTAAAAGCATGCTTGTGACTTTTGCCAAAAAGTATACTTTTTTAAGTGCTTTTGCTTTTAACGCCCACCTCTACTCCTAGAGGTTGCTAACAATTGAAATTCTATCGTGTCTGGTATTACAACAGCTGAGCTAATAGCAGAGGGTTGTCACTCCGCAGTTTAGGTAGGTTCGTTAGGCGCGCCTCCGCAGTTTGGCCGCCTAGGCGTATGGCAGTCAAGGTTGCCGCGAGCGCGAGACCACCCAACACCGAGCGCCGAGTCGCAACACGAGTCATCCCTGCGCGCGCAAGTAAACCCTACGCTCTGTGACGTCATGACGTCAAATCGATATCGAGTCAGCGTTGCTTAACGGAATATGAACGCTCGGGTCACACGATTAGTTTCAATTCCGCGTGAAAGTCTTTAGAGAGTGAACCTTCTGTACGTAGTACTATTAGTTATTCTGTGCTACTGTACTTTATCTACCACTTATTTTTTTTTTGTAATACTAACATAGCTTTTGAGAACATAGCTTCGGGCCTTCCCACATGGGCAATAGTACGTGGGGAGATTGGACCGTAACCCACCACGCTGGCCCAATGCGCGTTGGTGGATGCTCAGCAGTGGGACCGTTTATAGGCTGATGACGCTAAAAGAATTCAGAACAGCTTTTACTTACAATTCGTCCAGCACGGCTTCTTTCCTACTGAACGCTTCGGCAATCAGATCTTTAAGCTCCACTATATTGCCGGTAAGGTCGCTGTGAGCCTTCACCAGCGTAGAAGCGTCACTGTTCGCCGGAACACCGAGAATCTCGCTCAGAGCTGATGTCAAGGAGTCTGTGGACTGCAGTTTTTGTTCGCAGACCTCTTGCTCAGCAGTTATTTGGTTCATCGACTCCTGTGAAAACCAAATATTCAATGTTACATACAAAGAGATTAAAATAGTGTAGTAATAGAGCGGCTATTAGACAGTATTTCATATAAAAACTTTGAGCTGGTGCTCAAGCAAATTTTGGAAATGTGCAAATTCGTGAGAAATCAAATGTCGTTGTTTCCAAAAATATCAAATTCAAGAATAAGACAAGCTCCTTTGAGACGCTTCGATGCTTTGCAATTACCGCGAATAAGTTCTATGATTTTTGAAAAGAGTACTTATGTGTCCGCTATACGTATTTACAATAAATTGCCTATTGAATTAAAGTGCCATGCCGATTATAAATTTACAAGAAGGTTGAAAGAGTGGCTAATTACTAAAGCATTTTATAATGTTAATGAATATTATGATATAAAACTTAATTAATTAATTAGGCATGCATGAATATTATATTATTAATAATAATTAACAATGTACAATAATAAATAAATGAATTAAGTAATTAATAAATAATAATAATAATATGTATAAATATTTATGAAATGTGATTGGAATTGTTTAATTTAAAATTATTGAATCGTTGAATGTGTTATTCTATTGTATGCCCGTTAAGGGTAACTGTTCTTACTTTAATGCAATGTAACCTAGCAAACAAAAATGTAACAGTAATGCAATAAAGTTTTAATCTATTTTATTCTATTCAAGTAACGAGCAAAACCTTATATTAAAAATATTTTATGTCTATATAAGACAATTATAAGAAGTTAATAAGAAAATAATGAGAGCGCTTCCCACCGTGGAATAAGCACGATAACGAGCGCACCCATTCATGACGGCCTGCATAAATGCCGTTTCATGCCCCGCTTAAAAGACCCGGGACGGGATAGGAGCTGGGAAACACATGCGCCGGCAAAGAATTCCAAAGCCGAATGGTCTTACAGAGGAACGACTTGCCAAATTTTTTTGTACGAGTACTGATAGTCTGTACAGTATGATGGTGGTTCCTAAGACCAGCACGTGTAGTCCGGGAGAGGAAAGGAGAGGGCGGGATAAGATCAAAAAGTTCTTCAGAACACTCTCCGTAGTAGTTCCGGTAGAAGACACTGAGAGAAGCAATGTCAATGTCCTGTCTATAGTAATAGTTTAATGTCTTTGGTTACATACATAGATATAACCAATACGACTGTTATAACCGAAGGGTTAGTCAGAGACCAGCGGGCGTAACATGCGCAACACGAGGAAATTCTTTTGCCCCGTTTTCTCGTGTTATATCTAATACACGATATGTCAAAAATAGACACAATAGTACTGTTTGCTTGTCTGTGGTATTGTTGTCTACGAACCCTAACATGCAGCACAATTTTATCGAGTTTTGACTACTGTAACCGAGATAGTTTGTCGTACCCGCCATCGAAGGAAGATTTGTTTATGATTCCAAATTATATTTATTGTTTTTTTTTTTGTTGTTGTTAGATTGACGCAACTGTTATCCATTTTGGCGCGGAGTTCGAGTTGCATCTGTTTTTTAGATTAAATACAGTGCTGTTTTTAGTTAGTTTATATCTAGTGTGTATTGCGGATTTCAAAATGGATAAAAACATCGAACAAAGAGTTTGTCTTAAATTTTGCGTCGCCAATGAAATTTCGTGTTCGGAGTCACTGAAAATGTTACAGAAGGCTTACGATGAATCACTTTATCAAAAACACGTGCTTATGAGTGGTACAAAGCGTTCAAAATCGGTCGAGATGTGATTGAAGATTTGCTTCGCTCGGTAGGCTATTAACGTCTTCAACTGAAGTTAACATCGCAAAAGTGACGGAAATGATGACAGAAAATCCTTATTTAAGTTTGAGAGAGATAGCCGCTGAACTTTCCGTGTCTCACGAGTCGATCCGTATCATTTTAAATAATCACTTGGGTGTGAAACATTTTGCCGCTCGGGTAGTCCCAAAAGACCTGAATTTTCTCCAAAAACTCAATCGCATAAGAGTTGCTGAGGACATGCTAGAACGAGTCAATTCCGATCCAACATTCATGCAACGCATTGTTACTGGTGACGAGACGTAGGTTTACGAGTTTCACATGCAAACTTGTCAACACTTCTGAGTGTCGCCTTCCGACTGAACCGAAACCGAAAATACCACGCCAAAGTCGACCAAAAGTCAAAGTCATGTTGACTGTTTTCTTTGACTATCGCGGTGTTGTGCACTCGGAATTCTTGCCGGAAAGTCAAACGGAAAATAAAGAATATTATTAGAGCGTTATGCGGCGTTTAAGAGAGTAAATTTGACGAAAAAGGCCAAATTTGTGGAAAGAAAATTCTTGGATTTTGCACTACGATAATGCGCCTTCGCACAAGGCCATCATTGTGAACGAATTTTTGACCAAAAACTCAACAACTACCATCGAGCAACCACCTCATTCACTAGATATGGCTCCAGCCGACTTCTTTCTTTTTCCTAAATTAAATAACCACTTCGTGGCACCCGTTTTCATTCGGTAGAAGACACAAAGGAGAATTCGCGGCGAGAACTGAACTCAATTCCGAAAAAAGCCTTTAAAAAAATATTTTGATGATTGGAATATTCGTTGGCGTAAGTGTATCGTTTCTGATGGAGCATACTTTGAAGGCGATATAATAAATTTGGATGAATAACTAACATTTTGTGTATTATTGATCTTTTCCCGGTACTTTCTTGACAGAGTAGTATCTCGTGTTGAGCATGCTAGGCCTGCTGGCAATAAGGACCAAACCAACCAAAAGCAATCCACTGCTGCAGCCTGCAGTCCACATTTTAACAAACAACTGCACATGTGCTCAGCGTGACAGGTGGTGAGCCCATCGCCGCTCTATGCTGTTAGATGTATGTGCAGTAATTCATCTAAATATATAAAGAAAAACTGACTTAATGACTGACTGACATATCAAAGTACAGCTTAAACTAGAAACGAAAAAGAATTAGAAATTTAATAACATTTTAAACTTTCATGGTCAATACAATTATTTTTATGAAAAAACGGGATTTTTACCATGTCTGAGTTGTTGATTTTGAGTCCCCGATATTTCGGCGCAGTTGCATGCACCATGATCACGGAGTAACTGCAGCTAATGCGGGTCGATGTTAGGAGCAGACGAAACGGTCTACCCTCTTTCTTGTTCGTTTATTGCGCTCGACACCCGTACCACTGTTTTCGATCGCACTGTCAACTCGAACTTGTTCACGACACACATAACTCACGGTATCACTGCAAGAAACGCCACCGTTTTGATTCTTGCGATTTTTACATAACTGAATAACTGGATTCCAGACATTCGACAATTTAAACCCGTCTTCACGATTGAAATTATTTTTATGCTTTTTTATTTCAATAGCTTCTCTGACCAGTCTTGGTACATAGTGGCGTTCTGTCGAAATAATCCGAAGGTTATAAAACTCCATCCAGTGATTCGGTCCTGAGTGAATAAGATGTTCTGCAATGGCTGATTTCTGAGTGTCGTTATTCTTGACTGCTTTAATGTGCTTGCTTTAATGTACGTTTTGTTTGGCCTATATAAGAGCTACCACAACTGCAGTCAATTTTGTACACGCCAGGTTTTTCCAGGGGAAAACTGTCTTTTGGTGAACGCAGGCATTAGGCAACTTTCTTTAGAGGAGTGAAGATAGTGTTGATTGAGTACTTATTTAGTATGTTGGAGATCTTATCTGTCACTCCTTTTATAAAAGGCAAAAACACCGGTTGTCTGTTCACCTTGCACCTGTACTGTTTTGTTGTGTGTCTGGGTGGTAGTACCCTTCCCTTGTACCCGTTCCTCTGCAGGACATGCCGCACATGAGCTAACTTCTTGTTTAGATGGTCGTCATCACACAAATTCGATTAGTCAAAGATGTCACTACAGAGTCAAGATGTCTTGGGTGGTGATGTGAAGTCGCGTTGAGATATCGATCAGTGTGTGTAGGTTTCCTGTACACTGAGTGGCTAAGCGAACCATCACTGCGCACTCTGACGTCAAGAAAAGAAATGCTCCTTTCTTCTTCCGATGGATGAACGACTCAGGATGGATGTCGTTTAGTTTGGCCAAATTGTCTTCAATATGTTGCTTGCCACCAGGAAGTATGCAGAAAACATCGTCAACGTACCTTATCCAGAGTTTGAATGGTGTAGGAGCAACGGAGGTGGCTAGCTCTTCGAAATACTCCATCCAGATGTTCGCAACCACTGGAGCTACGGGACTACCCATAGCTACACCATCAATCTAAAGGTAAAACTGCCCTTGGTAGACAAAGTAGTTAGTGGATAAACAATGATGTAATAACTTGGCATATTCCATCGGGATGTTACTTTTTTGTAACTTCACCTTGATGACCTCCATACAATCCGCTACTGGTACATTTGTGAAGAGCGATTCTACGTCGAAGCTGACCATCACCTCATTCACTTCGACCTTGTTCTGAGCCAGAATGTTCACGAAATGGCGGGAGTCCTTTACGTACGACGATGTTTGTCCTACCAATGGTTTTAGTACGTTAGCTACATGTTTCGCCAGTTCATAAGTAGGGGAGTCTATTTGACTAACGATCGGTCTCAAAGGGACGTTTTCTTTGTGAACTTTCGGCAAACCATATAGCTTAGGAGGCTGTACGTTACGTGGTCGCAATAAGTATTTCGCCGTTTCTTCATCAAGGGCCTGGAAGCATTCTTTTATGAGTTGTTGAGTACTCCGATTCGTTCTCGCCGTGGGATTATAGGTCACTTTTTTATATGTACTCACGTCACTAAGTAGACTTGACATTCTATTGTCATACTCAGTGGTGTCCATGATGATAGTGGCATTCCCTTTGTCAGCCTTCAGCACTATTACATTTTTGTTTTCACGAAGGTTCTTCAGGGCAGCTGCTTCGGAAGAAATAATGTTCGGCTTCGGAGGGGTCGAACGACGTAATGCAACAGCAATGTCCTGACGTAAAATGTCCGCGTCGTCTGATGGTATCTTATTACGCCGAATACCCTCTTCGATAGATCCAATCACCTCCTCATAGGGAACACGTCTAGGTGCAATAGCGAAATTCATCCCTTTCTCAAGAACTGAAAGCGCAGAGTCGGACAGGTCAATGTTAGACAAATTAATCACAGTTCGAGTTTCACGTAAGTTCTAGTCGTAGGTGATATGTGATTTTTGTTTCTCCCATAGCAATTCGAATTTGCGTTGTTGTTTCAGAGCACTTAATTCTCGGGAACGTTGGGCTTGTAGATAAGTTATGTGATCACAAATATCGAAATCACTAGGAGCAAAGACCTCACTACACTCCAGATGCACTTGGTACAACTCACACTGCACTATTTCTAGTCGGTACCTAATGTTCCGTATCGATTTTCGCAATAATTTAACACTCGCGTTTCGTAGAATACTCGCGGAGCCGTGAATGTCTTTGCGAGGTTTTATACGCACACAAACTGGTATTAGGTCTGCGTCACGACATTTCACTAAAAAATTCAGTGATTCCTTAAGGCACTCACACTTTTTCCGCGCGCGTTTTAGGTGTTTCATTAGATTTAGTTTATCCGGCCCGTACCGGTTAACGAAATAACATTTTAAACTTTCATGGTCAATACAATTATTTTTATGAAAAAACGGGATTTTTACCATGTCTGAGTTGTTGATTTTGAGTCCCCGATATTTCGGCGCAGTTGTTCGGCTCAGTGTACAGGAAACCTAAACACACTGATCGATACCTCAACGCGACTTCACATCACCACCCAAGACGTCTTGACTCTGACATCTTTGACTAATCGAGCATATGATTTGTGTGATGACGAGCATCTAAACAAGGAGTTAGCTCATGTGCGGCATGTCCTGCAGAGGAACGGGTACAAGGGAAAGGTAGGCGGCGGTGGGTGATAGACCCAGACACACAACAAAACAGTACAGGTGCAAGGTGAACAGACAACCGGTGTTTTTGCCTTTTATAAAAGGAGTGACAGATAAGATCTCCAACATACTAAATAAGTACTCAGTCAACACTATCTTCACTCCTCTAAAGAAAGTTGCCCAATGCCTGCGTTCACCAAAAGACAGTTTTCCCCTGGAAAAACCTGGCGTGTACAAAATTGACTGCAGTTGTGGTAGCTCTTATATAGGCCAAACAAAACGTACATTAAAGCAAGCACATTAAAGCAGTCAAGAATAACGACACTCAGAAATCAGCCATTGCAGAACATCTTATTCACTCAGGACCGAATCACTGGATGGAGTTTTATAACCTTCGGATTATTTCGACAGAACGCCACCATGTACCAAGACTGGTCAGAGAAGCTATTGAAATAAAAAAGCATAAAAATAATTTCAATCGTGAAGACGGGTTTAAATTGTCGAATGTCTGGAATCCAGTTATTCAGTTATGTAAAAATCGCAAGAATCAAAACGGTGGCGTTTCTCGTAGTGATACCGTGAGTTATGTGTGTCGTGAACAAGTTCGAGTTGACAGTGCGATCGAAAACAGTGGTACGGGTGTCGAGCGCAATAAACGAACAAGAAAGAGGGTAGACCGTTTCGTCTGCTCCTAACATCCACCCGCATTAGCTGCAGTTACTCCGTGATCATGGTGCATGCAACTGCGCCGAAATATCGGGGACTCAAAATCAACAACCCAGACATGGTAAAAATCCCGTTTTTTCATAAAAATAATTAGAAACTTGAAATTTTTCACCATACTGCAAGTGAGCACTAAGAAAGGATTTTCGGAAATTCGCCCTTTAAGGGGGTAAAAAAGGGAGTGGTAAGTTTTTATAAAACTCCCTCCGTTTTGAAGCTAAATCGATAAAAATAGTGACATTGTATCGCATGCCGGGTAAAGCTGTTCTTTGCTGTTGAATGTAGTCTTCCCGATAGACCACTTTCTGAGCGTAGCGTGAGCGTAGACAAGTGTGCAAGCAAATATCGCCAAAAAGTGGTCAACCGGAAACTTTCTCGGATGTATCCATAGGTCGCTG
This sequence comes from Scoparia ambigualis, assembly GCA_963921215.1. NCBI lineage: Eukaryota > Metazoa > Arthropoda > Insecta > Lepidoptera > Crambidae > Scoparia > Scoparia ambigualis. Next base: position 29,266,574 of record OY992512.1, on the reverse strand, counting down.
GTTCTGATCCGGCTCGAAGGACCAATTAGATGTATGGTTATACACCTAAGTATATAAAGGAGATGGTAAATGCAAATTGGAAATCGTGTTTGGACCACATTTTCAGTAATGTTCCAGGTGCATCGGGCTCAAACCTCCCTCTCTGGTTATCTGACCATGATACAGCTCAGTTATTAAGTTTTCGTACAAAAAAGAAGCAAATAGCAAAAATAATTTACGAATACAAAAGATGCTATTCTAAAGAAAACATAAGTAAATTCCAAAATTATATAGCTAGCCTATCGTTTTCTGAAGTCTATAATGAAACGGATCCAAACATTGCTTTCAATGAATTCTATAATTGGTTATGTTTATTGTACCAACTTTGTTTTCCCATTATAAAAATTAAAATTAACACGAAACCAAATTTGTGTTGGATAACAAAAGGTATCAGAAAAAGCTGTGCTGTAAACAAAAAATTAAGACATAGGTACTATACTACATTAAACTCAAATGAAAAACATACGAGAGGGTATAAAAATTACACAAAAATATTGAAAAAATGTATTTTCCAAGCTAAGAAAAATACAAATAATAAATATGTATTAAAAAGCAAAAATATGTGTAAAGCAACATGGAGGGTTATACAAACTGAAACAAATTCTTCAAACTATAAAAATTATATTTACAAAATTGAAAATAAAAATGACATTATATATGACCCAAAAGATATTGCAACTACATTTAATGACTATTTTATCACAATGACAAATAAAGTAATTAATAATGACATTAACAATATGCAATATAAACCGGCAACTGACATTTTACATAATTCAATTTTTCTCTCTCCGATTGACCAATATTATATTAGAAAAGTAATTATGTCATTAAACAATACTAACTCGGAAGGTTATGACGGCATATGTACAAATGTGATTAAAATTTGCAAGGAACAGTTAAGTTTTGTTCTGGCATTCCTGATAAATTTGTCTATGGAAACTGGTACCTTTCCTGAGAAGCTAAAACATTCGATAATAAAACCACTATTTAAAAAAGGGTCTAAAGAAGCGTTAGTTAATTACAGACCTATCACACTGATACCCGTTTTGTCTAAAATTTACGAAAAAATAATGCATATTAAGCTCACATCATTTTTCAATCACTTTAATGTTTTAAAAGCGAACCAATATGGGTTCAAGAAAAACAAATCCACCACACATGCAGCTTTTGACTTAATTGATAGAACTCTAAAAAGTATTAATGATAAAAACTTTACCACTGTACTTTTTTTTGACATGTCAAAAGCTTTTGACTTCGTATCTCATAAGAAACTCCTATTAAAGTTAGAACACTATGGTGTAAGAGGTAACGCGCTTAATTGGATCAAGACATATTTGCAAAATAGGACGCAATCAGTTGAAATAACTCAACTAGATGCAAAACAAGTAACGCAAAAGTATAGATCTAACTTTAAGCAAAATAGATCTGGGGTTCCACAGGGCAGCGTACTAGGCCCTCTCCTGTTTATTGTGTACATAAACGACTTACCATCCATAACTACCCAAGAAAGCATTTTGTTCGCGGATGATATATCGGTGGTAGTAAAAACAGATGTACAAAAAAATGTTAAAGAGCATGAAGTTAACATAAATAGTACAATAGAACAAATAATTAATTGGCTTAATTGTAATAACCTAGAGATAAACATTAACAAGACGAGTTTTATAAATTTTAGTAATAACCATAACCTGAACATACACTATAGAGATCAAATACTCACAAACGCAAATAGTGTAAGATTTTTAGGTATAGAGCTTTTATTTTATTTATTTATTTATTTATTTGAACAACCAACAAGATCAAACACTAAACATGCTAGTAACTAACATTTAACATTTTCTAAGCTAGGTGTTGCCTTAATTATAGGTTGCCACGGCATGCATAAGAATATAATACTAATTATTATGAGTATCGGAAGCCGATGACCAAAAAGAAAATAATACATTAAAAACTAAATCTAGTAATTTCGACTTAATATAGCTAAATATGATTTTACATTTATTACATGCTACTATGAAGTTTAAGACAAAAAATAGATCAAACACCTATTTTTAAATAACATTTAACATAAAAGACCCAGAAGCTATAAGTCTGACATAAACAATAAAAGCGACGATAGACCTTGGAACAGAGATTGCATTTATGGAAAAACATCGGTAAGTTTTTTCTTAAAATTTGATAATTTCAACCAAAAGATGTCAATGTCGAAATTATTTTTAGAAAGAGTATTGTATTGGGTTTGTAACCTATTCAGTGGGGAATGGTAACCCAGTTTACTTTTTGATAGTTTAGGCGAGAACAAGGCATATCTGGACAAACGTGGAAGTTTATGTGGGGTATTAAATTTTAATTTACTAAGCAGTTGGGGACAATCAAAAATACCATTAACTAGTTTAAAAAGGAAGACTAGGTCAAATTGTTTACGCCGGCTTTTAAGAGAGGTTACTTTAAAATATTTTAACCTTATTTTAGCTTGATCAAAAAATAGACTGGAAACTTCAAGTCGATAAAGTATGTAGTAAGATAAGTAGGTTTGCATTTGCATTATTTAAATTAAAAAAAACTGCTTCACAAAACACAGCCCTAATTGCATATTATGCTTATGTAGAATCAGTTTTACGATATGGACTTATCATTTGGGGCAACAGTACTGACGCTAAAAAGGCCTTTATAGCCCAAAAAAGGTGTATAAGAGCTATTTGTGGTATTGCACCAGACGAGTCATGCAGGCCATTCTATAAGCCTTTACACATTCTACCTTTACCGTGCATGTACATTTTTGAAATCGCGAAATTCGTAATACTAAATCCAAATTATTTCAAAACTGCCAGAGATCTGTTTCCCAGAAATACGAGAAATCCCCAAAGGTTAGTCAGTGACGTTGTACCTAGAAGTGCTCGTATAGCCAGAAATTGCTGCTTTATGTGCATAAAAATATATAATAAAGTGCCTGTAACTTTAAAGGACATGCCATTCAGTAGATTTAAGGTGGCTTTGCATACATGGTTACTTGACCATGCCTTTTACTCGGTTCAGGAGTTCTTGAATTACCAGCAAAATTCTTATTTAAAATAAAAGTAGTACATATGCCATTGCTTTATATAATTTAACTTATCATTTTAACTTATCAATGTATTTGACATCTTATTAAATTTATGTGTTTATTTTTTAAGTAATTATCAATTTATTAATAATAATTTTATGTGACTTTTTAATGAACATACTTACTTATATTATAGTAATTTAAGTGAAATACGATTGAAGTAGTAGTAATATTTAAATAAGTTGTCTGATTAAATTTTAAATGTTAAAAAAATACATATTAATAAATTAAATGTTTGCATGCTATTCTTAATGGCTAAAAAGGTGAAACTTATAATTATTGTCCATCACTACTGTAACCCTTTTTAATGGCAAATAAAGATTTCTATTCTATTCTATTCTATTCTATTCCAAAGTTACTGGTTATGGTAAAGCATTAAAGTTTATTATAGACAAGTAACTAATATTAATAACAACGGTAAAGTTTATAAGTAATTAAGTAAGATCTAATGGTATCGTGAAATGGTATGATGAAATAGTACCTATGCACACACACGCGAATGGTAACGATACTGAGTACCTATGCACATTGGTTTGACACTCGATACTCTACTGAAAAGGCGATAAAACTATAACTAAGTAAATCGCCGTGCAGTCCATAAAAATGCTTACGGCGCTAATTGCCCGCGGCGCGGCCTATGTACGTCACTCTACGAGTCTTTCATTTAAAAAACACTCACAATCCTGCTGCCCACCGCCGCGCCCTCCGCCACCGCATACTGCCTCAGCTGCGCGGCGAATTGCACCAGATCCTCTGGTACCAGTTTTAAAGCTACATCTATACAATCACGACTATTATCCCCGAAGGGTTAGTCAGAGACTAGGCAATGAGGACAGCAAAAGCAGTCCTCTACCATCCCTCCTCCACTTCACATGACTTCAGCGTGATAAGTGGTGAGCCCATCGCCGCTCTGTGCTGTTAGATATATGTGTAGTCTTTAGTCCGTTAGTCGCTTTTTACGACACCCAAGGGAAGAAAGGAGTTGGTAGAAACGCTTAGTTTTAAAGCTAAATCGATAAAAATAGTGGCACTGTTACACATGCCGGGTAAAGTTAGTTAAATAAACACTCACAATCCGGCTGCCGACCGCCGCGCCCTCCGCCAGCACATACTGCCGCAGCTGCGCGGCAAACTGCACCAGATCCTCTAAAGTTCGCAACTCGTGACGTAACGCGCCGTACAGCACGCGGTCGAGGCCGAGCGCGCGCTCAGTGGTGTCCAGGAGGTGGGATAGGTCGGTGTGTAGCTGCCTGGAAGAGATACATACAATAGAATGTATAGAATAGAATATATTTTATTTGCATTTGACTGGGGTACATACATATTAGTCATTAAAATATTTTTACAATAAACCTCCACCCATTCAGCCAACAACGATGACATGCAAATTATTTTACACTTAAATAGAAAAAAATATTTTAAAAAACAAGCTTTTATTTAAATAAAAATTAAACATAAAAAAGAACAAATAACGCAAACTAAAAAGAAAAAAAAATTAATGACATTTTTCATACACATTGAACGTTTGTATCTCTATAGTATATTGTTAATAGAATATTGTTAGTAGATTTGAGGAGCTCGATGGCGCAGCGGCTAGCGCGTTCGGCTTGCGGTCTTGCTCACTAAGCCACTTTCGCAATGGCGGGACGCTGGATAGGTGACCAATTAAAAAAAAAACATCTCGAGCTCCTCCGTGCTTCGGAAGGCACGTTAAGCCGTTGGTCCCGGTTGTTGTCGTAAGATGACAGTCGTTAAAACCTACCAACCCGCATTGGGCCAGCGTGGTGGGTTATTATGGCCCAATATCCCCGCGTGCTATTGTCCACGTGGGAGGCCTGTGCCCAACAGTGGGACGTTTATGGGCTGATGATGATGATGATAATGATCTCTATAGTAAGTATATAATTTTTAAAGGGTTCCCTTTTTTTCGACTTTTTTTTTTGCCTTAATTTAATTTGGCATAGGTAACGAGTTAGGCATATTTTTTTGTCATAACAGTTTTTAGGCATACTATGTCAGTAAACATACATATGGTTTAGGTTAATGTTTTTTGCTCTAATTTTGATTTGTTTAAAGTTATAAGGCATATTGTTTATTCGTCTAACAGTTATTAGGAATAAAGATAGTCTGGTAGATTAGACAAGACAGAAAGTGAGGCTATAGTTTCAAAATCCGCTATAATTTGCATTGGTTTTTCATCAAGATTTGTCTTTGCAATAATTATTATGCCTATCAAAATTATGCTTAAATATCATTATGCGCAAGCAAATTTAGGCTATAGAATAGTATGTTTAATAATTATTATGCTTATGCTAAAAAAGTGCCAAAAAAGTTATGCCTAATTAATATTGTGCGTAACTATTATTAGGATAAGTAAAACATGAAACTTTGGTCAGGAAGCTTAACCACTATGGAATTAGGGATGCTTCTTTGAGCCTTCTAATCTCATACTTGAGTAACAGGATTCAGAAGGTCGACATTAACGGTAAAAGATCTCCGGGATCAGTGGTTACAATGGGAGTTCCGCAGGGTTCAATACTAGGTCCATTCTTGTTTTTGGTATGACTTACCTTATTTTGTAAAAGACAGTCATGAGATAGTATTGTTTGCTGATGATACGTCACTTTTATTCAAAGTGAAACGACGACACCCAAATTATGACGATGTGAATAATGCGATCTCAAAGATTGTTCACTGGTTTAGTGTAAATAACTTGCTTTTAAACGAGGGAAAAACCAAATGTGTAAGATTTGTACTGCCTAATGTTAAGCAAGTAACAACTAGTGTACAAATTAAAGATAGGAATGTGAATCCTGTGGACACCACTGTGTTTCTAGGCATCACGTTAGATGCCAAGCTTCAGTGGGGCCCACATATAGCTAAATTGTCGAATAGACTTAGCTCTGCAGCTTATGCAGTAATGAAGATCCGTCAGTTAACTGACGTTGATACATCTAGATTAGTTTATTTCAGTTACTTTTATAGTGTAATGTCGTACGGCATTTTACTGTGGGGAAATGCTGCCGACATTCAAACTATCTTTGTGCTTCAGAAGAGGGCTATTCGAGCAATCTATAACCTACAGGCTGGTGACTCTCTCAGAGAGAGATTTAAGGATATAAGTATAATGACAGTTGCATCACAATACATTTATGAAAATTTGATTTATGTTCATAAAAATACTGAAATGTTTTTAAAAAACAGTGATATTCACAATGTAAACACTAGAAGTAAGAACAAATTAGCAGTACCTTATACTAGGCTCCATAAAATAAATAATTCTTTTAAGGGTCTGTGTGTAAGATTTTACAACAAAGTACCAAATGATATTCAGAAATTAGATCTTAATAAATTTAAAATCAAAATCAAAGAAAAGCTTTATAAAAAAAGCTTATTATAAAGTGTCAGATTACACAGAAGACAAAACAGCTTGGATCTGAAATGCTCCAAGCACTCCAACAGCTGTTTCTAATTGTCTTTATTTAATTGATACCTACTATTTTGTATTGTAGTTTTGTATTGTACAACATTTATTATTTTTTAAATTCATATTTTGTATTGACCTGGTAACGACATATTCTTTTTTTTTTTTTGTTGTTTGTAAATGTCGTTGCTTTTGTGCGCTGTGGTTTCTTGCGCCCATTCTTTGCCACAGTTAAAAAATTATGTCCTGAATGGGTGGTAGGTTAAAAAAGATTTGGACGATTCAAAGTACTTAATAAATGAGTTTATTGAAAAAAAAAAAAAAAAAAAAAAAAAAGTATACCATGTTAAATTATGACATAAAATTTTAGTCAAAAAAAATAGTTCTTTTTCATGTTCATTTTTATTTAAATAAAAGCTTCTTTTTAAAACTCCACTCACATCTCGAAGCAAATGTGTTAGTGGAGGGGCGTTCATTTTTAGATTAAACGATCTCTATCTCACTCACTCTCTAACCGCCAGCGCGGCGCGTGCGGTGGTCTCTGCGGCGAGGGTGGTGCGCGAGTGGACTAAGCCTCCCACGGCGGCTTGCAGCTGCTGCTCCAGGATAGCCTCCTCCTGATCCAGCAGCTCCACCGCACTCTGAGCCTCCATGGAACAGGCGCTGTAAAAAAATTATCGGACAAAGAGTTAACCTAGCACCGCAACCATTGAGTATCTGACGATCTCCGTGGTCGCCAATTGTGGCGCCGCCATCTCTGAGGTCCCCGGGTTCGATTCCCGGTCGGGTCAATATTGATTTCGGGACTGGGGGTTTTCTTTGTATAATAAGAATGTTCAGGAATATTATTAATTATTATTTAAGTAGCCGGTAGCCACGGGATGCGAGTAGTAGACAGGTTGTGGTGGAGATTCTTAGGGAAGGCATTTGTCCAGCAGTGGAAGCAGCCGAGACGTGGCGTTCAGCTAATGATGATGATGAAAATTTCAGTTAAAGTTATTTATAATTATAAACTTTGCGTGTTATTTATTAAGAGTTATTGATATCGGACGGCGCAACGGTGGTACCATCTATTGAAATAAGATCAAAACATCGATCTATGGATGAGAGTGAGCGGTCACTGTCACTCTGGCGAACGTCAAACGAGCAACCATCTTGAGGCGCACTTTCACGCAAGAGCGCGACGAGGCTGCACGTCATCGACGGATCGCCTACGTCCTAGTCCACTCAGTCTTGGAATTTAAATGTCAAAAATAATGACAGCAGGTGCGCCATAATTTTTTTGAATTTGCGGATGACGTCACAATACCCGCCTTTTGCAAAAAAAATATTACTCTAAAATCAAACCATATTTTGTCGTTCTGTAAACAACAATATACTAACTGATATATTTCCTATCCATCAGGTATCAAAATAAAGTGATGATTGCAACAGTTTATTTGTGTTACAGTATTTCTCTATAAATCACTCGGAAATCGGTAACATACCTACGGACTTTACACGCTTTATCTAGTAGTAATAACAATGTATTTCTTATTCTTCTTCAGCGTATCATCGTCCACTGCTGGACGTACGCCTCTCCAGTCCTCCTCCAACCAGCCCGGTCGCCAGTGAATCTGGTCCAGATCGGCCCTGCGACCGCCTTGATGTCATCGGACCAACGAGCTGGAGGTCTGCCGATGCTCCGCTTCCCCGTTCTTGGTCTCCAGAATAGAACGCAGTTGCTCCATCTCTCACATCACGGCGACAGAGATGACCGGCCCAAGCCCACTTCATCCTTGCAACTCGGTTCCCGATATCGGTCACTTTTGTGCGGTGTCTTATAGTATCATTCCTTACTCTGTCGCGCATGGTTAATCCCAGCATACTGCGTTCCATCTTTCTCTGGGCGACTTTGAGTCTCCGAACTTGCGTGGCGGTGAGAGTCCACGTTTCACATGCGTATGTCATGGTCGGGAGTACACATTGGTCGAATACCTTGGTCTTTAGCGACTGTGGGATATCGGACCGGAACACAGTCTTTAGCTTTCCGAAGGCTGCCCATCCAAGCTGAATTCAACGGCTTATTTCTTTGGCTAATGAGTCCTTTACTAAAGTAAACATACTCGGATACTTGTTCTATCCCTCGGCCGCCCAGTGTGATCGGGGCATTTGTCAGATCAGCTGTAGCCATAACTTTGGGAAGCGATACTTAAGGAAGCGATATAAAGGTCTTCCAACATGTCTTGCAGGTGGTGTTCGTATTCTGCTATTATTACAATATCGTCGGCAAAACGAAGATGGTTAAGATACATGCCGTTGATATCTATACCTTTCCCATACCAATTTATGGTCTTAAATAAGTCTTCAAGGGCGCTAGTAAAAAGTTTAGGAGATATAACATCCCCTTGCCGGACCCCTCTATAGATGGAGATAGGGTCAGTATTTTCTCGCAGCTGTATCCTCATAGTCGCAGACTTATACAGGTTTTGTAAGATCTGAATGTATCGGTAGTCAACCTGACATCTCTTGAGGGAGTGAAACACAGCCCAGTGTTCTACAGAGTCAAAAGCCTTTTCGTAGTCAACATAGGCGAGAAACAGTGGCTTGTTATATTCATTTGCCTTTTGAATGACTTGCCTTAAGGTGAATATGTGGTCGACTGTGATGTATTTCATACTTACTTATTATCTAAATACGATCATTATATGCTCAATAATCATATTCTAATAAGAAACAGCACTTACATTAGATAAATCCAATAAAAATAGCACACAAAACTCAGCGACTTATTCACTCCGACACAGAAATTGGCGCAACTGTCAACGTCGAATTTGACAGAATCGAGCACAGACTATGCGATATTTTGCGATTACGATGCATAAAATGTACTACAGAACCGAAATAATCGACCTTGTTCATACTAAAGTAGTCTGTAAGTCTATGAAAACACGGTACAAAGTCAAGTGGGAGAGAGCGGTCTCATGCGACCGCTTGGGGTTTGACGGAATGGCGCGAACTGTCAGTGCGGTCTCATGCGACCGCTTGGGGTTTGACGGAATGGCGCGAACTGTCAGTGCGGTCTCATGCGACCGCTTGGGGTTTGACGGAATGGCGCGAACTGTCAGTGCGGTCTTATGCGACCGCTTGGGGGCTGAGAGGTTAAATTGAATTGAATCTTGTGCGAATTAGTTGTAATTGATATCTTATTAATTTCGGGTTATTAAATAGCTGTCAGGAATTGTATCACGCCGTTATTCACACGAAAGATGGATGATCCTCATGATGGTACAGAAATGTCGTTATATCTATAAAAAACAATTGCCCTTGAATGTTTATTAGCGAATCACTTCAGAATAACTGGACCTATAAGTCTAATTATATTTTGTTTCTTAACCGCGTCGCGTAGCGGTGAAAGAATACTACCACCCCCTCTCTTCCCTTGGGTGTCGTAAAAGGCGACTAACGGACTATAGACAGCACATACATCACAGAGACAGAGACAACAGCATAGAGCGGCGATGGGCTCGCCACCTGTCACGCTGAGCACATGTGCAGTCGCTATTTAGTGAAAAGTGTTTTTTTTTTAATGTAAGAAGGAGGCAAACGAGCAGGCGTGTCACCTGATGGAGAGCAATCACCGCCGCCCATGGACACCCGCAAAACCAGAGGAGTCGCAGATGCGTTGCCGGCATTTAAGAAAGAAATAGGGTTAAGGAAGGAATAGGAATTGTGAGGGGGGATGGGGGAAAGGGCCTCCGGAACCCTCACTGGCCGGACGAAACACAACAGCACCAAGTGCCATTATTTCACGCCGGATATTAGGTGAGAGGTGAGAGGGTGGTATTACTGTAATGCAGCGTGGCTCTACCACTCAGGTTTACCACTCAGGAGGTCTACCACTCAGGGTTATGGTAAAGGACTGCTTTTGCGGATAATAGTCGTGATTAATATGTAGGTATGTATTTTTTTGTTTTGTTTGTAGTTGTCACTACAAGGTAAGTAAGAATTTGTTTTCTCGAAATTTGTCACGGCGTACGGGGTTTTCAGGCGAGCGAAGTCTCAAGCGGGCCGTTAGTACTCAATATAGTGATACTTACGTAATTTGACTGGGATGAACGTTATTGTAGTTAGCAACAAGAGCTAGTTTCGCTTGCTCGCCGGATAGCTCAGCCGTGGCCTCTATGTAAGCTAGCGCTGCGTCTGTTAACCTAAACAAAATTATAAAAACATTAGGTACTTTTAAATAGTTTCATGCTAAAATTGCTGAGGAAGATTAATTGAAAAATTAAAATAATTGACAGTAATGATGAAGGCCATTATTTATTCTAACTATGGTAGTAGTAACCATGTCGGGTAGCGGTGAAAGAATACTACCCCTCTCGACTAAGGGCGCTTTCACATACTTAAAGGCGTTTTAGTCGCGCGACTGCAGCGCTTCTAAGTAGCGCTTCAGTAGCACGACTGGGTATCCATACATATTTAAGTAGCGCGAGTGCAGCGCTCCGAGCTTGTGGTGGCGGATACGCCGCGTAAACGGGCACGTGTGATCAGTCGGCGTTAGATCAGTGTGGCGAGCGCATCTATAGCAAGTTGCAAATTACCTACGTCATAGCATGTTTGATACCTAAATAATAAACGAAGAAGAAACAAGAATATCAAGCACTGACAAATTTCGAGGGTTGAAAGCCAGACCTCGGTAGCCAAGTGGTTAAGGCAGCCGCCCGGAATGCGGAAGGTGCGTGGTTCGATTCCCGCCTGAGGTTGTCGTCTTTTTTCAGTGTTTAAAATTTTACTTAGGTATATTTAAGCGTTAATAAAACGCTAAAATATAAAACATTAAACGAAGAAGAATTGGAATCCATATTGGAAATGAGCTAGTCACCCCCACGTTTAACGCGCATCTGCAGCGCGACTGTGAAGCGCGTCTGTCGCTAGCGCCGGCGTCGCGACTTAACCGCGCTACAGCCGCTGTAGTATGAAGGGATTCGATGTGCAGCGCTGCAGCCGCGCGACTAAAACGCCTATATGTGAAAGCGCTCTAACGGACTAAAGACTGCACACACATCCAACAGCATAGAGCGGCGATGGGCTCACCACCTAACACGCTGAACACATGTTCAGTCGCTAATTGGGGAAAAGTGGATTATGGTAGAGTATATAATATGGTATATAACTATGGTACACATTGCCTAGTCCCTGGCTAACCCTTCGGGGATAATAGTCGTGATTATATGTATGGTAGTAGTGGCAGTCACGCTGCGTTGCAGCACGAATTGGACGACCGACCGACGCGCCCGGCGTAATACCACCCTCACATGGAATATCAGCGTGAAAAAATGGCACTTGTTGCTGTTGTGTTTCGTCCGGTGAGTGAAAGTACTAGAGGCCTATCTGTCGCCTTCCTCCCCTCCCCCCCCCCCCCTCCCTCTCACAATTCCTATTCCTTCTTCAAAGATCCTACTCCTTCCACAAGGCCGGCAACGTATCCACGACTACCCCGGTTTTGCGGCTGTCCATGGGTGGCAGTGATTAGGCTTTAGATTAAGTGGATCTGCTGAAAAAAAATATGCTTGCATAGTAAATAGGAACATATTATTTTTAAAATAAATTAAGTACCTCTCTTCCATACTTTTAGCCTCGACAAGGGCTGTCCGCAGATCTTCGTCTGTCACATTGTCTTTGTGGCGGTTAAACTTTTTGCTGGTATACAAATCGAAGTGCGACCTGAACAATGCCTGCGTCTGTCTGTATGAGTCAAACGGACCAAATGTGAAAAACTTCTTTGATATATCCTGGAAGTATAAAAAGAAATCTATTTACTGTGACTAGATAGGTACTAATAGCAATAGACTTAATTCTTCACAATAACCATAAGACCTTAAGACCTGTACCCAGCAGAAGTGGACGTTTATGTTACGTTACATACATAACCAAAAAAAATTTGTGAAATTGGTAGTCCCTTCTCGAGTTTTGTGCTTAACAAAACATTTGATGATTCATTTTTATTTAAAAAGATTGTCTTTGTGGCAAGGCCTTAACAGAAGGACATTAAGCCTAATAATGATGAGATTGTATTAGAAACTCATTTCATTACATACCTTATCACCGCTACAATTGCTGTACAAATCCAACGTGTCAGCTAACACTACAACCACCTCCTCAGTGATGTCATCCACCTCCGCAGCGAGCTGCAGGCTTTCATCAGCAGCTGTGGACTCATCCTCACAGCACTGCTGCTCAGCTGAGTGTAGCTTTGTTACCTCCTGGTTGAGATCTTCCTTTGTTTGTCTAAAAAGATTTTATTTTTAAAAAGAAGGAGGCAAACGAGCATGCGGGTCACCTGATGGAGAGCAATCACCACTGCCCATTGACACCCGCAAAACCAGAGGAGTCGCAGATGCGTTGCCGACCTATGAAAAAGGAGTAGGGTTAAGGAAGGAATATGAAATGTGAGGAGGGGGGGGCTCCGGAACTCTCACTGGCCGGACAAAACACAACAGCACCAAGTGCCATTATTTCACGCCGGATATACGAATATCCGGCGTGAAATAATGGCACTTGGCTCTCTCACGAGAGAGGGTGGTATTGCCCCGGGCGAGCCGGCCCAATACGTGCTGCAACGCAGCGTGGCTCTACCACTCAGTCAGTGTCACTCATTTAGCACCACCTAGGGGTCACGTGTAGGGTCTCAAGGGTAAACCTACGGACGCGAGTAACTTTAACCCCCAATAGATTATTTATATTGTAGTTACATTACAGTATCTATTTTTACTTTTATTGCTACAATGTGTATTCTCTTCTATATTCTCAGTATTACAGTAATTATTCCTAACAATATCATTAATACAACCGTGTCACGTAGCGTGCGAGCGTGAATGAATACTACTATCCCCTCTCCTCCCTTGGGTGTTGCAAGAGGCGACTAACGGACTAAAGACTGCACATGCCTCCAACAGCATAGAGCCACGATGGGCTCACCATCTGTCACGCTAAGCACATATGTAGTGCAGTCGCTATTTGGTGAAAAGCGGACTATGGTACAGGACTGCTTTTGCTGTCCTCGTGTCTCTGAATAACCCTTCACGGATAAATAGTCGTGATTATAATTGTTTGTAAGTACATACTTATGTGTGACACATACATATGTGTTATTGATTTTAACAATCACAATATAAATAAAATAAATTCGTACTCATTCTGTTTTAGCAAGTCTTGTAAAATGGCATCATGCTTTTCCAACATATGAAGCCTGTCTTTATAAATTTCTATTTCGTATTTGAGATCTTCTTGCCCCTCCTTGTCCCCTGGTAGGCAAAGCCCTTGATATTCGTTTTGTAATTCAGCTACATAGCTTTCCAAATCTTCTGGAGACAACAGCTGGCCTTGTTTCCCTATTTCTGCATATCTGAAATTGTTGGTTAAACAATTTTGATTGGTTGTTTGTTAGATAGAAACATATCCCTATAATATATTGTAAGAATTACATAGTAATCATTGTAGCTACTATGATAGAGAAAAACGAACAGTCTTATGAGTTTCTTGCCAGCTCTTCTAAGTTGAAAGCCTTCTCAAAATCTGAATGGGTGTTCCATAGTTAGTATCAAGTAAGTAGTTTAAATTAAATAAATAATAGTTTATTTTTACCCATTTTAAAACTTAAATAGTAACTAGTTTAAAACTTAAAAAATGTAAAGTGAAAAAAGATCTCATATCCCCTTGTCTGCCGCATTCTCTTCTAAAGAGATCTAACAATTTAATTCGGCAGCTGAACTCTTCTCAAAATAGTATAAAACAAAGACGCTTCCCGCTGTTTGTCTGTCCCTATGTATGCTTAGATCTTTAAAACTACGCAACTGATTATGATGTGGTTTTAGATCAATATGGCCCTTTACAGCTTTTGTAATATAAATGATCATTGTCAAATCAAACACGAAAGTGCTATAACACTTTCGATTACTTTCGATAACTACTTTCATGTCTTTTATTTAGTGTCAATCCAACCTTTTTGATTATACTATTTATTGCAATTACGATCTATTTCATTCTTCGATCAACAATACAACTAGATGTCAGGTTGGGGCTAAAAATGTGTCTCGGTAAATAAGAGCACACTTGAGAAGTGAGCTCTTATTTTCTCGCAAGGCAATAACAGGAAAAAATATTTTATTGTTTCCCCTTTATGGTTGATTTTACCACTAAATGATTGACGTCTAAGTGTAAGTAAGTCTAGTTAAGAAAGTCGACAAACGCTTGAATTTGTGCAAGAAAAGGTTCATACGCAAAATGTCAAGTCTCTTAATTAGTTGACTTTAATTATTATTAAACCTAAAGAACTGGAAATTCTGAACGGTATAATGTGAACAATCAGTATTTACACTGTACACTGTACTGTAACAGATAGTGAAGGATTGATACATAAAAAATTGTAAGATTGACTTGCAGTTTGGCACTTTTACCTCCAAGCTACATTTCAGAAAGCTGGCTAGATATTGTCAACATGTTGCCAGAAAAAAATAGTAATATTGATGAGTTTACAAATTACTTCACCACTCAGTGGTTTTCTACAATAAAAGCGGATGAGTGGTGGTGCTGCGTAAAGAAACAAACCTGTTTTTAGTATAAGGCACCTTCAGGTACCAGATCCATTCGCTACTCTTTTCAATTCATGCCGATTTGCAAAGTACAACAGAAACAACAGCTACGATTATACCTGTATTTTACTGACTATTACCTGATAATAAACAGATATAATTACCTATGTACATGTTAAGTTTTATAATGCTTTGATGAAAAGAATTTTTTTTATTTGATATTTAAAATTAAATTGGAACACCCATACTGACAAAATATGCGGTAAAGTTAATGGATTTTCGTATGCATTATACAAATTAACGAAAGTAGCTAATAAAAAACTGCCATAGTTGCTTACTATGCATACGTAGAATCTATACTGAGATACAGCATTGTAATATGGGGAAATGGTGCTGGTGCTAAAAAAGTTTTTATTGCACAGAAGCGATGTGTTAGAGCTGTATGTGGTATTGCCCTGACATATCATGCAGGCCATATTTTTTGTCAATGGGTATATTAACATTAGCCTCTATTTATGTACTGGAGATAGGGAAATTTGTCAAATTAAATTATGAATATTTCACAGAAGCAAAGAACCATTATAGAGCAAATTCGAGGAACCCATGTAGGTTGGTATTGGACACTATTCCCAAAACAACGCGTTATTTAAATAATTGTTACGCAATGAGCATAAAAATTTATAATAAAATCCCATTATTTATAACGGAGCTCCCATATACTAGGTTTAAGCTAACGCTCAGAAAATGGTTAGTATCTAATGGTTTTTATACAATTGATGAATTTATTAACAATGATTTTAATGTGTAATGATTAAATTATGTATTTTATAAAAAAAATTAAAATGGAATGCGGAAGGTGCGTGGTTCGATTCCCGCCTGAGGTTGTAGTCTAAAACGCTAAAATATAAAACATTAATCAATGTATTTTATTTTTAATTTTTAACTTTTATTACAATTATGATTGAATATTTGTATGCTAATTACTTTAGCTAAATGTGCGATGCTCAACCTAACCTGCTCCACCTATGTAATGTACCACATTTATTACAAATAAAATAATTTGAATTTGAATTCAAATATTAAAAAAATATCAAATATGCCTTTAGGATTGACTTTTCTTCTTGATTATATTAAAGCCGATGTAGTATATTAAGTATCAGCATTGCACCCGTGCGAAACCGGGGCGGGTCGCTAGTATAAAAATAAAGAAACTAATTACCTATATTCTTCTCGGGCACTCAACGCGTTGTTATGATCCAAGTTCTGATGCAGCCACCTCAGAACGCCCGCAAAATCTTGGTCATTTAACATCCACTCGAAGGACTTCTTATATGTTTCTACGCCGAGGCTTTGCAGGAACGGTATGAACTCTTCGTCACTCATTTCGTTTAACACATTCATAGTTTTATCTAATTAGGTAAGCAAATGAAAAATAATTTAAAACCGTTTTGATTCAAACGAACGAATGTTTTTGTTTAGAAAACCGTCAAAAAAAGTTACACTGACAGTGACAGGAACAGGAAGTGATTTTTTTAAAAATATATATTTGTTCCGTGAAGGAACAGGCTAAGATCAGAGACCATACTGCCTAGTCATTAGTTTTTTTTTTCCCTAGATGGTAATGAGTGGTGATTAAGATGATGAATGATAAATGAAGACGTGAGTGGACGAAGGTGATATGTCGCATTTTCGGATTTTGGTATCTTTTTGCGTAGATGAAGGTTATATGTCGATACAAATGGCTACAGACCTTAAAACTGTCGATTTAAGGCACATTTTGGAAAATAGAAAGTTGAAAAAGGTGTTATGTACAGTTCAGTTTAAAAATGGCTCTGGATGTAAGAGGTATGGGCCCATATCACCCTTAGAGCATTCAACCAACAGGAGACGCCACTGGCAGACGTTCCCCTCTGCCAAGAGGGTATGCCCAATGGTCATACCCGTTATATAAAACTAGTTTTCGCGTGTCACTGCACCATTTGCATGTCACAGTTGACGCGTAACGACGGGAGCAAATAATGCCAAATTGCAGCGTCTTTTCGTGCAAAAAGCGAACAGATACCTCAAATGTACAAAAGGATAGCGTTACTTTTCATCTGTAAGTATTATCTTGTCTATAAACTATTGATAAATGCACTAAATTTGCAATAAACTGAAAAATATTGTCAATCAAAAAGTGTTGCCACTAGAACGACAATCTGCAACTTTGCGTTACTTTTAAAGTTAAAAGTTTATTGTTTATTGTTCATTCATTATTGTTTAAACTATTTTTCACTATGAATGCTAATTAAATGACTGATAGATAACTATTTATTAATTGTTACTTATTTTCATTTTCTTCAGTCTTTTTTAACTAAATTGCTTTAAAAATTATCAATACTATTAAACTGTATGTTTATGATCAGTCTACTTAATTAATATATTATATTTACAGCCTGTCATTTATCCCGAAATTAGGAAAATTTTATTTCATTACATTGGCACACTGAAACAGTTCTAGAGATACGACAGTACAAAATATCGATATCGACTTCATCATAATGTTTATTCTTGTTATTAATTTTTCAGATTTCCAACCAAAAGATGTATGTAATTATTCGAGATGTTTGGATCCGAGTTTGTGGAAATCATGTTTCGTGGACTCCTAAGCGCACTAGTTCACTTGCTCACAGCATTTTCAAACTTATGCAATCCAATAACAAGATTGAAAAAGTGTGCCGTGCCTACTTCCGTTTTCACAATTTAAGCTTTTTATTCTTCGATCACTTAGAAAAACTAGATGCACAATCAAGGCGCTCAAAACTTCTGCACAAAAAGAGTTTGTTATCTAGCGAGATGTTTAGATACTTATTTTGTTTAGTAAGCTAAATGTCAACATGAAAAAGAGCTTCTTCAAAAATTCTGCCAAAACATATATACTTACGTCAATTAATGTATATGTCAAAGCTTGCACTATCCGCTACGATTTAGTAGGATTATGAATCTATTTTTATATGGTGTTTGAAGTTTTTATTATGATAAAGTACTAAACATTACTTCTTTGAAATACTTCCATTATAAATAAAGATTATTGAAATTGTTGTTTGGTTTTCTCATTTTGTTTTCCCAACTTTAAGAAATCCTTAAAGATGAAAAACCTTTATTCAGATAAATAATAGGAATATTTTACAATTATTTGAAATAGGAGCAGTTAATGTAGAAGGTTCATTTTCATTTTGTTAGTCTACTTTCATACTCATAGTCCTCTTCTTAGAGGACCCTTCTACACTAACTACATAAAAATAATTGATCGGCGTTTAGAACCATGAAATACATCTTATTCAGTTTCTCAGTTCCTCCTGTTTAAGAGTCGTAAGGTTCGGTAGCCAAGTTTTTTTTTTTTAATAATATTGCAGCATTTTTATCATACAACTACCTACCTATCAGTCTATCCTCTTGCGATTTTAACTATAACGAAAAGCAAAGTGTCTATCTTATCTAACCATACGGCCCCTATAGACCAGTGGCAAATGCTCAATCCATGTCTATTCGTAATTCCTCGTAAACTGATGAGTACTGTGTAAATTATTTATTTATATTTCTTCTTCTTTATGAAGAAGTTTATTCACTAGTACTACAAAATTCACTAGTTGTAGAGCCACCCTAAAGGATGGCTATCCTAAAGGCAGTCAGCTCTTCATATTTGGACTTGTTTTTGGCAAGGCAAAAGAATTCAGCGGCATTCGCTGTTCCCGTCCACTCCCGAATGTTTCGCAATCACTACTTTCTTCTGCAACCAGGTATCCGTTTTCCTGCAACTTTTCCCATCATTATCGGTTCCAAGAACTCGTATCTGTCGTGTCTAAGCACATGGCCCATATTATGCAACTTTTCTTTGCTAAATAGCTTGCAAAAGCTCACGTTTCTGGCTGACCCGTCGCAGAACTTCCTCATTGGTGACTTTTTGAGTCCAGGATATAGACATCATGCGTCTGTATGCCCACATTTCAAAAGCTTCTATACGTCTGAGATCCTGAGATCTTCCTTTATAGTCCAAGCCTCATATCCGTATAGGCCAGGGGGGCGCTAAATAATCACAACCAAACCACAACTGAACCGCAGCCGTTCTGCCGACTTCGTAATTCGTATAGCGCCATCGCGTGTGTCAAACGCGATAGCACTATAACGGCTGAGGTTCAATTGTAGTTTGGTTGAGATTGTTCAGCGCGATCGCCCCCCTGATATAACATTGGAGAAGACGTATTCGGAAGGCGATTATAAGATTTCGGTTGCAAAGAACCTTTCTTATTTTTCCATAGGCACTGCGGGCGATATTTACCTATATTTAAGGATCACCAACATGACATCTATGTCACGTTGGTGATCTTAACCAATGGTTACCATTACAGAGCTAATAAAGTAGGTAATACGTGTCTAATTAAATATTGTCACAATTACAGGAAATCAAATTTCTAGTGTAAAGAAGGTACAGCAGCACGCGCGCTTTGTACAGTTAATTAAAAATAGTCAGGGGTCTAAATAAAAAAAAATCTTTTCTTGTATTTTGACATTGAATTGAATTGAATTAAATTGAATCGACATCGAAAAAATTTAATCGATAGTGACAACCTCTATAGACGTTTACATAAATATGACGTTAGACTTGTGCACGGACAGGTAATCTCTGTGTGTAAATATAATAGTCTATTTTATGCTAGTGTTCAACAATGTTGTCGTTTGCGTACGTAGCGACGTCATTTAAAAATGCATTAGTGTGTTTACAATTTCTATGTGTGTTTCCTTCCCCCCGCAGGAAATGACAGACTTTTTTTGCATAGAAATTAGTGCGCGTGTCGTCTCCTGTTGGTTGAATGCTCTAAGATATCACCAATTTCCAATATAAATAAACAATAACAAATGTTTCTGTAACATCGAAGAAGGTGATATGTACGGACATAACACCTTTTTCCACTCAGAACATGATGCTCGAATGACGCGATGTCATTCATTGAAATGAAGGTTCTATGTAACATACATAATTATTATCACCTTCATTCATTCTCGACATTCAATTGTTTTCAGGAAGCATTTTAGAAACTAATAGTAAACTTATGTAGAACTTAAGGCCCGTATAAACTCTTATATAGGTAAGTTCACCGAGCATCATGACGCCTCATACTGGCATCTCAAAACCATTATGATGCTTTACACATAAAACGGATGGATAATCGCATATCAAAATGCTTTTGTAAAGCCTTTAGCTGTAGTGCTGCAAATCTAAACGCAACTGCTTTTAGTGCATTTGGATATACAATAGCATTCTTAAATAATGGATAAATGCTTAATGCTGTTTAATAGCACAATAATGAACTATTATAATGCCACGTAAATCCATTATACAGATTTGAGCTGTTATTAGTGCCCTTTGTTGTATAATAGTACTTTTAAGTGGTAAGTAAAAGCCTAGTAGTACTGCTAAACAGCATAAACGTGAATCAATGTTATTCTTGCATTTTTAATGATCAACTGAGTTCAGTTGTACAGCTAACAGCTCTTTAATGAAATACACGTGGTTATTGTAATGCGTATGGCTGTATATAAATTTATTTTACTGTATTCGTAAAGTAAAACCATTTGTTTATCGGCCATTTTGGAAACGAACGTATATAACTAAAACCAGTTACTGAAAACTGTTGACGTTAATAACGCCTAATCTATAGAATTACAATAAATGCCCTTGTTAATTGCGTGATATTGAAGTAGATACTCAAATGAAACTATATCTAGGCACTTTCATTTTTTTGTTGAGAGCACCATAATCATTTTAATGAGCCACGCGCTTTGGTTATGTAGATAATACGTTCAGAAAGCCTTATCTCCAACCTATCAACTCTTGGCAAACGGATTCAAGTAGTACAAAAATTCTGAAATGGGTTTAATTGTTTTGCTCAAGGATCCCCAAAATGACTTCAAGTAATGTCACTATTTCAGTCTACATCATGTCTATTGGTATACCTGTGAATTCATATAGAACTACTTTATATAGATAATGGCACTACAGTGGTTCATCACATGTCTTCTCTCTGGCCTTTGGCTTATTAACAGTATTATAAATTATGTTTTCACAATCTTATATTGCAGGACAAAGTAGTTTAATTACAACTTCAATGTATTATACACATTTGTACCGTGGTGTTAGAGATGTTTTTGCAATAATGTAGGGTTTATTAAGTTCTAACTGTGAACACTTAAATAGCTCGTCTAATGTTTTTGTAATGCAAATAACATCTTCATTATCAAAAATATTGCTAGCTTAGTGTATCTGTAATGCGATTAGCAACTTCATTGACCATAACAATGCTTTATTGCAATTGTCCCCTTCCTTAACTACAGCTACTTGCAGACTTTCTAAACGAGCGGTGCATTCGTGTCCTTTGTAAGGGTAGTTCCTCCGCGTTCTAAAAAGCCAATGCCGGAGTGCCTCAGAGTTCTGTGCTCTCACCTGCTCTATTTCTTTTGCATATTAATGACATGTTGTCTTTAGGCAATATTCATTGGGACATCCTGCGCAAAGCAAGCCGATATCGTGGTGAAAAGGTGAGAACTGGTTACCAAACTGAACCTGGCTCTCGATCGTGTTTCTAAGTGGGGATCTGAAATCCTGGTCGAGTTGAATGCCAGCAAACCCCAGGTTAGTGCATTCTCGTCCAATTCCCTTCCTTACTCCTCCCTCTCTTCAAAACTCTCCGTTACCCATTTCGGCATTCTTCGAACCTCAGCATTCTTGGCAAGGACATCGGCCAGGAACTGAATCCAAAATGCTACATGGAGAGTGTTGTTTTAACTGCCTCCCGTAAGTTGAGTATTCTCAATAAGGTGAGGCGGTTTTTACTCCCGAGCAGCGCTGTTTGCTGTACGACACTCAGGTGCGATCGAGTATGGAGTATTGTTTCCATTTATAGGACGGTTCCACTAAATACCTCCTCGATGCACTTGCTACAGGGCACAGGCGAGCGGTACGCATTATGGAGATGCTGAGGTTACAGCCCCTCTTGAGGACCTCCAGCTGCGTAGAGACATTGCTTCTCTCGGTGTCTTCTTCCGGAATTACTACGGAGAGTATTTTGAAGAACTTTTTGATCTTCCGCCCTCTCCTTTCTTCTCCCGGACTACACGTGCTGGTCTTAGGAACCACCATCATACTGTACAGTATCAGTACTCGTACCAAAAGATTTGACAAGTCGTTCCTCTGTAAGATTCGGCTTTGGAATTCGTTGCCGGCGCATGTGTTTGCCAGTCCCGGGTCTTATAAGCGGAGCGTGAAACGGCATTTATGCAGGCCGTCATGAATGGGTGCGCTTGTTACCATGCTTATTCCACAGTGGGGAGCGCTCTCTTCTTATTTTGGAAAGCATCGGCTGCTTACCATCAGGCAGGATGCGGTAACTATGATGAGTCAATATAAAAAAAAAACGATAATGCCAATATGATGCCTCTGTAATGCAATTAAACAATTATTGTGAAACTATTTAAGATCTAAAGCCGTATAATTTGTGCCCAAATAAGTATTTCAGGTATAAACGTTTGTAATGCTACTATAGAACAAACTCAAAATGCGAAAACGATACAGAAATGCTGTAAGTCGGCAGTTATACTGGCTATACTGCTTTGATGTGTTACTTGAGGCTGTTCTTAGTTTACTTTTTTATTGATATGGTTTAGTTTTAGAAAAAATGAAACAATGTTTACCCACACTCGTACATAACATCAAATTTTAAAAAGCTAAAGTACAGAAATGTTCACTTTTGTTCATGGAAGAAGGAGTTATGTTCAGTTTTTCTTTAAAATATTTAATAATATTATTACAAGTGTTTAATTGATATCATACCCTTATTATCTTAGGTAACTTAAACAAGTTTGCATCATAGTTTAGTACAACAATCAGTTATGTACTGACTTATCTCAGAAAATAAAAGTAAAACTTTAACCTCGATTTACTCAAAATTTGAATTTTGTGACTATCACCTTCATCCACTCACGTCTTTAATTGTAGTTTTATATTTGCATGTCATCGTTGTTGGCTGAATGGGAGGAACTTTTTGTAATATATTTCAATAAATAATAAGCGTGGATAGAGTGCCACAAGCGGCATTCTAGTACGATCGGTTACAATGCCGTAATTACGGCATCCTAGTACAAAGTGTAGGGGTTTATGCTATCGTCTACACAAACGCGATTCTTCCTATTCGCGATTCCCATACAATATGGATTCCACACAACTGCAGTGTATTACATTCGTGATTCTACACAGCCGTTGTTTTAACACAATCGGGATTCTTCCTATTCGTGATTCTACACAATATAGGTTCATCGCAACTGAAGTTTACTACATTCGTGATTCTACACAGCCGTTGTTTCGGGATTCTTCCTATTCGTAATTCTACACAATATGGGTTCATCGCAACTGCAGTTTACTACATTCGTAATTCCACTCAGTTGTTATTTTTTCATCGTAATCAATAAATTTATACTATCTCTGTATCATCATCATCATCATCAGCCTATTAACGTCCCACTGCTGGGCACAGGCCTTCCACGTGGACAATAGCACGTGGGGATATTGGGTCATAACCCAACACGCTGGCCCAATGCGATTGGTGGGTTTTAACGACTGTCATCTTACGACAACAATCGGGACCAACGCCTTAACGTGCCTTCCGAAGCACGGAGGAGCTCGAGATGTTTTTAATTTGGTCATCCATCCAGCGACCCGGCATTGCGAAAGTAGCTAAGAGAGCAAGATCGCAAGCCGAACGCGCTAGCCGCTACTCCATCAAGTTCCTATCTACAAGTCTATAATTCGTGAGTAAAAGAGTAATGTATCTAGATACTCATAATGGTAAGTTTCTTTTTTTTATAAAAAAGGAGGCAAACGAGCAGGCGGGTCACCTGATGGAGAGTAATCACCGCCGCCCAAGGACACCCGCAAAACCAGAGGAATCGCAGACGCGATGCCGGCCTTTACTAGCCCTCACTGGCTGGACGAAACACAACAGTATTAAGTGCCATTATTTCACCCCGAATATTTGTGAGAGGTTGGTATTACGCCGTGCGAGCCGGCCCAATGCGAGCAGCTGCGTGGCTCTACCACTCAGTCAGTGTCACTTATTTAGCACCACCCAGGGGTCACGTGTAAGGTCTCAAGGGTAAACCTACGGACGCGAGTAACTTTAAACCCCAAAAAAAATTATAATTACGTTAAAATAAAATTGAGTGGAATTACGAATGTAGTAAACTGCCGTGGCGATGAACCCATATTGTGTAGAATTACGAATAGGAAGAATCCCGATTGTGTTAAAACAACGGCTGTGTAGAATCACGAATGTAGAAAACTTCAGTTGCGATGAACCTATATTGTGTAGAATCACGAATAGGAAGAATCCCGGTTGTGTTAAAACAACGGCTGTGTAGAATCATCATCAATTATTGAATGAAAAGGTCGCATAATGCGGTTTATTGCGACCAAGATGGTCGGCCATGATAAATTATTTTAGAGTTCCGTGAGATAATAAACATTAACAGATAACCTTTAATTTAAATAAAACCTTTATACATGGTGTCATATTTTTTTTATTTATCCGACCTACAACCTGGCTTCATAATACGACGATAAAATAAAGCAGTCGTAAAAACGTTCACGTAACCTATACTCTAACACCACTATTCGACGTTGTATGAATCAGTCGTAAAAACGTCTACCTAACCTATACACAGGCACCACTATACGACGTTGTAGGAATCAGTCGTAAAAACGTTTACCTAATCTATACACAGGTACCACTATTCGACGTTGTATGAATCAGTCGTAAAAACGTCTACTTAACCTATACACAGGCACCACTATACGACGTTGTAAAAATCAGTCGTAAAAACGTCTACCTAACCTATACACAGGCACTACTATACGACGCTGTATGAATCAGTCGTAAAAACGTCTACCTAACCTATACACAGGCACCACTATACAACGTTGTATAATACAGTCGTAAAAACTTTTACATAACCTATATTTTTGTACCATTATACGACGTTGTATAAAGTAGTCGTAAAAACGTTTACTCAACTTATTTAGTGGACCATTTAGTTACGGGACTAAATCGTTGTAGGAATAACGGTTACACAACGTTGTAGTTGTCTAATAACATCAATTCAACAGTTATATAGCCAAAAGTCGCATAGCACAGTTTTTATATGACCATGCTAGTTGGGTGGGTGCCGTAAAGTTTTAGGCTTCCCAATTTCGTGAGGTTTTTCATCCTCGTGAAAGAGATAGCGGTTGTTTTCCCAGGGTTTACGGATAGATGATTGGTAGTTGGCAGTTGTTTGAGCGAGTAAACTGTCCCCAAGCAGTTCTGAGTAGATTATTCTACCCTTTAACATGCATTCAATCCATTTGCAGATCGGTTGTGGCACGCCATGATCTCTGGCTGCCACATTGATGGAGTCAAAGGTTGTGCGATCAAATGCACCTTCAATGTCTACGAATGTGCAGACGCAGATCTCTTTGTTCTCCAGGGCTGATTCCGCTCGGCTCACCACATGGTGGAGAGCGGTTTTTGTTGACTTCCCTGGCTGGTAAGCGCATTGAAGTCCGTGAAGTGGGAATTTTTTTAACGGTCCCGCTCTGATAAATTTGTCTACCATCTTTTCCAAGGTCTTAAGAAGAAAAGATTGGAGACTTATTGGCCTAAAAGCTTTGGGTTCTTCATAATCTGGTTTACCCGGTTTTGGTATGTATATTACCTTAACACGTCTCCATGTTCTGGGTATATAACCAAATGCAATGCAGGCTTTATACAATCTGCAGAGATGGGGGCCCAGAATGGACGCGCTGTTGTAGTAGGATGGGGTAAATATTGTCAAGTCCTGGTGCTTTATATGGTTGAAAGCTACCCAGTGCCCATTTAACCTTAGATTCATCCACCACCTTTTTAGCTATTATCCAATCATACTTGGAAGTCTTAACTTACTGCTCCTTCCAGCTGATTGGATCATGTTCGTCTTGAATGATGCTTGATCCAGGGAAGTGGGTATCAAACATGACCTTCAGTGTATTCTCACCATTTCCTGTTCGAGTTCCATTTGCCCTCATTACTGTAGACAGTGGAATCGCCTTTGTTGTAGAGATTGCCTTGGTTAGTCTCATTGCTTCAGGAACAGACTGTATCTGTTCACAATGTTTCCTCCAAGCCGATCTTTTTGCTTTACGAACCGCACTGCTGTAGCGAGTTAAAGCCTTATTGTAATCGCTACAAACAGGCGTTCAATGAAGCGAAGGCGAAGAACGACTTCGCCTTCGCTTCATTGAACGCCTGTCGTGTCTCTTTTCTAATCTGAGCCACCTCTGGAGTCCACCACGGTTGTCTCCCCGCCACTGATTTTGTTTCTGGGCAGTTGTTCTGCCAGGCCGTCATCAGTGCTTCTGGGAGTCTGTCAGCTTCAAACTCTATGGACCATCTAGTTCCCGCCTGAGATCCCTTCTGAAGCCCTCCCAGTTGGTGTTTCTTGGGTTCTTCCTTCGTACAGTTAATATGGTCTTACCTAGTCTGTACCTAAAGCATATGTAGTTATGATCGGAGAGGGATACTTCGTCCGATACATGCCAGTTTGTGATGTTCCCTAACCGATGGAGATACAGTGCCGCTTGTGGCACTCTATACACTTCCTAAATAATATGTACCCCAGTCAAATGCAAATAAACATATTCTATTCTATTCTATTATATCGTGATGGAATAGTAAAAAAAACTTTGCTAATGAATCTTTGTTATTTTTTGAGATCTGAGTAAAACCTGCAGCACCTGCAGCGATTATTTTATTTAATCTTATTCTATAATACAAAATAAAATAAGTAAGTACTTACTTAAAATAATTAAAATTGTTGTTTTTAGTAAGTAGTTTTAATATTTGCTATATTTTGTCAGCATTATTTCCGCAGACTTTCTCTCCTAACCACAGCTAGGGTTTGTTGGAAGAGATCTAATGCTAGAGATAAGCTCACATTTGTAATTATGATAAAGGATTAATATCTTTAAAATAGGTAAGTAGGTTATTGTAAATAACTCAGCGAAATCTGCCAACATAGTTACGACGACATTATAGTACGGAAAAGGGAGGTCAATTTGGACTATTACGCAATTTCACTAACTCCCCTCGCTCTTGAACGATAGCAAGTTCAAGGTCGGCAGAATTTATTTGTACTAGTTAAACTTAAATAAGATTAAAAATGTATCCAACTTGATTTCTTACCGTTTTTTATTGTTTTGTATGACATTGACAAGGAATAAGCAAGTAAGTAAGTATAATATCATTATTATGACCATCAAGTACTAACCTCGGTACTTTACGAAAAATTTCGACAATATAAACCTAATTAAGTAGGTACCAACCTAGGATTATATAGTAGGAATTAATGAAACGGTATTATGTATTAGTAGGTAGGTAACACCTATTAATTAAATCTTATTTATTTTTCTGTTTCTGGTTTGGAATAGAGCGTTCATCAAATTTTTAGAATAATAATTATTGCTTGGCAAAATCGGAAAAAAACAAATCGACGTTTTCTAAAGCAATGCTTCCAGACGTTTTACTTTCTATCAATGATTTTTTTATAATTTCATTCCTTTCCATAAAACTTTTTGAAATAGTTAATCTATGATAAAATGTTTAATGTACTGCTCTGCACTGCTCTGCAGTGGACCGGCAATCCAACGGTCGTGGGTTCGAATCCCACTCGAGCTTCCAGAGACTGGTTGATTTTTTTCTAGTAAACATGTTATCCTATATCTATATAGCATTGTGAATGCAAAATTTCAACAATAAAGATATAGGTAATCTAAATAAACCTTATAATTTTTATATTAGTACTACTTATTAAGCAAGTAATTTTATTTAAAAAATTGTAAACTAAATAATAATCAACAAAAACATTAGGTATAGTATTATTGCTTCAACTCTTTGATTTTAGTAATATTGTTTTACTTTTACCTAGTTGTTATACAACGCCTAGCAGGAAGTTCATAAGCAAAGTCACTAATTGAAGGTTGTTTACCTATTAACATAGTAGGAGTTTAACAGTTTAAAATAATTATTTTATTTTTAGGATTGTAACGAAATGAAAGGTTCCTGGCACAGAGTTTGTTCAGTATTCTGAGGTTCCTGAACCTTTTTTTTCTAAGAAACTAGCGGCCCGCCCGCGTGCCCGCACCTTCGTCCACGCTCACTTATAAACACCGTCATTCTTCAGCCATTTTGTACAAAATATCTACAAATTATAATTAGGGTGAGTGGGGGCCAAGATTAATTTATATAGATATAGATATATTTTTTTGCCTTAGGACAAATTTAACAAGATTTTATCGAAATGATAGAAAAAATATACTTTAAGTACCCTTTACTCTTTACTCACTTTGAAAATCATTAAATGTAAGTTAATGTGCAATGTTCTACAAGACTTCAAATACAACACCGCTCATCTCATAATCCATTCGATCTTGCCCCCACTCACCCTACACAAAAACCATCCTCAGTTACAGCTTTTTCTATTAGTGAAAGTCGCATAAAAATCCATTGCATGGTTTATTTAGAAAAATAGTGCACTGCCACAGTTAAGTAGGTACCGGAAAGCGGCGATCGACTTTAATTCATAAATTATACTTAAATAACAATATTTAGCTATCCAGCATTACAAATTACAAAAAGTTACAATAACTTCATTGTTGCTAGGGCAGTCGTCCATACTTCATAAAGCCATGTCCTTTAGTTAACTTTCGCATTATAATATTATATGTTAGTTAGATCTATGATATTTAAGTACTGAATATATTTTTAATGACATTATCTACCTACCTACCTATTTAGTTGTGCATCTTGAATTTTTGTATCATTTTATTGTAGCTGTACCTAAGTACCATATTTGTTTTCTGCTTAAGGTAGCTGAATAAATTAAGTACTTACTTCTTACGATTGATGCAGTTCCGTTTGTGCAGCTATCAATGTCGGCACAACGTCGAGCGCTGCCCATTGAAATTTCTCTTTGTCTGCACTTGTAAAAGGTGAACAACGGTATACGAGTCCATTGCCACATACGTTACGGCATTATTTTTGTGGTTGTGAACCCATATTTTCATAATGTCATTTTTTCGTCCGAGCTGGAAGGACATAGGAAAGTTATGAAGTACCTACTTAAGTACTAATGAGGCGAAATCAGAGCGTCTTTTTTTACTGCATCCATAATAACATCAGAGTGAACAACATAGGTAGTTAGGTGTCAAATAACGCAATTATTTTTAAACAGATTTGAGTTAAAGATAATTGATGTCATTAGGTAAACAACCTAATTTAAGTCATTAACGACAATGGACAGTATTAAATCGCTTAACTCTTTAGAGTCAAGTGATGATGCCTCGTCAGTCAGGTGGTTGAGATGATAGATATAAAAATGTTGTGCGACAAAAAACTATGTTACCATAAATATCTAAAGAGTGATCCCTATTACTATTATAGGTAAGTAGACTTATCATTGGAAACAGTTTCCAATAGAACACAAAGTGTAGGAAGTAGGCGACGCGGAGGACTCTCAGCCACTACAATGTCGATAGAAAAACAATGCAGCAAGCCTGCAAAGCCTACTACCAAATCAACCTATACTTTCGCCCAACTGACTTTTGAACCTTATCACTGCTCCATAAAGTTCAAATTTTAAAGTTGAAAGGTAAGACTGAGTTGGTATTATCTATCTGTTGTATGGCACTCTTAAACTCTTGGCATGTGCTGTCAGCCTGGTAGGTAGGTAGCTGCTTTCTATTCGCGGAATAGACTTTGAATAATAATCTTTAGGTTTTGAAGTATCAACTGATTAAACAATTAAGTAGGTAGGTACAGATGAAGCTGAATGTTTCGAATGCCGTCGTTGCGACGCACGCTGTTGTGAAAAATATTTCAAGTGGTACGCCCTTGCGAAAAGCCGTTGTATCGAAAATCGCTAAATCGAATGACGGACTCGCGAACACGCTGTCACGAAATCTCTTTTATATGTGGTACGCTAGGTTGATAGTCAGGGTTCCCTATTTAATCCCGAAAGCCGTTTTACCGATTATCATTTCAACGAAAACTATTAACCGAACACTCAATTGAACGAGTCCTTATTTGTACGAATCTTTAATTTACCGATGTAACGATTCACCGAAAAACCATTTACCGAAGTTCATTTCAGCGACCATACATATAACCGACACATTATTTAACCGATGTAACATTTCACCGAATTTTAAGAGAATGTAGGTCAACGCTTCGGTGACCGAGTGGTCAAGTGCTTGGCTCGATATCCGGAGGTCCCGGTTTCAATTTCCATGTCGGACAAAGTTCATTTCGAATTTGTCGATTCATAGCCCGGGCTTGTAATCACTAACCCGCATTTGGCAAGGGTGGTGATATTTTATGATGTCATAAACGAAATACAAGGCGTCTGCTAGAAACCGCAAGAAACTTCAAGGGCAGGCCAAGTGTTTTAAACATGACAAAAATATCAAAAATAAAATTCGTTCTTTTTTCTATTTTAATTAAACAATTATAATTAGTTATTAAAGAATTTTAATTAGATGATCTTTGTATATCTAATTTATTTTAAAGCAATAACATAAGAATAATAAAATTATAATTAAGAATAACGATTATTTTCAACGCGCGAGCAGCGGCCGGTCGTTGACCCAACCGTATGTTGACCCGTCCGCGTCAGCTGGGCGATAAGTACTTACGTTAGTCTGCAATGAGACCCCATTTATTTTTCTATTACGCAATGTGCGTATATTTCTTATGTTATTGCTTTACAATAAATTAGATACTCAAAGACTATCCAATTAAAATTCGCAAAATAGTAGATTGTTATACAAGGGGCTAAAATGACCCATTATATACGAGGTAGTTTTACTCCCGAGCTTTAGCGAGGGAGTAAATAGAAACCGATTTTTAATGGGTTTTTAGCGCCGTGTGTTACACTCTGCTTTTCACTACGAATGCGAGAAAATAAAACAATCCAATACAATATAAATTGGTTTATTTTATTAAAAATTACAATTAAGGATAGTAGGTATGTGCAGTTTTTCCATCTCTTCCCTTGGGTGTCGTCAAATGCGACTAACGGACTAATGACTGCACATACATCCTACAGCATAGAGCGACGGTGGGCTCATCAAAATAATACTACCAACCCCGCTCTTCCCTTCGGTGTCGTAAAAGGCGACTAACGGACTAAAGACTGCACATACATCCAACAGCATAAGCGGCGATGGGCTCATCAAAATAATATTACCGACTCTTCACTTTTCTTCGATGTCGTAAAAGAGGACTAACGAACTTAAGACTGCACATACATCCAAAAGCATAGAACGACGATGAGCTCATCAAAATAACACTACCAACCCCTCTCTTCTCTTCGGTGTCGTAAAAGGCGACTAATGGACTAAAGACTGCTCATACATCCAACAGCATAGAGCGACGATGGGCTCATCAAAATAATACTACCAACCCCTCCCTTCCCTTGGGTCTCGTAAAAGCCGACTAATGGACTAAAGACTGCACATACACACAACAGCATAGAGCGGCAATGGGCTCATCAAAATAATACTACCAACCCCTCTCTTCCCTTGGGTGCCGTAAAAGCGACTAAACGGCTAAAGGCTCACCACCTAAGCACATGTGCAGACTGTGCAGTTTTTTCTTGCTGAAGCGTGGTCTGTGTTGTCCATACATTCAAATAATTACTAATTTTACCATGAACTTTAATAATAACTATCTCAAAAAAGTTGTTGATCTAAGTAAACAGTAATAAGTCGAGTTATTCATGATTATTCTACATAACACTAAATACTTTTTCGTTTTTGTAGACTCATTGTCATGTGACAGACAAAAATTTAAAAAAAAAATACTTTTTCCCCTAGGGCAAGAAAAGCTATTTTAGCCCCGCTCTAGAACGCTACAATGACGGTATTTTTGAGCAAGAGGAGTGAAATAGTAGATTGTTATACAAGGGGCTAAGATGACCCATTATATACGAGGTAGTTTTACTCCCGCGCTTTAGCGAGGGAGTAAATAGAAACCGAGTTTTAATGGGTTTTTAGCGCCGAGTGTTACACTCTGCTTTTCACTACGAATGCGAGAAAATAAAACAATCCAACACAATATGAATTGGTTTATTTTATTTAAAATTAACCCATTGGTTGCTTTAACGACACCCAAGGGAAGAGAATGGTTGGTAGTATTATTTTGATGAGCCCATCGCAGCTCTATGCTGTTGGATAGTAGATAGGTATGTGCAGTCTTTCCATCTCTTCCCTTGGGTGTCGTCAAAGGCGACTAACAGACTAAAGACTGCACATACATCCAACAGCATAGAGCGGCGATGGGCTCATCAAAATAATATTACCAACCCTTCACTTTTCTTCGATTGGGTAAAAGGGGACTAACGGACTAAAGACTGCACATACATCCAACAGCATAGAGCGACAATGGGCTCATCAAATTAATACTACCAACCTCTCTCTTCTCTTCGGTGTCGTAAAAGGCGACTAATGGACTAAAGACTGCTCATACATCCAACAGCATAGAGCGGCGATGGGCTCATCAAAATAATATTACCAAACCTTCACTTTTCTACGTTTTGTTAAAAGGGGACTAACGGACTAAAGACTGCACATACATCCAACAGCATAGAGCGGCGATGGGCTCATCAAAATAATATTATCATCCCTTCACTTTTTTTCGATTTGGTAAAAGGCGACTAACGGACTAAAGACTGCACATACATCCAACAGCATAGAGCGACGATGGGCTCATCAAATTAATACTACCAACCTCTCTCTTCTCTTGCGTGTCGTAAAAGGCGACTAATGGACTGAAGACTGTTCATACATACAACAGCATAGAGCGGCGATGGGCTCATCAAAATAATACTACCAACCCCCTCCCTTCCCTTAGGTCTCGTAAAAGGCGACTAATTGACTAAATACTGCACATACATACAATAGCATAGAGCGGCGATGGGCTCATCAAAATACTACTACCAACCCCTCTCTTCCCCTGAGTGTCGTAAAAGCGACTAACGGGCTAAAGGCTCACCACCTAAGCACATGTGCAGACCGTGCAGTTTTTTCTTGCTGAAGCGTGGTCTGTGTTATCTCAAAAAAGTTGTTGATCTAAGTAAACAGTAATAAGTCGAGTCTTTATTCATGATTATTCTACATAAGACTAAATACTTTTTCGTTTTTGTAGGCTCATTGTCATGTGACAGACAAAAATTTAAAAAAAAATACTTTTTCCCCTAGGGCGAGAAAATCTATTTTAGCCCCGCTCTAGAACGCTACAATGACGGTCTTTTTGAGCAAGAGGAGTGAAAAAATAATTTCATTTTTGTCATGTTTTAAAACACTTGACCTGACCAGCCCTTGAAGTTTCTTGCGGTTTCTAGAAGTCGCCTTATATATCTATATATCCCACAAGCATATTATATTTGCTTAAATTCTTTCTTAAAATAATAAATAGTTACATTGAATTTAAAGGCATTTGATTTATCCCTAATTTGCTTAAATTCTTTCTTAAAATAATAAACAGTAACATTGAATTTTAAAGGCATTTGATTTATCCCACCCATACTGTCCTACTGAAGGTTAAAAACCTCCATTCTTGAACACAAGTCTTCGCTACAATTGATTGGTTTGGCTTAATCACAGCCCTTGCCAAATGCGAGTTAGTGATCACAAACCCGTGCTATGAATCGACAAACTCGAAATGCACTTTGACATGGGAATTAAAACCGGGACCTCCGGATATTGAGCCAAGCACTTGACCACTCGGCGGCCACCGAGACGTTGACCTACATACTCTTAAAATTCGGTGAAATGTTACATCGGTTAAATAATGTGTCGGTTATATGTATGGTCGCTGAAATGAACTTCGGTAATTTGTTTTTCGGTGAATCGTTACATCGCTAAATTAAAGATTCGTACAAATAAGGACACGTGCAAATGAGTATTCGGTTAATAGTTTTCGTTGAAATGATAATCGGTAAAATGGCTTTCGGGATTAAATAGGGAACCCGATAGTCATGGTATCGAAATCCATTCTTGAGATTAGAGTGCTTATTCAAATCAATGGCACCGGCGATGGAATGTTTAATGGAAAATCGGAAACTTGGTTTGTACGTCTGTCTTCAAAAGCTCATTGATGAACAAAAAACCACAATGCACACAATTTTGGGTAATATTCCACAGACTTAGTTACTAGTAGGTAAACTTTGATTTCAGGCAATCAAAGCGCTTTCCACGTCAATCACTTTCATGAGATGAAGGCGAGTGTTTGCTTACCCGGTGCTTTACCGTAAAAGAATTTGAAAATAAGGTAAGTAGGTAAGTTCCTAATAAATTACAGATCTCTTCGTTGAATACCTACAAACAAACATTTCTTAAAATACGTTTGTATCAATATTATTAGTCTGACCTTTTTTTCTTTCTTTTCTGTCTTATTTATTCATATAAGTACTTACTTACTTTATTTCAAGTGCAACATATTATTTTAAAACACTAATTGCTTTCCCTTGTTCAATCAAGAGAAGCTTGTCAGTTTCTCTAAATATAGTGTTCAAAGGGTACCTTTCAAAGCAATGAATTTTAAATAACTGTATCCAAAAATAGCTTGCGATCGGCTCAAGAAAAATAAATACATAAGTACGTAGGTACATATACGATAATTTTCCCCGAAGGGTTAGTCAGAGACTAGGCAATGAGGACCGCAAAAGCTGTCCTTTGCCATAGTCCACTTTTTACCAAATAGCGACTGCACGTGTGTTCAGCGTGACCGGTGGTGGTGAGCCTATCGCCGCTCTATGGTGTTGGATTAACGTCCAGTCTTTAGTCCATTAGTCGCCTTTTACGACACCCGAGGGAAGAGAGGGACGTGGTAGTATTTTTTCAGCGCTATGTACACAACACGGTTTTTTTAAAAGTAAATACTTAAATAAAAATACCTCCCATTTCCCCGGAGGTTTAGGCAAGACCATAGCTTTCCCCAATTGAGACGATGATCCTGAATTCCTGAAACACTTTTATTGCTTTTACCATAATAATTCGTCCTTGCTTGTCCTCTCACAACATAATTTTTGGATTACTCCGTTTACTTTGGAACACTTTATATTATAACAACCATTAGTTATGGAAAGAAATTTATAAAAACGTTAGGTTTTTAGCTACTTCGAATATAAATGTTACAACTAAGAAGAAAGAAATAATATGGTGTTAAAAAACACACAGTCACACTATTTAAGTGTATTTAACAAATTCGTTCTTTAAATCACAAATCACTCGTCATTTATCTAAGCCCATTAGAGTCTATATTTCTGTCCGCCGCCACTGTTTTGCTTCTGTCGGTCCTACTCTATTTTAGGCAAGAATCTGTTGACACATTTAAAACTGTTTCATGGGAATTTACGATTTGATGAAGTGTTACCATTTTTGAGAGCGTAACTCCGATTCTCCAAATAAAAAGGATAGGTTCATAATTTTTTAATTACTTACCTAATTAAATCCAAATGGGGTTCATAATATTTAGAACTTATGCGTTAATAACGCTCAAATATAGGCACTGTAAGATATTGAAACGATGAAAAAAATGACTAAGTAGGTACCTCAGGTAAGATAAGAACTAGAGATATCCGTTTTTTTCATTGTTTCAATATCCAAATATTATTGCCAATTAATATATTACAGAATTTACAGAGATTAATTTTAACTGCCGGCGTTTATTTGTAAAAGAATTTATGAATTGACCCCACGCAATATATTACCTAGGTACCTTTGCATTGTCAAAGGTCATAGGTAACTGCAATGACGGTAACTGCCAGCCTTTCCTTTAATAAATTCTCAAACTAAACGTTTTACTTTTGATTAACTCTAACACCATAAAAATGACAAACCATTTTAAACAAGACTTTTTAATTAGTCGCGCATCTCACATTACTGTTTCTTCTCCCCCCTTTTTAGCGTAACCTTATATCGAAAGTGCATTAGACGAAACCCGATACAGTTTTAGCGAACCGTTTATTTATTCGTAGCCCATCGTATCATACATACAATAATTAATAAGATGCAAGACTGCAAAATGAAATGTTTCTTAACTTAATTGTAAGCATGTTTTATTAAGGAATAACTGTCCAACTTTGTGCTTCGGAAGACACGTAAGCCCTTGCTGGTCAATGTTGTCGTAAGATGACACTCGATAAAACCCACCTAACTAGCCTTGGGCCAGCGTGATGGGTTATCTATCTCCC
Organism: Scoparia ambigualis; assembly: GCA_963921215.1. Taxonomy (NCBI): domain Eukaryota; kingdom Metazoa; phylum Arthropoda; class Insecta; order Lepidoptera; family Crambidae; genus Scoparia; species Scoparia ambigualis. The sequence goes on along the minus strand of OY992512.1, from coordinate 29,230,078 downwards.
CACATGTGCTGTTGTCATGTGGGAAGTCATGTGACCAGCAGTGTGGGACATGACATCAGTCGAGGAGCGTCTGTTCAAAAGGAGATAAATCCACTTTCCATTTTTTTTGTTTTTTTTGGTATTATTGCTCTCTATGTTCGAATACACAACTTAGGGCTTAAAATTTGCTTCAAAAGGCGTTATTTCCAATAGAAAAATGACGTTCAAACTTACAGTTTCAATCAAAGAGAAAATTTCCAAAAAAATATTAACAGAAAAATAACACAATAAAATGTTTTGAACAAATGGAGTTATATTTCATACAAATTACCACCGTGCCAAAATGATCTGTACAAAAGGAGATATTTTATTTCTGTTTCAATTATTATCTTTATAATCGATTTGTGATGTCAAACAAAGCATAATATTCTGTGGTAACTCAGTAAATAGTCAATCCACCTTTATAATACAAAACAAATGCCTCAGAACTATGTATAATATTAATAATTGATGACCACTAAGGAATATTTTTAAAGATTTTAAATATCGAACTCTAATGTGTATTTATACACTATAGAGGAGGACACTAAAATCTGGCCAGTTAATGTACCGAGGTACACTTTATGGAAAAAATTACTCTATGAAACGCTGAGTAATATAGCAGGCCTTCATTGTTTGTTAGTTATTTGAAAATGACAAAAAAAATTATTTCGGTTTAAAAAAATACGCCCTTTTTGACCCTGTCTATGTTAAATATTCTGTGATACGATTATGAATATAATCTGTTTTCGGGATCAGAGTGTCAACAGGAATCAAATTACTAAGAAAAACGGAATACCACAGGGAATAGCAAAGTTATTAAATAAAAATACGAATCGCAAACGAAACGAAAACACCGAAGCACCCCGAAACGCCGAAACAAAATGAACGGAGTGACATTTAAAACATTTTGTTGTATTTTGACATTTTGTAGCGTTTTGTTACTGGCAGAGAGACAATTATTAGCTGATTTTAATATTATATTTTCTATTTTTTATTGTTTTACGTCCATTAAATTATCTGTTGATAAAACTGGACGACAAGTAGATGCATTAGCAATAATTAACAGCAAATAAAAGATTCTAAACGCAATTGAACATCAAATGTTACCACATGATAAAAATGTCTTACAAGTAATTCACAACTTTATTAATTTATTATCTAGTTTTATCTAAATATAAGAGCAAAATGATACGTTTTTCGGAATCCTCGAATTTTTCTCTATATTTTGATATCTATGTACCTCAAGGTACAAACATGGCCAAAGTTGTATAGACTATTAGTGACCTCCTTTGTGTATTTGTAAGGGAACATAGAAATCATTATTGTCCTAAAAATCAATCCAAAAAGAATATACGCTCTCAATATGCTTATGATGTTTGTATCATTTAACATTATGGTAAATATGTATGGCAAAACAAAAGTACTGTGATTATGGTGATAAATATCTTTAATCCTTTACCGGATCATGTTAAATCTACTGAAAACCCTTATTTTTAAGGCACCGTAAAGAATCGTTGTTTCTTTTTTTTTTTAGTCTGTCAATGATATCAATTTTAAAAGAGGGAAAAGAGATTAATCTGGTTCAAAAGGAGATATTTACAAAGCGTCCTGAACAAAAAGAGTTTTAATTTAAAATTCTAATCAAAAGGCGATATTTGTAAGCTTCAACATTTTTTTAAAAATACCGTGATCAATAAACAATTTTTTTTGACTTACTTACTTCTGAACTATGGTGGTAATACCTACCTATCACTTAAAAAGAAAAACCTACATGTTAAACTCGGCATGATATCAGATTTTGTGTTTTCTGAAAATTCCTTTAAGGTGGAATCTTATCTCCTTTTGAACAGACGCTCCTCATTAGCATTCTGATTTGGACATAGGCATTCTGACTCTGAACCGTTCTGATGCGTGGTGGTAAAATCTCGACTTTGTTATGTAAAATTTAATTAAGTAATGCTTTTGCGAGTAAGATAAGATAAACAAATAAATTAAAAGTTTTTACTTTATTTTTTTATCTAATCTTGTAAATCTTAAGGCACATAGAGCCATTTCTAACAAATGCCTACTAGTTAGTTACCTACCATTGAGCTATTATTACCTCAATGTTACCTACTAAGTATTGTTTTGAGACCAGCTTTTTAAATTTATTCGATCTATTTATTAAATAAATAAATAAAAGTTTCCTACACTCACACCAATTATATAGCCCAAGAGAAGCTTCGTTATGATACTCGTTAAATGGTTACTAGACAACGGGTGACATACTTAAATACATACTTATTATACATAGAAAACACCCAGACCCGAGACAATTTATAAAAACAATAATTTCTAAATTGACCCGACCGGGGATCGAACCTGGGACCTCAGAGATGGCGACACCACGAAAACCGGTGTACAAACCACTCGACCAAGGAGGTCGTCATTTATTCGATCGTAAAAATCATTCGTTAATGTTTTATGTATATTTTTCTTTTTCTTACCGAATATACTTAACCACACTGAAATAGGTAGGCAGGTACTTATATACATTCAATGTAAACCTACTTTAAAAGAGTATATATAGTATGAAATACGATCATTAAATTATTTTTTAAGCGAAAGTTACCTATTGCGTAGTGAAATTACTTCGCACAAATTATTGCAATTGGCAGATGAGCCAACCAGATGTTTGCGCAGTTCGTCGACCCGGTCACGCTGCTAAAATAATCGGACCTAATTAACAAAATAATAATATTATTTTATGTCGACCGGCAGATAAAATAAAAGTAGGTACCAAGTAGGTATACTTACCTATACCTACTTGGTATAGGTAGGTGGGGTTGGTGTAGGGGTTTTACGAGTATCACTTACAGTAATGCTATACTGAGCATCATGCCTAGTTCGCACCTGTGCGAGTAATTTAGTAGAGTAGAGATGAGTAGAGATACATTGCTTCGTCACTTTGCTAATTTAAAATGAATTTTCAAACAAACATCCACCCATACGTTCCCGTGGGAATATCGCGATAAAAAGTATTCTATGTGTTAATCCAGGTTATAAACTATCTGAATGCCAAATTTCATCCAAATTCATTCAGTAGTTTTTACGTGAAAGAGTAACAAACTTTCGCGATTTTAATATTAGTAGGATTTTCTAGGTTTTATTCATATTATTAATCTAAATATTTACAAAGTTTTTCCTATAACTAAATAAATACAACTAAACCTACGTACTAATAGAATTTAAAAACTATAAATTATAAGGCATCAAAAAATTGGTCCACATCACTGTCATTGGGTAACGTGCCCAGAAGACTGGCCGCATTGCCACGCTGAATGGCAATACTGATTCTCTGGCCGAGAAAAGCACCAGCCCTCTGGTCACGTGAAGAGTCGACCAAACGCTTTGACAACTCTTTGAAGAGAAGATGAGCACTCGGACCCCACGGCCCCAGGGTTTCAACCCCAAACGGCTCAAAAATGTAATTACCGATCAGATTTTTATACTTACGCCGTTTGAGGTTTTCAGCACTCGCAGCAGCTGCACCGGCACAACACGCCGTACTTGAAAGATGTGAAGGCGCAAGGGTGTCTACGCAAGTTGCGTCCCACACCAGAGGCCTTCCTAACTTCCAAGGCAACAATGTCATGCCATCTGGTCTTTCGCCATCGTCTCGAGCCAAACCATTGGGTTCTAGAACAGCTGGCACACCAGCGATGGAAAAAGCACGACGAATAATGTCATTCAAGTTGGCGTGCCGTGCAAAGCGACCCGCGCTCTTAGCGCACGAGAGACCATGGTGTCCGAGGCAGTCGACTGCTTCTCCGCAAGGACAAAGATGTGGAGCCCCGCTTGAAGTACCTAGGCGAAGACAGGTAGCGAGCCGAAAAGTACAGTCCTCCAACATAGTCCCTATGTTGGAAGACGGAAGTGCCTGAAGCCAAAGACCCGATTCCCACTCTCCCACAGCCAGTAGGCGAGCACGCTCTGCAGTATTGGTGGACGTATTGATTAAATTATTCCGTACCAAACTGCAAAGTGGCTCGTCCCACTGTCTCTGAGAGGATGGGTTGACGGGCAGAACTGTGTCTCGGCAAGTTATTTTCCAGGCTTCCACAGCATCGGTCAGGCACGGCACCTCGAAGTCAACTAGTGAAGCAGCAATAATACTCCTGGTTAGCTTGTCAGTGCTGTGGACCGAGGACAGGAAAGCAGGTAAGGCTATACTGGAAATTTTGCGGACGCTGAGCCCACCAAAATGGATGGGGAGAGAGGCTTGTAGCCAAGCTCGGTCGTCCAAGGCCACATTTAAAACTGAAGTTAGGGCCACTCGAATCAAATCGTCAATTTTCTTAATCAAAAGAGGGTGTCGCCATAAAGATGAGAAGCGCAGAAAATTTTCAAATTTATGGCCAAAACAACAATACCGGATGATTGTATACGCTGAATGTAAATTAATTTTGAAAAACCGGTCAGATATGTCCTCAAAATTTAGAATTTTTGATTCTACAAAGGATGCAAAACTTTCTTCCAAAATAGGAGAACCTAGCAGGTGAAGCTGATTTGATTGTATTACTTTTATTTCTAGGGCCAGAATTTGGAATTTTGGAAGTATCGTAGAGAGGTTGGTTTGGTCTGTAAGAAAAATTTCGCATTTTCCAAAATTGAAATCCAAACCTATAGATTCAAAAGACTGTTTAAGAAATTCGAAGTCATGAAGCACAGTTTCAGCGTCACTTCCTAAGGTTCCATCGTCCAAGTACCATATGTTAAATTTGAAATTTAATTGTTGAATAATAGGTTGTATTGCTAGGCTGAAAATAACTGGTCCGAGAGGGTTACCCTGTTGGCAGCCAACTGCGGAGTCTAAAAGGATGTCCTTGTATAATAATTTAGAAGGATGTCGGTAACATTGCCAAAGAAAACTATAAATTTGTGGAATTTCTTTTTTGGCTTCTGCCAGCAGGGTATCCCTATTGACAGAGTTACAGGCATTCTTAACGTCAACCTTAAGAATGACCTCCCCTTTTTTAGAATTTAGAAAAGTAGAAAGGGCGTGTGCAGCAGCCTCGCACCCCCCCTTTGTACCAAAACCAAGTTGATGGGGCTGAAATTTGGCAGTGAGTTGGGTGCTATAATATTTACAGCATACTTTGGCTGCCACACGCCGGTACGTACACCCAACGGCAATGGGACGAATGCCGCCATCCTTCTTGCGCAGGGCACAAAGGTTAGCCCCATACAAAATATCAAGGAGGATTTTTAGTTTTTAAGTTATTTAGTTTTAGATTATCATGGTTTGTGGTTTTATTTTCTGTTTGGTGTAAAAGACAACCGAATATAAAGTAAGTATCAATTTCCAATAAATGTTCTTAATTTTATATACTTACTTACTAGTTTAGGGTAGAACTCACCCTTGATTGTTTTCGTAACATTTTCAATGTTAATGGTTGCGAAACAATGACAAAACAGACCATTTCCATAACTGGTTATGAAAACTAGTTACCATGATGGAGAAAAATTAGGTTATATAGATGTAAGTAACTAAGTAAGTACAGACGATGGAAGCGCAGCGCAGCTCAACCTACACTACGACCGTCAATTATATTAATCAATATCGGTTATAGAATTTGAACAGTATCGGATAGGATGATCTGCTGGCGTGTATTCCATCCAAGTTCCAACTAAGTATCTGTAGAAGTGTAACCCCTTACCTATTACGAAGACTCGACTAGAGGTTCCAAACAATTGATTTTCAATTGTGTCTGTTTTTACGGGGCGGGGCGGCTGAAACAGAGGAACTCAAAATAAATACTTAACTTATGCCATTTAATTGGATCCAGAATTCAGTGCGGCCTATTATTATTGTCATATCTATATAAGTACCTACCTATACGAGTCATCGTACATGCATTTATTATAATTTAGCACATTATGAAACTGCAAGCAAGCATTTACGCCAATGTAACGAATTATTTCGTAAGCAGGGCAAAAATGAATCAGTGCAATAAACGTATTCCAATAACGCGGTCGATTTATCATTTTTATCACAGCATTTCCCGACGTTATTTAGCATCTCCTAGCACATCAGTCCTAGGCATCAGCCTAGTTATTTTACAGCCTACTCTTTTTAATTTAGCCTTAAGACTATCGGCGTATCCTGAAGCTTGGAAACTAACAAGAGTGACACCAGTTCCAAAGGGTGAAGCCGGAAACAATATTTCAAACTTTAGACCAATCGCAGTTCTATCGGTCTTTGCCAAGGTCTTCGAGACGATATAGAGCTGCCTCATTAATGAGCAAATTAAAAATTCTTTGCATGATTGCCAACATGGTTTCCGTAGGGCTCGTTCAACTACTTCTAATCTGGTAGCTCATGTTGACTATGTCCATGCAGAAATGGATGCTGGTAGGCAGGTGGATACTGCCTACTTTGATTTTAAAAAGCATTCGACCTAGTGGATAATGACGTCTTAATGCAAAAGTTGAATCATTGGATTTGGGCAAAAACTCCTGAAATTTTTTTTCTGACTATCTTCGCAATCGGTGTCAATTCGTAAGGCTGGATGGTTTTGAGTCCGGTAATTACTACACCAGATCCGGCGTAAGCCAAGGTAGTAGTAGGCTAGTAAGCCTTAGGACCTATGCTTTTTCTCATTTTCATCAATGATCTGCCAAACTGTGTTGTTTCTTCGAAATGTCTTATGTTTGCAGACGACCTTAAGTTGTGTTTAGGAGTTGGAACCGTGTCTGATTCTGAGGCTCTACAAGCCGATATCGGTGCGGTAACTAAATGGAGCAGACAAAATCATCTTCCATTTAATATTGACAAATGTAAGATAATGACATATACACGGAAACGCTATCCTCTCAATTACTATTATAATATTAATGACGCACCATTGGAAAGGGTTAATGACATTCGAGATTTAGGTTTGATAATGGACTCTCAATTAGATTTTCACAAACACGTGTTGACAATTTGTAAGGCTGCAAATAAAACACTCGGTTTCATACTAAGGACTTCTGCACAGTTTTATGATCTGCGAGTTACAACGGTGCTTTACAGCGCTTATGTGCGTAGTAAACTTGAGTTTGGTGCAATAGTTTGGAATCCGCATGAAGATAAGTATTGCCTGATGATTGAGAGGGTGCAAAGGAAGTATGCTCGTTGGCTATACAAAAAAAAGTTCGGTTACTATCCATTCCTGTATCCGTCTTTGTTTGTGTCGGGTATGGTAGGTATGGATACTCTCAAATTGAGGAGATTCATGCAGCTCTTGATGTATTATTTCGCTATAATACACAACAAAGTTGAGAGCCCAGTTATCCTGGGTGAAGTGGGGCTGTTAGCTCCCAAGCGTCTGGGTTGGGATGATGAGGGGACGGTTGCACCGCGACGACAGCCGCGCCTGCTGCTGCGGCGGCCTCGGGCCCGCACTACGTATGCTGCTCATGCACCCACTATCCAGTGCTTTGCGTATTGTTGGAGATATGCTCGCCCATGACTGTAGTATTGACCTATTTGCGGACCGTTTTGGATTGCTACGTTTAAAAGCCCTATATATTGTATTTAAGCATGCTAATGAATAACAAATCAATCTAATATTATATGACATTTTTTATGAATTTATGAATTAGGTAACTGTTGTGTAAAATAGTGTTGACATCATGTATTGTCATTGTAATTATAATGTGATTTTATTTTATTCTAATTTATAAATGTATTGTGACGATTTTTATTATGACATTTTCATTTTATTTGTATATTTTATTATTGACTTTGTATTTAATTGTAATTGTTGGACATGCTTATAATTTTTTGACTTCTTTATTGTAATTTTAAGCTTCTGACATAATATGTATCTATTTAGATGTATGTTACGATTTCTATTATGACATCTGCATTTTATTTTTATTTTTTATTATTGATTTTGTGTTTAATTGTAATTGCTGGACATGCTTATAATTTATTAACATCTTTATTTTAATTTTAATTTAAGCTTCTGACATCTATCTTTATATTTAGACATACTGGCGCTTGGGATAACTGTAAGTCAGTATTTACACAATTTAATTTAATAAATAAATTGAAATTGAAAAAAGTAGTATAATAACAGTAAAATAGTACGCGTCGTTTAATGAAAAATAAAAAAGCACTAATGTCTCTTTTGTCATCTTTGTCATGACATGTCTAAAACACTTGACCTGAACAGCCCTTGAAGTTTCTTGCGGTTTCTAGAATTCGCCTTATATAGTAAGTAAGTATATAAAATTACGTAAAAAAAATCACGTAAAAACTACTTAATGTATTTGGATGAAATTCGGCATTCAGATAGTTTATAACCTGGATTAACACATAGGATACTTTTTATCCCGATATTCCCACCGGAACGTATGGGTGGATGTTTGTTACTCTTTCACGTAAAAACTACTGAATGGGTTTGGATGAAATTCGGCTTACAGATAGTTTATAACCTGGATTAACATAGGATACTTTTTATCTCGATATTTCCACGGGAACGGGAACCACGCGGGTGGAACCGCGAGCGGCCGCTTGCATATTATATATTAAACTATGAACAGGTAAACCAACTAACGACCCTTTCGAATCGGAGCGACTCACTTGCATTATGCATTATGCATTGTTAGTCATCATAGTGCTTCCTATTACCGTACCATTACCTGCCATTACTTACCCTTATTTAAAAATAAGAAAAAATATAACTTTAAACAAACGCCTAATGTATAGGTTACAATTTTACAAATTGGATAATTTTACATACTCCTTACTTTGAATTTGAGCAAGGCGCAATGTTTAATCACTTACTTAGTATCTAATTAGGTCCCTATAATGCACAGGTACATAAAGATGAGTATCGGTACATTCTCCCCCTAAATCCATTCAATTATAGTAGCAACTTCCAGCACGGGCGGGTCCAGCGGCCATAACTCATCTGTTAGTCACACCCGCACTGCTCATTGTGATTTATTGTCAGTGTTCCCTGCGCGCGGGCATTGCAAAACACTATCGTTATACTCGTTCGGGTATGGAATAAGTATTTCACACGTCAATCGTACATTATAATAAACAGTTACACGACTGTTATCCCAAAGGGTTAGCCAGAGACTAGGCAACGAGGACCGTAAAAGCAGTCCTCTGCCATAGTCCACTTTTCACCAAACAGCGACTGCACATCACATGTGCTCAGCGTGAAAGGTGAGCCCCCATCGCCGCTCACAAAAGTGAGTAATGTTTCCATTTTGTGACTAAAAAGTCCGGACTTTTATCGAAATGTCAGGCTTTTTGTCAGGACTTTTCAAATTCCTAAATGGTAACCCTGCGGCTGCACCTTAGTTGCGCACAAACTTGCTTCATGGTGTCTTCTGTAGTTTATTGTACCTCAATAGATGGATGCATGCGCAGTCTTCAGCCACCCTTTACGAAATCCATAAGGAAAGAGATATGTAGTATTATTTCAATTATGAGCCGCAATAAGCATAAAAGAAGATGTGAAGGAAATGTAAGTATATAAGGTGACTGCTAGAAACCGCAAGAAACTTCAAGGGCTGGTCAAACATGACTAAAATTTTTATTATACTAAAATTTTTAAATATATAATTTTGTGAATTTTAATCGATAGTTTTTGAGTATATAATTTATTTAAAGCAATAACATCGACGATCGTCACGACGCCTGGCGTGACGATCTGGACGCACACCAGACTGACTGGCATGAGGTGGCTCAGGATAGAGATGGATGGAGGGACTTGGGGGAGGCCTTTGCCCAGCAGTGGGACAGTATAGGCTAGCAAAAAAAACAACATAAGAAAAATAAAATGAAAAACACTTAAAAATAACAATTATTTACAACGCACGGGCAGCGGCCGGTCGTTGACCCAAACGTCTGTTGACCCGTCCGCGTCAGCCGGGCGATAAGTACCTACGTTAGTCTGCAATGAAACCATTTATATTCTTATTACGAAATATGCGTATTTTTCTTATGTTATTGCTTTAAAATAAATTAGATACTCAAAGACAATCCAATTAAAGTTCACAAAATGAATTAATTAAAAATGAAAAAAAAACGAATTTCTTTTTTGTCATTTTTGTCATGTTTAAGACACTTGACTTGACCAGCCCTTAAAGTTTCTTGCGTTTTCTAACAGTCACCGTATATAGTCACACTTTAGCTATTTTTTACAAATTATCTACATAATATAAACAAAAACCATCCTCAGTTAACGCTCTATCTTTTAGTGAAAACCGCATAAAAATCCATTGCGTGATCTAAGAGAAGAGTGCGGTCATAGAATACATAATAGTACAAGTAGTGCGGTACGTGCCACAGACACAGGAAAACGGCAACTTTACTATATAACTAAGTAATGATGATGTTATTGAAGATGGAAAGTAAGAAAATTGACAAAAAAAAGAGAAATGTAAAAACAAAAAAAGTGTACTGGAAAAACTTATTGCCCCTTGTCTATGAAACAATAAATCCTGTCCTACTAATATCATAAACGCGAAAGTTTGTAAGTATGGATGGATGTTTGTTACTCTTTCACGTAAAAACTACTGAATGGATTTGGATGAAATTCGGCATACAGATAGATTGTAACCTGGATTAACACATAGAATACTTTTTTCCCGATATTCCTACGGGAACGGGAACCACGCAGGTGAAACCGCGAGCGGCCGCTGCTAGTAAATAAATAAAGGATAGATAGCTAGTATTCGGCGTAGGCGGAACCCCCAACGGCAAATGTGGATATATGAATGTGAAGTATGAGGAATGAAAGTGCGAGAGGCATACAAGATAGAACCGGAGTGACAGAGCAGGCATGTTAGTAAGTGAAAGAGTCAAAAACCACACAGTCTCATTGATAGTTAGCACGTAAGTATTTCAATTCCCTACTAGACGTGGGGAGGGGAGGGTCCTTCAAACGAGGCGTGAAGAAGCACTTTGTGGGCCGGCAGAGTGAGGGTGACTGATGCTACGTCTCTTACGCTGCACCAGTTGTCCTAGCGCCTGGACTTCATTTCCATTAACATCAGGTGGAGTGGAGTCATTTGCCGGGCTTAGCATTAAAAAAAAGACAATACCTCTGCCTTCACTTTATTCTGTCTTCCAACTAAATTGCTGTCCTCCAGTGTCTATTGAGTAACCTCCCCACCTTCTCATTCCTGATTGCTACTAGGCTTTCAGTGTAGAAAGGGGGACGGAAGAAGCCCCACACCCCTGGCCAGCATTCTGGGGATGGGGTAATAAAAAGGCGGATATGCTGGATAAAAGCTCCAGGGGTCGTTCTCCAAGCTTCGGTGGAGAAATTCGGTGCAGAATGTTTCTAAACATTAATTCACAATTGGGTGAATTTCAACAAAGTCGTTTTTTTATCATTTCGGTTGAATTACCTGTTTTTTTTCAAATTTAAACAGCAGTTTTATATACTTCTTGGTATGTTTCATTTTCATACGTAATGCTATAAAAATATCTTAATAAACTTAAGAGATTTACGTGTGTATAATTTTGGTGCCACTGAAATGAAACAGCTGTTCGCCGAAATGTCATAACTGGCCACCGAAATGAAATAACTAGCCACTTAAAGAAAGGTTATGACCACTATTCTTCACTGTGATTACTCCGAAATGAAATGATAACTAACCGAATTGATAAAACATTGAACTGAAATGAAAAGATTATACACCGAAATTTATAGAACTTGCTGAAATGATATTTTTTATCATTTCGGTGAGTTTTTTTTGTCATTTCCGTTGACAGTTTCAGTCACCTAATCAACCGAAATGAAAACGTAGAAATGAAAACCAAGGGCAAAAATGCGCATTTACTAAAAAACTATTTATTATTATATTGAGTGAATACTACACAAATAACCGTATTACAATATGCACCCCACGACTACTTTACTAAATATACTCGTTGATTGGAAGACATGGAAATAAAAGTATTTTGTCACATCACACCGATGTGAGACTCTTACGTTTTTGGCGGGAACACGGAGCAAGCGGTGCACATCCTTCCACTATAAGCACTTAGGTGACACTGGTAGGTAAGCAGTGTGACCATCTCAAAATTGGCATATCTGCCCGACACTGCCCAAAAATCTGCCATTTGGCAGATTTTGGGATGAATAAAATCCGCCACGTACCAAATCAAAAAAAAAGCATATCGCCACCTTTTTGTGTACATACTATTCTAATTGTAATTGAAATTACTATGTAAAAAAAAGGTCGTCGGCAACATTTCCTTAAAATCTGAGAAAGTCTGCCACAGTTAAACTTTAAGTGCCAAATCTGCCCAAATGGCAGAAATCTGCCACAAATGGTCACCCTCAGGTAAGTTCTAAGCGAGTGAGGGAGAAGCTAGGGTTGTTTCATGCATAAATAAAACCGATAATCTTAAAGTCGCTGAAATGAAAGGATTTTCTGAGATACATGCATTTTTACTTCCCAGTTATTAAACTGGGTAGATAAGATTACAGAATTGGCTTGTGATAATACTCCAACTATTCACGATTTAAATTAAAGTATCCAACAACTTAATTAACCGATAGTTTTTGTTGTGCGAGGGAAATTACACTGACATTAATGTTGTTGGGACAGCTACCGAAATGATAACAATGGGGCATCGCATTTTTTTTTCCCTAATTAACTGCAAGTCTGATCAAGAATTAATTACTGCCCCATACCTCATCTACTAAGAAAAAAATATTAGAACTGTAAAGGTAGTAACGTTCTGCACTACCGATTTCACCCATGCCGCGTAAAATTTGCTGCTGGGAAATCCACCCAATTCTTATTAGTGCACACTGTACATCTAGTGTTGGATTTTTTACTATTTTTGAGATAGATTATTAATACGATTATCATTAACGAGATAACTACCTACTTACAATGGTGTCTTTCTCACAAGAAACAGTAAAATTCACCACCGCATCCGCCCACATCGGGTACCTACTACCTACACGTTAGTGGCCGTACGACGCAGGCTATTGTACTCGACCTAGTTGAACACCAGGGATAAACTGAAAATTAAGTGTATTGACTGTACAAAGAATTGTGAATAATTTGTTTATAAATATCTGCAACGCATTTGACTCTAGGAAGGGCAGAATTCAGTGTTTAAAAAGGGCAAAGGACTAGAAGCAACGCGAACATGCTTAACTTTTACAAAATCTAGTATAACTTTAAACACCGGTTTCTTATATAGCGTATCCTACTGTTTAATTTTATTTAAATAAGTAATATTAAACTATTCATGAGATAACAATAAGATGATAGTTCTGTGTTTCTGGACCGTGCCTTCGCTTCGGTATCAGCAAAATGTGGGACGCCTGCTTTGATCCACCGCCTCAGACGTTAGATAAAACGTGTTTAATCGACTTGCTAATTAATAGAAATTAGTTTTAGACCTCTCACGAGACACTGCGATGTGCATCAATCATTAATAATTGGCACTTCATCAAATTGAGTTTGCGATTTGCGATGATTAGATGTTGTCTTTTGTAATTTAACGTTTACTGAACTACAATAAACAATAATATATACTTAGGTTTATTCATAATAATTATACACATAATAACAGTAAAATTATAAAAATTAAATTTTGTTCTTTATGCAACTTTCAAGTTGCTCCGGTTTTTAAAAGATGGCTCTACTCTTTTGTACACTTTCTTTCTGGCGGTTTTAAAGTTGTCAACAGGTATTAATATAGGACGCTGTAAAAAAAAGGTGAACTACGTACGAGGGCTCATAGTTCAAGGCAAAAGAGTAGTTAGAGTAGAGACTCTAGCCCTCTATAGGCTAGAGAGCCTAGATATCCCGTCGTCACTCACCGACCAATGGGTGGAATCAAATCATCAATCATCATCAATCATCTAAATAACGTTTCTCTCCACTATCAATCAGCCTCATCTTAAATTACCTAACAATTTCTAGTACTACCACCCCCTCTCTTACCTTGGGTGTCGTAAAAGGCGACTAACGGACTAAATACTGCACATTATTACATCCAACAGCATAGAGCGGCGATGGGCTCGCCACCTGTCACGCTGAGTACATGTGCAGTCGCTATTTGGTGAAAAGTATGGCAGAGGACTGCTTTTGCTGTCCTCATTGCCGTCTCTGACTAACCCTTTGGGGAAGGTAGTCATGATTATGTAAATTTCCTGTTTGACTTGACTTAGCTGCTTTTTAAGTTTAAGTATTATTTTGTGTTTGCGTTTACCTATTATTGTGAGTCATTTTCACCATTCTTTACCCGTGGACCCAGTGGGTCGACCCATTACCGGGTCCACGGGTAATTTTAATTCCCCGTGGTCCCTTTGGCACTAGGGATTACATTTGGATGAATATTTCGACTTCGATTATGTAGATATTAAATTAATTACAACCATGAACTTCAACTTAAGATTACCTATGTATTATTATGTACATACATCCTACAGCATATAGCGGCGATGGACTCATCAAAATAATACTACCAACCCCTTTCTTCACTTTCGTGTCGTAAAAGGCGACTAACGGACTAAAGAATGCACATACATCATCACTTGCTTACTTACTTAGTAAGTATATATATATTTTTTTGTTTATGATACTTAATTTAATATCGATATAATCGAAGTCGAAATATTCATCCAAATGTAATCCCTAGTGCCATGGGACCACGAGTAATTAAAATTACCCGTGGACCCGGTAATGGGTCGACCCACCGGGACCACGGGTAAAGACTCATTTTCACTGAGGAGGAGAGTGATTGGACGTGATTGCAGAAAAGATCCCAATGGGCCGACGACGACGTCCTACTGCGCGAGGGAGACCTCTGCAGGCCTCACTATGACAAGATAAGATCGTTTACCTACTGAATTTATGTTATACCCATGTTTAACAATAAAAGGTATTTAAAAAAAGGTAAGTGTATTCAGCCCAGGGCTCAGGCACATATTAAGTAGTGTTATTTAATACCCCTTGATTCTCTTCGCTTGATCAATACAGCATCAACCGTGTCAAGGCCTAAAGGTCCTAAAGGCCCTAACCATTCTTACGCTTGAAACAGGTCGTAATGCAAAACCACACGATAAAATTATCTATCAGTAGGTATAGTACTGGCTGTGCTAATAGCGGCTCATTAATAGAATACTCCGCCCCATCTCTTCCCTTGTTTGGTGTCATAAAAGGCGATTAACACACCAAATAGATCCAACATCTTTTTTTTACTATGGAATAGAGAGTTCCGAGTACTTTATAACCCATATGGGTTATAAGTACTCGGAAACACAGACGCAGGGAGGGAGTTCCACTCCTTTGCTGTGCGCAGCATAAAAGATGTTAAGTAGCGGTTGTGCGACATTTAGAAATATCCACCAAGAAAGGGTGGTAGCCCGCAGTGCGTATGGATGCAATTATGTTGCGGTTGCATTTATACGAACTCACTCAATCGGTAGGTACATGTTGAAAAAAAAAATTGTGATCGGTTAAATTTTAAAAAGCCGCGGCCACGAATTTCTGCGTTTGCCACCATACCACGCAGACTTAAATCCTATTGAATGAGTGTGGGGATATGTAAAGAACAAACTGGATAAATCAGACTTAAGTACTAATTTGAATCAAAAACCTGAAAAAGTACAACAAATATTTGCTGAGTATTATATGGATCAATGGAAAAGATGTGTGGATGGATCACGCAATAAAAATTAAAAACCAGTACCTAATTGCGATGACGTGTACCGACCTTTTATAGTTTAGTTAGAAGAAACGTTATCCGAATCTTGAAAGCAGAAAATAATTCGGATGAAGAAATATGATTTGAAATGTTAATCTCATTTTTTGAATTTTTTTTATATCTTTCCCTAATGACAACACGAAGGTTTTATTCCCGCGGACTATTAGGATGGTCGATTTTAGGACGGTTAAGCTACACCATGAAAGTTTTTTATACGTATTTTCATATTTCTTAAATTATTGTTCTTACCAACGTTATACTTAAACATTAAAATGAGGTATGGACCCACAAAACCGATTAATTCTTTATTGTCGAACGGTTCCAGCATAGCACCCCAAAGGTACTTTCCAGGATCGTAATGATAGATATTGCCCAACGTTCAGCCTAAGGGCCATTACGGACGATTACCAAAATAAGGATGTGGGGTCGATTCCCGTGTGATGCACTTACGGCCACGGTATCCAATTTGTAACAATTTCTGAAGATTGCTCTCTATGGTGTAGTAAAATGATTGTTTCATTTTGTACTTGAGTAAGTGTCATTTTTTGAACTTGTGTGTTATAATAAATACAAATGTTACAAATTGAAAAAGACAGTGTCGAAAAAATTTCAACGAGCAGGATTCGAACCCGCACCCTTCTGTCGGGCCAGCTACCCTATCGGCTAAACAATATGGTTATGGACATGGGCTTCATTTGACATTTGAAGTCCATAATATGCCCTTATAATGAAGTCCATATCCATATTTTTTAGCCGATTGACCCGCAGGTGTTATTTGCAGTTAAGCTTCCATATGGAACTTATCTAATATATTAAAATATCTACATATTAAAATTACATAAACAATAACATTATAAATAAAAATATTTTAAATAAATAATTTTGTGAACCTGAAAATCTTAATATAATGTACTTATTAGGTAGGTATTATCTTATCTAGTGGGGCCTGCAGACGTCTGCTTCTCGCAGCAGCGCGTACGTGTCGATCGATCCATTTGGATCTTTTGTGCAGTATTAAGAGGCCTATTACATCTCGAATGTGATTTTTGCATAAAATGCCCATTTTCGAATTTTGTAGTAATTTTGCAGTTGTATTTATCGTTGTGCATAATATTACAAATCTCCGTCCTGTGAGCTTAAGTTGAATTGGGCCGGCCGGCGCATCGCATTTTGTAGTAATTTTGCAGTTGTATTTATCGTTTTTATCGAAATAGGATACTAAATTTATTATAAAATCTTTACTCCTCATGAAGTAACAATTACTCTGGTATAAATTTTGCTCAATAATGTTATCGTAGATAGGAGATATTCACAGTTAACTTATAGCGATTTTCGAAGTTTTTGGTTTAAAATAAGATTGTTTTCCTATATATAATTAATTATTAATATAAATCAATGATATCTAAAAATTCTGAGGCCACTAAGCACTATTCGACTAATAAGAGATAACATTATATTTTTTTATTTCACTTGTTTAGAACAGTAGTTCAATTAATGAGCTCAAAAAAGTGCCTTCGCGCACTTTATGAAAATCTTTCTCTGCAATTTTGGGTTTTATTAGAAAATTAAGCAAAATTTACAAAAAGCGAGGCCGCTACGCACTATTTCAATAGCTATTCTACACTATTCAATAAGTCATAATTGTTAATGTATTTTTCTTTCTGAGATCCATAACGTCAAAATTGGCCATTTTACGCAAAAGTCACAGTCGAGATGTAATATTAGGCCTCTTAATAGATAAGTAAGAGGTACACCTACTTTAGACTGCGTCCTTGTTATTAATTCTAAGTAGGTACTTAACTTACTGATCGATCACTGTGGTGAAATAAAACATTAAGTACTTAAGTACCTAATTAATTTTGTTATTTTATGTTCTGTTTTTTTTTTGTTTTTTAAGTAACCTCAAATAAAATACCAAATTAAAAAAAACTTGGATTATCATTTTAGTTCATAAATGCAGCGTCGGCGTCAGTTTCCACCCCAAACTTTTTTGCACGGAGATTTTTCTACTTGAATGTTTTTCTCGTGTAGGTTACGGGGAAGCAATTTTAAAACATGTAAAAATAAAAAGTAGGTTTAACAGTATATGTATAATATATTATATTCCTCCTTATGTACTAATCTATTAACTAATGGCACACATTTAACTAAGGAAGTAGGTATGTACAACATTTGCATTCCATTTGAAAACAAATTAGATAATACTGTCTGTCAATCACAAATATGTTTTTTCTCTATTTCTACCTGTCCTTCTTTTTCTCAAACATACACGTAACAAAACATAACTATAATCAATTTTTTTAAATAAATATTGAAAAATAAAAATTAAAAATTGTTAACTTGTCAGTTAACTACTCACTTTGTTGCATTCCTATTGTTTTTGATAATTATAGGTAAGTATATTTATTCCGATTTACGCAAAATATATATTAAAAGATAAATACCCTCGTATAATAAATAAATAGAATAAACAGTCTTCGTTTAAAATTAACAAATCGCAATTTCTTATAATACTGAGAGTTAAATACTTATACATTTTTAAATATTTTTACTAGCTTTTAAATATAACTTGTATTTTTACAAATAGTTATTAAACACATTAAATTAACAAATAGCATTCTTTATCAAATACGAGTAGTAGGAGTTGTTCTAAAACCATTTAGAAAATTTAAAGGTTGTTAACCAAGTTAAATTTTAACCAACCCAAAATAACCCTTTGAATTTCGCGACTACATCTTCAATGTTCCTAGGTAAATAGGAACAAGAAAATGGTTAGTTTTGTCAAAAAGGCACTAATAGTTTAGTTTGTTTATTACACGGACGTAGTAATACGTCCATGGTTTATTATGAGTATAATCGTAATAATGTAGCTCTGAGTAAGACTATTTTCAGGATAAACAAACGTTCTCATAAAGCTTATATAACAAAAAAACCTGTTTTGATTTCAACTAACTTCTTTAACGCATAAAGGGTTTTTCATGGAAGCAGCAATGGTCATCCGACAGCTAAGGGATATTATAAAATTATAAAAAAGAGGTCAAATGGCGGCGAATATCTATGTCACAGTTGTGTAAACCCTTTTGATGCAATATTATTTCTATATTTACATAATCGTTAAACAGTTATCATCAGCACCATATAACTATAATACTTATTGGCAATTTTCAAGTGACAATTTTATAAGTCTATGCTATAAATTAAGGAGACACTGGTTCCGTCGCTCTAGGGTCAAATATTAAAGTTTTAACTGATTGCTGCATAGGAGAGCTTTGGAATCTCGTCTTCAATGAGAAGTTTCGGCAGAGCACGAAAGCCTGAAATTAAAACAATGTTATTGTTAGTTAAGTATGGCAGATGCTCCGAAAGAGGGGTAACTTTCCTAACTTAAAAATTTCCTACACTCACACTAATTATCTAGCCCAAGAGAAGCTTCGAAGAAACTCGTTAAATGGTTACTAGACAACGGATAAACATACTTAAAATACTTAAATACATACTTATTGTACATAGAAAACACCCGGACCCAAGATAATTTAGAGAAACAATAATTTCTAAACTGACCCGACCGAGGATCGAACCCGGGACCTCAGAGATGGCGACACCATGAAAACCGGTGTACAAACCACTCGACCAAAGAGGTCGTCAACTGCCCTTCGGAGCATTATGTACAAAACGCAAAATGTACACTACACGCAAAATGTACAAATCGCAAAATGTACAATAGGTACTCAGAATGTACATGAAGGGAGTCTCCGATTGTCTACATAATTATCATCAGCCTATAAACGTCCCACTGCTGGGCAAAGACCTTCCCACATAACAACAGCACCATATGAGGAGATTGGGCCATACATAACCCACCACGCTGGCCCAACATGGGTTAGTGGGTTACGTTATATGTACCAACTATGGTAGGTAGAGTCTGTGGCCAACGAAAGCTGAAACTCGTAGTTATTTGTTTGGAAAACTTTGTCTCTATGTGTGTCTATCTGAGGTGTCATGTCGTATGTCAAATTGAAATTTTTCTGAGAAAATTGCAGCTGTGTGAGTGACCCTGTTACCCAGTCATATTTTTTTTGAATTTGCCGCGTTTTTCCTGGTTCAGCTTTCGTTAGCCAGACTCTAACAATTTGTTTAATTTCTTTCCACCGACGATGACGTAGGAACAAACTGTATACCTACATAGTAATTTAATAAAGGAGATAAAAAATATCTTTATTATTATAGTTAATCCGAAAAAAGTGTATCATTTCAATTTAATTTTATCAGTATTTATTAGTTACTTCATTACTGATTTACTAAATTTTATTACATATTACTTGTTTACTGAGGTGTTATGTTAGTCGTTCCATTACTAATGCCGTTGTATGTAAAGTAACTATATTTATAGTAATGGGGACTATTGATCATTATGAAGCGACTAACACAGCCTCCCTGCGACCAGGGAGGAGACCAGCAGGCTGACCAGCTACCCTATCGGCTAAACAATATGAATATGGACATGGGCTTCATTTGACATTTGAAGTCCATAATATGCCCATATAAGGACAAAATATGGGCTTCAAATGTCAAACGAAGCCCATGTCCATATCCATATTTCTTAGCCGATAGACCCGCTGGTAATCGAAATGTCAGCATTAAATAAATAATCAGTAATGCATGTTTAACCAAAAAAGCGTCACATTTCAGTGCGTGTGCTTGCGCTAACCCTTTTTGTTTATAAAATTATAAACATCGCACTAACCGCATATGAGCAAGTGAACACGCCGATAGCGAAGCCCACGGCCACATCCCACCAGTGGTGCCTATGGTCCGTGATCCTGGTGAGCGAGGAGAGGGCGGCGAACGTGATGCAGACCAGCTGCAGGACCGGAACCACGAAGACGGTACGGTACCGCCAGTCGAACCCTCGCCGCTGGAGGTACCACTGCCGAAATATACACATTATTATACATATACATAATCACGACTATTATCTCCAAAGGGTTAGTCAGAGACTAGGCAATGAGGACAGTAAGAGCAGTTCTCTACCATAGTCCACTTTTCACCAAATAGCGACTGCACATTTGCTCAGCGTGACAGGTGGTGAGCCCATCGCCGCTCTATGCTGTTGGATGTATGTGCAGTCATTAGTTCGTTAGTCACCTTTTACGACACCCAAGGGAAGAGAGGGGGTGGTGGTATTCTTCCACGGCTACGCGACACGATTGAAATATATACACTTAAGACTAAAGACTATTATGCCCAAAGGATTAGTCAGAGACTAGGTAATGAGGACGAAAGCAGTCCATCGCCACACCTCACGGCGCACCATATACGTTCTACACATGTGATCAGCGTGATAGCTATAGCTGGTAACGGTAAGCCCATCGCCGGTTTATGTATCAGCAGTTTTTAGCCTGTTAGTCGCTTTTTATAACACCAAAGAGCAGAAATCTTATCTTAGTGGGGCCTGCAGAGGTCTCCCTCTTGTAGTAGCACATCGACGCATTGGAATCTTTTGAAAAGAGAAGAGATGGGTAATTGGGTATCTCTTCTCTTTTGCACAAAATATGGTTCTCTTTTTTGCGTGGGTATGGCATAGCGCAAGTGTGACAAACGAGTCCCCTTTGTTACAGTCTCTCTTTATACTTGTATTCTTCTATTCGTCTCTAAACAAAAATATCTTATTGTCACCATAGCTAAGGCTTGAAGAGATCTCTTCTAGAGATTATGCTTTTACCTTTGAATAAGTCTTGTGTTATGGGTGTATTTTAAAAAGTTAATGAAAAAATTAGAGCGTGTATTTATCCCATTGCAGGGCCAAGGCCTCCATCGTTGGCATCAAGTCATCGCTGCAATTGATGGGGATTGGCGTAACCACCACACTTTGCCCGATCGGGGAATTACGCTCTGGAGCAGTTTACCAGATTCTCAATTCACCAGATTCGCAACTCGGCAGACTCGCAATTAACCGGATTTTGTACAATCATACAGGAAATGCGTATATCTATGTTATATGAATGAAACGGGTCACTTCAACAAACCTATTAAACAAACCAATAAATTTCGGAAACTAAGAATAAATGAAATAAATTGTGTTTAATAGACAATCAATACTCCTTAAATGAAGGTATCAAAACTTCTTAGTTATTGTAAAGTTATGTCATAAAGAAATCAAATTTGAAAAAGGGAGATTTTAGAGGAACTTGTTGTTCGCATGCCAAAGTAAAACGCCAGTAATAGAAGCACGAGGAGGCAATACAATACATAGTATTAAAATTTAAGAAAATGTTAACGTTGTTAAAAAATGTCATGTTTCCTAATTGTCAAAGTATCAAATCTAATTTATTTCATTAAGCTAGCATTCTTATAGTTTCCGAGATAGATTTCTTTAAATGACCCGGTTTCATTGCTCTCGGGTATATAACAATAAAGAATATGCACATTTGCATCTTTTACAGAGAATAAAGGTCTGATAACATTAATTGTAATTAAAGCAGTTTACCAGATACTAAATTCACCAGATTCGCAACTCGGCAGACTCGAAACTAACCGGATTTTGTACAATCAATCAGGAAATGCGTATAACTATGTTAAATGAATAACTATAACTATAAAAAATATGCACATTTGCATCTATGACGTTGAAACCCACAAAAAAAACTTAAAACAAACTTTCATTGGGCCAGCGTGGTGGGTTATGGCCCAGTGCATGCTGACAGGTTTACTATCCATATCTACCTACGGATATCGAGCTGAGCGCTTGACCACTAGACCGCCGAGGCGTTAGTTAGAAAAGGTACCAAAATAATAACACTCACCGCTATGAAAAGTCCGCAGTGCACCGACAAGGAGGTGTGCCCTGAAGGGAAGCTGTGGTAGGAGTCGTGCTGCATCCAGCTCGAGTACTTGGTGGAGGTGCATTGGAACGCGCTCACGTACTCGGATCTGTGGACAGGAGGTTTGACCTAAATAGTTGTAGTCAACGTACGTACTGCCAGGCTGTCACAAAGATAAAAACAAAAGTACCAACAAAGAGATGATGATGATTTTGAGCCTATTAAACATGTCACTGCTAGGCACATGCTCTCGCACATTGACATTATCCTAATTAAGTTAAGATTATGAGTAATTAAGGCAATAGAAATATTGTAAATTAAAAAACACAAGAAGTGTTTAAAAAAATTTCACGAGCAGGATTCGAACCCGCACCCTTCTGGCAATCCGGGCCAGGTGCATTTTTTTTATACTAAGCCCGGCAAATGACCCTACTCCACCTGATGTTAAGTAAAAAATGAAGTCCAGGCGCGAGGACAACTGGTGCAGCGTAAGAGACGTAGCATCAGTCACCCTCACTCTGCCGGCCCACAAAGTGCTTCTTCACGCCTCAATAGGAACCAGCCAATGTTTAGCTCGTGGGGTGAATGATACCATTAATAATGCTGATGTAACGCAATCAGTACAGTTATTTAGCTATCAGCTGTTTAATGTGTACCCAAATCAGAGAAATATCAGCTGAAACAGCGGTGCCTGGTCTACAGAAGGTTTGTTCAGCTTACAATTAACTTGTGGAAAGTAATTCAGTTAATATACAGCGGTTTTGTGTTATTCGGGGTAGCTATAAGAAAGCTTTAACCGCCTCTGTGGTCTAGTGGTTAAGCTACCAATTTCAGACCCAGAGGTCCCGGGTTCGATTCCCAGCGGGGGGTACATCTTTGTGTGATCGGTTTGGTTGGTGGTAGGGCTGTTAAGTCCGCCTGGCTAGCTACCACCATCTTATCTAAGTCTGTCGCCATAACAACGATGTTTATAGCATTGTTGTGTTCCGGCAGTTTGAGATAAGGTTCCTCAGTGGTTGAGGATTCCGGGTGAAGCGCGCTTCCACCTTCGGCCTTATCGTCACTTACCATCAGGTGAGATGAATACCAAGCGCTTACCCGTTGCCAATAAAAAAAAAGCTTAAATAGACAAAACAAAAGCCAAAATCCTTACCCGTTACAAGTTGTCCCAGCGTCAGGCTCGCACAAGTCGAAGAAAGTGGGCCTAGGGCTTCCCGTGATGCCCTTCATCACCTCGATGATTGCGAAGTTGAATATCAGCCCGTAGAGGTAGCTGCGGTACACCCAGAGGGCCTTCTTTGTGGCGCTGACGGTCCTCTCGCGAGGACTGCCCTCCCTGTCGGAGAATATTAGCTCGGTCGCTAATAGCTGGAAGAAACAGGGATCTTATTTAATTTTCTATTCTGCCAAGGAAAAGCGCTGACCATGTTTTTCTTTAACCAAAAAAGAAGGCATTTGGTTTTGTCTCAACATGTAGGAAATGTTTCAATCACCATTCGATCTCTTTTTTAACCCGATGAAATTCATTAAGAACACCCGGGGAAACATGGCGGTTAGAAGAAGAAAGAAGAAAAGCCTCATGTGGGACTCTACCCCTAATGTTCTAGGGGTCTACCCACAATAACACCGGAATACCCTCGCCGCATTTTAGGGCAGAGACGATCTCTATAACAACTGGCCAATGTATCGATAACTTTATTTTTCAAAAATGTTTTAGATTTAAATAAATACATTAATTGTCAGTTAGAAAATAAGGGCGCTTAAGGATTTCTAGAAGTTTTGGTTATGGCAGTTGCTATAAATGTTTATTTAAACGACTTTTCTTGCAAAAATACTTTTTTTTATAAAATGTGGGGAGGTATTAAAACATAAGTCTTCAATGAAGCCGTATTATGTAAAACAGGTTATACTCACTGCGACTAGTGGTGCTATGAAAATGGTGGCCACCAAGACTCCAGTGCCGACGGTGTCTCCGGTGTAAGGGAACGCCAAGGTCTGGTCGTTGCAGTAAAAGCCAGCCTGGTAGCTCGGAAAGACGCCAAGCTCGAACAATCCAATGAGGCCGACCACTGAGAACAAATTTGAAAACAACGTTAGAGGAACCCATATCACGACTATTATCAGAGACTATGCAATGAGGACAGCAAAAGCAGTCCTGTACCATATTCCACTTTACACCAAATAGCGACTGTACATGTGCTCAGTGTGACAGGTGGCGAGCCCGTCGCCGCTATATGCTGTTGGGAAGTAAGCAAGAGGGGGTGGTAGTATATTCTTTCACCGCTACGCGACCCGGTTAGAGGAACTTAACTAATTGGAAACTATAACTTAAGTCATCATTTATTTTCTAATGTATGTCAAACTTCGTCAGACTACCTTACGAGCCCGTCTATCTGCAGGAAAGCGGCCGTAAGTAGGTACGTGCGCGACACTGCCATTGCATTACGCGCTTGCATTTCATAACCCCTCATTTCCACTGTTTGGTAATAGGTGGACTATGACAGAGGACTGATTATGCGGTCTTCATTGCCTAGTTTTTGACCTACTCTTAGGGGATAATAGGCGGGAGTGTAGAATGCATGTAATGACGATGAAATCCTGCTGTAACATGTCATTAATCCCTTGTCCATCACGAAGGCTTTTAGAGGTTACTAACAATAGAATTTCTTTTGTGAGTGGTTTTAAGACAGCTGAGCTCATAAAGAGGCCTATTAAAACATCTCGACTGTGATATTTGCGTAAAATGCCCATTTTCGCATTTTGTAGTGAATTTGCAGTTGTTTTTTTTATCGAAATAGAATAATAAATTCTTGCTTAATATTACAAATCTCCACTCTGCGAGAATAAGCTGAGTTCGGACCGCCGGCGCATCGCATTTTGTAGTAATTTTGCAATTGAATTTGAAGTTTTTATCGAAATAGAATAATTTCATTATAACAAATTCATTATAAAATCTTTTTTCCTCATGAAGTAACAATTATTCTGGTATTAATTTTGCTCAAAAATATTAACGTACATAGGAGAAATTCACATTAACTTAAGCAATTTTCAAAGATATTGGTTTTAATTAACATTTTTTCTATTTAAATCAATGATATCTAAAAATTCTGAGGCCGCTACGAACTATACGGCTTTATAAGATAGATAACATAATTTTTTTTTATTTCATTTGTTTACAACAGTAGTTCAACCTAGGAGCTCACAAAACTGGCATCGCGCATTTTATGAAAATCTTTCTGTGCAATTTTGGGTTTAATTAAAAAGTTAATCAAAATTTACAAAAAGCGAGGCTGCTACGAACTATGCCAATAGCTATTCTACACTATTCAATAAGTCAAAATTATTAATGTATTTTTGTTTCTGAGATCATGAACGCCAAATTTGGCCATTTTTTTTGTTTACGCATTTCGGTTTCCCATACAAACTTCCAAGTCGTGAGAAACTGAAATTCGTAAACCCTTTTAAAGCACAGGCTGATCTGATGCTAAAGAAGAATTTTCCGTAAGATAATCTCAAGTGAGAATAATCTTAAATTCCCTAACACGGTCGGGCCATTGGTCGCTGATGAGCTGTAATGCTGCCACAAATCAGTCACCTCAGCCGACAAGCCGAAGGAGCGAGTAAGTAGATAAGTAACAGCTTCCCAGTCTTCGCAAACTATTTGATGAGCGAGGGACGGCGCAGACGAACTGCACGTTTTTCTTTTTTGTAAAATTTGGCAAGCAAGCAGGCGCAGCGGCTAGCGCGTTCGGCTTGCGATCTTGCCTGCCCGGAAACCAATTATAGCAATGCCGGGTCGCCTGATGGGGATTGGACTATGAAAACATCTCTAGTTGCTCGTGCTTCGGAAGGCACGTTAAGCCGTTGGTCCCGGTTATTGTTATTGTTTGACGACCTCCTTGGTCGAGTGGTTTGTACACCGGTTTTCATGGTGTCGCCATCTCTGAGGTCCCGGGTTCGATCCCCGGTCGGGTCAATTTAGAAACTACTGTTTTTCAAAATTGTCTCGGGTCTGGGTGTTTTCTATGTATAATAAGAATGTATTTAAGTATATTAAGTATGTATATCCGTTGTCTAGTAACCATTTAACGAGTTTTATAACGAAGCTTCTCTTGGGCTAGATAATTGGTGTGAGTGTAGGAAAATTTATTATTATTATTGTCGTAAGATGGCAGCAGTTAAAACCCACCAACCTGCATTGGGCCAGCGTGCTATTGTCCACGTGGGAGGCCTGTGCCCAGCAGTGGGACGTTTATAGGCTGACGATGATGATGATGAGGCAAACGAGCACTCGGATCACTTGATGACCGTAGAGTAGGAGTAGAGTCATCAGTAGAGTCGCAGATGCGTTGTCGATATTGAGGAAGGAGTAGGAATTGTGAATGGGGAGAGGGGAGAGATTGGCATCCGGTACTGTCAATCGCCGGACGAAACACAACAGCAACGAATGCCGTGAGAGGGTGTGGTATTACGCCGGGCCAGCCGGCCCAATTAGTGCGGCAACGCAGCGTGGCTCTACCACTCAGAAATAAACGTGAGTCGCGAAAGTCAATTAAACAAGTATTTATGGCAAACCCAGTATAAGGTGTTTTTTTCTTATAGTAGAAGAAGGTAAACGAGCAGGCGGGTCACCTGATGGAGAGAATCACTGCCGCCCATGGACACCCGCAAAACCAGAGGAATCGCAGGCGCGTTGCCGGCTTTTAAGGAAGGAATAAGAAATGTGAGGAGGGGGGAGGGGTGATGGGCCACCGGAACCCACACTGTCCGGACGAAACACAACAGCACCAAGTGCCATTATTTCACGCCGGATATTCGTGAGAGGGTAGTATTACGCCGGGCGAGCCGGCCCAATTCATGCTGCAACGCAGCGTGGCTCTACCACTCAGTGTTTACGTAATTTAACTAAATGGGAGATAATACTTAGTCATCCTTTTCGAACAGCAATTTGTAGAGGGATCTAATTTTATGGTAAACTTTTGTCTAACTTTAATTCAAATAATCGTCACATCAGTTCTTTAGAGATATTTCTAGAAAACTGGTGAAAGCCACCCGTGGCCACAGAGCCAGCAGCTATCTGGGTCAACGGCTAGGCCTCGCCATCCAGCGCGGCAATATGGCTAATATTCTGGATACTCGGCCTGATGGGGATGATCTGGGTCAATTCTTTTAATTATAGTTTTCTTTATCTTTGTAAGTTTGTAAAATATTTAAATTTTAGATGTTACCTACTTTTGTTTTTTTTTTCGTGTTAAATAATTAAATTTAGCTGATACTTACTACTTAAAATGTTAAATAATTTTTTTAGTTTAATAATCGTCATTTATAAACTTATTGATATGATATTTAAAGTTATGTATTTTTTTTACATTGAATGCGTTCTTATTTATCATAAAATTGGTGGAAAATGTCGACAGGAATAGGCAAAATCTGTTTAATTTTTAATTAAAACGTTGAACTATTTGAAGAACTATAAGAAAAACGAGTATTATTCTGACAGCGTTATGGGGGATTAAACCACGACTTCTCACATTCAACCCAAGATTGTATTCGTTCGGCTATCGATCCGGTTTAGTTTCGTTTCGGCACCTTCCCATTTCAGCACCCATGAATTCATGAACTCGATAAATTTCAATCAAGGAGATACAGTCACCGAAAACAAAGAACGAGTGCTGTTTGTATAAGTACATATTTTGAAAAAAAATACTAAGTTACTGGTAAAATACATTGAAATATTAAAATGATTGCCAGTGGGAACCGAACGGGACTGTACTTTAGAAGCAGCATCCCAGGGGTGCCGAAATGGGAAGGTGCCGAAACGAAACTAAACCTACCCTTCAACGACGCCCGCGCACTGATCAGTGCTCAATAAATAGAATTTCTATTGTGTTTAGTCTAGTGGCACCGCTTACTAAGTGCTAAAGCAGCAAGTCGCAAAGATGCGACTTTCTGGAGCAAAGTCGCTCGTCTGCACCGGACTTTAACATTGAAATGGACGTTGGCACAACGGGGAGAGGCCAATTTGCGCGCCGAATCCCCACTTCCGTCATTTTGGCAAGTTCAAAGTCAATGTCGCTGGGACACAGAATTACGTTTGACAGGTCGCGATCCGTAAATCATGGCGATTGACGTCATAATAATATGTGAAGATTGCGACAGAGGAGGGTCTTGAGAAGTTCAGTTGCTCCTTCGTTCAAACGTAACCTGTAACCAAGGACGATATATTATCTTATTTGTCTATGCCTGTAAATTTGTCTATGCTGTAACGTTAAGAGGAAACACTACGTCGAAGTGGCATGCAAAATTCTCATACAAAACACAGAAAAACGACGTTTAGTAGTCCCCTGTTTCCTCCTTCAGAACTGGACCAATTTTGATTACTTTTTCAGCATCGGATAAAGAAAGAGATTTTCTATGTCTGTATGTTTGATTTTTTTTAAACCAGCCTCTTGATGTTTCTGAAGACTCATTTATACGGAGTGATTTCGCTAAATTTTGAAGGCTCCTGGTTATTAAATAAATGACTTATTGCAAAAAATGGTTTTCTTTGAATATCGCGTGTTGTGCACTCTGAATTCTTGCCGGAAGGTCAAACGGTAAATAAAGAATATTATTTGAGCGTTATGCGGCGTTTAAGAAAGCAAATTTGACGAAAAAGGCCAAATTTGTGGAAAGAAAATTCTTGGATTTTGCACCACGAAAACGCACCTTCGCACAAGGCTAACATTGTGAACGAATTTTTGACCAAAAACTCAACAAATACCATCGAGCAACCACCTTATTCACCAGATATGGCTCCAGCCGACTTCTTTTTTTTTCCTAAACCCAAATTACCACTTCGTGGCACCCGTTTTCATTTGGTAGAAGACGTAAAGGAGAATTCGCGACGAGAACTGAACTTAATTCCGGAAAAAGCTTTTAAAAAAATATTTTGATGATTGGATTATTCGTTGGCGTAAGTGTATCGTTTCTGAAGGAGCATACTTTAAAGGCGATAAAATAAATTTAAATGAATAACTAACATTTTGTGTAATATTGATCTTTTCCCGGTACTTTCTTGACAGAGTAGTCTTCACCAAAGGTAGTTTAGGTTTAGTAACCGTGTCGCGTAGCGGTGAAAGAATACTACCACTAAAGAATACTACCACTAAAGAATACTACCACTAAAGAATACTACCACTAAAGAATACTACCACTAAAGAATACTACCACTAAAGATACATCCAACAGCATAGAGTGTCGACGGGCTCACCACCTGTCACGCTGAACACAGGCGCTATTTGGTGAAAGGTGGACTATGGTAGAGGACTGCTTTTGCTGTCCTCATTGCCTGTCTCTGACTAACCCTTAACCCTAATAGTCGTAATTATATGTATGTACGAGTGGCTGAGGTCTAGGGCTCCATTTTGACACCCAAGAGATCCCTAATCAATCTAGGCAGCTATAGGCACAACACGGAGCGTATTCCTGCCCGTACTCGTATGATCCTTCCATTACATCACCGAGTGACATAATCGCCACTAGATGGAGCTGATTCACATAATGTGCGGCTTCCACCACGTTGGAATCCACGTGCTACTGTGCGCGTGTGTCGCCGTGTGTCCTCAGCTCTACCCATAAACAATATATCTACGATGCAACATTGCTTGTTAGCGATATCGCGGTTTTGCTTCTTTCTAATGCTGTAGGCGTGATAGGTACAGACGTATCAATACAAAGTAAAATTTTACTATTGTTAGTATCTTGGTAAAACGGTAAATAATAATTTTGTGTTTCATAATACCTACTAAAACTGTTATTTATTCATTATTTAAGCACCATAGACAATTGTCTATAATTTAAAGTTTAATATTTTAAAAACCACACAACTTTAACAATTGTATTTTTTATTAGTTCCGCTACTCGTTACTAGATGGCAATCGTTTGTGTGTAAACGCAGTTGCAATATCTAGCTTCACCTACAATTTATAGTGTAACTTCAATTATTTTTAAGCTATTTATTTATGTTCATCATAAACCTGCGTATAACAAATGTAAGGCAATTGAAATAAACAACGTTTTCATTAGGTTTAATTGGGTACATTGCGTCACAGTGAAAGTTTATAAATAATCAACTAATTTATATTCATAACCCTGCATCCTTCTTACATGCGCTAGCAATTACGAATGTCACGGCTCAAATAATTAATAATACAATTAATAAACATGGATTATGTCGGGAATCTCTTTAATGGGTGTAAAATTGTATTCCCTTAGAAGCGGTACTATTTAAAATGTATGCCTCCATCATTACCGGTGAATTGAATGGTGCCGGTTTATTACTTTGGAGTAATTAAGTTTGTTGGGTAAAGGTGCTATTAAATGAACTACACTTTTTCGATAAGATTTGTTATCTTCACTTTTGTTTTTGATTACTCTAAAGGCGGGTCTCCTGCGACACTGTTTTGTGTTTTCTAACACCTAACATCAAAACATCTAACAAAATATGTCAAAATATGTAGGTACGTACATATTTGTTAGATGTTTGATGTTAGGTGTTAGAAAACACAAAACAGTGTCGCAGGAGACCCGCCTTATTACGAACATAATTATGTTTTTATAATAAAAAAAAATAGACTAAGTATAATAATATAGAGCGAGAAAGAAAAAAATGAGATAAAGCGACTTTTTTTGTTATGTAGATATCATGTATTATGTCAGAAAGAAACATACATAAAACATTTAAAAAAAATATTTATTTCGACGTATTGAGAACATCCTCCTTTTTTTGAAGTTGGTTAAAAATAGATATAAAAACGACTGCGAGACTTTAATAAACATTAAAAACCGTGCAAATTCATTTACAGTTCAATAAACTATGTTTAGTCGGCTATCGATTGAAGAAACTGTTACGGTTTAATCCTTGTATGGGTCGCCGAATTTTGATTGTACGAATCAATACAAGTCATGTCTTGATTGGTACGACACGACGTGACCGGAATAATATCTACAGCAAAAAATGCAGACAACTTTTTGCAATTGTTGAACATGGATGTTATTGTAACGGTTTAAATAAAAACTAGCATAGGTATTAAACATTTGTTCAACATCATTAGCCCATAAACGTTCCACTGCTGGGTTTAGATCTTCCAATATAGACCAAGTAGCATTAAGAGGGTTTACGAATTTTGGTTTCCCAAACAAACTTCCAAGTCAAAATTTTTAAAAACCTATAAGTCATTTTTTTTAAAACTTTGCATGCTAAACTAAAGCACAGGGATCTAAATAGTTTGTTGAGAACATTTTTAAAAAACGTTTATTTAGTTGAGTTATTGCGATTTAAAGTCGACTATAGAAAGTTTAAAATCGCAATAACTCAGTTAAGTAAACGTTTTTAACAAACTATTTAGATCTCTGTATTTTACTTTAGCATGCAAAGTTTCATTAAAATTGCCTTATTGGTTTTTAAAAATTTCAACTTGGAAGTTTGTATGGGAAACTCTTAAGATATAAAAAAAGATTTGAAAATGTAAAAAACAACTATTTATTTAGTTACTTACATTATGAATTGTTAATTTTGCTGGATTCCATGAGCAGCCATTGTTAATTTATTTTTCATTAGATGAAAGGTCTAATATAAGGTTATAAATCGTCTATTAAGAAAAAAAGAGGGAAAAAAACAATAAATATTCCGTGGACACGTAAAAGTATAATACGCACACACAACAGTATCCTCATTACTGTGAGTGCATTAGAATTTCCATAACGCGGACAAATAAACAAGGCACATTTTATCAGTGCGTTTACCTTAGTGTATGCGGACAAATAATATAGGTAATTTACTTTATGTTAATAAGATGAGAGTGTGTGACTATTGGTTTATTATCCTTTTTATTTTGTCTGTCCTAAAATTTAATCGCTTTTGACTGAACCACACGTCATTCATTATTCATATTCGAAGTCGGTGGCGCCGCGGTGATGCGTTCTTGTATCGATCGTAAAAGTTAAGGTACATAAGGTGTTGGATTGGTGAACAACGTGTTATCGGAAGGCACGTTGAATATTGGTACAGGCTGCTATCAAAAGATGCAAAATATTTAATATTATATAAAACTATTGATATAATTCAGAAAGTTATTTTATAAAGTTACTTTTGTTTGTCCCTTCATTGCTTAGAAATCGCATTGATTTCTAAGCAATGAAGGTTTTATACGGTTTGATGTTTCGTCTTTCATTTGATATCATTATCTAGACGGATAGGTACAAATCAAACAATGTAATGTAGAATTTTTCAAGTGTCGCATTCGAAAGGAGCGGATAATGATGTAACGCAACGCAAGATGACAGAACAGGAATCCCGAGGGCACCTCCCGAGTTATTCGTCAACTCGCACGCTTTAAACTCGCACAGATGTGCAAGATGGCACCTTTTTTTATTTTATCTATAATTTGTGTCGTCAACTCGCATAACAGTTAAAATCTGAGGTAGTCATGTATAGTCAATTACAAAAAGGTTTGGAAAAAGTTTTAATTAAGTAAAATTTTAAACACTAAAAAAAAAAAAAAAAACGACAACCTCAGGCGGGAATCGAATCACGCACCTTCCGCATTCCGGGCGGCTGCCTTAACCACTTGGCTACCGAGGTCAGGCTATCAACCGTCAAAATTTGTCAGCGCTTGATGCTTATGTTTTTATTTTAGTCAACATTGCTTTATCAAATCTTAGAAGTTTTCACCTCTGAGATCCGAAAGAAATATTTTTACAAATATTTGAACATTCGGTTAAGATGAAGCTGCGTTTATAAATTAATGTTTTATATTTTAGCGTTTTATTAACGCTTAAATATAATTAAATAAAATTTTAAAGCGGAAGGTGCGTGGTTCGATTCCCGGCTGAGGTTGTCGTCTTTTTTCAGTGTTTAAAATTTTACTTAAGTATATTTCAGCGTTAATAAAACGCTAAAATATAAAACATTAAAAGTGATAATCCTTAAATGTTTAATACCAGCCAGTTATGAGTACAAAATAAAACAAATAATTATTAATCTCGTTTCCCATTTTCTTGTTTCACATTTTCCCATTCTAAAATACTTAAAAGGTAAAATCAAAAGGTGCCATCTCGCAAATCTGTGCGAGTTTGAAGTGTGAGAGCTGACGAATAACTCCGCCTCCCTCTACCCACCAACCCGCATTAGGTCAGGGTGGTGGATTACTAATTATTAATGTAACAGTGGCGCACTCAACGTGTGTTTTGGTTAGGGATAGTGGTTATGTCTTATGCTGTAACTAAAAAGCCAGAATACCGATAGCGTTCTAGAACCGTGGGGATTATTACTTTTAAGAAAAACCGTCACGCGTGCATTGGCACGGATTCCTCCCATTTTATTTTAATAACGAATTTTTATTCGTTATTATTTTAATATATTGTATTAATAGTGCATTTTTTTTTAACGTTCATAACACTTTTTTATAAGTATACAAGTGTTAATTATTTAATTATTGTACTCAGCTGAACTAGAGTATTATTTTATGACACAATAGGTTATAGTTGACACAATTTTTATTTGAAAATAAGTGTTTTTTTTAAATGCAAGTGTTTATAGTATTATTATTATAATACTGTGTTTGTGGTGGTTTACTACTATTTTCTGTGGATTGTAACTGTATACTTAGGTTGAAACTGCCTATTGAGGAAGCCAGCTTCTATTTTAGTAGTTTTTTTTTAAATCCAAAATGGAACGCCCAATTTCGTTTAATTTGCTTCATAAAGACGAGCTTACGTATGAGGTGGAGATTCGAGACGCAGCACCGGCGACAACGGTAGAGGGATTACGAGTTCAGATTAGGGAACTTAGTAAACTAGTTTGCTCAGACGATATCGTAGAGACTACTCGGGATCCTAAAGTAGAATTACAAATTATTAAAGCCAAATTGGCAGAGATCGCCGAAATAATAGGAAAAGATCCTTCAAATTTTAAAAAAATTAACCGTATAAAGGCTTTAAGTTCCCACCTTTTTCATCGCTTGGGCAGGGTAACTCCCCCTCCTGAACTTGATTCCGTATATCAGACTATTGACAAAGAGCTTAACGGTTATTTGTCAAAAGTTGATAATATTAACGCGAGTTTTCATGCGTCGTTTACATCGGCACCAGAGACACCGAACGCCCTTGAAGTTGAACCTACTCCTGAAGTCGTATATTATAGTAAGAAGGATGCAACAGTCAGATCTCTCGACTGTAAATTTAATGGTACCGGTTGCGTGAAAGCTTTCATAGAGCGTCTCGAGGAACTTTGCGAAGCTAGGGGTATAAGCGAAACTTCGTTACATAAATCAGCTCTGGACTTGTTTTCTGATGGTGCTTTGTTGTGGTACCGTGGTATAAAAGCGTCGGTTGGTAGTTGGTCGGAACTTAAAAGACATTTACTCACAGCGTTCGCTCCGCCAGACTACGATATGCGTCTCATTTCAGAAATTACTAATAGGACTCAGGGGCAAACTGAATTGTCCTGTATTTACATAGCGGTCATGGAGAACCTCTTCAACAGGCTCTCTTATAGAGTAGCGGAACCTGAGCGTTTGGCACGGATTAAGTTCAACATGCGGCCGGAATACGCGACGGCGTTGTCAATGTTGGCGGTCAATACCCTGGAGGAATTAAAGGAGAAGTGTAGGCAACTCGAGCTAGGTTTTGTTAGCAAGGCACAGTTCCGCGAACCGCCGAAACCTACCGCTTCTTTTGTTGCACCAGACTTGGCTTACCAAGCTCCGAGGGGTTCTTTGAGAATCGAGGCCGTGCAAGCTGATCCTGCTATGTATTGTGTTCGTTGTAGGGTAAGGAGCCACTCATTATCTACTTGCAAATCCACAGACGTAGTTTGTTTTCGTTGCGGTAAGAAGGGTGTGAGGACACCTTTGTGCCCCAACTGCAATAAAAGAGCAGTCGGGACTAAAGGTCAATCCTGTCAGAACTGCAATTCAAAAAATTAATTTCCCGGAACTACAGCCATAATTTTATTAAGTCCGATTGGGACAACTATTTAAAATGGTTACAAGTTTTTTTAAACTCTTTAAGAGTAGATTCAGTACGTTATAAGACTAGGGAGGATGGTCGGCCGCATTTAACCGTTTCTATATATAATGCGGATTATTACGGTTTACTTGACTCGGGTTCATGCATTTCAGTATTGGGTTCCGATGTTGGCCAACAGTTCATAAAAGCTGGTGCAACCTTACACTATGATGGGTGCTTGGGCAACATCGTAACAGCCAATGACTCGCGTGCAACCGTGAAGGGTTATTTATATTTACCAGTTACTCTTATGGGAGTGACTCAAGTTATTAAATTTTATATAATTCCTGATATCACCACACCGTTAATTTTTGGCGTTGATTTTTGGAAGGCTTTTAATTTAGCTCCTGAAATTTTTAATAGATTGCCTTTAAAGTATTTTCAAAACTCTAAACACCGTACTTGCGTATCGGAGGTTAGGCATTTGCAGCCGTTTGATGAATTAACACCCGTTCAGAGGTTGAAAGCGGAGTCATTAATAAATGAATTTAAGAAGGTGTCTTTTGAGGTTAAAGGGTTAGGTCGTACCCAACTGTTGCGTCATAAGATAGACACGGGTGATGTTTCTCCTATCAAACAGCGTCATTATCCACTATCACCTGAACGCCTTAAGGAACTTAACCGCCAGCT
Organism: Scoparia ambigualis; assembly: GCA_963921215.1. NCBI lineage: Eukaryota > Metazoa > Arthropoda > Insecta > Lepidoptera > Crambidae > Scoparia > Scoparia ambigualis. The sequence goes on along the minus strand of OY992512.1, from coordinate 29,193,826 downwards.
GGATGAGATGTTAGAGATGGGAGTAGTAGAGCCTAGCAATAGCGCGTGGAATAACCCAGTCCTATTAGCTCCTAAACCAAACGGAGAATGGCGATTTTGCCTTGACAGCCGAAAATTGAATGCAGTCAGCAAACAAGATGCTTATCCGCTTCCCTACGTCTCTCACATCTTAGATCAGTTGCGTGACGCTCGATACCTTTCGTCAATTGATTTAAAATCTGCATTTTGGCAAATTGAGCTTGACTCCGCTTCATCTAAGGAAAAAACCGCATTCACGGTTCCCGGACGAGGTCTTTTCCATTTTAAGGTTATGTGCTTTGGGTTGACGGGGGCCCCAGCCACCCAGCAACGGTTAATGGACATACTGTTTGGTCCTGAGTTTAATAATAAAGTGTTTGTTTACTTGGATGACATTATAATATGCTCATCGACATTCGAGGAACACATTTCGCTTCTTAAACGGGTTTTAGAAAAGTTACGACAGGCTAAGTTAACGATTAACTTACAAAAATCCTGTTTCTTTCGTCGGGAGTTAAAATATCTAGGTTACAGGGTAGATGAACATGGTTTACACACTGATCCGTCGAAAGTTCAGTCAATAGTCAACTTTCCCACACTTACTACCCGGAAGGAGGTGAAAATGTTCCTTGGAACAGCGTCGTATTATAGACGTTTCATTAAAAATTTCAGTCCTATAGCGGCACCTTTAAATGCACTTACGAGTACTAGCAAAAAAGCCCCGCCTTTTAAGTGGACTGCTGAGGCAGAAACCGTGTTTACTACTTTAAAAACAGCGTTGGTCTCTGCCCCAGTATTGGCTTGTCCCGATTTTTCCCAGCCATTTGAGATTCATTGTGACGCATCCAGTTTTGGGATAGCGGGCACTCTGACTCAGTTTATAAAGGGAGAGGAGCATCCAATAGCATATTGTAGGCGTTCACTGAATTCGGCAGAACGCAATTATTCGGCGACGGAGCGAGAGGCCCTAGCTGTGGTTTTTGCTGTAGAACACTTTCGTCCTTATGTGGAGGGAGGTCCTGCGTTTAAGGTGATAACCGACCACTCGAGTCTGAAGTGGTTCTTAAATTTAACCAATCCTACGGGTCGATTAGCTCGTTGGGGTTGTCGGTTATCGCCTTACAACTTTGTTATTGAGCACCGCAAGGGCAAGGACAACGTAGTTCCAGATGCACTATCGCGTGCCGTTCCGGTGCTCGAAATAAAGGTGCCTGACGCAGACACTTGGTTCCAAAAGTTGTGGGACAAGTGTGTTAGTACTCCTAGGTCGTGTCCTAACTTTATTATTAGAGACAATAAACTTTTTCGTTTTTCAAAAAATAAATTCGGTGTGGCGAGTGATTATGATTGGAAACAAGTAGTACCGGAGGGAAATCGTCTGGAACTTTTAAAGAATCACCATAGTGGTGAATTATCTCCACATTTTGGAGTATTTAAAACTTATAAACGACTTGCACTACGTTACTACTGGCCTAACATGTATAAGGATGTAACTAACTACGTGGGGAAATGTGATACGTGCGCCGCATATAAACACTCACAATTGCCAACCCCTGGTCTCTTAGGTAGCGCGAAAGACTGCTCTAAACCGTTTGAAACAATAACTTTTGACCTCGTTGGTCCCTTGCCACGGTCTAGAGCGGGCTTCACATATCTCTTTGTGGTCGTATGCTGTTTTACGAAATATTGTTTGCTCTTTCCTTTACGAAGAGCTGTGGGTAAGGCTATAGCGCAGAAACTTGAAGATGGCGTTTTCTTGGTTTACGGCATACCCCGTACGGTGATAGCGGACACCGGAACGCAGTTCACGGGCAATGAAATTAAATCTTTGTTGGAGAGGTACAAGGTACCTCAGGTTCACTTTACACCTCGCTATTGCCCCAGCGTGAACACAGTTGAACGTTATAACCGTACGATTATGACCGCCGTATCAATTCTTGTGGAAGATGACCATAGATCGTGGGATGTTAATATTTCGAAAATTCAGTATGCAATAAACACTTCCACTAATGAAGTAACACGTTTTACCCCATTCTTCCTAGTACATGGTAGGGAGGCAGTTAGTTGCGGAGAGGTTTTCGGCAATAATACCGATGGACCGCTCACCCTGGCGTGCGCTTCTCGCGGTGTATATGCGGACCAGTTAGGCGTCTTAGAGGAAATTTTTAATAAAGTGAAAGGCGCGCTTATTAAATCACATGACCGTAGTGCGCGTCATTATAACAATGGGAGGAGGCCCTTAGAATTTGAGGTGGGTGACACTGTGTGGAAAAAGACATATCCACAGAGTGACGCCTCCAAATTTTTTATGGCTAAATTAGCTCCTAAATATGAAAAATGTTTTGTTAGGAAAAAACTTTCCCCCCTAGTGTATGAATTAGAAGGCTGTAGTTCCGGTAAAAACCTTGGTGAATGGCACATCAAGGACTTTAAGTCTTCATGGGAAGACTAAGATGTTTAGTTTTAGTAATTTATCGATCATTGTATCATGGTACAATGTTTTGCTTGTTGTGAGCGGTTGAAAAGTGACAAAGGAGGGCTGTATATGCCTTTAAGTCACTGCACTTTGGGCGTTTGTGGCTGTATATGCCGCGGCGCTGGAAGCTCTTTTAAGAGGAGCTTGATGTTTGTGGTTGTGCTTTTGCGCATTGGGAAGTTTCGACTTTTGGCGTGATGACATTCTATTTGTTAAGTTGGAATGTTTTAATTCCATTTTTTTTTTTAATATTATAGGTTAGATACCTTAATGGAAGGGTTAGATCTCCGGAACGTTGGTAAGGCAACGTGGTGATAGTCCTGAGGAAGGTGGCCATTTGTTGGCGGGCGTGTAGGCTGCTTTGATGGAATTCGGTTTTTTTTTGTAGGATTTATGTAGGGGCGGTTAGCCAAACTTTTAGGTGGTGGTGAATATTTGTTGGTTTGGGTTGTGGGTTTTTTTTTGTTTACACTTTAAATATGTGCTTGTAGGAGCATTTAGATGTTTGTGTATTGAGGAGGTAACGTTTGTTAGGAAGGGTAGACTTAGACGTGTAGACGATTCTTACATGTATTTATTATATTATAGCTCTTTGGGTTTCGTCTTTTCCATGTTTGTAAATGGATCAGACCTAACCTGTGGAACATATATAGACGTTTGGTCTATGTATTTATTATTTTGTGCCTCTCTGGGCTTTGTCTTTTCCATATTGCTTAATGGATCAGACTTACCCAGTGGGATAACTGTAGGTCTATTTCAGTAACCTGTATAGTTAAATAAGCCATTCACCCCAGCGGATTAGTGACTGGTACCAAAAGCCTTAACGCGAGACGTCAGTGCGGCTGGTGACACTGTAATAATAGGTTAACTGTATAGCCACCAGTTTTTATGTTTATGTAATAATATCATTATAACCATAATTAGTGTATTTAATATATATAACGTAGTCAATCATTTATAATCTAGTATTTTGGTAATATTCATATTGAACTACTTAAGGTTTGTCTTTTCCATATTGCTTAATGGATCAGACTCACTTTGTGAGTCTATTGTGGTGACTTTTCAGTAACCAGTATTGTTAAAAAATTAAGCCATACACCCCAGCGGATTAGTGACTGGTACCAAAAGCCTTAACGCGAGGCGTCAGTGCGGCTGGTGACACTGTAATAATAGGTTAACTGTATAGCCACCAGTTTTTATGTTTATGTAATAATATCATTATAACCATAATTAGTGTATTTAATATATATAAAGTAGTCAATCATTTATAATCTAGTATTTTGGTAATATTCATATTGAACTCCTTAAGGTTTGTCTTTTCCATATTGCTTAATGGATCAGACTCACTTTGTGAGTCTATTGTGGTGACTTTTCAGTAACCAGTATTGTTAAAAAATTAAGCCATACACCCCAGCGGATCAGTGACTGGTACCATAAGCCTTAACGCGAGGCAACAGTGCGGTTGGTGACACTGTGATAATATGTTAACTGCATAGCCACCAAGTTTTTAGATTTATGTAAGAGTATATTATAATTGATATTATTATATTTATTATGTACATTAGTTTATATTCATATATAAGTTTGTATATTTATTGGGATATACAAACTATATATATATATGGGATATTTGTATATTTAAATATATACATATATATGAAGAATTGTCGTACACAAGTCTGCGTTTTGTTGTTTTTTTTACTGTCATAGCATATTGTATAGCTATTTACAGGAAAGTTTTGAGTTATTGTGTAGTGCAGCTACACGGGTAGGTTTTCTTTTGGTTGTTTGTGCTTGCTTGGTTGTTTGAAGTGTAGTGTGACGCTGGAGGGCCAGCGTCGAGATTTGCCCTGGTCGGTCAAATCTCTGGTGGTTGGGGAGGTACTGTTACGTTGTAAATTCAGGGCCCTGTCTGCCTTTACTAATCTACAAAAGAAGTTCGCAATGGTTGAATAGTACTTACCTAAAATCATTGCTTTAGAATGATCAAATGTCCAAAAACATTAGTCCGTGTAGCTTGTTTGAATTAAATCCATTTTTCTTCACATTAAAGACATGGAGCCTTGGCTGACACATTACAAGACACACTTTTCTTGCATTTTCAATTAAAACATATTTCTAAATCAGTTTTAGTAAGACTAACCGCCGTACTCAGAGACGTCAATTAAGTTTAATGACAATTAAATGTCTTTCCTTCTCTATTTATCACTATACATACGAAAGTGACAGCAAGAGACTTAATCGTCATTAAAACTTAATTGACGTCTCTGAGTACGGCGGTTAAACTTAAATCTAAAGAGATTTTATTCCGTGTTTACGTTTTGTATTTGACATAACACCATAGACAAAATGACAGCCACCGTAGCGACGCCTAGCGGTAGCGGGGCGAAGTAGCTGTCAGCTTTTAATTTCACATAAAAGATTCAATTTTAAAAAATAGTCGAAACAGTTCTAATAATGAATTACATAATAAATTAATATGTATAATAATTACTTTAAGTAATTAAATTTAATTCAAGCAAATCCGGAAATAGAACTATTTTTTTCTATAAGGACTTTTATCTAGAACATTCGAACGGGAGTAATATTTTTTATATGGATATTGTCTCTGCCCGTAGGGGTTACCAGAGAGGAAACTAATACTCCTTAATATTAAGACAGGGTAATTAGTGAGTTAAATATCACAAAAAATAATTTTTAAATTAAAGAAAAACGTATTTCACATTGCTAAACGTTAATTTTTTTTTAGGTCTTGTGTTGTTATTGTTGGCAAATTCTGTTAGCAGAGGGCGAGTTGTGACAGACGTCATATTTGACGTTTTGTTAGTTTGAAGGAAAATTCTAAAAGAACAATTTCTTATGAATTACCCGACAATGGGAGTAGAAATCATAAGCTGGCCTTCGATTTATAAGTGTTTCCGGCGAAAGGAAAGCTGCCGAGTTGCGACGCCGAAACGATTTCAATCTCTGGCGTGACGTGGTTGAGTTGAGATCAATGCACTCAGGTAGGCATGAGTCGTAGTCACCTTTTGTTTTAATCTGAGGTCGTAATAATGTAGTGGATTTGAGGCGTCATTAGCTTGAGAATATAGTCAACAAGTGTGTGGTTTATTTACAGGAATCCGCGCCACAACCAACCGGTCGTGACGCCGCTGGCAGCCACGCGTAAATATAGGATATCCCAACGCGTAAGTATCTCAATAGCATTGTTTAAATATAATAAGCCGTCATCCTAGGAAAGCAAATCGATATTTCATGGTGTCTGAATCCTGCCTTGTCGCCAGGCGACGCAAGGCTCTTAGCCATGTGGCAGACGTGTCAAACCCCTTTATTAAGTGGATATTGCCCCATCCAACAGTAGTCTGGCATTGTTTAGTTATGTTTATTGGAATATCGTAGCCGTGTAGTGCCTTGGGTACTAGTTAAATGTGAAACAACGGCGCTGCGAGTCCCTGGTTATGATAGGTTGCAGCCCCAGATACACAGATAGCAGACTGCGGGACCCTAATTTATGTAACAGATCTGAACTAGGCGTGCAGTGTTATAATTAGGCCCCGTGTTGATAATTTCAGATGCTTCGAGAGGCCCGTCTCGCCGCCAGGATTTAGAGCTGGGCCCTAAAGCCTGGACGCGAGACCTGCCTCTTCGGGGCACCAGCGGCCACCTGCTGCCAGCGAGCTGTCGCCGCACAGGCGTTGACGGTTTTTGTACCCCTATTCTGGGTTTAATCGTTCTTTATTCAGGAACATATTTTTACATTAGGGTTTCGAAACCTTAACCTAGTATTGTCTTTTATATCCAACTACACCAAGCGTTGGTGAAGTTGTGAAACATTTGAGGATCTGCGAGTTCGACTTGGGTGAAGTTGTATGGTGACATCGTCTCCAGATTCGGATCGACTATACGATCCTGGCGTCCATAATTATTAATTTTATATCGGTATAACCCCACGGTTCTCTAGAGTATCGGCTTTAAACGTGTGAGAGTTTTGATACGGTTAAACGGTTTAAAACATTTAATTTAATATTTTAATAGACGGAGTAATTTAATTTTAATTTCAACATCATACTCCGGACGGTACTGGTTTATCCTGACCCCCCACGACCATAGCTTGCACGACTGAAGTATTAGCTGGCTGGTTAGGCAGTAGTAGGAACCGTATTATAAAATTTATTTTAAATTAAAACTATCACCGACCCGCTTGGTCACTTTTGAGTCTTAGGATTTTAGTGTGTTTTAAGGGATGATATAGCTTTGGAATAAGGTTTAGAGTACTTTAAACAGTAAATTATAGTTGGCAAAATTAATAGAAAGTTTGTTGAACTTTCATTTGAGATTGACCCTAGGGTCAATTTCAACTGATAGTTTTTTTTGTTATTTTCGGCTAAATAAATTAAAAGGTGTAACGTAGATGATTTGTACCTAACATAATATAAGACAAAATTGTGACTAACCCCCCTCTTTTGAATAATAAAAGTGAAATAAAATTTATTAATTTTATTTTATTGTTGTTGGACAAAATATTTGTGTGTGTTCTTTTACAATATACTGCCTAGCTGTTGAACATTTTATGGTTTTATTTGATAACAACCCACTGAAGCTTGCATTTGGGATTTTCTTCCTTTTCCCCAAAAGGGACAAAATCAATAATGTAACAGGACCCATCTCCAACAAAATAAACAACAGCACCATGGGGAGATCCCCATGGTGCTGTTGTATATGTGGGAAGGCCTGTGCCCAGCAGTGGGAAAATGACGCCTGTAAATGCTGGAACATCAACTCGGGATAACAGTGTCTAAAGTAACCGACCACAGAGCAGAAGAAAGAGCTTTTGATAGACCCATCGGTCTAGCGTAAAGTTTATAACCTAATCAAATAAGACGTTCCAACACCGTTTGAACCATGTCACGTAGCGGTGAAATAATACTACCAATCCCTCTCTTCCCTTGAGTGTCATAAAAGGCGACTAACGGACCCAAGACTGCACATAGCTCCAACATCAAAGAGCGGCGATATATAGGCTCACCACCGTCAAGCGGAACACATGTGCAGTCACTATTTGATAAAAAGTGGACTATGGTAAGAGGATTACTTTTGCTGTCCTCATTGCTTAGTCTTTGACTATCCCTTCGGGGATAATAATCGTGATATGTATGTAAAAGGACTTGATTATATTATGTATGTACGTAAAACGAGACACTTTATGAAGTTTAGGGCTTCTTCTACAGAATAAAAAGCACTAACTGCAGCGGCGCAAATCAACTAAGTGTGAAATTAAATGGTGTCAGCTGAACATTGAACTAAGGCTGAATGCACACGATGAAGTTGATACGCGACAATAACGCGCAGAAACTACTATGTTTTGTCTAAACGACACGGTTGTCAGTCCGAGCCGAGATCATACAGCATTTAGCGGGTTAGGCATCCTCGGGTTATTTTTGATTCAAACGCTTCAAAGAATCTAATAAGGTATGGGAACACGCTTGCATGATGCCAGTCCATAAAAAACCTCCGTGAATTGTCTACTTTAAGCGTCATCTTCCCTTCCATTACATTTTTTTTTATGTAAGAAGAAGGCAAATGAGCAGGCGGGTCACCTGATGGAAAGCAATCACCGCCGCCCATGGACACCCGCAGAGGAGTCGCAGATGCGTTGCCGGCCTCTAAGAAAGGAAGGAATAGGGTTAAGGAAGGTTTTTTATTAAAATGAAAATAGAAGGGAAGCTCTCTGCTGTAAAGAACCTTTTACCCTCATAACTTTAGCTTTAGCCGGGAATTCCTCAGACGTTTGATTAGCTTGGACGCTCGCTCGCTCGCAACGCTGTCATACACTCGTTGCGTGCGCTGCGTATTAGGTACGTCCAAAGACATACTATATTAAATCTCTTTGGGTACGTCGAAGAAACGCTCACGCCCGGCGAAAGCTAAGGGCGGTTACTGCCTAAGAGACCTGCCGGTTCTTTGGAAGTCAATGCAAAATAAGATTTAAAGAAAGCCAGTAAACAGAAAAAAAGGGTTTTACTTATGAAACGTCCTTTGTTTATTTTTACACATTGCGTGCAAAGTCCGTCGACACGATCGTGTTTTTTATTTCTTACCCAAGGCGACTGCGATTGCATGCATTCGGCCATATGTGGTTTTGTTATGCCACTGTTATTGCCTATTTTTATGACTTTTTAAAACATCTAAAGATTGTTGACGTTAATAAGCTTTATTTTTTTTTTAATCCAGTGAGTATGTAGTAGTAAGTGTTCTCTGTGAACATAGTGGTTGGAACATCCCCTGTCTCAGACTGGGGGCCCTGCTCTCACCTCTTAAACCAGTATTAATTTAATCTTGTTATGCAATTTAAAATTTTTTTTGTGATGTTTCTACAGGGGTGACAATCATGTTCAATATTGAACAAAGCCCTATAAAAAAATCTTACTATACAAATTAAGTGTTCCATTATTATTTATTGTGTGAAAATAGCAATAAATTGTTCTTATTCTATTCTTAAAGTAATACTGCTTATGAGTATCAACTTATCAGGTAAAGATGCTTTACCATCAGGTAATTATGGCATCTGTCTTGTCCTGGGTTAAACTTCTAGCGTGAACAATAGATGAACTAGCTTATAAACCCTCACATAAATCATATTGTAGTCCAATATAATTACAACTTAGTGTATATTTAAGAAAACTGAGTTTTTGGTTGACTCAAAATGGCATATATCCAACTCACCTGTTATAAACAGTGGAATATCAATAAGAAGCGTCCACAATTTGCTGTGTGTCTGTAACTCGTCATCGCTGGTTGCTTGCGATTCCAAATCCCTCCGCTGCTGTAAAGAAAAGTGAACACAATTAGTCAATATATCATTAATTCTAGTCTATATTCATATATCATTAACTTACTGAAAAAAAAGACGACAACCTCAGACGGGAATCGAAACTCGCACCTTCCGCATTGCAGGTGCGTGGTTCAATTCCCGCCTGAGGTTGTCGTCTTTTTTCAGTGTTTAAAAAAAATTACTTAAGTATATTTAAGCGTTAATAAAACGCTAAAATATATAAAAAAAAACTAATCAGTCCAGAAAGGTTTTAAAGCTGATGCTACGCTTTTTTACGCAGAGTGGGAGTGTGGGATATAACTAGAGATCGGATATTCGGATGCATTTCACCTAAAGATAAGGAATAAAAAAAGATCTCGTTTCCAGGATCAAGAAAAGGTAAGTGTACCTATACTCTGTGGAATGTAACTAATAATCCCCATTTGACACAGGATAAGACAAGATAAGATGGTAGTAGCAGGTGAGGCAGACTACTACGTAAGATGAGTACAATAATAATATGTAACCCCACTGTGAATCGACCCCGGTACCTCTGGGTCTGAGATTGGTAATTTAACCACTCTAATAAAGGCAGGAATTCTTACAAAATTGGAGGCGTTAGTAACTTGTGAAACCATTGTTTCGGTAGCTCCATTAGATAGATTTACTTTCGCTTATATTATATACTCGTGTAAACTGATGATATCAGCTGGTAACCGACAATAACGATTAATTCATAATACGTTTTTCACAATAAAAAAAAATTCGAACTAAGACAGATAAGCGCATAAAGATAAGAAAAGTAATCAAATAATATACTTATTTCGAAGATATTATATAGATATTAATTTCATGATTGTGGGTTCCAAACACACCTATGTCATTCAGTTTGCATGTGTACTACATTTATTTATCAGTTTATAAATGCATGGAAAACAACCCATGAAAAGGTTGCTTTAACCCATAACCGACTACGTTTCCCCAATGCAGGTTGCTGGGCAAATTCATTTTTCGACACAAAAGTTTTCAGCTGTAAGACTGAACACTTAAGCCTTAAGTCGCGATAAAGTGGCAGTACCTAGACAAGATTGATTGCCCTGTCAGACGATAAGGTCAAGGTCCTGAGGTAAGGTCGCGCTTTCAGTGCGAAGGTCAGTTGTTTGAAGGTCACAACAACCTTGGACCTGGGACTAGATCGATAGTAAACGATCAAACTTTGATGTAAGTCAAGGGTATGTTTGGGGGTGTTATTTAACCGTGAAGCTCAAGGGTATAATCTAGGAAGCGTTTGTTAGGTATCGCTTCCAATTTTATATGTAAATGAAGCAAGCTTTGTTACACTACGGTCAAATTCGATGAAGGGTGTTTGTAAACAAATCATTAAGAGGAAACACTACGTCGTAGTGGCATGCAAAATTCTCATACGAAACACAGAAAAACGACGTTTCGTAGTCCCCTGTTTCCTCCTTCAGAACTGAACCAATTTTTATTACTTTTTCAGCATCGGTTAACGAAAGTGATTTTCTTTATCTGTATGTTTGATACTTTTTTAAACCAGCTACTTAATTTTCTGAAGACGCCTTAAAACGGAATGATTTCGCAAAATTTTGAATGCTCCTGTTTATTAAATAAGTAAAAACATCAAACATAAAGACATAGAAAATCTCTTTCTTTAACCGATGCTGTAAAAGTAACAAAAATTGGTCCAGTCCTGAAGAAGAAAACAGGTGCTACGAAACTTCGTTTTTCTGTGTTTTCTATGAGAATTTTGCATGCCACTTGACGTAGTGTTTCCTCTGAACATTTATTTGTGCAAATATCTAATATCACTAGGAATTTTACTATTTTATATAAGAAAGACACCATTGTTAGTTGTTTTGATGATGATGAAGATGAAGATGAGTATCTCTCAAAAAAAAGTAAAAACAAATACGAGTGACACTTGGTAGTTGCCTGTAGTTGCACAATGAAATGTCAACAACTTGTTTACAACCATCCTTCATAGAATTTGGCCGTAGTTTGTCGCTTCCAATTTTATAGAAGTAATTGTAGCGAACTATGTATTACAATTGTAGCGGATGGATAGCTCGAATTGTAATATTAAACGAATAATTCGAAGAACTGTAATATTTAATAAAATACAAAAATATAAAATAAAATACCATAGCCAAAACAGGCATTCCATAACTGGAATACATTTCCTTCGTTTTCACTAACTCACTGAAGTTACTAATTAATATATAACTCGACTCGAAACATACCCACTACCTACTTAGTTTAATATTATCTTTTGTCTAAGTAAATGTAAACTGTAAAATAAATAAAGTTTATATTATAAATAAATGAACACCACTTCACACTGCTTAGACACTATCGCAAGTATTTCAGCAATGATTAATGTATGAATGTACTGTCCTTTGGTTATCATATCAATAACTTAGTCACAATGAGTAAACGTCGCATGAAGTGTAAAAAGATTGGCAAGTTAAAATTAGATTTTGCTCAATGGGCTATTGTTAAAAAATGTAAAAAATGTACTTGTTGAATATTTTTAAGGACGTTTAATTATTACAGTTCAGTGCAGTTCAGTTAAGAAATTTATAATTATCGTTTGTTTCCCATGTAATCTATGTATATTGACCATACAAAATAAACATAAAAACAAGTATTGACAATAGTTTTAACAAAGTTGTTTCTAGCTACTAAAATTATTATAAGATATAAGAACATTGTTTAGTGTTTTCGTAGGTGCGGTCTTATGCGACCGCTCGGGGTTTGAGGGGTTAATTGTTAGTAATTTTGACTAATGTGAAAAAGCAAACTGTCATATTATTAATGGTAAAAGTTTCTGGAAACAGGAAGGTTGGTAAAATGAAAATGTAATGCCTTCGTAACGTGACAGGGAATAAAGACTGCTATTAAAACAGTGGAATAATTATTATTATTCGGTCTTTCTCTGAAATAATATTCGGACTTTCTCCACAACATAATAACTATCTCTGGATTATTCGGACTATCTCTTTTGAAATTCGGACTATCGCTCTTGGAGTTTTCTGCGAACTGTCCAAGGCTTTCGATTGCGTTGAGCACCGAACACTGGCGATGAAGTTAAATTATTATGGTCTCAAAGGTTTTGCGCTTAAATTGATACAGTCTTATCTTAGTTCTAGAACACAAACTGTCGATGTTAATGGAACTAAGTCATCCGGTTCTCATGTAAAAATGGGAGTTCCACAAGGGTCAATTCTTGGCCCTTTCTTATTTTTGATATATATCAATGACTTGCCATTCTTTGTAGAAAACTTCTGTGATATTGTATTGTTTGCAGATGATACTTCACTCATTTTTAATGTGACTAGGAATAAGAATAATTTTGACGATGTAAACAATGCTCTCTCAGAGGTACTTAGTTGGTTTACTGCTAACAATTTACAGCTAAACGCTAAAAAAACGAAATGTATTAAATTTACACTACCAAATGTCAAGACCGAACAAACCGATGTTAGAATGAATGGTGATAAATTAGATTTGGTAGATTCGACAGTTTTCCTAGGGATAACCCTGGACTCAAAACTCCAATGAATTCCGCATATATCGAATTTGGCCGGCAAACTCAATTCAGCAGCTTACGCCATTAGAAAAATTAGACAATTAACAGATGTTGAAACTCTAGCTGTTTACTTTAGTTATTTTCACAGTGTCATGTCGTATGGCGTCCTTTTGTGGGGAACAGCGGCTGATATTAAAACTATATTTATTTTACAGAAACGAGCAATAAGAACCATTTATAGACTGGGATCACAAACTTCTCTGAGAAATATTTTTAAGGAAGTTGGTGTTCTTACTGTTGCATCGCAATATATTTATAATTGTATAGTTTTTGTGCGGTGCAATATTAACTCTTTTTCTAAACACGGTGATGTACACAATTTCAATACTAGAGGTAAGTCAAAACTAGTAATGCCACTGTTTAGGTTACAAAAGGTTCTTGGCTCTTTCTTGGGGCAAGGTATACACTATTATAATAAAATACCAAGTACTGTACAAGATTTACCTTTAGATAAGTTTAAGAATCATGTAAAATCTTGTTTACATAAGAAAGGTTATTATACAGTCAAAGAATATTTAGAAGACAAAACAGCCTGGTTATAATAATATTTTCACATTTTATTTTCTTAGCAATATTTTTTTTTTGTAATATTTAATTTTACGCTGGTATGATAGCCTTTAACAGCAGTGTCTTACAGACAAAGGTACCCACTCAAAATTTATGTTGCGTTTAAAGTTGTCTTATTGTTCTCTTGCTTTCGTTAGAGTTGCTCGAGTGTGTCATGCTCTCTTAAAGTGTTTCTGCGGTGGTGGCATGTGCGTCGGGTCGTTACGTTCCCTAAAACATGGTTGAGCGAAGCGATGGCTGATTCACATGTCATACTCGTGAACGGGTGCCGCCTGTGGAGGCTGGTCTGCTCTTGCAATCTTATTTTTTTTATTGGTAGTATTTAATAGTTTTTCTTTTAATTTCAAAGATACTGTAAGACGTTGTTCGTTTTATTTAAAATCGAGCAATACCTGTTTTTTGTAATCGTATCAAATGTTTTTTTTTTTTGTTGTAATGGAAAATGTCCTTCTATGACAGGGAGGGCATGTTCCAACTTGTATTGACGCTCATAATTTGTTAAATTGTATGTTGTATGATTTGGTAACGACATATTGTTTTGTAAATGTCGTTACTTCTATATTATTATAAACCTGTGGAGTTTCTTGCGCCCGTTCTTCTCCACAGTTAAAAGACTTCCTGAATCGGGTGCCCGTCCATCCTTTAACTTTTGACGATTCAAAATGCTTATTCTAAGTTTACTGAATAAAGAGATATTGATTTTGATTTTTTGATTTTGAAAACTGATTGCTGATCTTTAGTATTTGAGGGAGACTTCTTTTTTTAAGAAGAAAAAATGTAAAGAATGGAATTTGATACTTGGCAACATTTTCTATATACTCTACACAATGTTCATGCCATTCGCTGCTGATAAGTTGTAAAAACGTCACTTCACCGGTTTTTTATCATTTTTATATTGAAGATGATTGGTATCGTGTTGACTTTGAGTGTTAGCCTTTTCCTATTTGATTATTTTGAAAGTTACTCATATTACACCGAATTTTGTTAATAGGTTTAGCTTCTATCCTACTAATATTATAAACGCGAAAGTTTGTAAGTATGAATGGATGTTTGTTACTCTTTCACGTAAAAACTACTGAATGGATTTGGATTAAATTCGGCATACGGATAGTTTATAACCTGGATTAACACATAGGATACTTTTTATCCCGATATTCCCACGGGAACGGGAACCACGCGGGTGAAACCGCGAGCGGGCGCTAGTCACATATACCTAGAAACAGAATCCTATACCAAATCGTAGCAGAATAGTGTGTGTGATTGAAGGGTTTAGGTTATAATATTATGATTTATAAAACATGTGCCACTTTTAGTACAATGACATGGGAAACATATTAAAAAACCACCCAAGTGCGAGTCAGACTGACGCACAAAGGGTTCCGTAGTCCCGTTTTACCCTTTGGGTACGGAACCCTAAAAACATCAATGCTTCTAAAGGTGCAGTCACATGGTGTATTGAGACTAACAAATAAATAAATGAATAATTATAGTATTCGTGTCTAGTTGTGGGATATTATTTTATTTTATTGAAATATTATTTTTTCCAATATTTTTATCCGTGCGGTGACGGAGAAAGAATACCAATCGCCGCCCCTCTCTCCGTCCGGTGGGTGTCGTAAAAAGCGACTAACGGACTCTTTCGAGCGATGATCTGCTCCACTGGTGGTAGGGCTTGACCCGTCTGGTTGGTGACCACCGTACGCATGGTGTAAAACCCGTCAAGTGACTGCTTGTCGGTCGCGTTTCGGGATCAGCCACCGTATAACCAGAGCTCGAGAGGATGATGCTGCGATGTATTTGGTCTGTGGAGGCTTCCGTCAAACCAGTGCCAGGAGGACTTCGTTAACCTGCCGACCAGGGAGACCCGTAGAAACGATTGTCCCGCTGGCCACCCGTGGCACAGTACAGGGGCCCAAGCGAGCCTAACCAGCTCGTGAGGCTGCCTCACCATGCCACGCATAATCTCGGGGTGGTCCGTCGTGCCGGTTGGTGACCGGAAGGTGGGGTCACGGCGGCCATTCCCGGGGGGGTTCGGGGGCCCTTCCGTTCGGCAGGTTAATAATACTCGTCTGTGGGCAAATTCCTGGGGAAACAGGCCACCACACTTTGACCATTCGCATCGCGGCATCATTTTCTCGATTCACGCCTCTCTCTTTCCACTCCTAAAATGACAGCGCCTAACAACAAAACTGGTACTACAGCGGTGCACACCCCCACCACAACCTTACCGTTTGAGGTGGAGTTCGCTAACATCCGCGGACTCCATGCAAACCTCAATGCCGTCCACCACCATCTCGAGACGGCACGGCCAGCAATGTTGTTCCTGACGGAGACGCAAATAATCCGCCCAGCTGACACCACCTACCTGAACTATCCCGGCTTTGTGCTTGAAGAATCCTTCAAAGCCAAATCCGGAGTTTGCTTATTCGTTCGGGCGGATGTTTGCTGTCGCCGTCTGCACTGTCTGGAGGACCCTTCCTTCTCCCTCCTAGTGGTACACGTCGACTTAGGCTCTCATTGCCGTGTCTACGTCTGCGTCTACCGATCCCATAACGGCGACATGGAGACAACTCGACTAATTGAACATCTTAGTCGGGTAGCAGATGATGCGCAGGAGCGGTTTCCATCGGCGGAACTGGTGTTTTTGGGGGACTTCAACGCCCACCATGAGTTGTGGTTAGGTTCCTCCAAAACAGACCATGCTGGTAGAACTGCCCACGCATTCGCTCTCACGCATGACCTGACGCAACTGGTGAACCAGCCCACCAGGATCCCAGACATAGTTGGCCATGCGCCCTCCTTACTCGACCTTCTGCTGACGAGTCGCCCAGCTGGATACCGGGTGGAGATTCGAGCTCCTTTAGGTTCCTCGGATCACTGCTTGATATCCAGCACAGTGCCCTTGGCATCTCGCCCGCCAACAGCGGTTTCGAAACGCCAGATTTGGCACTACGCGTCGGCAGACTGGGACGGTATGCAGGAGTATTTTGCATCCGTCCCTTGGAGGCAGCGCTGCTTTAGTGAGAAGGACCCAACCGCTAGCGCCACTGCCGTTGCTGATGAGATAGTATTAGGAATGGAATACTATATTCCACACTCCTATGTCATCAGCAAAGGCAGACGCAACCGCTGGTTCAATCGCGAGTGTGCCAGCGCTGTTGAAAGCAAACAGACGGCATACCGCGCTTGGATCAGAGGTAAAGCTCATGGGGATCCCGAAACTCGCTCGCTAAAAGCAGCCTATAATAATGCCACCAAGTCGTGTAAGAGGGCCTACATTAGAGCGGATGC
This sequence comes from Scoparia ambigualis, assembly GCA_963921215.1. Taxonomy (NCBI): domain Eukaryota; kingdom Metazoa; phylum Arthropoda; class Insecta; order Lepidoptera; family Crambidae; genus Scoparia; species Scoparia ambigualis. The sequence continues at coordinate 29,177,053 of OY992512.1, read as the reverse complement.
CCAGCGCGTTGCACGAGTAGGCCAAGAACTCCTGACGCATCCTACGGGCAGCCGTAGCTACTGGCGTCTTGGCAAAGCCGTGCAATCCAACTTCTGCCAACCCTCGCTGCCACCACTAAGATGTCTTGACGGAACTTTAGCTCACAAGCCGCAGGAAAAGGTCGATCTCCTGGCCAAACTCTTTGCGGCTAACTCCCGGATCGATGACTGTGATGCACAGCCACCCTCAGTTCCTCACTGTGGCCACACAATGTCTGATATTAAAATCAGGCAGTGTGATGTCCGTGCGGAGCTGCAGTCAATCGATGTCCGGAAAGCTAACGGTCCTGATGGCATCCCAGCAATAGTTCTGAAAATGTGTGCAGCGGAGTTGTCCCCTGTGTTAACGCGTCTGTACCGTCTCTCGCTCTCTTCGGGTTGTGTGCCGGAATCTTGGAGAGAAGCTAATATGCAACCGATCCCTAAAAAAGGAGATCGGTCAGATCTGACTAATTACCGCCCTATAGCCGTAATTTCAGTGGTGTGTAAGATCCTAGAACGAATATTGAACAAACAGCTTATTCGATACCTAGAAGATCACTCCCTAATTCACGATCGTCAATATGGGTTTCGGCCAAAACGGTCAACGGATGATCTTCTAGCGTACGTCACACATCTCTGGGGTGAGGCTATTGACAAGCGTGGCGAGTCACTGGCAGTTAGCCTTGACATAGCCAAGGCTTTTGATCGGGTCTGGCACAAAGCTCTTCTCTCCAAGCTCCCGGCATACGGTTTGCCCGCTCAGTTCTGTACCTGGATTGCTAGCTTCCTGCATGAGCGTAGAATCCGTGTCCTTTCGGATGGATGCGCTTCGCGGTTCATGTCAGTGATCGCTGGTGTTCCTCAGGGCTCCGTTCTATCCCCCACGCTGTTCCTTCTGCATATCAATGACATGCTTCCTCTTGGAAACATTCATTGCTATGCAGATGATAGCACAGTGCATGGGGGATATGACGGTCACCCAACGGCTGGGCGGGTAGACACCGAAATGAAGCGAGCAAATCTTGTCATTGAGCTCGATCGGGTGTTGGATCTCATTTCTAAATGGGGCTCCGATAATCTAGTGGAGTTCAATGCCAAGAAAACACAGGTGTGCGGGTTCACAGCAAAAAAGTCGCCATTCCTTCCCCTTCCCTCTCTTCAGGGTACATCTCTAGGCCTGCAGAGCAGTATTAACATGCTCGGTATGGATATCCGCTGCGATCTGAACCAAAAGGACTACATCGAAACCGTGATTAAAAATGCCTCACGTAAACTCGGTGTCCTGAACAAGGTGCGGCGATTCTTCACGCCTGATCAGTTGTGTCTATTATACAAGACACAGGTGTGGTCTTGCGTGGAGTATTGCTCTCACCTTTGGGACGGCTCCGCAAAGTACCTTCTCGATGCCTTTGACAGATTGCAACGCCGCGCTGTGCGCATTATCGGCAATGCGGAGGTCACTAAAACTCTCGAGCCTTTGCAATTGCGGAAAGATATTGCGTCACTCAGCGTCTTTTACCGTTTATACCATGGCGAGTGCTCTGAAGAACTCTTTGACCTCATCCCTCTTTCTCCCTTCCTACATAGGAGTACGCGTGCTGCTCTCCGGAGTCACCAATTTACAGTCTCTAACATTCCATCACGCACAAAGAAATTTGGTGACTCGTTTCTTTGCCGCACTTCCAAAAGATGGAATAGTCTACCAGCACACGTATTCCCTCCTACCTATGACATAGGGTCCTTCAAACGAGGCGTGAAGAAGCACTTTGTGGGCCGGCAGAGTGAGGATGACTGATGCTACGTCTCTTACGCTGCACCAGTTGTCTTCGCGCCAGGACCTCATTTCCACTGAACATCAGGTGGAGTGGGGTCATTTGCCGGGCTTGGTATAAAAAAAAAAAAATAATAACTAGCGGCCCGGCCGCGACTTCGTCCGCGTAAAAACACCACGTAGGTACTTACTCCATTACGAATTTCCCCGTGAAAAATTTTATGTTATAGGTACAAACCCTGTCCTGACATTTACAAACACAATAAAAAATAATTATCCAAAAAGGTGCAGCCGTTCTATGCCCGATCAAACCTTCGTAGCAATTGATTTTTATTCGAATTTTATTATCTATTTGAATATGATTTTAAAAGTTATTTGTACAAAAACTTAACGAAACCTGTCACCATTACGCATAAAGAGTCCCCACAAAGGTGTGGACTTAAAGTTGTATTGTAATGTTTTCATTATTTAAACATCCCACTGCTTACAGTTAATATATTAAATGATTGCAGATGTCATATTACATTAATTATGTATAATCTTATAAACATCGTTAATTATTTTGTCAGCGTGAATCAACTTCTGTGCGAGAGTGGCACAGATTGTAAAACGTCTATCTGTCAGCGAAACGATTCCGTATTCGATAATTGTTTTATAATAGATAGATAATAATAATTGTTAATATATATATTTAAATGTACAAACCTTAATTAGATATCAATTAAAGTTCAATGCTGCGTTTGAAGTTTAATAGCCCTAATAAACTGAAGCTCAATTTAAAAGCATCGTTATATTGTGCCATTGACGTAGATAATGTTCGGAAATGTAAACCAGACTATGATCGATTAGCTTTCTTACTTCAGTGACATAAAAGTCAACATAACTTGCAAACAATTATTACGGCACAGTGGGTGTAATACAGCATTTGTTTGTAAGTTCTTTGTCGGTGTTATTTTAGAATCAGGGATAACATTGAAAGTATTTTTAGAGATTTATAAACTGTTTCAAATAGCTTAATACCTTAGAGCAATTTATTTATAAGTTCTTTGTCGGTGTTATTTTAGAATCAGGGATAAAATTGAAAGTAGTTTTAGAGATTTATAAACTGTTTCACACAGCTTAATACCTTAGGGCTGTTGGTTTAATGCTCTAAGCTTAATACTATAAATCTCTAAAGGTTGGCTGGCTGATTTTAATATTTTTTAGTTAACTGTTTTGAAATGCTTAACCAAAGGATAACAGTTAAATTCAAGGGTCGTAGGCATTCTAAGATAGGTATGGGGCCAACCCGAGTCACAGTTCAAATTTTCAAGACTCGAAAGCCCGGGAAAGTCTAGTAGTGCCTAGTCTACTAAGTACGAGTACCTTGGTATACAGGGACAGGCTCGCTTGTCGTTATCCCATAGAAATCCTCCGGGGTACATGTATCGTATGGAGAAACTGTCAAATTACTCCAATAGATATTGATCCTTATACCTTGGGTTGGAATAAAGTTCAAAATGTATTCAAGAAAGACATTGTGTGGTGTGTTGAAGTGCTGGCACCTCAGAATAAATAACTAAAGCATAAAAGGAGTGCTATGACATTTGAGTGGGTACTCCGTATGGTCACCATTCGAATTACATTTATTTGTATAGGTCGCTTTTGAATTTTGTACCATAAATGGTGACCAGTTTTTTTTTCGCTAGATATTTGACGTTTTTGGCAACTTATTTTGTCTCTTTTCTTTCAATGTTTATGGCCCATTTGACAAAATAGGACAACTATATGAGTCTCATTTGGACTCCTCCTATGCTTTGATTCTCAGAACAATAACTAAAGCATAGAAACCAGGCTAAAAGACTAAGGGCCTTGTTCACCATCCCCGAGTAAAGTTCAAATTAGTTACTTCCTGATTAACACTAATCAGCAAGTAAAAGTAAGAAGTATCTTTTCTCAATTTCACATAAGAAAATGAAGTTCCGATTAGCTACTCAACGGTTAAAAAATTTACTTGCGATAATCATGCATTCACATTCAATGGTTCACTCAATTCTGACAGTTATGTTATGCGACGTTAAAATAGCAGTTGTCACTAACGTCAAACTCGATTCAAACTCTTTTGTCTGTCATTTTCTCGTGGTGTATTTTCATGTTAATTTGTCGTTTTCTTTGAGTTTCTCTTTTTCTGTGTGTAATTTAGTTATTAACTATAAATAAATAGGTATCATGGATAAATTAAAAAGAGAGAGGAGCGCAAACTTTAGTTCTGACGAGAGAGATTTATTAGTCTCTCTTGTGCAAAAGCACAGCGAAATAATAGAAAATAAGCTTAGTGACGGTTCTACCTGGAAAAAAAAAGAGATGGCTTGGGAGCGTATTGAAAAAGAGTTCAATGCTCAATCTGGAGGAACATTCAGATCTAGTAAAACTTTACGTATTAAATACGAGGGGTTGAAACGAACCGTTCGTAAAAAGTCCGCTGCTATACGGTCGGAATTGTACCGTACTGGTGGTGGACCAAACACAGCCACTCCTTTAGATAGTACAGAGATACATATAAAATCAATGATAAGCCTGAGCACTGACGGGCTAGAAAGCGTTTATGACTCAGATGTTTTATTTCCAGTCGAAAATGAAGGTAAGTGATTGTAGCTAAGTATATAATTATTTTGTTTAAATTAATTCCTTCAGTTTGAAATAAATATATGTCTTGGTTTCTTACAGATCCTCTGCTGTTGTCGATGGAAGAATATATAGTTTTACCATCAGCTTCTGAGGACTTAATTGCCCCAAAGACGACCCTCCGACCCTTTGAGCTTCTGACCGAAACAGATAGTACTCATCTAGCAGATAGTATGTTCACTTAAATCTTAAGTTTCATTTCACTGAATCTTAAACTAAGTTTAGAATCTTTTACAAATTAATTTGGTTTTTTACAGATGAGCCACCGTCTAAAAAACAACATTGTTTAGAAAATGAAAATGAAACTACAGAAGTATCTATAGTTAAAAATAACAATATTGGTAGGTATTTATCGCTAAATAATTCTAAAATAACCCCGAATTAATAATACTATTAATTGTTTTGGATTACGGCGCCTATATATGCGCTGTAATCCATAAAAAGTGTTTTATATCTAAGGCATTTATCAGTGTGTGTTTATTTTGTGGTTAAGATATGTATATTTATGTGTTTAGTACCATCTTATGTTTTGTTACAGAAAAAGAATTGGAAAATATTCCATGTGGTTCAACTCCACCATCGCACAAAAAATGGGATGTAACCAGTAGACGAAATTTGAAAACTAAAAAGCACCCCGCTCTAATTGGTAAGATATAATGTGTATAATAATATCAACTCAAAGGAACTCGTACAGTTGGCAGCGTGACATGTTAACCATCAACAATCCAAAAATGGTCTCTTATCTTTCATGTATCAAATTCTTAGTTGTATTGTAACAATGTAATACATAGTGGTGATTGGTTTTGATGGGTAATGCATTGATATAACCTTTGCTTATAGATTTTAATCGCTGTTTTGTTTACTCTTTACAGCAAATACCCCAAATGAGTCGAGGAAGTCATTTAATTTTGAAAAATTAACAGAAGCGAAATTGGAGTTGGTACTACTGCAAAAGCAGCTTCTTGAAGCCGAAATAATAGAAAAAAAGAAGGAATGGGAGTATAATGAAAAAGAGCGCCAATGGAAAGAGGAAGAATATCAATTAAAATTAGCTAAGCTAAGAAAGGAATTAAATTAATGATTTTATAAAAAATAGTCTTTAATTTGTAATTATAGTAAAGTTAGGCACAGATTAGATAATAGTTCTAGGTATTATAATGAGGTAAGTAATAAAATACAATAACAATGCATTATTATAGGGTCAAAGTTGCTCGCGTCCGTAGGTTTACCCTTGAGACCCTACACGTGATCCCTGGGTGGTGCTAAATGAGTGACACTGACTGAGTGGTAGAGCCGCGCTGCGTTGCAGCACGCATTGGGCCGGCTCGCCCGGCGTAATACCACCCTCTCACGAATATTCGGCGTGAAATAATGGCACTTGGTGCTGTTGTGTTTCGTCCGACCAGTGAGGGTACCGGAGGCCCCTCACCCCCCCCCCCCCCCTCGAATTCCTATTCCTTCCTTAAACCTATTCCCCCCTTAAAGGCCGCCAACGCGTCTGCGATTCCCCTGGTTTTGCGGGTGTCCATGGGCGGCGGTGATTACTCTCCATCAGGTGACCCGCCTGCTCGTTTGCCTCCCTCTTTTATAAAAAAAAATAAAAAAAATAATTAATTATTCAGTAATGGCAAGAAATACTCTTGCACCAGTTTATTTCTTATGCTATTGAGAGTTGGTAGTGAAGTACTTGTATGTATTACATCCTCAAGATATTCTTGTGAATTATGTGAATAATTTTCTACAAAAGTTCGTTCATTTGTATCAATCGCTATATTATGTAGAACAAAACAAGATACAATTATTGCTTGAACTGTATTTAAATTTAATGTTATTTGACGCCTTAGGACAGGAAATCTATTTTTACAAACTCCAAAACATCTTTCAATTGTATTTCGAGTTCTAATATGTGATTAATTATATAAATTTTCTGCTGGTGTAGATGGGTTTAGGAAAGGTGTTAAAAGGTAATTCTTCAGTTCATATCCACTATCACCTAGAAGAAAGCCATTTCCAAATTGCCCACTTTCAAACTTTTGTTTCAAAGCTGAATTATTAAATATTGTTTGGTCATGTACAGAACCAGGCCACCTAGCGACAATATTCATACATCTTAAATGGCTGTCGCAGGCTACTTGAACATTAATTGAAAAACAAGATTTTCTGTCTCTGTAGTTTTCTGCTGAATTGCCTCCTGGCGATTTTATTGCAACATGAGTGCAATCAATTGCAGCTATTACTCGAGGAAATCTTGCAATTCGATAAAAATCCTCCTTAAGGGACCTTATCTCATCAGGGAACTTAATTATATTTGGGCTTAACGCTGCAATTGCTGCAGTAACCTTCTTCACAATTCTACTTGCTGTAGGTGGACTAACACCGCAAAAATCTCCAGCACTTCTTAAAAAGGATCCAGTAGCTAGGTATCTCAATGTCAATAGTAGGCATATTTTTGACGAAACTGCTTGATTCCTGTGAAAGTAGTTTCAAAAGGTATTACTTATCTAACTTTTACATTTTAATTGATTTATAGGTTATGTTACGGTTATCTAATAAACTTTCGTCACTTACCTTAGGGTTTTAGTTATTATTCTATGTTTTATTAAATTATGTACATGGTTCACTGCATTTTTAGATAAGCGAAATCTTGCAAAGAATTCTTGATCGTCAAGTATCAAAAAATAATCTACACGGACATTATAAACTCGAATTCTAGGAATTATTTGTATAGAATAATAATCTTCTTCTAACTCATCAATTTGGTGCTCTATTAAATCAAATAAATCCATATTTTTATTTTTTTATTGTAAGTTTACCGCCTGATTGGTTTATGTAGTGGTGACCTGTTGCAGTTATGGGAAGGTATAAAATGACTACACTGTTGTACACTGATGAGCTGGTTTATTGACTGTTCACACAAAGGTTCACAACATTAAGTTATAGTTCTGACTCCATATATATAATTACACTATATTAACCAAATGGCGACAACCTGACGATAAGGTGTGCGATGTGCGACTGGCGACTGCCGGGGCGAGCTCCCGTCCGCTCGCTATTGCTATATCAGCATTCTAGGAACAATACAATAATGTGTCGCCACATCACACCCTTCCTTAAAAAAAAATTTTAATTACTACAAAAAAATATTTTTAAAAGAAAGAGAAAAAAAACTAATCAATGTAGACAACCCTAACGTATAAAACTCTATTACAATAAAACATTTCTAACAACATACAAAAATATACCAAGGTTAATCTAAAAGCTACGCTGCGATAACAATACAAAGTTGCGGCGTTATCAGCTGCTACTCGAGCGAGCCCGACTCGACACGCATGCCAACGCTTAAGGCGAATACATGTGATTCTATTTTTAGAACATCTTAAGGTCAAGTAACTTTTACTGTGATACAATTTTCAAATAAAAATTTTAACATACTATATCTGTTTTTTATTTACTTTCCTTTCCTACGTTAGGTTGTTTACTCGTTACACATACTTATAATTTATTAAGACTACAAAAACACAAAACTTAAAATTTTGATTTCACAAACATTATAAAAATAATACTACATGCACTACTGTACTGTATCAACACATTTAATACATACAATAAAATTGCGGACACCTACTTCTAGGGCCGACTTAAAAGGTTTCAGGAAAAACCGCAACTTACAACTAGACAATGACTTAGGTAGTTGTCGTGAGGGCATGCTCTGCAATAACAAAATAACAACCCTTTGGGTCCCACAACACCTCTCACGGCAACGCCATGCATGTACTTTGACACTGTTAACACTAAACACGTTTTACAAAACGCACACAAAAAAAATATAACTAAATTAAGTATCAGTTGCTTATTACTTTTACACAACTCCTGTTCTTCCAGGTGTTACGCTGGTGGTGCTGCGAGGCATATGAATGACCTCTGGTAGCGCCACTTTAGCTGTTTCTTTATTGATCCATTTTCTTATACGATTTATGCAACTTTTACGAATGGCGTATAACAATCCGATGCTAAACAGTATAACCATGACAATTAAAACAATACTAAATATATTTACTTGGTTTTGTATCTTTTCGGATGTTGCCATTTGAGCCTGGGCACTCACAATTACATCTTTGTTCTGATAATTCCCCATCTTATAACTTTACAATTACTGTTAAACAAGCGTACTGCGTTGGAATGACCTGATAATTAAACGAAATGGACATAAACTTACTCTTTTATTAAACTAACATACACAATTATCATTTCAGCAAAAATCGAACTGGTTGCTTAACAACTCTGCCACTGCGTGTTGACCTCAATATTGGTTTCAGCACTTTTTCTTCACTATGTTTAACATCTGAGTTTACTTGGTTCTTTTTAACATTACAATCATTATCTTTAATACTAATATTGACATTATCTTCGCAACTTTTGTACAAACTATCATCGTATTCTTCGTTTAATATATATGCTGGTTTAAGTCGATCTATAGAAATATTTGACTGACGCTCTGCCAATTGAATCAGAAATGATTTCCCGAATCTTTTAATGATTTTATACGGTCCACTATACGGTGGTGTTAGTGGTCTTTGCACCATGTCGTTCCTAACGAAAACATGGCTACAACTATTCAAGTCTTTATGTACGAATATTTTCCTATTTTTTCTACTTCTATCTAATACTGGCTGTAAACTATTTAATGCTTTCTTCAGCTTATATACATAGCTAGATTCGTCAGACAAATTACAATTTACACTATTGTCATAGAAATCTCCAGGCAGGCGTAACTGGTGTCCTAATGCTAATTCTGATGCACTTACATTACTATCGCTTTTGCAGGCTGCACGAAGTCCCAACATGACAGTTGGTAATTCGTCTGCCCATGACCTACTGTAATCTAATAAACGTGCTTTTAAGGCTGCTTTCAGCGTTCTGTGGAATCGCTCTATCATCCCGTTGCTTTGTGGGTGATAAGCTGTAGTGCGAATCTTCTGAATACCTAGCGTTTTCATAAGGGAGGTGTAAAGCTCACTTTCAAATTGTCTCCCTTGATCGCTTGTTATTCTTTTTGGACATCCATATCTACAAACCCAATTTTCGTAAATTGCTTTACTTACTACTTCTGCTGTGATTTCTTTTACTGGAATAGCTTCCGGCCACCGTGTACATCTATCGATCATGGTTACTAAATATCTATACCCCTCACTTGTCGTTGCTAAAGGGCCAACTATGTCCACGTTTAAATGTTCCCAACGATTGCTAGGTGGATACTTTACTAAATCGGAAACTGTATGTCGTTGTATTTTTGACTTCTGACAAGATATGCATTCTTTACACCATCGATTAATGTCCCTATTCATGTTAGGCCAAAAATATCTACCTGTAATCATTTTCCTAGTACCTCTAATGCCTGGATGACTAACATTGTGAACTTTACCAAAGACTGTTTTTCTATACTGTAATGGAATGTAAGGTCTCATGTTACTTCCAGTAACATTACAATACATTACACTATTGCACAATGGTGACTGTATTCTTTGTAATAACTGCTTACTCTTGTTATCAGCAAGTATGGTCACGAGTTGCTGGTCGGTTTCCTGTGCTAAAGCTATTTCGTCGAAATTAATGTCAGCAGGGCAAACTATGGACTCTATTGTTCTGGATAACGTGTCTGCAACGCAATTGTCGTTTCCGCTGACGTACTGTATGTCGCTTGTAAATTCGCTAATATACAGTAACTGTCGCGTACGTCTAGAAGTTTCTCTGTCTGAACCATTTTTATCGAAAACGTACGTTAATGGTTTATGATCTGTAAATACTGTCAATTCACGGCCTTCAACTAAATTTCTAAAATGAATTATTGCCAAATATATTGCTAAAAGTTCTCTATCGTAAGTAGAGTATTTCATCTGTGTGGTAGTAAGCCCTTTCGAAAAATATCCTAAAGGCTTCCAGTCGTTATCCATCTTTTGTTGTAACACTGCTCCGACGCCTGTGCTAGATGCGTCACACATTAAAGCTAACTTACTATTTACTTCTGGATAAGACAACACACTGGCGTTAACTAAATTATTTTTACACTGCTCAAAAGCTTCGATTGATTCCTTAGTCCATATTATTTTAGTTTTGTCCCTCTTTTTAGTTTTATGTAAAAATTTGTTAAGTAGAGCTTGGTGCTCAGCTGCATGCTCTATATGCGATCTATAAAAGTTTAGCATTCCCAAAAATCTACGGAGTTGTTCGACTGTCTCTGGCCTTGGAAATTCCTTAATTACGCTAACTTTATCTGAAATGGGTCGAATGCCTACTTTGCTTACCTCGTACCCTAAAAATTCTACTGTCGGTTGGGCAAAAGTACATTTTTTTATATTGATTGTTATGCCAAATTTCTCAAACCTTTCAAAAATCTGTCTTACATGTTCTTTGTGCAACGTTACGTCATTAGTTGTTGCCACAATGACGTCATCAATATAGCAAAAAAGAAAAGAACTTTCTCCCTTACTTTCTTTATTATTGTTAAAAATTTCTATACCTTGCAAAACCGTGTTATTCATCCATCTCTGGAAGGTTTGTGCAGCATTACGTAACCCGAAACTCATTTTTACAAATTCGAACAACCCGAAAGGTGTCGTAATGGCTGTTTTCGCTATGTCTTCTGGTTTAACCGAAATGTTATGATAAGCCCTATTAATGTCTAATTTAGTGAAAATACACTTACCTGATAAGCCATACATAAAATCGTGTATCCTCGGAATCGGATATCTGTCCGGAACTGTCACTGCGTTGAGCCTTCTGTAGTCGCCGCATGGTCGTAGCTGGCCATCCTTCTTTGGCACTACGTGAAGTGGGCTGGCCCACGGGCTCTTTGACGGTCTACAAATACCTAACTCTTCCATGACTCTAAACTCTTCCCTTACCGCCTTATAGCGGTGTGGGGGCAAAGGCCTCGGTTTGGCGTAAACCGGCGGACCAACGGTTTCAATGTGATGGTATGTGTCATGGCAGCTCGGCTCTCTATAATTAATTGGCTTGGTAATGTCGGCGTATTGTTCTAACAAATCCCGGAATGGATTGTCCCTGTGGATGCTAGATATTGTCGGCTCGACACTACTTATTACCGATACATTTCTATTCAATTTGGTCAGTCCGTCAATCAATTTCCTATTACTTAAATCTATTATCAAGTTAAAATTCTTTACAAAGTCTGCTCCGATAATAGGTTGTTTGACGTCACATATTATAAAATTCCATTTGAAACATCTACGTAGGCCTAAATTTAAATCTAAAGTTATAATGCCATACGTTTTTATTTTGGTGCCATTCGCGGCATAAAGTTCATAATCACAATTAAGCTTTACTTTATTACGGTTTACTTTACATAATGGTATTACTGAGACGTTTGCGCCCGTATCTATTAAAAATAACTTACCACTATTGTAGTCTTTTACGCACAAACGGTGATTTACCTCGGTGCTGCCGCCCACCGCTGACGACTGCACCGGATTCAGTTTCCCTGACCAGGTTGCTGCTGCTGCTGCTTATGTTGCTGCTGCGACCAGTTGCATGGTGCTGTGCAGGTCCTCGCTCTCTCTCTAAAACGGTAGTGATAATGGCATAGCCACTCTGCGCTTGCTGGAGTCCTCCGCGTGGCTGATGATCCTCTATCCCTCGATCTCGACTGCCGACGCTGGTCTCTATTCATATGATAATTGCGATGCTGGCTGCGTGCACCGGTTCTGATGCTGTTGACTTCTTCTTTTAGTCTCTTTACCTCTATGGTCAAATCTCGCATATGTTTCATCATTTCTAACGCGCTGTCACTGCCGGGCACTGATGAGCTGACGGAGGCTACTTCGCCTGTCCTCAAATTTTCTAATATCTTGTCGGCTATGGCCGCTAAATCTTCCAAATTCGTGTTATTGCTGACCGCTAGGACTGCCCTTACATTCGGTGGTAGTCTGTTGATCCATAGTTTTTTTAATGGGTCGCCTGCAATACTACAGTTTCTGGCCAATTCTGTCATCTTGCGCAATAACTGGGATGGTTTTTGAGTCCCGAGATCCATATCACTCACTAAACGTTGAAATTGCGTCTCGGCGCTTTCTTCATACACTGTTAACAATCTTTGTTTTATTGCGTTATACTTCTCGGTAGCAGGTGGTGACTGTACCAAGTCACTTACTTGACGGAGTGCGTCGCGGTCCAATTTCGCGATCGCCAACTCGAACTTCGCATTGTCGCTCTGCTTCTGTGGTCCCATAACTGACTCAAAATGCGCGAACCACATTCTCGGCATTTCGGTCCAAAATTCTGGTATCCTGGCTTGCACGGATATCATTGCGACGTCTATATTGCTTGTTGATGCTTCGCGCTCTGGTTTGGAGCTCTCGCCGCATTTTTCTAGCTCATTATAGGCGTCTACATAAGCCATCTTCTAAACACGTGCTCGGCCGTCAGGTTGTCTTCTAAGTGAGTCGCACGCACGCCGGAAACGCGGGGTCACCACTTTACCGCTTGTTATAGGTTTATTAGTGGTGACTTGTTGCAGTTATGGGACGGTATACAATGACTACACTGTTGTACACTGATGAGCTGGTTTATTGACTGTTCACACAAAGGTTCACAACATTAAGTTATAGTTCTGACTCCATATATATAATTACACTATATTAACCAAATGGCGACAACCTGACGATAAGGTGTGCGATGTGCGACTGGCGACTGCCGGGGCGAGCTCCCGTCCGCTCGCTATTGCTATATCAGCATTCTAGGAACAATACAATAATGTGTCGCCACATAAGTATTACAGAATTCAATATGATACCTACTAAATTGGTAGAGAGCTACAAAACACATTGACTTAATCGTCAATTAAAGTGTTACTCACCAGTCGAAGCTACAAGTAACTTACATGCTACTTTAATCGTTGATTAGCGTTACTCAGAGTTGGTGAAATTCGAAAAATTGTTACTCGGGACTCTACTTGACACTTTACTCGGAGATGGTGAACGAGGCCCTAAATAAACAACAGCTATCTTACTCATATGACTTCAATTAATTTTGTAACGAGAGTGAATGTAACAACTAATCCACATTCGTTTCTATTTTTTCTAGGTTGTCACAAGGTAAATAATTGTCATTAATTGTCAAACGGATGTAATTGGATGTCTTTAGAACACCATCAGATTAAATGTGTCGTTATTTTCCTTTGTCGCTATGTAAATAAGTGGCAAGTGTGGCAACCTAATTTGGTTACATTATAATGATGGATTATTTTCGCACTAAGTTGTAGCTCCTCTGAGATAAATTTAATTATTTACAACTTATTCTTCCGAAGAAACTTATAAACTAGCCATAGCATTGTTAGTGATATAATATGCGTTACGTGTGACAAAAAGTCTTGTGTGATTAAGGGCTGTAAATCCCTTAGAGGAAGAAAAGAAAATAATCAAGAGACAATAACATTTTAACGGTGAGTTCAGACTGTTTTCGTTTTACTTAAACATAATTAATAGCATGAATCTATTAAAATACACTAATGGTTTGTCCAAATAGTCATAGTGTCCAGTTCTGTGCTGATTAAGGCTATGTGTCATAGAAATTTTGTTCATATCTTGGAGGTTATGTTTTTTCGGATAGTGACGTACATTTCTATATCGATAAATCAGTATTTTGTGTAAGTGGTTGGTACATCTATCTTTAAATTATGATAATATAATATACGCCTCATTTACAACTTGATTTACTAACATAATTTATAACTTTAAAAGTACCTACCTATTGATAATTAAAAAATATACATAATTTAATGGTCCTCTTGATTACTACTACTACCATTTATCTGCATTTTCACTAGTTTCAAAAATTCTACATTTTAATTACAGGTTTCCAAAAATGATAATATAAAAAAAGAATAGCTACGGCGTGTAAGAAGACAATATTGGATATGGAATAAACGCAGTCATATGTTCCAAACATTTTACAATCAATCAATCATGAACAATGTCTGCGACACATTTGTACCAACAAGCATTTTGAATAATCTTGTTGATCATTTTCTAGAACAAAGTTTCGATGACAATCATAGAATCCTGTTGATAAAAGTCATAAGTAAGTTATATTTGACAATACGAATACATCATATTACCAAACAGGAATTACAGGAATGTGTGCCTCGTGACAAAATACGAAGCTTTTTGACCAAAACATTATTTAAGGGGCAGTGATTTAATAAAAATGTTTTAAATATTTATTTACTTATGAGTTTTTTATTTTCATAATAATCCTTCATGTCGCCATTTTCCTGTACAGTTTTCAGATGTACGTTCAAAGCATAAAGTTCAATATCCATCTAGTTAATTTGACAGTTAAGGGTAGGCCGATGTGACACTGACTTTACACTGCTTTTCGTAATTAACTCGCAAAACTTGCTGAAGGCAAAAGTGATCACTTTTACCGTTTACAATTTTTTGGCCTAACAATTTAACGAAAAGATGTCACGGCCACTGATCGACCTAACCAAATCCGTCAAAATATTCCAATCGATATTGAACTCTACTTTATTGATATTAAGATGAAATTTGGTTGCGGGAATTTTACAAACAAGGATATAGATGTGACGCTGGCTGTACAGATAGCATCATATCGCCCTACCCTACCTACTCTGCGACCTACTAATCTGTGAAATACCTGCAATCGAATCTCAACCTAATGTCATAGTCATCGAGTTAAATATCGATTGGGATATTTTTACAGATTTGGGTAGGTCGATCTGACGCTGCTGTACCTACAGTCATTCAATATAATATTGTAGGTGTTTTTCTTGTGCACCATAACGTAGTTTTTTGAAAATTTGTCTGATTTAGTTTATAACGTTTCCTAGGCAAGCGAAAAAGCCCACAATGACCGAATTATTATGTTAGCGTCGAGAAGACAGGATTTGTATCGCTCTCCATACACTTCTGTCATTCTGTATCATTTTCTCGTGGAAAAATGCATTTTGTGAGTAATGTAGTGCGTGTAGTGAAACGCAACGAAATATACAGAATGACAATAGTGCTTGAAAAGCAATACAAATTCTGTCTTCTCGATGCTAACATAATACTTCGGTCATTGTCGGCTTTTCGCCTGCCCTGGAAACGTACTATATTAATAAAATGAAATAAATTCACGGTGCGCTTATTCTTCACCTTCATATTTATTTACATGTTCAATATTTAGTTTTATTTTTGTCGATATATAATGCCGAGAAATGACGTCCCTAATGTGGAATAAACTAGTGACCACCTACACAAATTAGGACAAGTCAAACATTCTCCATCTCTTTCTAACTCATTAGCATGACTCGTAAGAAGAAGAAAGATGAATATATGTCTTTACTTGCTATTTTAGCGTGCTTTCTATGCTTTAGTTATTGTTCTGAGCTTTGGTTATTATTCTATGGCTGGCGTATTACCACAGATTAAAAAGGGACATTACTGAGAAGCTTTGACTCGTTGCGTTGAGGAGCTCTATGGCATGGCGTAGCGGCTGAGGCGTTTCGTTTGCGAGGGCGATGGGTTGTCACATTTGCTATTGTCTATGCGGGGAGGCCTGGGGCATTATCATTAGTACTCTTAAAGCATATTACTTTAGGATAAAATGTCAACCAGTCTCAGGAAGCTCGAATGGGATTCGAACCCATGACCAGTGACCAGAGAGCAGGACCGGCAATCCAAAAGTCATGGGTTCGAATCCCATTCGAGCTTCCTGAAACTGGTTGATTTTTTTCTAGTATACATTTTATCATAAAGTAATACTCCATGAGGTGACAATAAGGCCGGGGGCCCAATAGGCAAATGACTACATTACTGAGTGCTAAATGCGACTGCTATTCATAGACCATTCAATTAAGTACAGGAATGAAATCAAATAACATCCTAAAAACACTTATTTTATTTTAGCCTGTCAATTTCACTCCATTTTAAGTTAAGTGAAAGCACAGATTAACAGTAACTAATAGTAGGTAGGTACCGGTGGATGCGAAGTCCAGGCGCGAGGACAACTGGTGCAGCATAAGAGACGTTATAGTAGTAAACATCAGTCACCCTCACGCCTCTTCACGCCTCGTTTGATAACCATTACGTTTTACTCACATTTAATAGTTCGTAGCTACGTGGTTGTACATCCCGATCACTGTTCGATCTAACGCGAGTTAGAGTTATTGAAGCTATCCTTTTAATGCCATCCAGGCTAGTCCTCACTGCGGCAATTTGCTGCACCATTTTGTTATTCACAAAAAAACTAATACTTTATAAAAAAGATTGTCATATGAAAACTATTTATTTTTTAAGCTTATTATCTGCTTATTAATTACACTCAACACGCGATTCAGCGGAACGTTTTCGCTGAAATAACTGTGCTTTGAAACAATGTAGTGATTTTATACGAAGCATTCAACAAAGATGAGTAATAAACGGAAAACCAAGTAAGCTTGCACGTCACTCGGGTGTTAACCTATTTTATAAAATTAAATAAATACATTTCTCTAAGTTACAGTTTAACTAAATTACTAACCTAAGTGACATTTCGCGTAGAAGTTGTGCGTGAATTGGAACGAGGTCGGTTTTACGTATGTTCCTTAGAAAAGTCGTCATGATGCATAGCAAGAACATTGTCTTGAACTCGCCGAATTGTCAACTAAAAGTTTGGTCATCATTAGTTGCCCTGCTAGGGGGAACTCTTCATGAGTACCGACTCTGTTTTCTATTGGCTAAGCCACTGATCTAGACCCCGAGGTCCCGGCTTCGATTCCCAGAGGGTAGTAACACTTAATGTACTTGGTTTTTTTAATATAAAAGAAGGAGGCAAACTAGCAGGCGAGTTACTGATGGAGAGTAATCACCGCCGCCCACCCATGGACACCCACCAGAGGAATCGCAGGCGCGTTGCCGTCCTTTAAGGAAGGAATAGGGTTAAGGAAGGAATAGGAATTGTGAGAGGGGGGGGGGGGAGGGGATGGGCCTCCGGAACGGACGAAACACAATAGCACCAAGTGCTATTATTTCACGCCGGATATTCGTGGTATTACGCCGGTTTGGTTGGTGGTAGGGCTTGTTAAGGGGGGTTAGGCGGTCAGCGAAACCTTCGATGTTCGCGGGGTCCGCGGTAATTCGTATTTCATTTTTATCAAAAAGTTAATAAAAATGTTTAGTTTTTTTGAAAATCCCAATCTGTCAAGAAATCGACAAGGTAATACCTATGTATTTATGATTTTATAAGAATTATTATTGTAAAACACGGTCGTAATGTGCATTTATTATTATGAAATTTTAGAGGTAACTTCAGGATTTTTTTCTATCAAGCCAAATGTTTCCAATCGTGTTTTGGCTTCGTTCATCTCCTCACACATACGCTCTGTAATACACACTGAAAATTTCAGTACGAAATATCAAATATATTTTGAATAGCAGCTAATAGAAAACGCCAATTTTTCCGTTTTCAGCCAGCCTGGCTAGCTACAACCATCTTATTTAAAGCAAATATACCACATATATAGTGGGGTGGGGGCGGGTAAAGTGTGTTATGGACCCTAATATGCAGGGGTCTAGGCTCCGAATTTGTCCCATTCGGTGTCGAGACCCTTAGTCCGTGGGGTCCTAGCGCTGGAAGGAAATGGCAAAAAGGTTAGTCGACATCACAGGAGACCGAAGAACTGGCAGCTACCTCGGATTAAGAATTAGTCTTGCTATTCAAAGGGGGTAGCTGCCAGTATCTTCGGAACCTTGCCTAAAGGGACTCCTTTTAATATTATATTTTAGTTTCTATATTATATTTTAAAGGTTTTTAGTTTTAGGTTCATTGTTCTTATATTTTTATATTCCCTAATGTATTTCCAATTATCAATTAAACCTAAGTTATTTATTTCAATGTATTAGTATATGCACTTGTTTTTTATGTTACTTCGCCGGCTGCTACTAGACAATGAAGAAAATATCAAGTCCATGCTTTACTTGTGTGACTGTGAGTTTTTGGGTAGGAATAACGGAGCATCTTCTTTACAAACACTAATTGACGTCAAAAGTAAATAATATTAAATTCGAGTAGTTAACTAAACTTTTTAACCAATTAGGATTATCTGCTTTGTTTATGATTTAATACAACGAACGTTTCAAATGTCATGTAATTTTTGTCCTTATATGGAAATTACTACAACTGCTACGAAACAATTAATTAATGCGGTTTTCAGATTAAAACTAAAGTGATTCATAATATCACTTTTAGCCTCAATTACTCATTAGAACTATGCCACGATAATACTTATGATAAAATATCCTACTAATATTATAAACGCGAAAGTTTGTAAGTATGGATGGATGTAACTTTCCCTTTCACGTAAAAACTACTGAATGGATTTGGATGAAATTCGGCACACAGATAGTTTATAACCTGGATTAACACATATGATACTTTTTATCCCGATATTCCCACAGGAACGGGAATCACACGGGTAAAATCGCGAGCGGCCGCTAGTACATACATAATTACATACATACATAAAAAATACACGACTATTATCGCGACTATTATCCCCAAAGGGTTAGTCGAGACTAGGCAATGGGGACTGCAGAAGCAGTCCACGATTTACCTTACCAAAGTTTTCCAAAGAGTTTATTTATTTATTTATTGCACTTATGTTTACAGTATTACTATCATACAATACAGTAATTATAAAAATATATGATGACCTGTTACATACCCTGTTAGGACGTCACAAAACTAACATATCAACTTAACTAACTTTTATTATAATTCTTATTATCATATTGCTAAATTATATCATCACAATATATACATAATCGTGTCTTTATTACACCAGTATTTAAGAAAGGTTCTAGATCAGAGATTTCAAATTATAGGCCAATCTCAAAACTCTGCGTAATCGCTAAGGTATTTGAGAAGCTAGTTTATGATCAGATGTATCCGGCGCTGTCTCATTCTCTAAGTCCATGTCAACACGGCTTTGTAAGAGGCCGCTCAACGGTGTCTAATTTGGTTTTACTGAACAATTTTTTAACAGAAGCTATGGATGAGGGATGTCAGGTCGACGTCATATACACTGACTACAGTAAGGCCTTCGACCGAATTCAACACTATAGGCTTATTAAGAAGCTTAAGATGGTTGGCATATGTGGAGACTTGCTTCGTTGGTTTGTCTCGTATATTGACAATCGCTGTCAGGCTGTCGTTATCAAAAATTACATCTCCAGCTGGGTCAAAATTCCTAGCGGTGTACCTCAAGGATCATTGTTTGGCCCATTGCTGTTTAGCATTTTTGTGAATGACGTAAAACTGTGCATTCATTCATCTAAGCTTCTCTGCTTTGCAGATGATATGAAGCTATTTGCGAAAGTACCGTCTTATGATGCAGCTAAATTATTACAGGGTGATCTGATGCGGCTTGAAGAATACTGTGACGTGAACAAACTAGACCTTAATCCAACTAAGTGCACAGTTATGACTTTTAGTCGCAAAAGACACCTAATTACTTACGACTATACTTTACATCATCAAAGTCTTCAACGAGTCCATTCGATACGTGATCTTGGGGTGACATATGATTCTAAGTTGCTGTTTGATGAACATATAAATGTTATAATAGGTAAAGCTACCAAAGCTCTTGGTTTTCTTATTCGTAATGCTAAAGATTTTAATAACCCTATTACTTTTAAGATACTTTATTGTTCGCTCGTCCGTAGTAATCTAGAATATGCCTCTCAAATATGGAACCCAAGATATGACACGTATATTAACGGACTAGAGAGTATCCAAAAAAAGTTTATTCGCTATTTGTGTTACCGCACTGGTACCCGTGATAGCTCCGCTATCTATGTCCAACTGTGTTTAAAGCATCGTCTACTGACACTAGAAAATCGACGGAGTATAGCAGACATTGTGTATTTATTTAAAATTGCCTCAAACTCCGTTGACTGTCCCGAACTTCTGTCACTACTGAACTTGAGTGTCCCTACAAGAATTTTACGAAATTTTAAACCAATTTACCTTCCAGTCTCAAATACTAATTATAGGCAAAACTCATATTTTTTGCGTGCGGGTAAGTGTTACAATAATTTGTGCGAGGTGTGTGATCTTGATCTTTTTTGTTGTAACTGTGAATCGGTGAGAAAAAATCTTACAAAGTGGTTTTTTGAAACTTATTAATATTAAATTATTGCTACCTACTACATTTCTGTTGTGAATTTGTCCTTGTTACTGTTTCAGCTACAATGTTTGTAAGCGGTTCGATCGCAGTTTGGATCCTAGGTATACTAGCATGTTTATTCTGTTAGCTCAATAATTTCCCTACTACTTTAATTCTATTAGTGTGAATCTGTCATTGGTTCTCTGATGTATAACTGCATAGCTACTCGTGTCTTGTAACTGTTGATTCACCTAAGAAAATAAAATAAAATAAAAAATAAAAATACAAAATAACAAAATATATACTAAATAAAAGTTGCAAGAGTGAGCTTTCCGTGGATAACGTTTTTATTTATTTTTTAATTTATTTTTATTATTATCTTTGTCAGACATGAACTCCTGTATTGAATAGTAGCATTTTTGTGATAAGCACTGTTTTAGTTTAATTTTAAATAATATTTCATTTGTTTCGTTTTTTAAAGTGTGTGGGATTTTATTATTACCTTTGAAGGACGAGACGGCATTAAAGGTAAGTACAATAGTTGTATCATCATTGTAATCTATACTAATATTATAAAGAGGAAACATTTGATTGTTTGTTTGTTTGTATTGAATAGGCTCGAAACTACTAGACCGATTTAAAAAATTCTTTCACCGTTGGGAAGCTACACTATCTCCGGGTGACATAGGGTATATTATATTTTCAAAAAAATTAGGGATCCTTACTAAAACTCAAAAGAATTTTTCAAATCGCGTACACTAAGAAAACTATTGATGATATAATAAAATAATGTACTATGGCTTTGCAGAACACACCATTATGTACAAAAAGTATCGCGATAGCATACGTCTAACTATTTTAGTTACGTCACAATAAGTTTTCTTGTGAGGGGAGTCATTTTGAAAATTCGTCACGGGGTACGGGGTCCACGCGAACGAAGTCGCTGGCGGCGGTCTGCTAGTAGTAACTAATCATTGGAAAATGCTTTGTTTTGTTTGCAAAATTACATGAGACCTCTTCAGTATTAAAGCATAACCAACAAAACAAAGCAATTTCTCTAAAATTATTAGCGGATGTAGATAATAAATTCATAGAAAATAGTTAGGTGCGTTGTTTGCAGAAGATTCCTTGCCATTACTATCAATAAGGAATAATTGCAAAACGGCGACCTTCCACTTACAAATGACTATAATATCTCACGTTGTTGGCGAATAAATAAAAGGAGGTTATAAATAAACCAGTACTGACGCCAGTAGGTAAACCTACCACAAAATGTCATATTTCTACAATCAATTCTGAACTTTATACTTAGGCAATAAGGAAGAGAATTTGACATTTTTGTATTGGTTGATCTGCAGGCGTGTTTACCACGTTGGTCAAAGGGTGCATGGTGGGGTTATCGCGGTTAAGGACCGCTTCATGTACAAAAGCACCAGGACAGAAACGAGATATAATTTGGACTTAAAATAATTTAATAACGGAATTGTCACTTTGTTTTGTGTTAGTTGTGATTGTCCTATAAATGATGATAGTTTTTGTTTTTTCAGTGAAGCAGAACCCCTCCCAAACACCGAGGGGACGGAAGAGGTGAACTCTACATGAGTACGATACTAGGCGGCTGGTGAAGGTATGTCAGACTGCTCCTGGAGGAGTGTTTTCCTTTGACATTGCCATTTTGCCATGCCATATGCCAAATCTGTAAAGGCTTCTTTGAATTCGATAGTAAATAAATCTAATAATTTTATATAAAAGTAAAGTATCCAACATGGATGACGGATCCGATGTTTGCGGGTAGCGGACGCGAGCAGCACAACACCGGTCGTGGTGGAGATCCTTGGGGGAGCCTTTGTCCAACAGTGGACGTCGTTCGGCTGATGATGATGATTAAAATAAAGTACGAGTATACATCTATAAACATCTACATACTTTAAGACAGGATCTGGATGTTTTGATTAGTTAAATTGCTACAAAATAAATGGTCTAATATTACGTTTATCTTCAATATAAATTGTCTAATATTCTGCTATGTAGAATTTATCTCAAAAAATTGGTTTAACATTTTTTTAATTCATTTATTAAAAGTACGTAATAGTCAGGTCCGACAACCATAGGTCCAGAGTTCATTTCCCGGGTTATTTATTTTTATTTTATTTAAAACACTTTATGCACTTAAAGTACAGAGGCGGACTTAATGCCTTAGGCATTCTCTCCCAGTCAACCATAGGATGGTGCAGAGACAAAAAATTGTAGGGTGCAAAAATTAAATGAAAATATATTCACATACATACATATACGTTATACATATAAACATATACATACTATTACATAAATAATAAATAAATACATGAATATCATATAATTATTAGACGATTGCTAATGTGGAGCATCAGCTTGTTCTGTAAGAAAGCTGCGCAACTACGTTTTAAACGCATACCGACTGGTGGACATTCTGATGTTCAGAGGGAGACAAGTCCAGAGAAAGATTGGTTTAATAAAGAAGGAAGAGTGAATTATGTCAGAGTAGTGAGAGGGACAGATGAGCAAGCGATTTAAAGAAGAACGGAGGTTTTTGTCGTGGCTTGAACATAAATGTACACAAAGAACCAGGAAATTAACCCTGAAACACACGTTTGTGTTGTGTTAGTTTTGGATTCATTGATGCATCGCCAGGGTTTGACAGTCCACCATCCCGCATTTGACAAGCGTAGTGATTAAATCAACACCCATTTATTGTAGCGATGACGTGATATAAATGATGAAGACCTTTGCCTAGAAGTGGGACAATATGACTATTTACTTTACTGAATACACCACCCCCTCTCTTCCTTTGAGTTTCGTAAAAGGCGAGTATAGACTGCAAATACTTCCAACAGCATAGACCGGCGATGGGCTCACCACCAGTCATACTGAGCACATGTGCAGGCGCTATTTGGTGAAAAGGGCTATGGTAGAGGACAGCTTTTGCTGTACTCATTCCTAGTCTCTGAATAACCTTTCGGGGATAATAGTCGTGATTATAATTACTTATGTATGTTTACTTAACATTTACAAGTTTCGTAGTAGTCCTAGTCCCTTTCGCATGACACAGTCCCTATTCGCAGGCCCTTCATTACTCAAGATAGGTGTTGGATAATCGAAGCGGCCGCAGAAGTTATTAGCGTCACACAGACACACGCAGTAAATAAGGTATGCTTTGGCTAACAGAATGCGGTTGCAGCGCGAACACGGCGTGACTTTTTATATTAGTGCTTCGGCTTACACAGCGCGCTTGCTGGACAGGAAATAGCAGAAGACTTGAAAGCTGGCTGGCTGGTTAAAATAGCGGGAGTTTTTATTAGTCTAATCATAATTATTGTCTTATAAATGTTTCTCGAACACTACAATTTTCTACAGACTCAGTGAAGGTTTCAAACCATAGTGGTTTGCATTATACCCAGTTTAAATATATATAATATTTTTTCTTTTAAACAATAGACTTAAGTAGGTATATTCGCACAAAGTTTATTTGATTAAAGGTAACTGAAAGTACTGATTGAAGTTATTGGAAAAATGAGACGCGCGCAACCGAGCTATGTGTAGCAGCACCTTAATGTGTGCGTGTAAACATTAATTATTTATTGCTAATTTATTATTGCTAACTAATGCGAACGAGTCCGCACACACGTACGCCAGACAGCTCAATTAAATGGGGGGATATTATATTCGGAATTTATCCTTTTAATCTTGAATCAGTTAACCAATATTATTGATTTATTCACTTCATTCAATACGTGAAATTGATCACGTACTGAGTAAGTTTGTAGGGTACCTTGTCAAAACAAAAATTAAACTGAAATACCATATCCTCTACCATAGTCCACTTTTCACCAAATAGCGACTGCACATGTGCTCAGCGTGACAGGTGCTATGCTGTTGGATGTATGCAGTCTTTAGTCCGTTAGTCGCTTTTTACGACACCCAAGGGAAGAGAGGGAGTGGTAGTATTCTTTCCAGTCTTTACCCGTGGTTCCGGTGGGTCGACCCATTACCGGGTCCACGGGTAATTTTAATTACCCGTGGTCCCATGGCACTAGGGATACATTTGGATAAATATTTCGACTTCGCTTATATCGATATTAAATTAATTACAACCATGAACTTCAACTTATATGCACATTCATCCTACAGCATAGAGGGGCGATGGGCTCAACAAAATAATATTACCAACCCCTTTATTCCCTTGGGTGTCGTAAAAGGCGACTAACGGACTAAAGACTGCACATATATCCAACAGCATAGAGCGGCTATACGCGACACGGTTAACGACTGAAATACCGGATTAAAAAACACAAAACTAATAAAATGTCAGGGTTAGTTTTGCATTAAATTCCGTTTAAATATTAGTTCTTATGCGTGGTGATTTTAAGCCAAATGTATCAATTGTAGATACTTGATTTCTTTATTGATGACTGTTTAATAAAATTATACTTATTTCATAAAAAATACTCAAATACATCTACAGACTTTAAAAAAAAATCTTCTGGCTTAACCAAATTGTCATACATTTAAGGGATGAATTATATTAGACCTACTATCTCCGAATTCTACGTAGAACAAATGAACGAGGCATTATAATTTTTTATCAAACAAAACGGCGAATTGTTTACAGAGGCTTCTGTTACAAAAAATTAAGTACGGTTAGCCTCAGAAGTGGTTGTATGTGTATGTCAGTGCCCCGTCCGGGCCACGTACACGGCACGCCCCGTGCACGGCCTGGTCTAATATAATTCATCCCTAAATGTGACGTTAGTTCGGTAAAATGTTTATTTAGTAATGATTATAAATAAAACAGGCTCCCGACGAATTGAGAACCTCTTCATTTTTTAAAATAGGTTAAACAAACTCAAGAGTAAAATCGGCTTTAGGAGACGTAGTTAAACATTTTAAGTACCTTGTCACACTAACGAGCTCGGAAAGATCTCGCTAGTATGTACAACCATTTTGGTATGACACCGGTATGTTTTAAAGTGTTAACCACTTCTGAGGCTAACCGTACTTAAATTTTCGTAACAGAAGCCTCTGTTAACATTCGCAGTTTTGTTTGATAAAAATTTATGATGCCTCGTTCATTTGTTCTACGTAGAATTCGGTGATAGTAGGTCTTACTGGGAATGCAGAATATCAAAAACAATAGGTTCTTATTTGCGGAGGGATATCAGCCTATTGCTGGTAGAAAGGTACCCCGCGCCCCCTTCCGCGGATATTGTTTGACCTGGGGGTATGTCGGCTAAAAAATATGGATATGGACATGGGCTTCATTTGACATTTGAAGCCCACATTTTGTCCTTATATGGGCATATTATGGACTTCAAATGTCAAATGAAGCCCATGTCCATATTCATACTTTTTAGCCGATAGGGTAACTGGTAGCCTTTCCCCCTATATTTTTTCTTAGTAAAGTAAAAAATGAAGTCCCTCTGTGGGCAAAGGCCTATACATCATTGAAATCAAGTCATCGCTACAATTAATTGATAGGTATCGGCTTATTCACCACGCTTGCCAATGCCAAATGGTTTAGTTTCGTTTCGGCACCTTCCCATTTCGGCACCCTTGGGATGCCGCTTCTAAAGTATAGTCCCGTTCGGTTCCCACTGGCAATCATTTTAATATTTCAGTGTATTTTACCAATAAACCTAGCATTATTATTTAAAATAATTAAGATGCTTTCACACTTACTGGAACTGTTTTACTGGAAGTGTCACCATATAGGATAATTTAATTTCCAAAATCCGGATTTACCCCAGGCAACATTTTGCTGGCTTTCTTGGTGAGTATTAGCTATTTTTGCAAATATTAAATCTTTGAGTAATAAAGATATGTGGTGTCTTTTGATATATCTGTTTAAAATGGGCTAAATAGGGTTGTGGGCTGAGATCCGGTCTTTCCCCAAGCAGATATTACAGGTAAAGTTCGGACTAAAATAATCGATCAGATCTTAAACTGGAGTGAAAATGCATGTGGTTGTCAAACTTCAATAGCTAAGACTGATTAGTAATTTATATTACTTTAATTAAACTGCTTATTTATATAAGCAGTAAAATAAAAGTTTGATCAGAAATAAATTGTAAGGTTTATTTATATATCCAATACATTAAGTATTACCTATCAATCATCAATCTGGAATTCGGAATGTTCCAAACACGAAAGTTTGAGAGCCACTGCAATTTGAGATTTGGTCTAGTGGGGTAAGATCGGATGTCCAAAACTAAAAAATAAACAATTTACTGTTCCAGATGACATTTTTAACAATATAAATTTTTCCAAAGATAATCTCGTAGGACGTATAAGAACGGATGTATTCTTTCTATGAACTCTGTGTTTTAAGCCATAATGGCAATTTTAGAATGTAGTCCGGTCTTTCTTCATGAACGTGCGATCTTTCCCTAGGTTTTAAAATTTTATTCGTCTTTTAAACACAAGATAAATTAGTAGTTGTTTCATTTATAACTATATAAAACACATTCTGTCTTACTGTTTATTAACAATAAATTTTCACTATAATTTATTGTGCTAACTAATGTAACTCTCGAGAAAAATAAATTTTGCCAACATCTTAAAAATACAACTAAACCGTCCGAACTTACCCCAACGCACCTTATGTATACTAACAGCACGATCTTTTTTGTCGGTGACTGTATCTCCTTCATTGAAATTTATCAAGGTTATAAATTTATGGGTGCCGAAATGGGAAGGTGCCGAAACGAAACTACTGAAACCTAAGTGCGGGTTGGTGAGCGCAAAGTGAGCAGAGTATGCTTCGAAAAATACGAAAACACAATTTGCCCGACTAGGGAATTGAACCCGGTACCTCCGAATATCGAGCACAGCGCTTCACTCAGTCACTGACCGTCTCATTCATAATATGGACTCTGGTTGGGACATTGTTATCGAATACTATTACGACTTATCGAACCACGGAACAACGGCGAACATTAAACAGCGCCATCTATGGTCGAGTAGAGTAACAACAGCAGTTATAAATTGTGATTTTGGGTGATTTAATCGATTTAGGTTTAATCGCTTTTCTAGAATAGAAGTCACTTCTGCTGATTTAGTTAAGCATTTACTCGCTTGTTTAATAAAATAATAAAAAAAATTTTTTTCTATTAAAAGTTAATTTAACAGCAAGTTAAATAGGGTGTTAAAGTTACTCGCGTCCGTAGGTTTAGCCTTGAGACCCTACACCTGACCCCTGGGTGGTGCTAAATGAATGACACTGAATACCGTGGTTCGATTAATGCATGTGAATACGCCCTATTACGTGAATACGAAAAGTTACTTCAGCGATCAAATCGCTTACATGTCGTTGAAGTTTTGTTACGTGAATTAGGCTACAGATCTTGCCAGCTCACAGTCATGGGTGTCTGAACTGAATTAAAAACATCTCAAGTTCCACCGTGATTCGGAAGGCAGGTAAAGAAGTTGGTTCCGTTTGTTGTCGTTAGATGGCAGTCGTTCAAACCCACCAACAAGCATTGAGCCAGCCCAATTTCCCCATTTGCTGTTGTTCATGTAATAAGGCCTGTGCCCAGTAATGGGACGTTTGTGGGCTGTAATTATAATGATGACTCGAATATACGGTGTCGCGTTGCGGTGAAAGAATACTACCACCCTCTCTCTTCCCTTGGGTGTCGTAAAAGGCTACTAACGGACTAAAGAATGCACATAAATCCAACAGCTAAGAGCGGCGATGGGCTCACCACCTGTCATGCTGATCACATGTGCAGTCGCTATGTGGTGAAAAGTGGACTATGGCAGAGGAGTGCTTTTGCGGTTCGGGGATAATAGACGTGATTATATGTATGGGTGTTACGACATTGGTCAAGTCTGATATTGGTCAAATTGACAAATTAGAAATTAGACAAATTGGTAATTCGTCAAATCCTCTTTTCGTCAAATTATGTAATTTGCCAAATACGTCATTGGGCAAGTAATTTAAGTACTCACAATTAACAGCAATAAAGAAATTAAAGGTAGGTATATATATTTTTTAAACCAATTCATTAAATTCATTTTTTTATAATTCATGCCCAACATAACTGTTTTGAACACTTTAGGGGATCTAATTCTCCACTCAATAACTTGACTAGTAACAATCTCTAAAATATTGATATTCGAAAGCTGTGTGGTGGCGGATTATAGAATACTACCTTCCCATCTCTTCCCTTGAGTGTCGTAAAAAGCGAGTAACGGGCTAAAGACTGCACATACATCCAACAGCATAGAGCGGCGATGGGCTCACCACGTATCACGCTGAGTACATGTGCAATTGTTTTTTGATGAAACGTGGACTATGGCAGAGGACTACTTTCGCGGTCCTCATTGCCTAGTCTCTGACTAACCCTTCTGAGATAATAGTCATGATGTCATCTATGTATGTATGTTTATTCTAGACAAGGACCTCACATTGATGTATTTACGGTTTGATAATAGCCCGAGTCCCGCCAGGAAATCTGCGCAGGAGGTCTAAATTGTTACATCGCCCAAATCTTTCTTCCGCGTACGCACGCACTAGTCTGTTATTATGAGCAAGGTACAGCCAACAACAAATTTATCAAAGCAAGTGCTAGTGTTTACGGGTAAAGTAAAATGTTTCAATCATTTTATTCTTTCTTGCTTCAGCCTATCGCCACCCAAAGCTGAGTGAAGGCCCCCTTTGCACGATATCTCTGTCTATTAGTAGCCATAAAAATGCCACGTTTTTCCCGCGACTCTATCGATGTCATCGCTCCATTGAGCCGGTTGTCTTCCTACGTTACTCCGTCCAGTTCTTGGTCGCCAAATATCATTACCACAGACCGTCGTTACGTCTGCAGACGCGTCCTGCCCAACTCCACTTAAGGGGAGACTTACGCGCTCAGCTATGTCGGTTAATTTTGTACGTCTGCGGATTTCGTTTTGATGTTTGAATGAGCCGTATCAATTAAGTCGTTAACTCAAAAATACCATCTTATCATATTATTGTAACCAACCTTAATGGTTAGTTTTTCTTAATTTAGTTACTACAGAGAAAATTGTATCTATACAATGTGTCTGGTCATGGACTAGCGATATTCTAAGGATTGTTAGAACAACTATTCTAATACACAAAGACACTACATAGTTAAGTCTAAACTACTTATCAGCTATGTGGCAGCCATTTTGTTTTTTCTTGAAATAATCTCTACGTGGACACAAAAAAAATCATATCTCCCAAAGTGTAGGCGTTAAAGGTATTAAAATAGGCTTATTCGAAGCGCAAAACTCTAGTCTATGGTATAAAATTTGAAACAGGGAGTTGTTACGTTCATAATTTGAAAAAATAATTGAATTTCATGTAAAATAATAAAAAAATAATGAAAATAAACTAATTATTGTAATTAAAATTATTTATTGTTTGGACTTAACTATGTGGTGTATTTGTGTATTAGAATAGTTGTTCTTACAATCCTTAGAATATCGCTAGGCCATGACCAGACAGACTGTATAAAAAAAATTATACTACACTATTTTGCTTTAAAAAAATATCGTTACTGTATTTACACACTTTATAGTAACATCAAATGGCTTTGGTTCGATTCCTAGCGAGTGATTGGCGAAGCGAGGGGTAAATATGGTTTCCCCGTTTAGCTTTTTCGAGCTTAATGCAGATGGTAAAGTGTCCAGCTAAAACTAGTGCCTTCCTAATCACAAAGGTAAAAAGTTTGTGGGTGTCATCGCCGCTTTAAGCTGTTGGATGTATGACTACTTGAGTCCGTTAGACGCCTCTTACGAAACCCAAGAGAAGAAATTAAATCAAATATCTTTATTTGCTTCGATTCTGGGTATAGGTATAGTATGGTGTTCTTACAAAAAACAATTGTCTTCTAAATTTACTTATTATAGATTTATGTTTTAGCGTTTCATTAACGCTTAAATATACTTAAGTAAAATTTTAAACACTGAAAAAAGACGACAACCTCAGGCGGGAATCGAACCTCGCACCTTCCGCATTCCGGGCGGCTGCCTTAACCACTTGGCTACCGAGGTCTGGCTTTCAACCGTCGAAATTTGTCAGTGCTTGATGCTTATGTTTTTAGTCAACATTGCTTCATCAAATCTTAGAAGTTTTCACCTCTGAGATCCGAAAGAAATATTTTTACAAATATTTTAACATTCGGTTAAGATGAAGCTGCGTTTATAGATTTATGTTTTATGTTTTAGCGTTTTATTAACGCTTACATATACTTAAGTAAAATTTTTTTTTTAAACACTGAAAAAAGACGACAACCTCAGGCAGGAATCGAACCTCGCACCTTCCGCATTCCGGGCGGCTGCCTTAACCACTTGGCTACCGAGGTCTGGCTTTCAACCGTCGAAATTTGTCAGTGCTTGATGCTTATGTTTTTAGTCAACATTGCTTCATCAAATCTTAGAAGTTTTCACCTCTGAGATCCGAAAGAAATATTTTTACAAATATTTGAACATTCGGTTAAAAAAATTTTACTTACTTATTATAATTTAAGCATGCAAATATTTTTAATCTAAGTAAATAACAACAGCGAGTACAAAACAAGCCAATACAAAGCAGCCTTTTAGGGGTGCCAAGGCATGCTGCAGGCAGGAGAAAGGCGGGACAATTGGCACCCCCTCCTACGCTTCGCGTGGACTTCTGCAATATCAGGGGAATCCACTCTAATTTGAGCGCCGTCCATTACCACCTCGAGACGGCGAAACCGGCCTTGCTCTTCCTCACCGAGACGCAGATATCCCCCCCTCCTGACATCTCGTACTTGCGCTACCCGGGATACAACCTGGAACATGCATTTGTGCCACGAGCCGGTGTTTGTGCCTATGTCAGGGAGGATATGTGCGTTCGTCGCCTTGGCAATCTTGAAGATAGGGACCTCTCCATCTTATGGCTGCACGTCGACTGCGGACGTCATCCTCGCGTCTACGCGTGCCTGTATAGGTCCCACAGCGGTAACATCGGAACTGACCAACTCATCGAGACCGTCCAAACAGCGACAGACTCCCTTCTCCAACGGATCCCCTCGGCCGAGATTGTGGTATTGGGAGACTTCAATGCCCACCACGTCGAATGGCTTGGTTCACGCACAACTGACCACGCGGGTAGAGCCGTTCATGACTTCGCTTTGGCCTACAGTCTGTCCCAATTGGTAACCGAGCCAACACGGGTTCCAGATGTGGAGGGCCATGCACCTTCTTTATTGGACCTTCTGCTGACCTCGCACCCAGACGGCTATCAAGTTTCTGTTGATGCACCACTAGGCTCATCAGACCACTGTCTGATTCGCAGCACTGTGCCTCTCACAGAAACTTCAAAACCGCAACCAGCGGCTAGCCGTCGAGTCTGGCATTATAGGTCGGCGGACTGGGATGGGATGCGAAGCTTCTTTGCGTCCTACCCGTGGTGGCGAGTTTGCTTCTCGCTGGATGATCCTGGTGTCGCCGCTGACTCTGTCGTTGATGTGATACTGCAGGGAATGGAACTTTTCATTCCAAACTCTGTGGTTCCCATTGGCGGCAAGTCCCAACCATGGTTTGGTCGTTGCTGCAAAATGGCGTCTCGCCAAAAGCGACAGCATTACCAAGCCTGGGCTAATGCGGTGTCATCAAAGGATCCAAACACCAGTGCGCTCAGAAAGAAGTACAACTTTGCCGCCAGATCCTTTAAGAAGGACATTGCCAAGGCGAAGTCATCATTCATAGGTAGAATTGGCGAGAGGCTAGTGCGTCTTCCTTCGGGGACGCGTGCGTTCTGGTCTCTCGCCAAAGCTATCTTAGGGAATTTTTGTCAGCCGTCCCTACCACCATTGCACAAGACCGATGACTGCCTGGCCTATACTGCAAAGGAGAAAGCCGATCTCTTGGGCTCTCTTTTCGCATCAAACTCGACCTTGGACGATGGGGAAAACTCTCCACCAACCATACCGCAGTGCGCTTGTACAATGCCAAACGTTCAGTTCCTGCAAAGGTCAGTTCGTAAGGCTATTTTTTCCCTTGATATCCATAAGGCGAGTGGGCCAGATGCAGTTCCACCCATTGTGCTTCGGACGTGTGCTCCTGAATTGGCACCAGTTCTAACGCGCCTTTTCCAGCTCTCTTACACCACTGGCGTCGTCCCGAGCTTTTGGAAGACAGCCCTTGTGCACCCGATTCCAAAAAAAGGCGATCGCTCAGATCCGTCTAACTACAGGCCAATAGCTATTACCTCTTTACTCTCCAAAGTAATGGAGTCCATTATAAACCGCCAGCTCTTAAGGTACCTAGAAGAGAACCAGCTACTAAGTGATCGCCAGTATCGTTTTCGTCGCGGTCGATCGGCTGGTGATCTTTTAGTGTACCTTACTCACCGATGGGCGGAGGCAGTCGAGAGTAAAGGGGAGGCACTGGCAGTTAGCTTGGACGTAGCGAAAGCTTTTGACAGGGTATGGCACAGGGCTCTTTTCTCTAAACTTCCATCATACGGGCTTCCTGAGAAATTGTGTTCATGGGTTGCCAGCTTTCTTACTGGGCGTAGCATCAGAGTCGCAGTCGACGGTTCGTGCTCCGACATGAAGCCCGTGAATGCTGGAGTCCCGCAGGGGTGTGTGTTGTCCCCTACTTTGTTTCTTCTGCATATCAATGACATGCTGCATAACAACAGCATTCATTGCTATGCGGATGACAGTACTGGGGATACGCTCTACACCGGGCGAGCTAATATTTCTCTGGAAAGCATCATCGAGAGCCGGAATAAACTTGTGACTGACACCGAGAACATGTTAAGTCATGTCTCGGATTGGGGCCGACATAACCTAGTCCGCTTTAACCCCTCCAAAACACAAGTTTGCGCATTTACCGCGAAAAAACATCCCTTCGTCGTACCTCTGAACTTTGAGGGAGCTCCCCTTGATACCAATCCGATTATTGGAATCCTTGGCGTCGATATTTCGAGTGACGTTCAGTTTCGTGGTCATTTGGAAGGTAAAGCTAAATTAGCTTCGAAAAAGCTGGGTGTGCTTAATAGAGCGGGTCAGTATTTCACGCCGGCCCACCGTTTACAACTGTATAAAGCACAGGTCAGGCCGCATATGGAATACTGCTCCCATCTCTGGGCTGGAGCACCCCAATACCAACTCCTTCCATTTGACCGCATTCAACGCAGAGTTGCTCGAATTGTCGGCGACGTGGTTATTTCAGGTCGGCTCGATCCACTGGCTCTTCGGAGAGACGTTGCGTCTCTCTGTATATTGTACCGTATATATCATGGGGAGTGTTCTGAGGAATTGTTCGGCTTGATCCCTGCCGCTAATTTCCTTCACCGCACTACACGCAATCGACTGTCATTCCATCCACATCACCTTGATGGATGGCGGTCTACTACTGTGCGTTTTTCAAGAAATTTCTTGCCTCGAACTACAGTGTTGTGGAACCAGCTCTCGGCGGCGGTATTTCCGGACCGTTACGACTTAGGGATCTTCAAGAAACGAGCCTATTCCTTCCTTAAAGGCCGGCAACGCGCCTGCGATTCCTCTGGTTTTGCGGGTGTCCATGGGCGGCGGTGATTACTTTCCATCAGGTGACCCGCTTGCTCGTTTGCCTCCTTCTGCTATAAAAAAAAAAAAAAAAAAAGCCTCTCAGTAATTGCTATTGAAATATTCTTGTACGGAGTAAAAGCATTTTTTAGTGCTGTTCATGTAGTTTACTTTTGAATCTTGTGCAATCCAACAGAATAGGTAGATCATCAGAAAAATATGGGTTGGTAGTATACTTTGAATACCTAATCAGCCGCAACCAGCCTCATTTATTTGTGACATGGTACTTATGTGTTATGCTACTTTTGCGAGCGACGGTACCTATCGTGTGGAGTGGTAGGGTAAACCCGCAATCCACTAAATACTAAATGAGGTATCTGGCTGGCTGTGTTATTTTCAGTTGATTCTATTAACTCTCAGAATAACGTGATTCAGAATATCGATCA
The DNA here is from genome assembly GCA_963921215.1 of Scoparia ambigualis. Taxonomy (NCBI): domain Eukaryota; kingdom Metazoa; phylum Arthropoda; class Insecta; order Lepidoptera; family Crambidae; genus Scoparia; species Scoparia ambigualis. The sequence goes on along the minus strand of OY992512.1, from coordinate 29,142,448 downwards.
AGATAATAACATTGTGGTTGATCATTTTTGTTTGCTGGTAAAAGAACAGTAATTCTGCATTAATGGCAGTCAAATTACTTTGCTGTGACAAAGAAGCGAATAAACAAATCTGAATTCTTGATGTTGATTTGTTTCTGCTTTGATACGGACCTGAAAGCGTCAAAGTCTTCACGAATGTTTATTCAACTGAAATATGACATTACAATAGGAATTTTAAAAACTGTTTAGCATAAGAACGGCGCATGTTTGAATGTCAACTTGAGTCACATTTCTTGAAATTATGCCGGTCTACAATTATGATAATAAAGGCTTGTTATAATAACATGAGGAAGTGTCGCATTTACCGCCGTACTCAGAGACGTCAATTAAGTTTTAATGACAATTAAGTCTCTTGCTGTCACTTTCGTATGTATAGTGATAAATAGAGAAGGAAAGACATTTAATTGTCATTAAACTTAATTGACGTCTCTGAGTACGGCGGTTAGACTCTTTTTGAAAAGAATATAACGTTATCCTCTTAGGCCTTTACCACAGACCACCATACCCACCCATAGACTCCGCATACGAGGGTAACGTCACTCGTACTACTTCTGTAATCCATTTCATTTGTAAGTGACACGCCCCCAAACCTAGATTCAGTTATAGTTTGATAGCGCCACGGACCGCGGCACGCAAAAATTAAAAAATCTATTAATAAATATGCCCTATTGCCCTGTAAAATTGTGTGGAAAGTGAAGTAAAACGTCTAGCTTACAAAAAGATAATATATTATTTCATCGGCCAGTATAATTTTAAGACATAAAAGGATAAATTTTAAATTGGTGTGAAAATCAATTATAAATTAAGAAAAATGCACGCGTTGATGTCTTTTAAAAAGTCTCTTTCTTACTGTTGTAAATGCTTAGAAATATTTCCCACTTTTTTAATGAGTATTGCCCAAGTTAGAACCTATCAACTTGTCGATAAAGTTGAATATATCGATACATTTTCATTAAGTGTAGAACTTTGTTATACCATTTTGACATTATTCGGTTATGAGAACGAAATCAAATTCGCTGGTGTATTTAGGTAAATTCAAATAAAACAAAAAAAACGTTTAATTCACATAAAATGTACTATATATACTACCTATATACTACCTATGTTGACTATTATAGCAATTTCTAGCAAAATATCATTTTTATACCTCGAAGTATTCGTAACCGAATTAACGATTTCCGAGAATGGAGAAATACTTTTCAGGTTTTGTGTACACTTTCTTTGTTTAAAAAATAAGTAATATCAATGATAATTATATGTTATATTACAATTTGATTTAGGTACTGTGATTTCTTTGTATAATTAGTAAAAAGTAACAAATAATGTTATTATATTTGCACATATATATTTTTTAATGTTCCTACATACCGAAGTACAATTTGATTGACTGTGATTTGTATTTTTTCTCTGTCAGGGTCTAGGGGTAACATAAAGTCTGTGATATTTTTTAGATTTTAGTCATTTTTTATGCTTGCCGGTCTGCCCTTTCAAAAGTTGTTATTTTGAGAAGTTGCATGGCATTGTAAGAAATTGGCATTCTGAGAAGTTGGCATTGTGAGAAATTGGCATTTCGAGAAGTTGGCATTCTGAGAAGTTGTCATTTTGCAAGCGGTTGGCATTTTGCGAAGTTGGCATTACGAGATGAGACGACTGCGAAACCCACGGTCCCGGGTTTGAATCCTGGTAGGTGCAAATGTTTGTGTGATGAGCACAACCGTTTGTGACCAAGTTTTGGATGTTTATTAGTATTTATGTATGTGTATCCGTTATTTAGTCAACATAATTCAGGCTATGCCTTGTTTGAGGCTGAATAATTGGCGTAATAGTTGTGAAAATTTATTTATTTATTTAATATAACGTGCATGAATGTTGGTAAATAAAACAAAACAGTGCAACACCACTTTTCAAATTTTCTAAAGAAGTCCGTGTGAGTTCTCAGTAAAGTCCCTCGCCTTTACTAAAACTCGAGGGGTTTGGGGAAATATCATTTACCATTAAACATTTACATCATAACTCAAATATTTACGACTAGCTGTACCCGACATGCGTTGCAATTGCAATGCAGCAATTTTCATCGATTTGGCTTCAAACTGACGGAGTGTCACAAAAATTTACCCGCAGGACGAATTTAAATAAAAATCTTGTTATAGTGCTCAACTACACTATAAAAGAAAGCGTGGTGCTCAATTTCAAGGTCTAGTCGAAGTAGTTTGGGCCGTGCGTTGCCGTATGTTGTCAATAATATCAATCATTTTTTAAGAAAAAGAAGGTGTGAACTGTGATGCTAAAGCCAAGACCATTTTATCGAAGCTATTTAACACATCCCGCATTAAAAACATATTTAGAAAACGTTTATTTAACTGAGTTATTGCGATTTTAAACATTCAATAGTGGACTTTAAGTCGCAATAACTCAGCCAAATAAACGTTTTTTAGAAATGTTTTTTAACAAACTATTTAGATCCCCGTATTTTACTATAGCATGCAAAGTTGTATAAAAAACGGCTTATTGGTCTTTAAAAATTTCGACTTGGAACATTGGAACATTGTATGGGAAACCAAGATGCGTAAACCCTCTTAAAGTAGTTGCGGTGCATTTCACGTGACGGGTGAAAACAAATTTTAATGGTAATTGTTAGTTTTCATGGCCTTCCGTTAGTTTGATTGTGTTTGTTATTTAGAGAAACAACATCAACAAAAAACAGGGCAAGCTAAATAAAACCGTTCAAAATTAACCTTATCAGTAACCCTTTCGTTTTGCATTAAAATACGGCATGTTATTTTTTATCGCATTTGACTAGTTCGAGTCCCGCCTAAAACAAGTATTCTTTTTTAAATCCATAAAAAATCAGAATGTATCTATACTATCTTTATGTACTAATATTATAAAGAGGAAAGATTTGATTGTTTGTTTGTTTGCATTGAATAGGCTCCCAAACACTAGACCGATTTGAAAAATTCTTTCACCGTTGGGAAGCTACACTTTTTCAAGGTAAACTAAATAAGAACTTATACGAGCTCAACAAGAGAGGACTTAACTATGACTTCAGTATAATATAATAATACATACAAATAATCACGACTATTAGCCCCAAAGGGTTGAGGCTAGGCAATGACGACCGCAAAAGCAGTCCTCTACCATAGTCCACTTTTAACCAAATATTGACTGCACATGTGCTCAGCGTGACAGATGGTGAGCCCATTGCCGCTCTATGCTGTTAGATGTATGTGCAGTATTTAGTCCGTTAGTCGCCTTTTACGGGAAGAGAGAGGGTTGGTAGTATACTTTCACCGCTACGCGACATGGTTATTTAATAATAAACAAATAATTAAAACTTTAAATCTGAACTCCAAGGGTCTTTATTATAAACTGAAGCAGTGGATTTGATGAGGTTTCGCGCGTGGCTCAAGCAAAGAAACACATATTAAGCTTCGTAACAATGTACTTTAGTAAACACAACAAAACAATAAGAAAAATATAGACTCTTTTTTATCTTCCTAGTTGACTTTTCATTCTCTGTCAAGTAAGTAATTGAATTTCTTTCTTTACATTCGAAAATCATCTGACTTACTAATAGTATGCAATGAGATTACAACACATAAACAAAAACCTCTTTGCTTGACTTCTTGGCGGGAAAGTGAAGCGTCATGTCTGTAGTTTTGTCTTATTTTCTAGAATTTGTGTATTGTCGAATATTAATGTGAATTAATGGCGGTTTAGTGTTCGTGAAGGTGCATGAGTGTTGGCAAATAAAACAAAACAGTGCAACAGCACTTTTCAAATTCTCTCAAGAAGTCCATGTGAGATTCAGTAAAGTCCCACATCTTTACTGGAGCTCAAGGGATTTGGGGTGAATATCATTTAGCTTATTATCATCACTCATTATCATCTTATAAGCATAACAAATAAACTCTATTATTTCCACTGTAGGACAGGTCTATCCATGGTGAAGAAACAAATTATCAAAAAAAAAATCAAACCTCTTTGCTTTAACAGGATTGTTTACCAGAAAACCCAATCACTTTTGATAAATTATTACACTGTCCACGCGCAAATCTATTCTCCATCATACTATTATATTCTAGCGTAGTCCGAAAAGAGCTAAAGTGCTCATTTTATTGTAGCCTAAGCTGAATAAATTATATTAAATTGAATAGATGATGTAAAAAAACCGTGTCACGTTGCGGTAAAAGAATACTGCCACCCCCTCTCTTCCCTTGGGTGTCGTAAAAGGCGACTCACGGACTAAAGACTGCACATACTTCCAACAGCATAGAGCGGCGATGGGCTCACCACCTGTCACGCCTGTCCCGCTGAGCACATGCGCAGTCGCAATTTGGTGAAAAGTAGACTACGGTAGAGGACTGATTTTGCTTTCCTAATTGTCTAGTCTCTGACTAACCCTTCTGAAATAATAGTCATGATCATAATTGTATGTATGTATGTAAAAAAAAACAAATTACCGGTTCGTTCAACGTAGAGTTGGAGGACATGCTGATGGCAATGACTTCGGTGCTCTCCGTCGGTTGCATCTTGCTACTCGGTACACAATCTAAGGCACCCATTTTATTATAAAACAATTGTTATTATAACACTTGTAAGTCACTGAAACACTGAAATTACTTATCTAACAAACATTGGATAGAACACAAATCTCCAATAGGACTATTGGAGTTTTCGCGGCACTATTGCTTCTAGTAATTATCTGTCGAGTTTTGACTACAAAAATCTTTTTAATTAAAATAACACTTTAATTAACAAACACTGTACTGACACACCGAAATTTAACACACTACAGCGTATAAAATATCGGACTATCAAAGTTTTTGAGATACCTACTCTTTGCTACCGATATTATTCGGTCTGATTTCTCTATTACAAAATCTACTATAAAATATATCACTAACACACCGAAATTACTCAAATTATGTCAAACTAATTGTCTAAAATCGATCTGAGTTTTCGCGCCACTAATGCTACCGATCACTTGGTCCGTTTTTTGACTACAAACACTTTTGAAAATATTAAAATAACACTTTTAAGTCACAAATACATCAAAATAAATTACGTAAACCGTATCAAAGACTGAAAGAACACATTATAATACTTATCGATCGAACGACTACTAAAATCGATCTGAAACTTCGCGGCGCTTATATTAACGACGCGACGCGATCGTCGTCTGTTTTAAACTAAAAACTCTTTCGAATTAACTCTTGTAGTTTATGAATGAATCACATATTTAAATTAGTCCCACCATAGACACTGGTTAAGTCACTATCATGTTTTATGCCACTTTATCTTCAACTTAATAAAAGATGACGGAATCTCGAATGTCAAGTCAAGTGTACGTATGAGCAATGGCTCACAACTGACAGATGACTGCGCATGCGCACCGTTTGTATAGCAAACGGTCACGGAACTGTGTTTCACTGAATGTGGCTAAAAATAATATTCTGTTATCGCTATATTGTATCGATAGCATATTTTTTTATGGACTATAAAATAGGTGTTACGTATTTAATTTTTTTTTCGTAGTAGGTGTGTAAACTTGCAACTAGACCATCCTATTAAGTGTAAAGAGCAACTTGTTGTATTGGAGTAATGTAACATTATCTATATATTATTTCCTGTATACTTTAAAACTTGAAACAGATTGCTACTCGTCCGTTTAAACAACCTTATCCCGTGATCCAGAGGTTTTTTGAAATGCTTTGTTAGCGGATGTCTATAAACACTCTAAAGCCGGTCTCCTGCGAAACTGTTTTGTGTTTTCTAACACCTAACATCAAACATTTAACAAAATATACTCCTATATTTTGTTAGATGTTTTAATGTCGCAGAGGCCCGGCTTTATAAGGTCTCCTTTACGTAACATATTTTTTATTTTTTAAAGTGGCGTTCACTAAGGGATATCCGACTTATGTAATAAGTGAGCCACTATACACACACTAACGTAAAGTCGTTATTTTTCTCTATTTTACAATTCCATCGATTTTTTCCTTCATGTCCTAAACTATAAGTAAGTATGTATATCCTACTGTCTGTCATATATCCTGATTTATTTTGTCAAACAATCTTTACAATAATATCCGATTTACAACTCATCTCGAAGTCTTATTATTTTCATTTCTTTTTATTTAAGTACCTATGTCTTATCTAGTTGGCGCCACTATACATCTGGCGGCATTAAACTTCGAATCTCGTACCACACACGCAAAGTGTAATGGAACATACACTGACTCATACACACACATGCCGTATGACACGCGCCGACCGACGTTACTGGGTCATTGTGTTGTGATATGAGGATGGTCGACTCGACGTAACATAACTGTACCATACCAAATCTAAATGTCTAGGTCATACATACAACCCGTGGTTTTATTCCCTAGTGGTTCCCATGGGACCCCATGGCTTCCACGTTTTCTCGAATTGCTGTTTCCCAGTGTTTAGTGGGTAAACTTCCCTCCCTCTTCCCTTTCTGTGGAAGGGGGACGGATGAAGCCATGAGAAGAATGCCGAATCATAAGAACCATGGTAATATCTTTTACCGTGATATTACCGTGCCACAGCTTTCGATTTGCTGCGAACCTGAGGGTCTACTCTATTTCTTCGAAACGAAATTTCGGTCGATTTTCGTTTGCTATTTACAGCGGTTTTCATTTCTTTCGAAAGGAGATTGACCATTTTTGTATAGACGTTGGACCAAGAGCTGCCCAACATGGAATCATAGTGCATAATATTCCGTAGACTAATACTAGTATGTAACCCAAAGCGCTTCAGAATCTATCCGAGGAGTATTAAGAAAAAAAGTTAACGAAAAATAATTACAAACTTCTTATTACGCCGTGTGCGAAGGCACTAAGTAAGATAATAATATTATAACATAAAAACGACAACGTTAAAAAATTATATCAAAAGTTAAAGCACCAAAAAGACGTAAGATAAGTTTTCACGTACAATATAACCCCCTGGATGTTTTTTATTTTCATTATTTTTTTTAATGTCTTCATGTAAGGAAAGAAATAAAAGTATTCCCATGGCAGTATTTGGTCCAAAATGGTCAATCTCCTTTCTTTCCTACAAAATAGGTTTGGCATATTTAGATTATGAATTCTTTGAAAATTTTTTAAATTATAAAAATAATGGAAAGCGCTATGAATAGCAAAACGAAAATCGGCCGAAATTTCGTTTCGAAGATAAGAGTAGGCCCTCTGATATTGCTAAGCCGTGTAGTATAGCGGCTAACTAAAAAAATACTACCAAACTCCTCTCTTCCCTTTGGTGTCGTAAAAGGCGAGTAACGGACTAAAGACTGTACATAAATCCAACAGCATACAGCGGTGATGAACTCATCACCTTTCACGATGAGCACATATCCACATATTTGGTGACACGTGGACTGCTTCTGCTGTCCTCATTGCCTAGTCTCTGACTAACTCTTTGAGGATAGTAGCCGAGAGTATAATGTATATACAGGGCGTTTCTTACAAAGTGTCAAGCCGATGCGTCGTGATAGGGGGGAGGCTTGAGGTCTGCAACGCAAAAGCAACACTCCTGATGTTGCTAATGACCATGGGCGCGGTGACCGCTCATCATCAGGCAGCCCGCATGCTAGTTTGCAGACTTATATTATTAAAAAAAAACCGGCCAAGTGCGAGTCGGACTCGCCCATAAAGGGTTCCGTAGCAGCAAGTAACATCATATAAAAGTTCTTGTAATTCGTTGTAACTTTAATCGATGTTCAAGTCAAGTCAAGTCAAGTCAAAATATATTTATTCAATAAACTCAATTAATAAGTACTTTGAATCGTCCAAATCTTTTTTAACCTACCACCCATTCAGGACATAATTTTTTAACTGTGGCAAAGAATGGGCGCAAGAAACCACAGCGCACAAAAGCAACGACATTTACAAACCAAAAAAAAGTATGTCGTTACCAGGTCAATACAAAATATGAATTTAAAAATAATGAAAAAATGATGCAATACAAAATTACAATACATACAATGTAGTATCAATTAAATAAAGACTGCTGCTAAAATAAAAAGCTGTTGGAGTGCTTGGAGCATTTCAGATCCAAGCTGTTTTGTCTTCTGTGTAATCTGACACTTTATAATAAGCTTTTTTATAAAGCTTTTCTTTGATTTTGATTTTAAATTTATTAAGATCTAATTTCTGAATATCATTTGGTACTTTGTTGTAATATCTTACACACAGACCCCTAAAAGAATTATTTATTTTATGGAGCCTTGTATAAGGTACTGCTAATTTGTTCTTACTTCTAGTGTTTACATTGTGAATATCACTGTTTTTTGAAAACATTCCAGTATTTTTATGAACATAAATCAAATTTTCATAAATGTATTGTGATGCAACTGTCATTATATTTATATTATTAAATCTCTCTCTGAGAGAGTCGCCAGCCTTTAGGTTATAGATTGCTCGAATAGCCCTCTTCTGAAGCACAAAGATAGTTTGAATGTCGGCAGCATTTCCCCACAGTAAAATGCCGTACGACATTACACTATGAAAGTAACTGAAATAAACTAATCTGGATGTATCAACGTCAGTTAACTGACGGATCTTCATTACTGCATAAGCCGCAGAGCTAAGTCTATTCGACAATTTAGCTATATGTGGGCCCCACTGAAGCTTGGCACCTAACGTGATGCCTAGAAACACAGTGGTGTCCACAGGATTCACATTCTTATCTTTAATTTGTACACTAGTTGTTACTTGCTTAACATTAGGCAATACAAATCTTACACATTTGGTTTTTCCCTCGTTTAATAGCAAGTTATTTACACTAAACCAGTGAACAATCTTTGAGATCGCATTATTCACATCGTCATAATTTGGGTGTCGTCGTTTCACTTTGAATAAAAGTGAAGTATCATCAGCAAACAATACTATCTCATGACTGTCTTTTACAAAATAAGGTAAGTCATTAATATAAAGCAAAAACAAGAATGGACCTAGTGTTGAACCCTGCGGAACTCCCATTGTAACCACTGATCCCGGAGATCTTTTACCATTAATGTCGACCTTCTGAATCCTGTTACTCAAGTATGAGATGGTATGGCTCAAAGAAGCATCCCTAAGTCCATAGTGGTTAAGCTTCCTGACCAAAGTTTCATGTAAAACACAATCGAAAGCCTTGGATAAATCACAAAATACACCTAGGGCATCCTGTGATTCCTCCCAGGTATCAAATATTTGGATTAAAAGCTCAACACCGGCGTCAGTTGTTGAGCGACCCCTAGTAAAACCATGCTGTTTACAATGTAAAAGTTTATTTCTTTAATATAGTGTATTTTTTAAAATTAATTAACTTATGACGTACTTATTAAAAACGCTACTAACTAGATCTCGTTCAAACCAATTTTCGCTGGAAGTTTGCATGGTTATGTAAATTACTTATTTTTTTTACTTTTATCATTCTCTTATTTTAGAAGTTACAGGGGAGGGGGGGGGGGGGGGGCACACATTTTACCACTTTGGAATTGTCTCTCGCGCAAATTATTCAGTTTAGAAAAAAATTATATTCGAAACCTCAATATCATTTTTGAAGAGCTATCCATAGATAACCCACGCGTATGGGTCAGATGAAAAAAAAATCTGAGTTTCAGTTCTAAGTATGGGGAACCCCCAAAATTTATTGTTTTTTTTCTTTAAAAGTGGCTGTGACATACGGACGGTCAGACAGACATGACGAATCCATAAGGGTTCCGTTTTTAGCCATTTGGCTACGGAACCCTAAAAAACTACCATACCTATCTATTGAACCCCCATGTATGTTCAGCGAATTTTGGTAGTTTTCGAGCTATAATTTTTTCCTTTTCCAAGTATTTACATTAGTTTATATTATTTTTTTTGTAACTTGTATTGATATAGGAAGATGATTACTTAGTCAAAGAAAATAGTGCACAGAAATGTATACGCAAAAAAAAGAAACTTAAAAAAATAAAGTCATTCGACATAAAATACTCAGAAAAGAAAAAAATTATAGCTCGAAAACTACCAAAAATCGCTGAATATACATTGGGGTTCAATGAATAGGTATAGTAGTTCCCCATCACCACACATCGGCTTGACACCTTACAAGAAACATCCTGTATAATAATAGGTATGTATGTGTGACGTGATGGATAATTAGTGATTAAATAAAAAATCCTGATGCACTTAAGTTAATAAGGAAAAGTATTAGGGAATCTTAATCAATTAGTAGTCTCATCAGCCCCTATATGATAATACTCAATCATTATCATCATCATCGTCAGCCTATAAACGTCCCACTGCTGGGCACAGGCCTCCCATGTGGACAAATAGCACTTCTGGATATTGGGCCATAACCCACCACGCTTGATGGCTTGGCTTGGTTGGTGGGTTTTAACGACTGCCATCCTGCGACAGTAACCGGGAGCAACGGCTTAACGTGCCTTCCGAAGCACGAAGGAGCTCGAGATAATTTTAATTTGGTCACCCATCCAGGGACCCGGCATTGCGAATTTTGCTTAGTGGGCAAGATCGTAAACAGCTGCACCATCGAGTTCCTCACTGTTACTATATAATAATGAATATGTATAAGTATTTTTACTTAGGGAAAATCCTTTGTATAAAAATATTCCAACAATGAATCATGCATCGTGAGTTATGGTTCAGGTGTTCCAAGGATTAAATAATACCTATGCAAATTATATACCTGCTCAGTTAAAATGACTACAATACGGTTCTGATCATATAATCTACCTTTAAACATATGGTAGATTTTTATTCTTGTCATAAAAATAATTGGTTTTTGATGTGGTTTAAATTACCAATACGTATTTGGAAAGCGTGGTCATAAATAATATAATAGGAATAAGAATAAAATAATGTATTGAATACCACTTAAAAATATATATAATTAACGTACTTAATTAATAATCAAACTATCTGTTGTTTTTCCAAAGTAGAAATTTGATTTAAGCTCCATACAAATAATGTCTCTAACTCTTGTGGGCAAAACCACAGAATGATTGATTTATTATTTCAGACGTAAATCAATACCCATTGTAGTGATGATAGAATTGATTGATAAAATCTACATTTACACGAGCGAAGCCGCGGAAAAAAGCTAGTTTACTATAAAGAGATTTCACTTATCAGTATCACCTTATCAGCAAACCAACTCGAGATTACAACAAGACGCGATTTCTCGAGCGCTTCTCTCTCGCTCTCGAACGACGGTACGGGACGGGTATAACAGCGAAGCCACATGAGTAAAGAAACGGTAGCGAAGCGGCGCGTTTTATAGGTTTTATTGCCTATAATGTATAGGTTAGGTTTTAAAGGATACTCCGCGAATTCGTCTGCGAAATATTTGTGTCTTTAGTTGAGTACAAAAGTTTTATGTAAAGTATCAGTAGTTTAGTCATAATCAAGTCAAAGTCATAATATTGAAAAAAACATTACAAAAAGGGGTATCTTTGGGATTTTTTTCTATCGAGTGCAGTTCATTGGATCTTGTAACTAAATGCGACTTTGACTAGATTAGATCCTTAACTAATACATCCTTTTTTTCCAGAACTTAAACCATTATTTTCTATGTCTCAGATGGTTTGAAAAAACTCAAAGTGCGGCCTGGCCTACCTAGCCTTAAACCGTAGACAGCGTGAGTTGTACAATGAAGTCCGGCTACTCTACACTGTTTACATGCGGTAAACATTATAAATGCGTTATACATAATGGCTGTCTCTTGAATTCAATGGAAGCCTGCATGAGTCACGACTCACGGCACACATAAGTATTTACTTTCGCTCGGGTGACGCATACGGTGGTTATTCTTGCAAAACGGAGGCTCCACCATAATATTGTGCCTGCGTTTATTTATAGAAGCACATTGTACCGATTGAGTTTAAATTTATATAACGGTGGTGGTACAGGTCTAATAATCATTCTACCGTTTCGTATTGTTTTACGTTTGTGGAAGTAAAGCGTTTTGTTACAGTAAGTTACAACCTTAAAATAACGAAATGAGGAAAAAAATGGGTAGGTACCTCAGAGAACCTAGCTTACAACCTCAACTTCAAATATCTGTGGTTACAACTTACAACCTATAAAAAACAACATAAAGCTTGCTTAAAGTTTCTCAGAAGATACGCAGCTTAATTCTTCGATAAACTACGAGTATATTCGATAGACGAATTCTTTTTGGTATATTATGTATAATATGTGCCTGTAAGTTCGATGCATACAATAAAACCAATAAATAGGTTATAAGTTTTTGGTTAAATGTTGACTTGATTGATTAGGACCTGAAACTTAGATACTTATAGAAAGTATACGTGAAACATTAAGTTCTACTAATTTCATTATAATTAACCGACCTTACCTTAACCAATTTACTTGATATTGATAGGAGAGACCTCATCCTCCTCCTCGTCCTCCATCACCTTATAATTTATATGTGCTGTCTACTGACAATTGTAATTCAATTGATAATAGGTTTTCTCATAGTTTTCTCACAGACTAGAGGATATTATGGGAATAAAAACGTATCTATCGTACAATGGGAATAACAATCAAACCTTACCTAAAAGGTTTTATATAATTAGGTACTTACGTAGGTACTTAAAGTTTTTTTTAATTTGATTATAAAATAAATTTGACCATATTCTTGACAATCATGTCAAAATAGCATTTCTCAAATGAGATATTGTCACAATCATTTTTATAATCATTATTTAATTTTGTAATTGTTGATGTCGGAATCATATTAGCACCGAAACAAAATGAACATACCGGAGATTACGCCTTACGAGGAACAGGCTATAGACACCGTAGTGTCTGTATTAAATAGCGCTAAGGAAATATTGGGAGACAGGCAGACATTGACACAACTTGCAAGTAAGTACCTACGACAACAATTAAAAATGATAATAGCTTTACGACCATTATCCCCTAACGGTAAGCCAGAGACTAGTCACTGAGAACCACAGAAGCAGTCCACTGCCATAGTCCACTTTTCACCAAATTACAACCCGTAGATTCTTTCAAGATTCAAGAATCAATATTATTTATTCAATTTAGACCACAATAATTATGGAGCACTTATGAATGTTGCTCGCTACGCCTTGTTGATGTCGGTTCGTAAGTCCATTGGGCGGCTCCTTGTTCAGTACAAGCCGGCAAGAAACTCAGCAAGGGTATAGGACATCTTTTCTCCCTTTCTTTTACAGCGTCAAATTTTTAAAATCTTTTTCATAGTAGTACCCTTTCCATTAGATACATTTATATTGCAAAAGACAACCACAGCACATGCAAAGATATATCTCATAAAAAACTTCATGTACCTACGTACTCATAATTTCTTCCATCTTCACATCTTTAATTCTTCATTCCAATATTCAAGGTACACGCGACGTCCTCTCCCCTCCGTCCAAAGTGACCCTCGCCAAACTCCGCAACCCCCTCGCTATCACCTGTGAGGAACTGATCAAAGAAGTCATCGAGAAAGAATGGAAGCTGACAGACACTGTCATGTATATGGTCAAGTTCATGGGGGGCTCACAAGACGAATGCTGCCTGTACTACTATTATGAAGTTAGTATGACTAACTGTTTGTTATGGTTACCGTGAAAATAAATACATATAATCACGACTGATCCCCGAAGGGGGTCAGAGACTAGGCAATGAGGACCGCAAAAGCAGTCCTCTGCCATAGTCCACTTTTCACCAAATAGCGACTGCACATTTGCTCAGCGTTACACGTGGTGAGCCCATCGCCGCTCATATGCTGCTGGATGTATGTGCAGTCTTTAGTCCGGTAGTCGCCTTTTACGACACCCAAGGGAAGAGAGGGAGTTTGGAAGTATTCTTTCACAGTTTTTTTAATTCCACTAATGTATCAATCGCATCTCGGTATCTGAGTGGCGAAGCACAAAAAGGACGTAAGTAATGCAGTGTTGCCACCTCAGCTTTTTTCTTTACCCTAACGCTTGGCGAAATTACCCTAAATAAGGCACTTTTATTTTTTTTACCTTAAAAGTTATAAAAATAAAAACAAATCAATTTTCGTATAAATGAAATTTATTAATAGCAACAAGCTAGGTACGTTCCGAAACACTTTTTTAATCAATCACCAATTTGCTTGCAATGAGTTTTAAACATTCTCTAAATTATTTTACCCTGAAAAATACCCTAAATAATTTTCTACCCTAAAAAATACCCTAAAGGCTAAATTTGGGGTAAATACCCTAAGGTAGGGACACTGAAGTAATGCTAAGCACTCGGCCCAACAACCGGGAGGTACAGGGTTTAATTCCCAGGTCGGGCAGAGTGTGTTTCGGATATTTCTCGTGCACTATTTATACTCGACTCGAGTATAAATATATTTATGTCATATACTTACTTACAACACTTTTTTTATCTGTACTTTTCTTTTTTAAATAATAAATAGTTAATTTGCGGATATTTACTCTACTCTATTATAACTCTTACTCATTACTACTTCACTGTTTTTTAACATGTACAATCGGTTTAAAAAGTAGTTCAACTCTTTAGTACCATGTCAGTCACACCAATTCGAAACAATCGCACTCGCGCTAGGGATATTCGATATATCGAATATCCCTAGCGCGAGTGCGATGATATGATGACAATACGATACATCGCTTTGATCCGATGTTTTGAAAAGCCATTGAGTTACTCGATGTATCGATGTATTTTGAAAAACATCGAGTCAGTGTTAATTAGCTAATTTCAAGTAATAACTAACTCAACATTGTGTTCGGTGGTAACGGAACGCAATCTAGAAATGAAAAATGGCAGCACTGGGCATAAAAAAATTAAAAACTACTACAGTTTAAAAGTACTCGATGTTGAACAAACATCGATGTTTAAAACCGATGCATCGCAAAACAGTGATGCGTAGTCTTGATGTATTGCATCGGATAAAAATATCGATGTATTTTCTAAGTGGACACCCCTAGCTCGCGCAACGACTGTGTCATTGCTAGAGAAAAATACAGCAACGCTCGCGCACTGTACGACGAATTATGAATAAACAGGGGATCAGCGTTTGCCGCTTGATTAGGGGAGGGGGCAGACCATCATATATTAAGAATGCAGTAAGTACGAGAGGAATAAACGCAAGAACTAGAATGAAAGAGAATTAGCATAAAATAGGCACAGATGAAAAAAAAAAGAAAAAAAAGTAAAACAGTAGAACGTTGGTAGTTAGTGGGTACTAGGGTGCTAAGCCAGCTCTGAGGCCGCTACTTAAAATGTTTGTAAAGTTAAATTATTTTTTTTAACAAATCGACGACCTCCGTGGTCGAGTGGTTAGCACGCCGGTTCTGGCGTCGCACCATCTGTTTCAATTCCCGGACGGGTCAATAAAAAAAAAACAGTTTCCTTATTATTAAAATTTTTGCTTTCACACTGCTATATTACAGATGAATTATACCGCTGGCTTGCAGCGTAAATCACAAACTACTACAAAAAATTCAACGAGTCTTCTGGGGTCTCGGTAGCTTAGCGGTTACAGCAGTGGACCATCAATTCAAAGGTCATGGGTTCGAATCCCATTCGAGCTTTCCTGAGACTGGTTGTTTTTTTTGTAGTAAACATTTTATCCAAAAAACAGTTTTATAAAATTCATGTTGTTCTATTTTATGTATTTAATATTTATCCTATATTCATTAGTAGTAGTATCCTATATTCATTAGTAGTAGTAGTTATTAGTTCAACCATGTTATCGAATTTGAAAAGGAGGCTTATTTTGGACTAGATAACTGGTGTGAGCGTAGAAAGTTATTTTATTTATTTATTTATTTATTTATTGAACTGTTTATCTTCCAGGCCATCTTCAGCCAACCAACGGTGGCGTACCCCATTCCTCAGGCCACAGTGTCGGTATTCTTCAGGGTGGAAGACAAACTATTGCGCCCGGTCGACGCCAGAGGAGTTCCTATGGTAAGTGCTTGTAGTCGTCAACATCAACAGCCTAGAAACGTGCCACTGTACGGTGGGACGCCCATAGGTCATTAATCGTAAAAAGTACTTTCTAATTTTTCATATTTTTATTTGCCATTGCACTGGCTAGTTGACGTAATTTCTTTAACTACAAACAGGTCATTGATTAGGAAGTACATTCATCATCTTTTGTGCATTCAAAGTAAGCGCATCGGAATACGTCAACAGTGTTATCAGTAAGCCGTTCAAAAGCGTGAAATTATTTGTTATAATTATTCGATCAATTCGTGCTGTGAGTGGTTTTTCTGCTATGGATATCTAAGAACAGGGTATGTATTAATCATTTTCATATTTTTTGTTATATATAAGTGCACATCAAAACAATCGCATACTAATTATCGTTAAGGATTATTATGGTTTGTTTACATTTGTAGACAGTGACATTCCAATATAATTTTTTTTCTGACCAAGCGCCCTATACACGGCAACGTTCTTTGTTAAAGTTGTTGCTCACTACACCTAGTTCGTAGTTCCGCAAGAAAATTTGAGGTGGCTCTATGGATATCAATTGATCCATAGATCAATTGAAACTATGGCATAGTGTACGAATACCTTTAGTAAAAAAATGAAATTGTTGACAATTTCGACGGTTCGCCATTTTTTTTGCAAAGGATTTTTTTGTGCTAATAATGTGTTAATTACTCTTCGTAATCATCGTTCTTCCTAATAATGTGCACATCAAAACAATCGTTATGGTTTTAGCTATCGAAAATGATATGATTCTTTATAGTTTGAAACAATGACTTCCAAGTAATAACGACTTCTAAATGTCGATATAAAAAAATATATTTTTGTTTTTTGTCTTGGAATCTTCATTTTTGTCATTTTTGTTATAGCTTTTCGTAATTAACTGTTAACTTATTAAAATACTGCGTTTTCTAAGCATTTGCTACGTAGTTTAGGTTTTGATATAGCTTTAGCAATGGGCTAGTTCTAAGCTTTTTTGTCAGCTCGGGTAGTCTCGGTCAGCGTCGGCCAACTTTTGGACAGCTGTCAGAATGACTGGACGGTAGAAGCCATATTACATAAACGGTCTTGGACGGCTAAGTGGATATATTACTGAATATTTTATTTTATGAGCGCGTGCTACGAGGCGATCTTTATGTTAGCTTTCATTTTACATTTTTAAAGTTTGAGTGATCTTTTAAATTAAATACGTTGCTTTGTACTCCAAATCTTGAGGTATACTTAAATAAAATCTATGTACTTTTTTAAACTCAGAAAAGTTAAAATTGTCTGCCTCCATCTGCCTACGCGCTGACGTCAAGGCTGCTACGGTTGATAGATTTTCTTGTAGTATTTGCTACGAAATTTGTTTCCAAGTTTCTGACTGAATATTAATTGTTTTTTTGTTTGTTTTTGGTACTTTATTTATATTATATGCTCGTTTTCAAGGATGCGTGTTCTTGAAATTTGGCTGGCTGCAAATAAATGACACTGAAAAGTGTCGTCATGTCGTAAAAACTTTGTTGATCTCTCTAAATGACACTGAAAATATTGACATTAATAATTTAGAGTGTATTATAAATAAAATCATTTTTCATTTATGTATTTTAATTTTACATACAAACCAAAATAACACATTTAGGGCTGATTTTTCAATCCTCAGGTAAAACTTATCCATCTGATAAAGTGTTGTGAAGAAAGAAAAGACATGAATGATAATACATTTTCAAAATGGTGGTATATACATATAATACTTTAACAGACAAATAAGTTTTATCTGACAATTGAAAAATCGGGCCTTAATAAGATTTAAACAGGTCGTAATAAGCGTGAAAGTCGTTAGAGAGTGAACCTTCTGTACTTAGTACTATTAGTTATTCTGCTGTGATAATAGTCGTGATTATATCATGAGTAAAGGTTATTATAAACTGGAAGATTGTGTAAATGACAAATATGTATGGACAGAGTGTATATACGAGCATAACCTATTTATTAGTAATTTGTATTAATATATTTCTTTTTAATGTATTTTGTATGACTTGGCGACGACATTATAACTTTTGTTACTTAGAGGGAGAAAAAAGTAAGGCCTCCTGAGTTTTTGCCAGCTTCTTCTCAGTCGAAGGCTCTCCTAAAATCCGAACTGGCGGTAGATTAGTTAGGTAGGTAGATATGTAGCTAAGTTAGTTGATAAGATTTGCACTGTTAGTAAGTCTTTTTTTATATACATAGTTTTTGACGTCAACAAGTATCTGTAAAGGTTTATATTGAATAAAGCATTCGACTTTTGACTTATATGTATGATTAAGTATATGTATGCTTTTGTACTCTTCATTGCCAAGTTTGATTAACCTTTTGGGGTTTTGTTGTCCGTGTCTACGCTGATGATGACTTCCCCACCAGCTCCTGTTCCGCATCGAGGGTCAGCACACTGAACACGACGTGCGGCACGTGCGGCTAACAGCCGACTGGCTGCTCGGCGTCATCCAAATGAAGGTCAGGCTGTACCGGCGGATCGAGGAGATCAGACTGTTTTAGTGCGACTTCTTTGGTTAATAAAAATAAAAATTACATAAAATAAAAAAGTGTGTTTGTTCTGTTTGTGGTTTGTTGGCTCTTATGTGCTGGTGCTGTGAGACGTTTATAATGTAGGCTAATGAAGTCAGGTTGTACCGGCGGATCGAGGAGATCAGACTCCTTTGGTTAATAAAAATTCAAGAATTCAAAAGTGTGTTTGATCTTCATGTCAAGCCCCTAGACAATGTGGCCAACGCTCAACGCCCGCCCCCTGTCTATTCGTAATTCATCGTACAATGCGCGCGCACTGCTATATTTTTCACTAGCAATTGGCCCATTACACATTAGTGTACGACGAATGAGGATTGAGGAGCTCGATGGCGCAGCGGCTAGCTCGTTCTGCTTACGATCTTGACCGTTAAGCAACTTTCGCAATGCCAGGTCGCTGGATGGGTGTTCAAATTAAAAACATTCGAGCTCCACCGTGCTTTCGCTTGGTCCCGGTTGTTGTCGTAAGATGGCAGTCGTTAAAACCCACCAACCCGCATTGGGCCAGCGTGGTGGGTTATGGCCCAATATCCCCACGTGCTATTGTCCTGCTATTGTCCACGTGGGAGGCCTGTGCCCAGCAGTGGGACGTTTGTAGGCTGATGATGATGTACGACGAATTACGAATAGACAGGGGGTGAGCATTTGCCACTTGTCTAGGCCCTGTGTTGTCCATGTGGGTAGCAGAAGGACGTTTATAGGCTGATGAAGGTCTGGGCCCTGATTAATAAAGCTGACAATCCGACATATATGTCAAAAATCGACAAAATTGTAGAATTGTCGCGCTTAGGCTGTTTAATAAAAGTCACAAATATGTCAAAAATCGACAGGTGAAATCTTGACATATGTCATTGAAAAAGCGTTTAATAAAACTTGACAAATGTCAAAAAACCACAGTCAAATTATTTTTGGTAACAATTGTCGGATTGTCGTGACAATTATGTAGACTTTTGACATATTTGCAAATAATTTTGTTATATGATGTTATATTTATACCTCATGAAAAGTGTCGGTATTCGGTTACAATTATCAGGCTAGCGAACCTCTTCTCCGAGTAATTCAGTAGTCACGGCTCGACATACCCTTCTTACACAATGATGTATGTACGGGTGCTTTACTAATACCATGTGCATCACCAATCACGTGATACTGTGAACCACAACCCATCCAGTGCAAAGCGCATAAAATTTGTTTATCGGGTGTAAGTGCTTCTGCGGTTTCTGCTTGTATCGTATTCAAGTTAATGACCAATTTTAATAATTAAATATTCTACGGTGGTTTTACATACCTACCCGAAATTATTCTTTAAAGCAGAAATCTGTAATTGAGAATGAGAAATTAATTCTGCTTTTAAATTATCGTCGTTGCCTCCTCGTTTGTATTTGTTTTAAGTATTCATCATCACTACTCTCACTGCTCGACGTAAGTACCATTTATTTGTAATAAATACTTTCTTAAACCTCCAAAGTTCAAAATATGATTTCGCGACAGAGGGTAACGCTCCTGTCAGAAATGTCGGACAATTTTACAAATATGTCAATATGTCATGACAATTTTATGTTATATAGAGCAGATTCGACAAGTTTTTCACGACAAATTGTCACCTGTCACCTATCGCTTAAAAAGTTTTATGAAACAGAAAAATGTCGGATTGTCGCGACAATTCGACATATTTGTGAATTTCCCACCATGACAATTATGTCGCCTGTCAGTTTTATTATACAGAAAAATTGTCAAATTGTCACTTTTTGACATATGTCGACTTGTCGGATTGTCAGCTATATTAAACAGGGCCCTGGTTGTACCGACGGATCGAGGAGCTGAGACTCTTTTAATGCGACTCCTTTTGTTAATAAAAATACAAAAATTAAAAAGTGTGTGTTGTTTTTCATGGTGCTGTTGTCTATGTGCAAAGGCCTTGTGCCCAGCAGTGGGACGTTTTAGGCTGATTATGATATTTATCTACTCATTTTGTAAATCAAAGTAGGCAAAATTGATTTCAAGGATCAGTTATGCAAGTCTCTTGTGTCTTACAAAGGACAAAAATATATTTTCCATTCTTATCTTATTCCACATATTTATAGCAATATTTAGCCAATCCTTTAGGAGGAAGTGCAATTTGCTATAGAGTGTTTGATAATTTGTATCATCGTATAATCCAGCAACTGGGTCATCCTACTCAGTGAAAAAAGCAAACATTAATAATATGTAAGGAAAGTAACTCTGAAACTGTAAAAAAAATCAGCTGTTCTGTTGTTTATGGTTGGTTCAATTGTATTCCTGTCTTAAAGCGAATCTGTCCTAAACAGAATCTGACGTAAACCTAATCTGTCACAAACATTTTACATCCTAAATCTATGCCTTAACCGAGCGATCGGGTTATACAAGTAGAGCCTTTATATAACAGCTTGTGGGATTATATAGGTACCTATTACTGCACATCCTCCTGTACCTAGATAAATATTTGCCTTTAGGGAAAGGCAAATATATTATCTAGGTTCGTTTGAGTTGTAGGTGGTTGTAGGGACAACCACCTACAACTCAATCGGCTCGCGCACATTTGGTTTTTAATGAAAAAGTGGTGAATTTAACAAAAACCGTATTATCACATAACTGATTGCTTGTATCTCTGTGTTCTAATGTTATCAAGAAAAAGCGGCATTTCGCTATTACGAGCTGTGTGGTATGGTGACGGCTTTTTAAATTCAACCCATTCCTTTTCTTAGGTATCGTTATGTCCCAATCCCAACATATTTTATGTCATTGGTCACTCATCTCACGCACATTGTGGTCACATGCCAAGCCTTATTTTTGATAAATGACTTAGTACCTAATGGAATACGTCACTTCACTACCAACAAGAGAGAATTGCATAATTATTGTCTTAGCAAACGGCAGAGTCGTTGTCCTTGCGAGAATAAAACTTTCACTGAACTGCATAATGTCGCATTTGTAATGCAAATCTATCAAAGACCGGTCCGCATCACTCGAGAAAAAGTTACTTTCAATTTAATTTAATTTAATTTAATTTAATTTAATTTAATTTATAGATAACTAACCGTGTTGCGTAACGGCGAAAGATTACTATAATAATAATAATAATAATAATGAAATCGTTTATTTTCTCTCCACAATAATAAATAGGTCTTAATTATTCTATGACTTATTGCTAATTGTAGTTATAGTTACATTTTTTATGACCCATATCGTTGAGAGACTGGTGCCTGGTAGGGGTTGAAGAAAACCTGTAGAACAGGTCACCTGGGGCCCAAGTCTGCTAATTTACGAATGGCATAATTGAATCGCAATTGGATCGCATTGTAATTGTTTGACACATTTGGTATTCTCTTACTCATTTAAGAATACCAAATGTGTCAAACAATTACAATGCGATCCAACTGCGATTCAATTATGCCATTCGTAAATTAGCAGACTTGGGCCCCAGGGCCCTCCCGCGGAAATTAATCAATCGACAGGTGGGTGTCTAAACTACATTTTTTTAGGAAAGCAACATAGATAAAAAATAGACAATTACCAAGCCTTGCGAGAAAAAGTAAGTATTACAAACTAAGGGATAAATGCAAGTTACATCAAATTGATTTGATTCTTATGTGCTAGGTGTATATATATGTGTGTGTGTGAGTGTGTGTGCATGTGAGTGTGCGTGTGTGTGTGAGTGTATGCGCGTGAGTGAGTTAGTGAAGGATGTAAGTTATTTAGTTACTTGATAGTTGTGAGAATCTTTTCAGTCTCTTCATAATTTAGCGACTTAAGGTATGTCATAATTTTCTTTTTACAGTTGTATTTATTTATCGGGAACAAGTTACGTGTTTTATTCAATTTGTTGTAGAGGTGTGGGCCAAGGAAGGTAAATGTTTTGTGGCAAAATGCGGTGTTACTTTTTCTAGTATGACACACAGTGTATTTTCGTTTTCCTTCTACATTGCTTAGGTTATATGTTAGCAGGGCATGTTGTTTAGTAACCGTGTGTAGTATAAAGGATTGCCTGATCGTGAGAAGATCCCAATATTTGTATTACTACCACCCCTCTCTTCCCTTGGTTTTCGTAAAAGGCGACTAACGGACTAAAGCCTGCACATACTTCCAACAGCTTAGAGCGGCGATGGGTTTAGCACCTGACACGCTCAGCTCAGCAGATGTACAACAGTTATGTGTTGTAAAGTGGACTATGGTAGAATACTGCTTCTGCGGTCCTCGTTGCCTAGTCTCTGACTAACCCTTCGGGGATATTAGTCGTAATTATATGTACCTATCTCAGAATAACAACTAAAGCATAGAAGGAGTGCTATGACATTTGAGTAGGCACTCAGTTTGGTCACCATTCGAATTACATTTGTATTGGTCGCTTTTGAATTCGGTATCATAAATGGTAACTTTTTTATTTTCGCTAGACATTTGACGTTTTTGGAAACTTAATTTGTCTGTTTTCTTACAATGAAAAAATAGGACAACTATTTACGAGTCTAATTTGGACTCCTTCTATGCTTTACTTATTATTCTATGGTAAAGGTATGTATGTAGGTATGTCACTTATAGATTATGATTACTAACCAAATTGCGACAAATGTTCCTACCGAAGAATGTTATCTCTTTCCCATCTGAGGTAGTATTTTTTTTAACGTTACATTATCTACGAGTTTATATGAGCGTTGATGATAACGCGAGAAAATATAGCGAATGTTATCTCTGTTACTTACAAGATTATAAGAGCTAGAAGGCTTTATGTTGTTGACTTTAAGCTTTACCCCTTACCTTATTAAAATACAAAAAAGAACATTAGGTGTGTGTTTTTGTTTATAACGGGTCCATATCGACTCACCTAAAGTTCTTTGCCCGAAATTGTTCTTCCTACCGATTTGTAATCGAAATGCTCACTCTTCCTAAAATCTTTCTTCCTAAAGTTTTCATTCATACAATTTGTAGTACTACCGACGATGTTCATAACAATCATGTTTTCGAAAATTGTTATTAATAATATCACTAATGAAAATATATTTAAACGTTTACTGTTGTTTTTAATAATGCTTTTATCCCTAAACATAATTTTTATTATAGTTTATTCATATTAAAAGAATATACAACGGTTTTCTACAGGAGTATAGGGCCTCTAGTATTTTTGTTGTCTAATAAAAATAAATTAATAAAAAGACAGCTACGCTGCGCTTCTTTAATTGCCATTAATTTCTAACCCATCACGTGACCTACAGGAGTACGGCAGCTAGTATCCTCAAAATAATAAGTAGTGTAAAGACGGTAATGTTGAGAAAACATATAAAAACAAATCTAACTAAAAAAGATATGACTTTGAATAATAGTGTAAGAAACGGATATGTTGAGAAAATATAGAAAACAAATAATAGTATAACAGATGTTTATTGCTACTGACATTATGAAGTTGAAAGATTCGGAATTATGAACATTAGAAACAGAGTAGTTAGGAATTGTGATTGTTAAGATGAAAAATATTAGGAAAACATTTTCGGAGTTGAAAATTAAGGTGAACTTTGGCGCACTTAAACATGTTTATTTGATAATTAGTTGTGCAATACCAAGTGAGAAATAAAGTTCCATATTATTATTAAGTATGTTCATTATCTGCTTTTGTAGGTAAATAACTTCTAACAAAGTGTATTTGTAATATTTAATCGGATTTAAAAATAATTAATTAAGTACCTATACCAACAAACTTATACTAACTAGCTTAATTTATTAATATATTATTATTAATTGTACCTAACTAAATTAAGTTAGTAATTGAGCCTTTTCATTTTCAAGCTTAACACTGGCCGTTAATAATGGACAGACTGGATTTCCATTTTCGCCGACAAGCAAAGTTAGCCTTCTGTGACGTCACGCGCCAGTGTCGTCTCGTCACAATCTCAGCATCTCGCAAAGCCTGCACGGGGTGGCTGACTCACCGTAAACCACCCGTGACCACGCACCTCGGCGTAATGACCCAAACCTGTCATTCGATCGCGCTTACACTGCGCGCGCGCACGTTGAAACAAAACGCGATCGCCAATTCGCACGCCGCCCGTTCGGTTTTTGAATAAAAAAGTGGTGAATTAAATAAAAACCGTCTTGTTACTAAACTGTTTCCTTCGAAAAGTGTTACTGTGTTCAATTTTTATTGAGAAAAAGTGGTTTTACGATAATGGTGCGTACGTACAGAGTGGTTTCGTGCTTCAAAATGCCGAAGCGTGGCGCCAAAGTGGTCCCAACCCAAAGTGGATCGGGGGTCTTCACCATCGACATGTCATCAACGTCTACTCTTGACATCGCCGTGAGTCTTTCATTAATCACTTATCAATTCCCTTTACCCAATACATGTTCTCATTAGATGAGTTTGTAAACAGCTGCGCGATAACTAATCGTTGTGTTGAGCCGTATACTGTTGTGGTAAAGCTCAAGTTACTCTGACACGTTTGGTTTTGTAGTTAATGGCTTATAGATACAGGTTGCTGTTATTTTCAAGGTCCATTAGGTACACTCATCGATAAATTATACATTACCAAAGAATGGTAAGATAAAAGACACGGATGTTGATGGTGATTGATATAACATTGTTGCATGTTTATACACATTCAATGTTAATAAATGAATAAAATACGCTTTCTTATTTCTAGGAAAGGTTCTTCGAATTGAGATATTAAAAAAAATATATTTACGTATGTATAGGTAAATAAATATTGAATTAGGTACTTACTTACCTAAGTATATATATTTTAATTTTCATGTCTATACTAATATTATAAAGCTGAAGAGTTTGTTTGCTTGAACGCGCTAATCTCAGGAACTACTGGTCCGATTTGGTCCGAATCTTTCAATGTTAGCCCAATTCATCGGAAGGCTTTAGGCTATAATTTATTTAGGTACGGGTAGTAACCCGTGCGAAGCCGGGGCGGTATAAAGTTTGCATGTTTGCTACATCAAGAAATTACTTAATCAAGTGTAAGTAAAGATTGTAAATCTCGTTTTTCCAAATCGAATAATATAAAAGAAAGATGTAGCAAGTACTTTAACAAATTTATCAAAAAGGGATATAGTATAAACATAACTCTCAAATAGATACAAACTGATTGGCTGACTGACCCTTCACGTAATCTCAATAACTGTGAAGCCTAAAAACTTAAAGTTTGTCAAGTAGGTCCGTAGTAGCAGGATAAGGGTGTCCATCCGGTAAAACCAGTTTTTTTTAATAAGCTCGGGATCGCGGAATACGGGTATTACCAACGACATGCGTAGTCGCGGTAGGGCACTTTAAAAATTGTACGCTCACACCCGTTTTTTACCGCCTCCGTGGTCTAGTGGCTAAGCCGCCGGTTTCAGACCCAGAGGTCCCGGGTTCGATTCCCAGCGGGGGGTACATCTTTGTGTCACTTACCATCAGGTGAGGTGAAGGCCAAGCGCTTACCCATTACCCGTAAAAAAAAACCTTGAACTGGCTATCATGTAAGTAGATTTTTTGTTGGATTTCCACCTTAAGGGGGTTAGGCGTTCAGCGAAAATTCCGGGCCCTCGCCGGTGTTGCGCGGGGGCGGTAATTCGTAAGCGCCAGTCGCATTTTTATCAAAAAGTTAATAAAAATGTTTAGATTTTTGGAAATCCAAAACAGTCAAGAAATCGGAAAGCAAAATTCCTATGTGTTTATGATTTTATAGGAATTATTATTGTAAAACACGGTCGTAATGTGCATTTATATAAAAATTTTAGAGTTTACTTCAGGATTTTTTTCTATCGTGCAATATGTTTCCAATCGTGTTTTGGAAACAGTCATCCCCTCACACATACGTTCTGTAATACATAATGAAATTTTCAGTGCGAAATATCTAAAATATTTTGAATGACAGCTAATAGAAACAAGCCAATTTTTTCGATTTTACCGCCTAACTCCCCTTAAGTTGATGTTAACTTCTCTCTCATCTCTTCAAGATAATAACTCTATGGTATCCAATAAATCGACAGAATCCTATAAAGGGCTAAGTTAGTTTATATTTAATCACTTTTTTATCGTAAGTGTTTGAATATGAATGTGTGTGAATTCATACGAATCACTTACTTATTGAAGGATCTGAAGCAAAAAATCTTATATAAGTAAATATATGTAATGCAGAACGTAAATAAAATTCCTATCTCGTTATACCCATTAGAAGTTTGTATGTCGTAAGCAATTAAACATGTTTAATCAGCTCTACTACATACGTACTTACTATATTTTACCTTATTGTGAAATCGCGAATAAAGTACTTATATAAAACGTGGCCTCGACATCACCGCTTTAATTTTACTTTGCGTAAGCATAGGTACCTACTTAGTTTGTTTTTATTTATTAATTGACTAGTTGCCCGCCCGCGAATTCGTCCACGTGTACACCCCGTGACAAATTTCCAATTTATAGAAACCCAAACAAACAACAAAAAAAAAGAATTACTTACTTAGCCAAATAGGTGCAGCCGGCTAGTTAGAGTAGCATACGCGGAGCGGAGTCCCAACCGCTACGGAGTACGTATAAAAGATATTATGAAGAATGAAAGCGTAAGTGTGAGGACTGAAAGTACGAGAGGCATAAAAGCGCGAACTGGAATGAAAGAGTAATATAGCGTATAAATCTCCAGTCCTGTTGGAGGTGTAGTAAAAAAAAAACCTATTTTTTTTACGGATGCACCTGCATCCGTTCTGAAGTTATGAATGACCTCGCGAATAATATCATTTAGCAAAATATGGTTTTTAAAAATTTTGGCACAATTTAAATCTATAAAATTTCCTTTGTTTTATTCAAAGAATATCTAAAGACATAAGTACTTAAGTGTTTAAGCAATTTTTATTAATCCTCTAAAATTAAGCTGAAAATGTAGGATGTTGCTTAGGACTACCGGCTGTAGTAAAAATTTACGACAAAATAACATGTGTTAATGTACGATCCTGTATCAAAATGAGTAACACCAAAACAAACTTCGGTGTTTGAAACAGTTTTTGTAAACAGTCAAGTGAATTAGCAACAAACATAACAGTCTCATAAACGGTCTCAAACTGCTAACTTTAGCTATGCTATTTAAAAAAAATGTAGACGTAGTTTAATACTGCTTCCGTCTATATTATTTTTTTTTTTTAATTAAATAAATGATATCTAAAAATTCCGAGGCCGCTAAGACTATTTATGAGATAACATTCAATTTTTTTTATTTCATTTGTTTAGAACAGTAGTTCAATCTAGCAGCTCAAAAAAGTGCCTTTTTATGAAAATCTTTTTCTGCAATTTGGCTTTTAATTTAAAAGTTAAGCGAAATTTACAAAGGGCGAGGCCGCTACGAACTATGACAATAGCTATTCTACACTATTTAGGAAGTCAAAATTGTTAATGTAAGTTTTGTTTCTGAGATCATGAACGCCATAATTGGCCTTTTTGCGCGGGGATTCGCTGTCGTATATGTCGATGTAATTTCCCATACAAACTTCCAAGTTGTAATTTTTAATAACCATTTAGCCAATGTTAATGAAACTTTGCATGCTAAAGTAAAATATCGGGATCTAAATAGTTTGTTGAAAACATTTAAAATAAAAAACGTTTATTTAACTGAGTTATTGCGATTTTAAACTTTCTATAGTGGACTTCAAATCGCAATAACTCAGCTAAATAAACGTTTTTCAAAAATGTTTTCAACAAACTATTTAGATCCCTGCGTTTTACTTTAGCATGCAAAGTTTCATCAAAATTGGCTTTTTAATTTAAAAAAATCGACTTGAAAGTTTGTATGGAAAACCGAAATGCGTAAACCCTCTTAAGTTAGTTAACTGTTTTTTTTAATTAGTATTGACGTCAATAAGTGCCTGTAAATATTTACCTTGAATAAATAATATGACTTTGACTTTGACTTTATAACTGCTTTTTATACAGAGAATGATACATCACACTCACACCCGCTTCCCAGAACGATACTTTGGACTTTGCTACGATTCTGACACACTTCTTTTGCTTCATTCATAAACATAAAAAAAATTAAATAACTCCCGACGCAAAACAATATATTGTAGCTAAGAATCATTTCAATCAACGTCAGCTTTCAATAAATAAAAAACCGCATCTTTATGAGGTCGGAAGCAGGTCGTCCCATTCGCAACTCGTCCAAATCGCAACACGTCCCATTCGCAGCTTGTCCCACTCTCAGCTCGTCCCGTTCGCGGCGTCCCATTCGCGGTTCGACCCGTTCGTGGCTCGTCCTGTTTGCAACTCGTCCTATCCTCTAATTTTTTTCGCAACTTGTCCCATTCGCTACCGTTCTTGGCTCGCCAGTGGGTATACGTTTGGAGCTACGATGCCACAGACAAACACATAGACATGTGAAACTTATAAGGTGTTATAAGATTGAAACGCAATAAAAATACTACCTGTGCATTTACCACGTCTGTTACCTACAATTCAATGTATTAATTCACGGTTGGTCGTGGTGTGCAAATTACTCCGTGTACAGACATTTTTTTTTGCAAATGCCTCGCTTTAAATAGTTTAACAAAAAACAAGGTCAAACTGAAGAGTGCAAGATGAATGCTCCGCCATTAGATCATCAGACTAACTGGATCCATACTACCCAGGATAGGAACAAATGGAGAAAATTGAAGAAGGCAACCAAATCTCTGGTTGACGAAAGCTAAAAATAAGAAGAAGAAGCCAATGAAGAAGAAGATAATGGAGAAGAAGGAGATGATGATGAGCCGTGTCTGTAGCGGCTCACTAAAATAATACTACCAAGTACCAACCCCTTTCTTCCCTTGGATGTCGTAAAACGCGACTAACGGACTAAACACTGAACCTACATCTAACAGCATAGAGCGGCGATGGTAGTCTCTAGTAATCGTGAATTTATGTGTGTATGTAAGAAAGAAATAGTGTTATTGAAAACTTTTAATTTGTATGGCGAGCAGCGCCCTTCCAGGGCCCTGATTCTGTATCGCAATCTATATATTCCACACCTAAACCTTACCGCGCACAAACGTCAAACGCATACGTTTTTGGGAAGATATCGTAACTTTTTAAGGAATTGACATGGTTTCGAAACAAGGAATCGTTACAGAATAAGGGCCCAGGAGACAAACAAGGTGAGATGCAATTTTACCATACACGTTCTCGTTTGATGAAGCAAAGGATGTGTGTAATGCCGCGTCCGCACGCTTGGCACTTGCCGCAAACTCCAAACCTCTACGAACGTTTGGATTTGCGATTTGTTCAACGGATCGGCTACATACAAGCGCTTGCAAACCAAGCCAATACAAACGCTCTATCCACACGTTTGAATTTGTGACGGGTTGTTGAGGTTTGCCAAGCGTGTGGACGTGTCATCAGGATCGTAGCGAAAGCTTTGGTCGCTGGCCACCCCTCCGGGAAACGGACTCTATGATTATTTGTATGTACAGTCACGAGCAAAAATATGTAAACAATTGTAACTCTTAACACAATGGTATAAAAGTCAAAGTGTATACATTTTGGTGCTCATGACTGTACCTACTACCTATGTATGTAAAATCTTGTTTTCGATGTTTGTGATTAAAACTCACACTCAATTCAACACTGAACATGTCATTCGGTTTTAAAGGAGAAACCGTAATAATTTATGTCAATATTGTGCACTCTAAAGTCCATGTCCCTTTATCTATCTCTCTAATTCTCATATTTTTTGCCTTAAAAAAACACCACGGGTGCTATATTTTATTAGAAAAAAAATGGTTTATCCCACGGCCTTCAATAAAAAAAGCATAAGAGAGACACTGTTCACACGCATCATCGTTCGTTCACAATACAAAAGAAGGATGTTTTTACCTGCCCCGAAGTACCTAAAGGTAAGACTGTAAAATCTTACCTTTTATTATAATTGTGCTAATTTCAACTCTATGTTAAAGTGCGTAAGGCATGCGGTCTTCATTGAACATTGCGGAAATTCCTTTAACAACTTCGCTGGGAATTTCTTTGTAATGTTTCGTGTAACATAACATTAGGAATTCTTAGCGCTTCACGTTGAGGTTTTGACCGAGACGTTTAACATAGAACGCTGTTTGAAATAGCTGGAGCAAGTATTTGCACAAAGGTTATTAAATGCTTACCTAATCAAACGAATCAAATGATTACAATGGAGCTGGTATGCTGAACTTTTGGCTTAAAACAGGAAATCAAGAATATTGCTTTGTTGCCTCAGTTTTATTGTTTTTATGAATTTTTTATGCTTACTTAAAACACTTTATACACTTAAAGTACAGAAGCGGACTTAATGCCTTAGGCATTCTGTCTCAGTCAACCATAGGGTGGTGCAGAGACAAAAAATGATAGGGTGCACAAACTAAATAAAAATATAATTATATACGATATACATATAAACATATACATACTATTACATAAATAATAAACAAAAACGTAAATATCCCATAATTATTAGACGATTGCTAATGTGGAATCAGCTTGTTCTGTAAGAAAGCTGAGCAAACTTCGTTTCAAAAACAACTGGTGGACATTCCGATATTCAGAGCGAGAGAATTCCTGAGAAGTATTGGTTTAATAAAGAAGGAAGAGTGAATGATGTCAGAGTGATGAGAGGGACAGATGAGATGAGCAAGCGATTAAAAGAAGAACGGAGAATTTGTCGTGAACATAAATATTGAAAGTGCTAAGAAATATCTTTATTATTGTAAGTTTTGCATTATAGGATAAAAATGTTACTAGATTTTTTTTTATCCTAGTGCTAAGAAAGTTAAGAAGGAGAGTTTCCGACTTCTAACAAAAAATTACTAGAATTAATTGAATGAATTTTTGGAAAACTGTCTCATGCTCGTGCGTCATCCGTTTTAGTCTAAGATCCGAGTATAGAACGAGAAGGTTAATAGATGAAAAGTATTTTATATCAAATTTAATATGTTAAATAATATATCGCGAGTGGGTTGGCTGAAAAATTTCAGTCCAGTACGTTAATGATTAATTTAATATTAAAAAATAAATATTTTTTTACATTGCACTGGTTCGGTGTGTGTGTGTGTGTGTTTGTAATGAGCTTAGCTTTATATAAACATAAATTTTATTTATTTAACCAGACGGTTGCAAATTACTAATATTGACTTGCCTGTTTACACCTGCCTACCCAATGTTATGACAGGAAAAAAATAGTCAACCTAACGTTTGCATATTCTATAGGCTTCATACTTTCGATTGGTACCCATGTCATTTATCTATTAACGAAACAAGTGCAATATTTAAAAATTATAATAATTTTAAATATTTAATTAATAATATATTTTTTAACACATTAAATTTTATATAAAAATACTTTTCATCCATTAACCGCTTGGTGAAGGTCGTTGTATACTCGGATCCTCTACTATTTCTGATGTGGGTGCTGTAATCTTTTCGTAGTAGCTTCAGCCGTAGCTGTTGAGCGAATAAAATATGGAGACAAAACTGCGTAGTCAAAATAGAAACTTTATTTTTAAGAGATTAATCTCTGCCGCCTATTTACACCGTAACCGGGTTTTAGGGGGAGCGAGAAACTAAAACGTAGTAATAACGTAGTGACCGAAAATTCACCGGAGGTTTTCTCGGAGGAGAAGGAGAAGCCATATATACACTTTTAAACGTTCGCGTTCCATATGCACATATTTTTACACAACACTAACGCTGTCCCTATTCCGTATACAAACATTATTCTGCAGTGCGATTCTCTAAGCGCAAGCCTTGGTAGCAGCGGCTGCCGCAGCGCTGAGAATTGACTCTGTCTCTTTCATAATTCTAGAACTGGAAAGAGACAACAGATCACAGCCATGCGCGCAGCGTCTATGTCGCTTAGAGAATCGCATAGCTGGTAGTTAGCCGATTGCGGACTAAAACGAAGTGGCGTTTTTGCAAACACTGGATTCGACGCTGATGACAGTTTGTGACCATCTTCCCAATTGAAATTGTTCAGATGTTTCTTAATTTCAATCGCTTCACGCACTACTCTTGAATAAAAGTGGCGATCTGTGGAGAGGACTTGCGTACGATGAAATTTGATCCAGTGATTGGCGCCTCTTTTAAGTAAATGCTCCGCAATGGCTAATTTGTTAGACTGGCGGTTTTTCACAGCCAGAAGCACGTTACTTTTTGCGGTCAACCGGAGGTGTAACAATTATAGCGATGGTAGCGGCAGCCATCTCGCTTAAAACGTCGAGTATAGAAATAAAGGTATGTATGTGTAGGATACCCCCTTAGATTAAAACAAAAAGGGAAGATACGGCATGCGCCTACTTGTAGTCAATCAAAATATATTCCTACTCAACTGACGCGCATTGACGTTTCGGTCGCTTCGCAACGCAACAGACGAGTACGCTACGCACACGACCGATTCCGACTTTCCGACTGAAGTGAAATTGTGCCTTTAGGCCTCATTTTAGCGGCTCACTTACTAGACCCTAATGCTGTATCTTCCCTTTTTGTTTTATTCTAAGGATACCCCTTACAATAATCCCTATTTAATTGACTTGTTTATCATCATTAGCCTATAAAAACGTCCCACTGCTGTTGGCACTGTCTTTGCCAACAGCACATGAGAAGATTACAGACATAATCCACCACGCTGGCTCTTAATGCAGGTTATTGGGTGCGGTAGGATTTGTTTATAATGGATCGTTAAAGTATAAAAATTACCGGGGAGGGTTCGCGTCAGTTGACAAAAACCGTAGTTTTAGCTAACTTTTTTTTAGGTATATAACCAGCCAGCCAGCAGCCAGCATTTGCTGAGCGACAACAAAATGGGCCGGCAACATCATCATTCCGTGCAGTGTGGTGTGATGTAAGGCAACGGCCCCTGACCTTTAGAACAGCCACCAGAGGTTGGCCAGTCCATGCGCCCGCGCACAAAAGACATCACTACAGTGGGTCAGCGTGATTTCCTGCCATTCATTGCCAGTTTTTGTGTGGCTTGACTATAATAGTGTAATCGTTTCAACGAACATACGATTTATTAGTCATATTTTTTTTCCTCTTATGAGTGTTTAGTGTATGAGTGATTGATAAAGCTGGACAGAAAGTACAGAAAGGAAAAGCAAAAGTAACATTTATATGAGACAGAAGAGGGAAAGATATTCTCACGAATATTCGGCATGAAATAATGGCACTTGGTGCTGTTGTGTTTCGTCCGACCAGTGAGGGTACCGGAGGCCCCTGCCCCCCCCCCCCCACCCCCTCCCAATTCCTATTCCTTCCTTAAACCTATTCCTCCCTTAAAGGCCGGCAACGCGTCTGCGATTCCCCTGGTTTTGCGGGTGTCCATGGGCGGCGGTGATTACTCTCCATCAGGTAACCCGCCTGCTCGTTTGCCTCCCTCTTTTATAAAAAAAAAAAAAGATGATTGGTCACACGACGATTGGTCATAAGACACGACGATGTGTAAAAAAATGTGGAAGGTAAAATAGAAGGAAAGAGAAAAATAGGAATACCAAGAATAGCCTGCATGGAACAGATTAAAGAGAAGTGGACGTGAAGTAAGCCATCATACATACATAATACTTACGACTATTATCCCCGAAGGGTTAGTCAGAGACCGGGCACTCATTGCCCGGTCTCTGCAAACAGCAAAAGCAGTAGTACACTACCATAGCCCACGTTTCACCCAATTACAAGGGCTGGATTTTTTATGTGCGTGTGGATTGAGTGTGCCTTTTAAAAAGTTAATCCAAACATTACGAAATCCAAGAATATTTTAGGAAATAGTTGTGAAAAGTCAATGGCGAAGATGAAAAAAATGTGAAAAGTTTCGAGAAAAAGTTACGGTCAATAATTAACTAGAATACTCAATCCGCTGACCTGAGAAAAATACAAAATCTCGTTTCTCAAAAAGTACTAGATTTAGATATATCATTTTTTGTGAAATAATTGTACAGAGTTTGTTAAAGATATTCACAATTATTCAATTGTTTAAACGGTTTATTTCGATTTTACAAAGGTATCTTTAGAACACTCAATCCGCCTATGGTGCAGATGGAGTGTTCCTAAAATCTCAAACTATTGCTACATAAATTCTTGACATTGTTATTCTATTACACGAATACAATTCCGAATCAATTTGTGAAACAAAAATATAACAGTTCAAGAGTTAATTTAAAAATACCATCTTTGTAACGTCCCGTCTGAGTGCTCCATATTTTTTATGGGAGCAAAATTGCTCCCATATAAATTATATTCAGGCGGACTCTAACTAAACAAACCTTATTATATTATTATACTGCCAATGTAGTATCCTCCTTCCACGGGAGTGGACTTGACGGGAGTCGATATAAACTAAAGAGTCCGGAAAATACTTAGT
Source organism: Scoparia ambigualis (assembly GCA_963921215.1). Classification (NCBI taxonomy): domain Eukaryota; kingdom Metazoa; phylum Arthropoda; class Insecta; order Lepidoptera; family Crambidae; genus Scoparia; species Scoparia ambigualis. Next base: position 29,107,542 of record OY992512.1, on the reverse strand, counting down.
TGTCATTGTCACATTATAGTTATAATAATATTATAATATTGTCGGTTAAATAGTTACTTAAATCCCTTCACGGTTCTGTTGCTAACTAAGGTTGCTTAGCCAATCATGACTCAACCAATGAACAATCAATTATCTGTTCGATATATACATATAATTCTATGACCGCGGCCGCGGTACGATTATGACTATTTATGGGTTTATGCCTCTTATGCATGCGGTTTTGTCATTGTAATGGCTTAGTACTACTGCATTACGCATATTTACCTATATATACTTAGAATATAGTTAAATTAAATCTTATTCTAAACCAAAAAACTTCGAAAATCGCTTTATGTTAACTGTGAATATTTCCTATCTACGATAATATTATTGAGCAAAATTTATACCAGAGTAATTTGTTACTTCATGAGGAATAAAGATTTTATAATGAATTTATTATCCTATTTTGATAAAAACGATAAATACAACTGCAAAATTACTACAAAATGCGAAAATGGGCATTTTACGCAAAAATCACATTCGAGATGTAATAGGCCTCATAAGTGACGGTATGGTAAGGTTTCTTTTTTTAAACACTAATAAAGAAGAATGGGCGTTTTTGTATGAAACCTTGTAAGTTCCCACATGGTAAGTTTCAAAATAAATTGTGTATTTTGTTGTAAGGACAGCAAATATGGACGAGCGAATTAATGAATGAAAAAAAAAAGTTAAATTTGAGAAAAAAAATTGACTTCAATTTATCCAGTGATTTATTATCGTTAATAAAGTTTGTGTTATTATGTTACAACTAGCGGCTGCTCGCGGTTTCACCCGCGTGGTTCCCGTTCCCGTGGGAATATCGGGATAAAATGTATCCTATGTGTTAATCCAGGTTATAAACTATCTGTATGCCGAAGTTCATCCAAATCCATTCAGTAGTTTTTACGTGAAAGAGTAACAAACATACACACTCACAAACTTTCGCCTTCATAATATTAGAGTGATAAAAGTATTACCTATCTATCTGTCTATCTATTATCATTTATTATTTTAATTTTCTTCTTCTCAATAACTTTTTTCTCCAATACCTGACAGATTTGCTGTCATACAATAAAATGCTTCACTTTTCAAGTACTTTTATTTGATACATATATGTAAGTATTACAATGGGGGGGACGTTTTGCCTATTCTTCTTTATGACTCTTTTGTTACTTTTATAAATTTTATCTTAATCTTAAGGCGGGTCTCCTGCGACACTGTTTTGTGTTTTCTAACACCTAACATCAAACATCTAACAAAATCACGTTAGTAATTGCCGAGAAAATGTATTATTTCACGCTGTCGCATGTGAGTCACATTACTCCTATCTACAGTTAATTATAAAATTACTACTGGCAATTAAAACCTCTTTGTAATAGAGCCAGGTCGACTTTTACCACTATATAAGTGGCTATGTAATCTTTCACTTCGTGGGAAAGTCTGAGAAATGTGGTACGATAACGCTTATACAGTATTGTGCTACAGTAAGCCACTTCGTACATACCTACCTACATACACTCAGTACTGTTATTATCACCTATTACCCCCAAAGGGTTAGTCAGAGACTAGGCAATGGTGACTACAGAAGCCTAATGCACTGCCCAAGTCCCGGCACACCATACTATGCACAGACAAGACATGTTTTCAGTGTGACAGGTCGTGACGTGAGCAAAACGCCGTTTTATCCTCAAAACAATAATGCCGCGGTCCCACGGCTTGGTTTTTGGCAGGCCAGAGCACGCCCGACCGCGCCAACAGGCCGTGGGAATCAACGCATCCGATGAAGCCTGCCGTGGCGTGCCTTCGCCTGTCCGATCCATCGGCCGCACCACGCCGCGCCGCGCCGTATCACTCCGCGCCAAGCCGCGACAGGCATTGCCGGTCCCACGGCCCGTTTGCGGACAGGCCGCGCCGGGCGTTGCAATTAAGCGTTCCCACGGGGCGGCGCGGCTTGTCTTCAAACAGGCCGTGGGACCCCGCCATAATATTGTTCTGAGGCTTTATCACAGTAAATATAAGCTTGTTTAAACTGTAGATTTTAAAGGCCAGCGCCCGAAATGTCCACACACAGTCCACCAAAAGAAACAAACTACTGTGTCGTTTATTTTGATATTATCTATTTATAGAGTTTTCGGGCTAATGAACGATCGGGATTTTATGCATTAGGGCTAATGATTCTACGGCGAATAGTGTTCGGGCATTTGTGTGTCGGCCTTTTGAGTTTTTGGGCTTATGAACCATCGAGATTTTAAGCGTTCGAGTTCGAGCACATGCTCGAACGGGCAACGGGGATTCTACAAGGTGTTCGGGCATTTTTTATTCGGGCTTTTGTTATTCGGGATTAGGTACCTACCAGACTCAGCTTTATGCTGTTGGATGCTTGAATGTATACGTGCAGTTTTTAGTCCGTTAGTCGCCTTTTACGACACGGTTAAACGACATTTAAAAATATATATACTTATTAATAATATAAATAGCACATTAGTAATAATAACAATATGTAAGTATAACTTTAAAGCACGCACATCTAAATTACAATTGCAAAATGCATTTAATTACAATATTTATAATATAGCTTGCCCCTAATTTTCAACTATACTTTAATATTTTTATTGATGACGAAGTTGTTGTAACATAAAATGGGCGCCTTTGACTTTCAAAGTAAAAAGTAAATAGTGATAATAAGCGGTTGGTTAAAAGCCACGGTAGCATAATTATTGAAAGTGCAACTGTGCCGGAATGTGTGTGTGGTCTCCTGCGCGAGTGTTCTACTGGCGCAAGGACGTCTGGCACTTCTTGCATAACCTAAAGGTTGGTCACGAGGCGCCAGTATAAATAAAACTTAGTGAATTAAGGAGAGGGATGTCCCGGAATGTCCCTATCTACCGACCCCTAAGGGTATCTGGGCAGCTGGAACTACGGGTCCGGCTGTGTTTCTTAGGGGTACTACGTGGTTCCGGTTCATGCCCCCCGCTGGTTGTGCCTTGACCGGCGCCTCTGGCGGGATCCGGACGTGGGTTGGATTTGTAGTGGCTTGTGGTTAGCTGTAGAGTTTGAGAATGTTCGTATGTCCTGGGCCCTTATTCTGTAACGATTCCTTGTTTCAAAACCACGTTAATTCCTTAAAAAGTTACGATATCTTCCCAAAAACGTATGCGTTTGACGTTCGTGCGCGGTAAGGTTTAGGTGTGGAATCTATAGATTGCGATACAGAATCAGGGGCCCTGGTATTGTGTGCCGGGACTTCCAAACTCGCGCACAACGAGCGGGGCCAAGTAGCGGTCTCTGTAGGGCCAGCAGCGAATAGTCCTGCGGGGAACGTGAGTTTCCTTTATAGTTGGCAGCTTTGTCCGGTGGTTCTCATTGGACATTGGTGTTGACATCTCCGGTACTTAGTCTGGACAACTAGTAGAGGCGGCCCCCTAGATGCCGTAGCCTCTGTCCAGCCAGACGCGTAGGACGTGGGAACTGGCTAGGCGCCCGGATGGGTTCCCAGAAGTGAGTGTGCATACTACTCCGCGACCAAGGTCGACACTTGGGAGTCGACTTTAAAGTCGACGACCCGAGCAATGGCAACTGCGAGTTGTGCCCTTCGTGCAACGAGAAGTGAGCGAGCTTGACAGCTCCGGTTGCCTATGTGGACAATAGGCAGTGAAATACATGTCTTCATGGGGAAACTCTCCCAAGACACTAGTCTTATGAGTACCGAGTGAAGAGCGCGCTTCGGCGGGCACTGATTTGGCGTCAAGACCTAACGAAGATGGTCTCTTGCGCGAGTGTTCTACTGGCGCAGGGATGTCTGGCACTTCTTGCATAACCTAATGGTTGGTCTCGAGGTGCCAGTACAAATAAAACTTAGTGAATTAAGGAGAGGGGATGTCCCGGAATGTCAGAAAGGTTCGAATCCTGCTCAATGGATTTTTTTTCCAACATTTTCCAATTTTCATTTTATGAGTTATTATAAATTAATGGTTAAGGTGTTAAATTAACTGAAAATTGTAGGTGCTAAAAAAATATCTTCTTCTTCACTAATCATTAATAATAATTTGACGTCTAGTGTGGCAGCCAAATAAAAATGTACGTTGGTTTAGTATCGTCACGTATCGTTCAAGAACGAATAAAGACGAACACAGCAACACCACAAAAACCTGATTCCGTACGTGGCGTGACTTAGGTAGATTATATCACAAATTATGCATACAATTTTTTACTTTGCTACGAACAGAATAAAGATTATTATCATTGCTTATCAATTTGCAATAATGTTAGTTCACATTAGATTTTCGATTTTAATCTTTCGTCTAAAGCAATAAGAGTCATAATATAATTTAATAGGTAGTTATTTTCGATACCGGTTTTAACTTCGTGTAGTTGGCCATGATGTTGGCCAGTTCTAAGAAGATGGTCTACAAAAGATATCGTTAATCTTGTCAGCTATTAAAATAAGTCAAACCAGTCATGTTAGTATTTAAAAAAAACCCGGACAAGTGCGAGTCGGACTTGCCCACCGAGGGGTCCGTACAAATTTGTACAATTTTGTGCATATTATTATATTTTTTATTCATCCTTCGTCAAAAATCTAAAACTATACATCATAAAAATAATAAAAAATCTGTTTAAGCTTGTGCCAACGAAGCTCTTTCATACGATACCCCACATCCCAAGTAACAAATTATTGTTGCATAATAGTTGAGAAAACGTTTTACATTTCCTTTTGGTTCTATAAAGTGGGTCATATAAACGTGTCGTAGACGTTTATACAACGCGAAATAGGCCCATATTAAACGACATTATTGTTATTTACAAGTTAAATAAACGTCAGTCAACAACTTTTAAATGTTACATAAAAGTTTTCGACAGACTGTTATCGAACCACTGAAGTCATATAACAATTGCATAGACATTAGAAGATGACTTTAATGTCGGTTAAGTGTTTAACATTGACTTTTATTGTACACAATGGAATGAACTTCAGTTTATTCCATTCATTCGTTCCTGTGATGTTTGCTGGAAAAGTGCAAAATTCAATCAAATCAAATCAAATACAAAATTTAAACGGTTTATAAGTTATAATTTACTTAGTTATTTTTATATTTACTTTAACAATATTATACATGAACAGAGTGTATGGATAAATGTGTGCAGTGCATCTAGTTCTTATGGGACGTTTAGTTTTGTGGTGAAATATAGGTGTGTTGTTGTGAAATTTTTTACGCCCCCATCGAATTTCTTGATATTAAATTATTGTAGACTATTGCTTAAAATTTGTTTACATACTAAAATAGCAGCCATCTTGTCTAAGTTAAGAAACGACTTCTATACATCAATTATAGAATGAAAAGGTCGCATAATGCGGTTTCTTGCGACCAAGATGGTCGGCCATGATAATTTATTTTAGAGTTCCGTGAGATAATAAACATGAACAGATAACCTTTAATTTAAATAAACCCTTTATGATAACCTTTAATTTAAATAAACCCTTTATACACGGTGTCATATTTTTTTTTTATTTATCCGACCTACAACCTGGCTTCATAATACGACGATATAATAAAGTAGTCGTAAAAACGTTTACGTAACCTATACTCCAACACCACTATTCGACGTTGTAGGAATCAGTCGTAAAAACGTCTACCTAATCTATACACAGGTACCACTATTCGACGTTGTATAAATCAGTCGTATAAACGTCTACCTAACCTATACACAGGCACCACTATACAACGTTGTATAATACCGTCGTAAAAACGTTTACTTAACCTATATTTTTGTACCATTACACGACGTTGTATAAAGTAGTCGTAAAAACGTTTACTCTACATATTTAGTAGACCATTTAGTTACGGGACTAAATCGTTGTAGGAATAACGGTTACACAACGTTGTAGTTGTCTAATAACATCAATTCAACAGTTATATAACTGAAAGTCGCATAGCACAGTTTTTATATGACCAATTTGCTAGTTGGGATGCCACGGTTAATTAACTCAATTCAAAATTTGGACCGCCGTTCTTGTCCTGGCCTGTCTCACAAGGGTCTTTCTTTACCGTGATTTTAAATAATTTAATTACAAATGTATAGTTTTCAGATTTTTCCCTATGCTTTTAGTATAAGATGGTAATACTTGCCAAAATTCTAGGTCTACGGAAAATACCCTATAAATTTTAATTCCCTTGAGAGTGTCAAAATATACGTTTTTTTGGCATAAAGACCCTGTTTTTTAATGATTTAATTACAAATATATAGTTGTCACATTTTTCCCTATACTTGTAGTAGGTATAAGACGGTAATACTTGCCAAATTCCATAGTTCTACATCAACGGAAAATACCCTAGAAATTTTGATTCCCCTGAGTGTCGAAAATACGTTTTTTTTGCGGCATAAACGGCCGTATCTTTTTTTTACGTTAACTTAGAAATTTGAATTTTCTACAGCTTCAAGAGACTGTAGACCTGAGTATATCATTTTAATTTCAACTGGATACCTCCACGCGTTCCCAAGATAAAGTGTATTGACAGACAGACAGACGGACAACAAAGTGATCCTATGAGGTTTCCGTTTTTTTCCTTTGAGGTACGGAACTCTAAAACAGTAAAGTTTCGAGGCATTATCTTTGGATATTATATTTAATTATAAGATAACATCTTAAGACTAAATAAAATCGATTCTTAATCATGTTAGGTGACAGTTTTTCTTTAGAATTCTAAAATTGTTTTCGTTACTAAGGTTCGCTGGAACTAAGAGAGATCTCTTCTAAGGATAAGCTGCTTTGTGGATGTCTTGTGTAACGTGTGTCTATGGTCTATATCCTAAGAACCGTGTGGGGGTCAAAGTTGCTCGCGTCCGTAGGTTTGAGACCCTTGAGACCCTACACGTGATCCCTGGGTGGTGCTAAATGAGTGACACTGACTGAGTGGTAGAGCCACGCTGCGTTGCAGCACGCATTGGGCCGGCTCGCCCGGCGTAATACCACCCTCTCACGAATATTCGGCGTGAAATAATGGCACTTGGTGCTGTTGTGTTTCGTCCGACCAGTGAGGGTACCGGAGGCCCCTCCCCCCCCCCCCCCTACTCCCAATTCCTATTCCTTCCTTAAACCTATTTCTCCCTTAAAGGCCGGCAACGCGTCTGCGATTCCCCTGGTTTTGCGGGTGTCCATGGGCGGCGGTGATTACTCTCCATCAGGTGACACGCATGCTCGTTTGCCTCCCTCTTTTATAAAAAAAAAAACCTGTGGTGGACCATCAGTCGCCGCTTCAACATAATATATATCCCCTAGATTTTCACGAAGAACCGTGACCGTGTCGCGTGGCGGTGAAAGAATACGACCATCCCCTCTTCCCTTGGGTGTCGTAAAAGGCGACTAACGGGTTAATGACATACTAACAGCATAGAGCGGCGATGGGCTCACCACCTGTCACGCTAAGCACACGTGCAGTCGCTATTTGGCGAATAGTGGACTATGGTAGAGGAATATTATTCTGTGGTAGAGGACTGCCTTTGCGGTCCTAATTGCCTAGTCTCGGGCTAACCCTTCGGGGATAATAGTCATGATTAATGTATGTATGTATGTCACGTAGACTTAGAGATTGTTATCAGGTGTAATTACATTGTTTGAGGTACAATAAACTAGAGAAGACACCGCGAAGCAAGTTTGTGCGCAACTGAGGCACAGTGTTACTACTGTGACTAAGGTCAGAGATTATATACAATCGCTTGAATTATGCGCAATCACTGAGGCGTTTGCAGCCCATGGGCTGCACCTTAGTGCGCACATACTTGCTTCGCGGTGTCTTTTCTAGTTTATTGTACCTCAATGGTCTGATATTACCTACGACAGCTGAGCTCTTATATCTCAATAGCTGTACCACAGTGCGGCTACGCGCTCGCCGTCCTATAAAGCTGAGCACATGTGCAGTTGCTGTGTGAAACCATTGAGCTATTATTATAGGTACGTAGTAATAATAGATATCCGCTCGTGCATTGTCCACGTGGGAGGCATGTGCCCAGCAGTGGGACGTTTATAGGCTGATGATGATGATGAGTAATAATAGCTGAATGTGTGAAACGTGGACTGTGGAAGTGAAAGCTTTTGCGGTCCTCAATGCCTAGACTCTGACTAACGCTTTAAGGATAAAATGGTCGTGACGTGAACATATGTATATAAATGACGTATGTATATAAGATGATTGCTAGAAACCGCAAGAAACTTCAAGGGCTGGTCAGGTGAAGTGTTTTATACATGACAAAAATGACAAAAAAGGAATTCGTGTTTTTCGTAGGTACTTATCGCCCAGCTGACGGGGGCAACGGCCGGCCGGCTGTTGACCCGTCAACGTCGGTACTTATCGCCCAGCTGACGCGGACGGGTCAACAGACGGCCGTATGCTTTAAAATAAATTAGATACTTAAAGACTACCCAATTAAAATTTACAAAATTAATTTATTTAATTAAAAATGAACAAAACACGAATTCCTTTTTTGTAACTTTTGTCATGTTTAAAACACTTGACCTGACCAGCCCTTGAAGTTTCTTGCGGTTTCTAGCAGTCACCTTATATAAGTATGGGTACGTAATATAATGCCAAATTTTAAAATAGTGTGGTGAAACCACAGTTTTACCTTTTTGTAACTCCCAGGTGTCTTGATAATCTCATAGGATCATCGTCATTCATATCATTGCCTTTATTTTTTCCTCGCTTCTGCAACGATACATATTGATTTAGTAACTACACACTACACTACACACATCGCAATTCCTTTATCTGAACACATTTAATACCTGATCCTAAATCACGAAACTTCAAACACTATTTTTCGACACTTTTACGTATCCCACAAGTTTCGGATCACTTTGATAATCTTATTATGCGTTTTTCCTTGTAATATTTTCATTTATCTCACCTTAATTGTTCTCTTTTTACTGGATTTTGTGTTTTGGTCACGTTTTGACGTAACTGACAACTTATTTTTGCAATGATATGAATGTAACTTAAATTTCTAACCTATCACGTGACCATAGTAGAATAAAACAAGTGCGCTTACTTGGCCACCGAGCGAGCGATAATTGGCTATTTCTAAACATTTAGGGCTGTCGCTTTGCGAGCGGCAGCGCCGGGCATCGTTAGCATCTATAAACTCGTCAGTGTGTGCGTGCGACGACGCGTACGTACGATTATGTATTAAGGTAGGGCATCGAAACCCGGTCCACTTTTTAAAAACCCGGGTTTCGGGTTTACGTGTAGTCAAAACACGGGTAACCGGGTTTTTCGAGCTTTTTCGGTCTTTTTGTTATTTTTTTTAAATATGAAGAAACTGTATTTTAATATGGATTTGCTAAGTCGATACGAGTACATAGTAATACGTAATACGAGTAAATAAAACAAGGGAAGGATTCATGTAGGTACTTACCTAAATAAAACAGTGCTTTCAAAATCACAAAAATATTTTTATTATTAAAAAGTCTTTTAGACAATGAGTATTTGTTCAGAAAAAATATAAAAATAAAAAGGTAGGTACCTAGTACTTAGCTAGTCAGTATTTTTTTTAATCACAGACTAACTGCAGTTCAAATTATTTATATTAATTTTGTCTTTTGGTAATAGTCAGTTCTTATACTGCTAATAATTATTATATTATTTATGCTGAAGACTATTTTTGATATCTACTTACATAAAAATAATTTAAAATTATTAAACTATTTTATTAACATTAACAGTAAATTCGTCTTAATAACTAACTTACTCGTATGAAATCAGATTGGAAACACAATAAAAAATATAATTTAAGTTTTTCAGTAAATAATAATACATCAGGTCTTTTCCTCATAACTAAAATCTGCTAAAGACTATTATAAAAATAATTTTAACATTAATAAAACTTTTTTTCTTAACATTAACAATAAATTCGTCTTAGTGGCTAACTAACGCGTAAGAAGGCAGAATTTTATTTTTAATGTTACACGTCTGTCATATTGACTACATCCTGATATTAAGCAGCCGATGCAGGCCAAAAAAGGAGAGCGCTCCTCACCCTGGAACAAGTACGGTAACAAGCGCACGCATTCATGACGGCCTGCATAAATGTCGTTTCACGCCCCGCTTAAAAGACCCGGGACTACCGGCAGAGAATTCCAAAGCCGAATGGTCTTACATAGGAACGACTGCCCATATTTTTTTGGTACGAGTGCGGATAGTCTGCACAGTATCATGGTGGTTCCTAAGACCAGCACGTGAAGTCCGAGACAGGAAAGGAGAGGGCGGGATTAGATCAAAAACTTCTTCAGAACACTATCCGTAGTAATTTCGGTAGAAGACACCGAGAGAAGCAATGTCTCTACGCAGCTGGAGGTCCTCAAGAGAAGCTGTAACCTCAGCATCTCCAGTAATGCGTACCGCTCGCCTTTGCAGTCTATCAATTGCATCGAGGAGGTATTTAGCGGAGCCCCCCCTACTCGTCCATACTCGATCGCACCTTTTTTTTAATGTGACACGTTATAGTGACTACATCCTGCCTGATGGTAAGCAGCCGATGCAGTCCAAAATAATGAGAGCGCTCCTCACCGTGGAACAAGCACGGTGTATAGGGTACGGGATAACGGGATGGCTCGGCCGCGCTCACATACAAGCCGCCCTCGGTGCGTATGTATGAAGATAACATACTTCGGTATATCGGGCATAAGTATTTATTCGGTATTTTGATTTTAGATGTTTTAAACGTAGGTATTTTAGTTGTAGGTATTATGAATTTTCGACATTTGTATCATGGAGGGTATCACACCCGGTGACCGCTTGGTTTTGCTAGAGCTGAATACATTTTGTTGGTGCTGTCATGGTGTCTTAGTGAGATAGGGCCCTAAATGTAATTTTATACATACATACATTATAACCACGACTATCATCCCCGAAGGGTTAGTCAGAGACTATATAGGAAATGAGTCCCAACCGCAAAAGCAGTCCCTTGCCATAGTCCAATCTACACCAAATAACGACTGCACAATAGTGCTCATGACAAGTTGTGACCCCACCGCCTCTCTAAGCTGTTGGATATATGTGCAGTCTTTAGTCCGTTAGTCGCCTTTTACGACGCCCAAGAGAAGAGAGGGGGTGTTATAGTATTCTTTCACTCTACGTGAGGTTGTAATGAGTTTCTATGTGTACTACATGTTATTTCTTTGTGAATAAAAGTATTAATATAGTTAACATGGCGTCAGAGACATATGTCACACTTAGAGTTGCCACGTGTACTCTAAAATAAAATATTGTCCTCTTTTTCATGTAGGCGTACTTTATAATCTACGATACCCATAAAGTACGCTAAAATACTATATTTCCGTAAAACTATTTATGTAAAAGACAAATATTTTTTAAATGTCGCAAAGAGCAAAAAAATACGTTTTTATGGACAAATAAATAAATACTCTTTTTTATGCTATGCAATTACTTTATTTTTGTTCTAATAAAATGAAAAATACTTTATTTGTCCTAAAAAAAGGTGGCAACCCTAATGCCTTGTTACTATTTTATGTAACTGATACATACATACAGTCACCTCTATTACCCCCTAAAGGGTTTTAGTCCGAGACTAGGCAATGAGCACCGCAAGATAGTGTACTGCGTACTTTTAGTTATTCTGTAGTACTGCCGCCGCCGCCGTCCACGACTTCAGCTTAATTCGAAGACGAATGTTTGTAAACAGATTACTGTGATTTCTTTGTGCAAATGTCTAGTTTCACTTGGATTTTTACTGTTTTTTGGAAGAAAGACACAATAGTTAACGTTAACTTGTGAATTTCTCTCAAAAAATAAAAGTAAAATCCGTGTGAAACTAGATATTTGCACAAAGACATTACAGTAATCTGTGTACAAACATTCGTCATCGAATTTGGCTGGAGTATAAAAACAACTGAACATGTGGTCAGCGTCATAGGTGGTGACCTCATCGCCGCTTTATGCTGTTGGATGTATGAACATAATTCCGGGATACAGGTCTGGGACGTTCGAGACGTAGGTAAATGATTGGATGATACCAAACAGTGGACCAGACTTGGCTATCCGTCAGTTAAAAGCTATTTCATGGGACCGCAAGAAAAATTTCGTCAACTGTCCTTTAAACTTTCATATATATGAAGATTAGTGACTTTCATATATGAAGATGACGACCTCCTTGGTCGAGTGGTTTGTACACCGGTTTTCATGGTGTCGCCATCTCTGAGGTCCCGGGTTCGATCCCCGGTCGGGTCAGAGAAAAACTATTTTTCTAAATTGATTTCGGGTCGGGGTGTTTTTTCTATGTTTATGTATATTTATCCGTTATCTTACCATACTAACGAGTTTCACAAGAATACTCATCTTGGTCTATTTAATTGGTGTGAGCGTAAACAAAATTTATTTATTATTTATATTATTTATTAGTAGGTAACCAACTAGCCAATGATGATGATAACGAATGAGCAGTCCCTTAGTCGCCTTTTACGAAACCTAATGCCGCGTCCGCACGCTTGCCACTTGCCGCAAACTCCAAACCTCTACAAACATTTGAATTTGTGATTTGTTCGGCGGATCGGCTACAAGGGCTTGCAAACCAAGCCAAACGCTCTATCCACACAATTGAATTAGTGACAGCTTGTTGAGAGGTTTGCCAAGCGTGTAAGCGTGTGGTCGCGGCATAAGAGAGTTTGGTGTAGTACTATTATTTATTCTGTGGTTTGGTAGACTTGATAGTATTCTTTTGATATAGAGCCGCCAGACCGCCACTTCCAGTAGGGTTAAACCTCCGAAACCTCCTGAAGAACGTTTGCAAACAAATTATTAACAATTTCTTTGTGCAAATTTAAATCTGGTGTCACTTGGATTTTTACTATTTTTGAAAGCAAGACACCGTTGTTAGGTTAGGTATGTTGGGGTAAAAGCGGCTGGGTTTTCACTGTTCTTGACAGACTTGAAAAAATATTTTTTATTTTAACGTTCTCACTGGTTATATAACTTATGAATTATTTTTAGTATAAGAAAGTTTCTTTTCAGGGAAAGATACCGAGAGCGTACTATATCCTAAAATCGATTCTATTCACTGTATTAACAAGGTTCCTAAAGAATAATTGTAATCAGCTCTAACCCCAAATAAGTTATAGTACTTATCAAAACAGTCTGGATACTTTCGTATCTGGGCTAGTAATAATTTTTTTTTAAGCATAGAACGTCCGCTCTTGCCCCCCTTCAAAAATGAAACACAAAGGTGATTGTCAAACTATATTCAACAATTACAGCGATGAATATCAATATCTTAAAATATTATTCATCTCAAAACATTGAGGCAAAATTGAAATTAAAAATAAGTTAAAGCATACACTTCAAATACGAACCAAACCCAAACTGACATAACACAATTATACACTCTACAACTATGCTTAGAAATTGAACTTGGTTTGGCACCCGAAACCTTTTAAACAATATTTATTTGTTGGCTTTATAGCGTAATAAACATAAACTAAATAAAAAACAAATCAAAGAAGGCTTGTCAAATGCGACATACGCAAGAACTGAATTAACAATTAAAAACTTACTCGACAATGCTTAGAAATATAATTTCTGGGGCACTTTGGTATACGAACAGTCATCTGAGATCACGAAACTAGTATCTATAAAATAAATTAAACAAATTACCTAGGTACCTCTATTTTTAACACTGCGATCTCCAAACCGCTTGACAAGCTTGGGGATTATGGCAAAAACTACTAGTGTCGAGAAAGCCCAGCAGTGCGCTGTTACGAGCTGTGATATTGACCAAAAATAGTTTCACTCACATTCATAATGTGCGCCATACCGAGAAATACTTACTGTAGGTTAACTAGACATAAAGTACGAAAAAGACAGAACAGCATAAAGTTTGGAAATCACTGCTTTCCTCCATACATTTTTAAAACGGGAAAGAGCGTATTCAAATTCAAAACCGTTATTCATTAACATAACAACAACAAATTGATTTAGAATATTCCTTTTAGTTGCTGTGATACCTATGCTACCAGGGAAAAAAAGGATATAACGAAATCAGAACAAAATTCCACACTTTTACATTTTGCGCTTCCGCACACGTATTTTTGTCTAAAACAAACACTGTTGACGAAATATCCGATATCGAGGCAATTCAAAACGGCGTCATGGACTATGTAAGTAATTAAAAATATTCATTAGTTTGGGAGATATTATAATTATACTCTTACCCCAACATACTCGTACCTTTGTTCTTTTCTGGTGAATTAATCTCAAAAAAAGTTTAAAATCCGAGTGACACTAGATATTACTAGGCTCAGAGACCCAATTTTTTGGTCCTGAGCCGTTTGTTGCACTGGCACCCAGCACCATCAACAAGGCCTTTAAGAGGCCTATTACATCTCGAATGTGATTTTATGCCCATTTTCGCATTTTGTAGTAATTCTGCAGTTGTATTTATTGTTTTAATCGAAATAGGCTAATACATTTGTTCATAATATTACAAATCTCCATTCTGTGAGCATAAGTTGAATTCGGACGGCCGGCGCATCGTATTTTGTAGTAATTTTGCAGTTGTAAATACAACTCGTTTTTATCGAAATAGGATAATAAATTCATTATAAAATCTTTATTCCTCATGAAGTAACAATTCCTCTGGTATAAATTTTGCTCAATAATATTATCGTCATCATCAGCCTATAAGCGTCCCACTGCTGCGCACAGGCCTCCCCACGAGTAGCACGTGGGGATATTAGGCCATAACCCACCACGCTGGCCCAATGCGGGTTGGTGGGTTATTATCGTAAATAGGAGATATTCACAGTTAACTTATCGATTTTTTTTGGTTTAGGATAAGATTTTTTTTCTATATAAAATCAATGATATCTAAAAATTTCTAGGCCGCTACGCACTATTCGACTATATAAGAGATAACATTATTATTTTTTTATTTCACTTACTTATAACAGTAGTTCAATCGATGAGCTCAAAAAAGTGCCTTCGCGCATTTTATGAAAATCTTTCTCTGCAATTTTGGGTTTAATTAAAAAGTTAAGCAAAATTTACAAAAAGCGAGGCCGTTACGCACTATTCCAATAGCTATTCTACACTATTCAATAAGTCATAATTGTTAATGTATTTTTGTTTCTGAGATTCATAACGCCAAAATTGGCCATTTTACGCAAAAATGACGGTCGAGAAGGACCAAATCCAAAACAGGCATAAAACCAAATGCGAAAAGCTACCCGGTATGAAACACTCAAAATCCTTCATAGTTGGAGACGCCCTAGGATGGAGTAAAATCATATGCGGAGGTAGCAAAAGGCAGGCACGAACAATCATCGGAGTCCTGACCGGGCACTATGCCACAAAACAAATGCTATATAGAATGCAACTAGCAACCAGGGCATGTGGGGAGAAAACGGAGTCCATGCTACACTCACTGGGCATGTGGGGAGAAAACGGAGTCCATGCAACACTTACTGTGTGACTGTGACTCCCTTGCTAGGAAAAAAATGAGTCTCCTAGGATTCGCCTACCCGAAACCAGAAGATTTTAGGCTCTTCGCCCTCAGAGACATTGCCGAACTTATGGCAGTCGTTTTCACTGAGGAAACAGAGTGATAGGACGGGGTTGCACAAAAGATACTGATGGGTCGACGTGCCGCTGCGAGGGAGAAACCTCTGCATGCCCCACTAAGATAAGATAAGACACTAGATATTTGCACAAAGAATTCTATTGTCAACAATTTGTAGGTACAATTCTCCACCGTATTTGGCCCTAGAATCGTACCGTACGTAGTCGTACCATCATAATTTAAAAAATCTTACAACAATTTTTAGAATTGACTTTTACGGTGGATATATTATTCTTTATAATATACAAAGTTGAAGCAAAACCATCTGGATCGTTTACTTTATATTACTAGGCATAAATCCGCTAGGAGTAACTACACAATGTAATGTTTTTCTATTCATATCACAACACTAGGGCACGATTCTTGTAACGCCATCTAGCGCCGCGTAGCTTAACTAGCAGTAAAGTGACCTCTGTCAACGAGTAGAGAAACTAAAAAGTTCATTTGTTAAATTATCGGTAGTTTTCTTTTAGTAACATTAAATAATACAATTTTAATCGTTTCCAAAATCAAAAAGTTTGATTCTTGCTTTTATCCAGTATTTTTTCTAAGGGGGGTGCCGCGCGATCGCAAAAACTGACATAAGTCTCATATTCAACTTCAAAGCAAAATCAATCATATTGATATTTAAAATTAGAACAATTATTTTGCTTTGAAGTTTCAGACCTAGTAATTTGATTAGAGCAATGTTTTTATTCGGCGAAATGTACAAAACCATCACGCGCTTGTGTTAAAAATTAAAATTAACTAAGATGGGGGTGACCTGCGGAATATCAATACAAAAAGAATTATTGTTTCATGCGTAAAATTAAGAAAGATCGAAAAAAATGTTTTTAGGAGTCATTAGATAGCAACATTGTGCAACGATCAGGCTAACTTTCGTAAGTTCTTCTAATGTATTAACTAATTCAGCGCATAGTACAACTTAAAAATACGTAAATTTTCACAATTTCGTGCAGGATCCCCCTATGTAAATCAGAAGAACTGACAGTCATGAACTCAGAACAGAGTACCTACCTGACTCATTTATGTAATTATTATTATTAGGCCACGATGTATGTAATTCTTTCTTCACTGTTATATCATATTTATAAACATTAGCATCCGTCGCCGGACGCCCCGCGCGCCGGCTGGCTGCGCTAGTGCGTATCCTCTAATTTTTTAATTCTCGATACACTCCGAAGTCCGTTCGGGTTCACGCGAACGCGAAACGCGACGCGAAGCCCGGAGCAGTCAAGTCAGTCCCCGATTGCATTACGCGCGGTACGAACGCGCCGACTACCTACCTATTGTTCATTTCAACTTCACGATTTAACGTTCGAAAATTGAAACTCGAAGTGTTTTGTTTTTAAATCGAAACAAACTTTTTTTGTTTATTAACGATTTTAACTGTGACTGTGTGCAGTTCAGTGAGTTTCGGAAAGTTTAGTTTATTATTGTTGTAATTGTAGACTATTTGATTGAAAACTTTTGGAAAATGGTTCATTGCTTTTTGGCAAAATAAAGCCAGCTAGAAACTTTTTGGTGAGTACATAACTACTTACATTTCTGCTGTTTTTGTTTATTTTTTTTAACAGCTACGTACTGACGAAGTCACCTACTACTTAAGTTTATCTAATTAGAATTCTTGTGAGAGTTGTTATCACTGCGTTATTAAAATGTTGTAAGTACAGTATTATGATAAAATTCCATAAACTTCAATTAGGTAAATAGGTATTGAGAGAGGCTCATTTCTATTCCATTTATTAGGCATAAATCACACAAATTGAATGTGGCTTAGTTCTTGAGCAATAAACATTATCGATTCATAAACAATTTACGCTAATTAATCGAGTGGGTGGTCTAAAAGACCTAAACAGCACAAATACAATTTATTGGATTCTAATAATTTACTTTAGTTGGATAATAATTATTGTATTTGCCTGCACTTAAATCTCTGAACGGACCAATTCCATGTTGTTCTGTAGAGATCGATAATATAAAAATAAATTAAGTAAGTAGGTAAGTACTTAGTTTAGTATTTTTTTTAAATGAAAGTTTTTATTTTACTTATTGAAATGTTTTCAAGAGCAAGATTCGTACTTTCCTAACTACCTTTTAGTTTCATACTTTTTGTAACTGTTACCTATCGTTTCCAAATATTTTTATCGCAACTTTTTTACTGTTATCATATCAATGATACCAAGCCATACATTTACAATTTCATCTGTAAAAATTGCCAGAGGGCATAACTATGTTGTAAATTTGAATTAATATTGATAAGTACCTACCTACTACACGGATATGGAAATACCTTTTTATAAATACTCGTGCTTTCCCAATGCATTTCAAAATTCAAAAACTAAAATCTACGATAGGCTATCTGTGACGAAAGTTAAAAAAAAAAACAAAAAGTCCGACTAAAAAGTTTTGTCAACGTACTTACCTAAAACATTATTTGAGATTGAAAGTAGGTACCTAGTAATTTCTACGTACCAATCCTACTAGACTCTGTTTATTTGCTTGCACTTAGTTTATCGCGCGTGCCTTGACCTCAGCAACACCATTGATAGCGTTTTGACTGATACCAATGTAAGGTTCCGCAAACGATGTTGTGCTTGTGACGTATTTACGATTACAAAGATACGGTGCAATAAGCTGATTAAATCCTTATCCGTTTTATCTTTCTTTTGCCGGACTGCGCAGAATATAATAATGGCAGTAAAGTCGTTTACTCGATACTGTGACTCGAGCGTACCCCATTAAAATTAACTATGAAACACTATTATAACATGTTATAGATGGAATGTAACATGTATATGTATACTATAATATACATGAATATTTATTAATGATATTTCGAGTTTTAATTACTTATGTGATTACAAAATCACATATATACACCAAACCCGAAACATGAAATCGAGAGATGGAACACCGAATGACCAAAGCGCAATCAAATTTATTAGTTCACTTCACACCAATACGAGAATATTTTCAAATCACTATTTAATTAAAATTTTACTAAAATAATGAGAAGAAGTAACGAAAACAAGTGAAAAAACATCGCCTCTCTCTTTGATCATATAAACTATTTTGTATTTTTTTATTTGTTTTTTAATTACATAGTAGATAGCCTGTATAGGTACATATACATTTAATCCCGACTTTTATTCCCAAAAGGTTAGTCAGAGACTAGGCAATGAGGACAGTAAAAGCAGTCCTCTACCATAGTCCACTTTTCACCAAATAGCGACTGCACATGTGCTCAGCGTGACAGGTGGTGAGCCCATCGCTGCTCTATGCTGTTGGATGTATGTGCAGTCTTTAGTCCGTTTGCCGTTAGTCGACACTCAAGAGAAGAGAGGGGGTGGTATAGCAGTTATCCAATCGAATATAATCAAATTAAGTGGTTCCTATTGCACGTATGTAATTATTATACGAGTCCAAACACAATATTATTTTTTTAGTTTACTCCATTCACGTGCTTGCGGAAGTAGCATAATATTTTTTTTATATATTCCTGTCGGATTATAAACGAGTTTCATTGCATATTGACTCACAAAGGAAATGGTATTCGATGCTATTGTTTCAAGCCATTGCACTTTGGGTTATCGAGACGATAGCAAACACTCTATAGAGGACCTACGTCATGTAATTCTTTAGTTGGCTTCTTATAAGTGGAGCGGTTAAATAAATATAAAAGAAAAACTGGGTTTAATCCGGTTCGAAGGACCAAAAAAATTGTGTCTCAGTTTTGCTATTCGATGCTATTGTTTGAAGCCATTGCACTTTGGGTTATCGAGACGATAGCAAATACTCTATAGAGGACCTACGTCATGTAATTCTTTAGTTGGCTTCTTATAAGTGGAGCGGTTAAATAAATATAAAAGAAAAACTGGGTTCAATCTGGTTCGAAGGACCAAAAAAAATGTGTCTCAGTTTTACTGGAGGGCGGGTAGATCGAACATCTGCCCATTTTAGGTACCTACGTTTATAGGCTGACGATGATGATGATGAATAGCCTAGCATCCCTAGACAAGTGGGAACCGCTCATGTCGAGTCGAATGTCGATTCACCACCGTAGTCATCGACGAGCGTGTATGTACGAAGAACTATGAGAGTAAATGAAGTAAAGGATGTGTAAATTTTTTAAACACTGAAAAAAGACGACAACCTCAGGCGGAAATCGAACCACGCACCTTCCGCATTCCGGGCGGCTGCCTTAACCACTTGGCTACCGAGGTCTGGTTTTCACCCGTCGAAATTTGTCAGTGCTTGATGCTTAAGTTTTTTAGTCAAAATTGCTTCATCAAATCTTAGAAGTTTACACCTCTGAGATTTCCCGCCTGAGGTTGTCGTGTCAGGTTCATAGCGAATGGAATGCTGTGGTCTCGGCCTTCTCCTCCGGGATACGGGCGGACGGCCGACGCAGTTCCCGGTTAGGGTTACCATTTAGGAATTTGAAAAGTCCTGACAAAAAGCCAGACACTGCGATAAAAGTTCGGACTTTTTAGTCACAAAATGGAAACATTACTCACTTTATATCTTTTGTTTTTAAATAAATGAAAAGTTAATAAAGATTAAAACCGTTAACCGTAGACTTATTTGATATTACTTAAAATGTAGTTTTGTTACTCTTATTTCGAAAATCCGGACAAATTAAAAAGCCGGACAAAATCCGGACTAGAGTCTTCTAATCCGGACATGTCCGGACTACTCCTGAGGGATGGTAACCCTATTCCCGGTCGATCACTTTTCAGCGATATTTGTTTGCGCTTCATTCAGACTCCTGCGTTACGTACAGCGGGGCCTACCACAGAATATAGATTTACATATTTGTGGGGCCTACTCTCTTTCTCCAAAACGAAATTTCGGTCGATTTACGTTTGCTATTTATAGCGCTTTCCATTATTTTTGAAAGGAGAATGACCTGTTAAGCTAGTTTTTTAGCTAGCTAGCGTAACACAGCGCTTTAATGAAATAAATAGTAATCAATAGCAGCAATGCTTTAAACTATGAAGAAAAAAATTACGTTACAATATCATGCGGGAGTTTGAAGCTATCTTCATTTTTAGCTTAAGACTTTTTAGGTATTTTGAGGTTATGACAACTGTTATCGTATGACTATCAGTTCAGTTCAGCATTTATTTATGACTTGACTCTTAACGCGGCGTTCTATAGAAAACCTTTTTTAACAGTAATCATTATAACTTATGAGAACACTTTGATATGTGAATGATTAAGACGCAACGCAATAGATATCGAATAGGCTGATTTGGTAATTCTCCTTTCAAACAATTTTCTAAAAATTAACAATCTAAATGCCAAACCTATTAATCCATTTAAAGATTTTTGATTTGATTTTGATTTGAAAGTTTCGAAAGACGAAATACTTTTCTTTTTTCGAAACGACAGTTTCGAGATGAGAAGTATTTCTATTGACGACCTCCTTGGTCGAGTGGTTTGTACACCGGTTTTCATGGTGTCGCCATCTCTGAGGCTCCGAGTTCGATCCCCAGTCAAGTCAATTTAATAATTATTGTTTTTCTAAAATGTCTCGGGTCTGGGTGTTTTCTATGTATAATAAGTATTTATTTAAGTATTTTAAGTATGCTTATCCGTTGTCTAGTAACCATTTAACGAGTTTCTTCGAAGCTTCTCTTGGGCTAGATGGTGTGAGTGTAGGAAAGTGTTTTTTTTTTATCGAACACATTTTCGAAAAAAGATATATTATATTTTTTTATTTAGAAACTGGTTTCGAACCCTTTTCGAATGTGGCCGAAGCGAACGAAATTTCGGAAGTAATGTAAACCGCTGTAAATAGCAACAAACGAAAATCGGTCGAAATTTCGTTTCGGAGAACGAGAGTAGGCCATCGTAGCGTGCTCGTAGACAGTGTGCAAGCGAATATCTCCATAAAGTAGTCGACATATAAATTGAATTTTATTTTAAATACTTTGATACATACTATGTGCTTGTATCCAATAATATCCACGACGACCTCCGTGGCCGCGTGGTTAGCACGCCGGGTCTGGCGTTGCGCCATCTCTGAGGTCCCGGGTTCAATCCCCGGTCGGGTCATTTTAGAGAAAAACTGTTTTTCTAAATTGATTTCGGGTCTGGGTGTTTCTTTTAATTTTATGTATATTAATCCGTTATCTTACCATATTAACGAGTTTTAAAAGGATACTCATATTGGTCTAGATATTTGTGTGAGCGTAAACAAATTTACTTATTTTTATTATTTATTTATTTATAGGTACATATAATACTATAAATAACACAAGAAAGTTACTGGAACCACAAATAAAACACATTTCAAACCCTACAATAGAGTCGAGTATAATAATATAAACAAATCAGTGTCATCAACCAACATTTACCCCGACAGTCGAACCCGCGACCCCGTGACAGCCGTCTGGCGTTTTAACCACTAGGTCAGCAGGGCATCGGTGCCAACGAGATAACAATACGAGCAGTCAACACAATATTCTAATTACGTATTCGCTATCGTTATGACCCTAAAGTAGTCGTTAAAAGTTTTCGTTTAAGGGCCATTATCCATTGGACAGCAGTGCTTGTTCATCGTCATCACCATCATCAGTTTATCGCACTCCACTGCTGGGCAAAGGCTGTCCCAAAGCGCGTGACTGAGCGCGGTCTTCGTCTCTTCGCATCCACCAGTTACTGCAGCCGCTCTGCTCTTCTAGACAAGTGGCAATCGCTCATCCCCTGTCTGTTCGTCATTCATTCGTCTTACTCTGTGTACTGTGCCAATTGCAGTGAAAAAACCGGCCAAGTGCGAGTCGGACTCGCCCATAGGGTTCCGTAGCAGCAAGTAACATCATATAAAAGTTCTTCTAGTTCGTTGTAACTTTACCACTTTGGAAGTGTCTCTCGCGCAAACTATTCAGTATAGAAAAACATGATATTAGAAACCTCAATATCATTTTTGAAGACCTATCCATAGATAGCCCACACGTATGGGTTTGATGAAAAAAAAATTGAGTTTCAGTTCTAGGTATGGAGAACCCCCAAAATTTATTGTTTTTTACTATTTTTGTGTGAAAATCAATACATCTACTTACCAAGTTTCAACAGTATAGTTTTTATAGTTAGGAAAAAAGTGGCTGTGACATACGGACGGACAGACAGACATGACGAATCAATAAGGGTTTCGTTTTTCGCATCGTTCGATGAACTACGAGAAGACAGGGTGAGGCCACTGTCTTAGGGCCTGGGTTCCGAACCTGGGGGTAATTACCCCCGCGGGGGTAAAATAGTTATTTTGCGGGGTAATAAGGCGTAGGAAAATTTTATAGTTTAAAATTTATCTGCAGTAAGTACCTAATAGATTCACTTGAGTAATATTTTCTGAACAAGGATAATCGTCAGTCCAACTCTTGAATATTGAGATAATTTTCTGCAAGATTTTTTACGGAGGGGTAATAGATCATAGGGGTACCAAGATTAAAAGGTTAGGAACTACTGGTCTTGGGCCTCTAGACTCTAGGCCCT
Source organism: Scoparia ambigualis (assembly GCA_963921215.1). Taxonomy (NCBI): domain Eukaryota; kingdom Metazoa; phylum Arthropoda; class Insecta; order Lepidoptera; family Crambidae; genus Scoparia; species Scoparia ambigualis. Next base: position 29,084,400 of record OY992512.1, on the reverse strand, counting down.
CTGTGTAGATCGCCGCTCCATCTGAACAATTTAAAAATTGAACTATAGGCAAGCACGCCAACCGAAACCTATGAATGTACATTAATATTACAAAATCAAAATCAAAAGCAGTCCTCTGCCATAGTCCACTTTTCACCAAATAGCGACTGCACATGTCATTGTGCTCAGCGTGACAGGTGGTGAGCCCATCGCCGCTTCTATGCCGTTAGTTATATTATATGCAGTCATTAGTCCGTTAGTCGCCTTTTACGACACCCAAGGGAAGAGAGGGGGTGGTAGTATTCTTCCACCGCTACGCGATACGGTTGTAGTACCTATGTACCTACTTAATATTGATAGGAATTAACTCAATTTTTCACAATAACCATTTTAATCAAATTGCAATAGAGTATTTTACAACAACTACTAAAAGCAATACTACAAAAACAAACTTCGGCAACCAGTGCTGGTACAGTGACATAGGAATGTGTTGATCGATTGTTCTAACTTTTGTCTACAGTAATACTTTTATATAAACATAGACAAACATAAAAACTAAAACAAAGAAATATTTATCTCTAATGTCTGTCGACACTAGAGACACATGGATGCGCTTAGAACTCTACTTATTATGTCAATAGTTTTTGCTTCATCTGTGGTATTTATGTCCACACACCTTAACATAACAACTTAAAATGATTTGTCGTCTCTGGTCCGCGACATATCTCGTGTCGTGCATTCGGACTACGATCGCTGCTCGACCAAGGAACGTCTCTTAAAAAATGAGTGTCCATAAGCTAGTGAGGAGTAATTAAAACGCCACAGACATAGTTTTAAGCACTTAACACGTTATCAGCTGGGTGGTAGGAATTAACACTAATTAGGTCATTTCACGAGTGCACGCGTACAGCAGTCAAATTTAATACTCGCAAGTATACATAGTATCATACGTCTAACAGCATAGAGCGGGGATGGGATCACCACCTGTCACGCTGAGCACATGACTGTGCAGTCACTATTTGGTGTACATGAGTACATCACGCCCGCTCCGCTTCCCGGAGGTTTGCAAGACTACACCACTCCATTTGCTACGAATAAATCTCAATTTACCTAAACAAAGCGATTGCACAACAACGCACCGCACCGCACCTGTCAACTGTCAAAGCCCCCCATTTTAGGCTGATGAAACGATCCATCAAACTGATGCAGTATTTACAACGCCAGCTAAGCGCCCGCCTCGAGCGATCACTCCCGACTTAGAAAGTTGACTCGGCCGAGCATTAAACAGTGCATTTGTCAAAATCAAAAGGTCGTTAGCACCGGCCACAAATCATATGGCCCTCATCCCTTGGCAATAGGGCTGTCGACTAAAGGAAAAAATTAAAAAACCAATAAGCTCCGAAAATAAAACAATTCAATACGTAAGTACTAATTTTTTTAATGCAAGGAAGGACATTGAAAATGAAAATATTTTTATTTAATAAGACTTAATGAAGCACTTTAGAATCGTCCAAAATAATTTTTTAGCCTACAACTCATTTAGGACGTCTTTTTAGCTGTGGAAAAGAATGGGTTAGAATAGTTTAGAAAAGAAGAAGACATAGCCCGAAGAATGGCTTGTATATTTTCTGTGGAATGGCTAAGCTCAAAATGCAGATGACAGGGATGACGAGCAATGTGTGCTCGTAGAACTGACGGCCGCTGGGACAAAACCAGAAGTTTTTTAGTGGCGAGCGCGCTTCCGTAGACGCAGTGTAGGCAGGATCAGAAGACGCAGTGTAGGTCCCACACCAACAAGGTAGACAGACGATCTGGTGAAAGTCGCGGGTAGCGACGGGATGCGAGCAGCACAAGATCAGATCCTTGGGGGAGGCTTTTGCCTAGCAGTGGATGTCTTTTGGCTGATGATGGTGACATTGTTTTGAACCACAATCATTATCAAGTCACAAAAGTCCCATAGGCCTTATCACATGAAAACTAAGCACCTATCCTAAAAAGTAAGATTATCATTTTGTCAAAAACTTAAACTTTGTCCATTTTGAAGGGGGTTTTAAATTTAAAGACACCATTAACAATTTGTTCTAATTGATTGTTTTTCAAGACTGCAAGACTTAGCACACATTAAAAAACAAATTACGAACTGTAAATAACTATAAATTATTACACAACTCTCTTGGAAGACAACCCTATTTTGTTCTGGGCTAGGTAATTGTTCAGTGTCAGTCATCTTATCATCTACGATTCGGGCCCTTGCCAGGGACTGCAGTAGCTCACAGGGACGGAGCGAGGAGAGGGAACGCGTGATTTATACTCTAGTTTAATTTATAGTGATTTAACAAAACACATCGACACGGTAATGTCATCTTACCGTGACATCGATGCATAATAAATAATTAATTGTATAGAACGTAGTTTACGTAGATACAATTTTATGTAGTTTTATAGCTAGCTATGTTTGGCTATAGATTATAGATGAACACTGACTGTAGTGTAGAGCTTTATGGAAAACAGTTACATCTTAAAGCTAATGTGGCAAAAGCAATCGATACCGCTCTGAATCTATTTAAAATATCCTTAATATTTTTCCGTAAGTAACACATTGCCATGTGCTACATTAAAAAAAACGTTTTTTGCACAACAACAGCAAAAATATTTTTATTATTTGTATAAAAATATTTGCTGTTGGTACTAGCATTTTCCATTAAAAAACGCCGAAACGATTTCCGGTGCGCATAAATTTCGTCTCGCACATTTGAAAATGCATCAAATACATTTTGAATATGTTTTTTTGCAAGCGTAAAGAAACGTGTATTGATTATCCATTTGACGGAACTGTGCTTTATCTTATCACCAATACTAATTGCAATTATAAACGCATCAGTAGTAAAAGATTTTTAAACAGTGGCAGAGGCAGATCGTCATATCATAATATAGATACCTACCACCACAGTAATTTATTCAATACACTGTGCGTGCTCTTACTGAATTCACTAGAAAGTTTATATTATAATATTTGGTTGTAGACCGAAAAAATAAGAGTTAGGCATTGCTTGACCAATATACAGTTTTAACGAGTGTGTCGTAGATCGTCCACAGTAATATAATAAGGAGAACTATATTATCTTATGTAAGTGTTGAAAATAAAATGTAAGTACATTAAATTAATGATAATGTAGAATTTAATCCTGTCAAAGAAATGCAGAGACGTGTTAAGTAAGATACACAAACGATTGTGACAAGACAATAAACTGTTAAACTATTAGAATTATTTTCAATCATAAAGTCAAATGAGACAGTATACATTTTGAACATTTAAGATAAACTGAGACACATTTCTCAGATAACGAAGATATGTTGATATTATATGGTAATATTTATACGAAGAAAGATACGACGGCGTTATAACTTAATATTACGGCCGATGTAACAATCTCCCTGTCCATTGGTATTTATAGAAAATCCGGTCAAGTGCGGGCTTATAAGCGACCTACCTTGGGTGGGTTCAAACATCTTTCTTTATATTATTAACTACAAAAATATTATAAAGAGGTTTTGGTAAGTTTGAATGTGGGAAGTGATCTTCGAAACTATATCCGATTGCAGAAATTCTTTCATAAATATTTTGAATAGACCTTGAGGATGAACATAGGCTGTACAGAAACGGGTTTTCACGTGGATGAAGTCGCGAGCGGTACCATAGTCTATAAATAAATAAATACTTACACATTATTAACTCGGTCATTACTTGATGAAAATACATATTTCTATTTCTCAATAAACAACATTGCAAATAGGTACCTACTATTTCTATACGTAAATGTATAAAACAGCTGATTTTTTTTTCGCAATTTTGAAGTTGCTTCCATACAAATAGTTATTCTTTGCACTAGGATGGCCTACTAGTTGCGGGATCCCGCAACTAGTAAATAAATATGTATTTTTAGGGTTCCGTACCCAAATGGTAAAACGGGACCCTATTACTAAGACTCCGCTGTCCGTCCGTCTGTCCGTCCGTCTGTCCGTCTGTCTGTCTGTCCGTCAGTCACCAGGCTGTATCTCATGAACCGTAATAGTTAGACAGTTGACATTTTCACAGATGATGTATTTCTGTTGCCACTATAACAACAAATACTAAAAAACAGAATAATATTTAAGGGGGCTCTCATACAACAAACGTGATTTTTTTGCTTAACGATATTGATAACGGTAGGTAGACGCTTGAAAGATTCACAGAGTATTTAGTTATTATTCACTTTAAAAATAAATAATTCAATTAAAATAAAACAAATATTTAAGGGGGGCTCCCATACAACAACGTGACATTTTTATAGATAATGGTACGGAACCCTTCGTGCGGAAGTCCGACTCGCACTTGGCCGGTTTTTTAATGAATTTATTTTTATGAGACTAAAATGGCTCAGCTTTACATAAATGCCTCACATCCTTACTTATTTTTTCAGTGAAAAAAACCATTTTTATTCTTTATTTCTTTTAAGTGCGCTAGTCACGATACTATCAAGATCTACCTTTGTCCTCAAAACCTAACAGTTCAATTTTAGGGTAAGTTTATTGCCAACATTTAGGTAACAGGTAAAATAATAAATCCAAAACGGGGTTTAGCGCAACACTGGAGTCATGAATTTCGAGCAGCCATCAAAACCCGCATAAGTCCGCCTTAGATTTGCGCCAAGCTTTACTACCTACCCAATTCGTGACCTGATTACGTAAACCTTAATACATACAAACATATAATCACGACTATTATCCCCGAAGGGTTAGTCAGAGACTAGGCAATGAGGACAGCAAAAGCACTCCTCTACCATAGTCCACTTTTCACCAAATATCGACTGCATGTGTTCAGCGTGACAGGTAATGAGCCCATCGCCGCTCTATGCTGTTAGATGTATGTGCAGTCTTTAGTCCGATAATCGCCTTTTACGACACCCATTCGAAGAAAGGGGGTGGGGGGGTTCTTTCACCGCTACGCGACACAGTTACGGAACCTGGGGGGTTACTCTCGAACGCAAACTCAATCTTAATACAATTCCAATGCGATTAATATGTATCGATATTGGGATAAGTAAAGATAATTCCGGAACGCCATCTCGATAATAAATTGTTCAATCGACTTCCACGCAATTTAATTCCAATGTGGCGCCATTGTCGCTTACAAAAGTGCCATTTGACATTTTTTAGATTTGTGATTGGAAATTGATTAATGCAATTCTGTTTCAAGAGTAGCCTATCTGAAAGGTTTACGAAATTAGACGCTCGCAAAACTTTTTAAATACTTTTATTTAACTTCACATTTTCTTCACATGTTTATTTTTTAACTTACTTCTTTAAGAAAGTTTTACCTTGTTTAACTCTATTATCTGTCAGACTTAGACGTTTCGAAAATGATTTAGTGTTTTTTTTATCGATGAATGAACAATTGAACAGTTTAATATAATTTATTTATTAAGTGTCACACATCCTAGGTAATATTGTAAATGATAAGTGAATTTGTTTGTTTGTTTGTTATGCTTTCATGCTTAAACCGCTAAACAGATTTTGATGAAATTTGATACATGGAGATAGATGGGGACGTGAAAGACTTTGGCTACGTTATCCTGCGAAAAATAAACGGAAGCAATATCCAGTACAAAATAATAAATAACAGACGTGGTTGCGTACTTAATACAATTAGAATTGTTTTAACAATAAAAAAATACTTAAACATTCTCACTGATTTTTTTGTTATTTATTTCCAAGTCTGCCCCTGACTCGCCGCACGGCGCACAGTACATCTTGCCGCCTGTCAATCGTCACTGTCGCCCCAGAACAGGCGAGAGCGTAATGGCGTCTTAATTATTAATAATTAATAATAATGTTGTATAAATTATGACATTATTTATGCATTGTTTACTCTACAAGGAGCTCGGTGGCGCAGCAGCTTTGAGTTGCGATCTTGAATGTTAAACAACTTTCGCAATGGCGAGTCGCCGGATGGGTGGCCTATTTGAAATATCAGCTCCGACAGCTCCGCTCCTTGATTGTGGTTGGTCCCGGTTGTTGTAAGATGGGACTCGTTAAAACCAACCCGCATGGTGGCGTTACGCTACGTCCCCCAATCTGATGGGCTATCTCATGGGCTATTGTGCACGTGGGAAGGCTAGAGGCCGGTAATAGGTTGATTATATACTGATGATGATGATGATGATAATGATAATTGTAATGATGTTTGTATGTAATAAATAAGTATGATCATTCGATAACTAGATAATCTTAAGTAAAATTTTTAAACACTGAAAAAAGACGACAACATTAGGCGGGAATCGAACCACGCACCTTCGGCATTCTGGGCGGCTGCCATAACGACTTGGCTACCGAGGTCTGGTTTTCACCCGTCGAAATTTGTCAGTGCTTGATGCTTATGTTTTTAGTCGACATTGCTTCGTTAAATCTTAGAAGTTTTCACCTCAGAGATCCGAAAGAAATATTTTTTCAAATACCTATTTGTGTTGAACATTCGGTTAAGATGAAGCTGATAGATTAATGTTTTTTTATATATTTTAGCGTTTTATTAACGCTTAAATACTTATACTTAAGTAAAATTTGTAAAATTCTCTTTTCAGTGTTTAAAAATGTTACTTAAGTATATGAAACCCTAAAATAAATAAAAAATATTTACTAGATAATCATTAAAACAGGTTTCAAATGAAGCTAAACTATAGGCTAGCTAGATAATAGGTGCCAGTAGTGTGGAAGAGATTTATTGTAATTCACTATTTTAATAACGCTATTTCCAATTTTCATAGTTCCACACATTATTGAGTGGTTACATTGTTTCCTTAAACTAGGTACTAATTATAGCTAACGACTGTAATTGGCAAAATACAACAGGCGCAACGCGCAGTTACGTAACTCTGATAACGCAAAATGGTAGCGGCAGTATCAGAGTTGTACGCAAATTTTGATATATTTTTGTTAACTTTATAAGAGGTTTTCGGTTTCATATACAAACTTCCGAGTTTTAAAGAAACTTCGCATATACAGATGTGTCAGTAGTTTATTCAAACTTTTTAATGTTTATTTAGTTGAGTTATTGCGATTTTAAACTTTCTACATAATATTTATGACTTCAAATCGCTTAAGACGAAATACTACGACAGTATAGTAAGGCTGTGACTACGTGGAAGTGGCATGCAAAATTCTCATACAAAACACAGATCTAAATCAGAAAAACGACGTTTCGTAGTCCCATGTTTCCTCCTTCAGAACTGGACCAATTATTATGTTTTTTTTTGAGCATGGGTTAAAAAAAGAGATTTTCTACGTCTGTATGTTTATTTTTTTTGCATTAAGTCTTTTATTTAACAACCAGGATCCTTAAAATTTTAGCGAAATCACTCCGTTTTAAGGCGTCTTCAGAAAAAATTAGGTGGCTGGTTTAAAAAAAAAACAAATACACAAACATAGAAAGTAGCGAAGCTGAAAAAGTAATAAAAATTGGTCCAGTTCTGAAGGAGGAAACAGGAGACTACGAAAAGTTGTTTATCTGTATATGATCCACAGATCTTAAACAGATAAACAACAAGACACATCTTGTATGAGAGTTTTGCATGCCTCTTCCACGTAGTGTTGCCTCATTTTTCCAATGATATTTATAAAAGGTCATTGCATTTTTCTCATTATTTTAACAGTACGAGCAACGTCAACTACAAATAATTATTTTGATCCATAGCTCTGGTTTGTTGTGATCCACCCTTGGCACGCGTAGTGATCAAAACCAATAAATATAAATCAATTGTAGCGATGACTGGAGTTTAATGATGGAGGGCTTTGCCTTGCCTTACTAAACATTTCTTGGAGAGTACTTGGCCGAATAATATGGCATACGAAAATAATATAAATACATGGAAGTAAATAAGGGAAATTCGATACGTACCTACTTATCTATTTTATTATTACTTATCATTTAATTTTATGGTTTACTTACTTACTTACTTTTTACACTAGAACTGATTAATTAAACATAATAATTACCTTACCCAATCGCTTGAGTGTTACAGACAGACCGATTCAGTAATATCATGTATACAGGGTGTAACAAAATCAATAAGCTAACGTTTAAGGGCGGTATCTATACATCATTCTGAACACAATGACAAAAATATGGGCTCCAGTTGCATAGTGATTATCAAAGTTATGTTTTCTAACAAACTAAATCAATTAAAATAATGCACATCACGAAAAATGCTGTATCTTTACTAACACGCACGCAAGCGTCAATATAAAGATAGCTCAGTGTGCATGTTCGGCTATCTTTATGTGCGTGTAGTACAGCTGGATGGGTTTGGAAAGGGTATATTTTTTGGTGAATTATGATAATGTTTTGTTGATTATCTCGGTAACGAGTCTGTAGTTTTGGACCAAATTTGATATGCATGTTCAGTGTGGTGTATAGATGCTCCCCTTAAACATTCGCTTATTGATATTGTTAGACCCTATATAGATATAATTAAGCAGTCCTAATCGTAAAAGGGCACTGAGCGCCTGAGCGGTAACCAATATAAATAAATGAGTTATCGTTTAATAAGAGGGAGTGAGAGAGAAATAAACTCTTATTTATGAGGACTGTTGCAAGAGAGGTGAAGGTGAAGTAGTATTTATAGTATTTTATGAGGACGATTTATACTTATCTTGTGACTAGCTGACCCGACAGACGTTGTCCTGTCGTAATTAAAAATATTGCAAAAAATATTTAAAAAAAAAAGGAATTTATTTTAATTTTTTCTTTCATAAGAACCTTCTCCTGACAATAACAAACACAACAAAAAAAAATCAGCCAAATCGGTCAAGCCGTTTTCATGTTATGTCGTGACAACTAAAAACGGGTTTCATTTTTATATATATAGATATAGTGCAGAACCAAATTGTTTAGTGGGTATGTAATTTTTTGGTTTCGTATTGTAAGACATTTAAGTCAAAAATAAATAAATAGGATGAACTTATTTGGAAAAAAGCAATTTTTTAAGGGCATTAGGCACATGCTTTTTTTATTATTCGAGTCAGCCTATGAATGCGTAAACCCTCTTAATCGAAATTTGGATGAACTGCAACTGCAAAAATAAATGCAAGCGGGTTAACCAGCGAATAGGGCGAACTGTAACTAAAGGTGGATTCGACCAAACTGGAATAAGACTTACTCCGAGATTAGTCTATATAAATTCGGCGTTTAATCTAGGTATAAGACCTTATTCCAGTTTGGTTGAATCCACACTAAGATGAACTGCTAATGAGTTGATCTATGAATGGTACAAAATGCGAGTGGGACGAAGTGCTTCATGAACCTGTAAACGAGAATTCATGACCACCAATCGGTTTGTTTGTGGTTGTGTAAATGCGAATAAATGGAGATTTATTGTCAGGAGTAACATTATCAGTTTCCTGCAGTCTCCAGTCTCCACATGCCATCGTCTTGGCGCCAACCGCGAAATTCGAGTGTAATAACAAAATTTTACACACAATAACACTTGTATAATTAGAACATAAAGTCTAAATTTAACTGGCTGCATCGCAACAGCATTGCATAGCTTACGTGAAGACTAATATAGATTCACACGACTTTTAGTCATTAACTAGTTTATAATAAGACTCAAAATCGAATAACTCTTGTGTTATCGTAAATGAGTCACGTTAATTACTACTGCAGTTACGGTGGGGTAATAAAGTTTGTGGTCGTTGCCTAGGGAACCGCGTATGCGTTTTAATTCCCATTTTTTTACCAACCGCATAATTCTTTAACCGACTACAAAAAGAGGAGGTTCCCAATTCGTCGGGAGCTTTTTTATGTATGTTCACCGATTACACAAAGATGGTTGAACCGATTTAGATACTTATGTCTTTTTGAATGTATTGATATGAATATTAATATTTCAGATTCTACAAGCCCCTGTCAATAATAATAGAAACATTTCATTATTAGGTAACAAAATAAAACAATATCCATTTGTCGCGTAGCGGTGAAAGAATACTACCACCCCCTCTCTTCCCTTGGGTGTCGTAAAAGGCGACTAACGGACTAAAGACTGCACACAAATCCAACAGCATAGAGCGGCGATGGACTCACTACCTGTCACGCTGAGCACATGTGCAGTCGCTATTTGGTAAAAAGTGGACTATGGTAGAGGACTGCTTTTGCTGTCCTAATTGCCTAGTCTCTGACTAACCCTTTAGTGATTGTAGTAGTGGTTATATGTATGTATGTATTCAATTATAAACGTTTGCTACGCCTCGACTCGGTATCCCAGTAGTCAAGCGCTCGTCTTGATATCTGAAGGTCCCGGGTTCAATTTCCAGGTCGAGAAAAGTGTGTTTCAGGTTATCGCGATGCATAGCCCGGGTTTATGATCACCAACCACCATTGGGCAAAGGTGGTGACATATAAGTCTCTTAATGAACTTCAAAGCTGACATATAAGTCTCTTAATGAACTTCAAAGCATAATCAATCATATTTATTGATATTTAAAATTAGAACAATTCTGGTTTGAAGTTTCAGACCTAGTAATTTGATTAGAGCAATGTTTTTAGTCTGCGAAATGTACAAAACCATCACGCGCTCTTGTTAAAAATAAAAATTATCTTTTTTAAGATGGGGGGGTGACCTGCGGAATATCATTACAAATATTTTCATGTAAGAATTTATTGTTTCATGCGTAAAATTAAGAAAGTTGTCGAAAAAAAATGTTTTCAAGGGTCATTAGATTTATGTATTGTTTGTTATTGTTTAAAGAATTTGTTTCAAATTACAACAAGGCCACGACCTTGTGCAATGATCAGGCTAACTTAAGTAAGTTCTTTTAATGTAAGTATATTTAAGTAATTCAGCGCATAGTACAAGTAACTTAAAAATTCGTAAATTTTCACAATTTCGTGCAGGACCCCCTTAAGCTAATACCCATTAATTGTGGCGATGACTTTATTTCAATGATGGAGGCCTTTGCCCAGCAGTGGCATTATCCCCAAAGGGTTAGACGGGGACTAGGCAACGAGGATAGCAAAAGCAGTCCTCTACCATAGTCCACTTTCACCAAATAGCGATTAACTACTAATTAATTGAATTGGGGGTCTCTATATTGTCATTAAATTAAAACATTTGTATGATTGATTATACTTTAACATTTAATTATTTTGTGTCCGCTCTTATGTGAGTGATGTGGCTACCTTAAATAGATTGCTACACCGTCATAATTTTATTGAGCAAAGTGTGTTTTTAGATATAAGAAATATTGTAACTTTCTCTGGAAGTCCAAATTAAAAATAAATAAATAAACTTTGCTCGTACCTTCAGTATTCAAATTATAATAATTGGTATTGACTGCGCTTCATTTGACACGCCCCGCCATCTTTCATAGGTTCGACACCTTTGAGGTACTATTATAACTAGAGATGACACGTCGAAGCAAGTTTTTGCGCACTTAGTTGCGGCCCACGGGCTGCAAACACCTTACATCAAAGCTTCCGCCCCACGCGTTGCCCACGTCCGAAGGCACGCTGGGTTGATGACATCGTCAGGATCGCTGGCAGCACCTGGATGAAATCGGCACAGAACAGAGAGGACAGTCTCATATTAAAGGAGGCTATTACCCAACAGTGGGTAGTTGTGGGCTGGTATAATTATGATGATGTATAGCTGCTCTAGTTATAATACCTCAATGGGTGCGAGGTGCGAGCGACTCCTGCGCAGGAGCGCACACGCACAGCATAATTGTACCGGGCGCGCCCTATTATCGCCTCGCACTATTACTTTCTGTCAAATCAAGTCATAAATCAAAGATCGTAATTTACTCGCTCTAATATAACTTCTCTCTTTTATATTTTCCTTTTGGATTGTTCATTCTATTGGTTAATTGTATAGGAGTTCTGATTCCGTGCTTCCATAGGGACGTCAAGCCGTTGGTCCCGGTTGTTATCATAAAATGGCGGTTGTTAAAACCCTCCAACATGCGTTGGGCCAGCAGCGTTGTGGCACATGAGTAACTATGGCTAGGGTTATCATCCATCCGGACTTTTAGACTCTAGTCCGGCTCTTTAATTTGTCCGGATTTTGGAATATGAGTAACAAAACTACATATTAAGTAATATCAAATAAGTCTTTAATCTTTATTAACTTCTCATTTATCTAAAAACAAAATAAGTATAAAAAGTGAGTAATGTTTCCATTTTGTGACTGACAAGTCCGGAATTTTATCGAAATGTCAGGACTTTTCAAATTCTTAACAGGGTTTACGCATTTCGGTTTCCCATACAAACTTCCAAGTCAAAATTTTTAAAAACTGTTATGCCACTTTTGATGACACTTTGCATGCTAAAGTAAAACACAGGGATCTAAATAGTTTGTTGAAAAAACATTTTTAAAAAACGTTTATTTAGCTGCGTTATTGGGATTTAAAGTTATATACAAAGTTTAAAATCGCAATAACTCACTTAAATAAACGTTTTTTAAAAATGTCTACAACAAACTATTTATCCCCGTATTTTACGTTAGCATGCAAAGTTTCATTAAAATTGGCTAAGTGGTTTTTAAAAATTTCGACTTGGAAGTTTGTATGGGAAACCGAAATGCGTAAACCCTCTTAAGTGGTAACCCTAGCTATGGCCCAATCTCTCTATGGACTGTAGTCCTTATTGAAGTATATCTTCGCTAGGTAGATACTTGAGGATCGCCGGAATAAAACACGTCGTCACGGTAATTGGTTTATTGCGAGACAAACTCTTACGACTGACGCATACATGTAGGTACAACAACAAAAAGTAATATACAAATACCTTACACTTATGTCCAGCAGTGTCACGTTAGACTGGTGATGACGAACAGTCTCCCGTAAAGTTGTGAAAGTGTAGAAACATTTCGTTTCCAATGTCGATAATATGTTTTGATGTGTTGGCACATTACATAACGCTCTTAGTTACATTTAGAAAGCCTCCAATGAAATTTTCCATCTATTTTCATTTTCTCCCATACCGAAAATTAAACTATTAAATAATTTACATAACAGAACGTTTTACCAAATTAGTCTATAAACAAATTGCTACGGTAAAATTAAAACGTATGGATAGTTTATTGACTAATAAGTTTATTGCTATTGTCATTCCGATGCGACGATATGAGAGCTACTCTGATGGTTGTTTTTGTTGCGTATTGTAACATATATACATACATATAATTACGATTATATCCCCGAAGGGTTAGTCAGAGACTATGAGGACAGCAAAAGCAGTCCTCTACCATAGTCCACTTTTCACCGAATAGCGGCTGCACATGTGCTTAGCGTGACAGGTGGTGAGTCCATCGCCGCTCTATGCTGTTGGATGTATGTGTGTGCAGTCTTCGCCTTTTATGACACCCAAGGGAAGAGAGGCGGGGAGTGGTAGAGTATTCTTTCACCGCTACGCGACATGGTTCAATAGCTAGGTATCGACTATCGATTAGAGAAATTTGACAGTTTTGGTTATTTTGCGTGTGTACTTTAAGAAAAATGTAAAATTATATAGAGTAAATAAGTAAATATTATATTGTTGCCTTTACTTTTGTTTACACTTGTTCCGAATTGTACTTTTTTCATTCCAATATTTGCGTGAGATGGTATAATTTGTAATTGTAACATTCTAAGTAAGGACTCTTGTATTTGGTATTTAAGGGGGTCCTGCACGAAATTGTGAAAATTTACGTATTTATAAGTCACTTGTACTATGCGCTGAATTAGTTAAACACATTAAAGAATTACGTAAGTTAGCCTGACTGATCATTGAACGAGGGTCGTGGCCTTGTTGAAATTCTTTAAACCATAACAAATAATACATAAATCTAATGACTCCTAAAAACATATTTTTTCGACAACTTTCTTAATTTTACGCATGAAACAATAATTCTTACATGAAAATATTTGTATTAATTTTCCAGAGGGCAACCCCAATCTCAAAAAAGTAAATTTTAATTTTTAACACAAGCGTGTGATGATTTTGCATATTTCGCAGAATAAAAACAGTGCTCTAATTAAATTACTAGGTCTGAAACTTCAAAGCAGAATTGTTTTAATTATAAATGTCAATATGATTGATTATGCTTTGAAGTTCATTAAGAGGCTTATGTCAGTTTTTGCGATCGCCGGCATTATCATAATGTATCATAGGAGAATGCTTCTATCGACCGAGACGCGATTTATGCGGCTCTCCCTTTTTTAAAATACTTATCAAACTTTTTGCTCTCCTCTGAAGACCAAAATCTAAGTACAGTTTAATGGTAAAACCTTAAAGAGAACATAACGTTTGGAATTGTAAAAAATAAAAATAAGGATGTATTTTAATGTATAGGCGACATTTCTTGAAGAATTTTGCTCTCTCTCTATGGGAAGCTCAATTTGTTCACGGCAAAAAGTATCTTAACGTTACCTGGTTCGTTATATTATGCTAACGTTGGTTATATGCCGTCGTCTGTACCTAACTGTTGAATGAATGGACCCGTCGTGACCCATAAATGCAATCGTTTATTTTTACACGAGCCATGTGCTTGAACGCTGCGACTAAACAGTACTTTTTCATTACTATCTATTGCTTAAATAAATTGGTAGAAAACTGTAAACTAAATTTTAGACTTTTTTGACTCCACCTGATGGAAAGTGACTACCGTAGTCAATTAACGCTTGCACAAGACTATTTTAGACTATCACTCACTAATGATCTCACGTGCGCGCTCAAGACCCTGAAGCTCTTACATAGAAATTTTAGTATTTATATAGAGGCATACGTAGTTGGGTCATTCTCATAAGAACGGATTCTCATAAGGACAGATTCTCAAAAAGACAGATCCTCAAAAGAACAGTTTGTCAAAAAACCGAAAATGGTACAGGTGCACACACAAATTATTAGAAGGAAATATCTCGCTATTAAGTATATGCCCTGTATGTAAACTGGATCTCCGTGTACGAGAGGTTGCACGTCGCGTCGGTTCTGAGGGTATTCCTCGAAGCGCACCCATTTTGAAGCGCACCAGACCAAGCGCACCTAAGCGCACCCAACGGGTGCTCTTGGTCTGGTGTGCTTCAAAATGGGTGCGCATCGAGGAATACCCCCGGTTCTGGTGTCGCCATCTCTGAGGTCCCGGGTTCGATTACCGGTCGGACCAATTAGGAAACAGTTAACTGTTTTTCTAAATTTGTTTTCGGGTCTGGGTGTTTTCTTTGTATAAAAATAATGCTTATCAACCAATAAAACCAGGTTTCAAAAAGAATCTTAACTTGGGCTAGATAATTGGTGTAAAAGCGGAAAAAGTTATTTTTTACCGCCCGCCAGGCTAATACAGTTTGAAAGCAATTAGAATCTCTTAGCAGTGTTAACTTTAACTAAAGAGGTTATCTTAATCATTGTAAACTTACCGTAATCAATTCGTCACAGAAATAAAATTTATTTGACCCTAAAACGTCTACAGTCTCTAAAGCAGGGTACTCACCTAGCTGTGTAGCATGTAACATATGTGATACTGTATCAACCTACAAGTAGGTACGGCTCCGGCAACGTGTCTCAAATGGTAGCTAGTGCAGTGTTCATATTGATTTACCATATCCTTGAAAATTATAAAAGCCCACGTCGATTTTGGCATCGGTTTTAAGATTTTGTTTATAATTATTACTATTTTTAGGGTCCCATAAAATCGGTGCATTTTGGTAAAGCTCGATTTTTAAAACTTTTACATCTGTCCACTCCATGATGAGTCTTCGAGAAGCTCGCGCCTACGTACTCACTACATAAACGGCCGTGTCGCCGTCCACGCGCATACTGCGAGCCGCCTTTGTGTTCGCAGTGATACCGCCTCTCAGCGAGTCGCTGCAGTGTTTCCACCTCAGATTTTTTCTTTACCCTAACGCTCGGCGAAATTACCCTAAATTAGGCACTTTTATTTTTTTTACCCCAAAAATTATAAAAATAAAAATAAATCAATTTTCGTACAAATGCAATTTATTAATAACATGAAACTAGGTACGTTCGAAAACACTTTTTTAATCAATCACCAATTTGCTTGATAGGAGTTTTAAACATTCTCTTTGTTATTTTACCCTGAAAAATACCCTAAATAATTTTATACCTTTATATATTTTCAAACTAGAGTAAAAGAGACAAAACACGGAATAACTATTCCGACCGCATTATCTGTTTTTTTGTAAGGCATTTAGTGTAAAAAAAAATATTCTAATGAATAACTTTTTAAATAAATCATCGGTAAACATTGACACGGCACTATAAAATTCATTTAGTTTACTTCTTTGTAAATTAATACAGCTAATTATTTAATTAAATTATACAGCCGAGTTCAAGCAGCCGTAAACTACGCAATAGACACGCGGCATTTTTAAAAATGCGCGGACAGCGCACGCAATAAATAATACACAACAGTGACCACTCGTCTCCGACGCGGCACGCGCTACTGAGAGCACTGTGATGTCCGCTTAGGGGCCCTGTAAAGACGTGCGTCTGTGTACGTGCGTCGTTTCGAGCGTTTACTTGTACGTAGCTTCTTTACTGCTTTAGATTTTATTTATACTGTGTCTCTGCGCTCCACGCTCCACACGCGAGCGGCTCGCAGCAGGCTCGCGCTTACGTACTCACTTGTTACAGTATCAGTTACGTTACGTTACATGCTACACGGCTAGGTGAGTACCCTGCTTAATACCCCTCCGTCACCGGCTCGGTCCCACGGACCGCGGACTACATTTGAATCTCCGAGCTTACTTCATGGCTTATTCATAGCATCGTTTAACTTTTAAACTATCGTTTGGTGTCGTTTAAAATGGAGTCGTTCTATTTTTTTTGTTAATAAAAACATGAAAGTCACAGATTGAAGTTGCATGGTTTGTTATCTTAAATGACAATGATTTCTAATACTGAACATATTTACATTTCATCTTTCATATTAAGAGGGTTTACGCATTTCGCTTTCCCATACAAACTTCCAAGTTGAAGGTTTTAAAAACCAATAAGCCAATTTCAATTAAATTTTGCATGCTAAAGTAAAGTACAGGGATCGAAGTAGTTTGTTGAAAACATTTTTTAAAAACGTTTATTTAGCTGAGTTATTGCGACTTTAAACTTTCTATAGTGGACTTTAAATCGCAATAACTTAGCTAAATAAACCTGTTTTATAAATGTTTTCAATAAACTATTTAGATCCCTGTGTTTTACTTTAGTGTGCAAAGTTTAATCAAAACGGGATAATTGGTTTTAAAAAATTTCGACTTGGAAGTTTGTATGGGAAAGCGAAATGCGGAATGTTTTTAATATCTTTATTTTGTGGTAGAGATCCGTTGTCCGACAGTGGACGTGTTTGGGCTGATGGTGGTGATATAATATGATGATATTTCACTTATCTAATATTTTGCATAATATTGTATTGCTAGATGCTGCTGTATTTAGTCAAATAATTTAAATTAATACAGAACGCGTAAATTAATTATAAGTTTAATTATTAACAAACCATTCTTATCGACTGCCTGTAACTACAATAATGGCTCGTTAATTAGCTTTCATTAACAGTAATTGCGATTAAGTACGCTAACGTTGCATTAGTGCCCAATCCAGGATTACTGAATGTTAACTGACTCACCTCATCTCATCATACTGTGGGTAAACCACAATAGGTTTGTTACAAGGCCGGTAACGCATCTGGGTCATTGTCAAAACGAGACTCAAAAGTAAAATTAAAGTCTGAAATTCAGGAAAATCAACGTTTATTTAAATTCGTTAGAACATGAGCAATCTAAAATCATAAAGAAGAATGGGCAAACATCTATGCATCAAAAAGTGAAGCATTTTATTGTATGACAGCAAATCTGTCCGGTATTGGAGAAAAAAGTTATTGAGAAGAAGAAAATTAAAATAATAAATGATAACATAAAATTGAAGTCAAGATTTTTTCTTGAATTTAAACTCCTCCCTCACAGATTCCTTTGATTTATATATATATGATTAAAATGAGGCCTATATTTCATTTTTTTTTCTTTTTCCCATTCTTTTTTTTTTTTTTTCATTCATTCTTTCGCTCGTCTATATTTGCTGTCCTTACAACAAAATACACAATTTATTTCGAAACTTACCATGTGGGATTACAAGGGGTGGGACGGTTTCATACAAAAACGCCCATTCTTCTTTGAGGTCGACAAACCTTATATTGAAATGACCACCGGAAAGAGGACCACCGAATGGACTTTTATCACAAAAAAATCATAACACCGTTTCTTTGAGTTTATGTTATAAATGAGTTTATGTTATAAATGCGTTTACAAATTAGTGAATTCTCCATTATCAAGCTAGCAAACGATTATAAATTAAAATACAAACAATATTTAAGTAAGTACCTTTTTATTGCTGTAACCGGAAAGATCAATGAACTTTTCGTGGAAATAGATATTCCCGGATTATGACATTCGCGGATTAGACATTCGCGGAATTAGACATTCGCGGAATTAGACATTCGCGGATTTAGGGTGGATTCGACCAAACTGGAATAAGACTTACTCCGAGATTAGTCTATACAAATTCGGCGTTTAATCTAGGTATAAGACCTTATTCCAGTTTGGTCGAATCCACCCTTAGACATATAGGGAATTAGACGTAATCAACCAAATCGTGATTTTTAATGTAACGTCTTTTAGACACGATTTATTTTGCGGCAGCGCACTCACTCACACTGAGGATGCTGGATGACAGATGCGTTCGCAAATACGTCAGTCAATTCAGAATGCTTTCAGAATTAAATAATATTTTAGTTTATCTAGTGATAAATTAGGACAAACGAAAAGAACAAAATCCTAAAAACTAAATTGAGACTATTATAATGGAATAATGATAAAAGTTAATTATGGCATGGCTTGGTAATAGTAAATTACGGGCTTAACTGTTTGTATGGCGACAAGACAAGTTATTTAGGTGTTTTTTATATCCTTTTTCTAAGGTCCAAACCAAGCCGAGTCGGTCTCCGAACATACTACCGAAGAGTAAGTATACTTACGTACTTACTTTCCGAGACAAAGATTGGATTTTTGTTGAAATTATGACAATATGATTTATAAGGAAACACAATAAATACAATAGTTCGATTAGGTTAATTTGGTAAAATATTATCAACAACATTTATACTACAGTTATATTTTAATACGTCCGAACAAAATATATCCACTGAATTTGACAATGACCCATCTGCGACTCATCTGTCCATGGGCGGCGGTGATAGCCCTCCATCAGGTGACAACTGACAAGCCCTTCTTTTATTTTACAGGGTGTCCCAAGACACTATTATATGGTCAAGCAGAATCGTCAAACAAACGTCAAATGGCAAACTGTACAATTTAAAATATTGGGCCATATCCTAACAAGCTGGTCAATGCGGGCTAAAAAACATACATACAAAAGCAGTCCTCTGTCTTAGTCCACTTTTCACCAAATAGCAACTGCACATGTGCTCAGTGTGACAGGAGGTGAGCCCATCGCCGCTCTAAGCTGTTGGATGTATGTGCAGTCTTTAGTCCGTTAGTCGCCTTTTACGACACCCAAGGGAAGAGAGGGGGTGGTAGTATTCTTTCACCACTACGTGACACGGCTAAAAAGTACACCCTGTATACTGTTCCACTGCTGGCAAAGGCCTCCACCATTGCAATCAAGCCATCGCTACAATAGATGGGTGTGGGCTTAAGCACCACGGTTGCCGAATGCATCGAAATTTCAGAAAACATATTTTGCCCGACGTGGAAATAGGGTTGCTACCTTTTTTTAGGACGAATAAAGTATTTTTTCGTTTTGTTAGATAGAACAAAAATAAAATACACAGCATAAAAAAAGAGTAATTCAATTATTTGTCCTTAAAAACGTATTTTTTGTTGCTCTTTGCGACATCTGACAAATATTTGCCTATTACGTAAATAGAGTATTTTAGTGGGTCATTCTCTAAGGACAGATTCTCATATGGATAGATTCTCAAAAAGACAGATTCTCAAAAGGACAGATTGTCAAAAAACCAAAAATGGTACAGGTGCACACATTAGCGTAGGTACTTTATTGGTGTCTAAGATTACGCCTACATAAAAAAGAGGACAATACTCTATTTTGGAAGATGGGTGGCAACCCTACTGGGAATTGAACTCCGATATCGACCCGAGCGCTAAACCACTCGGCCACCGGGCCATTCGACTCTAACAATAGAAAAACAAAAAATATATGACTGAGATTGGCACTACATTCATGCTGCTTGCGTAATTTATAAACAAACATATTTGAATGGGAAAGACCTATTATGTAGGACGTATTTAGTGAGTACCTTCCTGTTTACATCTGCGAACATTTTGAGGTGGGCAAGGCTATTTCAAAGTACCTACAAACTTAAATTGTGATGTTGTAAAACCATTGAGGTTTATTGTGCAAAACACTATAGAGGCACTGTGAGTCACCAAACATGGGAAAGGAACTAACATTGGCAATTAGTTTTGAAGCTTTAAGCTTTTTGTATGTAGTTTTATGAAGAAGAGTCCAACATTACCCGTGGTCGCCCCGGGTCTCAGTGTATGCGTAATGCCCCCTCTTCACGTCGGCAGACGCATCCGCAGACGTCATTTGCGGATGCGTCTCGGCCGGCCTGTAGAGGGGGTGATTTGCGCGTCTGTGGTAGGTATTTAACGTCTGCAGATGCATCTGCCTCGCATCCGACTGTTGTCGGTTTTTGTGGCACGCATCAAAGGGATTCGGCGCCGACGTCCGGCGTCTGTCCACACGTCTGCCAACGCATCAGTTTGATCGGAATTGCGATTGAGAGTACCGAAGAAACTTAGGTTTATTGAGCTATATCAAGCTGATAACTGTCTGTGGAATCCTAAAAATATATATCACAAAAATAAAAATGTTGTAAGTAGGTATACTACCTAGGTATAAATCAATATAGTACTTAGTTAACTAAGTACCTATTTCAATTAATTTGTAATTTGTGTAAATCGCGTGACAATGCAATATTATGATGACATGGTGCTGATCTGATGATGGAACTGGAAGGTGGCCATGGCCATAGGAACTAGAATGTGCGAGTGCGAGTTGCGTCTGCCCAGAATGAACATAGACTGACCTACGACGTGTGGACAGCTCGAGGAAATTTATCTGCGGATGCGTCTGCCAATGTCCGCGGACGCATCTGTAGACGTGTAGAGGAGACATAAGACGAGTAATTTGTAATTTGTGTAAATCGCGTGACAATGCAATATTATGATGACATGGTGCTGATCTGATGATGAAACTGGAAGGTGGCCATGACCATAGGAACTAGAATGTGCGAGTGCGAGTTGCGTCTGCCCAGAATGAACATAGACTGACCTACAGACGTGTGGACAGCTCGTGGAAATTCATCTGCGGATGCATCTGCCAATGTCCGCGGACGCATCTGTAGACGTGTAGAGGAGACATAAGACGAGATTTTAAACTAAGTAAAAAAGGGGTTAGGAGATTAAACGAGGTGTGAAGAGGCAACTTGCATTGCAGGTCGACAAGTTGGCCACCCAGCTGCCGAGACGTTTAATATCAAAATATAATTCAAACCAGTTACCTACGTCACTATGAAACTATTTCGCCATTTTGCCCTGTGAAACTGTTCTGCTAAAATTATAACGAAATTAATAATTTCAAAACAACACATTACCAAGATGTCTTCATAATTCTCGTTTACGTCAAAATGTCGCACGAACAGTGTTTAAATCTTCATCGTTTTGAATGTGAGACGTAAAAACTGACAGACTGATTTAGCATGTATTTAATGTTGATTAAGTATCTTTCTCAAAATGACATAGGTACTTATTTATTATTATTAGTAAACATTTAAATTGTAACTAAATAGAACGTGAAATGCTCAGAATAGTCAAAATTGTTGTTTTATGTTATAGAGTTCTTAATACAACATCTATCTTGTTCATCCAAATGTTGTATGGAAGATATTACTTTTAGTGATAAGACTGCCCTATGTACGAGTACTTTCATGTAAGTAATTTTATTTTTGTCAAAAGTGTAGCGTAAAATAAAGTATAAATCTCATCCTATCTTAAATCAATATTACTGAACACTAGTTATTTTCTCGCTCCCCTATGCATCTGTGTCTTGCTTGATTGTCCCGGCCTTGGAGTGACAGCTGTGTGTTACAAGTTAATTAATGGTTACTACTCTGGCGCCTGCCGCTTCACTTATGTCGTTGAATTTGAATAGTTCTTTAATTGGTGTTTCCTGAAGATGGTGATAGTTTCACTGCTATTTTTTTAATCTCTACAAGTTTACGTTTTATAAGAAAGGGCCTTCCAGATCAATAACGCTGAAGATTGTAACTGGCTATCTCAACCTTAACTGTCAGAACACGACAATGAATGTGAAATGAGTGTTAGCTTTGTTGTAATGGCGCGCGGAGCGACTAATGACTTTGGTAAAATGGCGGGAGTTAAGCTGTTTCTAAAGAAGACCCAGCATGTTGGAAATCTTACCCGTGACTAGGTCTAAGACTGGTGTCACCAGTGTGGTCTAACCACTACCTGAGATTCTATACAGGGTGGCCCAGACGGTGACACTCTAAATATTTTTTTGGATTCCAGACATCTAGGTGTGATTTTTTTTTGTTTTGAGAAATTTTCGACTTGTCTGACTTAAACATATTTTTCTTCAGAAACTTCTTTCGGAAATTATGCATCTTTTTTTTTAAAGATGCATAATTTCCGAAGTCGAGAGTTCTCAAAATTAAAAAAAACAGCTCGAAAACTACAAAAAATCGCGGAACATACAACATAGGGTATTTCCGGGTAAACCTGGGATGTCAACGATCCAAAAAAAATTGTAGTGTTGCTGCCGTTTAGACCACCCTTTATAGGCGAAGTACTGTAAGCTTTACGTGCTTATCTTGCTCCCTAAACCCGTTGGCCCCGGTTGCTGTCGTAAAATGGCAGTCGTTACAACCCACCACCCCGCATTGGGCCAGCGTGGTGGGTTGTGGTTCAATCTCCCCATGTACTGGTATCCACGAGGGAAGGTCTGTGCCTAGCTATGCCTTTTTTTATACGTAGCACGGCAGGTGACTCCACTCCAGCAAATGGAGCCGGTTGTGTGGTGCAGCGGTTAACTTCTTATTCCCACCCGCTCCAAGATTTTGGCCCCAAGCGCTCCAAGAGTAAAATTATATAAGTATTAATATTATTTTGTAATCGTTCCCAAAAACTCCAAAAGCGTATGCAAATCATCATCATCATCATCATCATCAACCTATATCAGTCCACTGCTGGACGTAGGTCTCTCCCAAGACGCGCCACTGAGCCCGGTCTTCGGCTCTTCTCATCCAGTTTTTGCCAGCTACACTCCGTAGATCGTCGCTCCATATCGCCGGAGGGCGTCCTACACTACGCTTGCCTAAACGCGGTCTCCACTCCAGTATCCGTTTGCTCCAACGGTTGTCGGTTCTTCGGCAAACATGGCCGGCCCACTGCCACTTCAGTTCGCTAATCCTTTGAGCTATGTCGAACACCTTAGTTTTCTGACGAATAACATCATTCCGGATTCGATCTCTCAAGGAAATTCCGAGCATAGCTCTCTCCATAGCGCGCTGAGCGACTTTCAGCGTGTGGACCAGCCCCACTGTCAGCGTCCACGTTTCAGCAGCATAGGTCATAACAGGTAGGACACACTGGTTGAAAACTTTCGTTTTCAGACATTGAGGGATGGAGGACGAGAAGACCTGACGAAGTTTCCCAAACGCAGCCCAGCCCAGCTGTATTCTCCGGTTTAACTCTCTCTCGAAGTTTAATTATCTAGTAGACTAAGCCCAATTATCTAGTCCAAGATAAGCTTCTATTGAAACTCGATAATACGGTTAAATTAGATAACGGATAAATATACATAAACATAGTAAAACACCCAGAACCGAAATCAATTAAAAAAAACAGTATCTCTAAATTGACCCGACCGAGAATTGAACCTGGGGCCTAAGAGATGGCGCGACGCCAGACCCGGCGCGCTAACTACTCAACCACGTAGGTCGTCAAAACGCAACGCAAAGCATACAACGTACCTATAATCTTATTACCTGTACGCTAACCTATTCATGCTTATATTGCCTATACGCCAACGTCCATTGAACCGTCAGGAATTACCCAGGATTACAATGAAGGAAACGCCACAGGTTTCCCTGTATAATTGAATTACGTCAACCCGCTAACGGTGACCGTCCATGCACGCCAACGGGCAGACAATGCGACAGACAGAACAGTCGCTAGGGTTAAGTAAACAAATAACTCATTCTTGATGTGAAGATAGTCTTGGTCTTTGCGTTGTTGATTGAGAGTTACGCTGAGGGTTAAATTGGAAATTAATTCCAGTAAGTATCTGAATATTCGAGGAGCTCGATGGCGCAGCGGCTAGCGCATTCGGCTTGCGATCTTGCTTGCTAAGCCACTTTCGCAATACCGGGTCGCTGGATGGGTGACCAAATTAAAAACATCTCGAGCTCCTCCGTGCTTCGGAAGGCACGTTAAGCCGTTGGTCCCGGTTGTTGTCGTAAGATGACAGTCGTTAAAACCCACCAACCCGCATTGGGCCAGCGTGGTGGGTTATGGCCCAATATCCCCAAGTGCTATTGTCCACGTGGGAGGCCTGTGCCCAGTAGTGGGACGTTAATAGACTGATGATGATGATGATGATCTGAATATTTAAGTGGACGTAGAAAATATTAGAAATGTTTTTCGACTGACGTCTTCTAGTCATTAGCCGCCAGATTAATAATAATACTTTTATTGTAACTCCACAAACATTTATATAAGATATAACATAACAATGAGCAATAATATATAGTTACAATTTGGCGGTCTTATCACTTTAAAGAAATTTCTGCCATATAACCAGTACTTACCACAAATTATGTACTCCCTACCTATGTATTGGATTTGGTTACTGTACCGGCTTGTTCAAAGTCCACCTGGAGAGCTACCTCCTATCTAGATTACCGGTACATACATAACACTCGAAACAACGACGATAAATTAATAGGTACTTAATTTATAAGTCTATTCGATTTCGAGTTATAACGGTTTAGAGAAACTACAAAGCAAATGCCCGCCACGCAGCGAACACACGCAATAAGTACTTCAAAAAACATTGTTTATTAATACTAAATAGCGATCATTAAGTCGGGCAAACGGACCGACATCAAAGCAGTGTCACCTAGTCACGACACGCACTAGTGAATTTAGTGAAACCATCTTGCGGTAGGTGGCGCTAGTAAAAAGGGATCATTCTCATTCAGACAGATTCTCATTTGGACTGATTCTCAAAAAGACAGATTCCTGTACTCTGCAGTCTTTTCTTTAAATAACTTATTAGTTATCTTTATTATTGAAATTTTTGCATTCATTTCAATTCAATCATCATTATGCTCTTTATTTCAAATTTTTTTTACAATATATTATATATAAAAAAACATATTTACAATTTAAAATATTATAAAAAACTTAACCTAGGTTGCCACCGGCATCGGCAGCGGGGATAGACCCAAGCTACCGGTGGTTAGGGCTGCAGAGTGAGGAACCTCCTGACAATACGTGCCGTGTCAAGGAAGGGCTGCCTTCTGCATCTGACCCTTGACCCAACTTTTTAGCGAGAGCCTCTCTAGGTGTTGATCGAGGCTCTTAGCTAAAAGACCGTGTGCCGAAACGACTATCGGTACAATAATGGTTGAATCCACATCCCACATGGCGGCATACTCCTAAGCCAAGTCAAGGTACTTACTGAGCTTGTCCTTCTCGGCTTTCACGAGATTCTCATCATGAGGTACGGTGATATCAACCAATATTGCCCGGCGCCGAGATCGGTCGACCACCGCGATATCAGGGGCCCAAGTCTGCTAATTTACGAATGGCATAATTGAATCGTAATTGTATCGCATCGTAATTGTTTGACACATTTGGTATTCTTAAATGAGTAAGAGAATACCAAATGTGTCAAACAATTACAATGCGATCCAATTGCGATTCAATTATGCCATTCGTAAATTAGCAGACTTGGGCCCCAGGTTTATTGGCGACAATAATACAGATTTGTGTACTCTGCAGTATTTTCTTTAAATAACTTATTAGTAATCTTTATTATTGAAATTTTTTCATTCACTATCACCGTTATTATTATTATTAATAAAGTAAAGTAAAGTCGCCGTTTTCCTGTGTCTGTGGCACCGCACTACTTGTACTATGTTTTCTATGACCGCACTATTCTCATAAACCACGCAGTGGATTTTTATGCGGTTTATATAAAAGATAGAGCGTTAACTGAGGATGACTGGATTTTTGTTTCTATTTTATAGATATATTTAAATGGCTGAACTATGACGGTCTTTCTAAGTTTGCGTGGACGAAGGCGATATGACATATAATATAGTTAGTTATAAGATAGAATATTAACTAGAAAAGAAACAACCAGACTCAGGAAAAAAACAACCATTCGAGCTTTTGAGACTGATTGTTTTTTCTACTAAACATTTAATTTAGTAATTAACTAGAAATCTTCCAAATAAATAGGGGTCTTTAGACTAGAGACTCTTGTGTGCGCAGTTTGCGAAATTTTATTCATGCGTGTAAATGAGGGTTAAAAAGGGAATCATTCTATGACCATTACAATGTTCAGTGACAAGTGATATTTTCACAAAGTTGTTGAAACTTTAACACCGGATAAAGGAACCACAAAGCAAACGACCGCCGCCTGCCCAGCTTAGATACGCAATACTTGAAATAGCATTGTTTAATATTACTGAACGGCGGTCATTACGTCAGACGGACTGACATCAAAGCAGAGTTATCAGCATTGCCGACATAAATAACGCTAGGTCGAGGGGTGAACGAATAGACAGGAGGCCTACTTTGTAAGACGAACTTTCGGTAGACTGGGCCTTTTACTCATTATGCGCAACCGAAACTTCGCTGGTCAGTAATTCGTCGTAAACAGCAGATAACTTACTTATTTGTGTAGGGTTGACAACTATTAAGAGAAAAATAACATATCAAAAAATGATGTTTTGAATAGGAAAAAATAAAGTATAAATTTGGAAGAAAAAAAAAGTATTTTTTTCAAATTTATGTTTTTAATACTTTAAAACTATATTTTAGCACACGCTAACAATTTTTTGTTATCTTTAAAAGTTTTAAAGCTACTTTTATAGTCAAACTTTAAAAAATAAACATATAATTCGTTTCACATACTTTGCCCAACTGTTTGTTGTGTTTGTTTTTTTTTGTTTGTTGCGGCTGTTCGATACAAGGCCCGGGTTTCTGATCACCAACCAGCTTTTGGCAACGCGTGGTGATCAAGCCAATACCCATCGATCCAGTTGTAGTGATGACTTAATTTGAATTATGGAGCCCTTCGCCCTGCAGTGGAACAGTGTACAGGCTGTACTTTACATGAGTTATTCGTCAACTCGCACATTTTAAACTAATAATAATAATAAATAAATAAATAAACTTTCCTACACTCACACCAATTATTAAGCCCAAGAGAAGCTTCGTTATGAAACTCGTTGAATGGTTACTAGACAACGGATAAACGTACTTAAAATACTTACTTATTATAAAAAAAAACACCCAGACCCGAGACAATTTAGAAAAACAATAATTTCTAAATTGACCCGACCGGGGATCGAACCCGGGACCTCAGAGATGGCGACACCTTGAAACCGGTGAACACTCCACTCGACCAAGGAGGTCGTCAAGAGGGCGTTAAACTCGCACAGATGTGCGAGATGGCACCTTTTGATTTTGTTTAACTATTATTTTAGTTGTCAACTCGCACGTATACTTACACACACGTATAAACAGTCGAATAAAAGAATTGGATGAAATAGTGATATTTATTGATTATACTTTATATTTTTTTGTTTTATTTTGCACTTAATCATAAAGCCGGCTCCAGACGCTTGGCAAACAACGGCAAACAGCAAACAGCAAACAACAAACACGAACATGTGGACGAGTGCGCTTCTGTGTTTGCCTGTTTGTGTTTGTGTTCGCCAGTGTTCGGCGTCGGTGTTGGTTTTTCTTCACAAATCAAAGGATGTTCGGCAAACAGTTTGCGATGTCTCCACACGCTTGCTGAGCATCAGTAGTGCGCGCGCGACGTTCCGGTTCTCAGCAGTTTTCAAAAGGCTGATTGGTCTCAGGATACAACTCTATCCTTTTTGAAAGCATACCATAACATAACATAATGAGCAATGCATTTGATATACTAAAGATGCCAATCATAAAAATAGGCAGAAGGTGACTGATGCGTTGGACGCGCCTTAGTTTTTATTGTCATTATGAACAAAAATATAAAGGAAATAAAAAATAAAAAGGAAATATTATTATTCTTTTATTGATACTTGATATAAGTAATTTTTTTGACTAAAAACATAAGCATTAAGCACTGACTAATTTCGACGGGTGAAAATCAGACCTCGGTCGCCAAGTGGTTAAGGCAGCCGGACGGAATGCGGAAGGTGCGTGGTTCGTATCCTGCCTGAGGTTGTCGTCCTTTTTCAGTGTTTAAAAATTTTACATAAGTAGGTATATTTAAGCGTTAATAAAACACTAAAATATATAAAAACATTAATCTATAAACGCAGCTTCATATGAACCGAATGTTCAAATATTTGTAAAAATATATCTTTCGGATCTCAGAGGTGAAAACTTCTAAGATTTGATGAAGCAATGTTGGCTAAAAAACATAAGCATCAAGCACTGACAAAAAAACAAACGACGGGTGAAAACCAGACCTCGGTAGTCAAGTGGTTATGGCAGCTGCCCCGAATGCGGAAGGTGCGTGGTTCGATTCCCGCCTAAAGTTGTCGTCTTTTTTCAGTGTTTAATAATTTGACTTAAGTATAGGTATTTAGGCGTTATTAGAACGCTAAAATATGTAATAAACATATATACACATTTTTTTGAATTTAAAATTAAAATAGGTCAACCCGAAACTAATAGCTGCCACAAGTTCGTCGTCCGTCATGTTTGCCAATCCGGAATATACTAGCACGTTCGCCAAACATGAGGATGCCTGTTTGTGTTGGGTGTTTGTGGTCGATGTTTGCTACATTGTTTGTAGTGATCGGTGTTTGCGGCAAACAGCAAGCGTCTGGAGCCGGCTTAACTGTCTGGTATTAAACATTCAAGAATTACTTATACATTACTTTATTTTAGCTTGATAACAGAGCTACCGAAGATCGAATGTTCGATAAAAGGAATAGGCCTGCTGGATACAGTAATTTTATTGTAGCTACTCCACTGATTTTCTACAACTAATTGGACAATAGTTAAGATATGATGAATTGGTATTTATCATTTAGGGTAAGTGCAGAGCGCACGATCATCGATAAATGATAAGACTGTACTGTTCTGACATGACTGTTTTGATTCACGGAACTGTGTTAGCCCATTAAAATGCATAATGTAGTGTAGGCTTCAGACCCAGAGGTCCCAGGTTCGATTCTCTGCGAGGTACATATTAAAATATAAGTACTTACTTAACATATCTGTTTTGGTTTTGGAAAAAGGGTTTTATTTCAAAAAATAATCGAGCCGTGTAGTGTAGCAGCCTCTCTCTTCCCTTGGGTGTCGTAGGCGACTAAAGGACTATACTGCACATACATCCAACAGCATAGTGCGGCGATGGACTCACCACCTATCATGCTGAGCACATGTATAGTTGTAATTTGGTGAAACGTGGACTATAGCAGAGGACTGCTTCTGCGGCCCTCATTGCCTCTCTGACTAACCCTTTGGGGATAATAGTCCTGAATCAATGTATGTTTGTGTCATGGCCATATCGTAAAATTGGCCATCCTGAAATGTTCAAAATATTTCATGAAGTGATCATGTTCGAACCTAATCTAATCATGATGTGATGATGATGATGATGATGATGATGCCCAATATTAAGGCCCCAGTACACATTGGCGTATGTTGGCCCACTGCCAGCCATCGCCATTGTGTAGATCATAGATTTAGGATGTACAAGATACACAATGACGGCTCGGAGACGTTAAATCGAAAGATTAATATAAAAATGCACGAATTTCAGTGCGATTTAAAACAAACTGGGACGCTATGGCCTCTTACTCGCGAGAAAAAATTGACATATCGGTATTTTACTCACTGTCTCTTTTGCTCTCGGGCGATTTAAACTTAATAATGATTTCTCGCTCCCACACTTCGTGTATCTTGTATATTCTAAACAAATTGCCCGCCTACACAATGGCGATGGCCGGCAGTGATCCAACATACATCAATGTGTACTGGGGCCTTTACGTTATGGCTACGACATGTGTATGGAATCGATTCAGCTCAGAATACCAACTTCGCGAAATGCCAACTGCTCGCAAATAGCCAACTTGTCAAAATGCCCTTTTCTTGAAATGCCAACTTCTTGCAATGCGAACTTCTTGAAATGCCAATTGCTCGCAATGCCATCTTCTCCAAATGACAACTTCTCATTATGACAACTTAAAATTATAAGGAAATACTGGAGTGGCGAATTTGCTTCACGGAACTGTAGCACAATGTAGTGTAGGCTCAGACCCAGCGGTTCCAGGTTCGATACTCTATTATAAAAATGTAGGTTTTTGAATATGTAAGTGTATTATTTGAATAAATAATCGATAACTGATCATACAATACTGGATAGAATAAGTGGTTTCATTAAATATTTAGTTAGAGCTAACGTTTATTCGAGCACCGTGACTTTCTACAGGAGGCTATTGCAAGACCACGGTCGGGGCAATATTTAAATTGTCGCTATTCGGGCGAGTCGTCTCTGAGTCACGAACTTCTCTGGCTGCGAATAAACTACCTTATTAGCAGATAATTTACCTTTATTTCAAATGAATTTGGAAAACGTGACGACAGTTTGTTAGATATAATAGGGAAGTACATATATATCTTTATTGTTGAAATTATTGCATTCACAATGCTATACTTATAGATATAGGATAACATGTTTACTAGAAAAAAAAAACCAGTCTCAGGAAAGCTCGAATGGGAATCGAACCCATGACCTTTGGATTGCCGGAGCAGTGGACCAGCAATCATGAAGCAAAGATCATGGGGTTTTTTCTAGTAAACTTTTTTTCCTTAGTACAGTCAAGAGCACGAATATGTAAACAATTGTAACTCTTAACAACAATGGAATAAGGGAAAAGCACTATTTCTGTGGGTCAAAGTGTTTACATATTGGTACTCGTGACTGTACATATATAGGTAACCCGATTTTTTTCTTTCTTTTTTTTTCTCGAAATCAGAAAGGTTTTGTGGTGGTGAATAAGCCAATTGTAGCGCTGACGTGATTTCAATGATGGAGGCCTTTGCCCAGCTGTGGGATAGTGTTCATGCTATACTTTACTTTACCCCAATAAATGGAAAAAAAAATACTTTACTTTACCGTATTAAATACAAAACTCACTGCCACTGTCGCGTTAGGTTAACGACTACGCCAGTAGGCTTTTGTCGGTGGGAGAGCCAATTTTATTGTTCAACTGGAAAGCTGCATATGAACAAGATCACAATAATAGTCAAGGTAAAGGGCCCGATACAGTGCTATCGGAAATTCTAACACTTTCACTAACAGCCTGACAGCAAACGGATAAAGTATAACCTTTTCACTGTCCCACAGGTCCGAAAGCCTTCATCTCGTTGAAATCATGTCTTCGCTATAATTGATGGGTATTTAATTAATCAATCTAAATCAATAAGCTAACCAGCAAAATCAATATGCCAATCTGATAAAAGTATTATGAATACAATGAGTTATAATGTACTTTTTGACTGAGTGGTAGAGCCACGCTGCGTTGCAGCACGCATTGGACCGGCTAGCCCAGGATAATACCACCCTCTCACGAATATCCGGCGTGAATAAATGGCACTTGGTGCTGTTGTGTTTCGTGCGGCCAGTGAGAGTTCCGGAGGATTTTATTTCACGGTTTTATAAAATATGTAATTAAGGGCTTTTAGGCCAAAGACGGTGAGAAAATAAGAGCCTTCACGTTATTTTATAGACGATTTCTTTTAAATTCATTTTATATCCAACTTAAGCCCTCGTACCAAGGCTTGTGGTTATGGTATGCTCAAAATCCCGTCCAGCTCACTTGCGGAGCCAACTAGTGGTGTACAAGACTCGAGCTCTCCGAGTCCTTTTACTTAAGGCTCGGAGTCGTTTACAATGCTCGCGACGACTTCGAGTTTGCGTGAGCCTCGGAGCGTGACATTAGAGCTCGAGTCTTCTTCTGCGCTCGAGACTTTTTCTGCGCTCGAGCCTTTTTCTGAGCTCGAGTCTTTTTATTGATCTCTAGTCTTTTGTTGTGATGAGTTATTTGATGTTTCAAGGTTAGCATTTTAATACAAAACAATGATAAGTGTGCTTAAAAAGCAATTATTGTTAATTTAAACATTAATAACACTGATTGAAATTGTAAATGAGAAATGAAATTGACTTATTACAATAGTAGTTAATTATAATTCATCTAAAATCTTGCCTCAAGCCATTGTTAAGGGGGAAGCTTCAAGTATTTTTTAAAACTCGAGTTATTCTTAAAAGCTTGAGTTCATTTTAAGACTCGAGCTCTTTTAAAGGCTTGAGTTGTTACTCAGAAAGCTCGCGCTCAACTAGACTCGGGACTCCGAGCCTATCGAGCTCCAAGAGCCCTGCAAATCTGACTCGAGTCTCCAAAATTAGAACTCAAAGACTCGATGCTTGTACATCACTAGAGTTAACCCATCGGTCAGTGACAGTTTGATAGATCCATTTAAGGTTTGACAGCTGTCACTCGTCCCTTTAGTGTCACGTATGCCACCTGCACAATTAGTATTCTCCGGTGACCTCGCCCTACGTGCGGCAGAATAAATATTTTTCAAATTGACTTATAAAACAATGGGATTAGCTAATTGTTTGCCAATTCTAATCGCCTCGCTATCGGTCGGTACGTGAGAAAATAATTTGGACAGGTTTTTTGTCATCGAGATTTTGGGTTTGTATGTGTCACGCCTTTTTTAATTTTTTTGTCGTGGCGTGGTAGACCTACCTACCACGTATTGATTGCAGTGAAATTAAACAATTAAGTACTCACTTAAAATGTGATACAAAAGCTAGTGTTGTAAAAAAAACTGTCACGTATTTTACCAGAAACCGGCATGCAAAATTTTATTTAGCCAATGCCAAGTTAAGGATATATTATATTGTTTACTATGGCTTAAGCGAGCACTACACATTGAATTAAAATACTTTTTACGGATCAAAACACGCGTTTAATTTACTATGTAAAATGTGTTTCATTTTAAGGATATATTGCAAAACATTTTAGCTAGATGATAACGAATGATTATCGGGATAAGAATTGAAATGGTAAATGTAATAACCACTGAGTTTCACTACAGGTGGGGATAACTGCTACTGAGATTCGCAAAACTTCTTGAGAAGACAAAGGTTGCACTGTGCTTCATTTGCTAACGGGAACTCATGCACATTTACAAACACTTGACAGTAAATAAATTCACCGGTAATTTGCGTCAATATTAGACAAAACATAAGTTTCATGAAATAAAACTAAACAACAAAGTGACTCTTCGCTTTCACTCCTAAAAGTCCCTTTCGATTTGATTCTTTTCTTGGTATCTAATGATGATTTTGTCGCGAAAAACCCGAATGACGATTGACTCTTTACGTGTGTCGGTTTCTTATGTAATACAAGAAATAGGTTAGCGTTAATCACGGGTTAAAGGAAAATCTTTAAACAAGTGACGTGTCTTATAAGTGTTTTTAGACGTTATTTTACATTAATACTTGACAAAGCACACATTATAGAAAATAAGACAAAACTGCATTCACGTCGCTTTCATTTTCTGCCCAGAAATCCCTTTAATATGTAAAAGCTACATACATTACATAGTAGTGTAAAGTAGTGTGTAAGTGTAAGTTTTTGTGTATACGTGTACCTATGTAATATGTATAAGTGTGTATTGTTGTTGCTTTGTAGTTCTGCTTCCTCCCACACTATAATGTTTTCACTATTTTCACTATATAAATGTTTTCTATTTTATTCTATTCTATTCAATAAGGGCAGGACCGCAAAAGCAGTCCACTGCCACAGTCCACTTTTCACCATGGAGCAACTGCACATGTGCTCAGCGTGATAACGTGATAAGTATCACACAGTAGTAAGTCTGCTCAGAGCACAGCGTGTACTCATCGCCGCTCTATGCTGTTGGACATATGTAGCGTAGTGATGAAAGAGACTCAGTCTTTTAAGGCTTTAATAAAGACTCGCCTTATTTTGGACGCCTCGCGACCGACTCAGTCTTTTTGTACCCAACCTTTAGTCATAAGACTAGCCTTCTTAGTCGAAATCTTTTAACGTAAAAACTGGGCAGTTACTTTAACAGCAAAGGACTTAAAAGACTAGCGACTCATCACCTGGGGAGTCGAGACGATAGTCGTGAGGCGGGTGTTGATGTAACTATGTAACGCTTTGTGTTAAAACAAAGCCTGAAGAATAGTATTCCGCCGGCAACAAAAGTGTGAAAGTGTCCTTCAGTTATTATTAATATACAACGTCATTTTGTATTTTTTAAACATATTTTATAACAATTATCACGCTTTACTTAAACGCCAGTTCTTTTGTGAAGGATTGCAGTCGTTTAAGCTTTTTAGTCGTTTAAGTCGATTTAGTCTACTAGTCTTATAGGTACGTTAACCGACTGAGTTCTATTAATTATTACTAACAGCTACTGTCTTAATTTTAGAGCCAAGTCGTGTAAAAAAGGCGAGTGTTATTGTAAACGACTGAGTCTCTTTCAATTTCAATTTTTTTCAATTTTTCCAAGGAAAGAGTTATGTTGGTACCTGTACCTACTCTTTTTATAATGAGTCGCCACCACACGGCAATGTTATCTATGTATTATACATACATATAATCACGACTATTATCCCCGAAGGGTTAGTCAGAGACTAGGCAATAAGGACAGCAAAAGCAGTCCACTGCCATAGTCTACTTTTCACCAAATAGCGACGCACATGTGTTTAGCGTGACAGATGGTGAGCCCATCGCCGCTCTATGCTGTTGGATGTAATATGTGCAGTCTTTAGTCCGTTAGTCGCCTTCACGACACCCAAGAGAAGAGTGGGGATGGTAGTATTCTTTTAATGAGTCGTTACGAGACACGGTTTATATATCATATACCTCTGATAGTTCGCGAAACGATTAATGATCACATTGCCATAAATACGACCGTTACAACGGTCACTCGACAGTTATTGTGACATGTGTATGTTTTTTTTAACGAGCGCCCGTCTGTCACTTGTATGGGAGAGTATGAAAGTACCGTACTCTTACGATTTGGCGATTTCATGTGAGAAAATGTGATAGTTATTTGTATAAAATGTTGTTTTTATTAGTAGAATGGAAACGTTCGATCGGTTGTAGGGTTGTTAGAGTGTTAGAAATATGTCAATATACTAACAAATAATGATAAATTTTGATTTACTTGGTAGAGCATTTTGACTAGTTGTTGTGCATTTACCATGCTATATTGTGGAAACCATAAAAATAGAGTAAAATAAACTTTCTCGTGCCAGTTTCATTGTAACACTTAGATATTGGGTTGTGAAGCACTTTTTGAATACATTTTCTGCCTAAAACTTAAGTTAAGGAAACTTTCCTTTGTACACGAATCCGATGCAGTAAATTTTCTACAAAACGACGACTGCTTTAGTGAGAACGTTACCACCTAAGCAATACAAACTGAAATTTTAAAAAAAATATTTCGAACATTGCACACAAAGTATAATTAGTAAGTACCTAATAAAGGTAGTAACAAAGGTATCACAACAAACTATATTAATAAATAAAAATAAAATTACACAAATTAATTCTACAATCAATAAATTGTACAAGTCATTTGTACCTCTACCACTACGATTGTCAACCCTAGCTCCATCTATAAGTTAGTTCGATGTTTCACTTTCCACATAATAAGTTTACATTGCATGCTTAATTCAATTGATCATTGACACACTTCGAATTAATATAATGGCTGAATAGGAATTAACACCTTCAGTTAGAACCGGCCAGGGGGGATATCACGCTTCACGGAATTTGACTGATATTTGAATGGTTTCTAATACATGTCTTAGATTCAATAGTGGTGTTTATCGATTAAGATTTAGGGACATCCAAGAAACGAACTTTCGCCCCAGAGGGCCTAGACAACTGTGTACATCGTAAAATACGTAACTTTTGCATAAGTTAATCCTATACATTCTACCCATTGATCTCTTGCCCTAAGCACAGAATAAATAATAGTACGTACGTACTACGTACCCTAAGGCCGGCAACGTATCTGTAAAAGCAACTAATTATTTTAAGTATTTCATAAACAAATTGTAAATAAAAATATACAGTTTTAATAACGGCCAAAACTCAACTATTTTAAAGTTTATATTTAATTGTCACGTTATTCAAAATGGCTTAAAATACTCAAACTTTAAGCGGACGTCATAAATGTACCTTAGTAAAATTTAACATCGTCAAATTGCCTTATGTAGGTACTGTCTATCCAATTTATGTTGTTGTCCAGCCAGCAACATCCATTAGCAAGATGATAAAGTGGATATACTACTATTATTGCAATGCAGTTTTGTTTCCATGTTGTACTCGCGCAACGTCAAGACTGATGCTACCGCCCCTTTACTACCTTTACTAGAGAATGCGTGGGCTTTAATACATTGTTAGACTGTATTGAATCGCTGATGTAGAGAAATGTTAGTAAGTAGGTTCCAAACGGTTCTCTAAAATGCATAAGTTATTTAAACAGTCGTATAATCGTAAAAGCATCCGAAGCCGGTGTGATGGCTCTGGTGTTGCAAATGTCTCATCAGGCCTGATTGCTAACTTAAGAGGCATAAAATTAGTTTTTTATCGCACTTGACCTTCATTTCACCTGATGATAAGTCATGATTAGGCCGAAGATGAAGCGGTATCCTAAACCGCTGAGGAACTGGCTATCTCATCTCTGAATTGCCGGAACACAACAGTGCTATTAACTATTGTTGTTTTATACTTTGGATAAGATGGTGGTAGCTAGCCAGAATGATTTAACAAGCCCTGCCACCAATCAAACCAAGTACACAAAGAACGCAAATGGGCAATCGAACCCAGGGCCTCTGGTTGTTGTAAGACCGGTGGCTTAGCCACTAGACCATAGAGGCGGTTTAACTCGGAAAGGTAAATAAAAATACTAACCACTAAACCCAGACTGTTTCTTATATGTGTAATAAGTATCACCTATCTATCTATCTAAGCCCTCGTTCGTGTCATGTCACTTGTCCCTAAACTAACCTAATTATCCTTCAACCGTGATGGGTCCTTGCTTCCTTGCCATCAGAGGAATGCGGCCAAGATCCTCTGCCAAACGGATTCGAAGCACGAACACGAATTGTGAGCAGCTAATAAATATAGATCGCGAACGTTTGCGTGTGTTTTAACGACGTCTTTTAGAATTTTTATTTATAGAAATTGTGTATATTTATTCTAATAGCTTTTTTAAAGCTCAATCTTAAGTGTTAATTATCGTCGACAACGCGTGGTTGATATCTGTGGTGTTGCAATCGTCCATGCTATAAAATTAAATTGTAACTTGCTAAAAAAATATACATTTTGGTTTCGGTGCGTTTTTAATTTTGTCCATGTTACGTCCTCCTCAATCCGGGCGGCTGCGTTGACCACTCCGCCATCGAGCCATTGGTTAGACCCAAAGACTATAATAGGGTTAGACCTGTCGAAATTATCTAACGGTTTTGACTTTCTGTTGCTGTAACAGTGTCTTATCAAACCTCTTGGAATTTGGATCCTAAAGATTTAAAATAAATATTTTACAATATTATAAACATTATTTTAAAGGTTTAAAATGTTGTTTATCCCTGTATTTTTACTTTGTTATTTTTATTAGTATGATGGAGAGAAAAATAAGCTCTTTAGTTTCTTGTCAGCTATTCTCAGAAGTATTGTTTTTTTTTCATTTTAAAATTTAATACGCCGTATTATGAACACTCAGTAGATATAGTTTAGTATTAACCGTTAAATCCGTCAACAAACCCATTCGCAGCATAACTTAACACATTAGAATATAATAGCTAAAATTAGATAATCTGCGAATGTCGCAACTCGCGCAACAGCCAGTCGCATGCCTATGTTAATGCCTAGGCCGAACTAACTGTAGCCAGTTGGATGCTTCTGCGACCTGGATTCAGGTGCCCTTGATAAGGCGCAGCAATTAAGGATTAATTTAGAATGGTCTCACTTTCAATACAGGCAGGTTTTGGTTCTATAGTGAGTGCAAATTTTGGCAGTCATATTTAAAAAAAAATCTGGTATACTGTGCAAGTAGTGAAAATAATGTAGTTATAACTAATAAACTCTTTTAATGCACTCATGTTTCGTTAGTCTTAATTTGACTCTGGTCTTACTAGGACGATCTAATTTGTCTATGGTCTTACACAGTGTAAAATGTATTTATTTTAAATGATTGGCAACTAAAAAAATAAAATCGTCAGTGCTTTATTAATGTCATTAAATTGACCATCATTAATTAAAATTCAAAATATTAATTCAGTTTATGGTACAATAATTGAGCACTTATGAATGTCGCTATGTCATCGGTTCGTAAGTCTACTGTGGGGCGGGAGCCTTGTACCTACTGAGAAGAACCGGCAAGAAACTCATGCAAGGGCATTTCTTTTCTCCCTTTCTTTAACAGCTTCAAATTGGACAATGCCCTCCCTATCAGAGAAGGACATTTTCCATTACAAGATTTAAAAAAAAACATTTATTGTTATCCTCTTAGATATGAGCTCGGACCAAATATTACATGGACAGAGTCTTACGACGTTGCCGCTTTTACATACGTGTATCAAAGTAAAGTATTTGTATCTCTGTCTGTATGACTGGTAGTGTGATATGAGTAAAAGAGATAGTTAATGTACGTTTGGCAACGACGCACTGTCGGTGTGAGACGTGTCATTTCATGACCGACTACTAGGTCAAAACATTGCTGGATTGTGCGAAATAATAGTGAAATATTAAGAAATCGTAGTGTTTGTGTTATTTGTGTAATATACAATTGACGTAATGTCTTGTTCAGCTGTTTATTGTTCGTCAAGAACAACAAAAGGAGGTGTGAAAGACCAGGAATTATCATTTCATACGTTAGTGATTTCTCAAAATATGTATGCTTTACTATGAGTTTTTTAATAATTAAAACGGCAAAGCATTAATTTTTGCTAATTCTAAATCATACTATATCGTACACTATTCATAAGAATCAGGTTTTAAACCTTAATTAAATGTAATTCAAAGGCTTTGTTTTTGGCATAATGATTAGTGATGTACGTATTTGTGTATCGTAGCTTTATCGATATTACTAATATTCTTTTTATAATTCTTTTTTTAGGTTTCCAAAATGCCCGAAAATAAGACGTGAATGGGTTAAAGCTATTAGACGTGATAACTGAGAGCCTACAAAATATTCAAAGCTCTGTTTCAAACATTTTGAAAAATCTTTTTTTACAGTAAAAATTTTAGCCTTAGTTCAAAATTGAATCTTTACTTTACTACACAAATTATTATTTTTTATTTGTTTGTTATAATAGAAGGAGGCAAACGAGCAGGCGGGTCACCTGATGGAGAGTAATCTCCGCCGCCCATAGACACCCGCAACACCAAAGGAATCGCAGATGCGTTGCCGGCATTTAAGGAAGTAATAGGAATTGTGAGCGGGGGGGGGGGGGAGGCCTCCGGAACCCTCACTGCCCGAACAAAACACAACAGCACCAAGGGCTATTATTTCACGCCGGATATTAGGGTGTTACCAGACCAATCGATCGATCGT
This sequence comes from Scoparia ambigualis, assembly GCA_963921215.1. Lineage (NCBI taxonomy): Eukaryota > Metazoa > Arthropoda > Insecta > Lepidoptera > Crambidae > Scoparia > Scoparia ambigualis. The sequence continues at coordinate 29,044,434 of OY992512.1, read as the reverse complement.
CGATCGACGGCATCGATCGATGGTAGAATGGATTAGTCGACGTCGATCGATGTCGATCGACAATCGACCGGTAAAATGGATTGGGTGTTAAATCGAGCTGTTTGATTAGACGCACCGGCCGCTTCACTTTTCTGAGTGGTAGAGCCACGCTGCGTTGCAGCACGCATTGGGCCGGCTCGCCCGGCGTAACACCACCCTCTCTAATATTCGGCGTGAAATAATGGCACTTGGTGCTGTTGTGTTTCGTCCGACTAGTGAGGGTTCCGGAGGCCCCTTCCCCCCCCCCCCTCCCAATTCCTATTCCTTCCTTAAAAATATTCCTTCCTTAAAGGCCGGCAACGCGCCTGCGATTCCTCTGGTTTTGCGGGAGTCCATGGGCGGCGGTGATTACTCTCCATCAGGTGACCCGCCTGCTCGTTTGCCTCCCTCTTTTATAAAAAAAAAAAAAAAAATATTTCGTGCCCATGGATAATAATCGTAATATTAGATTATGTTTATGTTTAAGTAAAATTTTAAACACTGAAAAAAGACGACAACCTCAGGCGGGAATCGAACCACGCACCTTCCGCATTCCGGGCGGCTGCCTTAACCACTTGGCTACCGAGGTCTGGCTTTCAACCGTCGAAATTTGTCAGTGCTTGATGCTTATGTTTTTAGTCAACATTGCTTCATCAAATCTTAGAAGTTTTCACCTCTAAGATCCGAAAGAAAATATTTTTACAAATATTTGAACATTCGGTTAAGATGAAGCTGCGTTTATAGATTAATCTTTTATATTTTAGCGTTTTATTAACGCTTAAATATACTTAAGTAAAATTTTAAACACTGAAAAAAGACGACAACCTCAGGCGGGAATCGAACCACGCACCTTCCGCATTCCGGGCGGCTGCCTTAACCACTTGGCTACCGAGGTCTGGCTTTCAACCGTCGAAATTTGTCAGTGCTTGATGCTTATGTTTTTAGTCAACATTGCTTCATCAAATCTTAGAAGTTTTCACCTCTAAGATCCGAAAGAAAATATTTTTACAAATATTTGAACATTCGGTTAAGATGAAGCTGCGTTTATAGATTAATCTTTTATATTTTAGCGTTTTATTAACGCTTAAATATACTTAAGTAAAATTTTTTATTTTACTTAAGTATATTTAAGCGTTAATAAAACGCTAAAATATAAAAGATTAATCTATGTTTATGTTGATAATAATGAGTGATGATAATATGAACGTTTAAATACTAAATGATATTCCCCCAAACACTTTGGGAAGCACTTTAGATTAAGCAACACCGAAAAAGGGGGGAGGGGGAGGGGGAGCCAAAGTGCGAAAATGCATAGTATTCAAGATATTTTTATTTTGAGGTTATTTTAGGTTACTTTTAGGAAAAAAAAACAAATATTCTACTAAGTTACCATTATCGTACCCCCTCCATCCCCCTCCTCTCTACCTCCCTCGAAACTACTAACCTCGAAATTCATGACAATCGCTACGCAAAAAAAAAACAAAAACAAAAACCGCTGCTTAAAATGTCATTTGGATAAAATAAGCGATCGTTGGCTTTAAAAAACGGCCGCATCCAGATTCTTCTGCGTTTGCGTCTCCGTAATAATAGTACGAGCAATATCGTGCTGGCCAAGAACAACGAGTCCTTTTCTGAATACATTTCGAAAGAAACTGATGGAATTTAGCCAGGGTTAATCGATCAACGTCGACCGACCGTCGATCGATGGGTTAGACGAACGGTATCCGTCGATTGATTAAAGCTACCACACCTATCGATCAACGTCGACCGACCGTCGTCGATCGATTGGTTAGTCAAACGGTAGGTATCCGTCGATCGATTAAAGCTACCAGACCAGTCGATCAACTTCGATCGACGTTGATCGATGCCGTCGATCGACGATCGATCGATTGGTCGGGTAACACCCTTAGTGAGAGGTTGGTATTTACGCCGGACGAGCTGGCCCAGCGTGCCCGGCGTGCTCGGCGTGCTGCAACGCAGCGTGGCTCTACCACTCAGTCAGTGTCACTCATTTAGCACCACCCAAGGGTCACGTGTAGGGTCTAAACGGTAAACCTACGGACGTGAGTAACTTTAACCCCCAATTATAATAACGAACTAGGTACACACCACATTAAAGTGATTATATCGATATACTAGTCACATCTTTAGTCACGCACACATGTACAGATAGAAAGCTGCACACTAACAAAATAGGGACATGCTAGAAATCCAAAGACTCTGTCCATTGTGATATTTGGTCCGAGGATATGAGCTACGGCCGTTTTGAAAATGTATGTGCACATGTGTCACTACTTCCTTAGTACTTCCGGTCTATTTCCGGTTACTCATTAAAATGTAATAAAAACAGGTACTTATTCCTCAATTTAAAATAAACTAAACAACTTTCTTTGAAAAAAAAAAGAACAAGAAAGACTATTAAATACTACCATACCAATAAAAATATTATTGTCCTAATGTATTTCGAAATGAATACCAACTAAGTTTTAGCTCTTGACTATAAATATTTAAGATGGATAGGAGTGCTGACACCAACAAGTATTTATTCCAAAACACTGTTAATATAAAATTAATGTCTCGCGCGAGTATGGCATTAACTAGCAGCTTAAATCTAAAAAGGTCACTATGAACTATTCGAATTATGTTCCTATTCTAATGACAATCGTAAAATAGTCACAGGTCTTAATAATGATTTATCTTACACCTACAATTCAAATTTTGCAATTCATCTGTGTTAGCATAATAATAGGTCATAAAATCGTACGCGAAACTAAATTACTTTGTAAATATTTTTACACATAATTTAACACAAATTTTGTTGCGATCCGATACCTCCTATCTAGCTAGTTGGTAGATTATTGGTCTCATATAGCCAGGTAACAAAAACTTTTTTCCCACAATTTGGAAAATGTCGAAAAAAAATCTAACTAAATGTGGAAAATACTTATCAATCAAAAAAATTCTCAAGTTGAGTTTTTGAGCAACATTTTCCTATATTCTTGTATGTAAACATATATTTAATAGAACAAAATGTTTACTAGAAAAAAAACCACCAGTCTCAGGAAAGCTCGAACGGGATTCGAACCCGTGACCTTTGGATTGCCGGTCCACTGCTCTAGAGATATTTATAAGCAATTACGTCCTTATCGATTGTTAAATACTTGCAATAGTATTTTTTCTATAGTAAACATTTTATCCTATATCTATATAGCATTGTGAATGCAAAATTTCAATAACAAAAATAAAAGATGTAATTAGTAGAATTTCTCAAAACTTATAACACTTTAGGCTATATTAACTAATTAGTAATATTACGTATCACTAGCGGCCCGCCCGCGACATCGTCCGCGTGAACCCCCAGCTCTGGTGTATTCCTCGAAGCGCACCAGACCAAACACACCTAAACTATTCCTCCAAGCGCACCCGTTGGGTGCGCTTCAGAATAGGTAATTAAAATATTATACTTTTATTCCTCGAAGCGCACCCGCAGGTAAAATGTGGAAAGAGATGTAGTAACTAACAGAAAATATCGATAACGAATAACGTACGTTTATTTTTAGAGTACCTACCTCTTTTCATTTATGTCACCCTGGTACTTTTAGCACAGAATAGGTAATAGTACTATCGTTCTTATAATTCAAAATAACTCATGATTTAATTTATTTCTGACATAGTAAGTTGCAGCACCTAGTCCTACTCGTTTATTTCTTTTTTTTTAACCCGAGACGAATTTCCAAAAGAAAGTACCTAACCCTTCGGGAATACTAGTACTTACTAGGTATTAGTTATTCTGTGATACTAGTCGTGATTATGTGCGGATGTATTGTAGGTAAAGTACCAAGTTAAGTTTCTAACCTGGTTGTGTGTTTATTTGCAGGCAGTACCGGAGGCGAGCGCCGCCCCCGCGCCAACCGCGCCCCCCGCCATGAAGGCACGGCACAGCTTCTGGTGGCACCTGCTGGTAGACCTGCCCATACTGCTGCTTGGTAAGTCTGAGAGAGGCTTTATTAAACCGCTTGGCTCAAGGCGTTTCATCATCATCATAATCAGCTCATTTCAGCCCACTGCTGGAGCATCGACGTCTGCAAATGCATGCCACTAAGCCCGATCATCGGCTCTTCTTGTCCAATTGTCGCCAGCCATCTTAGGACCTTACGTAGCCGGCGGCGTCCTGCGAATACGGCGCAAGGCCTATCTCTTGCTAACGGCTTAGTTTAAATTTCCGTAAAGCGAAATCCATCTATTTCACTTCTCTGACAAAAGTATGTTGCGAACTTCATTAAATGCACAATAATATATGCATTACAATGAAAAGGCTACGCTGTGCGAATGCCGCGGCCCATTAACACACATCCGCGGCGGATGTTGGCCCATACCGGCGCTCGGACCGCGAACAACGGCGCATGTGCACAAGCACCACTAGGCGCCACGAAAGTGTGACCGCCATGCTTGTGCGAAGGATTTCTATAACCCTATTCTTGAGTAGCCCTAATCTGAGTTACCCTATACCGGGGCTCGGACCGCTAACAACAGCGTATGTGCTCTAGCAACACTAGGCGCCACGAAAATGTGACCGCTATGCTTATTTATATTTTTTCTATAAGACCTATTCTTGAGTAGGTACCACTAATCTGAGTTGCCCTATACGGGGCTGGGACCGCGAACAACAGCGCATGTGCACTAGCAGCACTGGGTGCCACGAATGGTTCACTGCCATCATTGTTTGAAGGATTTCAATTAGCCCTATTCTTGAGTAGCCCTAATCTGAGTTACCCTATACCGGGGCTCGGACCGCCAACAACAGTGTACCTATGTGCTCTAGCAGCAATAAGCGCCACGAAAGTGTGACCGCCATGCTTATTTAAATTTTTTCTATAACACCTATTCTTGAGTACCACTAATCTGAGTTGCCCTATACGGGGCTGGGACCGCGAACAACAGCGCATGTGCACTAGCAGCACTGGGTGCAACGAATGTGTGACTGCCATGATTGTTTGAAGGATTTCTATTAGCCCTATTCTTAAGTAGTGCTAATCTGAGTTTCTCTATACCGGACTGGGACCGCGAACAACGGCGCATGTACATAAACCATGCATGTTTGAAGAATTTCTATAGCCCTAATCTTGAGCCCGATATAATCAATTAAAGAACCTTTTTTTTCTCAAAAATAAAAAGGTTTCTAATTGATAATACTTATCGGTTTCCTATTATGTAATCGGAAACCGAAATTTCTAATCAAATATTTTATCTCGAAGGCTTAAACTTTACCTTAACCTTGTACTGCCTCAATTAATATTGTCTTACGTATATTTTCACGTCAATAAATCATTAACTTGTCAAATCACGTCCGTAAGATCACAGCTCATTGACTCCCTCAATAACGTCATTGTCCATCATGTCTGCGGCTAACATTCTTTGTAATGCGCCTACGTAGCACATAATATCTAGTTACAAAGGACACAAGTGTATTATTTAAGTCCAACAATGGTGATTCAAACCCACTAACTTGCATTGGGCCTGCTTGGTGGGTATGGCCCAATCTCCCCACATACCAAAATCTTCTAAAAAAACTGTTTTCACAACTATAGGCTGAGTGGAGCACGGATTTTACATTTGAAGAGCAACCCCGAGCAGGCCAGAAGAAAAATCAAGTTGTTGTTTTTATTACAGTTTAATTTCTTAAAATTAATGTAAAGAAATCTATTGAAGTTTTTTATCTGACTGTACAAAGCAGCTATTTTTATTGGTTTCCGAATTGTCAGTGAAAAAATAATAAAGTTAAATTGAGACAATTCGGACACTGCGTCCGAATTTAAAGTGTCCGAGTTGTCGCTTAGTCAAAGAAAGAATGAATTCTTGTAGAAAGAAGAAATTATGCACTTACTAACCAACTATTCGACACATGACATAATTTAAGCTAGTATGACAAAGATAGACAACCTTTGGTTTAGGAACCCAAGAAGGAGGTAGAAGGGGTGGGCAAGAGAATCTTATTTGTGTAAGCTTAATTTTGTGTAGGTAGGTAGGTGGTTCTACTTCACGGATTGAAAGAAAATCGTAAAACCTTTTGGTTTAGGAACCCAAGAAGGAGGAAGAGGGGGTGGGCAAGAGAATCATATTTGTGTAAGCTTGATTTTGTGTAGGAAGGTAGGTGGTTCTACTTCACGGTTTGAAAGAAAATCGTAATCTCGGTGCAGGGGGGGGGGGGGTTAATCTCGAACGCAAACTCAATCTTAATACAATTCCAATGCGATTAATATGTATCGATATTGGGATAAGTAAAGATAATTCCGGAACGCCATCTCGATAATAATTTGTTTAATCAATTTCCACGCAATTTCATTCCAATGTGGCGCTATTGTCGCATACAAAAGTGCCATTTGACATTTTTTAGATTTGTGATTGGATATTGATTAATGCAATTCTGTTTCAAGAGTAGCCTACCTGAGCAGCAGCAAAAAATTTGACAAAACTGGACTAGTCAAATTGGTAGCGATTTATAAAGTGTCGTCGTAAAGTACCTAGCGCATTTGTACACTTGTATTTTTTGATTTTATTGTTGTGACGGCTTTTGTACTAAATCCGCCTAAATAACATGCATTGTCTGGATATCCTCAGTTCCTCATTACGATTCAATAGTTTCTTCTTCTTCTAGGTAAAACTTACGTTTCCACCTTCTTCCTTATTGTCACTTATCATTAGGTGAGATGACAAAACCTTCCTGTTTTATAATAAATATTGGTTTTGTAATTCACAGTCACAATTGCCTACCCCAATAGGAGTCATACTGTGTAGTCTTTTTGTATAGATACCATCGAAATACTCTACAAAAACTGTAACGGCCTTATAAACATCATTGTATGCTAATGTGCATAGTCAAATCCCGCTGTAGATGAGTTGTAGGAACAATTTATGTGGTTCAGTTAGTTGACTACTTCAGTTTAAATAACAATAAAGCTTTTTATCTTGATTTATGCACCGACATGTCATTATAAATGCAGTAAGTACGTAAGTAAGCAGTACTCTGTAATGTAGAGTTGCTTCTAAAAGCGTAATATTTAATTGTAAGAGTTTTAGGGCGCAACGGCTAACACGATCGGTTTGTGATTGTTGATGTCAAGCAACGCTCGCAATGACATCTAACCGGATGGTGGAAAAAATAAATTCGATACAATTCTCACATATTTTAATACTTATATTTGTAACAAATTACAATTAAAAATCCTACTCGACGATTTGTTTTTCAATATTCTCCCAATTGTAATAATTGACACACTGACATAATCATACCAATAGGTACCCAATACCGAGTGTTGTAGCGAATACTCTGGTACTACGTAATCTACCTTCTCGTAGAAGACGGGTTTAAAATTTCTGATTAAATAAAAAAACGTTTCATTTCAGTTTTGCGTAAACATTAGAAAACAATCGCGGGTGTCTATTTTAAAACTGTTTTTTTTTCTATAATGAGTACGGAAATAACAAATTAAAATTGCATGCACTCCTATGTAGTCTCATTTGTTTGTTACCTACTTGATTACTCTTCGCACTATCACACTAATATTATAAAGGCGAAAGTTTGTGAGTGTGTATGTTTGTTACTCTTTCACGTAAAAACGACTAAATGGATTTAAATGAAATTCGACATACAGATAGTTTATAACCCGGATTAACACATAGAATACTTTTTATCCCGATATTCCCACGGGAACGGGAACCACGCGGGTGAAACCGCGAGCGGCCGCTAGTTTTAAATAAACAAGAGTATGTCTTTAAAGAAGACTGGTTCCACAAGAAACCTTCAACGTGTTTAATTCGCGACCAACACACCCGATGGCGGATTAGTAAAGCCACTCGCCATTGATTGACTGTAGCGAATGGCTGAGCCAAACATACATGGTACAGACAGACAGACGTTCGTGAGTGAGATTCTCATACTGAGAAGTCAGGCTGAAGCATTAAGGTATTAAAACTAGAGACGACACCTCGAAGCAATATTTTGCGCACTGGATTGCGGCTGCAAGGTCCACAATCGCTTGTACTTGTATCACTGAATCACAGCGGGCCTAGCATGCGCAACACGAGCTATACTTATGTCGCGCACTATATACGGTGACTGCTAGAAACCGCAAGAAACTTCAAGGGCTGGTTAGGTCAAGTGTTTTAAACATGACAAAAATGGTCTCATTACAGACTAACGTAGGTACTTATCGCCCAGCTGACGCGAACGGTTCAACAGACGGTCGGCCGGCCGGCCGATGCCCTCGCGTTGTAAATAATCGTTATGTTTAATTATTTTTCATTTTATTATGTTATTGCTTTAAAATAAATTAGATACTTAAAGACTATCTAATTAAATTCACAAAATGAATTATTTAATTAAAAATGAAAAAAACACAAATCCCTTTTTTTGTAATTTTTGTCATGTTTAAAATACTTGACCTGACAAGCCCTTGAAGTTTCTTGCGGTTTCTAGCAGTCGCCTTATATTCTCTCTTCCTTCGATGGCGGGAACGACAAACTATCTATTCTCGTGTTGCGCATGCTAGGGGTCCGGCTGTCAATACATACAATGCAAAAAACCTACGTAGCAAATAATCCACATCTCATTTTCCCTATTTCGTATTATGACTAAATCGCGTAATGACATAGTAGCAAAATGCCTACTTTTTCAAAGTTACAGTCGAGAAAAAAACCACTTTGACACATATAATTTTTGTTCATACTTAAAATCTACATAATTAATATCATTTTACCTATAAAAAGAACGTTAAAAGACTAATGAATAAATGTAAGTGAATAATTCACGATTGGTGAATAATTTTCTTCCGTATTCTTATCATATTCCACAAAAACTGTAAAACTGTTAATATTCTATTGCTTGAGTGAAGTGGCCAGCGTAAAAATAGTTCCGTATCTAACTGTACCTATTTTCAAAAAGTAGGCATTTCGCTACTATGTCATTACGCGATTTAGTCATAATACGAAGTAGGGAATATGAGATGTGGGTTATTTGCTACGTAGGTTTTTTGCATTGTAGGTATTGACAGCCGGACCCTCTAGTTGTAATGCCTCAATGGGCTGAAGAGGAGTCAACACTCAATTTAATGAATTGTATTCAATGTTTTTTTGCGTTTTAACGCTCAAACATTCTTTATTTATTTATTTATTTATTTATTTATTCAGAACACCAACGTATTTTACATCAGCTATAGCAAGGGACATCATTTAAAAAAAAAAAACTAGATGCAAATACAATTATAGGTGAAGACCGCACGCAATTGCACATTAAATACTTAATCTAAAATTTTATCGACATTTATAAAATATTATAAAATAACATTAGAATTTAATTAAGGCGAAAAATTAATTGATAATAAAAATACGCAACAAAGAATTAAAATACCGCTATTGAATTTAAATTGATATTAAATTGAATTAAATAAAATAAAATAAAATATATGAAACACTTCCACTAAATTATGATAGGATAGACCTTCTGAAGCCGCGAATGCCACCCCCGAATAAATCCAGGTCCTTGGTTTTCGCTAAGACGTTAAACTCTCGTATCATACGGTTAATAGGCGCGTTCTGACCGAGGTTGGACTTGCAAGGTCGGCCCACAAGCACCTTCCCTTTCGATGCCCGAGGGAGTTTTAGGGGAGCTGAGAAAGAAAGCGAACCCAGTAAGCCTGGCGCGTCAAGGATGCCATTCGCTAGCTTGTAAAGGAAAAGCATATCATGCAGACGTCTTCGATCCAGAAGAGAATCCATTTTAAAATGGTCTAACCTATCAGCATATTTTATTATATTCTTGCCTAAATGGCACGAGTATGCTAGGTGCCATAAGAATCGCTTTTGGATGCTTTCAATTCTTTTTGAGTGCACTTCATAAAAAGGACTCCATACCACACCGCAGTACTCCAGACCACTACGAACAAACGAATTATATAAAATAATTTTAGTTCTGGGAGACTTAAAATTCTTGCAATGACGAAGGATAAAGCCAAGGCTTTTGAAGCCCCTGCAACAAATATCATTAATGTGAGGATTAAAGTTAAGTTTCTCGTCCATGCGAACTCCGAGATCTCTTGCAGTAACAACATTCACCAAAGTATCCTCACCAATTCCATATTCATGTTCAGAGACTTTTTTTTTTCGTGAGAATTTCATGCAGCAACACTTGGAAACATTTAAGTCCATATGGTTCGCCTCGCACCAGTCCACTAAGTTGTCGATGTCGTTCTGCAATAAATTTGCGTCTGACTGGGTGTCTACTTTTCTGAAAAACTTAAGGGCGTCTGCAAATAATAAGTACTCGGAATTTCTGAAGCACTCTCCAATATCATTAATAAAAACATTAAACATCAAAGGACCCAGGTGTGACCCTTGCGGGACACCAGATGCAACAGGGAAAGAATCCGAGGAAAAACCATTTACCACCACATTGGAAGATCTGTCCGATAAATACGACCGACACCAGCCCAGCAAGGGCTCGCCAATGCCGTACGCGGAGAGCTTGGAAAGCAACACTTCATGATTGACCCGATCAAAGGCCTTACTAAAGTCCGTGTAAATTGCATGCACTGAAGAACGATCGTCGAGTTTGTGAGAGACGGATTCTATAAATGAAGTGAGGTTAGTTGCTGTCGACCTGCTCCTTACAAAGCCATGCTGACGGGAGTCTATGAGGTTCTTGAAATGCCAAAATAGGATTGGGTGCAGCAGCTGCTCGAACGCCTTGGCAAAGACAGACAAGATGGAAATTGGTCTGTAATTCTGTATAAAATGTTTTTCGCCATTTTTAAATAGTGGAACCACCAGAGCAACCTTCCAAGCAGATGGAAATGTGCCCGTGACTAGTGATCTATTCAGTATTAGGCATAGAGGTTTTGCCAAGGCGGTCGCACAACGTGCAACGAAAAGTGACGGCAGACCGTCAGAGCCCGAGCTATTCTTTTGAGATATTGAAACGTTGAAAAAAATTACTAAATCAGGTAGAAAAACAATTACTGCCTCGGTTACGGATAGGGTTGCCACCTTTTTTTAGGACGAATAGAGTATTTTTTCATTTTGTTAGAACTCAAATAGAGTACATTGCATAAAAAAGAGTATTTAGTTATTTTTCCTTAAAAACGTATTTTTTGTGGCTCTTTGCGACATTGAACAAATATTTGTATTTCTTGAAGATATTTACAGCATATTTACTGCAATCATAATTTAGATTAAAATTATATATCAAATCGTTTTTTTATTAAATTTAGATTAGCTATATTCCTATCGTCTCTCCACTTTACATTCATAAGAGAGAAGTCTCTTTCAGTGAACTCTGAAGTACTCATAACCAGTAACGATTAGTTTTTCGTAAATAGAGTATTTTAGCGTACTCTATTGGTGTCGTAGATTATAGAGTACGCATACATGAAAAAGAGTACAATACTCTATTTTAGAGTACGAGTGGTAACCCTAGTTCGCTCCCACCTGAGGGAGTAATTTTTTTTTACGATTATATATCTTAAAATTAATGAATACCTAGTAGTTATAAATACACGGTATTATGCAAAACACTTTAATTATAATTAATTAATGGACTTAAGGAAGGACATTGCCACATTTAAGTCTTTGCAATAAAATGTGGGAAATACTATTTGTACACAATACAATGTTCAATATCTTTCTGCTTTTATCAAGGATACTATTAATAAGCAAACTAGCAAAGCAATGTACCTACTTGTACTTATAAGGTATTGCGATATGTTTTGAAGTTATACATTAAAGGGCCCAGTTTAACGAAAACGAGAATGTGTATGGCATTAAAGCAGCTATTATAGATGATGATAAAATCGAAAACTTTGCCCGATCTAGGAATTGAACCCGAGAGCTCCGGATTTCAAACCGAGCTCTTAAGCACTCGGCCACCGAGGCGTTAAGAGGAAACACTACGTCGAAGTGGCATGCAAAATTCTCATAAAAAACACAGAAAAACTACGTTTCGTAGTCCCCTGTTTCCTCCTTCAGAACTGGACTCATTTTTATTACTTTTTCAGCATCAGTTAAAGAACGAGATTTTCTATGTCTGAAAGTTTGACTTTTTTTTAAACCAGCCACTTAACGTTTCTGAAGCCGCCTTAAAAGGGAGTGATTTCGCTAAATTTTGAAGGCTCCTGGTTATTAAATAAATGACTTAGTGCAAAAAAATCAAACATACAGACATAGAAAATCTCTTTCTGTAACCGATGCTGAAAAAGTAATAAAATTGGTCCAGTTCTGAAGGAAGAAACAGGGGACTACGAAACGTCGTTTTTCTGTGTTTTGTATGAGAATTTTGCAGGCCACGACGACGCGCGACGTAGGTAGTGTTTCCTCTTAACGGGTATCGCAAGTTAATGCTCGAGTGTGTTTACGTGTCAAAAATCCACAGACTTAACAGACGCGTTGCGAATTTATTGAAATAACTCGCTCGTTCATTGGTAACGTCGCGATGATTGACTCGTGTGAAGACTGAACATCTCTTTAGTCCTGTCAGATTTGCTAATGAATAAGATGCTGACAGACTAGCCCGTTGTAAATGAAGTGTAATGAATAAGCAGACGTCAGTTGTTTCGATGTCCGCATGGCTCGCAATCGCGATAAACAAATAAAGGTTTAGGGAATGTCTCACTTTGCAAACAAATGAATCACGTAAGTAATCAATAAAGTAAAGGTATAGTAACATAATTACCTAAAGTAAAAAATATTTAGGTAGGTAGGTAAGCTTAGTCTTACGAGTAGTAATAGTTTTAATTAGTTGTGATTCTACCATTAACTATCGCATAGTGAAGACTTTTACAGTAAAAGACAGTACACGTTATTTAGTACGACGACGTTAAAATTCAAATGATCATCCGAGGTGGTATGTTTACATTCAGGCAGGATACACACACATACGTATAATATAACAAAACATATAAGGCAGTCAGAATACCTATAACATGTGAAGTGTGAACGGTCTTAACTAATAAATACATTGTTATAAAGTTATCAACTAAGTACCTACCATGGAATAGCGCGGCGGTACATGTTACATTATTTATTATCATACATTACATTTAATATTCTAGTTATAATAATTTTATAAATGCGTGTTTAAGTAAATTTCAATATTTATAGTTAAGCATTAAAAACTGTTTTCAATTTATTCATGTGGTTTTCAATCTAACTTCATTTATGCTGGATAATTGGTGCTGCGGACGTCTTGGTATGAAACTGCCTGCTCCCTTGGTCCAGCGTGGTCAAGGTCCAGGCCCGGAATGCAGCTAGGTTACCTGGTGTTTTAGTGGGTAGAGAGAGTCATCTCACTAAAATCATTTTAGATATGTAATTTTGTTAGAAATAGGTACCTATATTTAATTTAATCTTATCAATAAAGACGTTAACTTTAGATCGCATATAGTCGCGACAAGTGCTGTATTATACATTTATAACAAAAAATACAAAATGGCCTCTCGTTCAAAAAGGTGTTGACCACACAATTTGATATTGACTTTACGTGTCCGTGACATATCAACACACTGGCTATAGTTGACCACCCAGGTGGATGAAAGGCGACACCGGCAGACGCAGGGATTCCAAATATGCAGGCCCGAAGGCGTGACGGACCTTTGGTGACCCTAACCTTAAAAGTGTTATTTACACAAGTACATTAAAAGATACACATAACATGGCATATAAGTAGGTAGATACGTTTTTTTTGTTAGTGTACTGTCCCACTATTGGTTAAAAGCCTAATTTTAAAGCTAAAAATGTACTTAAACCATTGGAAAAATCTCTGTATCGTTTTGAATGATTAGACGGGAAAATTCTCTTTATCGTTTTTAAATGATAAGACGAGTAAGTAGCGTATATTGTAATTTGTGGTAGCGTAAGCTTTTCGAATTATAAAAATCAAAAACAAATTAAAATTAAAAAAAAACTAGATAATAATGTAAAAGAAAAGTATTGTTTACATACTGTCCGACTGCTGGGACCAGGGACCAAGTCTTTGCTAAAATCGATGGGTATTGGATAAATCATCAAGCTTGGCGAATGCGGGTGGTTGATCACAAAACCCGGGTGCCCTAAGCACTAGGGATGAATTATATTAGACCGGGCCGTGCACGGGGCGTGCCTTCACAGAATGTGCCGTGTGCGTGGCCCGGACGGGGCACTGATTTGAGACGTTGCATACATTTTGTATGAAGCAGTTCATAATACACAGTGCATGATCCGTATCCCGTCCGGTCTAATATAAATACAAAATGTATGTAACGTTTGAATGTGCCCTGTCCGGGCCACGCACACGGTACGCCCCGTGCACGGCCCGGTCTAATAATTCATCCGACTTTGCCTGACCGACCTGGGGATTAAACCCAGGACCTCTAGTGCTGTGCTGACCATTCCGCTTGGCCTCATCTCTTCCCTTGGGAGTCTTCTTTTATCTGTGCCTTGGGTGTCGTAAATAGCGACTAACGGACCAAACACTGCACATACATCAGACAGCATGACTAAGCGACAACTCGGACACCTTACCACCTGTCACGCTAAGCATGTGTGCATTTCTGGCGATAAGTCGAGTGGTTAGCACGCCAGGTCAGGCGTCGCGCCATCTCTGAGGTCCCGGGTTCAATTACCGGTCGGGTCAATTTAGAGAAAAAACTGTTTTTATAAATTGATTTCGGGTCTGGGTCTTTTTTCTATGTTTATGTGTATTTATCCGTTATCTTACTAGATTAACGAGTTTCAAAATAATACTCATCTTGGTCAAGATAATTGGTGTGAGCGTAAACCACTTTAATTTAATTAATTAATTTGTCATTAGGTGTAACGTGGGCTGTGGAAGTGGACTGCTTTTGCTGCCCTTATTTCCTATTCTCTGACTAACCCTTAAGGGATATGTTGTGAATCTATGTACCTATACAATGTGATAGGGGTGGTACTTCTAACCTGTTAAGGCTAAGTACTTCATCTAAATTCATCGACAAAAAAAAATTATATGGACTTAAAAAAAGTGATTTTAAGTCACAAAATAATTAAGTAAGTAATGATATTTTTCTCACCAAAATAATGTGAAACATACAAAACAAAGTAATTTATTAGTTAGCCAGTGTCATTAGCTACCGTTTTATATTTTTCTCATGTTTCTCCGACGTATGATACCTTTGATATCGCATAAAGTAAAAATGGTCTTAAATTATAGGGGGAGGGGGTTGGACTCACCATATTATTATTTTTTGTCGATGAATTTAGATGTAGTACTTAGCCTTAACGGGTTAGAAGTACCACCCCGATCACATAGTATATGTATGTACGTCGCAACACAAGCCTCACCCCAAACTGACCCAAGTGCACAGTGTCAATAGTAACACTGTGCCAAGTGTCATATCACGCTACAGATACGAAGAATCGGATTGTTTTCAACCGAAAGAATGTGGCGTTAGTCAGACGTGTCGGGTTCGTTACCACGAAGGAACCCAACAGTGAGATGTTATTGAAATTCGAGATAATGGGAATCGGTGATACGTAATAAGCACACGAGACCATCTTGTAGCACTTATTGTTAGCTCATTTATGTTTAAAGATTCATTACCTAGCTTTTAACAATACAAATACCTACCAGGTTTTTGGTCAATCCAATTCAATGCAGATTGTATTTTAATTCTCCGCTCCTCGACCTCACTCTTCAACCCCAAGCTCACATCGTTTTGAGTTTTGGTTCGCGATTAGGGTTGCCTTGCTACCCGTACTCTAAAATAGAGTATTGTACTCTTTTTCATATATGCGTATTCTGTAATCTACGACACCAATAGAGTACGCTAAAATACTCTATTTACGAAAAAACTGATCGTTACTGGTTATGACTAGGTACTTCAGAGTTCACTAAGAGGTCTTCTCTCTTATGAATGTAAAGTGGAGAGACGAAAGGAATAGAGCTACCCTAAATTTAATAAAAAACGAGTTGAATATATAATTTTAATCTAAATTATGATTGCAAAGAGGCTGTAAGAAATACAAATATTTGTTCAATGTCGCAAAGAGCAACAAAATACGTTTTTAAATAAATAAATACTCTTTTTTATGCTATGTACTCTATGTTTGTTCTAACAAAATGAAAAAATACTCTATTCGTCCTAAAAAAGGTGGCAACCCTATTCGCGATCCTGTCTTGGGTCGATTCGAAAATGTGTCAATAAGGTCATAATTACCTAAGGGTGAGTCAGAGACTACGCAATGATTACCGCAGAAGCAGTCCTCTTCCATAGTTCACGTTTCACCAAATTACAACTACACATGGTGCTCAGCCTGACAGGTGGTGAGCCCATCGCCGCTCTATGCTGCTGGATGTATGTGCCGTCTTTAGTCCGTTAGTCGCCTTCGACACCCAAGGTTGATAGCATTATTTTAGTGAGTGGCAATACCACATGTCACAAAATTAAAAAAATAAAATAAATGATGTGGTACAGTGGCCTTTTTAAGTATGATAGATAGCTGTTCCGTCAGATGAGTCACTCGAGCGAACCTGCGTCGCGGAACTAGTGCACAATTTCAGACACATAAACTGACTGTGGCACGCTTCCACTTCGGTCTTCTAGGAGCGCTCGAATGGTTAATTTTATGGCTTTGTCACAAACTAGCCGGAGCCACAGTGGGTTTGTACTGCAGTAACACGAAAATTAGGTTTAGTGCTTAACATTGATGATTATGATCATGATGATCTTTGTCTAAATAAAACCTGGTGAAAACCGGTTATAGAGCGCCGAAATATGCGTGTTCTTTTAAGATTGGTTAAACATTAACCTGGCAACTAATTAGTTAAAAAATATTTTAACTTATTTTAGTTTATCCAGAGTGACATTATATTTAAATAGACATATAAAATCACATGGGAAAAGTGTACCATAACCAACCCTAACGCCCTACTTCTAATTCGTCGTACACTGCTATGTATGTGTTTACTGTACCAATAGCTAGTAAAAAACCCCAGCGTGTGCGCATTGCACGACGGATTACGGACTAACGAAGTGTCTATGCGTTTAAGAGTAGGTCTACTACTGGTCTAACAACGACAACAAAATTCGTTCGAGAGAAACAAAATAACATCCAATTACTAACTTTATTAGCACGTAAAGTCAATTCGATCTACTGACTATGAAGTTATTTGTGTGTCACAACTGACACAGCAATATAATACGTTTATTAATTCCTTTTTAGTGTCAATGATTACGTGATTCGGAGTAGTAACTTGTCGGCATTAACTTTATCAATTTATGATTGCATTCCGTAGAAATAAACTTTAATATGCGTTAAATAGGCTATTGTTGATAGATGCAGCCTAGAAATGAAATGTTCAAGTAGGTAAAAGCTTTAGCGAAAATATATTGTTGTTTTGTTTTGACAACTAAGTTTTCGTACGAAACCCGGAAACCATTTACTGCAGTAGTTTTCTTAGTAAGTACCGAAGTGTCAGTAAAGACACAATTAAACAGAGATCTCACTAGGTATTTTTAACGAGAAACACTGTTTTGAAAGTTTTACCGTTGCCATAGTTATTGGCAATGTGGAATTGTGGATATTCACATTATTGGTGTGGACTGTTATGTAGTAAAGTCGTGTAACTGACAATGTCGTCTTCATGGTAGCGTTATTTGCGGTCGCAACACCAAAACACAATAGCCTGTTTGGAGAACGAGCGGATGTCATCGGGACTTATCGATACTCTACGGCCTACACGGACTGCCAATAGTGCTGTTGGGAAAAATGTTAATGTTATTCATCTATCTTATCCTATCCTCACGTGGAATGTCCATCTTAACATACCTACCTCTATCAATTTAGTAAGGTAAGTACCTACTACATACTTTCATCACTTCTCTCTTATCACGCGATTACTATTATAACTACCACCTTCTTTATCTAATCGTGCCGCCACCCCCTCTCTTCCCTTGGGTGTCGTAAAAGGCGACTAATGGACTAAAGACTGCACATACATCAAACAGCTTAGAGCGGCGATGGGCTCACCACCTGTCACGCTGAGCAAATAAATGTACAGTCGCTTTTTGGTGAAAAATGGACAATGACAGAGGACTGTTTGCGGTCCTTATTGCCTAGTCTCTGACTAACCCTTCGGGGATAATAGTCGTGATTATAATATGTTTGTTAAATGTATGTAGTATCTTTTTTAACTATACCGTGATTACTACCAATTGTAACGAAAGTTTTCGTATATGCTCTGCCGCTAACCCTATAAAATGAAACCTTAACCATTATTTTCTGTCCAACCGTTATCGCGTGCAGTGGTATTATACCAAATCAAGTTTACTCAAATAATATATATGATAAAAATTCATAATCATCTAATTAAAAACTAATTAACTACGACAGCCATTGATCATACTTATCCGTTAATGCCATCTATAGTAAGTTGCCTACCACCGCGGCCGGTACGCTAAAGATCAATAGATCTCTATAGATCATAATGTCACATTCCCCGTCATTTATTAGTTACCCAACAAATGGAAATAATTTTCTACACACCGCTAATAAGTTACTACTCGAGAATATTAATACCTGTTAATAATTCAAATTTCTTCATAAACGTCTAGATATAGGTACTGGGTTGGCAATGTTTCGAAAGGCGTAGACGCAAGTATGAGGCTCAGCTTAAGGCGTTTTAATAAGACTTAGGAATTACCAAACAGGGAAAAAATCAAAGCCTCCGGGCCGGTATAATGTACCCTTTCCATCTGTTGAGACATTCTGTGTGTTCAGATTGCTGCCCGATTGTTTATCTGTTGGTTGCGGATAGCATTATAACTGTGTTAAGTCCGCAATTTGAAAAGTGTGTTTCTCTTCTTTTGCGTGTCCGAGTTGTGATCTTGCGCGATAAGCAACTTGACCAATGCTGTGAACTTTGGACGGATGGCCAGATTATAATTGCTTGAACAAGATGGTCTTTAAATCAGACCAACCCTATTATAGTAATGGATTATATTCCGATATCCTAATCTACTATTGTTGATTTCGAAATACCTACTAAGCGCTAACATAAGACGTTTATAAGCTGAATTATGATGACGAAATATACAACTTCATCTATAAACGTCCCACTGCTGGGCACCGGCTTTCCCAAGCGGAGAACAGCACATGGGGCGGTTATGCGAAACCCATCAATGGCCCAATTTAATGGCCCAATGCGTTACTAAGGGCCAGAGCAGACATGCTACTTTTAGCAGCGGCGATCGGCGATTCCACACCGCACATTTAAAAACGCCAAACGCGGCGATTGAATCGCTTTTCGGAAGCTCGGCACAGCGTCTGAACGCTACACTCCGCACACATTCGGATGCCCGGTCGCATCGATTTGGCAGTCACTGCTGCTCTAGATTGCCTATCCAGCATCGGAGCAGTCGCTAAAACGCGCGTCCGAACGCAGAGAGTCGCCAAAATCGTGATGCAGCATCGATACAGTCGGAAAATCGCCGATCGCAGATGCTAAAAGTAGCATGTGTGCTGTGTGGCTCTAAGTAATGCCAAGGACGATATATTTGTCTATGGTAATGCGATACTTTTTATATAAAACCTTACCATAAGTGAATCTTATTAAAATTTGGGTGGTGGTAGTGCCAAAGTGATCAAATGGTAAAAACTTGTTCTAGACTCACACCGGTGTTGAAGATGACCCCAAAATAATACAGCTCTTTTCCTTGTATATTCGTATTTAATAATAGACTGTCGCTTTTTTATATCTAACGTCACATCTGAAGTATACATATTTTTAATATAAAAATCTATGATTTAGAAAACAGCCAAAAAGGATAATAGGCGGTACAGGTCGCCAACAACCGGTGTTACCATTTTTACGCGGACAACCCGCTACTCTGGTGTTGCAACGATAGCTGGTCTGCTCTACATTTATTTTTATATCGATAAGTCAACACCTCGGTAATGGCAGGAAGTGATAGTTTAATTACTCCATTTTAGGAAAGGAAGCCATTATAATAAACAAATACATTACAGTTTCTTTAGATGTGTAATTATAATGTCTAAAATGGTGTATAATGCTTTAGTCGCACCATCAGATAATTTTTAAAAACATTAAAAGAAATTGCAATAGTTAGTTACAATACGTTGGTATAAGAATTCTTTGTTCTAGTATTAATAGTATAATTAAAATCAGCTATATTTCAAATTATTAAAACAAAATGGGTATAGAAGAAATTGTTCAACTAAGCGTCTCATCAATATTTAACTTTGACTAAACAAGAATATCCGGGAACTAAAAAGTAGTTAATAAACTTACACTCTATATCGTAGTGATGCAAGCAATTCTATGATGAAAATAAATCTAACCTTATATTTATATTTTATATTATTGTAGGTATACTTATTTAATATAAAAATAGTTTAAGGTCAAGTAACAGTTTAGGTTTTGCAGCTTTAATAAAAAAAATACATTTTTGTAGGCATAACAGAGCAACTCATGTGGCAAAACTATGTCTCTATATACGGTTTAATAATTAGGTCAGTTAGTTTATTACATCGCCGTACAAAATAATTCAGCACAGACCAAATATTTGTTAAAGACCATAGACGAAATATAACATTGGCTCTATGCGCGTGCGCTGACCCTGCCATTGCACTAATGACTTGAACGAAACGCTGCTCTTTACAAAATTGCATATGCCATAGATACATAGTAATTTAGACTTTAACTCAATGGAATAGGAGTTACATTTTTTTATAGAATGGTATTGTTAAATTGGTTGTTGGAATAGGGTCAGACACTGCACTGTGTTAATTCAATAAAATTCCACCTTTTGTATTAGCGGGACCATTAATATGCTAAGCGAGTTAGAGTAGGCGCTGGGAGACACTCTTAGGCCGGTTTTGAAAAATGATTAGGCATAAAGTATCTAATGTACATGATTAGTTTTTTTAATGGTCCCATTTTAATTAAGATAGTTTAATTTGTCAAAAGCTTTGTGGGTGTTTAAGTGTAAACTCTTTTTGCAACGTGACTTGCTGTTGTACGTAATCATTGATAATTTTAAATGATAATACTAATATATGATAATATATTACGTAAAAAAATCTACTTACTTCTCTTTAAGGTCTGTTGTATAATGGTAAGACGATTAATATTAAATAGTTATGTGTGTTTTTAAATATAAATAACAAAAATATCAATAATTCTGTCAAGCGTTTAAAGTTTTGGCGATTGAAGTTTTGTATCTCGGAGTTTTCTATTGATACTTAAGTTACTGACTTAGCTAATATTAAAGTTGTGTTATGTAACCGTCCCTAAGACACTGCAGTATATTAATTTCGTAACACTGTCTCTGTAACCAACTAGGAACCTACCTATAAACATTTAGCAATTTTCCCTCGAGATCGATCGTGGCGAATATGACTGTCACGCGTACTATTGCGTACCTACCAATCTTTCAATATTTCACCATTATAATGCGTACGTTGTTGTAAAGATTACTAGGCGGCTTGACACAAATGGGCTATGTGGTGGCGGCTCCTAATTTAAAGCAGACTATCAGCCCATCTCATCTCTTGGGTGTCGTAAAAGGCGACTAACGGACTGAAGACTGCACAACCACCCAACAGCATAAAGGTTGATTCACACATATCAGTGAAGCCACAGTTCCGACGCAGTACCGGCACAGTGAAAAATATTCTTTCATACATTCTCTATGAACCTATCCCCACATATCAGTGTCAGTGACGTGACGACACAGTGCTCTGCCAACGTGAAGAAGCACATTGTGTAGTTGTAATTTGGTGAAACGTGTGGTGTGATGGTGTGGCAGTGCTCTAATTTTGCGGTCCTCATTGCGTAGCCTCTTCTAACACTTTGGGGATAATGGACCTGACTAGGGTTACCATTTAGGAATTTGAAAAGTCCTGACAAAAAGCCTGACATTTCGATAAAAGTCCGGACTTTTTAGTCACAAAATGGAAACATTGGGTACTCATGTATTACCTACTCACTTTTTATATTCTGTTTTTAGATAAGTAAATGAGAAGTTTATAAAGATTAGAAACTTATTTGATATTACTTAAAATGTAGTTTTGTTACTCATATTCCAAAATTCGGACAAATTAAAGAACCGGGCAAAGTCCGGACATGACCGGACTAAATCCCGACGGATAGAAACCCTAGTCGTGACAGTCGTGAGTGTATTATGTTTTCCATCCATACACATTGAGTTATAATGTACTACGTCTCAATGTCCATACACAATTTATTTTGCGGCACCTTATTATATCAGTATGTTCACACAAATGTATGGCTAGCGTTTAACGTCCACAATGATTGTCTCCTTCATTGGTATGATGTAACTGGTAGCTTATTTTTTGTTGCGCCCGCATTGACGATGATAATTTATTTTTCCAGATGACAGAGTTTCACCCACACAAAATATTTTATTTTCAATAAAATAAAATACCTATTCATTTTAATTTACTAGCACTTAGTACTGCTAGGATGGCCAAGTGAGGTGATTTATAAGACTTTAAACTATCGCATTGCATTGCATTAAAACTATTTTAACGGGACTAAACACGATTAATTTTGTAAGTAAGTACATATCTACTTAGCAGTAAGACGTTACGGCCGCGATGCTGCGGCCGTGGTCACAAGCGAACTGAAATGTACTTACTTACAAAAAATTATCGTGTTAAGACCCGTTAAAATAGTTTTAGAGGTGATTTATATCAATTACCAAACACTGTGATACAAAATAACATTTTAAACTTTCATGGTCACTACAATTATTTTTATGAAAAAACGGAATTTTTAACATGTCTGAGTTGTTGATTTTGAGTCCCCGATATTTCGGCGCAGTTGCATGCACCATGATCACGGAGTAACGGGGACTCAAAATCAACAACTCAGACATGGTAAAAATCCCGTTTTTTCATAAAAATAACTGTGATACAAGTACCTAACTTTGATCCGGGAACTGGGACTCACTTAAGCCCACGTTATCCTCTCATTCGACATGCGATTTAATGATGACGTCAAGCGGGAGTGCACACAGCACGCGAGCACTCACGTGGCGAGCGGTCTCCTGTGGCCCCACGTGCTCTGACGATGGACGATCCATTGACAATAAAAACGTGGAGTTCTATACAATGTAAGTTAATACAAATACGAAACGTTAAAGGAAGCTGTTAAGATGCGTAATTATTAAGTACTGCGTGTAACCCATAAGTCCACCAACCCATATTTAGCCAGCTGTGGGAAAATGATAATGATTGACAATGTTGAATTAGAACCAAGGAACAAGGTCCTTCTAAAAATTTGTAAGTTGGTGGTGATTTGGGTTCACGACTAGGGTTGCCAGTTGCCACCTTTTTTAGGACGAATAAAGGTTTTTATTTTTATTTTGTTATACCTACTTAACAAAAATAAAGTAGGTAAGTAAGTACATCGCATAAAAAATACGATTTATTTATTCGTCCTTAAAAGGTATTTTTTATTGCTCTTTGCGACATTTAACAAAATTTTGCCTTTTTTAAAGATGTTACAGCCTCTTTGCAATCAAACTTTTCTGGCGATGAATACCAGTTTATTTAGTCTTTTAAGTACTCATAACCAATAACGAGCCAGTAACAATCAGTTTTACGTAAATGGAGTATTTTAGCGTAGGTACTTCATTGGTGTCGTAGATTATAAAGTAAGGCTACATGAAAAAATGGACAATACCCTATTTTAGAGTACGGGTGGCAATGGCAACCCTATTCACGACAATTATCCCCAAAGCCCAAAGGGTTAGCCACAGACTAGCAATGACACGGTAATAACTAGGCTTGCCAACTCCAAAAAAGGCATTTCCGGGATTACCTAGCTATCGTCATCCGGGATTTGCTTGGGTATATTACGTGGGAGGACACAACACACCACATATAAAATGTACTACGTGCCTATGTGTAAATGCCTATTAGGCAGCCTAACCCGAGGGTAGTTGGTTCGATATAGATACCTAAATCTTAAAAGGCCGGCAACGCGTCTGCGATTCTGCGGTTTTGCGGGTGTCCATGGGCGGCGGTGATTACTTTTCATCAGGTGACCCGCCTGCTCGTTTGCCTCCTTCTTATATATAAAAAAACATATTATTACTGATTTCCGGAACAAAAAGCGTCCCGCAAGGGGTCACGGCGGGACGGCCCAAAATACACTCAGAAGCGGGACGTCCCGGAAAATCCGGGACGGTTGGCAAGCCTAGTAATAACATCTCAATGAGGACCACAAAAGCAAAGCTCTGTCACACTCCACGGCACACAGAAAGACAACCTGCACTTGGTGCTATGTATGCGTGATAAGTTGTGAGCCCATAGCAGCTTTATGGTGTTGGATGAATGTGCGGTCTTTTTTCCGTTAGTCGCCTTTTACCAGACACCGAACAGAAGAGATGTTTTGGTTTCGGTAGTAATATTTTATTAATTAGCAGCAACACAACACATCACAGCGCCTTGCTACATAAAGTAGCAAGAACCGGCACTTTCCATAGAAAAAATGCTTGACTTGTATACAATAGAATTTGGTTATAAAGTAAAGCTAATATAATTTGCTACCAAATCTAAACCAAGTTTTGTCTTATTTTTAACGAATCGCGGTTAAGAGATAGTTAATTATTAATATTTTTTAATATGGAAACACTGAGTCTTCAAAAGGCACACATGTTACTTTAAAAATGTCTAACGTGGCCGCATACACCATAATTATTTTGCTTTTAAAAAAGTGCGTGGTTGCATAAACCATAATTCTTTTGCTTTTAAAAAAGTGAAATGTCAGCAATGCCGTCACGTCATTGTTTAATATGACAGTTAGCGGCTTTACAACTGTCATTTTGCTGACATCTTGACATATAGATATTGCCAGTTAATGAATTACAGATTAAAAAATTAAAAAAGTATCTTTGTGACGTCCAACATCGTCAACATTTCAATTGAGACCAGCCTCTTGACATGAGTACGTTGCACTGTCCAGTGCTGATAGTGCATAGCGTTTTCTACGTGCTTCCTCGCGAGGTCGGCGTGTAGTCTGCAGTAACTAGGGACATCCTAAAGAAAACATACGGACAGAACTATTGACTGTATTGATATTGATTTGTAACCGGTTTGTTGAACATGGACAGAGTAAATGGTGAAACGATGAAAAAAACGACTACCGTGCTTAGTAGTGTCTATCAATCAATCAGCCCGCAACCACCCACTGCTGGGTATAGACCTCCCTTAATGTATGCCAGCCCCTTCTGTTCCGTGCCGATCTCATCCAGGTGCTGCCAGTGACCCGGACGATGTCATCAACCCAGCGTGCCCTCGGACGTCCTCGATTTCTTTGGCCAGATTTTGGCCACCACTCCGTCAAAGTTTTGCCCCATCGGCCATCACCACCAGTAGTGTCTATGCTGAAGACGAAACCACTCTTGAGGTAGTCGCGTTTTTTTATTAAATTATTATTTTATTTACCCATCAACAGTAGCGATGACTTGACTTTTATGAAGGAGACCTTTGCCCTGCAGTCTGCAGTAGGACAGTATTATCTACTACACTTTACTCTATTTAAGTCGTTAAGTTTTTTTAACGACTCCGTGTCGATTTGTTAGCGTATGTTAATAGTAAATTGATAATCATGCTTACAGAATACAGATACTTGGCGAATGGTCACTTTAATCGGTCGCTACCACAGAATATAATTATAATTGAATACTGAATAAATGAACAAAGAATTATGTTCAAAAATTGCTCTAATTTTATAAAATTTCCAATTTTAAGTGGGCTAAATAACGTATTACGTTCTATACTACAAGCGTTCATGCCACTGGTCTAATTCCCTTCTAAATTAATTTAATAATTTAGTGGACAGGTCCCGCGGTCTCTACTTTTCTCGAATTGCAGTTCTCCAGTGTTTAGTGGGTAAACTTCCCTCCATCTCATCCTTCAGTGCAGAAAGGGGGACGGATGGAGCTTTATAACCTTGCCTCCATTCTGGGGATGGGGTACCCATAAGGCAGGAAAAAAAATTCTCTCTACCTCTGTTTTCAAATTTCCGCGTTAACGGTCGCAATATGTTCTCGTGTGTCCGTCCTCCCACCGTCACCGATCGCAGCACGAGTGCAATCGCACACTGCCACACTACTGCCACTAGAGACGAGCGACACCGCGAAACAATTTGTTGCGCACAGATTTGCAGCCGCAAGGTCCACAAGCGCTTGGATCACGCGCAATCTTTAAAAAGCACAAGTCCGGTCGTGCATGGAGTATTGCTGCCACCTTTGGGACGGCTCTGCAAAATATCAACTTGCGGCGAATTCGGTGGAACGCAGAGCCAGGAAACTTATAGGTGACGATAAGCTTGTGAAAACCAAGCTTCACAATCTCACTCACCGTCGCTCAGTTGCTTGCTTGTCGGTATTTTACAGGTTGTACTTCGGAGAGTGTGCTGTTGAGCTACACGAGCTTATTCCACCGTCCCTTTATACCGCATCGGGAGTCCAGACGTACGGCGGGTTACCACCCTTACTTGGTTGACATTCCATTCATACGCACTAAGCGCTATTCGTCTTCAGTCATAATGCGTACAGCCAAGGTATGGACTTCCCTGCCGGCGTCTGTGTTCCCGAGTGCATATAGCCCCAACATCTTTAAAGCCCGAGTGAATAGGCTGCTTCTGGGCAAGCTCGCTCCACCGTCGGCCACTTCTTAATCCTACGGATAAGAATGTGGCGAAGAGCAAGCCCATATTATGAAAAAAAATGTGAGTAAAAACTTACTTCGCGGTGTCGCCTCTAGTCTATAATACCTCAATGGCCACACTGCGGTTGCATTGCAGTGGCCTACTTCAGCGCTAGGCGGTTGTTATTGTGCGGCAGTCTCACACATGTAGTTAATTCGGGACGGTGTACGTATATATATACATACCTGGAAATCCGTACATAGCATTGTTGTTTGTGTAACTGATTGATTCCGAAGTATCATGTCTTTTGAGTGTGCTACAATGCCATGAGATCACAAACCTATTTTAATCGAGAAATCTGAAAGATACTTTGCTGACTTGGGGCCATACTGTCCTGTCTCCTCTTAGAGCAGTATTTTTTTTCTATTATGACTCGTCATTGTGACTGCATCCTGCCTGATGGTAAGCAGCCGATGCAGTCCAAAATAATGAGAGCGCTTCCCACCGTGGAATAAGCACGATAACGAGCGCACCCTTTCATGACGGCCTGCATAAATGCCGTTTCACGACCCGCTTAAAAGACCGGGACTGTAGGAGCTGGGAAACACATACGCCGGCAAAGAATTCCAAAGCCGAATGGTCTTACAGAGGAACGACTTGCCAAATGTTTTGGTACGAGTACTGATAGTCTGTACAGTATGATGGTGGTTCCTAAGACCAGCACGTGTAGTCCGGGAGAGGAAAGGAGAGGGCGGGATAAGACCAAAAAGTTCTTTAGAACACTCTCCGTAGTAATTCCGGTAAAAGACACTGAGAGAAGCAATGTCTCTACGTAGCTGGAGGTCCTCGCCTTTGCAGTCTATCAAGTGCATCGAGGAGGTATTTAGCGGAGCCGTCCCATAGATGGGAACAAATTATCACAGAATAACTAATAGTGTTACTACCGTGTATTAATTTAATATTGCTATGAAAAATTCGTATGGGAATTTAACAGTAACACTAACACTAAAGTTATACTACTTTAAGAGTTGATGAACCCCTGGGAATAATTGAACCCGTTACCTCCGGTTATTGGGCCGAGAGCTTATTAGTAGT
Organism: Scoparia ambigualis; assembly: GCA_963921215.1. Classification (NCBI taxonomy): domain Eukaryota; kingdom Metazoa; phylum Arthropoda; class Insecta; order Lepidoptera; family Crambidae; genus Scoparia; species Scoparia ambigualis. The sequence goes on along the minus strand of OY992512.1, from coordinate 29,016,614 downwards.
CAGTAAGTAGCTATTTTATTATCTATCATAATGTATGAACTTGTAATTCCTAAATTTCGACTTCAGAAAGTTTATGGATAAATTATGGGACAAAGTGTCATAATTTACAATAAAATCCCGAACGATGTTATAATTTTGCCCTTTGACAAATTTAGGACACGTGTTAAGGACAGACTTTTAGAAAAGGGCTATTACACTGTAAGCGATTACATCAATGACAAAAATGCATGGAGTTAACATTCCTCTAGTTTCGCACACATTGTTCTAATGCGTTCATAGTGCCCGAGTAAAACTATTAGATTCACTTTTGTTTTTATCTTTTCTTTTATTTTATAATTGTTTTATGATTATTGTTTGTATAATTAGTAACGACATATTGTTTTGTAAATGTCGTTACTTCTATATTATTATAAAGCTGTGGAGTTTCTTGCGCCCGTTCTTCTCCACAGCTAAAAGACGTCCTGAATGGGTGGAGTAGATCCATAAAAGTAAAATTAAATTTAGGCGATTCAAAATGCTTATTTTAAGCTTACTGAATAAAGAAATTTTGATTGATTGATTGATATGCAGTACGATAGATAATAAAAAGATTTACCAAATTATTGCATACTTATCAACAATGCAATTTTGCAGTCTCTGACGCAATGATTTATTCAAACGCCGTTGCGGACGTCGCGAAATCAATATTGATTAAACGTCGACGATTAGCATCGGGTTTCTACATGCAGATAATGAGAGAAAGATGGCGCGGTGGTGCCAGGAGGATGTCAATTTTTAACAGCAATTAGTAGCATCTCTAATAAACTGTTAAGGGGATCCTGCACTAAATTGTGAAAATTTACGTATTTTTAAGTTACTTGTACTATGCGCTGAATTAGTTAAATACATTAAAAGAACTTATGTAAGTTTGCTTGATCATTGCACAAGGTATAAGGCCTTGTTAAAATTTTGAAACAAATTCTTTAAACAATAACAAACAATACATAATTCTAATGACTCCTAAAAACATTTTCCTTCGATAACTTTCTTAATATTACGCATGAAACAATAACTCTTACATGAAAATATTTGTATTGATATTCCCTAGGTCACCCCCATCTTGAAAAAGTTAATTTTAATTTTTAACACAAGCGCGTGATGGTTTTGTATATTTCGCAGAATAAAAACTTTGCTCTAATCAAATTACTAGGTCTGAAACTTCAAAGCAAAATTGTTTTAATTTTAAATATCAATATGATTAATTTTGCTTTGAAGTTCATTAAGAGACTTATATCAGTTTTTGCGATCGCGCGGCACCCCCTTAAATTAGTGTGCCCATGTAAGTCATCATCATTAGTCTTTAAACGTCTCACAGCTGGGTATGGACCCTCCCGCGTGGGCAACAGCACATAGGGAGATTGGGCCATAACCCACCACGCTGGCCCAAACAACAACCGGGACCAATAGCTATAAAGTTAAAAGTCAAAGCATTTATTTATTTACGTGCCTTTTGAAGTAATAGGTACCTATACATAGTTGCCACTTGGTTATTTGACGACCTCCGTGGTCGAGCGGGTCTGGCATTGCGCCATCTCTGAGGTCTCGGGTTCAATTCCCGGTCGGGATAATTTAGACAAAAACTTTTTTCTAAATTGATTTCGGGTCGGGGTGTTTTTTCTATGTTTAATGTATATTAATCCGTTAACTTACCATATTAACGAGTTACAAAATAATACTTGTCTTGGTCTAGAAATTTTTTAAAAAGAGATTGATTTCAAATTATTATGAGAATTGTAAGCATAGACAAATTAGATCCTTGATTGTAAGTAAACCTTTTTTTATTTATTGTGTGATAGGCTTGCATTTGGCCACTATCTCACCTGATGGTATATAAGTAATGTTGTGGCCTACGGTGGAACATGCTTGCCTAGTTACCTACCTCATTCATTATTAGATATTGGCAATATTAATTTAATTAATTTTACAAGCACTTAAATTGCGATGCAATTACCAACAAAGAAACTTTAGGAAGAACAACGGTTACCCACGTACCTAGGTCACCCTTCCCATATTGCGGAAGTTGCTTATCATGATATCTGATTCTCACCAAACTTTATTCCACACTCCTTGTTTTACAATGATCTAGTCCCCATTTATATTGTTTATGCAAATTGATAAATGACTATAGCGACCGATTTGATATTTACTTTGACCCACCCAGAAGAATTTATTCCATTGTTGTTTCACCCCTTTAAACACGTTGATGTAATAATTTAATTTATAATTTCAGTGTAAGATATATATATATTTTTGAACTGTGTTAATTTAATTAAAACCTAATTTAATTGATATTTAGAAGTACCCGAGCATGATGTATTTGCCTGTAAGTGTTTGTCTCACCTAGATAGATATATGATTGCAATCTAGTAATAAATGAAGTGTATTGGTGTGTACAAACGTTGGCGAATCAATAAATAAATAATAATATATTAAAAATCCATTGTGCTGGAGTCAAGTAAATCCCAGATCTGACCTAAGCTTTCCCTCTGAGGATTTCTCTACCAGAATGGCCATTACATTGACAGATAATCGCTTAAAGAAGTCTTAACTATCACATTTCACATTAATTAAATATTTTCTTAATCTGGTGTGTGGAAAATATGTGAATTTTTCCCAAATTGATTACGCCTTCAGGTTTTTAATCTAAAAATGTTAATGCAGATGATAAGTTACGCGCGTGCATTGTATAAAATTGGGAACGTTGGGGTGTGGTGCATGCGAAGGCGGTCATTAAAATCTGTTATCATACCCGAGACTTCTTGGCGGGTCGGGATTGAAAAAAAAAGTGAAGTCCCATATCTTTACTGAAACTTTCGGAAAGTTTTGGGGGAAATATCATAATAATATATAGCATTCATCATTTCTGGCTACGATGTCATGATCGTGATACACATTTATCTATTTTTCTTTTTATTACTGATCAATCGTTTAATTTATTAATACATTTGGTATTCCATGTACTTATGAAACAGCAATGTTTGTCATAGAAGAAATCTACCTCAATTGTTTTTATTTGTTTCCAAAAAAAATATTTATTTATTTTATAATTTTCATAGGAAAGTTAGATAATTCTTTGAGGACCTTCTAAAACCGTAACTTGATTCAATTCATAACCAATTATTATGAGTAGCTTTCTAAAGCGCATGCTTAGGAATGAGTGCACGTCAGTGTTTAGGTTTACCTTCTTTTTTTTGACTAAGTAAAATACCGTCATATGCATTCACCAAGGCCAGTAGCGACCTCGGGTTATGTGGGAGTTGTAGGACTCTCATCCCTTTCCCCGCCCTGTTAGAAGAGCTCGACGGGGATGGTTCGAGACTACGAACAGCAAGCTCCGAGTTGACATCAGAGTTTACCTAGTCCACAGATTAAATAAAGGGTAGTCTAACAGAGTTATAAGGGATCAAACCACGATTTCTTAAACATTTTTTAAATGATTGATATTTTTTTAGATTATAATAATTTTACGAAACTAAAAAACGAATCGCTTGCAGTCACACCGCGTCTGCAGTATGCACCCACGCTAATGTCCGTCGCATACTTTCACCTCCAAAATAGGACCGTCCGATATCCAACATTAATATCTAATATCAAAGCCGTCGGATCATCCGTCCGTTAATTGCCGGCCTTTCGGCTAACCGTTTGTCAACGCGAGAATGATTGTTTATTGTATGTTTATAAAACGTGAGCGTTTCGTGTACCTCCTATCTATCTACAAATTCACACGTGTTTGTTGCTGGGTGGCCTGAGTGTTCCCACCGTTCAGTTTGTTTGTTGTAATTACGATTTATATTGTAAACAATGTAAGTGGATGCGTATTAAAAAGCGTTTTTGTGACGTCTATTTTTTCTACTAGAACAGAGTTTTGAACCACTACCGCTGCTGCCTGCGCTGGCCGCTGACAATAATTCTTCTCACTTTGAAAAATTAGTAGTATCCTAAGCCTATTTTGACACTGACAATTCTCAAACTTTTTAGTAAACTTAATTTTAAAATATTAATTCAATATATTATCTTAATTTATTTTAATTTAGACTAGATTTTGAATAAGAATCATACGTTTAAAAGTAGAACTAAAACTTCGTAATGAATTTCAAATGTTTTATTTTAGGGAACATTATTGGTAGATCATTATGCTTATTCATTTCATTATTGTACAATAGAGTTATTTATAGTTTAACATTATAGGCACTCTAGCTTGGAATGGTTCCAAAATACAGGAAATCGTGACCATAGGAAATTTAAATTTCCGTGTGACCAATAATGCTAAGTCATTGTATGCGAATTTGAACTGTCATCGATGCAAGCTAATATCGCTGAGCTAACACAGAGTTAAATTCTGGTATGGGATAGAGTTCCTGAATTTTTATTCTCAGTCATTCATCTTCAAAAGTTTTCGAATAATAGTAGGTAAGTACTAGCTTCATAATTTATTAACTGTCACAGTCATGACTAAAAAAGAAACAGAGCATAGCCAGTTGTCAGATAAATAATATGTCAATATAATCGTTAATTAGCACTTGGGCCTTTTATATATTTATCTTACAGTCAAAACTCATAACCGGCTAAAATTACCTTTGACTGCAAAAACCAGTCAGAAATGTTTTGAATAAGGACATCGGTCAAAATACTTTTTATTGCCAAAATATTTTTTATGTAATAGTGAGTAGGATTTTGTGTATTAATTGCCTTAGTAACCAAACCTAATTAAACTTGGTACTTATTATTAAATGTGTTCATACTTATAAAGTACACAAGTTTGTCAAGGAAATCATGTCCTATAGAAAGATAAAAAATAAAGTCGGTTATGTCGTTATGGTCACTGAGCTAACCTATCCTCAGCGAACTTAGTAAGTAGGTACTATAAACTTTAATAACTTTAGTAAAAATTGTTTTTTTTTGACCCATTTTATGACTGATTGACTATATTGACTCTAACATATGCTGCGATGCGACCATTAAAGTTTTTTTGTGTAGCGATGCAAACGCGCATTTGTGTCTCATTTTTACAAGAATATTTTAAAAACCAAGTTATGATTCAGACATTAGGACTTTAAACTTTTAGATATCTACCTATGTCAGCTAATTATATACATACGTATATTTTGTACCCTTAGAGTAGATTCGACCAAACTGGAATAAGACTTACTCCGAGATTAGTCTATACAAATTCGGCGTTTAATCTAGGTATAAGACCCTATTCCAGTTTGGTCGAATCCACCCTTAGATAGGTACATACAGAACTTTTACAATTACCAATTATTATCTGTATCAATTGCAATGCCCGACAGGGTCCATAATGTTTATATTAAAAGTAATACCTTTTCTCAACGGTTGCAATAAATATAGAGCATGTTCTCACACTGTCGGTGTGTGTAAAACCAGCAGCATTTTGATAGCTCCAATGACAGATGGCCATCGGTGACGGTCATTAAAACGTCATCACTCGAAACGCTAATCAATCTTGACGTGTGAAGCCGGCGGCGTAACGTTCCGTTGGCGCGGTGCTTTCCGCGTTAGATAACCGCATTTTCATTCCATGGGTACAATCGGCAGTAAAAGTACACCGTGTATACTGTCCCACTGCTGGGCAAAGGCCTCCACCATTGCAATCAAGCCATCGCTACAATAGATGGGTGTTGGCTTCATCACCAAGCTTGCCCGATGCGGGTCGGTGATCACAAACCCGGGTTATGCATCGGAAAATTCGAAAACACACTTTGTTTGCCCGACCTGGGGATTAAACCCGGGAGCACCGGATATCTAGCCGAGCGCTTGACCACTCGGCCACTGAGGCTTTCGGCAATGGCCGTACAGTGGCCCGATTCACGTATTTTGTCAATGTCGCTTATGTTAAAAGTCGTCCTATTGAAAAACAGTTTAAATCCGTATACACCTGTTATTTCGATAGAACGATTACTCGATAGGATCGCAAAGATCAGCGATTTGTAAACTATTTGAACTTAATGTTGCCATTACAATTCTACCAAATAAATTCAAATACTTTTTGTTAACAAAGCATCCAGAAATGTTTATCATTTTTTTTCAACGACTTGGAAATTGTCTAATTCGACGTGTAATCGCTGACATCCGATCAAACTAAACGTCAAAATAATAGGTGAATACCGCGGAGGCTTCGATCGAACTTCGATTAATGCACGTGAATACGCTTATAGAAAACCGACTTAAACAAAATCGTGCGATTGATACGTGAATACGAAAAGTGACTTCAGCAATCAAATCGTTTGCATGTCGTTAAAGTTTTGTTACGTGAATTAAGCTACGGACGGACTCCACTTGTTTACACTTCCTTCGTAAAAAATACGTAACTATTTTTTACACAAAACGTCGGAAAGGTACATGTTCTAAACATGTTCGTGGACTTTTTTCAACATTATCCGAATTGTAATTTGTTCGCTATCAAATTTTCGTTATACCTATCTATAGTTAAAACTTCTCAAAAATACTTATTAGATTAACTAGGTGCCTTATCTATTCTGACCGCTTTTCACGAACTCATGAGAACTTTACATAGGTACTCGTAGAAAGAGCTTCATTATGACTCTTCTCATCAGTTGTTAGCCTACTTATTTACTAAAGCTCATGTTACATAACACGACTTAAGGAAATACTTTCACAGCTATATGGGTGGACATACGCAAGTTTTATTAAGCAACATAAAAATTAATTGGGATTAAAAGGTAGCGTATTCACTCATTATAGTAAAAACGAATTATCCCGTAATTTTTGCGCTATTTCTATTAGGTAGGCGCATAATGTATCGACGCTAACGAGTTGTAAGATCGCGGCTCATGATAATGATCGTTATTATTGAAATTTTTACTTTCACAATGCTATAAGTATAGATATAGGATAAAATGTTTACTAGAAAAAAACAACCAGTCTCAGGAAAGCTCGAATGGGATTCGAACCCATGACCTTTGGATTGCCGGTCCACTGCTCTAACCGCTAAGCTACCAAGTCCCCAGAAAAGAAGTTGAATTTTTTCTAGTAGTTTGATTTACGCTGCAAGCCAGCGGTTTACGTCACGTCAAGTCTACCCTCTGAGACTGGTTGTTTTTTTCTAGTAAACATTTTATCTCATATTAATGAGTTGATTTAATAAAAAGAATACTACCAACTCATTTCTGCCCTCGGGTAACTTATCCAACATCAAGCGGCGATGGGTTCACCGTCTATGACGCTTAGCATATGAATCAATTATTAAAATTTGAGAACCCCAACATGTCCATGAGGCCCTATTTTACATGCAGGAGGAACAAAAAAACATAATAGATAAGTACTGAATTTTTTTTACGAATTTTATTAAGATGATTACACTAAAGTGTTACTAGGACCATTCTACACCTAAATAACAAAAACAAAACACACGATTCTCACATCTTCCACAAATAAAAGGATCAAAGTCAATGGACTTGTGGGGTTTTTCAAATACATAAATAAAACTATTAATTAGTTAGCTATAAACAAAGTTATTTATTAGCACAAACAAAGTTATTTCTGCTGGCCCATATAAAAAAGAACCAAAAAAGCGTTAAAGCCTGAGTTTTTCAAAAATTATTGAAAATCGCGGAAAACGGGGGTATATGAATATGGGGGTGATCCGGGTGACCCTAGATAGAGCTGCCCTACCTCTGGAATTCCGGTTGACACTAATTTCTTGGGACACCCTGTATAAAGGGTCTAAAGAACTAAATATGTATGAAGGGTTAAGGGTCTAAAGATAAGCGGACCAGCGGTTGCATCACTACAACAGTACTACAATATCCCGCATTGTGTTTTGTTTGTTTTGTGTAGTTTGCACATTGAGGTACAATAAACTAGAGAAGACACCGCGAAGCAAATTTGTGCGCACTAAGGTGCAGCCCATGGGCTGCAAACACCTCAGTGATTGCGCGTGATTCAAGCGATTGTGGACCTTGCGGCTGCTCCTTAGTTGCGCACAAACTTGCTTCGCGTCACAGAATAATATTACTAGTTCGCGGTGTCTTCTATAAGTACCTCAATAAGTTTGCACCATTGTTGCACCGCATCACAGTCGCAATGTGTAAAGGTCCTACGGGTCGGAGTACGTACCGTATGTGGTTTTGCAAAGACTATACGTTAAGTTAACTTCCACTTTCACAGCTTTTATGCTAATAGTTGGTGATGGTCCTTATGAGATATGCCACTTTTACCATATTTCCATAATACTATGTGTGTGTTTAGACAGGAAGACGTGTATTAGACATGTTTTATGTGCTGAGGCTGCTGAAAGTTTTCTCTACAATTAAGATAGGCAAAACATACTAATGATGCACAGACAAATCATACAATAATTTATGGTCATGTAAGTACACGCCTGCACGGTTGACCTATATCCAAAACTGTCAAATTTCACTTAACGATATTGATTATAGACCCTAAAGTTAAAGTTTTAAGAAATTAGACATTCAGTGGCAAGTCGACCTGCGGGGGTCTATCGGCTAAAAATTATGGATATGGACATGGGCTTCATTTGACATTCGAAGCCCATATTTTGTCCTTATATGGGCATATTATGGGCTTCAAATGTCAAATGAAGCCCATGTCCATATTCAAAGTTTTTAGCCGATAGGGTAGCTGCTCTGGCGTCATCTGTGCGCCAGCCAATTAAAAAAGTACACAACATTCATATTAACTTTACAAACACAAAGAACATATTAAAATTTATTATTTTAAAATTACTTGCAAATTAAAATATATTATTTTATAAAATAATGCAGAATAATCTAAATGACAAAAAATGGAGTAGTTTATGTGAAGAGTTCTTAAACTTATTTGTGTAAGTACTTACAAGTCATTGTTTTGTGACCACAGAACAGAAGAAATTCCGTTCTTTTATTGTGACAAACTTCTGAACCAACCAATGGCTGTTTCGAGTTTCGATACTATACAAATTAAAGTGAAAAAATAAGATTTTCAGGAGACGTGCATTAGGCGGCCTTTTGACTAAAAGCGATATCTAGACTCAATCTAATTAGTGATACTAATTCTAAGTATTCAACATAGGTACATAACTTAGCATATCATATTTCGTATAGCCAAGCAAGACATCCAGATAATAATCAAAGATAGTGATGATAGTGATAGAGCAATTAAGTCGAGTAGTGGTTGTAGATACATTGCTTCGCCACTTCGCTAAATTAAAACGAATTTTAAAATAATCAAACTAGCAAAGCAATGTACTTTTTACTGGACTGCTCGCCTAGTGCGAACAAGGCTTAGATCTAATAATAAATGCGGTGATTCAACTGTCAGCGCGTCCGTCCATTTGTAGAGCTGTATGCACTATGCATAAACGTTTCCTCCGTTGTTTATGGTCTTAACTATGAGCGCAGACGTGGTTCCTGAACGGATATCCGAATGTAGGCGGGATGACTCGCAATTGGTTTTTTTCTATAAAAATTTTGCCTAAATTGGTAAAACCAAAAAAAGCTATGCTATGCAGTAAGCTTGAAAAGCAGTAGGTTCAGTTTAATTACATACATACAACCTACCTATAATCACGACTATTATCCCCAAAGGGTTAGTCGAGACTAGGCAATGAGGACAGCAAATGCGGCTCTCTACCATAGTCCAATTTTCACCAAATAGCGACTGCACATGTGATCAGCGTGACAGGTGGTGAGCCCATCGCCGCTCTATGCTGTTGGATGTATGTGCAGTCTTTAGTCCGTTAGTCGCCTTCGACACCCAAGGGAAGAGAGGGGGTGGTAGTATGGTAGGTACCTATTATGGAATGTGCGTAATTTAGTTGCGATTGATATGGAAGCAAACATTTATAAATGGTAATGTGGATAATAGAAATAAACCTATAGCTTTATAGATTATAATATTATAAATTACGTATTTTAGTAATAACAGAACAGAAGAAAAACGTCTTCTGTTCTGGGGTTGAAATAGACAGACACATACTGACTCTAAAACAATAGAAATATGGGAAAATATTTCCTAAAAGTCATGGGACTTTTACATGGCTTTATTGTTGATATTTTAGAGAACGTAAAATGTTGAATTAAAAATAAGTACTTACGAAAAAAGAATTAAAGATAGAAGAATGAGAAAAATAGTACGTTTATAAACATGATCATGGTAACTGAAGTCTTACAAAGCTCTCTTACTCTTGTATCAAAATGGCATCCTGCCAAAGCATAAGACTTCCGATCACCCATTCGAGAATCAGCCATTCTGTTAGTTGCCAACCATAGCAACCGTTACGTCACTAAACTCACTACAAAAACTAATCAGATTTCATTAGTTTGTTAACATAAGACCGTAGCAGATTAATACGAATGGAGCTTTCAAACAAATCTGCATTTTATTGCATTACAATTTCCTGAACTCAATGTTGATTACAAGAACCATGTTAGGTGACTGTAAACTGTAATTTAAAGAGTTAAAACTGATTTTCGCGTATCAATGTTAGCTTCGCATTGTTGCATAGTATGGTTGTGACCAAGAAGGTCGAAGGTTCAAACTCCTCTTCAAGGATCTGGGATGGACTCGGAGCATCCTTTTATCAGACAACGAGGACTGACATTATTATAGATTCATTTCGTACCTAACACTTGTTATTTAGTGCTTTAGTAAAGTTTAAAAATAAATGTAAATATATGAGTCAAATTTTATAATTTTGTCCACACCTCTTTTTAAAATTTAATTTACTTATTGTTTTCTCAGCAACGTTGCACTTACAATTTTAAAGCAATCGCGGTGAACGACAAGAAACACAAGGAAACGGAAAATTAAAAAAGTATCTTCTTATTTAGTCCGCAAAAAATTATTTAATAATTTTTTTAAATTCTTTTTTAGGAAGTATAAATAAGTAGAGGGGTCTAAGGCTGAGATCTATAGAGCGTACTTATACTTTACTCAGACTTATCTAGCGAGCTAAGACAAAATTGGAATTTATAATCAATGCTTTGACGCTGTTTCAGCACATGCTTAGCACCGGTAGTCACCGAAATCGGTGACTTACGAAAAACTCAGGATATTAACCGAACGTGAAAAATAGCACACTACCTCAAAAGCTCTACGGCGTTTCTGTGCCTCTTTAAATTTTACGGGTTATCTTTCTGTCAAAACAGTATCTCTTCAATTAATTGAATTCAATTTAAGGATAGTTATTGTATTTTTGCAAATTGATTTAATTATACGAGACAATTGACTAAACATTCGTTATGGATCGTACGGATCGTTAAAAACAACGCCCAAAAGCCAATTTATTTGACTTGACAGACTGCAGTTGTCATGTCACTGTCAGTGGGGCTAGTGCGTTCCGTTTCAAAAAATATGTTAGCCAACAGCGACAAAAAGTTTTACGCTTATTTTAATTAAGTTTATGAAAATATTGTAATTTATAACTGTTAATGATTCAAATTCATGATTAAATTTAGTACTAGTTAATAGTACTTTTTAAATCATTTTATTTTCTTTTAAGTTTAAAGAACAATTAAGAAGATTATGCTTAAAATGGAACACTAAGCTCAGCCTAGTTTCAACTTTTGTATTACTATCAATTCGAAATCAAAGCTCGTACTTAGGATGCACTGAGCCAAGTTTGCCTTAAGTAAAGTCAAAGTTACTCGTAAGCACGCTCCATAAATCTCACCCTTAGGTTTAAGCCATTTAATTAACACGTCGTAAAAGGGTTAGTGATCACAAAACCGGGCTATGTATCTAAAAAACACTTTATCCAACCTAAGTATCTAAGACTTCCGGAGACTCAGCTTTTTACATATTACAAAATACTTTCCTAAAGATAAAGAATCAATTAGGTAATCTGAAGAGAAACTTGCTGTCGCAATGGCAATCCACCGTCAGTTTCCAGTTATCTTCAACACGTTAAGCATTCATTCGGAATCACGAGAGGACCTAATCTCGCCACAACCACTTGTCTAGCGATAAAGCCGCGCGTTAACGTCGCACTTAATCGACCCATCGACAAATTGAAACCTCCGAAGCTTAATGTCACCAAGAAAGTTACGCGGTGGTATTAGCCACAAGAACACTCCGTATAAGTATAGAAAAGCGAAAAGCAACTTCTTCTGTGTAAAGCTTTGATAAATAGTTTTTTGAAGATGTAGAGGGATAATTAACGAAAAGTTTTACGTAAATTTTATATTTATTCAGAAAAATCTTTTTTATTTATGTTTTAACCACTATTGGGTTAGGGCTTGGCCTTCATCTCACCTGATGGTAATTGACGATAAGACCGACGGTGGAAGCGTGCTTATCTAGAATCCTCAACCCCTGAGGTAAAAAGAGACTTTATTATTGTTAGTCAGTGGTATTTCCATTATACGATACAGGATGAGTAATCTGAATAGACCAGTATTAGTTTGTATAGTAAAATTCCTATTTTATTTCTATTATGGATGAGAGTAAGTATATGAAATATTCTGTGTCGTACTGTTATGTTTTTATTTTTATCTTAATGTACCGTCAAACTTTTTCTGTTCTATTGAATTCTTAATATTTAAAACTACATGGACGACATGATTCTATATTAATATAACAAACACTATCCATATTTAGTTTCGGAATTCCCCATAAGACCCCTTAGGATTAGTCATCCTGTAGGTATTATAGGTATTTTTAGCATTGCGGATTTATATGATAGCGATAGGGATTTCCCTTCAAAACATGATGTGTAATAAAGTTAGTAAGTAACTATTACTTAATCTGCGATAAGTAAACACATCAAGTGTAACAGTAGCTTTACAAACATAGCCTCTATTACGCACGTGATAAAGGATGACCTCAATGTCAAACTGTTTCACATGATACGGTGTCGGTTGTTCCACAAATCATACACAGAATTTTTTTGCAAAACATTTTTAAATATCATTCTTATCATAAACATTTTATGGGAAGTCCTTTATCGCATGATTATGTACATACTACCACGATTTCTAAATATACTTCAAAGTTGATTCATTGATGATGAAGCTAATAAAAAAAAACAACAGCTGTGTTAGGAATAACATGTACATCCCCTCTCCTTACATCACTAATTTTATTTGTACTGGCACCTCGAGACCAACCGTTAGGTTATGCAAGAAGTGCCAGACGTCCCTGCGCCAGTAAACCAACTCGCGCAGGAGACCATCTGCGTTAGGTCTTGACGCCGAATCAGTGCCCGCCGAAGCGCGCTCTTCATTCGGTACTCATAGGACTAATGTCTCGGGAGAGTTTCCCCGTGAACACGTGTAGTCACTGCCTATTTTCTAGATAGGTAACCGGAGCTGTCGAGCTCGCTCACTTCTCGTTGCACGAAGTGCACAACTCGCAGTTGCCACTGCTCGGGTCGCCAACTCTAAAGTCAACTTCCATGTGTCCACCGTAGTAGCGGAGTAGTAAGCACACTACTTCTCGGAACCCAACCGGGAGCCTAGCTAGTTCCCACGTCCATATATACGCGGCTGGGTGGACCGAAGGCTACGGCATCTAGGGGGCTGCCTCTACTAGTTCTCCAGACTAGTACCGGAGATGCTGACAGCAATGTCCAGTGAGAACACCGAACAAAACTGCCGACTTAAAGGGAAACTCACGTTCCCCGCAAGACTTTTCGAACATTCCCAAGCTCTACAGCTAACCATAAGCCACCACGAGTCCAACCCATGTCTGGATCCCGCCGGAGGAGCCGGTAAGGGCATCACAACCAGCGGGGGGCGTGAACCGGAACCCCGTAGTACCACTGAGAGACAAACAGCCGGACCCGTGGTTCCAGCTGCGAAGCCCTAATTTTTGTGGTCGGTAGATAGGATGCTACATGTTCATTCGAGGAAGTTCCCGGTCGACCACATGTCCACAATATTCGCTTGCACAAAATCTACGCGCTCGCCACTGTATGTAACGCGCGGTCGGAATGGAGCGCAAGAAAATATCGCCGGAAAGTAGTCGACCGAGAACTTCCTCCATTGTACCTACGTACAATGGCGGACTCCGTCGCTTTACCAGTCTAAAGGTCAAAATCCCTTGCTTACCGCGTCTTCTATTTGGTACGGGCACTACCCGGGCGGTCGGTGCGCTTCATACGAAAATCGCTGCAAAGTGGTAAAGCGACGGTGACCCCGACCGTACTTCTATTGCTGGGCAAATGCCTCCATCATTGAAATCAAGTCTTCACTACTGTTGGATGTAGGTATTTGCAGTCTTCAGTCCGTTAGTCGCCTTTCACGACAACTAAAGGAAGGTAGTATTCTTTTAGTGGGCGGCTACACCACACGACATTGTATTAATGAAAATTAAACAGAAAATCAAAATAAATAAAAAAGCTTTTGACCAGCAATTCTGGGAGTTACCTACAGTTAAATTCGTCTAAGTAGACCATCGCAACGAGGTGAGTTCCCCAAATCCCTATCCTATGTCTTCACGTTTACAAACAAAAATTTACGTTGGTTCGTTAAACGAAGCGAATCGCCTATGCGCTATACTGGCAACACTCGCATTGGTAACTAAATCAGAGAGAAATGTATTTAAAAAATAAACAATTCCCGAAAATGTTTGTTCGCGCCGCATCACTTTAGAACGGCTATTTTTTTGTGATTGTAATTACCAGGACAACGTTTGTATGAAAGATTTTTTTAGAAATTCCTCACGGGTCTACGTGTTGTTTACGCGCACAAGTCGCGGCTAGGCCGCTAGTATACGTACATGCATAATAACCACGACTATTATCCTCGAAGGGTCAGTCGGAGGCTAAGCAATGAGACAGCAAAAGCAGTCCTCTACCATTCACTTTTCACCAAATAGCGACTGCTCATGTGCTGGTGGTGGTGGTGAGCCCATCGCCGCTCTATGCTGTATGCTGCTATACATCGGTATGTGCAGTCTATAATCCGTTAGTCGCCTTTTACGACACCCAAGGAAAGAGAGGGGGTATTCTTTCACCGCTAATACGGCCGCTAGTATAGAATATAATAATTATTATTAACAAGATTTTTCGAATTCGTACAATGGGCAGCTTAATCGATAAGAGCGATATAGGTAGGCCTATAGGCAACCTCCAGCCAGGCAACGTAAAGATGGAAAAGATTTGAAATACATCTGAATTGACAAGTGTAAGTCATATTTAAATCAGTTTTTAATTATTTGATACTCACTCACTGAAAATTGCGGACTCCTTCTAAATACAAACCCTTTTAATTGACCCTACTGTTAAAATATAAGTATGTACTGCTATTTGGTATATTTGCTGTGGATACGATTTTGGAAACCAAGTAATGATGCTTTATGAATTTTATAAACATAAACACATAAACATAAAAATATAGCGTGGTAGCCAAAGTCTCTCTAAAATACAGTTTATAAAAAGAAAAATCCTATAATTATCTACTTAGTAGCTCATTAACGCCCAGCGCCTATAAAAAGCTTAAAAATGTTGCACAAACTTCCCCTTGTTTCTGCCATACGGCTAAATTATCCTCTCGAGCGTCGCGTCGCGATGCTGACTATCGGCAAAAAACAATTAGCCGTAGCCGTACGGCAAGATTCGGAAATATACATTTGGTAATTTTCGAGCGACACCATTATCGGTACCAGCTTAATTGATTTCAGCGGCTACCGCGACCGTTTGTTTAACCTGTGTTGTTAGCGTTAAACTAATTATGGAAACGACGTACAACAAACACCACGGCCCAGGTGACACCGGCAGACTAAACTGGCCTTTGCTCCATTGTCTAAATTTAGTTGAAGATGTTACAGTTTTTGTTGTCTTTTGTGTGCTGAGAACATGTTTTGTTTTATTGAGCTGTTTAAGATATATAACAAACTAGCGATCCGCCCGCGCCTTCGTCCACGATAACTTGGAAATAAGGTCATATTTCAGCCATTTTATACAAAATATCTATAAAAACCGGCCAAATGCGAGTCAGACTCGCCCATGAAGGGTTTCGTAGTAGCAGCAAGTAACATCATATAAAAGTGAGTGTATAATTTTTAAATTAATTAAATTATGACGTATTAAAAAAAACTACTTACTAGTTGTTCAAACCAATTTTCGGTGGAAGTTTGCATGGTAATAATGTACATCATATATTTTTTTTAGTTTTATCATTATCTTATTTTAGAAGTTACAGGGGGGGGGGGGGGACACACATTTTATCACTTTGGAAGTGTCTCTCGCGCAAACTATTCGGTTTAGAAAAAAATGATATTAGAAACCTCAATATCATTTTTTAAGGCCTATCCATAAATACCCCACACGTATGAGTTTGTTAAAAAAAATTGAGTTTCTGTTCTAAGTATGGGGAACCCCCAAAATTTATTGTTTGTTTTTCTATTTTTGTGTGAAAATCTTAATGCGGTTCACAGAATACATCTACTTACCAAGTTTCAACAGTATAGTTGTTATAGTTTCGGAAAAAAGTGGCTGTGACCTACGGACGGACAGACAGACATGACGAATCCATAAGGGTTCCGTTTTTTGCCATTTGGCTACGGAACCCTAAAAACATCGTTCTTTATCGATTTTTCTATCAGCGAAAACCGCGTGAAAATCTATTGCGTACTTAGAAGGAGAAAGCGGAGCCACAGACAAGAACACGGCGACATTACTTTATACGCAATGATGATAAATAATTTAGAGCATACGACCCGCCTGTAATATCACTGGATCTAGTATTTCAACCGTGTCGCATAGCGGTGAAAAAATACTACACTACCACCCCCTCCCTTCCCTTGGGTATCGTAAAAGGCGACTAACGGACTAAAGACTGCACATATCCAACAGCATAGAGCGGCGATGGCCTCACCACCTGTAACGCTGAGCACATGTGCGGTCGCTATTTGGTGAAAAGTGGACTATGGTAGAGGACTGCTTTCGCTGTCCTCATTGCCTAGTCTCTGACTAACCCTTCGGGGATAATAGTAGTGATTATATGTAGGTAGGTATGTATGTACCTATGTTTAAATATCGTTTAGAGAAATTTCTCAGTTTTGGGAAAGTGGACCTTCTTCCGTATGTACCGCAGTACTTTTTCACTTGTACAAATTAAAACGCAAAATTAAACGAACTTGAGCTAAATGAACCAAACAATGTTACTTAACTAAATAATGCTAAAATAGTTCTTATAAGTAAGGTATGGTAGTACTATATTTGCAACATTGGTACGTTGTTCTAAGAAGTTGTTTGCTCTGACCAAAACTATTTTGCATTAGCAATGCAATAGATGTAATTAGAGAAACAAATGCAATATCATACGTATCGCCAAATGACACCTGCGAATGAGCAGACGAACCGCAATGGACCGATACCACCGCATTAAATTAATTTGACACACATACACTTTCAACCACCTCTGTGGTATAGTAGTTACTCGTCTTAAACCCCGAGGTCCCGGATTTGGGTATGTTTGCACTCGGTTTGGGTGTTGGTAGGTCTTTTGATAAGCCTGGCTAGCGAACATCTTCGATCAATATGTCGCCATAACATACATAAATAGCATTGTTGTTTTCCGACAATCAGTGATAGATAGCCGTTCCTCAGTGGTTGAAGTTTCCTAGTAAAGTGCACTTTCCTCTTTATCGTTATCGTTACTTACCACCACAACTAAGGAAATTTAGGGATGGACCGAAATTCGTTTCACACTCGGTTTAACCGAATTTCGGCAGCTTGAACCGAACTTCGGCATTCGGCCGACATTCGGTTCAAATGCCGAACTTTCGGTACAAGAAAATATTGAAATAACACTTGATCTTTTCTTACACTCATTGTTTTTGCAACTCGAAAATACATCTATTACTTTACCTCATTAATTCACTTAAAATCAGTAGATAATAATGTATACAATAATAACGCAATTGTCGGGTGGATAACGTATTTGCTAATGACCGACGGGCTGGGACGGGATCACGGGAGACGAGGGGATTTGACGCGGGTTGCGTGCGGCTGGGAGTATGAGGGCGGGATGCAATCGTAAGCTAGTTAGAACGTGTTGTACCTAGTTGTAATAGAGAAAACGCCGTGAAAAGAACCGAACTTCGACCGAAATTCGGTCTAATTTTGATTTTTTACCGAATGTTTGGCCGAAGTTTGTATTCGGTTCAAACCACATTCGGCCCATCTTTAGAAATTATGTATATGGAGTATGGGACAATGACGTGGCAAAAGCCACTGAAATGACGTTTTATTTTGGATACGTATCCAGTGACACGGCATTGTGATGGTTGCTTAACTGGCTAGATCGCAAACCGACCGAATGCCTTAGGCGCTGTGCCATCTAGCTCCACACCTCTTTACCACGTTACGTTACCTCGTTACGGAGAAAAGCATTAATTAAAAATATAATATTAAAGTAATAAAACTTCGTAAGATAAAATAAAGAGTTCTCAGTACCTAATAAAGAATATGTGATAATAACTCTACACCACCATATGTTTCCAGCCAATAAATCTCAATAATACCGCAGCAGCGGCGTAGAGATTTTATCGACTAACACCGGACCGGAAACTTTAAGTGAGCTTCACAAAAGTTTTAGCCATTTTATGTCATAGTGCAGGCATAAAAAGTTAAACGGGGAATTAAGAGTTATTTTGAGGTTGTATTTTAAACTAATAAAATTATATCATTAATGTAGTTAAGATGCAAAATCTCGATATAAATTATTTAATTGTATTCTTTTCTGTTTTCTGTGTCAATATATTTGACTAGAGATAAAATAAATTTATGATATAGGTACTAAAGTAAAATTTTAAACACTAAAAAAAGACGACAACCTCAGGCGGGAATCGAACCACGCACCTTCCGCATTCCGGGCGGCAGCCTTAACCACTTGGCTACCGAGGTCTGGCTTTCAACCGTCGAAATTTGTCAGTGCTTGATGCTTATGTTTTTTTAGTCAACATTGCTTCATCAAATCTTAGAATTAGAATAAAATAATTCATTCAAATCAAGTCAAAATATATTTATTCAATAAACTCAATTATTAAGTGCTTTGAATCGTCCAAATCTTTTTTATCCTATCACCTTTATTCATGGAAGAGGCGCAACTCGCGCAACACGTACGTATATGTAGTAAAAAAAAAGTGTACTGACTTAATTGTAAAAAACCTAATAAAAATATGTTAATTAAAAATTAAATTAAAAAAATTATTTATTTTCAGTAACAATATTATACATCAAAAGCTATGGTTGGGGTATCTCTTTAAGCTTAAGGGCCTGTTGTGAGAAACCCCGCTCCTCCTTAATGATACTAATTAATAGATAAGTATAATTAATAAAATAGCAAAATAAAAAAAGTAAAAAGCATTATTATTTTACCAACTATTGTTTACCAACTATGACTCTTAGAAACCAGTGTGTACGTGTGTGTGTGCGTGAGAGTGTGTATGTGGGTGTGTTTGCGAGTGGGTGGGTGTATGTGTGAGTGTTTGTGTTATGTTTTAAGTAATGAATTTGAGGAGTGATTCTGTCTCTTCCCAAGTTTTATTTTGTAGCCATTTAGTTAACAGTTTTTTTTGTCTCGTTATGTGTTTTGTTATAAATAAATAATTCTCTGTTTGCGATGTTATATATGTGACCAGATTGAACAGTGTATTGTATTTGTGCAAATTTTGTCCTGACCATTGGGGCATGGACTGCTATATCTTTCCTTCTTTTATTCCTTATATCCGGGTTATATGGTAAAGATTTGTGTAGTTTGAGGATACTTTGCATTATATATAACTTCCTAACCGAAAGCACGTCACCCAATTCGTAAAGTCTTTCAGTTGAAAACCGCGATTTTTTGAAATACATTACCTTCAAGAGACATCTTTGCGCTCGCTCTAGCTCCAAGAATTTAGCTTTACCAGCACCTCCCCACACAGTCATGCAGTAAGTTAAAATAGACTGTGCAAGAGCTATGTATATAGTATTTAACAGACTGTTTGGTGAAGTATGACTATTTCCATTAGCTTGTGGAATCACATGTCGCAAAGTTTTAAAGATCCAGACTAGCTTTCTAATTTTGTTACTCATGTATGCAAGGTGAGGATACCATGACAGTCTATTGTCAAGCATAACTCCTAAATATTTTAGTTGAATGACTTTCTCAATGGATTTGCAAGTACAAGTATTGTAGTAGATTGGGCCCTGACAATCATGTATTTTGATGTTTATAATGTCGTTTAGATGTGTACTATTTCTAATGCCAAAGCAAATAAATTTTATTTTCTGAATGTTAAGTGTTAGACGGTTGGAACTTAGCCACTCAGCGATTAAGCTCAGACCTTGTTCGGTGTATGTCTTAACGTCATCCCACGTATCAGCTGTAAAAATTATAGCGGTGTCGTCTGCATAAGAAAAGATATGAGCGTGAAGTATCTGAGCATTGCATAAATCGTTGATATATATAAGAAAAAGGGTAGGCCCTAAGACACTACCCTGCGGCACTCCATGTGATATATCAGCTTCCTCACTTATAACATCTTCAATCTTTACTCTTTGCTTCCTATCAGTCAGGTAGCTTTGGAATAAGGCAAGACATGTTCCTCTAACACCAATTCTCTCCAACTTTCGCACAAGGATGGGGACAGAGACTGTGTCAAACGCCTTTTTTAGATCCAGGAAGACTCCGAGACACTGTTTACTCTTGTCTAGTTGTTCTACTACCAGCGAACTAAGTGCACTCACTGCATCCTCAGTGGACTTTCCTTGCTGGAAACCGAACTGTGATGCGGATATTATGTTAAATTTATTTAAATAACTAAGAAGTCTTGAGTTAAGCAGTTTTTCTATAATCTTGGAGATCGCCGGGAGTACCGAGATAGGTCTATAATTGCCGACATCCAGCCTATCCCCACTCTTGTACACCGGTGTTATAACAGCCTGTTTCAGTGCAGAAGGAAATATTCCTTTGTCAAAACACAGGTTAGCAAGGTGAGTTATAATTGGAACTACTTCATTCTTAGCTACTTTGAGGAAACTTGTGTGGATGTTGTCCCACCCTGGTGCGCTATCATTTTTTAAGTTCATCAAAATCCTGTTAACCTCGTCACAGTCTGTTGGAAGCAACACAAATGAATTTGATTGTTGGGCGATATTATGACGAATATTTTCTCTTGACACTACTTCAGGTGGACGCACCAAGGCAGATGAGAGCTCTTTAGCAACGTTTACGAAATAGCTGTTTATTGAGTTTACAGATTCTAGGGGGTCCGATTTTGTATGCAGGAGTTCTGTATTAGAGTTGCTAGTTTTATTTGTATACGTAATACGTTTTATACTTTTCCATAATGTTTTATTATTTGACACAGATTTAGCTAATAAATCCCTGTCGTATTGTCTTTTCAGTTTTTTTAATAATTTATTGCAGAAATTTCTATACCTTCTGAACGTCACTTTGTTTGTTTCATTATGTGGATCTTTTTGACATTTTTTTTGGAGCTTATTTCTATTTTTGATGCAGCGCAATATGCCTTCAGTAATCCAGGGTTTTAGAATGGTTTTCCTATTAGAATATGTAATGACCTCGGAATTTTCTTTAATGCTACTTCTTACTTTTTTTATCAATCGATTTATTACTACATTCGGGTCATGACAATAGAGCAATTTAGATAGATTCTTTTGTTGGAGACATTTTAGAGCACCTTCAAAATCAATTTTAGTTTTAGTCTTTTTTATACTAGGTCGATTTTTTAGTTTTGATATAGCAAGAAACGTGGAAAAGTGATCAGTAGTAGAAGTAGTAAGAATAGCAATAGAAGCCTTGAGCTTCTTAGTATTCATTTTAATCATAAAATGATCTAAGCAACTTTTTTCCCTCGTTGGTAATGTATGCCCAGCCTGAATACCCAGTACTGATAGCTTATTTAGATACTGTATGCGATTTTGGTACTCTTGAGACCGCTCTTCTTGTTTAGGAGCAATATTAATGTTTATATCACCAGCTACCACCACACTATTTTTAGTGTTTAATGATTCTATGTGTTCACATAGGGACTCTATAAACACTGACGCGTTAGTATTAGAGGGAGATCGGTATATACCCAAAATAAAAGTATCTAGAGTCTCCAACTGAAGACAAGATGCATGAGCTAACTTGATTTCTTTGATTGTGTGTTTTAGATAATCTTTTATGTATATTACCACCCAATCGTTTTGGTTTAATGAAGAAGTAGTAAAATAGTGGCAGTAGTTGTTTAGATGTGGTATTTCTTTTTTCGGATCAAGTCTACATTCGGTAAGTATTATAATATCAGTTTTAAAAGAGAGGTTATGTAAGGTTAGTGTAAAATCATCGAAATTGCAATAAATACTTCTTATGTTCTGTGCTATAATGGTAAGATCATTTTTGTTTATTTTTATGTATTTAGTGACCTCGTTACTATCGCAAAGAGTGGAGCTTGCACCTTCAATCCTATCTATTTCTTGCAGTGTATTTAGAGTTGTGTTATCTATTTTTTATTGAAGTTATTAAGCATGTTGAATATAATATGTCCGAAATGGATAGAACAATAATTGATAGTATCTATTCCATATTTTATAGGACCGTTTTGCACAAATCGGCGCATCTGTGTTAGCGACACATCTGTGGCCTGATTCACGTATTTCATAATAGTCGAAATGTCGTTTACGTTTAGAAGTCGTCCTTATAAAAAACAGTCACAAATCCGTATTCACCCGTCATTTCGCTAGAACGATTACTCGATAGGAACGCGACTCAGCGATTTGTCAACTATTTAAACTTAATGTTGCCATTACAGTTCTACCAAATAAATTCAAATACTTTTTGTTAACAAAACATGCAGAAATGTTTATTATTTTTTTCCAACGACTTGGAAATTGTCTAATTTGACGTGTAATCGCTGAAATCCGATAAAACTAAACGTCAAAATAATAGGTGAATACCGCGGAGGCAACGATCGAACTTCGATTAATGCACGTGAATACGCTTATACAAAACCGACTTAAACAAAATCGTGCGATTGATACGTGAATACGAAAAGTGACTTCAGCAATCAAATCGCTTGCATGTCGTTGAAGTTTTGTTACGTGAATTAGGCTACTGGGTGGCAAATAGTCTCGCAGCTCGCTAGATAAGATAACCAAATGTAAATAATTAAGTAAATTTCTCATGTAAGTGAATAAATAATAATAATAACATAATTCTTTTTGAGAATAATGTTTCTTTTATCCGAAGAGTAGGCCTAAACCGACGAGCATGCATGAAGTACCTACGTTATGCGAGCTAAGGAAGTGTGTCAAAAACCTAACAAATGGAAATCTGTGGTCTCTGTCTACTAGGATTGCCACCGTACTTCAAAATAGAGTATTGTCCTCTTTTTCATTTAGGCGTACTTTATAATCAACGACACCAATAAAGTACGCTAAAATACTCTATTTACGTAAAACTATTTACCTACGTAAAAGACAAATATTTATTAAATGTCGCAAAGAACAACAAAAATACCTTTATAAGGACAAATAAATAAATACTCTTTTTTATGCTGTGGCGGCGCCACCTACCTGCATGACGCCGCACATAGTTCGACACGAAGCAACACAGTACCAACTGTGTCAACAGATGGCGCGCCACATAAGCCAACTCAGCGACATCTCCATACTACAACAGTAAAATAGTATGGGAAGCCTGCATCGCGGTAGCGAAGTTTCACCATATATATCACCTCCAACTAACATCCGTTGGACCTCGGTCCCCGAGCTATAACACCCAGCTCGGAGGAAGATGTTCCCTTTGCCTTCCTCAAAGTGGAATCCATCTCCACCATCCTACTCACATCGCTTCCCTACAATGGACATACCATTGTTTATTCTTATTCTAGCAAATAAAAAAAATGTATTCGGCCTAAATAAGGTGGCAACCCTACTGTCTACCCCTCCGGAAAGCAGGCGTGATGTGTGTATGTGTATGAAAACCTAATCAGTTTCATTACCGTAGATTTCATGCTGACTCACCGTTAACTGTGGCTAATTCCTGCGTCTCTCATTATCTGCGCAAGTGCATCGGCGGCTGCGAGTGCGCGCTGCGTTCATTGTCGCGATGGCCACGATAGCTAAGACTTATCGCTGGCTTTCCGATCGCACAACGTTGGTCAGATACCGAAGCTTGAAAGGAGGACTAAGAAATAATTATGTATTTATGTCTTTATTAAGCAGTGCTTACGGCAAAAACATATATAGGGCCTAACAATATCAATAGGGGAGCATCTATACATCACACTGAGCATGCTCACCAAAGTTGGTCCAAAACTACAGGCTCGTTACCGAGATAATTAACAAAACATTATCATAATTCACCAAAAAATACTCCCAACCAAACCACAGCTGTACTACACGCACACAAAGATAGCCGAACATGTACACTCGGAGTCTCGGAGCACACTGAGCTATTTTATTGACGCTTGTTGCGTGCCTGTTAGTAACGATACAGCATGTTTCATTCATGATGTGCATTATTTTAATTGATTTAGTTTGTTAGAAAATATAACATTGAAAAATCACTATAAAACTAGAGCCCATTTTTTGTCATTGTATTCAGAATGATGTATAGATACCGCCCTTATACGTTCGCTTATTGATTTTGTTAGACCCTGTATAAATGGACACAAATTAAATTTTATGAAACAACAAGTTAATATAGCCTATGTTTCACACCTGAGGTAGGTAGTAATTTTATCAAAGTTTCATTATCTGATTTGAGCGCTAGCGTTAATTATCGCAAAAATCAAATATTTCAAAAAATATCCCGCTGGTAGGCAAACGCCTTCGTCATAGAAATTAAAATTTATGGGTTACACGTTGGTGGATCGCAAACCAGGGCTGTGGGGTGGAGGGTTTACGCATTTGGTTTTTCATACAAACTTCCAAGTCGAAAACTTTAAAACCACTGAGCCAATTTTAATGAAACTTTGCATGCTAAAGTAAAATACAGGGATCTAAATATTTTGATGAAAACATTTTAAAAAAATGTTTATTTAACTGGGTTATTGCGATTTTTAACTTTCTATAGTGGACTTTAAATCGCAATAACTCAGCTAAAAAAACGTTTCATAAAAATGTTTTCAACAAACTATTTAGATCCCTGTGTTTTACTTTAGCATGCAAAGTTTCATTAAAATTGGCTTATTGGTTTTTATAAATTTCGAATTGGAAGTTTGTATGGAAAACCGAAATGCGTAAACCCTCTTAAGGCAAACACAAAAACAATTGTAGTGACTTCATTTCAATGATGGAGCCTTTTGCCCAGCAGTGCGACAGTTTAACATACAATTATAATCACGACTATTATCCCCTAAGGCCTAAGGGTTAGTCACAGACTAGGCAATGAAGACCGCAAAAGCAGTCCTCTGCCATAGTCCACTTTTCACCAAATAACGACTGCCTAGCTTAGCTCCATACGTTGGATGTATACGCAGTCTTTAGTCCGTTAGTCGCCTTTTACGACACCCAAGGGAAGAAAGGGTGGTAGTAGGTATTCTTTCACCGTTACGCACGGCTACTGGACAGTATAAAGGTTTAATTAACAATACAAATTTCAACTTTTAAGTACTTACTTACAGTTAAAAATATTAAATTGAAAACCAAACAATATTATAATTTCAATTGCCGTTAGGGGTAAACTACAGACATTAACCGATATCAGTTAACAGTTAGTAATGGTAGTGGTTTAACGCTACTTAAAGTGGATTACATGCCTTACAGGGTTACAGCTAACTGTGCTTTAACTTTAACTGATTCGGTCTAAAACACGGCTAACCGTCCCTAGATAACACTTTACTAAGAGCTTTTGAGGATGTAAAATGTTAATTAAAGGAGTTTACAGTTTTGGAACGGTACCACCTTGATACCTGTGTACTTGTGCGTACGAATTAATGCACTGATAAACTAGTAAAAGGTAAAGAGGCACATAATGGCTGAGTCGGGAGCCGGGTCTTGCCTGCCTGATTGACAGTAATTATTGTCTTGTGATAAATGTGTTATTTTATATATTTTTGTGTGACAATAAAATTGTCTCTCTCTGGCTTGGTACCGAAACGGCCCGCGTCACTATCTATCAACAGTTTCAATTTCCTTACTTTAGGGGCAAATCCGATTCCTCTAGCAACACTACATGTACACTTGTGTGCGTGAGGCCGAGATAGTACGCGTAACTTACTCACTACATCCATTTTTTTCTAGCCTCACGCCATGACAGTTTTCTAATGCGAGACTATCGTTCTATGCGTTATTATTCTATGACATTTGGTATAAAATCTCACTCATTTTACTTGTTCCTGCACAATAATACTTACTTGAAACATTAATTTCTCGTTTTCCCAAAAACAAGACAAACTCACAAAAGTGTAGGTATAAGTTTATAATAGGTTCATAATATGGCATACATATTTCAAGGTACGTGCAGTCTGATAAAGTGTCTGATAATATAAACAGAGACGGAGAATGCTCAAACAAGTGTAACTCCCACGAACGACATTAGATATTACCACAGTATAGAGATATCACCCAACAGGAAGAATAAAAGCAGTTATGATTTCCGCGCTATAAACTTTAAGTTAAGATCGAGATGTCAACGACTTGTCATAATCTCCGAGCACAGACACTTACCGAGACGCGTACGTAGATATGTTGTCATTCAGGAAAAATTGTTATGGTACCCGTACCTACACTAGCAGCCCGCCCGCGAACAATTTCCATGCAAAATTCTCATACGAAACACAGAAAAACGACGTTTCGTAGTCCCCTGTTTCCTCCTTCAGAACTGGATCAATTTTTATGTTTTTCAGCAACGAGAAAGAGATTTTTTACGTCTCTGTATGTTTAATTTTTTTGCATTAAGTCATTTATTTAAAACCAGGAGCCTTTAAAATTTAGCGAAATCACTCTGTTTTAAGGCGTCTTCAGAAATATTAAGCAGCCGGTTAAAAAAAAATTAAACATACAGACATAGAAAATCTCTTTATTTAACCGATGCTGAAATAGTAATAAAAATTGATCCAGTTCTGAAGGAGGAAAAAGGGGACTACGTAACGTCGTTTCTCTGTGTTTCGTATGAAAATTTCACATGACACTTCCCTGTAGTGTTTCTTGTTAATTTATGAGGCATATCCAGAGACTGACCAACTCCTAATCCAACCCAGTAAAATCCTGATTTGCTCAGAAGCTGACTAAATAGGAAACTGGAAAAGTTAGTAATGAACCTAATCCGAATTTGGCAACCTCCGCCCAAAGGTTAATTACTAACGGCCCGCCCGCGACTTTGACCGCGTGAAATTCCGTATCTCGTGACGAATTTCCATAAAATTCTAAAGGTTTTGTCTCTTTAGTTTATAGTTGTATCTCTTCTTTGATGTTACAAAATACTCACATAAAAATAATAAGAATCATCCATCGCAATCAGTCAACCGAAATAACTTAATAGGTGGTATACATTTTATAACATACCAAACAAATACGAATAGCATTATAGTTGGCGGCAAATGTATGCTCAATCTTATACCGTAAAAAGTCATAAAAACGATCTAAACGTCTTGTCGAGGGATATAAAAAAGTATAACATTCATTTGATTGCAGGCATAATGAACACACATCTAGAGTAAAACTCGAACTAACAATTTTAACCTTATCACGTAGCAGCATGGTATTTGTTGTTTTATCAAATTATACGACCTAAAACCTTTCAAATTCTTCTAAATACCACAAAGTGTATGATATTGAGACTTCATAACCTTTTTAATGACTCATTGTCTTCCACAAATTCTTAGGATAAATTAAAACCCTCGATTTTTTATTACAATGATTAATATTTTCCTTTCAAACTCGTTATAAACCCAAAATATTAATCTTTATAAGTATCCTCGTTCCAAGGAAATTCTTCATAAATAATGAAAACAAAAAAGTAACTCGTAAACGTAATGTTTTATTCAATAAATCAATAGAACTGTAAAATATTTTAAAGCAATACCGTAAATCAATTGAGATTGTTTTATTGGTGATTGTAAAGATAAATCCAAGAAGATATCAGTTTGGGAAGTTAAAATTATGGGCTGGCTTTATTCCATGAAAAGAAAAGGAATCGACAATTTCAAGGAGTTTTACCGCGGATATATCATCTACTATTATTTTTATTTTAGATGGATATAGTTTTAGATCTAGACAGCCAAAAAGAAAAGTTTATATTGCTTCTTTGGTTATGAATAGGCATACATACAATATTGCTTTTAATTTCAAAAACCTAGAGTATGGTAATTAATTAATGTAATAAGTTTGACACTTAACCCACTACAACAGAAAGGGCACACCAAAACTATTTAGTTTATTTATTGTTAGTAGGTAACTGGAATATTTTTACCGCCTTCAAGAACGCGAAGTTCTCTACTTCTTTTCGTTTTCTTGTGATTTTCAGTTTCTCGCGATAAATGTTTATCATTATGATAATTAATAAAGAAATAATTGCGTTTTGTTTTTAATTTTATTACTCGATCACGGAGACCGTTAATCGCTTTTATATTTTCGAAAATTAAACACGCTTTGATTCATTTGATTCTGTCTGAACCACCGTTGCAGATTTCCCTGTTTTACTACCTACATAATATCATCTCTGTCTAAAGGTGTTTGGAGTAGAAAGTTTTTTTTTAACAACAGTTTTCTTTTTCCATAGTGGCAGCAGTATGCATACTCCTGGAAGTGGGCGCGCTGCCGAGCCGGCGCAGTGGCTTCAATTGCAACGATCCAGCGCTCTCCTTCCCTCACACCGGAGATACGTTTTCCATCTCTCTCGTCGCCGCCATCACTGTCATCGTACCCTTTGTTATTGTAAGTAACTAAACTAATTAAGTAGTTGTGATAAGACTTTACATCATCATCAGCCTATTAGCGTCCCACTACTGGGCTCAGGCCTCCCACGTGGACAATAGCACACATGGGAATATTGGGCCATAACCCACCACGCTGGCCCAATGCGGGTTGGTGGGTTTTAACGACTGCCATCTTTCGACGACAGCCGGGGACCAGCGGCTTTACGTGCCTTCCGAAGCATGGAGGTTTTTATTATAACATGTAAAGTTCTTCGTGCTTCGGAAGGCACGTTAAGCCGTTGGTCCCGGTTGTTGTCGTAAGATGACAGTCTTTAAAACCCACCAACCCGCATTGGGCCAGCGTGGTGGATTATGGCCCAACCTTATTATCTGATGTTTTCCATGTGGGAAGGCCTGTGCCCAGCAATGGGACGTTTATATGCTGATGATGATGATAAAAACCTCATTTGACAATATTTTTTGATTGCCATGCAAAGTACAAAATTCAAAAATTCCAATTCCAACACACACACACACACACACAAATGACATTTCCAGAATTCCTATTGTTTTATCTCCTTAATTTTAATATCTAAAGCTATCAACAATATCTTCCAACTGTCATTTAAAAATCATTTGGTAAAAATAATAAAACACTTTGTGTCTCTGTTGTAGCCACACAAAAAAATACGGCATAAATTATAATTCAGATTTAATGCTGGATTCGCGTGCTGTACCATGTACAGATATTGTATCTCCACCACGACACAGTCAACTCTGGCCGAGATCCTAACCTTTTGAGGCACCCTTGGGTTTCTCTTAATAATAATACATACCCGAGACAGCCTTAGAAACTTTACGCAATGTCTTTAAATGATTTCTTTTTTCTTAAGTACATCCTTGTTTTCGACTCCCACCCATTGGCAACTCATTTCTCGTCTGCCTGATTAGGTATCATCATCGTATCTTAATATGTAACAACAATGTTAACAGCGTTGTTGTGTGACAGTTAGAGGTAAGAATGTCAGATGTTCCTCAGGTAGTCACCAATTCACCATCCAGTGCGATGAAGTCCAAGCGATTCCTTATTCCCCACGACACGGTCAATCCTACCCGAGTACCTAAGGTCAAATACGCTTGCATTGCAATGATGCCAACTCCTCTTAAAAACCTCCAAGGTTTGTTCAGTTGAGGATCCTTAAATTTCTCACTGCCCAAAAAATATAACAATGTTTAAATCAATTGTTTTGTGTCACATGTGGTCTGTGGTACAGTGAACCGGTTAAATCTAAAAAAAACTGGCAGCTAACAGCAAAATCTTTCCTAAGAACAAATAAAATGATACACCGATAAGAAAATGTAAAGAAACAGTGACATTATTTGCAAATTTCTCGCAGATGTGGGCAGTAGAAGCGATCCACCATCGCGACGACGAGTACAATATGAAGCAGAGCAAACTACTCGTCAGCGCCAAGTCCGCCGGACTCATCTACAGGGACTACATCTATGGCGCGGTTGTCAACCTCACCGTGCTTGAGGTGGTCAAGTGCGTCATCGGGTCTCCGAGACCGACCTTCTTTGACCTCTGCGAGCCGGACAAGGCTCGGACCTGCAATGGGTAATTTTCAGGCTCGTATGCAGTGGGCCTTCTTTCTAAAAGCGCATCCGAAACTTCGTTGGCCCTTAATTCGTCATACAACGCGCGCTCGCTGCTTTTTTTTCACAAGTGCTTAGTCTGTTAGTTCATCAACACACAACCACAGTTTTACAAGCAACACTGTGACACAACATTGTACGACGAACTACGGGCTAACGAAGCTTCGGCAAGCATACGCTTATAGAGTAGAGTCTTAGGGGTTTAGTAATAGGTGTTATAATCATGGAGCAAATAGTTATAATCTTGCAACTTGGCCATCCTATTAAGTGCAAAGAACAACAATTTGTATTGGTAGTAACTCTGAAAATGACATCAGCAAGAAAAAATATCAGCAATGCCGTACATTTCGGTCGAAGTGTAATTGCAGTTCAGTTTTACCAATCATTATGTATGCTATAAATCTCTTTTTCAGATTTCTATATTTTAACTTTAATTATTTTTTGTGAGCTTATTTTGAGTATGTACAAAAATGTGGTGACATTTATAACAATCGGAATTCGAAGCCACACATTTACAGAAAAGGGTTTACATTCTTTGTTCTTCATTGGAATATTAATACTTACTTAGAATTTAGAGATACTATGTATCTATCAATCATAAAATTTATACAGCTTTTTGTAAATTATTTCTGAAATTCATTTTTAGTTAAAAATAACATTTAGGAAAAAGAGTCAATATTTTTGAAACAATAAAACAAAGAATAAACATAATGCAAAAACTGTTTGGAGAAGCAGGGTACTTTTAAATACAAGGATTCTTTGTGCATTTAAAATATATAATGGTCGAAGTGCCGCGTTGATAATTACTGTCATAATTACCAACTAATGGACTTCAATTACCTGATAGAATACCACAAAATATCGCAAGAATGTGAAATGTGAAGAGTTAATGGTAACATTTGAAAGAATGAGTCTAATATTTGCAAACTGTAATCCATGTGTTTGCACAGACGTCTTGCTTTAAGATCATTAACATTATGTTTCTTAAAATGGAACATTGAATACTTATTTGACTAACAATTGTGTTTATAAAACACACTGAAGTCATAATAATATTGAGTTGTTGACAAATCCAAATTGCCTCCAATAATTTCTTTATCGTAAGATGTTAAAATAATTCAAATTATAAACACGAACGGTTATTTGTTATGATGACGTTAATATATATTCCGACACTTTACGACTTGACCAATTATATTATTTAGGACACATTGGTTTCAACGGTTTGTTTATCTTTAACAAGTCTTTTTCTTTTAACAATCTCAGTCCTTGCTTAATTTAACGGTTACTTTTTGTGGAGCAACATTTTGTAAGAAGTGGAAACATTTGATTTTATATGAAGATTACTCAATGTTGTCATGTTGCGAAATGTTGCTCAAGTACGGTGTGGATGTACCGTTAGTCATCATTATCATCATCACCATGTGAACGTCCCATTGCTGGTGCTAGGTTCCAGTAATTCCAATTACTAGGTCTTTCAAAGATAGGCCTTATCGCTAAAGGAAATTGGCTTCGAATCTAATTACAACCCTTTTTAGGGACCCAATGATTTGCAATTTATTATTGGTCATGTTTTACTAAAGTTTTAAACCTTTTTCACATAGATATTACATAACATATCCTATTCTCCATTTTTTTCGGGTGCGTGCAGTTTGAGGCAAAATAAGCTTACATTAGGTACTTATCTTTAAGTTTTGAAGTGTGGTTTACACATTCAAGATTTGTTGCTTAAATTCTTTAGGGATATAAAAGCTGCACAAAGGTTGTGCCGAGTAGCACGTGGACCTATTAGGATATTTTGTATACTTCCTTTTATCGATTTCTATAAATATAATACGTATGTATTTTTTGCCAATCAAATCTCTCTCCTCCATCAGATCAGAATACGTGAGCAGCTACCGGTGCATGTCAACCAACTACTCCAGGTACCTGCTCATCGACTCTACGCGGAGCTTCCCATCGGCGCATGCGTCGCTCGCCATCTACTGCGGCTTGTTTCTAGCTGTAAGTACATAACTTGAACAGTCTACCAAGCACACGTTTTCCCTCCTTCCGTGGGGTCCTTCAATCGAAGCGTGAAGAGGCATGTTGTGGGCCTGCAGGGTGAGGGTGACCATAGTCCATGTTTCACCGAACAAAAATTACTGCACATGTGCTCAGCGTGACTGTTAGATGTATGTGCAGTCTTTAGTCCGTTAGTCGCCTTTTTCGACTCCCAAGGGAAGAGATGGGGCGTTAGTATTCTTTGAATAATGAACCGCCATCATACACAACACAGCTCTACCAGCACACTTTTTTGTCTTTAGTAACTATTTAACCTCTAAGTATTTACCTGTATTGACCAACCACTCGTACCTGAATTAAATAAGTTACGTAATCGTTTTACTTGCTTTGTATCGATCGAAAAACAGAACTGATTGACAGAATCTTCATTAATGCGAGCGAAGCCGTGGGCAAAAGCTATTAGTATTAAAAATGCCCCTTTCTCGCAGTGGTATCTCCAAAGAAGAGCGTTCAGCTGGCACAACCGGGCGGTGCTGGTGGTGCCGCTGGTGCAGACGGTCTGCCTCATCTATGCGGCGGTGTGCGCCCTCACGAGGGTCACGGACCATAGGCACCACTGGTGGGACGTGCTGGTCGGCGGCACCATGGGGGTCTTCACTGTTTTGTATACGGTAAGACTTTTTTCTCTAGATCCTAAACTTTTTGCTTGTTAGTTGGTTGAGGATTCCGGGCGGACGTCCACCTTGTATCGTCACTTACCATCATGTGAGATGATAGCCAAGCGCCTTTCAACTGTGTTCAGCAGAATATCAGTGCAGCAGGTACGACTTGCTCTTGCTTATACTGAGCTAAGCACAGTTTTGGCATCACACGCCAGTGCACAATTCCTTACTGTGCACAATTTTGTCGCAAAAGTTTGTACTTACCTACTTGTATTGTTGTATTGTGTTTTGTCGTGTGATGTCTAATCTATTCTATTCTATTCTTGTTGATAAAAAAAAACAAATAGCAGTTGACTTTACGTATGTACATCACGCCTGCTTTGCGGAGCTTTTCATTGGCTGCGATCCTGAGTATCCTGACAGACTTCCTTTGCTTCATTGAAATGAAACACTTTTTACGGAGCAAAACTTCCGTTTAAATTACTACTTACATTACTTAAGGTGGATTCGACCAAACTGGAATAACACTTACTCCGAGATTAGGTAGTCTATACAAATTCGGCGTTTAATCTAGGTATAAGACCTTATTCCAGTTTGGTCGAATCCACCCTTAGTTTTTTTATTTTCCTTTCTTCTTCCTTTGCATCGTTTTACTCTAAAACTTTATTATAATGAAATCTCACTTAACACTCAAACAATCTTCAGTGTTTTTTAATGTTATTCAAAGGAAATCTTAAAGCATGGTTATTCTAACCAATTGTTGACAAATTATACAGAATTTCTGAACTTCTATCTGATCTACTTTTGTTTCTATCTTTACTTATGGAGTTTTCCCACACTTGCCAAATATCACTACGTCCAAAACAAACCCTATTGATTACCCAAAAACAAATCTTAGGTTACAGTTGTGTGGTTGCTGTATATTTTATGTAGAGCTACTGCTCCTTGTCCTCAGTTTCATTCGGTTAGTTCTATTGGATTTATTAATATTCAATAGCACAAACATTCGAAGCCAATGTATTTACTAAATTCTTTTTACAGGTGTTAGTCCTCTGCAAGAACTTCTCGCAGCCGGCCGTGGTGAGCACCAGCGACATCTCCAGCAGCGACGGCAACAACCACCAGTCGGTGCGCCGGCTGCTGGCCAGCGAGCCGCGCGTGGTGGTGCCCTAGCCTCAGCCGGTGTAAGCGTCGCGCTTACTTGAGAAAAGAGAACATTGCCGCCACCTGCCGGTTCGAAATTCAAATTTTGACAGTTGGTTTTCTGTAGGTAGTGTCGATTTACCCCGCCGAACGAGCGCGGTTCGAAATTTGAAATATTGACAGTTTGTTTTTTACAGTGTCGGTTTTTAGTGGCCAGTATATTGATTCGTGGAACGCTTACTCGGGATTGGTTAAGAAGTAGTCGTAGGAAATTACGCCGGAAAAGGCTTTTTGTTTTAAATAATACTTGGAAACCACAAGACAAGAGATAAAATTTTATTTTGTAGTTTTAACGCTTGATTTATTATGTGTCAATTAATTGTGAGAAGTGTAGAAAAACAGAATGTACCAACCAGGAAAAAAACTTCAACACACGTTGGATAACTGCCATAGTATGAAACAATAGTGCAACAATACGTATTGTTATGTATGATTTAACCACTTATGTAGTCACACTTCTCTAGTTCTCACACTTTGACGTTGCCATTTCTACCTACGTTGACATTATTATACGTAGAATAATTTAAAAAAAATCAACGTGCAGTAATAAGTACCTAATGCAAAATAGCATTAAAGTAAAGTTGAACAGCTGCAGATATATTACAGTCAAAATCCCAATTTTAGTCATAATTAGTTATAACTAGGCAAACTATTAATTATTAATTTTGCTCTGACGCTTCGCTCGCTGCTGACGCTACGCGCGCGCTTTGCTCGCTCAGCTCGCTCGGTTCGCTTATTGGTCACAATGTAACCTCTTTTAGGTTACCTTTAACTATCCATGAGTTTAGGAACGAAATCATGTCAATTATATTACGAAATATTAAAGTAATAAATTACTAAAATAATTTCGGCTAAAAATGGGGTTTTGACGGTGATAGTTGTAAGTTTAAATCTAATTCTGTATGCCAGAATTTTATTGAAAATTAACCTCATTAAGAATTCGTGATAAAAGTGAAATAGTATTTTAGACAATATCTATAATGGCAATAAGTATGTAGTGTTCCACTCATGTTTAATTAGTTTACATTTTACGAATATAATTAGAAACTCATAATTAAGTTAAAAAAAATTATAAGTAGGTATCTATTTTTCCCGCTGCTAACTGTCTACACTTTGAAAGTTATTGTCTGAAATTATTATTTGTAACTAAGTACCTGTTTATGTTAAAAAGTTTATTTTAAAGAAAAAAATCAGAATTATTAAGGCAAATAATATACCAGTGATATTTATTATTTTCATTTGAGATAAGCCTTAGTTACCAGCTTACGTTTAATACATTATAGCATCAAATGTCTTCTTTTATTTTTATAAAGTGCTATAAAAATAGCTTACGGCGTAATACTATACACATAAATTAGACTTTTGTAATATAAATGTACGTAATTTATTATCATCATTTTATTTTAACGTCATTAAAAAAACATGATGAAAACAACGGCAGCTTATATTGTACAAATATTGTTTTTTTCTGCATTATATAAGTAAATACTTTTAATACAACAGAATAAATATACCTATACCTGTGTTAAAACCGATTCAAACATAAGAGATTTTAAAGCTTCGCTGCAATGACATATTAGAAAACTATGAGGCTAGAAAATTGTGCATGTCACACAAATCACTATTTAATTCAGAATAAATTTTCTCTTTAGTGGCTCCATTTGAGCAACAAGCTTCCAATTCATCTAATGTCAGCTGGAAGAAATCTCTTTTAGGGATAACTCCACCTTCGTTCACCATTGTTTGTACCTATGTTTTATAAAACAAAGAACACTAAGGCAATGCACTACTTACCCTTAATTTATTAATTAACCGTAAATTAATGAATATTGTTGATCGTTAAAATGGTTGACACTGACGACAGTATTCGCTGTACAGTACCTGTCTAGTCGTAAGTTAAGTAAGACATTTATTTAATTATGTTTTAGGGCCGCAAGTACTAAAATCTTTAATTTACATTTAGCAACCATGGAAATATAATAAATAAAACTACTCTTAGGATGTTAATTCTAAGAGGTTTGATGAGACACTGTTGCTATAAACAAAGTCTAAAGAGCGTTGAACAATAATATTTAGGTTGGTTTCAGCAATGCCTCAGTGGCAGAGTGGTCAACGCTGCCGTCGGGATTGCGGAGGTCGTTGGTTCGACTCTCACCTGATAATAAGTGAGAGTGCGGCTTCGAATCCCGTTTGCGGAAAAAAGAAATCACTATGTCGAGATAGATTGAAACTAATTATCTATCCGTAGTACAAAAAATTTATTTGGTTTAAGTTTTAATCTAGATTAAAGATTTTAAGTGGAGCGGCCCTAAATGATGTATGATGTAAGTAATTTAATTTAATTTGTCACCCCACCTTAGTGTATAGTATAACTTTTAATTGTGGAAAACCAACCCGATGTATTTAGGAAAGTTTAAAGAAGGGCCTTTGGTTCTTTTTTTAGTTTTATATTATGACGTTTAGCGCAGTTTAACATTTTTTAAAATATAAGTAACATTTTTTAAAGTAAATTTTGCCATAACCCACCACGCTGGCCCAACGCAGCTTGGTGAGTTAATGAATACTTATTTCTAACTATTTTCCTCAGGAAAAAAAAACCACCTACAAGTTGGTTTAAAAAAAGTGGCGTCGTTCATTTGTTTGAACTTTTGGTCACACCAAGGGCGGTTTACATCAAAGTGTTTTATTCATTCACTAATCGATCACGTTAACGAAAACGAAAAGTATGGCTAAATATTGTAAAATCGCCTCGTCTGTCACCAGGTGAGGTGCGTTAAAGCCATACAAAAAAAAATAAGTTTTACCTCTTTGTCTGTCCAGTGTTCTAAACATTTGATATACCTACCTAGCTACACTGGTCTGCAAAAATAAGTATCACACTTTTAAAATTGCAATAACTTTTTAAGTACTTAGGTACACTAGATATATTTTCGAAACATAAAGGACTCGAAAAAGAGTTAGGTAGTTAGTTACTATAGTTTCAAAGAAAGCTGATAAAAATTGCGGTAAAACGTTTTTTATTTTAAATCTCTAACTTCAATAGTTTAGAAAAATGAAATTTAAGAAGTGTGATACTTATTTTTGCAGGCCAGTGTAGTATTATTTATATTTATTCACAGTCTGGCACTGCGCTAATCGTCTAAATTGTGGTTAAAGCCAGCCTAAAATTTGTTATAATATTTATTATATAATTGTAAATTAAACACGAGTCTTTGTGACCATTATGACATTCCTTCGCATTTAGTAATGTTAGTATGTAAGACGTTTTTATTGGTAAATGTAAATATTGCGTTTAAGATTATGTATTGGCGCGCGTGTATGGATGGTAGTCTGTTGGTGTGTCATAAATAAATGAATAGACATTCATAATGTTTGGTTTAATTTTCTCTTCCTGATTTGAAAATATAGTTTTAGAGGTAATAAGGTTTTACTCAAACCAGTTACATTACGGGCCACAGAGGCAAGCAGGGCGAAGCTTCAGTCAGAAAAATGTTATTACATTTAGCTAGTTTAACATTGAAAATGTTTTTTCGATCGCTCCGGTAGGGCCCCATTTTCGCTGAAAGTTTGTTTGCCCCGTGGTATATAGTGGTTTAGGGCCACGAGGACGTATGAGAGCTCAAAAGACGCAGAATTTGAATGGCTTTCAGATGGTGAAAAAATTTTTTGCAAAAGTCGAAAACTTTCTTCGAAAATTTAAAAAAAAACCTTGTTTTTAACACTTTCCCTCGGAATAAATTCGATATCTCGTGAACGAAGTCGAAAATCGAAAAACTGAGGGAGACGCGTAGAGATATTGAGACGGGGAACATTTAATGTCTTATACTTTTTTTGTGAAAGTGATAGGGGGGGGGGGGTGTGGTATGCTCTCCCTTAGCGGCGTCGCTCGTGCGGTATTACTCGGGCGTCATAGCCCTGTGGAACTTTGCAGCTTTGAGATACGAAGATTTATTAGGACTTATTAGACGCGGAAAATTAAGGGCTTTAGGATAGTAGGTATAAACAAATTTTGGAAAAGTCGATTATTTCTTTTTTAAATGAAATTAAACAAAAAATCTATGTTTTATACGATTATCTCTTAGGACTTAATAGACGCGGAAGATTAAGGCTATAAGTATAAACAAATTTTGGAGTCATAATTTTTTTGAAAAAAAAAAAATCTTTTCATTAATAATTTATAATAGCTAGGTTCATTTTCAATGCCCTTTCAAGTCGTGTAGAGCACGAGATCTGTGAATTTTTTTTGCTAATGTGTTATTATTATTAATTACCAAGGTCCGCAATGTAATCCAAAACAAGTATTCGTTTTGAACTCTTTTCGAATTAGTAATAAGTTTTTATTACTCTTAATCAATCAAATAACATTCAAAAACGTTACTCTAGATTGAACTCTAAATTCAATACTAAATATATTGAAGTTAATTAACAATTACGAAACAATAAATTCACCCGCATGCTCTATGATGGATTTTAAATGAAACAGCTTAATTTAATAAGCTGCGTGAGCGTGACCCTTTAGTCTGCCCTGACATTGTTAGAATTGGAATAACTGCGTATCGAGACATAGTCCATCCATATAATAAGAAAATGCCATTGAAGACAAAACCAAAAAATTAAAAAAAATTGTCATACCTAGTGCAATAGTAAAAGAACCACGACAGTATAAAAATGTTTATGAGAGTAAGCTAATCCGCTTGTCTGTCACGTCACGAAGGCTCCTAGAAATTGCTTACAATTGAATTTCTACAATATAGTGTCTCCTAAAACTTTTAAAAGTAAATAGGTATAAAATAAATTATGTTTCAAAACTTTGACTGACAATAAAAGTAAAAAAAAGTTGGTTATTTAAATAGATGTCATCAAAAGAGGGTTAAATATAAAAGAAATTACCAGACAAAAATGATTTAAAGTAGGTAAGTAATCTATTTTTGTAACAAATAAGTTTTTTAATATTATTAGGTACTACTTATTTCGCTGTACCGTAAGTTGTTCATGTATATTATCAACCACTTCGTGGCTGTTCTGATGATAAATAAAATCGGACAAAACACAAAATGGCAGCTTTTTTTTAACGCAGACGACACCGAATCTGTTACACGAACCTCGGGCAAAATAAAATGAACAAAACCTACTTTGTGGTTAAAAATAAACGTCGTAAATTAACGCACAAACTTGGGTGGCTGAGTGCATTCGAATAAAATAAAAAAGAGTTTAATGCAATAAAATGTTAAGGACGATTTACGTTGGACACGATAACAGTGCAGCCAAGCTACGGCGCATTTGGTGTGAAAGTATACAGACGGGACCAACCCGCACTAGGCCAGCGTGATGGGTTATGGCCCAATTCAGTCTAGAAAGGTCTGTGCCCAGCAGTGTGACGATTATATAGGCTGATGATGATGAGGTACAGACGACAACGAAAGTCGATATGCATTGTAGTTTTGTCAGACAATATGAACAATATGGCTTTTCTCTTCTTTGTCGCTGCTCTCTTGGTAGAGTTTTGCGACAAAGAAGAGAAGAATAAATTCCGCAGTAGTGTCTCGCTTCACTATACGTCACCATTCCTCTCTGCCGGCCGCCTCTTCTCTAACCTGCCCCTCTAGACCTTACCCCTGTCTATTTGTAATTCTTCGTGCAATGCGCTCGCGTTGCTGTATTTTTCAGAAATTGGCACAGTACACAGCAGTGTACGACGAATTACGAAAAGACAGGCGGTGAGCGTTGGCCACTTGTCTAGGGGAGCTGACAACTCTATCCTGTAGAACAAGATAACTTGGACTCGATTTAGGCACTGCTGTGCCGAGACAATGAGAAAACGTTCACAAACACTTAACGATTAATAATCCACCATTTTTTTAAAATTGGCCATCGCCACAACACCATTGTATGTAGGGTTCCCAGATCAAACAATCAAAAATCCAGAGAAAATTCCTGACTTTTGATGAAAATTCCGGACATTCTGTCGTTATGCATCGTGCATGTGAAAAAACAATTTTCGTTTGAATTTTCACTGGCGCGCGCGCTTCTTGTCACTATGATGGAACACGGACGGAGAAGGGACAAGGAAAGGGTAGCGCCTTCCCGTCGCGATTTGATTTATTAAATTTTTTATTTAATTCTTCACTTAATTGTAGAAATTCCGGACGGTTTAAGATTCCCCCGCAATCCGGACAAAGACCTATATTTCCGGACTTGGCCGGAAAATTTCGGACGTATGGCAACGCTAATTGTATGATTTAGAAGTCCAGACCACTGAGCTCCTATAGCATAACTCCTATCAATAAGTACTTAACTTACTTATTATAAGATAAAGGAAAACTTACATCTAATGTTGTCGAAGAATGCCTATCCTTGGCTTTGCGCCGCGCCTCCGGCTGATGTAGACTGCGGTCAAGGAGCGTCTCCTGGATGCTGGTGGCGAGTAGCACTGCCCTTAACCACAGAATAATATACAACCTAAACTTACCTTCTACCCCAGAGCTCTTAAACCCATACAAGAGATGCCTGCCTCACCAGGTAGAACAGCGTCCTCGCGGTTGCAGCACTTTGTTCCACGGCCCAGCAGTGGAACCCAGTTTTACTACATAGAATAACGGCAAATAAAACCTTTGAAAAAAGTATTTATTTCAGAGTAAAGTAAAATACGAAATCACGATCCACAGAGACAAAACACGATCATGTTTCCATCCACCATTTTATTACAAAATGTATTCTACAAAATACCATTTTTTTACAAATGAAGCCTGCAAAGTGCAAACACCAAGTAGGTACTTAGTTATTAAATCCTAGCGCTTTACCGTCCCGCTTTAAAATCTCATTTAGTTTACTTAATAGAGACAAATAAAACCTTAACGTCGAGTCTTTTGAACGGAGTATTTATTTCAGAGTACCTAAAGTAAAATACGAAATCACGATCCAAAGAAACAAACCACGCTCGTGACTAGAGACGCCTACGGGGGAGTAATGATCGTATCGCTTGCACTTGGCCGCTTTAAGTGTAAAATAACAATACAAATTGTTGTCTTTAAGCCCGTTCTACATGGCAAACATTATAGAATAAGTAGAAGAAAATTTTAAAAATGAAAAATAAAAGTAAGTTATAAAATAAGTTTTTACTCCTCTTGCTTAAAAAGAACGTCATTGTAGCGGGGCTCTCGCGGGGCTAAAATAGCTTTTTCATCCCCCCATCTCGGAAAGAGTATTTTTACTCTTCGATATCTGAGTGCAAAAGCCGTTTTTACCCGCTAGAGGACAAAGTAAATTGAATTTATAACATCGTGTGCACTTAGTATGTGTATTCAAAACATCATTAAACCTATTTTCTTCATCCTCCATTGTGCCAATTTATCATACGACCTTTTTAAATTGTTAAAAACTCAGACTCGGAACCTTTTTGGTGTACCTACTTTTTTAATTTGGTTGGTAATTTCCTCGTTGAGGTGGGATGAAAAGTTACGTGTTGCACTCGAGTGCAAAGATTTTTCACCTCGTGCTCTTTTGATTCCCTCGGTAACGCTCAGGATTCTAATTTTTGAATCACTCGCTGCGCTCGTGATTCAATTTTAGAATCCTTCGCTTGCTCGGTCATCAAAATTGAGCAGGCGGATAAAAAGCAAGTTTGCACTCTTGTATAACAAATAACTATTCTTGCCCTAGGGGATAAAGTAATTTATTTTTAATTACAAAAACTAAAAAGTATATAGTCTTAGGTAGAATAATCATGAATAAAGACTCGACTTTTTGCTGTTTACTTTTAAATCAACAACTTTTTTGAGATAGTTATTATTAAAGGTTATGGTAAAATTAGTAATTATTTGAATCTATGGACACACAGTCCACGCTTCAGCAAGAAACAACTGCACAGTCTGCACATGTGCTTAGGTGGTGAGTCTTTAGTCCATTAGTCGCCTTTTACGACACAGCCCATCGTCGCTCTATGCTGTTGGATGTATGTGCAGTCTTTAGTCTGTTAGTCCCCTTTTACGACACCGAAGGGAAGAGAGGGGTGGGTATTATTATTTTGATGAGCTCATCGCCGCTCTATGCTGTTGGATGTATGTGCAGTCTTTAGTCCGTTAGTCGCCTTTTACGACACCCAAGGGAAAAAAGGGGTTGGTAGTATTATTTTGATGAGCCCATCGCCGCTCTATGCTGTAGGATGTATGTGCAGTCTTTAGTCCGTTAATCGCCTTTTAGGACACCCAAGGGAAGAGATGGAAAGACTGCACATACCTGACTATCCAACAACATAGAGCGGCGATGGGCTCATCAAAATAATACTACCACCCTTCTCTTCCCGTGGGTCTCGTTAAAGCAACTAACGGGTTAATTTTTAATAAAATAAACCAATTTATATTGTATTGAATTGTTTTATTTTCTCGCATTCGTAGTGAAAAATATAGTGTAACACACGGCGCTAAAAACCCATTTAAACTCGGTTTCTATT
Source organism: Scoparia ambigualis (assembly GCA_963921215.1). Lineage (NCBI taxonomy): Eukaryota > Metazoa > Arthropoda > Insecta > Lepidoptera > Crambidae > Scoparia > Scoparia ambigualis. The sequence continues at coordinate 28,973,819 of OY992512.1, read as the reverse complement.
TACTCCCTCGCTAAAGCTCGGGAGTAAAACTACCTCGTATATAATGGGTCATTTTAGCCCCTTGTATAACAATCTACTATTATGTATAGTTAATTAAGCACTAAATGCTAATCTAGAAAATCTTTCTAAAAAATAAATCGCCAAATGTGTTGCAGAGCGCCAAACTCGAGAACGGCTCGACCGACTTGACTGATCCTTTTCTGTTGTGTTTGTAATTGTAAGCCTCAGGACAAAAACTATATTTAAAAAAAAATAGGAAATGACGCGGACGAAGTCGCGCGCGCTAGGAATTAATAAAGGTTATTATTGTTGATAAGTTATTTTATTGCTATCCATACCTAAACAATAAATTGTGTAACAAACAACACACCTTTTTTATTTAAACAAGGTGAAATCCTTTACGGATACACGGCGGGCCTGGGGAAGCCCGCTGGTTATGTGGGACTCTCCCCTTAGCACTTGCTTCCATGTACAGGTCCGAAGGCCTCGACAGGGACTCAGGAGAAAAGGGGCGGCCTTACCCACTAAAACACCTCGTACCATCCCCTCACTTGTCGCCAGGGTGGTTCGGGACCGCGGACAGCAGACTCCGAATTCCACCCTACGACGCCGACGGCCCGCCAATAGGGGGATGCCCGGGATAGTTTGGGCACCCTCCAGACTCCCGTAAGACTCGTGCAGTGCGGCTATGGGGTCTCCCACCCCACAGTCACGTGAGCTTCACTGGGGTGAAAGGAGAAGGGCAAGCTGCCGCCTCCTTTTACCGACTCCGACCGCGTCGGGTCGGGTCCGCGTGGGTTTGCTCCTTACGGACCCTCTCCGCAGCCTCCTTCAGCGAAACAACTGCTTCATAGCACGAGACCATGGCCCTCCATGACCTGTCGCTGTCTAGCATGGATTTTACCAAGCTGGGTAACGAGAGGTCTCCCCTCACGACAGCCTGTGGCGCTGCCACGACCCACGACTCGCACTCCTCAGGGGTATGCGTTTCTGTGTCCTGCACAGCTTCACAGCTTCACAGCTGTGGCACTCCGGTGTCGGATCCCGTCTTGCCACTCGGTGCAAGTAGTGCCCAAAGCAACCATGCCCAGACAGTATCTACACAAAATGAAAAGAGAGGAGGGTTCCGTGTCGCCGCTGCACTGCACCCATCTTCCTGACCCCGGCTCAATGGCCTGGCACAACCGGGAGCCGTACACCGACCACTGCAAATCATCGGCCCATTTGGCCAACATTTTTGGCCAGATCTCGAGCCCTTTTCAGCTCTTATACCAATAAATGTTTTTCAATTTCACTTTCACTTTCAATTTCAATTTCTCTTCTCTCTCTTCTTCTCATTTTGGAATCATTCTAAGAGTTTAGTTACTTCCGTTGCTGACCGTTCTTCGAACTCCGTGATTCAACGAACCAGTTGTGAATTCAATCGATCAACATTTAATTTGTGTTGCACTTCCTATCGGCGTATTTGCTTACCGCTAGGTGTAAGGTGCTATTTAGAACGCGTTTATGGTAAAATTAGCAACTGTTACAATTGAGGTATAATAACAAGAGAAGCACCGCGAGGAAAATTTTCGCGCACCGAGTTGCGGCCCATGGACTGCAGACACACAGTTTAAATACTCACACAATAATTTGTTGGTTTGGTGCGGTGAGCTCATTTAGCCAGTGTCAAGTAAAAGAAATAAATATTTTCTTAGCGTAAAGTAGATGATAATGATGAGTGATTGATAACATAAACAATTTTATATCGTCCTAGGTGTTATTGTAATGTTTTATATTAAATGATATTCCTACTTATTCCCCAAACCCCTTGATCTTCGGTAAAGATGTGGGACTTTAACCTCAGTATTGCTATTCTTCTAAAACTGTGACTGTACTGAGATCTCACACGCACTTCTTGAGAAATACTACGCGTTTGCATTGCAGTTGCAGCCCATGGGCCACACACAACTCAGCGCAAAACTTGCGTCTCAGTGTTGTCTCTAGTAATAATTCCTCAATTGGTTAGAATCTTTCTTTTCTCTCGTATCTTTCGGTTGCAAAGCAATAAAGTTTCCACTTGCAGATTGCATAGTTTTTTGTTGAATTTTGTTCGCTTTTTTTTCTATTTTCTTCCATCGAACCCAATGGCGTAATTTGACGTAGGAACTCATTAATGGAATGTTATACATCCTCTTATCTCTCACGAAGGCTCCATGTACAGGTTACAGAGGTTACTAACAATTTTTGTTATGTCTCGTTTTACAGCAGCTGAGCTCATATATTTCATTACAGGTCGTATGCGTACCTACGTGGTCGATTGCAAATACATTTCAGGTCGTATGCGTACATGGTCGATTGCAAATACATTTCAGGTCTTATGCGTACATGGTCGATTGCAAATACATTTCAGGTCGTATGCGTACACGGTCGATTGCAAATACATTTCAGGTCGTATGCGTACATGGTCGATTGCAAGTCTGGCAAGATGCGAATTTGGAATATGGTCAATAAGCGTGCACGGTAACTTGCGTTTCTGGTACTATGCAAGGAAAGGTTTTTGATACAAGTACATATAATTAAATAATCACGACTATTATACCCCAAGGGTTAGTCAGAGGCTAGGCAATGAAGACAGCAAAAGCAGTCCTCTACCATAGTCCACTTTTCACCAAATAGCGACTGCACATGTGCTCAGCGTGACAGGTGCTGAGCCTATCGCCGTTCTAAGCTGTTGGATGTATGTGCAGTCCGTTAGTCGCCTTTACGACAACCAAGGGAAGAGAGGAGGTGGAAGTATTCTTTCACCGCTACGAGACACGGTTTTGAACTTTTTCAAATAGGTACCTACGTACCTACCTACTTTTAGGGAGAGTTCTTTCTGCAGTCACTGATGTCATGATAGATTAGTTTTATGGACTACCCGGTCGCCATGGTAGCGATGTTTACGATCCCATTACACCTTACAAACCAGCGGGTAATTCCGGTGGGGTATAAAATACTTCAATGTACCTATACCGTAGAAATTTTTCAGTTTTTACACATGTTTTAAAATAAAGCTCGCTATGCACGGAGCTCCGTATTTTCGGTCTTCATCAGTGGGTCGATTATTTATCAATGTGATACATGGTTCAACGCCTCGATGGCCGAGTGGTGAAGCGCTCGGCTCAATATTCAAGGTACCGGGTTCAATTTTTTTTTTCTTAAATATGGTTTCGTGCGACAAGCACATTTAGCCAGTGTCAAGTTTTTAATAGTAATTATTATTTTCTTTACATTTAGTGGATGATAATGAGTGATAATGATTTTCCCCCAAACCCCTCGAGACTCAATTAAGCTGTGGGACTTTATTGAGGTCTCACACAGACTTCTTGAGAGAATTTGAAAAGTGTTTGCACTGTTTTGTTTTATTTGCTAACACTCATGCACGTTCACGAACACTTAACAGTAAATAATACACCATTATTTCACATTAATATTCGACAAAATACAAATTATAGAAAATAATACAAAACTGCAGACATGACGCTTCACTTTCCCGCCAAGCGGTTCAATTATTTCAGGTCGGGAAAAGCGTTTTTTTTTTGGATTTTTTTGATGAATAGCCCGGGTTTGTGATCACCGACCCGCATTGGGCAAGCTTGGTGATTAAGCCAACACCTATCTATTGTAGCTGAAATGGTGGAGGCCTTTGCTTTGCCCTGCAGTGTGGGGGGCAGTATACCGGCTGTAATTTACTTTACTTTTACATGTAAATACTTTTTATGTATATAAAGCTGCATTTAATTATTTTAATCAATCGAGGAGCTCGATGCCGCAGCGGCTAGCGCGATCGGCTTGCGATCTTACTCGCTAAGCAGCTTCCGCAATGCCGGGTCGCTGGATGGGTGACCAAATTACAACAACAACATCTCGAGCTCCTCCGTGCTTCGGAAGGCACGTTAAGCCGTTGGTCCCGGTTGTTGTCGTAGGATGACAGTCGTAAAAACCCGCGGGTTGGTGGGCCAGCGTGGTGGGTTATGGCCCAATATCCCCACGTGCTATTGTTCACGTGGGAGGCCTGTAACCAGCAGTGGGACGTTTATAGGCCGATGATGATGATGATGATGATTTTAATCAATTGGTCGGTTTCTCGTGTTACGTATGATAAAATATGGTATCAAGACTTCAGCATGACTATGGCTATACTGTGGTTCAAGCGTCAAGCACACCCAATGAACGACGCGACGCAGTCTAGATAAGGAGTTTTTTTTTACCTCACAACTTCATAAACAAATATAAATAATTGATATACTTATACATAATAATACAAACACTTAAATCATACAACAAGATAATTCAGAAGACAACGTTCACGCAAATGAGTTGAGGGCGTAGGAAGTTATTTCAATAGACTGGTACAATCTTAACTAGTGTTATGTCGCAACAACTTTGGAGCGGTGAACGGAGTAGGTAGTACCTATGTCGTGGTAGGCCCCTGGCTATATTTTAAGATTAGTCGCAAATTCAAATACAAATAGTTGTATGTATGGCCCATACCACAACAGTAAATTGAGTGCGGTGCTAACTAACTAGTTATAAAGGTAAATAGGCTTTTGTTTCTTATTAGTTCTCTCGACCGTGAGATTGTTCTGCTTTGATATTTGATCGAATAGTGGACAAAGAGTCTTCCTGAACTTTATACGCATAAGCACGACTACATAGCACTAAGTTATTCAGAGGATCGGGGTGTAGAATGCCAGCATAAAGTACTAAGTCCGCTTGCCTAGCTACCACCATCTTATCAAAGTCTGTCGCCCAACGACAATGTTGATAACATTATTGTCGCAAACGTAGCGTAGGACGGCCTCAGACTAGGTGGAGCGACGATCTTCGCAAGGTGCCTGGCTATTAGAAGAGCTGGATAAGTGTATTAGTCGCGGATCGTGCTGTACGTTCTCTTGGAGAGGCCTATGTCCAGCAGTGGACAAGTATAGGCCATGATGATGATTGCAGAGATGATTTTTGACCGCCTCTGTGGTCTAGTGGCTAAGCTACCGGTTTCAGACCCAGAGGTCCCGGGTTCGATTCCCAGCGGGGGGTACATCTTTGTGTGCTCGGTTTGGTTGGTGGTAGGGCTGTTAAGTCCGCCTGGCTAGCTACCACCATCTTATCTAAGTCTGTCGCCATAACAACGATGTTTATAGCATTGTTGTGTTCCGGCAGTTACAGATAAGATAGCCAGTTCCTCAGTGGTTGAGGATTCCGGGTGAAGCGCGCTTCCACCTTGAGATGAAGGCCAAGCGCTTACCCGTTACCAATAAATATAAAATATAAATAGATTTTCATAAAATGCACGAAGGCACTTTTTTGAGCTTCTAGATTGAACTACTGTTCTGAACAAATGAAATAAAAAAGTTAGAATGTTATCTCCTAAATAGTCGTATAGTGCGTAGTGGCCTCGAAATTTTTAAATATCATTGATTTTATATAGAAAAAAAATCTTATTCTAAACCAAAAAACTTCGAAAATCGCTGTAAGTTAACTGTGAATTTCTCCTATCTACGATACCTAATATTATTGAGCAAAATGTATACCAAAATAATCGTTACTTCATGATGAATAATGATTTTATAATGAATTTATGATCCTATTTCGATAAAAACGATAAATACAACTGCAAAAATACTTCAAAATGCGATGCGACGGCCGTCTTAACTCAGCTTATCCTCGTAGAGTGGACATTTGTAATATTAAGCATGATTTTATTATCCTATTTCGATAAAAACGATAAATACTTACAACTGCAAAATTACAACAAAATGCAAAAATGGGCATTTTACGCAAAAATCACAGTCGAGATGTAATAGGCCTCCTAAAGGGGTGTTTGTATGGTACGCCTTACCTAACAAAGATGTCGCGTGTGTACCCGCCATCGCCATTAGTCAGCCTATCTGATATTGCCTACAGTCGGGCATCGAACGAGAACATTTGAAATAGCTACAGTCACGTTTGTTTGTAGCACGCTACTTCTGTGGTGGAGTAGTTAGCTCACCGGCACTGACCCAAAGGTCACAGGTTTGATTCCTTTGCGAAGCTGCCTAGTAGGTAATCTCGGGGTTTTATGACATTATAATAATAACCGAACTTGCATTGCTGAACACGATACCGAGAGAGTTCCCTATTTTTTCGCATAAAATTATATGTCATCATAATGTAGTGACATAATAATTTGGGAAATAATTTTGCGAACCGCCTCTGTGGCCTAGTGACATTAGCCACCGATCTCAAAGATCCAGAGGTCCCGAGTTCGGTTCCTAGAGGGGGTTGGTAGGTACATCTTTGTGTAGGTACTTGGTTTGGTTTGTTGTACCTATTTGACTAATTCTTTTTTTTATGTTTGTAATATTCAGGACGAGGTTTGTATGAAAGAAAGGAGAATGACCTTTTTAATGACGACGAATGACGTGATAATTAAGGTCTTCCTGATTGACAAGGCGTCCTTCCTCTAGTCACGTATAGATGTGATGTTAATTAGTATTTAAGATGATACACTAGAGGATAAAGATTATTGATTCAACGCAAGACATTGTTTCATTTCGGGTCTCCGTCCCAACGCCATTACATGGCGACCGTGACATGGTGTCACAAGTCCGCGCCGCGAAATCGCTAGTTGAAGTCTACAAAATATCAGGAAAATAGTGCTACACGGGCCTACAAGAAGGACGAAGGAAATAAGAAGAAAAACTGTAAGCCAAAATTGTTTAACTATGGGAAACCCACAATCTAAAGACAATATTATTGTCAGTCAATCACCAACTCAATCGGCGGCAGCATCAACTCCCTTGGCCGTTGGGATGCAACTTTCAGAGATCTTTTTACTGACCATCGTCGTTGTACTAGCGGGCTATATAGTACTTAGGCTGCTACGTTACTTCAACGCACGACTATTAGAAGAGGTAGAACGCAGAGCGGTTCGACGGGCAATTGGACCAGCACAGAACGTGTAAGCCAGCACGAATTAATATAACTATGCTACCAAGAATCTATGTGTGTGTGTGAGTGATTTTTTTTTCTAAAGTGTGTTCATGGCAAACCTGTCAGAACTCTTGAGTGAGCTTAAGGCTATTAGAGACTCTATTATTAAATTAAGTAAGGACAAACGTTATTCCGCTCAGGGGCAGAATAAGTTTTTAAGAGCAAAGGAAATTAAAAAATATTTTTGAACAAATATCTGCAGACTTATGTAAAAAAGGGATAGATGCTGTAGAATTACAAATAACAAAAGCAATATCGTCAAAGTTTTTATGTAATTTTGAGGAAATCGAGTCACTCGTTAACCCGCATCATTCAGAAACGATCACAACCATGGCCACGTTCGATCTAAAAGTCGCGCTCACGCTCCTCCCAGTAGTAGATTGCGACGAAACGCAAATTAACCAACTAATAGACGGAATAGAGTATTATAGTAGTACCCTTAGAAACGAGGACCAGCCTCTGTTAATCAATTTTGTTTTAAAAACTCGTCTTTCTAGCAGTGCTAAAACAAAAATTAATAAGTCTTATGTGTCTGTGGCAGACCTAATAAAAGATATAAAAAATGTTTTAATTCCGATTAAATCATACACAGCCATTTTAGACCGAATGCTACGATGTAGGCAAGGAAACAAGACCATAGAAGTGTTTGGTAGTGAAATCGAAAAAATGTCCAACGATTTAAGTACAGCACAGGCTAATGGAGACGAGTCGGCATATAATTTATTAAAGCCGATTAATGAAAAAATGGCTATCAAGCGTTTCGCTGACGGCCTAAACAATGCTCGTACAAGCATTATAGTTACGTCTAGGTCCGTAAGCACAGTTAGGCAGGCAATAACTATAGCCTTAGAACAAGAAGACTCGGTAGTGAAACCACCAATAAACAATTATGTTAACTATGTTTCGAACCAGCGATTTGAAAAGATAAATAAAAACTATCATCAACAATATAATAAGTCACGTAACAACAACGCGACGAGTCAGCAAGGTCGGGGTCGTGCCTACTATAACTCGAATAGGTTTCAGGGTCAGCGCAACACCAGGTTTACGTCACCTCATAATAAACGTAGGAATGTACATTTCTTAGTTGACTCAGCAGAACAGTCTAATGACGAGAACGAAAGTGAACGTCAGAGTATACGTCAGAACGAACATCATAGCGATGATTTTTTTCGTTCTGAATAGCGCTGAAGAGTGGTAGATATTATGCAGAAATCACAAAATGATGTAAGGTTAGATATTTGTTCGTATGAAAACTTCGTGAAGTTGAGGAAAAAGAAAAGATACGTCTCACAGACGGGTGATATGTTATTTAGTGACTCTACTATTTACATAAATCAGGAATCTCTACTAACGGAGGCGCGCCGAGACGCAACGATAGGAGAACTGAGTGCATTATGTAAAAAATATAATATTGTAGAAGTCGTTGTGATTAAAAATGGGTTTAATAAAAAGTTTATTAAAATTTTGACCCAAACTTTCATGAAACATAAAGAATTACCGCGGTTATGTATTATTAATAACCAAGTTGAACATGCTACAAATAAAGACTTGATACGTGTTATACTAAATGATTATCATTTATTGCCGACAAGGGGTCATGTAGGCATAAATAAAATGACTAAGAATATTCGAAAAAAATATTTTTGGAGTAATATGCAAAAAGACATAACTGAATATGTGACTCGCTGTAAAGATTGCCAAAAGCAGAAATTTTGTAATAAAAATAATAAAGAGAAAATGGTAATAACCACTACAGCATCTACTTCTTTTGAAAAATTATATTTAGATATTGTGGGGCCGTTGGAGGTCGATAATTTGGGTAATAAATACATATTAACAATACAATGCGAATTGACAAAGTTTGTAGAAGCTTACCCAATACTTGATAAGTCAGCTGAAACTGTTGCTAGGGTTTTTACTGAAAATTTTATTTTACGATATGGTACTCCCAGGGTTATTGCGACTGACTGTGGAACGGAATTTATTAATTCCACGTTAGAAACAGTATGTAAATTGCTAAATATTGATAAGTTAAATTCAACACCCTATCATCATGAGAGTATAGGTTCGCTAGAAAACTGGCACAAACATCTCGGATGTTACTTGAGAATACAAACACAGAATCAGTCGGCAAATTGGAGTACCTGGATACCATATTGGTGCTTTGCTTATAATAATTCTGTAAATACTAGTACCAAATACTCCCCTTATGAACTAGTTTTTGGGAAAACATGTAACGTACCTAGTAATTTAGTTAGTAAAGTTGATCCCTTATATGTATACGACAATTATCCATCGGAGTTAAAATTTAGATTGCAAAAAGCTCATAATGATGCCAGGAACAACTTATTAATATCAAAACAAAGTAGAAAAACTAATTATGATTTAGATTGTAAGGAAGTACACTACAAAAAAGGTGATCTACTCTTGTATAAGAATGAAAATTATAATAAATTGAATGACTTGTATTTAGGTCCATTTGAAGTTTTAGAAGAGCTAGGTACTAATGTAAAAATATTAAAGAATAATAAAGAATATATAGTTCATAAGAATAGGACTAAGATATTTAGAAAATAAGAGTTTACTTTTCAGGGAAGGGATGCCTAGCCTTTTCAGGGGAGGTGTGATATAGTGAATTACACTATCAGCACGTACTCAATAGTACGTGATAATTAAGGTCTTCCTGATTGACAAGGCGTCCTTCCTCTAGTCACGTATAGATGTGATGTTAATTAGTATTTAAGATGATACACTAGAGGATAAAGATTATTGATTCAACGCAAGACATTGTTTCATTTCGGGTCTCCGTCCCAACGCCATTACAATTTATCACTTGACTCTTAACGCGGCGTTCTATAGAAAACCTTTTTTAACAGTAATCATTGTAGCTTAAGAGAACACACTTTTGACATGTGAATGATTAAGACGCAATAGATATCGAATGGGCTGGTTTGGTCATTCTCCTTTCTCAGGGTGCGAGACATTGAGGTACAATTAACTAGAGAAGACACCGCGAAGCAAGTTTATGCGCAACTAAGGTCACATTAGTAAATTACTCATGTGACTAAGGTCACAGATTAAAGAAGAGTTCTAAGGTGCAGCCGTAAGGTCCATAATCGCTTGAATCACGCGCAATCACTGAGGCGTTAGCAGCCCATGGGCTGCACCTTAATGCGCACAAACTTGCTTCGCGGTGTCTTCTCTAGTTTATTCTACCTCAATGGTGCGGGATGTTCACGAGGCGGGCGAAGTCGCAGGCGGGCCGCTAGTAAATACAAATGGTAAATACTAATATATTATAATTCACAATTTAATAAAATGCTTAAAAAAATCAAACCTTTTTAAAAAACATTAAAATAAATATCTAAGTAGGTAGGTATACAAAAATGTTATTCTGAGGATGATTGTCTAACCACTATTGGTTAGACGGTTAGACAATCATCCTCAGAACCTGAGATCTCCGAGTTTGAATCGGTAGTATCGAGATTGGTATTGTGAAGTTTCCTACTCCTAAGTTACGACACCAGAGCTAATATGGATACATATTGCGCGGGATATTAAGTGAAAAAATACTAAACTCAATGCCATTTAGTTCACCCAATGACCCAATATGAATCCAAATCAACGCTGGTGTTGTAACTTAAAAGTATGAAATTTCTCAATATCAATCTGATCCAATACCGATCGGTTTCAAGAGTAAGGGGTCTGATTGGTTGGTGGTAGACTCGTTCTATAACACCACCTTGGCATAATTCGGGTTAGTGGGTTTTAATTACGTTTTACGACAACAACCGGGACCAACAGCTTTACGTGCCTTCCGGAGGAGCTCGCGATGTTTTTAATTTGGTCACCCATCCCGGGACCCGGTGTTACGAATGTTGCTTAAATGGCAAGGTCGCAAACCGAACATTTCAGCCGCTGCGCCATCAAGCTCCGCTATGTTACTAGCTGTTTGTATGTTACAATATTTTGGTTTTCAAGCAGGTAAGGTAAGCTACAACGAAGGTAGAGACGCACTTCAACAAAAACTCTTGCACTTGTGTGGGAACTAGCATCTTATCTATTCTATTAGCATTGTTCTAACGGCAATTTTCGATAACATCGATGATGGTAGCTAGCCAGGCGGACTTAAAACCACCTCTACCATCAACCAAACAGACTAGAATCTACTCCCCGATCGGAATCAAACCAGCCGTGCGATTCTCTAAGCTAAAGCTTTGATAGCTGCGGCTGCCGCAGCGCTGACAAATGACTCTGTCTCTTCATATTCATAGAATTGGAAAGAGACAGCAGATCACAGCCATGCGCGCAGCGTCTCTGTGTCGCTTAGAGAATCGCATAGCTGGGCTCTAAGCTTCTCAAAAACAAGTCTTACCATACAAGGGAATAGAAACAAGGCCGGGTTTGAGAACTGTGATCTTAACCACTGTATCACAGAAGCACTTAATTCATAGTACCTAGCCTCAACATTAGTACAGACAGCGGAGTGAGTGATTGCCCTCCCGGTATTGTTTGGTCTTAATAACCCCGAGATTACTTCGCAGCCGCGTATTGGAGGGTAATTGTGCAAGAAAGTTAATGGCAGCCACCGTGCTGGAAGGTTCCATTACCTCCCTACATAGTCATGCTTTGTTACGAATACGCGCGCATATCGAATTTGAAAGAGCTTCTGTTCTATTAATTTGACTTTCACATAAACCCACGGCTTGATCTAGGACAGGGATGGCCAACCCAAGGCTCGAGGTACAGTATAAATATATTAGCTTATATTTATACTGTGCTCGAGGCGAGCATTTGAGGCATTAAAGCTATAACACCAAATTACTACTGAATCTCGGACGAACTAAAAATCCCGTTTTACGGTAAGTTATACAATCTTCATTACATAATTACTTACTACTTTTACTTTACGTTTATGATTCAGTACTATTATCAAAACGTCAGAGGTCTGCGAACCAAAACGATTGATTTTTATAATAATATTGTGTGTAGCAATTATGATGTAGTTATCTTGACTGAGACATGGTTGAATAGCGGCGTTTTCGATTCAGAACTTTTTGACAACCGTTACGTAGTTTACAGGCGCGATAGAGAGACCATCGGCTTCCATAGTAAAAAAGATGGAGGGGGTGTGCTTATAGCTGTTTCTAGACAGATTCCTTCCATACGCCTGCAGTGCTTCGAGTCTAAATGACGACGACGTCCGACGGCGAAACAGAGCACTTATATTTAAATGCAATTTACTTGCCTCCACCTGTTCAGAAACATGTTCTCGATGAGTATCTTCATAATTGCAATAGAGTGGCTGAAGAAAATAACATCAAAATGCTTGCACTTGTGGGAGATTTCAATATGAGCTCTATCAAGTGGAGATTTGATGACAGTTCAGATTCCCTTGCTGATGGAAATAGCGGCAGTCTCACAACTTCACTCTTGGACTTCGCTGTGTTTCATGATCTTAGGCAGTACAACAAGGCTCCAAACAGCAATGGAAACTTCTTGGATTTAGTTTTAAGCAACATTGACATTACCGATGCTAAAACCACGGACGATCCGATTACCAAGATCGATCCACTACACCCTCCATTGCTGTTTAAGTCGAATACGCGAGCTCAAAGTTCCCTACATTATAACGAAAGCAGCAGATTTTGTTTCCATAGGGCAGACTATGAGTCAATTATTAAAGACCTGGAAGAAATATGCTGGGAGGAAGAATTTAAAAACTGCCTAGCGGTTGATGACATGCTGTCTATTTTCTACAAACATATACAAACTGCGATCGTTAGGCACGTCCCTAAATACAAAGCTAAATCTAAGAAATACCCCATATGGTTCACACGGGAATTAATCAGTCTACTACGAGAAAAATATAAATACCGTATGAAACTGCGTAAATTTAATCATAACCCACTCGAACAACTGTCTTTTGAGTTACTTAGAACGCGTTCGGAACGACTGATTACTAGTTGCTATAATCAGTACATTTCTAGACTAGAGCAAAGTTTGCGATCTAATCCCAAACTGTTCTGGTCTTTCACCAAAAGCAAGCGAAAAAATGACAGTCACTATCCTTCACGAATGGTTCTGGAGAATAACGCGGCTCCTAATGGTGTCGACATTTGCAATCTATTTGCCAAGAGCTTTTCTTCTATTTATCAAGCAACCAAACACCCGCCAAACATTTCTCATAATATCAGGGTCCCATCTTCAACCAGCAACTTTCTTACCACCGTTAAGTTTAAAGATGATCAGGTTTTAAAAATATTAAAGAGATTGGATGTCAGCAAGGGCTCGGGCTCTGACGGTCTGCCGTCACTTTTCGTTGCACGTTGTGCGACCGCCTTGGCAAAACCTCTATGCCTAATACTGAATAGATCACTAGTCACGGGCACATTTCCATCTGCTTGGAAGGTTGCTCTGGTGGTTCCACTATTTAAAAATGGCGAAAAACATTTTATACAGAATTACAGACCAATTTCCATCTTGTCTGTCTTTGCCAAGGCGTTCGAGCAGCTGCTACACCCAATCCTATTTTGGCATTTCAAGAACCTCATAGACTCCCGTCAGCATGGCTTTGTAAGGAGCAGGTCGACAGCAACTAACCTCACTTCATTTATAGAATCCGTCTCTCACAAACTCGACGATCGTTCTTCAGTGCATGCAATTTACACGGACTTTAGTAAGGCCTTTGATCGGGTCAATCATGAAGTGTTGCTTTCCAAGCTCTGCGCGTACGGCATTGGCGAGCCCTTGCTGGGCTGGTGTCGGTCGTATTTATCGGACAGATCTTCCAATGTGGTGGTAAATGGTTTTTCCTCGGATTCTTTCCCTGTTGCATCTGGTGTCCCGCAAGGGTCACACCTGGGTCCTTTGATTTTTAATGTTTTTATTAATGATATTGGAGAGTGCTTCAGAAATTCCGAGTACTTATTATTTGCAGACGACCTTAAGTTTTTCAGAAAAGTAGACACCCAGTCAGACGCAAATTTATTGCAGAACGACATCGACAACTTAGTGGACTGGTGCGAGGCGAACCATATGGACTTAAATGTTTCCAAGTGTTGCTGCATGAAATTCTCACGAAAAAAAGAAATCTCTGAACATGAATATGGAATTGGTGAGAATACTTTGGTGAATGTTGTTACTGCAAGAGATCTCGGAGTTCGCATGGACGAGAAACTTAACTTTAATCCTCACATTAATGATATTTGTTGCAGGGGCTTCAAAAGCCTTGGCTTTATCCTTCGTCATTGCAAGAATTTTAAGTCTCCCAGAACTAAAATTCTTTTATATAATTCGTTTGTTCGTAGTGGTCTGTAGTACTGCGGTGTGGTATGGAGTCCTTTTTATGAAGTGCACTCAAAAAGAATTGAAAGCATCCAAAAGCGATTCTTATGGCACCTAGCATACTCGTGCCATTTAGGCAAGAATATAATAAAATATGCTGATAGGTTAGACCATTTTAAAATGGATTCTCTTCTGGATCGAAGACGTCTGCATGATATGCTTTTCCTTTACAAGCTAGCGAATGGCATCCTTGACGCGCCAGGCTTACTGGGTTCCCTTTCTTTCTCAGCTCCCCTAAAACTCCCTCGGGCATCGAAAGGGAAGGTGCTTGTGGGCCGACCTTGCAAGTCCAACCTCGGTCAGAACGCGCCTATTAACCGTATGATACGAGAGTTTAACGTCTTAGCGAAAACCAAGGACCTGGATTTATTCGGGGGTGGCATTCGCGGCTTCAGAAGGTCTATCCTATCATAATTTAGTGGAAGTGTTTCATATATTTTATTTTATTTTATTTAATTCAATTTAATATCAATTTAAATTCAATAGCGGTATTTTAATTCTTTGTTGCGTATTTTTATTATCAATTAATTTTTCGCCTTAATTAAATTCTAATGTTATTTTACAATATTTTATAAATGTCGATAAAATTTTAGATTAAGTATTTAATGTGCAATTGCGTGCGGTCTTCACCTATAATTGTATTTGCATCTAGTTTTTTTTTTTTAAATGATGTCCCTTGCTATAGCTGATGTAAAATACGTTGGTGTTCTGAATAAATAAATAAAAATAAATAAATAATTCATCTGGTACAATAAATGGTTAGTTCTTCAAAGTTTAAATGAAGAATACATACATAACATAATCACGACTATATCTCCGAAGGGTTAGTCAGAGACTAGGCAATGAGGTTGAGAACCGCAAAAGCAGTCCTCTGCCATAGTCCACTTATCACCAAATAACGACTGCAGATGTGCTCAGCGTGCCAGTTGGTAAACCCATCGCCGCTCTATGCTGTTGGATGTATTGTGTAGTATTTAGGGCGGATTCGACCAAACTGAAATAAGACTTACTCCGTGATTAGTCCATACAAATTCGGCGTTTAATCTAGGTATAAGACCTTATTCCAGTTTAGTCTAATCCACCCTTAGTCCGTTAGTCGCCTTTTAATATACCCAGGGAAAGGAAGCGGGTGGTAGTATTCTTTCACCGCTACCTGACACGGTTAAGAAGAATTAATAATAATAACTTTAATAACTTTATTTATTAATAAAATATAACCTTTTACAATAATTCATTGTTGCCCTGACTCCCGAGCTAGAAAAATCTGTGTGTCAGGAGCCAGTACCTCCCTTTAGGTAAGTTTAAACAAAGGTCTAAATATACTAAATTAAACTAGACTTAAATATTTTTCTCACTTTCAAGAAAGTATTTTGACATAAAATACATTTGAATTAGAAAAAAAAAACTTTTTCTTTAACATTTTTAAGTTTTAGCGTTTACTTTGTTAAAATGTATGAGTGTGAGTGTGTGAGTGTGTGTGTGAGTGCGTGTGTGTGTGTGTGCGTGTGTGTGTGTGTATGTATGTGTGTGTGCGTGTGAGTATAAAATACATATTTACTAGACTTTACAACTCATATTATAAGAGCCTCTGTACCATCGTAGTATCAATTAGATTCGTTCAATAGTGAAGAATAATTAAATTAAGCATATTATAAGTTGTGTTCTGCGACTGCCACTGGAAAAAATACGTGCCTCCCCTTCCGAAGCATAGAGGGGGCTCGATACATTTTTATTCGGCTACCTATAATGTGACTGGTATTGCAAATGAGGAGTGACTTTTCAAAACGGCTTATTTAAGGTTTTCAAATTTTTTTATTTTTTATGCCAATCGATACTTTGAGTGTACCCAACCCACATCATATTATGTGAAGTGTTCGCTGATAAAATACTTATTTATCTGAGAATAATGGTCATAAAAAGTGCTTTCCGCAACAAAGTAGCTTGTTTCAGGTTATTTCTTGGCCATACTAATTATGTCAACAGCATTTTTCAAAATGGATAAGCCATTTTGAAAAATTTCTGAAAAATTTTGTTGGGAAACTTGACAATACGTATCAAAAAAGCTTATCTCTTGGCTAGTATCACAGGATTATTGTGGAGGGTGTGGGTGGATAGATTGCTTTATTTCCTGGAAGTTAATCCGAACTTACATTTATATACATTGGCAACACTGCATACTGGTCTATGGTCAATGAAAAAAATATTAAACGTCACCGGTATTGTCAGGATTTTGTTAATTCAAATTTTGAAAATATTTTTTTGATAAACGAGTATTGTTTGTCGTATAATTTAACGGTTTTTCTCGCTGATGAGAATAATTTGGACTTATGAACAGTGGATAATGGATAAAACGGGGCAGGAGTAAAATTCGGGAGAAAGGAAAAGGAAATCCAGACACAATAGCCGGACAAGGCAATCGTTAGTAGTTTTCGACAATGTATGAACGTTTGATAATGTTATAGATGTTTAATCATACTTCCATACTTCCTATTAGAATTCTTTGGGTAAAAAAATTTGTCAGCACAAAGAAGGCAGCAAAAAATGTAGCCTTTCACCTTTCATTTCTAGGAGTGCTGAAAAAAATGGCTTATTTCTAACAAGCGCTAGAACAAAACGTCTTATTTCAAAAAGTTTGCAATAAAATGACTTATTTCTTTAAATCCTATTTATAACGAAAAAGTAAAAAATGCTAAACTATTTACTAACCTACCTAAATTATGTACATGAAAGGTACATAATTAAAAATGTAATATGTAATAAGTAAGTAAGTATAACAACTATTTTCGTTGTTTCTGAAAAAAATGATCATACTGTAAAAAGCCGTTTTGAAAAGTCACTCCTCAAATATTGCTTAGTATCCACGATTGTCACCCGAACGTGCTGGTCACTGTACATCCTCATACCTTTTCTCTTTACTGCACTTAATAATTCTCAATAGCTATTTCCACTTAAGACTCCGTTTATCTTCCCAACTAAAACTTTTCGATTATTTTAAACCAATTGATTCAGCTTATTGCTTAATGAAACATTACTAACATTATTTAACTAGTTTAGATTAGTCGCACGCATCGCATCTTTTCTTAAACCTGGGAGTCTATTAGGAAAATCGAAATTCGATGTAGTCGATTAAGTAAAGTTCGTAAATTTGTATCTCGAAGACGTTAAACCAAATTCGGTTTAGTACGGTTAAATAAAAAAACAGAGACTCAAATATTCGAGTTAGGTCGTTGTGGTTTTCTTGCCTAAAGGCCCCAGTACACATTGGCGTATGTTGGCCCACTGCCGGCCATCGCCATTGTGTATATCGACAAATTGCCCGCCTATGTGTACTGGGGACTTAATAATTAATTTAATCGTCAACATTATCGTTCGGTAATGATACTGATTGTAAGTTATTAATCTTGAGAGTTGTTCGCGCTTTTACTACTCACTGTTAGCAAACAGTATAAAAGGATCTGCTTAAGTATGTTTATTTTACATAGTATAATTTTGAAGCATTATTTCCTGCTTTAACATTTCGTTGCAATTATTTTTGCAGGCGCACTACTTAATCTTTCACTGGCGATTGGCACAGTACGTAAACACACAGCAACTTGTCTTATAGGCTTAGAGAGTAGGCCTACTATACACTTTTAACTATTTCCGTAATAGGTTGTCTTCGTCAGAGAACTTTACCGGCCGCAGCTAAACCAACATACGCATGCTAACGTAACTAAACAACATGTTGTAATGTAGCGTATAACCGTTTTGTCTTGTGTTATACGTTATTATGCTAATGTTATAAGAATTTGTCGAATTGAAATACCCCTCTACTTATTACCTACAGTCGCATAGAAAAGTTTGGGAAACTAAATGATAATTATGTAGGTAGATATGCACATGGGATAAAATGATTACTAGAAAAATTCAACCAGTCTCAGGAAGCTCGAATGAATTCCATTCGAGCTACCGGAGACTGGTTGATATTTTTCTATTAAACATTTTATCCTATAACTAATACTTATAGCATTGTGAATGCAAAATTTCACTTAGGTAGATACATTTCATTCGGATTATTTACACTTTTGTTAACGGTTGGTCATCAATGGCACAGACGCCAGCAGATCAAGCTTTTTTTTAATACAAGGTGATTTTTTTTACGGATACACAGCGGGCCTGGGTGAATCCGCTTGTTATTTGGCGACTCTCACCCCAGCCACCCCCAGTAGGGAACTAGTCTGGGAAGGGAACACAGGGACTCGGGAGAAAGGGGGCCTTAGCCACTAAAACACTTTGTACCGTCCCATCACTTGAGGAAAGCTTGTGCACATAATAGTACATCATGACACGGCATATAAAACGAATAAAATGAGCGGAAGAGCCGAGCTTAGCCAAACTATTACAGGTGTCATTGATAGCCAGCATTACAAGTGACAGTGTGCTGACGTTTGTTTTTTTTATTGTGCATTGTGCAACCAATGAGCGCGCCATACTCGGGACCTTTCCAAATGAGATACCGCCATTACCAACCGTTTATGTGTGAAATTTGATAGCCAGAAGTGGTAAGAATGCTATAAAACGTATTTGAATCTTAAACAGTTGTTTAACTGCAAACTCTTTCTACAGCTATTAGATATTGTGCAATGCGGTTATGGATTTGAATATACGATTGCCTAGCGCATTTCTGTACAGCAGGTAGGAGATTTTTTTATCTTATTTTGATTAGGAATGTGGTAAGTGGAAGTTAAAAAAAGGTCAAAAGGTTCGGGGGTCAAAGTTGCTCGCGTCCGTAGGTTTACCCCTGAGACCCTACACGTGATCCCTGGGTGGTGCTAAATGAGTGACACCAAAGTTGCTCGCGTCCGTAGGTTTACCCCTGAGACCCTACACGTGATCCCTGGGTGGTGCTAAATGAGTGACACCAAAGTTGCTCGCGTCCGTAGGTTTACCCCTGAGACCCTACACGTGATCCCTGGGTGGTGCTAAATGAGTGACACCAAAGTTGCTCGCGTCCGTAGGTTTACCCCTGAGACCCTACACGTGATCCCTGGGTGGTGCTAAATGAGTGACACCAACTGAGTGGTAGAGCCACGCTGCGTTGCAGCACACATTGGGCCGGCTCGGCCGGCGTAATACCACCCTCTCACTAATATTCGGCGTGAAATAATGGCACTTGGTGCTGTTGTGTTTCGTCCGACCAGTGAGGGTTCCGGAGGCCCCTTCACCCCCCCCCCCCTCCTCCCAATTCCTATTCCTTCCTAAAACCTGTTCCTCCCTTAAAGGCCGGCAACGCGTCTGCGATTCCTCTGGTTTTGCGGGTGTCCATGGGCGGCGGTGATTGCTCTCCATCAGGTGACCCGCCTGCTCGTTTGCCTCCCTCTTATATAAAAAAAAAAAAAAAAAAGTTAAAAAATGTTTTTGGACGATTCGAAAATACTTTTTTATTAAGTTTAGGTACTTGATAGAGATTATGATCATATTAATTGATGGCACCAAGCAGTATTGTTATAAATAACTGCGTTCCAGTTCGAAGGGTGTACAATGTAGATCCAGTGAAATCGCACGGCATAGAACATGAGAACTGAGGCTTCAGGCACAGAATAGAGTCAGGCGGCCACACAAACTCGTAATTCGCGACCTCGCAGACTCTTTCAGGGCAAAATGTCCGGCTAAATATGAATCGGTGTCCGGCTTTTCTTTTCTATTTTCATCAGGCGGGTCGTATAATCGTTTGCCGACTCACTAACACCAAAAAGCCTCTAATGCAATGCGTGATCTACCACAGTACATATTTACCATTTCTCCCGTATCGGACACAGAGCGTGCCCTATGATGGGCACGCAGCCGCGCAAACAAACAGCCCGACAGACCGTTTCACCGCTAATCTCGACCTTTGTTTGAATTTGTCCGGTTTTTTACTTTAGGCTCGTGTCGCGGGCAAAGCTTGATTTAGGGCACACTGTTATTATACCGGTTCTTGTACAAGATTTTTTAATTAAGCGTTAATAAGACAAAGGAGACAGGCACATAAATCATAGATATATTATAAGTATTTTGTGCTTTGTTTTTGTGTTCCTGCATACGAGCATAAATATTTGCCGCCAGTTGGAAAGTACTTACTAACTCCGTTTTCTAAATTAAGAAGAAACACTACGTGGAAGTGGCATTCAAAATTCTCATACAAAACACAGAAAAACGACGTTTCGTATTTCGTTTCCTCCTTCAGTACTGGACCAATTTTTATGTTTTTTTCAGCATCGGTTAAAGAAAGAGATTTTCTAACGTCTCTATGTTTCATTTTATTTGCATTTAGTCATTTGTTTAACAACCAAGAGCCTTTAAAATTTAGCGAAATCACTCCGTTTTAAGGCGTTTTCGGAAACATTAAGTGATTGGATTAAAAAACAAAACAAACATACAGACATAGAAAACCTCTTTCTTTAACCGATGCTGAAAAATTGGTCCAGTTCTGCAGGAGGAAACAGAGGACTACGAAACGTCGTTTTTCTGTGTTTCGTATGAGAATTTTGCATGAAACTTCCACGTATTAGTGTTTCCTCTTATGGGATCACGCGCGTTACCAACTCTCTCATTTTCTAACTGGGATAGAGGTATAACTAGACGATTCTTAAAAGAATCAGGTTGATCGCTTTACAATTGGATTCTGGGCAGAATCTTACCTCCAGGCAATTAATGCCAATATGTTCTAAAAAGGAAAACATGCTCTAGTAACCATAAAAAGAAACATAAGGCGTAAGTAGTAGAAATCTTTAAATTTAATTTTACTTTCGATATTGTTGTTAGAAATTACAAACCTATTCTCCTACATTGCATTAGGTACCTACTTGTTGTCTATTTTACATAAGCTCGCAATAGATGATCAAACAAAACGACAGCCAAACGAAGCTACTAAGAAGACTGCTACACTGGATTCAGAACGTACAATTTGAAGAAACTTTACCGCTTGTTAGGAATATTAGTGGTGACTTGCAGCAGTTATGGGAAGGTATAAAATGACTACACTGTTGTACACTGATGAGCTGGTTTATTGACTGTTCACACAAAGGTTCACAACATTAAGTTATAGTTCTGACTCCATATATATAATTACACTATATTAACCAAATGGCGACAACCTGACGATAAGGTGTGCGATGTGCGACTGGCGACTGCCGGGGCGAGCTCCCGTCCGCTCGCTATTGCTATATCAGCATTCTAGGAATAATACAATAATGTGTCGCCACATCACACCCTTCCTTAAAAAAAAATTTTAATTACTACAAAAAAAAATATTTTTAAAAGAAAGAAAAAAACTAAACAATGTAGACAACCCTAACGTATAAAACTCTATTACAATAAAGCATTTCTAACAACATACAAAAATATACCAAGGTTAATCTAAATGCTACGCTGCGATAACAATACAAAGTTGCGGCGTTATCAGCTGATACTCGAGCGAGCCCGACTCGACACGCATGCCAACGCTTAAGGCGAATACATGTGATTCTATTTTTAGAACATCTTAAGGTCAAGTAACTTTTACTGTGATACAATTTTCAAATAAAAATTTTAACATACTATATCTGTTTTTTATTTACTTTCCTTTCCTACGTTAGGTTGTTTACTCGTTACACATACTTATAATTTATTAAGACTACAAAAACACAAAACCTAAAATTTTGATTTCACAAACATTATAAAAATAATACTACATACACTACTGTACTGTATCAACACATTTAATACATACAATAAAATTGCGGACACCTACTTCTAGGGCCGACTTAAAAGGTTTCAGGAAAAACCGCAACTTACAACTAGACAATGACTTAGGTAGTTGTCGTGAGGGCATGCTCTGCAATAACAAAATAACAACCCTTTGGGTCCCACAACACCTCTCACGGC
Organism: Scoparia ambigualis; assembly: GCA_963921215.1. Classification (NCBI taxonomy): domain Eukaryota; kingdom Metazoa; phylum Arthropoda; class Insecta; order Lepidoptera; family Crambidae; genus Scoparia; species Scoparia ambigualis. The sequence continues at coordinate 28,951,589 of OY992512.1, read as the reverse complement.
AACGCCATGCATGTACTTTGACACTGTTAACACTAAACACGTTTTACAAAACGCACACAAAAAAAAAATATAACTAAATTAAGTATCAGTCGCTTATTACTTTTACACAACTCCTGTTCTTCCAGGTGTTACGCTGGTGGTGCTGCGAGGCATATGAATGACCTCTGGTAGCGCCACTTTAGCTGTTTCTTTATTGATCCATTTTCTTATACGATTTATGCAACTTTTACGAATGGCGTATAACAATCCGATGCTAAACAGTATAACCATGACAATTAAAACAATACTAAATATATTTACTTGGTTTTGTATCTTTTCGGATGTTGCCATTTGAGCCTGGGCACTCACAATTACATCTTTGTTCTGATAATTCCCCATCTTATAACTTTACAATTACTGTTAAACAAGCGTACTGCGTTGGAATGACCTGATAATTAAACGAAATGGACATAAACTTACTCTTTTATTAAACTAACATACACAATTATCATTTCAGCAAAAATCGAACTGGTTGCTTAACAACTCTGCCACTGCGTGTTGACCTCAATATTGGTTTCAGCACTTTTTCTTCACTATGTTTAACATCTGAGTTTACTTGGTTCTTTTTAACATTACAATCATTATCTTTAATACTAATATTGACATTATCTTCGCAACTTTTGTACAAACTATCATCGTATTCTTCGTTTAATATATATGCTGGTTTAAGTCGATCTATAGAAATATTTGACTGACGCTCTGCCAATTGAATCAGAAATGATTTCCCGAATCTTTTAATGATTTTATACGGTCCACTATACGGTGGTGTTAGTGGTCTTTGCACCATGTCGTTCCTAACGAAAACATGGCTACAACTATTCAAGTCTTTATGTACGAATATTTTCCTATTTTTTCTACTTCTATCTAATACTGGCTGTAAACTATTTAATGCTTTCTTCAGCTTATATACATAGCTAGATTCGTCAGACAAATTACAATTTACACTATTGTCATAGAAATCTCCAGGCAGGCGTAACTGGTGTCCTAATGCTAATTCTGATGCACTTACATTACTATCGCTTTTGCAGGCTGCACGAAGTCCCAACATGACAGTTGGTAATTCGTCTGCCCATGACCTACTGTAATCTAATAAACGTGCTTTTAAGGCTGCTTTCAGCGTTCTGTGGAATCGCTCTATCATCCCGTTGCTTTGTGGGTGATAAGCTGTAGTGCGAATCTTCTGAATACCTAGCGTTTTCATAAGGGAGGTGTAAAGCTCACTTTCAAATTGTCTCCCTTGATCGCTTGTTATTCTTTTTGGACATCCATATCTACAAACCCAATTTTCGTAAATTGCTTTACTTACAACTTCTGCTGTGATTTCTTTTACTGGAATAGCTTCCGGCCACCGTGTACATCTATCGATCATGGTTACTAAATATCTATACCCCTCACTTGTCGTTGCTAAAGGGCCAACTATGTCCACGTTTAAATGTTCCCAACGATTGCTAGGTGGATACTTTACTAAATCGGAAACTGTATGTCGTTGTATTTTTGACTTCTGACAAGATATGCATTCTTTACACCATCGATTAATGTCCCTATTCATGTTAGGCCAAAAATATCTACCTGTAATCATTTTCCTAGTACCTCTAATGCCTGGATGACTAACATTGTGAACTTTACCAAAGACTGTTTTTCTATACTGTAATGGAATGTAAGGTCTCATGTTACTTCCAGTAACATTACAATACATTACACTATTGCACAATGGTGACTGTATTCTTTGTAATAACTGCTTACTCTTGTTATCAGCAAGTATGGTCACGAGTTGCTGGTCGGTTTCCTGTGCTAAAGCTATTTCGTCGAAATTAATGTCAGCAGGGCAAACTATGGACTCTATTGTTCTGGATAACGTGTCTGCAACGCAATTGTCGTTTCCGCTGACGTACTGTATGTCGCTTGTAAATTCGCTAATATACAGTAACTGTCGCGTACGTCTAGAAGTTTCTCTGTCTGAACCATTTTTATCGAAAACGTACGTTAATGGTTTATGATCTGTAAATACTGTCAATTCACGGCCTTCAACTAAATTTCTAAAATGAATTATTGCCAAATATATTGCTAAAAGTTCTCTATCGTAAGTAGAGTATTTCATCTGTGTGGTAGTAAGCCCTTTCGAAAAATATCCTAAAGGCTTCCAGTCGTTATCCATCTTTTGTTGTAACACTGCTCCGACGCCTGTGCTAGATGCGTCACACATTAAAGCTAACTTACTATCTACTTCTGGATAAGACAACACACTGGCGTTAACTAAATTATTTTTACACTGCTCAAAAGCTTCGATTGATTCCTTAGTCCATATTATTTTAGTTTTGTCCCTCTTTTTAGTTTTATGTAAAAATTTGTTAAGTAGAGCTTGGTGCTCAGCTGCATGCTCTATATGCGATCTATAAAAGTTTAGCATTCCCAAAAATCTACGGAGTTGTTCGACTGTCTCTGGCCTTGGAAATTCCTTAATTACGCTAACTTTATCTGAAATGGGTCGAATGCCTACTTTGCTTACCTCGTACCCTAAAAATTCTACTGTCGGTTGGGCAAAAGTACATTTTTTAATATTGATTGTTATGCCAAATTTCTCAAACCTTTCAAAAATCTGTCTTACGTGTTCTTTGTGCAACGTTACGTCATTAGTTGTTGCCACAATGACGTCATCAATATAGCAAAAAAGAAAAGAACTTTCTCCCTTACTTTCTTTATTATTGTTAAAAATTTCTATACCTTGCAAAACCGTGTTATTCATCCATCTCTGGAAGGTTTGTGCAGCATTACGTAACCCGAAACTCATTTTTACAAATTCGAACAACCCGAAAGGTGTCGTAATGGCTGTTTTCGCTATGTCTTCTGGTTTAACCGAAATGTTATGATAAGCCCTATTAATGTCTAATTTAGTGAAAATACACTTACCTGATAAGCCATACATAAAATCGTGTATCCTCGGAATCGGATATCTGTCCGGAACTGTCACTGCGTTGAGCCTTCTGTAGTCGCCGCATGGTCGTAGCTGGCCATCCTTCTTTGGCACTACGTGAAGTGGGCTGGCCCACGGGCTCTTTGACGGTCTACAAATACCTAACTCTTCCATGACTCTAAACTCTTCCCTTACCGCCTTATAGCGGTGTGGGGGCAAAGGCCTCGGTTTGGCGTAAACCGGCGGACCAACGGTTTCAATGTGATGGTATGTGTCATGGCAGCTCGGCTCTCTATAATTAATTGGCTTGGTAATGTCGGCGTATTGTTCTAACAAATCCCGGAATGGATTGTCCCTGTGGATGCTAGATATTGTCGGCTCGACACTACTTATTACCGATACATTTCTATTCAATTTGGTCAGTCCGTCAATCAATTTCCTATTACTTAAATCTATTATCAAGTTAAAATTCTTTACAAAGTCTGCTCCGATAATAGGTTGTTTGACGTCACATATTATAAAATTCCATTTGAAACATCTACGTAGGCCTAAATTTAAATCTAAAGTTATAATGCCATACGTTTTTATTTTGGTGCCATTCGCGGCATAAAGTTCATAATCACAATTAAGCTTTACTTTACTACGGTTTACTTTACATAATGGTATCACTGAGACGTTTGCGCCCGTATCTATTAAAAATAACTTACCACTATTGTAGTCTTTTACGCACAAACGGTGATTTACCTCGGTGCTGCCGCCCACCGCTGACGACTGCACCGGATTCAGTTTCCCTGACCAGGTTGCTGCTGCTGTTGCTTATGTTGCTGCTGCGACCAGTTGCATGGTGCTGTGCAGGTCCTCGCTCTCTCTCTAAAACGGTAGTGATAATGGCATAGCCACTCTGCGCTTGCTGGAGTCCTCCGCGTGGCTGATGATCCTCTATCCTTCGATCTCGACTGCCGACGCTGGTCTCTATTCATATGATAATTGCGATGCTGGCTGCGTGCACTGGTTCTGATGCTGTTGACTTCTTCTTTTAGTCTCTTTACCTCTATGGTCAAATCTCGCATATGTTTCATCATTTCTAACGCGCTGTCACTGCCGGGCACTGATGAGCTGACGGAGGCTACTTCGCCTGTCCTCAAATTTTCTAATATCTTGTCGGCTATGGCCGCTAAATCTTCCAAATTCGTGTTATTGCTGACCGCTAGGACTGCCCTTACATTCGGTGGTAGTCTGTTGATCCATAGTTTTTTTAATGGGTCGCCTGCAATACTACAGTTTCTGGCCAATTCTGTCATCTTGCGCAATAACTGGGATGGTTTTTGAGTCCCGAGATCCATATCACTCACTAAACGTTGAAATTGCGTCTCGGCGCTTTCTTCATACACTGTTAACAATCTTTGTTTTATTGCGTTATACTTCTCGGTAGCAGGTGGTGACTGTACCAAGTCACTTACTTGACGGAGTGCGTCGCGGTCCAATTTCGCGATCGCCAACTCGAACTTCGCATTGTCGCTCTGCTTCTGTGGTCCCATAACTGACTCAAAATGCGCGAACCACATTCTCGGCATTTCGGTCCAAAATTCTGGTATCCTGGCTTGCACGGATATCATTGCGACGTCTATATTGCTTGTTGATGCTTCGCGCTCTGGTTTGGAGCTCTCGCCGCATTTTTCTAGCTCATTATAGGCGTCTACATAAGCCATCTTCTAAACACGTGCTCGGCCGTCAGGTTGTCTTCTAAGTGAGTCGCACGCACGCCGGAAACGCGGGGTCACCACTTTACCGCTTGTTAGGAATATTAGTGGTGACTTGCAGCAGTTATGGGAAGGTATAAAATGACTACACTGTTGTACACTGATGAGCTGGTTTATTGACTGTTCACACAAAGGTTCACAACATTAAGTTATAGTTCTGACTCCATATATATAATTACACTATATTAACCAAATGGCGACAACCTGACGATAAGGTGTGCGATGTGCGACTGGCGACTGCCGGGGCGAGCTCCCGTCCGCTCGCTATTGCTATATCAGCATTCTAGGAATAATACAATAATGTGTCGCCACAAAACTATCAAAAGCTAGCCTTTTTTCCATTTCGAAGAACTTCAGTTATTATCACTGCAGCAAGCGGTGCGTATAATTAGAAGAACAAACTAACGCTATACGGGACGGGTACGGAAGCCCAAACATGCATCGGTCGCTCATTCCTGTTTTAACTCGTATACACGGAAATCTTACGCGTGTTATGTTTTAATAATGCTACGCCCTAAACAATGTCATTGTCAGCACTATTAAATAAATATTACCCTTTGAGGCGTCGGTAGCCGAGCGGATAGATCATCATCATCATCATCATCAGCCTATTAACGTCCAACTGCTGGGCACAGGCCTCCCACGTGGACAATAGCACGTGGGGATATTGGGCCATAACCCACCACGCTGGCCCAATGCGGGTTGGTGGGTTTTAACGACTGTCATCTTACGACAACAACCGGGACCAACGGCTTAGCGTGCCTTCCGAAGCACGGAGGAGCTCGAGATGTTTTTTTTTAATTTGGTCACCCATCCAGCGACCCGGCATTGCGAAAGTGACTTAGCGAGCAAGATCGCAAGCCGAACGCGCTAGCCGCTACGCCATCGAGCTCCTCTTTAGCGAGATAGATGTTCGGGTTGAACGCAAGATATCGTGCTTCAATCCCCATCAATGGTGGGCGTTAAAAGCAAAAGCACTTAAAAAAAGTAATAAGCATGCTTTTAGGTTTACACTTATTATGCTTTTCACTTAAAAACGTGTACGTCCCGCCATCTATAAGGTCTCTATAAAACTACATCAATACTTTCAGTATTTCAGATTTTTTTAGCAAATCCACGATGATAAACTGCCGAATGTAATAATGAAAGAAAAAAATAAAAAAGTTTAAAACTTAAATGCTGTTGGCTTTTTGGCTTTTTACTTACAAATAGCTGGCTACGTTGTGTTTAAACGAAAAACGTAAAGTAAAGTAAAAACAGACAGACAACTTTACGTTTTTCGTTTAAACACAACGTAGCCAGCTATTTGTAAGTAAAAAGCAAAAAAGCAAAAATAATTTTTAAAAGCATGCTTTTTGAAAATCGTACTATGCCTATACGTTAAAATAAAATAAGCACTTTTTCCCAACTCTAATCCCCATAGCTCCGTTATGCTGGGGCAACATTTTGCGCGCTAAAATTATCGCGCTAAAAAACTTAAAAACTTCGTGTTCCATTGTCGCTTTACTACGCGACACAGTAGGGCGTAAACGTGATGATGCATCGCGCTAAGACGAAGTGTTCGGCCAGACGTGTCAAATTAGCTCGCTAGCGCGATATGTGTGGCCCCAACATTAGACTACCGACGTGAACCCACTCAGACACAGTCATTTAGTTAGAATATAAGGACTAACCTGCTAAAAAAAATTAAAACTTTAATAATTAAAATTACCAAATTCGCGTTCGTTTAAAGACGTGCTATATACCTACGTCGTCATTTATCATTCTATTCCATATGTCATTATGTCACTTGTCTAGACCCCTGGGTTACCGTATTTATATGTGCCAGGAAATGTGGCGCGGTTGTAGGATTCTACATAGGGTAACGAATAGGAATAAGTAGGACGACTCGGCAGCATTGTTTTACATTGCAGCATTCCGCTGCGTATACTCTGTCCAGTGAATTTACAGGCCATACAGGCATAGCAACTGAAGCTTTTAGAGTCAGCAGCGCGTGCGTGATGCCCTCGGCCAGGGACTGAATAACCCAAAGAATCTAGTACCTTAATATTGCGGTATGACTTCATACCGAAAAACTAATCCCGCCCTCTCCTTTCCTCTCCCGGACTACACGTGCTGGTCTTACAGACGGCCGGCCGGCCGGCCGTTGCCCCCGTCAGCTGGGCGATAAGTACCTACGAAAAAACACGAATTCGTTTTTTGTCATTTTTGCAAATGGTTCACTTCCAGCATTTCTAGAGCGAAGTCTGGTTATGTACCGAAATCTTCCGATATCCATTTCGGTACTTACCGTAATAATTTTGAGTACTTAAAGAAATAAAAAAGGTTTATTTTTGTATGAAAAAGACAGCTAACAACCATTTCTCAAGCATACACGACTAATATCATGGTTTTTCTCATTAATTTGCATTAGTTTGCTTTGTTCTCGAGATCAAAACCCCGCGCCTCGCAACTGTAAATGCAACGTTTTTCCCGATATCGCATAAAGGTTAAATAACGATGTAGCCTTACCTCTATTTTATTAAGGTACACTTATTTTATACCGGTAACGTAACGTTGTACCGTAACCGCTTTCAGTCCCTGCCCTTGGCACACCCTCGGTGCCCCGCGCGTTCATAGGCTGCGAATGGGCGATTTTCTGACAGCCCAAATTAAAAAGTAAAAATTAGTTCAAAAACACTCGATAGATGGCGTTTTATGAAAGCCGAGCCGTACCTACTTAAGGGCTAGTAATAAATTCTACAATTTTGATTGTCTACCACAATAATAAAAAGTAGTACTTACCTATTTTCATCTGAATGAAAGGTTCTAGATGTCCTGAGACATCCAGGACCTATTTCTATTTTCGAATGGAATAAATATTATGCAGCCATACACGTGCTCTTCATGGACTCGCCTTTTTAAGCGCCATACTAATCTATGCTAAGCGCCATCTATGAAGTCATTTACGAACCAATTTCTTTTTTTTTTGATCTCGGAAAATCGCCCATTGCGATGGCCGCGCACCATCAGGGGGGCCGTGCCGATGCCGGCTAGTTACACTTTTTGAAAAACAAATGTATCACTTCTCAAGTCATTGTAAAGTATTTAACAGTCCTTGGAGGTTTTCCTGGACCTGGCATTAACTCTAGCAAATTAATCACTACGGAAGTAGCACATTTCAGTTTGTGATCTGATCTTTGTCATAAATAATATACTCTTACTATAGTTATACAGTTTAGGCGGAGATTTGGTGAAATGCAGACTGTGAACCTGTTACTTGTATTGTTTTATGAAATTTACACGAACGTTACACATTCAAAAGAAAAATAATTCCGACTCCCGTATCCGAACTGTGACCACAAACTGTGTTTGACAAACTTATAAAATATGTTAACCAAAGTTTCGACATCACTTAATAAAATCACCAATTTACATAACTTAAAATACGATAATAACAATTTATTAAGCTTAACATATTGTTGCATAATCTTTAACAGCTACCGTGCCGTCGAAGCAAAAGCTTCTTTGGCCGTTGCCCAACATGGCCGACCGGCCAGAGATAAGCCAATCCTATTGCCAAAGACTCATAAAACTGTTATCATTGTAAACAGCGCATCATTTCTCCTCGTTAATGCTAATCCTCAAAAGCTTTAGCTGTTATCCGCTCATTATAAATTTAAGATTATAACTATGGTTGGCCAACATCCCGATGTTAGGACTTTGAGAGATGCGCCTTTGCCGGTGCCCACACACGAACAGTTGTTGTCACAACAAGGAGAGAGTATTATTGATGTTCTTTTTTCAAATTCTTTTGTTTATTACTGATAGGTACTTATACTTTTTCTAATAAGTAAAATCTATGAATCCTTCTAATCTCAATAAAAGTATCAAAAGCTGTTTGTTTTAAACTATATTAACTTTTGCAAACTTATTTGTAGATGCCAAGCTTCGATAAATAGTTTATTAACAGATATAGGTTAAAAGTATTCTAGTCATAGGCATAGGCCGCGGCTAGGGTTACCACCTTTATTTAGGACGAATAGAGTATTTTTTCATTTTGTTAGAACAAAAATAAAGTAGTACCTACATACAATGAAAGGTCATTGAGTACATAGAAAAATAAAAGAGTATTTATTTATTTGTCCTTAAAAACGTATTTTTTGTTGCTCTTTGCATTGAACAAATATTTGTCTTTCTTGAAGATATTTACAGCCTCTCTGCAATCATAATTTAGATTAAAATTATATAATCAACTCGTTTTTTATAAAATTTAGGGTAGCTTTATTCCTTTCGTCTCACCATTTTACATTCATAAAGGAGAAGGTGAACTCTGAAGTACGCATAACCAGTAACGATCAGTTTTTCGTAAATAGAGTAATTAAGCGTACTCTATTAGTGCTGTAGATTATAGAGTACGCCTACATGAAAAAGAGTACAATACTCTATTTTAGAGTACGGGTGGCAACCCTACGCGGCGTATATCAATGGGCATAGGTGCCTATGTTTTAAGTAGTTTGCGATAAATCTCGATAGAATTCTCGATATGATAATTATGCTATTTATGCGACGCGACTTCGTCCGCGTGGACCATGTACCCCATGACGTATTTCCAAAAAAAAATATACATACAAACCTTGCCCAAGACAACTTGCCTAGACAACCGGCAAAAGCTCACCCCCTGTCTATTCGTTATTCGTCATACACGGCTGTGTACTGTACTGTGCTAATAAATTGCTTGTGTAAAATGCAGCAGCGTTTAATTAAATGAATTACAAATGTACAGGGGCTGAGCGTTTTCCAGTTGTCTAGGGAGGCAGAAAAGAAGCGCGTACAACAATTCGGCAACTGATTTTTATTCATTGACCTAGAAGTATAGACAAGAACGTTCATACAAACCATTTGTTCAAATTCTGGAATGAAATTAAGTTCAACCTTAAGTTCGCTGCAGCCGCTGCAGCGCTTAAATATTTAAATGTCGTCTAATCAACTGAAAGACCTCGCAGCGCCGCAGCGCCCGATCGGTCAAAGACATCGTAGTGTGTGTCAAGATGGCGTCCCAAATAGATTGTCAATAACAATAATTGAAAAATATCTTTTCTATTCTAATAATACGATTTAACTACATAATAATGACTTGAATAACAATTAATTTCCCTTACTTGACAACTGAATTGTAGTAAACGTCTAGGTGTACACTTTGAAAAGAAATAAAGAATTGTTTTCGCCGCTCCGCACGCGCGAATGTCAAAGCCACACTAAAGCAAGGTGCCGAGTCGACTCCGCAGATGAGTGGAACATAGTGCGTGTTCGGAAGGGCCTATCTAGTGTAACGTATATATCGCAGTTTTTATTAAAATAGATTGTAATGGAATGATTCAAAGTGTAAAGTTACATAATTTAAAATATTGTCTTAATTCTACATTGGTAACATTAATAAAGATCTCTGTGCTTAGTCCCACTCCTACAGTATTTGGGTGGTTTGCCCACACGCGTTGCCCGTAAAGTGATACCCCTTTGTCCTTGTTAAAAAAGGATAATAACAATTAAGTTTTTAATGTGTTTCGCTCCGTGTGCGTTTCAATCACACCGATAGGATCTTCACTCTTGTCATTTATGTGGACCCACCACGAAACTTCAATGAATAGTGCGTGACAAGGAACCAAGTTAAGTTAATTATTTAAATCTGTGCTTACACACTTTTTTGGGTCAACGATTTGTATTACAGGAGTTGGGACTTGGGAATGTCATCTGTAAATGACACTAATTATAATGTAAAGATCTCTCATCTTTCGATGGAATGACACGTACGAGTAACTCGGGTATGTTAGTGCGAGTGTATATTTTAAATTATTAATTATTAATTCAAATCATAAATTTTTATATTTATTATTAATTCAACAGTTTGCAATCCCACCACGTTAACAAGTACGAGGTATAGCTATGGTAGCTATGGTAAAATTGCAACTCCAGTCGTTTCTCTTCAAGATGCGCTGCTTCAATGATTCAAACAGGAGGCAGACAATTACTTACTAACTTCAACACCTATCGCAATATCTATCAAAGGTATAAGTATAAAAGACTACTACCACCACCTCTCTTCCCTTGAGTGTTGTAAAATAGGCGACTAACGGACCAAAGACTGCACATAATATCCAACAGCATAGAGCGGCGATGGGCTCACCACCTGTCACGCTGAGTAGGTACATGTGCAGTCGCAATTTGGTGAAAAGTAGACTATGGCAGAGGACTGCTTTTGCGGTTCTCATTGCCTATGCCCAGTCTCTGACTAACCCTTCGGGGATATTAGTCGTGCGTTGTGCGTGATTATTGTATAGTTCGCTCCTGCTACTTAAAAGAAGTAAAATGCGTGTGCTATTTCAAGTTAACTATGTAGATCATGTTACAATCAACAAACACAATCGCCCATTGTTTCTTACTTATAAAACGCGTAAGTATTGCGTAAAATGCATTTCTCATAATCAATCACAAATACAATTCAACTGCAATTTCAGTTCCAATCGTGTAAAATAACTCGGTATAATAATAATGTTTAATAACTTTTCAACTCCCACACCAATAGGTAGTCGCTGGATGGCTGACCAAATTGAAAACACCTCGAGCTTCTCCGTGCTTTCGGAAGGCACGTAAAGCCGTTGATCCCGGTTGTCGTCGAAGCAGAGATTCGATTTATTTGAAATACTTGTATTTAAAATGCAAATACAAAATACCTATTTTATATTTTGCATTTAAGTAAATGCCTTTTAATAAAAACCGTTTTGTATTTTGTATTTTGAATGTAATTTTGCATTTTCTTAAATTTTAAAATGTAAAAATACTTTGTGGTTCATCATCATCATTAGCAGCCAGAGGACGTCCACTGCTGGACAAAGGCCTCCCCCAAGGATTTCCAACAGTCGCGGTGTTGTGTTGCTCGCATCCAGCGGCTACCCGCGACCCTAACCAGATCGTCGGACCACCTTGTTGGGAGGCCTGCCCACACTGCGTCTTCCGGTGCGCGGTCGCCACTCGAGAACCGTTCTGTCTGCCGCAACGGCCATCGATTCTACGGGCGATGTGCCCTGCCCAATTGCCACTTGAGCTTGGCGACTCTTTGGGCTATGTCGGTTACTTTAGTTCTTCTACGAATTTCTGATTCGATCACGTAGAGAAACCCCGAGTATAGCCCTCTCCATTGCTCTTTGCGTGACTTTGAGCCTGCCTAATTAGGCCCATAGTGAGCGACTACGTTTCGGTATCTTATGTCATCACTGGCAACACACACTGATCTAAGATTTTCGTCTTGAGACACTGCGGTATTTTGGACGAGAAGATATTTCGTAGCTTACCGAGCGCTGCCCAGGCGAGTTGGATTCGACGATTGAGCTCTTTCTAAAAGTTGGACCTACCTAACTGGACCGTTTGTCCCACCAGGTATACCTACATATTCGTCAACACCTTCAAGAGCAAGGTCTCCAACTTTCAGAGGAGTGGGTACGACAAGTGAGTTAGACATGATTTTCGTCTTCTCCATGTTTATTTTAAGGCCCACTTGTTGAGAGACTTTGTTGAGATCACCGAGCATTGTGCCGAGGTCCTCCAGGGTCTCAGCCATGACTACTATATCGGCGGCAAATCGAAGGTGACTGATGTACACACCGTTAATATTGATGCCGAGTCTTCTCCAGTCCAGAAGCTTAAATACGTCCTCCAGTGCAGCATTGAAGAGCTTTGGAGATATGACGTCTCCTTGTCGCACTCCACGCTGCAGCCGGACTGGCTTGGAGCTCTCGTCCTGAAGGCGAACTGTCATGGTTTTCGTACAAACACTTCAACACTTCAATGTACCGGTAGTCAATTTGGCACCGCTGCTGGATCTCTCCACTGTAGCACGGCCCATGTTTCGATCGAATCAAAGGCTTTATCATAGTCCACAAACGCTAAGCAATGTGGCCGGTTATACTCTTCGGTCTTCTGTATAACCTGCCGCAGCGTATGTATGTGATCTATGGTGCTGAAGCTTTTTCTAAATCCGGCTTGTTCGATTGGCTGGAAGTCATCAAACCTGCGTGCGAGACGATTAGTTATAACTCTCCGAGAACAGTATTTGCATTTTGAATTTAAATACATTTCTTAAACTATTTTGTACATCCCAAGTCGAAAGATTACCGTCGTTAAAACTCACCAACCCACATTAGGTCAGGGTCATTTGGGTTGTATTGGGTTATAGATGACTCAACTTCCCCATGTGATGTAGTCCATGTGGGAATTCCTGTGGCCAGCACTGGGACTAATGATTTGATTTTGATGATGATACAAAGAAAACACTCCCAGACCAGAAATCAATTTAGAAAAACAGTTAAGTATTTCTAAATTAACCCGACGGGAAACAAACCCGGGACCTCAGAAAGAACAGAACACCAGAACCGGGCGGCGTACTAACCACTCGACCACGGTCGTCAAGGTGGGCATTCTCATTCATCATGTCATTCATCAATCAAATAATCATTTATCTGTAAAAGATATTTTTTATGATGAACTTTATAAGTAATTTATTTATTTATTAGAAGACTTTAGGTCAATCTTATTATCAGAATTTATTAAAATTCTCTCACTATAATTAAGTGAAGAATTTTATACCATGATTTTACACTAAACACAAAACTTTTGTAAAGTGTAAAAGAAAAAGTGGATCATTTTTATTAATAAGACGTATAGAGTAAATAAACTGAAGATTTGGCTGTCTAGGTTACATCGCTTTGCCCATTCGTTAATTTTTTTTATAGCAGAAGGAGGCAAAGGAGCAAGCGGGTCACCTGATGAAAAGTAATCACCTCCGCCCATGGACACCTGCTAAACCAGAGGAATCGCAGACGCGTTGCCGGCCTTTATATAAAAAGAAAATTTTAAACACGTAACTGTCATGATTCATGTCATTCATAACAGTCATGATTAATGAGTCATTCATGGTGTCTTCTTGGCGGGAAAGTGAAGCATCATGTCTGTAATTTTGTCTTCTAATGGTGGATTAATTAAAATTAATAAGAGCAAATGATGAGGCATCCCAACTGTGATTTTTGCGTAAAATGCCCATTTTTGCATTTTGTAGTAATTTTCAACATAACAAACTTAGATACATTTGTTTTAATCTAAGTCAGGTTAATTGAAATTGTATCTCACATTTTGGCCATTTTCATGTTTTAATAAGCTATTTCAAACTAAGTTATTACAGTGCGACATAAAAGAGTAGAAATTAAATGAGGGCGCTGTTGTCGTTAACATAGCAACCCTGATAGGTCGGTCAAATCAAATTGGTCTTGATACTTGTTTTTATTTAATATTTTTATATAATTGGAAAACATCACTTACACATTGCTCTGATATAAAGGAAGTAGCTAAGGCACTTATGTTATAGAAATCAGAAACAACGACGGTACCACAACAACCAGATCCGAGACAATATTAAAAGTTGGTTTTCTACATTAACCCAACCGGGAATCGAACCTCAGAGATGGCGACGCCAAGTCCGGGGTGCTCGCCTCTCAGATAAGGAGGTCGTTAAAATAATTAATTTGAGTAGTTTGTATGTAGTACTTAATGAAAACAGCCATTGTACATATAACTTATTTTTATTTAGATATAAAACTAATAAATTAAAGTCCAGATACTCTTCAAGTTTCGCAAATGCTCGCGGCTTCCATCATAGCAAATAAGTTGCCTTAATTGAGCTATTAATTTGCATATTGTTGGTACTTCTTTTTTTACAGTTTAAAAAAATTATTTTCTGACGGATTGCACACATATCAAAGTCATTGAGTTCCTTTGCAAGTTGACCCTTTCTGTGTTTAGCGGGAGTCCAAAATTATTTTCGGAGCCTTGTTTAGCTATTCTTCGCACAGTAGGTACTTTCAGACACACCTAGAACAATAAAAACATATATGCATAAAAAATAACAAAACCAAAACTGTTCAGTCCTATGGACTGAGTTATAAACATAATTGGTAAAACTTTTGAATCGAGTCGCCTGAATCGGGGTGGGGGGGTGAAGGTAAGGAGTGGGGGGAGGAGTAGCCCCCCATTTACCCCTCCTGCCGCAAACAAGTAGTTTTTAGTTATGTTAATTTTCTTGTATTTAGAGGTTATGTATCATGGTAAAACTTTTGAATCGAGTCTCCTTAATTGGTGGCGGAAAGGGAGGAGAGGAGAGAGGAGTACCCCCCCTTAGCCCTCCTGCCGCAGACAAGTAATTTTTAAGTTATGTTTCTTTTTTAAAAATATGGAAATTTACAAAAACCTCATTTCTGGCGCTTCGCCGGCCACTCCCGCGGCACGCTCGCTTCGCTCGCTCGGCTCGCGCGTTTTGGTCAACATACTTACTAACCTAACCTAATTAACTCTTTAAATTTTTTTACATGGCGGAAGCTTCGCCCCCCGAGCCCCCTCGTAGGGGGGCTGCGCCCCCCCCCCGGTCCCCACACTTCGGTTCTGTTGATATGGTATTGTATTACCTAAAAACGTGTAATGTTTCGTGATTATAGCCGATCTTGGCAAAACTTTCAAGTGGTTTTTTAAATATTTTTATAACACATTTGCTCGTAAAGAAGCTCTTATTACACCGATTTCAGTATCGTAATGTAATAAGTTTCGCACTAGTGCGGTAATGTAATTTAGAAATTAGTAATCATTTGAATTTATGGACAACATAGGCCTGTAGCCCGTTAGTAGCTTTTACGACACCCAAAGGAAGAGAGGGGTGGGTAGTATTATTTTGATGAGCCCATCGCCGCTCTATGCTGTTGGATGTATGTGCAGCAGTCTTTAGTCCGTTAGTCGCCTTTTACGACACTGAAGGGAAGAGAGAAGTTTGTAGTATTATTTTGATGAGCTTATCGCCGATCTATGCTGTTGGATGTATATGCAGTCTTTAGTCCGTTAGTCGCCTTTTACGACAACCAAGGGAAGAAAGGGGTTGGTAGTATTATTTTGATGAGCCTATCGCCGCTCTATGCTGTTGGATGTATGTGCAATCTTTAGTCCCTTAGTCGCCTTTTACGACTTCCAAGGGAAGAGAGGGGTTGGTAGTATTATTTTGATGAGCCCATCGCCGCTCTATGCTGTTGGATGTTTGTGCAGTCTTTAGTCCGTTAGTCGCCTTTTACGACACCCAAGGGAAGAGAGGGGTTGGTGGTATTATTTTGATGAGCCCATCTACGCTCTATGCTGTTAGACAAAGAAAAATATATGTTGGCTTACCAATGATTCATGCACTAGAAAAACAACAAAAAAACGCAGTCATTTTCTAATTATTTTTTTTCCTCACAAATATGTTATAAAACGTCGTATGGCATACGTGCGCTTTGATAATTACAGCCTCTGCTTTCTTGTAGCCCTCGCCTACGGCTCGGGCTAGCAATATCGCCTCGGCTGTAATTTTCATCTTACCGCACTTATATCATAATGTAGGTACTATAACGCAACAGCGGCAGCTAAAATGTTAATAAAACTTTATTTAAGAACCCCTAAGACCCCCCCAAAGTGTTAGTTTCTTCAAATTCAGGAGACTCGATTCAAAAGTCAACCCACATAATTTACTATACTTAAACATTCTACCCCTTAACAGTTGATAAAATGTCCCAATAAATTCAAAAGTTCAAGATTCTCGAGTCGAACTATAATAATCAACATTTTTGTTTGTAATATCATAACCCCAAAACTTTTAAAAATATTTAAAAATACTGATTTTTTCACTGAATTTAGCCGATTGCGCATAGGCATATTTTAGATAATATACTTTCAACATCTTTTATAACTTACTTACCAGTATAATCTGCTGTACGTTGGTAAATATTGGTAAATATCCTCCAGATTACGTAACAAAGTTCCGTATTGAAATTCTGCCAAACTTTGCAAAAAAAACCTTATATATTATGTTACGAGAACTGCCACGGATGGTCATAATCATGTTATCAGTGTTTTAAATCCAGGAATGTAGAAATATCACTAAAACAACAATTTATATCGTAACCACGGACAGAGTTGAACAACCACTTGACATTAATGACAGATAATCAATGTTGCCAAAAAATGAGTGAATTTAGTTCTGGATTATTTAATTTCTACTCTTATGTCGCACTATAGTTGCTATCAATTCAAAAACAAAAAGTAAAAAATCTTAAAAATCAAGGATTTTTTTCACGTAAATAATGGTAAGTAAGTAATATATTTATGCCGCGTAAATTGTTGTATCTGACTGTTGCGAGGATATACGTGGGCAGGGCGCTCGCGTCCGTTCGTTTTAATTTTGTTGGGATTTTTTTGGTTTTGTTGGTATTACTTTAGGAGTTTTTAATAGTGACTGATTATAATAGAAAAAAGAAGTGAAAAGACATGTGGTTCGATACAGAAAAAAGTCAATGTTTATGAATTATTATCCCCAGAAGAAAACCTGTATGCTATCATTTGAAAATGACATAGAAAACAGATTGATGAGTAAGTAATTTTAATAGTTTACTTTAATTTGAATATGAATGACGTTTATCCAGTTTTTTCTATATATTCACTTATGACTATGGTATGTGACAGATACGATTGTGTACGTTGTTAATTGTATTAAAAATATATCGTATGTAACATTTACGATTTTCTACGTCGTTTAGAAAATTCTATATTTTATCGCTTGTACCACCTACGATTAATTACCAACGTTGTCATGACAATGTGTCTAACATCGGATTTGACACATACAATTGTTTTCCATGCGAAATGGTCTATTGTATCTATAATATAAGATGGTTTAAAGTCTTAAGATAGTTTACGTTGCAATTACGGGAAAAAGTGATATCTTAAATTTGAGTATCGCCACTACCACCTGGGTCTGATTTAGTAAAAATTTCAGGCCTTCCTGAACTTTTAGGAAACAGTTTTTCCGAAACACCACCACTATTGTCGACTTTTCACAATTGTCAATTTCAATTCTAACACTTGAACTTATAGTCTAAGATCCGAGTATAGAACGACCTTCACCGAGAAGGTTAATGGATGAAAATTATTTTATATCAAATTTAATATGCTATAGTACATTATGATATAAGTACGGTAAGATGAAAATTACAGCCGAGGCGATATTGCTAGCCCGAGCCGTAGGCGAGGGCTACAAGAAGGCAGAGGCTGTAATTATCAAAGCGCACGTATGCCATACGACGTTTTATAACATATTTGTAAGGAAAAAAAAAATCCGAAAATGACTGCGTTTTTTTGTTGTTTTTCTAGTGCATGAATCTTTGGTAAGCCAACATATATTTTTCTTTGTCCAACAGCATAGAGCGTAGATGGGCTCATCAAAATAATACCACCAACCCCTCTCTTCCCTTGGGTGTAGTAAAAGGCGGCTAACGGACTAAAGTATGCACATACATCCAACCGCATAGAGCGGCGATGGGCTCATGAAAATAATACTACCAACCCCTCTCTTCTCTTGGGTGTCATAAAAGGTGACTAAGGGACTAAAGACTGCGCATACATCCAACAGCATAGAGCGGCGATGGGCTCATAAAAATAATACAACCAACCTCTCTCTTCCCTTGGGTGTCGTAAAAGCGACTAACGGGCTAAAGGCTCCCACCAATGTTGACCATAGATTCAAACGATTAGGAACTAATTTTCTAATTACATTACCGCACTAGTGTGTAGTTTATTACATTACGATGCTGAAATCGGTGTAATAAGAGCCACTTAACGAGCAAATGTGTTATAAAATAATATATCGTGAGTGGGTTGGCTGAAAAATTTCAGTCCAGTACCATTAATGATTAATTTAATATTAATTTTTTTTTTTTTACATTGCACTGGTTTGGTGTGTGTGTGTTTGTAATGAGCTTATCTTTAAATAAACATAAATTTTATTTATTACACCAGACGGTTGCAAATTACTAATATTGACTTGCCTGTTTACACCTGCCTACCCAATGTTATGACAGGAAAAAATAGTCAACCTAACGTTTTATGAAACATATAGTTTGTGGCAGTCGACCGCCTTTGCGATCCTCATTAGTCTCTAGCCTCAGACTAACCTTTTGGTGATAAACGTTGTGAGTGTTTAAGTATGCATATTCTATAGGCTTCATACTTTCGATTGGTACCTATGTAATTTATCTATTAACGAAACAAGTGCAATATTTAAAAAAATATATTTTTAAATATTTAGTTAATCATATACTGGACTGAAATTTTTCAGCCAACCCACTTTCAATATATTTTTTAACACATTGAATTTGATATAAAATACTTTTCATCCATTAACCGCTCGGTGAAGGTCGTTGTATACTCGGATCCTCTACTACTCGTATTAAGAGGCCTATTACATTTCGACTGTGATTTTTGCGTAAAATGGTCAATTTTGGCGTTATGGATCTCAGAAACAAAAATACATTAATAATTATGACTTATTCAATAGTGAAGAATAGCTATTGGAATAGTGCGTAGCGGCCTCGCTTTTTGTAAATTTTGCTTAACTTTTTAATTAAACCCAAAATTGCAGAGAAAGATTTTCATAAAGTGCGCGAAGGCACTTTTTTGAGCTCATCGATTGAACTACTGTTCTAAACAAGTAAGATAAAAAAATATATAATGTTATCTCTTACATAGTCGAATAGTGCGTAGCGGCCTCGGAATTTTAAAATATTATTGATTTAATATAGGAAAAAATCTTGTTCTAAACCAAAAATCTTCGAAAATCGCTATAAGTTAACTGTGAATATCTCCTATCTATAATAATATTATTAAGCAAAATTTATACCAGATTAATTGTTACTTCATGAGGAATAAAGATTTTATAATGAATTTATTATCATATTTGGATAAAAACGATAAATACAACTGCAAAGTTACTACAAAATGCGATGCGGCGGCCGTCCGAATTCAACTTATGCTCACAGAATGGAGATTTGTAACATTATGCACAAATTTATTACCCTATTTCGATAAAAACGATAAATACAACTGCAAAATTACTACAAACTGCCAAAATGGGTATTTTACGCAAAAATCACATTCGAGATGTAATAGGCCTCTTAAAACTTACAGGAAAATAAAAGAAACAATTTAGTCTCAATCATAGGTACTACGTATCGTTATCATAGGTACTCAATCATAGGTACCCTACTTATACTTTTAGGGTTTTGTGACAATGCACTAATTCTGTGTTCTGTGTGTTCTGTGCTAATTCTACTTTACTTTATGAAATACGTCCAAAAATCTTTAAAGTAAAAAAAGTAATATGCAGACGTGGATCTAAATACACGGAGAGTATTATCAACTCAAAGCTCAGCTACTCTATAATGTTTTGTGGAACGCCATAGGAGAAACTATTCCGCCTACATTATCTATAAATCTGAACACTTAGGGACTACGTGGACAGAAAAAGGACCTCCTGGAGCTAAATACAATAGGACGAAGAGTGGTTGAATTGACTGTGCAACATTCGGAGATTGGCTCGTACGCCACTTGATGCCTATCTTGAAAAACAAAGCAGGAAAAAAATTTTTATAGGTGATAGATAACCTTTTCTTTCTAGAGGAATGTAAGAAATATGAAATGGTTTTATATGCTTGCCTGCTAATTCTACTCACATTCTTCAGCCATTGGATGTGGCCTATTTCAGGCCTTTTAAAATGAAATAGCGCCAGACCTTATTGGATTGGAAGCATAGTCAAATAGGAAGAAGATTTCCAACGACACCGAAAGATCAATTTCCTTATCTAATAAAGAGCAGAAATTGATTTTGCTAAAAATTGCCAGTTTTGGCGCTTTTGATCTCAGAAACCAAAATACATTAACAGTTTTGACTAATTAATGAATAGTGTAGAATATCTATTGGCATAGTGCATAGCGGCCTCGCTTTTTGAAAATTTTGCTTAATATTTTAATTAAACCCAAATTTGCAGAGAGAGATTTTCATAAAATGCGCGAAGGCACTTTTTTGAGCTCCTAGATTGAACTACTGTTCTAAACAAATGAAATAAAAAAATAGAATGTTATCTCTTTTGTAGTCGTATAGTGCTTAGCGACCTCGGAATTTTTAGATATCATTGATATTTTATAGAAAATCTTATTCTAAACCAAAAAACTTCGAAAATCGCTTTATGCTAACTGTGAATTTCTCCTATCTACCATAATATTATTAAGCAAAATTTATACCAGAATAATTGTTACTTCATGAGGAATAAAGATTTATAGTGAATTTATTATCCTATTTTGATAAAAACGATAAATACAACTGCAAAATTACTACCTACAAAATACGATGCGCGTCGGCCGCGGCCGTCCAAAATCAGCTTATTCTCGCAGAGTGGACATTTTTAAGTAATAATCATAAAAAAAATCGGTATCTTACCGAAAAATCACATTTGAGATGTAATAGGCCTCTTACGTTTATCATCACTTTATGCATAACCATAACCAATGACGTTACACTATTATGGAAAAAGTAAACTAATGACTAGGCAGTATGGTCTCTGATTGATTAGCCTGTTCGTTCAAGGAAGAAATAATAAAAAAAGCTGTCATGATCATTCATTGTCACTGTCAGCCTTAGATTGAGCTGTCAGCTGTCAGCCTGCTATGCTGATCCTCAGAATAAGGAATCCTATGGAAATGCTACAACAACATATAGATACTTAGTTATGCTATAGTTTAGAAGACGAAATAATAAACATGACGGCGTCTTTGTCTAACGTATGTAATGAAAACAAGCCAACACTATAAACAACAATTTCGTTTTAATGGCAACATTTGTTGCCGTCAGGCCTGTGCCATGTCCGCCATATTGTGTCGCGCTGTAGTAGGTACTTCTTTGGTACGTTACGACTTCGCTGATGACAAGATTAAGTAGTGTTGCCGAACTATCGATAGTAATGTAGGCATTTATTATTGATAATATTAATTTGAAGGCTGCTTAAAATGACATTAGTGACATTATTATCATAAGAATAGGGGCTGACACGGCTAAAATTGGCGGTATAAGAATTTACTCTAGTGTAGTGACTTTATCATTAAGTTAAGCGTTGGTGAAACGTAAAGTTCATTTACACGCGTGTAAATAAGGATTAATTTTTCGAATAAGACTTATACAACTTTTGTGAAATCCACCCTTAGTCCATTACTTTCGGAGATATGATGCATTATATATTTTTTTGTATGAAGTAAATCAGAAAATGTTCAAAACCTCTCAAAATATTTTCACATTTACCGATAACTATACCATAATAGCTACCTACATACTGAATGTGGTGCCTCGCAAATCCTCGGAACCGCGCCACTTTTAATATTGTATTATTAAAGTTATTATTTTGGTTAATATTTTTTTTACGACTGCCCTGCGTATTTTAAAGCAAATTCATACATATTATTGACGTGATTCGTTTTTCACATGCTAAGTTGTATTATTTTTTCCTGTAATATATTTGTTAATAATTAATATAAAATAATAATACTTATTCCAAGAGTCTATCTCAAAATATACTTACAATTATCTGAGCAATTATTTTTATCATTTATTAATATTTCATATTTAGGCTTACGCTTTAATCACTACTTCACCTACTTATATATCTACGGTAACATGCGATTTGCAAATCAAGAAAAACAAATTGTCACTCTTAATTATTATTTTTTTTATTTTGCATTAAACAATGCTATTTTTCTATCGAAGACTATATTCTTCACTTGAAAAAGGCGACTGCTTTAGAGAGATTCGAACCCACAACTTTACGCTATTTGGGCGACTGCTCTTCCAATGGGCGATTTTCTGACTGCCCAAATAAAAAAATAATAATTAGTTCAAAAATACTCGATAGATGGCGTTTTATGAAAGCCGACCCGTTCCTGCCTAAGGGCTGTAATAAATTCTACACTTTTGCTTGTCTATCAAAAAAATAAAAAATAGTACTTACAAATTTTTATTCAGGATCTCCAGTACCTATTTCTATTTTGGAATGGAATAAATATTACGTAGCCATACACGTGTTCTTCATGGACTCGCCTTTTACTAAGCGCCATACTAATCTATGCTAAGCGCCATTGGATCTATAACTATAGAGAGAGCATAAGTTGCTATCTCTTTCTGCCTTAATCCATTACTACTTTTGTTCCGTTTCGGCACATCATGTTTACCCTAAGTAAAAGAAAGACAAAACATAGGATGAAAGGACTGTGTCGGTGAAACTGTGCAACGTTTTACATGGATCCAGCGACACTTGGCCCCAAACAAATCGCTGTCATTATTTTACCTACCAAATAATTATTTGTTTTTTTAGTTGAATAAGTGAATATTGTAGGTGTACATATTATTCCGTTGGGCTTAATTGAACAAAAGTTGTTCAGTCAAACATTGCAGTAATAGAAGTGAGTAGCAAGTGCCTGGAATATCGTTTCTTACGTAAGTTTTGTTATTCTGGTTTCCTGATGATTATTAGCAATTTACCATGCAATATTTGATTTGTTTCTATTGAAAATGCTAATAAATGATTGTAAATCTCTAATTCTAGTCTTAAATATGTGTGCTTTTGGTTTAATACGGAAATTTCATAAAATTATTTCAACATAACCTGTAATCAGTATTGTCAGCTACTTGGCAAAATTTACCCCAAAAATACTTAGGTTTTAGTATGGAATGAATGAAATAAAATAAATTATCTAATAAAATATATCCACCTTACCTTTCCTATCTATTCGAGCGTTAGACTGAGCGTGGTAGAAAATAATAAATTTAGTTTTAAGGTTTTAGGGGCCTCACGAGAATCAAGCTAACCTAGTGTAAATTATTGTTTATTTTCTATTTATTTTAGATTTCCAAAGGACGAAACACTCAAAAAAATGATAATGGAGACATAAAAATAAAGAAAAATAAATCTTAGCGAAATCGCAGCCACTTATTAAAACTTGATAACACGAATACTATTGAGGACTTGAATACTGACAATAAAAATAATCTAGAAGTAAGTATCACAAATCATAAAGTGTGTCGCTTCTGTGATTTTGGTTTCAAAACTTGCATTTTTTTATTATTTTATATATTTTTCCCATAACATCAAAATTTTTGTTTGTTTTTAACTTCTCTATTGGTTTATCAGTGACCGGATTTCGCAAAATTCTCCTTTATTTTAGTATGAATTTTCGGTATTCCACAAAATTAAGATGAAGTATTTATGTTACAGGTTGTTTAATCGTACAGTAGTTGCAGTACTGAAGAAACATTAGAACCAAAGCAGCAATGCATCTTTTTCACTTAAATAATCTTGACTTAGTCAGATTGATCCTTATTTAAATACAGCGATTAAAAGTTAAACTTACGTTGAAATTAATGTTAGAAAGAAACAATTTAGGCCACGGATTGTTTAATAAATAAGAGTTACCTATTATAATTTGGCTTCACGTGTTATCTTGTTTTGTTTTATATTGTATAAAATTTCTCAAAGATTGATTGATATTTCATCCACAATACATTGTTGTTGATTTTATGTTTTCGTTTCTTTTATCCTAACCATTCTACATCCGACACAAAAATGAGAGGTCGAGAGGTCGAGACATGGTCTTTGTTCTTAACATTGTATAAAATTTACCCATATTTAGGGAGTGACAACTGTGTGCGGGCAACATTTTAGTAACGCACACATAGGCCCCTTTTTTTGTGCATGTGTGAAAATTTTGCACATCGAAGTTACCTCTATAGTATCTATCTCAATGCTAAGCGCCATCTATGATGTCATTTACGAACCAATTTCTTTTTTTTTGTGATCTTGGAAAATCGCCCATTGAGCTACAGAGACATTAGTTTCCTTGTCGAAATTTTCCAAGTGATCAATACGTATGTTCGATACGCAGATGTTGTGGGTATAGCTCACTTCACAGCTAGTGGTGTGCCGTTCACATATTACCATTACCAGTATTTTACTATAAATAAATATTAAGTTTCTATTGTAACCGGTAATATTTCCTAATGGTGGGAATTTTGTATAAATCTTATTATAATATATTGTATTAATAGCAAAAGCTATAGCTAAAGAGATTTCTCATTTCTTTCATTTCAGTGTAAAAATTCCCATAAAGTTACTGTCTGGAAAGTTACTCGGTAACTTTCGCGAAACTTACTCGGTAAGTTACTAGGAATATTAAAAAAATAATATTTAGAATAAAAAATTGGGTTACTTTTGAATTAAAAGTGATAAAAGTTTTTTTTTTTTTTTTTTTATAGCAGAAGGAGGCAAACGAGCAAGCGGGTCACCTGATGGAAAGTAATCACCGCCGCCCATGGACACCCGCAAAACCAGAGGAATCGCAGGCGCGTAGCCGGCCTTTAAGGAAGGAATAGGCTCGTTTCTTGAAGATCCCTAAGTCGTAACGGTCCGGAAATACCGCCGCCGAGAGCTGGTTCCACAACACTGTAGTTCGAGGCAAGAAATTTCTTGAAAAACGCACAGTAGTAGACCGCCATCCATCAAGGCGATGTGGATGGAATGACAGTCGATTGCGTGTAGTGCGGTGAAGGAAATTAGCGGCAGGGATCAAGCCGAACAATTCCTCAGAACACTCCCCATGATATATACGGTACAATATACAGAGAGACGCAACGTCTCTCCGAAGAGCCAGTGGATCGAGCCGACCTGAAATAACCACGTCGCCGATAATTCGAGCAGCTCTGCGTTGAATGCGGTCAAATGGAAGGAGTTGGTATTGGGGTGCTCCAGCCCAGAGATGGGAGCAGTATTCCATATGCGGCCTGACCTGTGCTTTATACAGTTGTAAACGGTGGGCCGGCGTGAAATACTGACCCGCTCTATTAAGCACACCCAGCTTTTTCGAAGCTAATTTAGCTTTACCTTCCAAATGACCACGAAACTGAACGTCACTCGAAATATCGACGCCAAGGATTCCAATAATCGGATTGGTATCAAGGGGAGCTCCCTCAAAGTTCAGAGGTACGACGAAGGGATGTTTTTTCGCGGTAAATGCGCAAACTTGTGTTTTGGAGGGGTTAAAGCGGACTAGGTTATGTCGGCCCCAATCCGAGACATGACTTAACATGTTCTCGGTGTCAGTCACAAGTTTATTCCGGCTCTCGATGACGCTTTCCAGAGAAATATTAGCTCGCCCGGTGTAGAGCGTATCCCCAGTACTTTCATCCGCATAGCAATGAATGCTGTTGTTATGCAGCATGTCATTGATATGCAGAAGAAACAAAGTAGGGGACAACACAAACCCCTGCGGGACTCCAGCATTCACGGGCTTCATGTCGGAGCACGAACCGTCGACTGCGACTCTGATGCTACGCCCAGTAAGAAAGCTGGCAACCCATGAACACAATTTCTCAGGAAGCCCGTATGATGGAAGTTTAGAGAAAAGAGCCCTGTGCCATACCCTGTCAAAAGCTTTCGCTACGTCCAAGCTAACTGCCAGTGCCTCCCCTTTACTCTCGACTGCCTCCGCCCATCGGTGAGTAAGGTACACTAAAAGATCACCAGCCGATCGACCGCGACGAAAACCATACTGGCGATCACTTAGTAGCTGGTTCTCTTCTAGGTACCTTAAGAGCTGGCGGTTTATAATGGACTCCATTACTTTGGAGAGTAAAGAGGTAATAGCTATTGGCCTGTAGTTAGACGGATCTGAGCGATCGCCTTTTTTTGGAATCGGGTGCACAAGGGCTGTCTTCCAAGAGCTCGGGACGACGCCAGTGGTGTAAGAGAGCTGGAAAAGGCGCGTTAGAACTGGTGCCAATTCAGGAGCACACGTCCGAAGCACAATGGGTGGAACTGCATCTGGCCCACTCGCCTTATGGATATCAAGGGAAAAAAGAGCCTTACGAACTGACCTTTGCAGGAACTGAACGTTTGGCATTGTACAAGCGCAATGCGGTATGGTTGGTGGAGAGTTTTCCCCATCGTCCAAGGTCGAGTTTGATGCGAAAAGAGAGCCCAAGAGATCGGCTTTCTCCTTTGCAGTATAGGCCAGGCAGTCATCGGTCTTGTGCAATGGTGGTAGGGACGGCTGACAAAAATTCCCTAAGATAGCTTTGGCGAGAGACCAGAACGCACGCGTCCCCGAAGGAAGACGCACTAGCCTCTCGCCAATTCTACCTATGAATGATGACTTCGCCTTGGCGATGTCCTTCTTAAAGGATCTGGCGGCAAAGTTGTACTTCTTTCTGAGCGCACTGGTGTTTGGATCCTTTTATGACACCGCACTAGCCCAGGCTTGGTAATGCTGTCGCTTTTGGCGAGACGCCATTTTGCAGCAACGACCAAACCATGGTTGGGACTTGCCGCCAATGGGAACCACAGAGTTTGGAATGAAAAGTTCCATTCCCTGCAGTATCACATCAACGACAGAGTCAGCGGCGACATCAGGCTCATCCAGCGAGAAGCAAACTCGCCACCACGGGTAGGACGCAAAGAAACTTCGCATCCCATCCCAGTCCGCCGACCTATAATGCCAGACTCGACGGCTAGCCGCTGGTTGCGGTTTTGAAGTTTCTGTGAGAGGCACAGTGCTGCGAATCAGACAGTGGTCTGATGAGCCTAGTGGTGCATCAACAGAAACTTGATAGCCGTCTGGGTGCGAGGTCAGCAGAAGGTCCAATAAAGAAGGTGCATGGCCCTCCACATCTGGAACCCGTGTTGGCTCGGTTACCAATTGGGACAGACTGTAGGCCAAAGCGAAGTCATGAACGGCTCTACCCGCGTGGTCAGTTGTGCGTGAACCAAGCCATTCGACGTGGTGGGCATTGAAGTCTCCCAATACCACGATCTCGGCCGAGGGGATCCGTTGGAGAAGGGAGTCTGTCGCTGTTTGGACGGTCTCGATGAGTTGGTCAGTTCCGATGTTACCGCTGTGGGACCTATACAGGCACGCGTAGACGCGAGGATGACGTCCGCAGTCGACGTGCAGCCATAAGATGGAGAGGTCCCTATCTTCAAGATTGCCAAGGCGACGAACGCACATATCCTCCCTGACATAGGCACAAACACCGGCTCGTGGCACAAATGCATGTTCCAGGTTGTATCCCGGGTAGCGCAAGTACGAGATGTCAGGAGGGGGGGATATCTGCGTCTCGGTGAGGAAGAGCAAGGCCGGTTTCGCCGTCTCGAGGTGGTAATGGACGGCGCTCAAATTAGAGTGGATTCCCCTGATATTGCAGAAGTCCACGCGAAGCGTAGGAGGGGGTGCCAATTGTCCCGCCTTTCTCCTGCCTGCAGCATGCCTTGGCACGGGCGAACTTTTGCCCTCCCCAGAATACGTAGGGCAGCCTGAGCGAGAACGCTCAGGGGGGGATTCTCCGACACTGGATGTGTCGGTACCCCCCTGGGGTAAATCTAGATTACAGTTCGCTGCCATATCAATTGTGAGGGGGGGGGGAGGGGTCTCCGGAACCCTCACTCGCCGGACGAAACACAACAGCACCATTGTTTCACGCCGAAAATTCGTGAGGGGGTGGTATTACGCCGGGCGAGCCGACCCAATGCGTGCTGCAACGCAGCGTGGCTCTACCACTCAGTTGGTGTCACTCATTTAGCACCACCCAGGGGTCACGTGTAGGGTCTCAAGGGTAAACCTACGGACGCGAGCAACTTAACCCCCAAGTTTTCATTTGTTTTGCCCATGTCACTTAAGTTTAATGTTACCCAAAATTATTGTTCTAGTCTAGGGAATGTTACTGGGAAAATACTCTACTGGAGTATATTACCGAGAACGGCACAACACTACAGCGTATAGAACGCCATGATAAATTGTAGGTAGTTAAATTGTTTTCATTGAACCTACCCGCAATGGCTTATTTCTCACCCCATGCATCGGTCAGTCAAAAAACTCTGTTTGTTATGTGTGCAATCGAATCGAACATTTTTACAATGGAAGGTTTAATTGTAATCTTGATTTGTTTTTGAAGTTAAAAGATGATGATGTAATGATGTATATCTTTGCAATATCATAAAATTAAGTTTAACGAAACCATTGAGTGACCAAAATACAGTTCTTAATGATTTTTTTTTATCCACAACGGGTAAGCGGCCTTCATCTCACCTGATGGTAAGTGACGATAAGGCCGAAGGTGGAAGCGCGCTTCACCCGGAATCCTCAATCACTGAGGAACTGGCTATCTTATCTCAAACTATCGGAACACAACAATGCTATAAACATCGTTGTTATGGCGACAGACTTAGATAACATGGTGGTAGCTAGCCAGGCGGACTTAACAGCCCTACCACCAACGAAAAATTTTGTCGGCTTGTTCTTGATTGACCACTGGGGTGGCGTGGAATAGAGAATGAAGTCATTGTGAAATAACAACTTTGTAATCATTACATTATTACATTGATTAACAAGTGTATTATTTAAAAAAAAAAAAATTCAAAGTCCAATAACTTTAAAACTATTATGTTTATGAATAAAATCTATATGACAAAAAATAATAAAAATAATAGATAGAATGCAATACCTAGTGAAGTTAGTTTTTCCTAAGTCACAAAAATTAACTTTCAGCTCACCGTGGGCCTGCCTTTATTTATAGACCTTATTTTATAAGTTGTCTGTAACATTGAAAAGCGAATTAATATTAATAAATAAATACAGGAGGTACCTACGAATTATCTTTTTATTTTTGCAGTACTATCTCAAACGATAACGAAAACGATCCTTTTCAATATCCCCATTGCACGTGTACCGGTGTACCTGCCATACTATATATACAGAATGACACAAAAAGAGGGGCCCTGGAGGAAAACTACCTCAAAATCCTTTAGCTAGATCATTTTACTCAACGGAAACATTATTTTATTTTAAAAAGATATCTGTATTTTTTTAAATAAAATAATGTTCTGCCGTAATCTGCAGTCAAAGATTTCCTAAAATTTTATTTCATGTTTACATCTACCTACTTCGTATGGAATTGAAGATAAAATAAATGTTAGCTTTCACGTTTCTTTTATTTCAAAAACTAAATGTTCAATAAAGATATTTTGTCCGGAAAAATAATGCTATCGATTAGTGCAATAAATAGCGAGTTATTATTAATTATTGTAGAGTTAAATTTATAAGTTAAAATTATGACGGGAAGGTCAGAGATTGCGTCTGTGCGAAGCTAGGGCGAATCGCCGGTAGGTACATATACTATATTCAGCCAGAGCACAGATGCGAAAATGAGATAAAAACTACTAGGTACTTTTATTTTAAATTATTATAATTTAGTAATATTAAATTCATTCTAACGCCTGTTATCATAACGGTTAGGAATAAAGTAAGAAAAGTTAAATAAAAGAACAATATTCCATACCTAATAATTTTGTTTTATTCAATATAGTAAAAATTTTTATAAAAACCAAATATCAAAAAATTTTGTCATACTAACCTAAGAAATTAAGCACCACACGTAAACTATCTTGTTTTTGATTGAATTTAGCGTCGTTCTCGTTTTGTTTTTCTTGAAACTTGGAAATCATGCAAAACAACATCTTCCGCACTCCGCTTTAATAGTTTTATTCATTTTCACACCCGTAAATCAATAAAACAAGATCACATAAAACTACTGACGACCTACTGACAACTTGGGAAATTGATGTTGACATTTTTGCATTTATTAATACTATGTAAAATGTTTGCTAAAATATCCAGGGACTACTTTTGATAGCCATGAGACTCTAAAGGATTTAAGGTAATTGCCCTCCAGGGTCTATCATTTCTTTCCACCATGCATATATCTATACTAATACTTAGATAAATAATTAAAACATTTAAAAGCTACTTAAGAGGCCTACTACATCTCGACTATGATTTTTGCGTAAAATGGACAATTTTGGCGTTATGGATCTCAGAAACAAAAATACATTAACAAGTATGCCTTATTGAATAGTGTAGAATAGCTATTGGAATAGCTTTTTGTAAATTTTGCTTAACTTTTTAGTTAAACCCAAAATTGCAGAGAAAGATTTTCATAAAGTGCGCGAAGGCACTTTTTTGAGCTCATCGATTGAACTACTGTTCCAAACAAGTGAAATAAAAAAATTGTAATGTTATCTCTTATATAGTCGAATAATGCTTAGCGGCCTCGGAATTTTGAGATATCATTGATTTTATATAGGAAAAAAATCTTATTCTAAACCAAAAAACTTCGAAAATCGCTATAAGTTAACTGTGAATATCTCCTATATCAAAACGATGAATAGAACTGCAAAATTACTACAAAAAGCAAAAATGGGCATTTTACGCAAAAATCACATTCGAGATGTAATAGGCCTCTTAAAGGTAATGTCGAAGTAGACTTCACTACGAAATCGATAGTTTCATCGACAGATAAATGACGAAATCTTTAAATATACAACACTATGCCGCCATGTTTAGCTGCGGTAATACCTAATAAATATACTCGTTTTTTTCGTATGTATGGCATATCCATTTTTTTTATCTAATCTAAGTGCTGATCATGCTGATGTTGCATTGTCAATGGGCGATTTTCTGACAGCCCAAATTAAAAAGTAAAAATTAGTTCAAAAACACTCGATAGATGTCGTTTTATGAAAGCTGGGCTACTTATGGGCTGTAATAAATTCTACACTTTTACTTGTCTACCAAAAGAATAAAAAAAATAGTATTTACTTACCTATTTATATTCAGGACATCCAGAACCTATTTCTATTTTGGAATAGAATAAATATTACGCAGCCATACACGTGCTCTTCATGAACCCGCCTTTTACTAAGCGCCATACTAATCTATGCTAAGCGCCATCTATGAAGTCATTTACGAACCAATTTCTTTTTTTTTTTGATCTCGGAAAATCGCCCATTTGTCTTGTCTGTCACTCCACTCACTTTTGATTTGAGTCACTTCACTTCCCCTGGGCTGCGTTCCTCAGCAACCAAACAGCAACTGGAGCTCAGCAACCAAACAACCATCAAATCGGATGGTTATTTTTAACTCTGACAGCTATTTGACGTTTATACCATTGTTAAAAAGTGTCAAAGTTTGCAATTTAAGTCAAAACATCTCGAAAAATTCCGCCTGTTGTATGGTATTGTTTTACTTTTTAATAATTTTGTTAAATATGGTATAAAAAATGTAATATAATGTGAAAATGGAGACAGAAGAAGAATTTTCTCTCGTTTTGACAGGAATACTTCAGAACAGGTTATAAAATCAACTCGATCGTTCCGTGGCTCGGTTGCAACTCAAACGGGTTAAACTTTAACCAAACAACTACACTCAAGTGTGCGTTCCGTCGTTCTGGGTGGAGTTGTTTGGTTAAAGTTTAACTCGTTTGAGTTGCAACTGAGCCACGAAACGATCGAGTTGTTTTTATAACCTCTTCTGAAGTATTCCTGTCTAAAACGAGAGAAAACTCTTCTTTTGTCTACATTTTTTCCACTTTTAAACAATATTTAAACCTAATTATTAAAAAGTAAAACAATACGGCCGAATTTTTCGAGACGTTTTGACATAAATTGCAAAATTTGACACTATATCAATGTTAAAAACGTCAAATAGATGTCAGAGTGAAAAACAACCATCCGATTTGGTGGTTGTTTGGTTGCTGCGCTCTGAGCCACAGAACGGATGAAACTACGCTCTGACAGCCATCAGAGTAAAATTTCACCAAGCCACGGAACGGTTAGAGCGCGCGCCGGAGTGCGCTCGAGTGCACTCGAGTGAAGCCACGGAACGCAGCCCAAAACGACGGAGCGCACTCCGCCCTCCCTTGTCAATCTTGTCATTGTCAATGTCAGATGGACCGGCGACCGGGTGCGCGAGCGGCTTATTTGTAATTGTCGATTGTTTTTATTATTCCACGTTAGGTCCAAATAGTTAATTATGTTTGTAGAGCTAGTCTGTTTTGTTTAAAGAATCTGTAGAATCAAGAAAGTTAAGAAAACAAAAGTGTTTAGTAATTTTTTTCTAAGTTGTATTCGTCTTGTCTGCGATAACCACAATACGGTAATTATAATCGCAAATGACTATTGCTGACTCATGAATAACGCAATAGTTATGTGAACCTAAGACTAACGGTAACGTGTAGTGAAAAACTCGCAAAATGGATCTAATGACGAATATTTGGCAGAAAACGAACCGCTGGCATAGGGGTCAGTATAACTTTACTGATATTCTTTACATTTTCTGAATTCTGTACAGAAAAGTGGTGCTATTTGTTTTTTTATCCATATTATTACTTACCTATAGTATTTATGTATGTTTATCCATTATTCAGTCACCATAGATCAGGCTATGCTCAGTTTGGGGCTCAATGATCGGTGTGACAGTTGTGAAAGTTTATTTATTTATATAAAATAGCTAAATAGATCAATGCCCTCTATGTGAAAGCTTAGTCAAATACAGTAATAAAAGAACAATTAAAATAAAATTCAATATTATCGTCTTGAATTTTTTTTTATAGTTACATTACCTACCATTTTAGCAAACCCATTGTGGTCAGTAATAATTAATAAATTGTGCTTCTTTAGAATCCATTATTAATATATATTAATTGTTTTCCACATGACACACCCACATAAAGTAAGTTTTGAAATTTTATCCATGTTCTTTTCAAAACAACATGTGGTGTGAGGCTCCATTTTAAAATCTATCTACTGTGTTACCCTAAATACCTAGGTACTTACTATTAAAAATATACCATTTGAAATATAGCTATTCAATGTGTGTTTGTGTCAAACCTGTGAAGTCATTAATTAAACTAATGATATTATGTAATTTCTTCCATAACCTTATATTTTTTTATATTTATCTACTTGAGTAGGACAGTTACATACCTATTAACTATAACACTAACCAACACATACATAATCTGTTACAGGTTTTTTAATATTTCTGATAGTGGAATTACGTGTTATTCCAAAACAACAACTGGGCTTTGAATGCAATGATCCAGCGTTGTCGCACCCCTATAACGGAGACACTATTTCATGGAAGTGGCTGTTGGCATCGGTAGTTCTATTGCCTTTGGTTGTGGTAAGTTTTTCTACAGGTTGGCTTTTGAATCGAGTCGCCTGAATTTGAAGATACTAACACTGTGGGGGGGGGGGTCTAAGGGGTTCTTAAATAAAGGTTTATTAACATTTTAGCTGCCGCTGTTGCGTTATAATATTTAAAAAAACCACTTTTAAATTTTGTCAAAATCGGCTGTAAACACGAAAAATTACTCGTTTTTTGGTTATATAGAACAATAGTAACAGAACCGAAGCGGGGGGACGGGGGGGCGCAGACCCCTGCGAGGGGGCCGAGGGGGGCGAAGCCAAGGAAAAAGTCTAAAAGTTAATAAGGTTGGGTTAGGTTAGTATGTTGACCAAAAATGCGCGAGCCGAGCGAGCGAAGCGAGCGTGCCGCGGGAGCGGTCAGCGAAGCGCCAGAAACGACGTTATTGTAAATTTCCATATTTTAAAAAATTCAACATAACTTAAAAACTACTTGTCTGCGGCAGGAGGGGTAAGTGGGGGCTACTCCTCCCTCCTCCCCTCCCCTTCCTCCCCCAATTTAGGCGACTCGATTCAAAAGTTTTACCACAATACATAACCTCATAATACAAACATTAACATAATTTAAAAACTATTTGTTTGCGGCGGGGGGGTAGTGAGGGGTACTCCACCCCCTTTCCCCTATCATCTCCCCTCCTCCCCAGCCCTAATTCAGGCGACTCGATTCAAAAGTTTTACCTTTTCTACTTCTTTATTTTTTTAAATAATGTGTTTTATGTACTATCGCGGACTCCGTCGCTTTACCAGTCTAATGGTCAAAATCCCTTGCACACCGCGTCGTCTATTTGGTACGGGTAAAGCGACGGTGACTTCAACCGTACCTATGTTTTCGCAATGATAATCATATTATAACTATCATAATCATAATCTACTGTGTAACTATTACAAGCATAATTTGCTATTAAAAGATTATGTATTAATTACTTTGAGATAACATTTACATTGTTCAGCTTGTTATTTGTCAGATAAAAGTAATTAAGATAGCTTGCAGGTAATCGGCAAACAGTTTTATTCACAATGATACATTTAAAACTTTGATCTCTTCATTATCCAATGTTGGTAAACATTTTCCAA
Source organism: Scoparia ambigualis (assembly GCA_963921215.1). NCBI lineage: Eukaryota > Metazoa > Arthropoda > Insecta > Lepidoptera > Crambidae > Scoparia > Scoparia ambigualis. Next base: position 28,916,799 of record OY992512.1, on the reverse strand, counting down.
TACCACAGAATAGAATTCACAACACTTTGGCACAGATCTTATGAATTAGATATTTACCATGATAGCTTGCCAATATAATAAAACCAAATTGTTGCGGTCTATGCAGCACAACTAGGGACAGTTCCTTTTTCTGTTAATAAATAATGTTTTCTTTATAATTAATTACAAATTAAATAATGTTCTGTCAAATAGAATTATTCTATATTTAAGGTATTACATATTGTGTACGTCTGTAATAGACATACCTAAGCATTTGTAATTATTTGTCATACTTACTTGATCATTGTATCGTTATGTGCTTATGTTGTAGATGTACCTTTACAAATAAATAAATTATCATCCCACTGCTGGGCACAGATCTTCCCAAATAGACAACGGGACACTGGGAGGTTAAGCCTTAACCTACCACAATAATAGAGATATTTTTAATGTGGTCACCCATCTAATAACCCGGCATTGTAAAAGTTGATCAACTGTCCAGATCAGTAACCGAACGCCATAGCTGGTGTGCCTTCAAGCTCGTATATTTATTGAGACTGAAATATACGAAAGCGGTACTACAACATGGTTCAATAAATAAATAATTTAACCTTTTCAGACCTGGCGTGCACAATTGAGGACATAAAATAGAAATATATTAAGAGGGTTTACGCATTTCGGTTTCCCATACAAACTTCCAAGTTGAAATTTTTAAAAACCAATAAGCCATTTTTCATGAAACTTTGCATGCTGAAGTAAAATATGGGGATCTAAATCGTTATAGTTAAATATAAATAGATCTAATTACTGCGATTTTAACCTTTCTATAGTGGACTTTAAATCGCAATAACTCAGCTAAATACACGATTTAAAAAAATGTTTTTAACATACTATTTAGATCCCTGTGTTATACTTTAGCATGCAAAGTTTCATCGAAATTGGCTTATTGGTTTTTAAAAATTTCGACTTGGAAGTTTGTATGGGAAATCGAAATACGTAAACCCTCTTAAAAAGTATTACTTTGGTAACATAACAATTGAAAACAGTTACATACATTTTCCAAAATAATAATTCAGGTCTGAAAGGGTTTAACATACATATAATCACGACTATTATCCCCGAAGGGTTAGTCAGAGACTAGGCAATGAGGACTGCAAAAGCTGTCCACTACCACAGTCCACATTTCACCAACTGATAACTGCACGTGTGCTCAGCGTGACAGTTAGTGAGCCCATCGCTGCTCTATGCTGTTGGATGTATGTGCAATCTTTAGTCCTTTAGTCGCCTTTTACAACACCCAAGAGAAGAGGTGGCTCGCTATTATTCTATGGGGACTATATTTCTTGTCACCAAAATTTATATTTGTCATCAAGTAGTATCACATAATAAATACTTAGATCTATCACCACGAAATATTTTCGTTCTTTGATAAACAAAAAGTGTTCCCAAGTATGAATTATCAAATTAATTTTAATATATGTGTAAAATAAGAGATGGATGACCAATAAAATTGTAGTGCATTAGATGAATATAAACTTCGTTCTTAAAATAATAGTTTTATTACTTAAATAATACCTTTGTGCTCAGAATGGTAGATCTGTCACCAAATAAATTGATTATCGATCCCTGACTGCAACTCCTTTTTGTTTGTTATTTTGTCACCAATACAGTAGTTACATTTTATTTCGTTCAGTTATTGAAATAATAGTATTCGTTACTAATTTAATGCATCAATTTATAATTTTAATGAAAATATGTTTAAAGAGGCGGAGACAAATTGGCGCGCTTTTAAAAATAGACCATTCCGGCCTCAACGATGACGATAATGTAATATCATAATAATTATGACGAACGTCGTACGTAGTAGCAAGGACGATATATAATAAGGACTGTCATTCTCCATACAAACGAGCGTAACTTTTAATATAGTTATAAATTACCACGCTAGATGTCTCCGGTAGTTTCAAATTGTAATATCGTGCCAAATATGTAATCCTCTTGCAGCAGTCATTTGTCACTTCATCAAACGAACTTAGTAATACTACAAAAATAACGTTAGATGGCGCTCTGTAAATAATTCAAGAATCGTTGAAAATGCAGTGCCCGGTTCTATAAGAACGTTATTTTACAAACAACTAAAACTTGTTTTTTATAAATTGTACCTAGGTAGTTTAAGTTATGTGCTTTCATGATAAATAATTGATTTATAAATTATGATTTATAAATCAATTATTTATGATTTATGAATGAGCGGCCGCGGCCGGGGCGCGCGGCGGCTGACGGCGGCGCACAGTGTCCAATATGGACAATCTAGCGGAATTTAATTCGAAAAACTAATTTTGTAAATAATATAATTTAAGCTTGTAAAACTACTCCTTATAAACCAAAGTACAATATTCCGTTAAAATTTTTTTACTACCCGCATTAAAACTTCATAAAATCGTACTGTTATTCACGTCGTTATAGTTGTTTGTTAAATGTGTTGTAAATTAGTAAATTACGATAATAAGTGTATATCAAAGGATATTCAAGAGAAATTTATGAAAATTTCCTCAAAACTTAGTTGTGTCTTTTACTTCAATAAAAAGTAAGCAGTTGAAAATATTTTTGTGGTACAATTGTTGTTTTCATTCGCCCAACTTAGCTATGCGTAAATTTTTTAATTATAGTTTATAATTTGAGTTTTAAAAATGTATAACGATGTATTAGTTTTATAATGGTATTTATTACGTGGAGCAGGTATTCGTTAATCAAAATAAGTGCAATTTGACTGCCCTCGTTTGCCCCTCTCATACATTTTTTTTTAAATTTTCGATAGGACTACCTAAAATGAAGAAAAGGGAGTTGTTTGAAATCTGGCACAAGAGCAAAAAAGAAGAAGGAAAAAATTATATATATAATTATATATTAAATGGACATGCCATAGATGTGCCGCCTAACATTTCAAGACTGTTGAAAATTTTCATAATTGGCTTAACCGCCAAATAGAAATGAAATGGCAGTCAAGCAAAAGAGAACTGAAGAAAGTTTCTTCATAGGAACCAAAAATGGCTTGAATGTGATGTGGTATTACCCAATGAGATGATCAACCTGCTGCCATCCACAAGTACTGGAAATACAACTCAATCTGGTGTAGGACGGCCATTAAAGGAATTTTCAGAATGTCACTTTAAAATAAAAAGAAAGAAAGTCCAAAGTCTTCTTTCTTCAGTGACTTGAGATGAAATTATGGTTGCTAATGAAGTGCTGCTAGATCCGAAGGGAAAACAGATGCTGCAACTATTATAAAAGAATTAGCCGTTTCACCGCCATCTGTAGCTACAAATTTAAAAAACAGTCGCACCTCTGTTGTTTCTGTCCATAAAATGTACTATATGGCAGCATCTTTTCTCAAAATTCTACTACATGGGTAACAAATTATCCAAAATTGCATTCTGCCTCTAGGCCAACTATCGGAAGGTGCCCAGGAAAGTAGCAATAAAGAATACAGACGTTATCGCGAACATTTCAGCTGAAAGACTTTGTGGGCCGGCAGAGTGAGGGTGACTGATGCTACGTCTCTTACGCTGCACCAGTTGTTGACTTCATTTCCACTTAACATCAGGTGGAGTAGGGTCATTTGCCGGGCATAGCATAAAAAAAGGGAGCATACAAACAGAGACGTCCTTAATCGATTTCTATTAGCTTCAGATCCATTAATGTCTCAATCTTGTACACCTCGATTTAGAAACAAGAAGTCTTTACCTCCAGAAACGTTAAAATTACTGTGATTACCTAATATCACAGTTTCTTCGTTAAGCGACTCTGAAGATGATATCGAAGGAGAAATACTTCACTAATTGGTGGATTGCACAATTAATTTTTTTTAAATTAGTATAGTACTTATTAAATCAAATTATAAAATTATTTCATTGCAATCTTAAATTATATTAGAACTATACATTTTTTTTATATAATGTAATTAAAATTTTTGAAAAAACCTGTAATCGTTATGTATAATATTAACAACACAACAATCTGTGCTTATAAGCAGTTTTCTTAGTTTATGAAATAGGAAGCTCATAACACAAAAATTCAGCTTTAAAACACACACAATAATTAAATTCCGCTAGATTGTCCATATTGGACACTGTGCGGCGGCTGGCGGCGGCGGGCGGGGTGGTTAGCATTAGCACACGCGCGATAAAATGGTTGATGTTAAGCAATGTTTAACGGTTAGACATCGGATGGGTGACCAAAACAATTTTATTGATTTTGAGTTCTTCGTGCTATAATTATGGGGCGTTAATAATACACTCATTCTTACAATATTTAGTGCTCGGCCAGACTGCAAGCGCGGGCGCGGGGCGGGCGCGGCGCGGCGTACTCAAACATAGGTATTCTTATTTGAGTGTCCATAATAGTGGGCACGCGGCGCGGGGCATATGTTTGTACGTCGCGCCGCGCCCGCGCGTGCAGTCTGGCCGAGCACTTAGTGATCATTTTACGTAGCGCGCAATTAACAATAATTTCGTAAGGTATTCCTACCTAAAAAAGTAGGCAGTATTTTTAAGCCGCCGCCCTGTTCGTGCCCGCGGCCTAATAAACCTCAATGCTCGTGTCCAAGACAACACAAATTACAATCATCTAATCAAAAACAGCACAAAATAGCTTGCCATATTTATTAGTAATTAATTAGTACGCACTCCAGCAGGTCAACCTAAACAAATCTTTAATATTAATTCTTTAACCCAAAACATACCTAACATACTTACCTACATTGACGTCATTTGACCCAGCCGGTAGTGTATATATTCTCTGACCCAGCGCTTTCAGAATCATACCGAACGCGAACTGACTGAACTTCGAGGCGCATATTGACGCGTCGCGCAAAAGTAGGTAGAGTAGGTAGAGGAATTTGACAGTTTTCGATAGATTGACCTGCTGGTGTGTGTATCTATAATAAGTAATAGGTATCGTACAGAAGGTTCACTCTATAACTAAAGGTAAGTTTAGGTATAAAAAATTGCCTACTCTTCGCGAAATTGAAACTTATCGAGTGACCCGAGCGTTGAAATTCCGTTAAAGGGCCATATTAGATATTTCGCACTGAAATTTTCAATGTGTATTACAGAACGTATGTGTGAGGGGATGAACGAAGCCGTGTTTTGGCATCGTTGGAAACATTTTGCTCGATAGAAAAAAATCCTGAAGTTACCTCTAAAATTTCATATAAATGCAATGTGCAGTAATATGAAATTTTGGAGGAATTATTATTGTAAGACACGACCGTGTTTTACAATAATAAATCCTATAAAATCAAATTATAAGCGAGCAACCTACGGACACAGTATAAATATAAGCTAAAGCAGTACGGAAACTAGGCCTTTTTGTTGTTTTATATACCTACGCGCCAATTGAGAGTTAGGGTTGTCCTCCTAATTTTGTAAAATTTAAAAAGTTTATGTTTAGTTAGTGCTGTATCTTAGCTAGCTATCGCTTTTTTGAGATAACTAGCAAAGCATTAGGGTCACTTTTAATTTTTTATAAAATTAAAAGGTTTTTTTTTATTATTTATCAAAACGTTTATTTGTGTTCTATAATGATCAAATAATCGAATGAATAAACTACAAACAAAATTCGGTAAGTAATAAAAAAATTTCAACATTTTAAAAAGTTTTTATTCTTCGTTAATTATTATAAATTATTCACTGAAAAATACTTTCACGTTCTACGACACGTTCGAAAAGCTTTTTTATTAAATTTTATATACTAAGTGCCTTACAAATAAACAAAGAATAAGCTACGAATAGTTATTCCGTATTTTGTTCCTGTCATGTAAACATATTTTCAAATTAGAGTAAACACGGAATAACTATTCCGACCTTATTATCGGTTTATTTGTAAGACACTAAGGCTGGATACGACCAATCTGAAATAAGACTTACTCCGAGATTAGTCTATACAAATTCGGCGTTTAATCTAGGTATAAGACCTTATTCAAGTTTGGTCGAATCCACCTTTAGTGTAAAAAATTGTTATTCTAATGAAAAGTTTTTTAAATAAATTATCGGAAAACATGGACACGGCACTATAAAATTGATTTTGTCTACTTATTTGTAAATTAATAAAATTAATAGCTACTTACTTATTTAATTAATTATACAGCCAAATTCAAGCAGCCGTAAACTACGCAATACCACAGATTAAAGAAGAGTTAACATATACTTCACTCAGTAGAAAATTCCCAATACCTACTGCTATAATAGCCTACTAATATTTAAACTGTAATAACCTACCGCGCGATCCCACAGCAATCGCAGGGCTGCCTCTTTGATAAAATTAAATTAACATAAATAACTGTTTGTGTCTATTTTATTGAGAACTGTGAATATGTTCTGACTATAAGTGGTAGTTTAAAATTGTGTCGTTTATAAAATATATTTTTTATAAATTGGTGCTGACACCATCATCAAAAGTAAATAGAGGTCAGTGTGTAGGTAAAATAAAAACTACTACTGCACAACAAACCCATCTACTGCACATAAGGCACCAGACTGCATCGTAGGTACGCGTACAAACGAATGGGACAATTAAAATTGAACAACGTGCGTGCGCTTCGCTTGCGAAAACCGTACTGAATTTGGTCCGCAAACGGCCCGACGGCCCGAGACCGCTCGACCGGGCGGTAGGTAATTATAGCGCGCAAGTATATGGAGTGACGGAAGCCTGGCAAGTGGCAATACACTCGCGGCATTTCAAAAATCGCGCGGACAGCGCATGCAATACAATAATACTTACACAACTGTGACGACGACCACTCGTTTCGACGCGGCTCGCGCCATATACAATATAACTATTCTATGGCACGCGCTATTGAGAGCACTGCGAGACTGCGTGCGACACACTTAGAGGCCCTGTAAAAACTTGCGTCTGTGGGCGTGCGTCGTTTCGAACGTTTGTACGTAGCTTCCTTACTGCTTTAGCTTATATTTATACTGTGCTACGGAGGCGCGCCGGCTGAACGTACCTACTTAAACTGCGGAGTGACATCCCCCGGCCCCTGATAAAACTCAAGTTGTACTTACAGAAGCTCGTGAGTACCTACACATGTAGGTGTACCAAAAGGCGTCTTTAAAAACGGATCATATATAAAAGTAGGTACTGTAGGTAGCAACAGGTAAGTATCTATAACAAAGTAAGTAAAGATATTCCTTTTTCTCCCTTGTCCTTAATTAAAAGTGATAAATATAATAACAAATATTGTCGGTAGGTACGCGAGGCGCAAATATTTTTTAGTCTCAAAAAGGATAACGTCTACATGATAGAACATTGAGATTGTATCTCAATGGGATAGAACCTTTGTGGCATATCCACATGCAGCCATTTTGATATTTTCCTAAAGTTTCCGCGCACGATAAGAAAGGTATATGTAAGTACGAGTATATGGATAGAGGATACTTTAACAAACAAAAAATGTCAAGTAATAGGTATCCTAAAGTGTCACGTTCCTGAGATATTTGAAGGTAAAGATCGCCATACGAAAAAAATAACAATCATTAAAAACCTAATAATTACGTATATTTACGCATTCCATTGCATTCAAATGATAGTTCCCAGGTTGATTTAACTATTTATTAGAAGGCAGCACAACCTAGTAGCAAAACAAAGCACCTTAATTAATTATACTTGCCTACTAAATCGCATCATATCGCAATTAAACGCTATTTTGTCAAAGTATCTCGAACCGCGGTGGTTAGCCAACCACCAACAAAACACATAATGTAGATGTAATGTAACAATCCTTTATTATTATTGCAAAAAACTACAATACCTAGGTATGAAACTACCGTGGCGGCTACGGGATAGAAAACAAGCCAACCACCGCGGTTCGAGTACCTAATATAATATTAATTTATAGTTAATAAAAGAAACGCTATTAATAGTATTACATGTAATTTTACATTTACCTACATAATATGTACCTAATTGCCGATTTTTGACAACCTCCGTGGTCGAGTGTGGTGAGCACGCCCGCCGGGTCGCCGTCCCGTCGTCCTCGCGCCATCTCTGAGGTCCCGGGTTCGAATCCCGGTCGGGTCAATTTTGGGAATCTGTTTTTCTAAATTGATCCGTTATCTTACCATATAAACGAGTTTCAAAGGAATACTCATCTTGGTGTAGATAATTGGTGTGAGCGTAAATAAATTTTAAATTTTAATTTTAATTAGGAATTTCTAATTTGAAAAATCTGTGATATAAATTATTTTACCGACGACGACGAGGACGAACGGCGGGTGCAGTAAAGGGGGTAGCAAAAGGAGCCGCGGTCGATAGGTGTATAGTATAGTATTAGATCAATGTAAAGTAGGTAATCAAATTCAAACGCGCGTGGACTCACAAAGATGCCTAAAATACTAACTTACATCAACGCCATCTATACATGAATAAAAAAACTAAAAGCAACCAAAGCAAGCGCTCTGTCTCTAGCGGACTTTTTTAGTACTTTTAAGTAGTAGTAGTGGCGCCTCCAGCGGAAGTGTCTAGTTTTATTAGCGCCATCTACAAAACTCGTACTTTTTTGACCTATTTACGCGCTACGCTCTTTTGTATGGAGACTGTCAGTCTTTATTATCTTATTTGTCTATGGTAGTAGGTAACTAGGTACGATCATACAATGCGCGGCGCTTATCGGCCAGAAAAGAAAAAGGGGGCGCCCTTCCAAATCCAAACCAGCGCTGATTATTCAGTGATTATTATTTTTAACAATATTGATTATTTTGACTTTAATTAAGTGTTTTATTTACTACTCTGCTAGAAATTTTATTTAAATATATTTATACTACCTGTGGAAATTAAGATCCTTGGGGGAGGCATATGTCCAGTTAAGTAGTAGACTCTTTTGGTTGAAACGATGATGACGACAACCTTAATTTTTTTTTGGAATTTTATCATATTTTCTCCTAATATAATTATGATTTAGTGGTGATCTCTTTAAATTAGTTTGCTTAAAAACTTATTAGGACAAACCTATTATAATACACACAAAAACATTTATTTGGTACTAGACCCTATATCTCCATGATTTTAGGTGATTTATTGTGGAATTGATTTTATATTGTTTGGTGACTACATTTTGGTGACAAATCTATTATTTTGCGGGCAAACCCTATTATTTAAGAAACATAAAACTAATTAAATTGGCGATAGCTTAAATGATACCCTTATTCTATTAACTGGCGGCCGCTCGCGGTTTCACCCGCGTGGTTCCCGTTCCCGTGGGAATATCGGGATAAAAAGTATCCTATGTGTTAATCCAGGTTATAAACTATCTGTATGCCGAATTTCATCCAAATTCATTCAGTAGTTTTTACGTGAAAGAGTAACAAACATCCATCCATACTTACAAACTTTCGCGTTTATAATATTAGCAGGCAGGATGGGCCACTACCAGCACGGCACATCAATAGGTGAATAATTTGAGAACTGTTTTAATCACAGTGTTTTTGTGATTAAAACATTTACCATTTTTAATTTAATTCCTTTTACAGCTTTTATTAACCGAGAGAGCGCACCACAAAGAAGAAAGATCGAGCCGGGCCAAACAGCAAGCCTTCCATTGGTACAAGGAGTATCTGTATGGTGTGCTCTTAAACTTGATTGTGGTGCAATCGTTGAAGATTTTGGTTGGAGCGCCGAGACCACACTTCTTTGACACTTGCGATGCGAAGGAAGCATCTACTTGTAAAGGGTAAAATCATTATGGTTTTTTGATATTTTTTTTATTTTAATGCCACAACAAGTAAGCTCTTGGCCTTCATCTCACCTGATGGTAAGTCACGATAAGGCCGAAGGTGGAAGCGCGCTTCACCCGGAATTCTCATCCACTGAGGAACTGGCTATCTTATCTCAAACTGTCGGAACACAACAATGCTATAAACATCGTTGTTATGGCGACAGACTTAGATAAGATGGTGGTAGCTAGCCAGGCAGACTTAACAGCCCTACCACCAACCAAACCGAGCACACAAAGATGTACCCCCCGCTGGGAATCGAACCCGGGAAACCGGTGGCTTAGCCACTACACGGCATAGCTTAGACCACAGAGGCGGTTTATTATTTATTTTATTTATACGTTTATTTATTAAACATACATCAGCTATACAGACACTAGACTTGTTTATTATTACCAAAGGTTTAGTTAGAGACAATGACAAGCGCAAATGCAGTGCACTGCGACAGTCCACGTTTCATGAAATAACATCTCTAAAGGGCCCCACAGACGATCAGGTCGCCGGCAGGTATCGGCCTGTTAGTGAGTAGTACAACGCACGGCGGCGGCGGCGGCGGGCGGCTAGTACTAATTGACAGGCTGGTACCTGCCGGCGGGCCCCACACACGATCAGTTCGCCTGCAGGTATCAGGCTGTCAGTTCCGCCGCCGCCGCCGCCCGTGTATTGTACTGACAGGCCGATACCTGCAGGCGACGTGATAGTCTGTGGGGCCCTTAAAGGTTTATTTTTCAATCTTTGGATAAACTTATCCGTCTGATAAACTATTAGACGATCAAACTAAAATGTCACCCATAAAGAAAGAAAAGACATGGTATGACAAAACATTTTCAAAATATAAAACTATCAGACAAATAAGTTTTATCTGAGAATTGAAAAATCGGCCCTAAGTCATAATAAGTCTTGAAGGAGGCCTATGTCTGAAGACAAGCCAAGGTTATTGATGCAGATATTTTTTAACTGTTTTATGAGTTATTGGTTATGGTATCCAATATGTTGAAAGAACCCTTCAAAAGGTTAACTAGTTTTAAATAATTTAACATTTGCCAATAAATTTATCTTTTATTTTAGACTATAAGCCTTTGATAAAAGATAAACAAACATAAACATCATCGTTAATAAGCATAATATTATTAACCACTCACTCTTGGATTTTTTTGACAATTTTTTGACAGTAACTGTCAACGTCAAATTTGACAGAATGGAGCATAGACTATGCTATATTGTGCGATAACAATACATAAGATGAACCACAGAACCGAAATAACCAAACTTGTTCATACTAAAGTAGTCTGTAAGTCTATGAAAACACGGTACAAAGTCAAGTGTGTTTTTGTAGGTGCGGTCTCATGCGACCGCTTGGGGTTTGAGGGGTTGTACGGAGTTTCTCTGTTTCCTGAGTATTTTTTTAAGGGGTTGTAAATGATTTTTCTTTCCAGAAGTGAATATGTGTCAAGTTACACCTGCCTGAAGGGGCATTGGGTGAATCAGTCTGATACTAGTTTCCCCTCTGGCCACACGTCGCTAGCAGTGCACACGGGGATTTTCATTGCAGTAAGTTTTCTATCTATAGCTCTATAGCGCGTTCGGATTGCGATATTGCCCGCTAAGCAACATTCGTAATGCCGGGTCGCTGGATGGGTGACCGTATTAAAAACATCTCGAGCTCCTCCGTGCTTCGGAAGGCATGTTAAGCCGTTGGTCCCGGTTGTTATCGTAAGATGGCAGTCGTTAAAACCCGTCAACCCGCTTTGCCAGCGTGGTGGGTTATGGCCTAATATCCCCACGTGCTATTGTCCACGTGGGAGGCCTGTGCCCAGCAGTGGGACGTTAATAGGCTGATGATGATGATGATGATGATCTATCCGCTCGGCTACCGACGCCTCGTGCAACAGCACGTGGGGATATTAGGCCATCCCCGTACCCCCGTACACGTGGGAGTCCTGTACCCAGAAGTGGGATGTTTGAAGGCTGATGTTGAAGTTTCTGTAAGAGTAAATAATTGCCAAAGCCTAAACCATGGGTGTAAGTCTGCGGGCACGAGATTGGCGACGGCCGAGCGATGGCGACGCGACGCGACGGCGGAGCGGGGCGATGAGGCGCGATATCTCGCGTGGGCACAAACTTGTCGCTCCATGTCGCTCTAGAGGTAGTGTTGTGAGCAACATGTCACGTCATCATAACACAAGTTTACGTCGAAGAGAACTATTGGAGCCAAGTCTACTATTGATAACGGAGTTATTATTTCGCCCGTTTCGTGCGCGTCACCATAGGTGTCTATGTTGTTGTATGCATCGCCATCGCGTCGCCATCGCTCGGCCGTCGCCAATCTCGTGCCCGCAGACTAACTCGCGTGCTGCTGACTTGTCTTAAAAGCGACTAACGGACTGAAGACTGCTCATACATCCGACGCTTTGCTTAAAGCGGCGATGGGCTCACTACCTATTATGCTGAGCACATTTTTTTTTATAAAAGAAGGAGGTAAACGAACAATTGAGTCACCTTCTATAAAAAAAAAATCAAAGCAACGCTGACTCGATATCGATTTGACTTCAGGAGCGCAGGGTTTACGCGCGCGCGCAGGGATTACGAGTTACAACTTACTTGTACTATGCGCTGAATTCTTTAAATACCTTAAAAAAAATTACGTAAGTTAGCCTGATCATTGCACAAGGTCGTGGCCTTGTTGAAATTTGAAACAAATTCAAACAATAACAAACAATACATAAATCTAATGACTCCTAAAAACATTTTTTTATGAGTCATTAGATTAAAACAATAATTCTTACATGAAAATATTTGTATTGATATTCCGCAGGTCACCCCCCATCTTAAAAAAGTAAATTTTAATTTTTAAGACAAGCGCGTGATGGTTTTGTACATTTCGCAGAATAAAAACATTGCTCTAATCAAATTACTAGGTCTGAAACTTCAAAGCAGAATTGTTCTAATTTTAAATATCAATATGATAGATTTTGCTTTGAAGTTTATTATGAGACTTATATCAGTTTTTGCGATCGCGCGGCACCCTCTTAAGCGACTCGGCGGGTTTTCAGTGCTATGGCTCGCGGCAACCTTTACTGCCATACGCCTAGGCGGCCAAACTGCGGAGGCGCGCCAAACGAACCTACCTAAACTGCTGAGTGACACCCCCCTGCTAATAGTCGTGAAATGGCTATTGCTCAAACGATCTTGACAGTTAAGCAACTTTCGCAATTCCGTATCGCTGTATAATAGACCAAATAAAATATATCTCGAGCTCCTCCTCCGTGCTTCGGAAGGCACTTAAACCCGTTGGTTCCGGTTGTGTTCGTAATATGGCAAACTCAAACTCAAAATTTCTTTATTCAATAAACTTAAAATAAGCATTTTGAATCGTCTAAATTATTTGGTTGGATGGGCAACACCCATTCAGGAAGTCTTTTAGCTGTGGAGAAGATCGGGCGCAAGAAACTTCACAGATTTATAATAATATGGAAATAACGACATTTACAAAACAATATGTCGTTACCAAATTACACAATATACAAATTACTAAAATGTTATGCTCGTACATACACTATGCACATACATATTTCAAAAAATCAAAAAAATCAAAAATCTTTATTTCTTTAAAAAGGACTTACATAACTTATCAAGTTCACGGAGCCTCCTTTTAGACTTAAAACCGTCTGTTTCAAGAGGCAACGCTCTGCATAACTAAAAATACAAGTGTGTTATACTAAATATCTTATCTTTACTAAATTCTTATAACTAAATTTTGCTTTTAAATTATACCTAATTGTTAGTCCAGTTTTATATTGATGTGTGTACTATTATGTGTAAGGATGTGTTGTGTAGTGTGTTTAGTATGTATGCGGGATATATTATGTATGAGGGGCGAATTTGGATGTAAAAGGTTGCATAGGAGGGTGTACTGTGCATGAATGAATGTTGATGTATGAATTTTTGTACTTTAATTTAGTTTCTTTTAGCTATCTCATGTGTTAAATAATGCCTCAGTTTCAGCGTACTCTAAATCTTGCAACCAGTTTCTTATTTTAGATTTACATTCGGGAAATGGTTTCTTATGTATATCCAGTTTTTTATTTATTTTATTATATATTTGGGAAGATAGGAACTCGAATTGTGCTCTAGCAAACTCTGTTCTGACCTTAGGAATAGCTGCCACATTGAACCTACGAGCCCTTCTTTTACCTTCAACGCGAGGGTCGTACGCCAATGTTTTATGTTTTTTTAATATTAGCCCTAAAATATAAAGTCTTCTAACAGATAACAGTTTACTGGTCTGGTAAAGACTTTGGGTTGAAAATGTTCTTCTCTTGAAATACATTATTTTAAGTAATGCTCTTTGCGCTCGTTCTACCATCAAAAAACGTGTTTTACGAGCACCACCCCAGACTGAGATACAGTAGGTTGTTACCGACTGAACCAGAGAGATATAAATTTCATTCAGTAAGTTTCTAGTGGCATTGGCGCTATCAAGCGCATTTTTGGAAACCACGTGTCTCAGTGTTCGAAAGATCCAATTAAATTTATGTATTCTGGACACGGTCATTTCAATCTGAGAATACCATGAGAGCCTCTGATCTACCATAACTCCTAAATATTTCACATGCTCTACCTTATTAATTGAGGGACAGCTACAGTTACAATTAATAGATTTGTTGCAAGTATGTATTTTTATATCAAATTCGTTATTGGGTTGGAAATTATTGTAGATGCTGAAACATACATAGTGAGTTTTAGTGGTATTTAAAGTGAGGAGGTTATTTTTGAGCCATGATGCAACCTTTGCCAATCCCTTTTCCGTAATTATTTTTGTAGTGGCCCAACTGGAGCTAGTGAAAACGATTGCGGTGTCATCGGCATAAGAAAATATTTTTGCATTTTTTATGGTCAAGTTGCATAAATCATTTATATAAATGAGAAACAGGGTGGGCCCTACAACACTCCCTTGTGGTACGCCACACGACACATCAACGTCCTCACTTGTACAGTCTTTTAATTTAACTTTTTGTTTTCTATTGGATAGGTAATCCTTAAAAATCGAAAGTTGTATATCTCTAATACCTATTTTTTCTAGCTTTTTTAGGAGGATAGCAGGGGAGACCGTGTCAAACGCTTTCTTGAGGTCTATAAACACTGCGAGACATTTTTGGCCTTTATCGAGGTTTTTTGATATTAATGTACTTAGGGAGGTAACTGCGTCTTCAGTCGATATTTGGCGTCTAAACCCGAATTGATTTGGGGAGAGAATATTCTTAGCATTAAGGTAATTTAGTAATCTAATATTTAATAATTTTTCTAAAATTTTTGCCAGGACTGGTAGAACCGAGATGGGCCTATAATTGCTGACGTTATCTTTATCACCGCCCTTGTAAATAGGAGTAATTATAGATTTCTTCAACAAGTCCGGGAAGATACCCATCCTAAAGCAAAGATTAGCTAAATGCGTTACAATGGGAGTAATTTCTTTTTTTACGTATTTGATAAATCTTGTGGAAATATTGTCCCATCCAGGGGCGCTTTCTGATTTAAGATTCGTTATAATGCTGTTTACCTCTTCGTGGTCAGTGTCTAGCAAAACAAAGGATTGTTGCTGATTTGGTAAGGTGTTAAGATAATTACTTATGTCATCATTTTTTACAGATTGTTTTGTTGTATTAGCAAGCTGATTCCCAATGTTTGCGAAGAAATTGTTTATGTAGTTAGCAGAGTCAGGGGCGGATGATTTTAAGCAGGTAAGTTCAGAATTCAATTCGTTTAATTTATTCGTGTACGTTAATGTTTTAATGTTTTTCCACAGAATTTTATTGTTATTTAGGGAGTTTTCAATAAGTTGTTTTTCATATTTTCTTTTTAATTTCTTTAAGAGCTTGTTGCAGTAATTTCTGTAGCGTGTAAATGTAATTTTTTTTATTTCATTTAGTGGGTCATTTTAGATTCTTTTTGGAGCTTATTCCGGTTTTTAATGCATTTTAAAATGCCGTTCGTTATCCAAGGTTTTATTATTCGCTTACTTTTTGGTATTTTTGTAGTTGTAGTATTTTCTTTTATTGAATCGGTTAGCAATTTAATAAGATTTTCGGTTAAGAGATTAGGGTTATCAAACAAAAGTAGCCGCGTCAAATCTTTTTCTTGTATATATTTAAGAGATCCTTCAAAGTCGGTCCTTGTAGTCGTTTTGGGCGAAATTTGGTTGTTCTTTAGTTTCGCTATAGAAAGAAAAGTGGTACGGTGGTCGGTAATAGACGTATTTATGATAGCAATGAAAGCCGAATGTTTCTTCTTATTTATTCTCAACATAAAGTGATCAAGACATTTCCTATCTCGAGTAACCAGCAAGTGTCCAGGGAGAATGCCATATGCTGATAACATGTCCAGGTAAGAGGTCCTGTTTTTTAACTCATACTGCTGCTCGTTATCAATAGGTTTTATATTTATGTTAATGTCACCTGCGATTACAATATTTTTTTGTGAGCTTAGCGTGACTAGATGCCTTGACAGTGAGTTTATGAAAGGTTCTGCAGAATGATTGGATGGAGAGCGATAGATACCCAGTATGGAATTATCGAGAATGTCTATTTGCAGACCAGAAGCATGTGTAAGATTTAGTTCAGCAACGTTCGATGTAAGTGTATTTTTTATGTAGACGACCACTCCATCATTCTGGTTTAGTTGACGAGTGGTTCTGTAGGAATGATAGTTGTTTAATGTAGGGATAGGCTTATCAGGATGAAGTTGGCATTCGGTCAATATAAGTATGTCAGCTTCAACAGTAAGGGAACTCAAATTTATTAGCAGATCGTCAAAGTTACAATATATGCTTCTGATGTTTTGCGAAATTATATTAAGATCTGTTCTATGTATGTTACGATGCTTAACAAGATCAGACCAGTCACACTCGATAGATTTGGCTATTTTCATAGTATCAATCTCGTTAATTGCCTGTGTTCTGTGATCCATTTAATTTTTTTTTAAATGTTCACTAGTTTTAACATGAGTAGGGTATATTTGTGTAACGTTTAGTCGACTTTTGTTGGTTGAGTAGATAAAATAAGTTCCGCATAAGAGCTTGTTCAGAAGTTCTATTTGCATTGAGTTCATATACCTTGTTTCGTATGTAGATATTATAAATTTTGTTTTGTGTGTTTTATGACAAGTGAAGTTTAACGATATTGTGTTCGGTGATAGTGTAAATAGTATTTCCTTTTCACTATAAGAGATCTCATTAAACATCATTGTAAAGATTTTGTTAGAGACAAAAATTAGTAGTATTCTAGTACAATAATAGTTATAAGTACATTCCATGCGATTAGTAGTCAGTATACATATCCTATATTTATTCAACACATTTTTTAAGCAAAAGGAGTCCATTTGAGTTTTATATAAAACTAACATATAATATATAAGTAAGAGAATTAATTCAATTAACAAGTACACATACCAAATATTTACAGGTACATAAGTGGTTTGGGCAAAGAGTATGATTAAATGCCAACTTGTTGTAGAGTGATTATTGTATAGTCAGATGCTCTGCATCAGATGTTGGACCTGTGCTTCAGAATGTATCTTTATTATAGGAGAGGTTTCATCTTTTCTTACGTATACAACACCATAAGCAGTCCAGCAAAATTTGTGTGAACGAGATTTCACTAAATCACGAGCTAGGAAATGCAGTCGCGATCCTTTTGCAGTGAGTTGTTCAGTGACATATATAGGAGTATCTTCATTTGTTCGAAGGCCTAAATGCTTGGCACAAAGTTTTGATTTATGCTTAATGTTGAAAGATTTACAAGTTTTAAGCATGTTTGTCTTAACAATGACCGACGTGGTCTCAACGATTATAGGTGAGTTTTGGGTTGCTTCGTTCTTGCTACGAACCCTGTATATATCACTTAAATCTTTTTTATCTATTTGAAATCCCACGTTGCTAGATAATGTCACAACCATGTCGACGAGATCTTCTTTTGTTTCGTTGCTTCGTTTAGGCACATTTTTTATTTCAAAATTAGACTTCCGACTGCTTCTTTGTAATTCTTCAATTCTATCTTCGAGAAGTGTTATCTGTTTTTTATCTTCTTTAGCTTGGCCCTCAAGTTTGATTATTTGTTTTTTGAAATCATCGTTTTGCGCTGTTAAGAAGGCAATGGATTCTTGAATATTTTCATTTGTTTTTTGTATGTCTTTAAGTGTTGGACTGATGGTTTTAAGTTCTTTGGTTTGTTCTGCCAAAATTGAGGTAATCATACACCTCATCTCTTCCTTAAAGTGAGTAAAATCCGTTGACCAATCATCTTCCCTTCTACGCTTAACACGCATATTTACATTATTAAAATCATCTGTATTTAGGTTAGGAGTTGACCCACCGAACTGAACTGTGGCAGGTATGGGATTCTCGTTACTGGATTTAGCGGACGATGACGGAGATACGGGCGGTGTCCTGTTCAACATCATTTTGTATATCTTGCGTATACGTATAATATTTTATGTGAGAAATTCTGTGAAATTCGATCAGCAGGCGTAAAATTGTTTCACACTGTTAGTAATGGACGTAGGGAGTTAATGAGTAGCAACAAACTTTACCGCAGTCACCGTTGATAGCACCTCCGTAGCACTATAGAAACTCGTAACGTGAAGTGAGTGTAGTCGCTAGTCGTAGTACTCGCCGTAGCAGATCACTTATTTCGACGCGGCGTCTCACCGCTCTCGTGGCGCAGCCGGTATATGCTCGGAACGAAACGACCGACGCGGCGACGATCGTGCGGTACCCGGTTCGAATCCAACTACGGCAACAAGACGCGACTCCTCAAACTGTCCGACGCGACGTCTGGGGGCTTCAAAGACAGCACACCGTGAGGCGAAGTCCGAGGGCGCAGCCCGACAAAATAACAAATTTATTTGCAATTTCGAGACAACAGATCACACACGTCCGCACGGTACGAAGCCCGGGAGGCAAGAGGATTTGTCATTTACATAATCTTCCACTTTATAATAAACTTTACTCATGAGGATTTTTTTAACATGGGCTTTTTAAATGTATGTAAAGGCATGGCAAACGTTAAAATTAAAACCCACCGTTGGACCAATTTGGACCAGCGTGGTAGGTTATGGGGGGTGTCACACCGCAGTTTAGGTACGTTCCGCAGGCGTGGCAGGCGTATGGCACTAAAGGTTTATTAGTGGTTGCCGCTCGCTCGCTCGCTCCACGTCGCGCGTCGTCGCTTAAATCGTAATCGTACTTAAATATATCCAAAAGTGGAAACCCTACGCTCCTGACGTCAAATGGGTTAAAATTACTCGCGTTCGTAGGTTTACCCTTGAGACCCTACACGTGACCCCTGGGTGGTGCTAAATGAGTGACACTGACTGAGTGGTAGAGCCACGCTGCGTTGCAGCACGCATTGGGCCGGCTCGCCCGGTGTAATACCACCCTCTCACGAATATCCGGCGTGAAATAATGGCACTTGGTGCTGTTTGTGTTTCGTCCGGCCAGTGAGAGTTCCGGAGGACTGCACGAGACTGCACGCACATACATCCAACAGCATAGAGCGGCGATGGGTTCACCACCTGTCACGCTGAGCGCACGCGCAGTCGCTATTTGGTGGAAAGAGGACTATGGCAGAGGACTGCTCTTGCGGTCTTCATTGCCTGGTCTCTGACTAACCCTTCGGGGGTAATAGTCGTGATTTTATCTATGTATGTAGTACAGGATTTTTTAATAGTGTGCATAATTTTTTATATTATTCAGTAACGTTAATAGCTATCATTTTATTATTTTTTGAATTTTTTTATTATTCATTATTTATTTAATTGTATAAATAAACGTGTTGGTGCAAGTGCATTGACCCGCCCGGCTGCCTGATATTGCAATGTGTTAGAGTTCAATTTCGTGGTCCCGGTCGATTTTCCATGATCAACGGTATTTTTGTGGATATGTTTGATCAATTGTAGTTTCTTTATTTTTCACTTGAAAATATCAAAATTGAATCTGTAGCTCTAGATTAAGTTACTCTATAATTTAAAAAAATTTACGCACTTATAAAAAAATCATCCTGTAAATGTTTGTATCCTACTTCCTACTAATATTATAAACGCGAAAGTTTGTAAGTATGGATTGATGTTTGTTACTCTGAATGGATTTGGATGAAATTCGGCATACAGATAGTTTATGACCTGGATTAACACATAGGATACTTTTTACCCCGATATTCCCACGGGAACGGCAACCACGCGGCGCGGATGAAACCGCGAGCGGCCGCTAGTATAATCTAAGCCTTTCCCGCAGTACTACCTGCACCGCCGTATCTCCCACCGCTCCAACGTGGTGCTAGCGTCCCAAGTGCTGGTGATGCTAAGCGCGGTGTTCTGCGCTGTGTCGCGCGTCACGGACCGCCGCCATCACTGGTGGGACGTGCTGGCGGGCGCGGCGATCGCTGTGCCCATACTTATATACACGGTGAGTTAATCATACATACTCGTACAGTCAGCATCAAAAGTAGCTTAGCATATGAAATTTTCTAGTGATTGTTACGGTTGAATTGTCTGACATAGCTGTTGAGTCAAAAGTACAAGACAATATACTTTTGCATTATTGCCTTAACCATTTATTATGAACACAAAAAATGTCATATAATTCTGAAATGTTAAATGATGAGTATGTAAAGACACTTACACGTGACTATTACTTTTGCCACCTTGTTTTTGTTCAGTTACTTTTGATGCTGACTGTACATACATACTAGCCGCTGCGCCATCGAGCTCCTCGAATGTTACTTTGTGAAAAATATTCTTGTACCTACTGACAAAAAGTTTAATTTTTTTGTGCTTATTCACAATGCTTTATAGATATATGATAAAATGTTTACTATAAAAAAAAACAACCAGTATTAGGAAAGCTCGAATGGGATTCGAACCGACTGTGGGGGTAGACTTCACATTCACAGCTTGCAGCGAAAATCACAAACTACTAGAAAAAATGCAACGAGTCTTCTGGGACCTCGGTAGCTTAGTGGTTAGAGCAGTGGACGGGCAATCCAAAGGTTCGAATCCCATTCGAGCTTTCCTGAGACTGGTTGTTTTTTTCTAGTTAGCATTTTATCCTTAGTATAATTTTTCTTTTTAAGTAAGTATTATTTTGTTACAGATCTTCCCGCTGTGCAAAAACTTCAATTGTCCAATTGTCTCTAAGTCTGAAGATAGTGCTACTAACAAAGAAAATCGCGCTCCTCTAGCAGAGCGTAGTCAAGAAACATCATAGGGTCTAAGCAAATCGAGTGCTTCTAAAATGATAACATTGTAAAATTGGAAAATGTTGAAAAAAATTCGACTAGCAGGATTTGAACCTGCACCCTTCTCACATTCCAAGTTAGATGCTCTTCTCTTCTCTGGTTCGAATCCTGCTTGAGGAATTTTTTTTGAACATTTTCCCATTTGTAATTTGTTTGCAACAAAGTTTGCGTTAAAATTATATAAATAATATGTATAATATTTTCAAAGTTAGATTTTTTATGCTTTTTGCAGCTTTACAAGTCAAAACATCCGTATTTATCCAGATTTATACGTGGACATTAATCTTCCTGCCTTCAATGAGATTGATCATAACTTGTGTTCAGGTGATGGTATAGAGAAGATGGTCCTGTATTAGGTTAAGGTTTTAAGTCAGTCAGATTTATATAAGGACTAGCGGCCGCTCGCGGTTTCACCCGCGTGGTTCCCGTTCCCGTGGGAATATCGGGATAAAAGGTATCCTATGTGTTAATCCAGGCTATAAACTATCTGTATGCCAAATTTTATCCAAATCCATTCAGTAGTTTTTACGTGAAAAAGTAACAAACATCCATCCATACTTACAAACTTTCGCGTTTATAATATTAGTAGGATATACCTCAGTGCAAATACTCTTTAGAAACTGCAGCCCACAACAATAATAATGTTTTGTAAGCACAATACTTTACAGTCAGACCTAACAATTATAAGAAACTAAGTATTTTTCTACAAGTTGTAAATAAAATTAAAAGCAGGTTATTAGACATTATTAGTATCCACGACGATCTCCGTGGTTGAGTGGTTAGGTCCCGGGTTCAATTCCCGGTCGGGTCAAAATAGAGAAAAACTGTTTTTCTAAATTGATTTCGGGTCTGGGTGTTTTTTCTATGTTTATGTATATTAATCCGTTATCTTACCATATTAACGAGTTTCAAAAGAATACCTACACTTCTTCGTCTAGATAATAATAATTGGTGTGAACTGTGAGCGTAAACAAATTTAATTAATTTAATTTAATTCATAATCCCTACTTATTGTATTCATTTGTATAGGAGCAACTCTGAAATTGCGAAAAAAAAAGATGTTCCATACATATTAAATCGAATAATATTTGCAGCTTTGTATGGGATAGCTGATTTGTTACGGGATTATAATATATTATACTTATTACCGACTAGTATTGTATAAATGCAAGTTTGACTTCCTTTTAATATATTTTATATTATAGGTTTTAAGTAGTCCTCATGCGCGTTTCAAGAAGTATATTAAAAAAAAACGTAATTTGAATACAACACGGAATTTAAGGAAATAAATAATATATTTTGTCTAAACTCTGTCCCTTATATTCCAAAACCTGGATTAAACTTAAGCCTGGCTTGAAAGTGAGAGTAAAATTTTTGATCAAGCCAGTATAAATTTTAGTACAAGTTTCAGAATAGCAGGGTATAGAGTAGTTTGTAATATTTTTTCATTCCTAAAAATTAAGTTAGTAGGTAAGGTAGGTACTTTGAATATTTTTATAGCTGACGTTTCATGATTAATTCATTTAATTATTTTATTATATGTAATAATAAGTATACGAACCCAGCGTATATATACGCATATTTACACCGAGATTTTTCATTGGTTTTTGGCAGAAAACGTTATAATACAAAAAAGTGTTGTACCTATTTATGAAATAATAATTGCTTCACGAATGAAAAAAAGTTGTAAAAGTGACTTTTTGTCGAATACACGTAGTAACGTTCTCCTTATCAACTCGTATACCGTGACCCCTATGAACTTTCCCGGCCGGCCGCTTGCGCCGGCGCAGGCGGCGGGGCGGGGGTAGACGGAGCGTTTGAAGCGCCTCGGTCATTGACTTTCTTAACCCTTTAACGGGCACAGCATGTTCAAATATTTCATTGGTTTTCGACCTTATTTCAATTGTATAAAGTTCAAAATATGGTGGCAATATTATATGCCACTGCCTTATAAAGGGTTAAGATCGTCCGGTACTAAGGGTTCGTACACTTTTTATTGATATTTTTTATGCTCATATTTTTAGTTTTACAAGCTAAATAGCTTCTACTGATGATAAACATGAACAGGGTTTCGGCTCCAAAACCAATAAAAAATCTCGGTGTATCTGAAAAAAATAATTTTTAATACGACAAATTTACACTATACAATACACGAGATACAGACAACATCATACTGTATCAGTAGATAATGTCCATTTAGCGATTTCGTGTACATATTTTATTATGACAAATTTTTCGAGACATATACAGTATTTAAGTCGTAATATTTGATTATTTGCGTTAATAAGGATGGATGTAGATCCACCTGTCGATCCACATCCAGGAGGTGGGTCCACATGAGTTAGGGTTACCATCCGTCCGGATTAGTCCGGACATGTCCGGATTTTTATACTCTAGTCCGGACTTTGTCCGGTTCTTTAATTTGTCTGGATTTTGGAATATGAGTAACAAAACTACATTATAAGTACCTAATATCAAATTGGTCTTTAATCTTTAAAATCTTTAAAAACTAAACATAAAAAGTGAGTTTCTTGTGACTAAAACTCCGGACTTTTATCGAAATGTCAGGCTTTTTGTCAGGACTTTTCAAATTCCTAAATGGTAACCCTACATGAGGTAGACATTTTTTTCAACGTTTTGTTATCTTCGAGTTTAAGGATTAATGATTTATGAGGATTTAAAATCAAAACTAGGTAAGTATCTTAATTTGGTACTTATTCATACTTAATGAATTCATTTTTTTTAAAGCCTTAAAATATCCACACGTGATTAAATGACACTGACTTAACTATCTGACTGACTGACAGAATAAGCCTATTTGAAATCTGGCAGGTTATTTCCTAGATTTTCAGAGATTCCCTCGGAATCCGCTGGTATCCTCAGCTGAAAGCTAACAGACTAACAAAAAATATAAATAAATTTACTAGTTATTGTATGATAATTACAAGCATCCACATTACAGGGTGTTCGGCAGACGGTTGAATATACGAAAATGGGAGATAGGTGGGGACATTACAGGGTGTTCGGCAGACGGTTGAATATACGAAAATGGGAGATAGGTGGGGCCCTTTACTACATGTTAGGCCCTAAAAATTCGACCTCGGGCCCACGAATTTTTTATGCCGTAATATGTTACTTTTAACCTTTAAACTCTAATCTTTATTTACAATTTATAGAACTGGCCACATTTCTTGGTTATTTTTATATGGATTTTGGCTCAGATGATTACCAGAATGAGCCCTCAAATTACAAAAAGAGTTTAAATTACTTTAAGTCTAACTTAAAGTGATCGAGTCCTTTTAATTATATCAAAACATCTATAGTTTATGCCCCACCTATCCCCCATTTTCGTATGTTCAACCGTCTGCCGAACACCTGTATACATATAGGTTTGACTAATAGGATTGTGTATTACACAAATTCCTTTTTTTACAAACTATTTTTGTAATTTATTCACCAAAGAAATAATCAGAATTATAAATTCATTGATGATTTATATACTTAATTAATTTGCTAACTGCAAACTTATGATTTTAGATTGTAAAATCAGTATTATTTACCATTTTAGTCTACAAGTTTTCTTTTTATATTATTATTAGCTTTTATTATTTAAATTATTACTTACCTATAAAAACTTAGACCAATTTTATTTATTAAAAAAATATGCAATGTCAATATTGGAATGTGGGTTTTATGTATTATTGATTAATTAATTAGGTATATTAATTTATTGAATGTAATAAATTTTAGTAGTCGTCACAAACATCTTTTATTCATTTAAAATCTTATTATGTTTTTTTCCTTGTAATTTCTATATTAAAATTTATACTCGTAGGTAGGCTGAGAAATCCCAATGTTTATAAAATATCTCACTTAAAATTGTGATCTATAGGAGGAATAAAGGAATATTGGTGTCGAT
Organism: Scoparia ambigualis; assembly: GCA_963921215.1. Classification (NCBI taxonomy): domain Eukaryota; kingdom Metazoa; phylum Arthropoda; class Insecta; order Lepidoptera; family Crambidae; genus Scoparia; species Scoparia ambigualis. The sequence continues at coordinate 28,891,837 of OY992512.1, read as the reverse complement.
ATTAAAATTAGGTAAACTGCATGCTCTATATATAATCCGAAATATTTTAAATAAAACCGGAAGTCGAATGCCGTCAGATCTTTAACAATAATCGCACTTTTTTTTGCAGTAGTAGACTGTAGAGAAAGAATGGACGGGGTTTTAAATATTGTTGTATTAGGTACAATTGTACAAAGATCACGATGGGTCGAAGAGAGTCGAAATGCTATTGAGAAAAGAAAGCTTTGGCAGGCTCAAGGTAAGATTGCAGTCTGTTGTGGATAATGTAGGTAGTCATAAAATAATTTTGCTCTGTAACTCTATAAAATCGATGGCATGTTCCTTAGAGCAACTTTCCTCCAATCTCTTATAGATTTCCCAATAACAAATTCATTTCATAAAATTAAATAATCTCCATAATCCAAAGATTGCTTACTAGTACACCCCTTATGTATAAACGAATAAAATGAAATTCAAATAGTTCGCAGTAATTTCCTAAGTTAAACTCCTTTAATCGATGTAATTATCTTTGCTGAGCTTTAACAAATCAGTACTTACGTAATTTCAGGGTGCAGGCTTGTTTGTGTCAATTATTGGTAATTTGATTCTACGAGTAGTATTTAGACAGCCGTTTTTGATAAATTATTAAGACTGGCCTTTAGCAAACATTTAATTTTGTGATTTATATAAAGCGTTCGACATTGCAAGCTATCGTCAGTAAGTATATTGTTTTTGATTGTAACTACTGATATATTGTTAAGATTTCTGATTTAGTCAGAAAACCGATTTTTATTTCTGCGGTCTCAAAATGAGAGCGACCCATTTCCTTTTACTCAATATGATAACACAAATTGAGGTGTTCGCCAGGGATTCGATTGCGACCGATTTTGTTAAAAGTTTTTTAATCAACGAAGGGAAACCAACTTATTTAATATTCAGCGACTTATGCTGGACTGCACGTAAATATTTAAACATTTTTTCGTCGTTAAATATAGCAATAATTATAAATTTTATTTTATGTTCATGGTACCGTGTCGCGTACCGGTTCAAGAATACTACCACCCCCTACCTTCCCTTGGGTGTCGTAAAAGGCGACTAACGGATTAAAAAGACTGCACATACATCTAACAGCACAGAGTGGCGATGGGCTCACCACCTGTCACGCTAAGCACATGTGCTGTCGCTATTTGGTAAAAATAGTCGTGATTATTGATATGATATATGATATGATATGAGAAATATGATATATATTATGTATGTATGATAAGTTAAAAGATTTTGCTAAATGTAAGTAAGAAAAGTATATAGGTAGGTAAATGTAATATTTGTGAAGGTAGCTGAAAAAATGCTTCACTTGGCTTTAGATCATTGAAAATTAAGCAAATGAAGTTTAAGTTCTCAACGAATTCATATCAATCACTTGATATGATGAGCAACTTCTTAATCTTTTTAGAGAATTCACGTTTTTCCAACACTTCTTATAAGGCTTGATAACTTCCGGCAATAATGTTTGCCATTAACCAAAGATTTATTATAAGTAATTCATATTACTTAGCAATTATGCAACCGTTATTTTTATTGCAGATCAACAATTAAAATTAATGAATGCGGTATCTAACGCTGGATTTAGGTCAACGAAATCCTTCGATGTGACCTCGGACTATGTGTACCATCACGCACTGTTCCTTCTTGATCTGGACTGTCCTAATGTCAATAACGTTATTAACAATGTGAGTAATTACTGTGTCCTTTCAAGAACCCAAATTAAGTTCTCAGGCGCACTACTAATTTGGATATCGCTCGTATAGAAGAAATCAATACTTTCTGAATCACATTTGGCTTACATTCAATTAGCACATTAAAAAATAAATGTATTATGTTTGCAAATAATTTCTTTTGTTTCTAGGCCACTTCTAGGCAGCTCTTTTCATCGCCATTTCGTTGGTTAATGTTTACAAACTCTGTTGGTAAAGAGGTGTTGTCCTCAGTTTACAATAGTCCTATATTGACAGACAGCGAAGTTGTATTAGCTGAGAGAAACGGAGACGGATACACATTGACCGAATGTAAGATACCTTCATTTAACTGTATTTGTTATTCCTCAAATAAATTTTTCTTTCGATTTGGTAAGCGGAGGTGTATTAAATACCGTTTTCCTCAAGTATAAGGAAGGAACTAGCTATCCTATCTTCTGACTTTAGTGTCGGAAGCACAAAGCTACAAGCCCTACGGTCAGCCAGACCTGGCATCCCATACAGGACCCTGGGACCCTCGTTAGGTTCCTGAGATGATTCTTATAGAGCTCATTCATGTATGTCATCCTGCCACGACAGCTTCCCGATGCAGACCCCTAAGTGGATATAGGTAACGTAGTCGTTACATCCACTTAGGGGTCTGCACTACCTGTCACCACCCGAATTGTCCCAGTTGTTAACAAAGGAGATGCCGTGCCGTTACAAAACGGCACGCCACTATCCGGCCTGTCAAACCCAGGAGAGTAGACCTCGATCTACCTTCAGCTCCAGAAGCTAGAGCTGGTCTTTTGGCGAAGTAATCTCTTTCAGTGCACAAAGCATCTGCTAATGTCTTGATGACGGCCACACCTGTGGGGTATTACAACGGCACCCTGGCTGATGTCCGGACCCTCACAACGAGGTTCCGCAGACGAAGGGACGTGATGGGCCACCCCCTCACCATGTCTAACGTCATCCAGGACAGCAACACTACGCAGTACCATCTGCCAATAGAGGACAGATTGTAAGTAATTATTGTTATTTTTCCTTATGAAAAATGAAAAATACTAAGTATATACCCAGGGAGCACTTAGCCAGTGGAGAGCGCATAGATGCATTTTTCTTTGAAACACAATTCACCGATTAGCGGTGCGGGGGCAACGGGTCATTGGCAACTGTGATTGGTCACTTCATTTACACGTGTTTGTTGTAGGGAGACCGAAAAAATTATCGAATATCGATACATTTTATCAACATTTTAGTTTGATGTGAGGATACTCGTGAGTAATAAAAGAATAAATCCAATAATTAACTAATATATTTATATAATACGACACCAAAGATATCTACTGATTCTTGAAATGAATCAACTTGGAATATATTTTACGTACATATTCCTTAGGATTGTGGTTATTTTTAGTTATAATGTCAGCCGAGAATCTACATATTTTTTTACCACACATGACGCCAAATCAACAAGGTGGTTTGTCGACTCTGTGTGAAATTGGTGAAAAAATATGTCCGGAAAAATATCGTTACCAATAAATGATTTCAAAACTGTTGCAACAAAATAATCTGAATTATACTTTGATTTTATGGTTTTTCCTCCGGAATAAATTACAGTCTTTTTTATGCAAGCTTCACAACGACGACATATATCTATTACAGTTGATGACGCGTACATAAGTTTATTTCGGACATCTTTATACTTTGCTAAGCTTTCTTTGTTGACATTGCCGATTAGTGCTCCGATGCATATTTGACATCTTATTTTTTTTGTTAGTGAATGGACAACATAACCAGCCATGTATTCAACAACTTTTTCACTAAATTCCGATAGCAAAATTTCTTGCATTATTTCGTCTTCTTCGAGGTTCTCATTGCAGTCACTTTGTTCACTTTGATTATTGCGTCTAGTGGTTATATTTATGCGATCCAATGCGGATGTACATTGCAATACTGTAATTTGATTAAGTTCTGAGCAATTCCCACTTCCACTATTTCTTATTTGAGCATAAGTTAGCAATTTTTTGTAAATGCTTTCAAATTGTCTAGCTGTTGGATTATTGTTTGATCCACCGTGACATCTCACACTGCCGAAAAAGTGTTCAAGGTGGTCTTGACTTATTTTATGAAATGGTAAATAATTTAATTTATTTTCGGAAGTAAGAATCAACTCCTGGATCATTTGCTTAGCGCTCTCTATGCAAACACAAAATCCAACAAATCCCGTTTTCCGTGGTGAATTTATAAGTTGAACTAATTGAGTACTATTCGATTTAATGATTTTAGTTGATAGTTTCATTATTTTGGACTTGGCTTTATCTAATATACAAATAATGGATGCCGCATTATCTTTATTCACTGCACGTTTTAAATCATATCCATGAGTATGCGAATCTAGGATATCAAAAAGATCATTTATTAATCTGCAAAAATCTGCAGTCGGTGTAATATCTGCAAATTGAGGCAATTTAAGCTGATCTTTACAAAAAGTAAGAGCATCCGAGACACTTTTACTGAAAACTTGTGTCGCTAAACTAACCTTCATAGTTTTACTTTTGAAAAATATATGATCAGCCCTCAGACGGTTTGCCAGATGAAAATTTTCATTTTTTTGTACTTCATGTAGCTTGTTAATGTGCTTCCAAGATATGGTACCCCCCTCTTGGTTAATAATATTTTCATAATGTTCCAGCGAATTTCGAACAAGTTTGATCATGTGTGCAGGATCTAAGAAAATGGCTATTTTTGAGCCGTTGCAGGGATTTTTAAATGAAGTGGTAAAATTGTTTGGATCAAAGTTGCATCCCAATTTTGTTGCCATTGTCAAATTTGTGGGGCATCCATCAAATGTCACTGATGTGACACGAATGCCAGTGTCTTCAATAAGATGTATTGCTTGAGTTAACAAGGATGCTTTTTGGTCACTATTGATTCCATTAATAAGAAAATATCCAAAAGGAATTTTGATCGACGCATTTATCGGAACTAAAAGAAAAACTAAGGCCTCCTTAGCTTCATTTTGACAGTCAGAGTTCAGAGCGGTGCCGTAATTGACATGACCATAAAATCTTTTACCTTGAGGATGATATTCTATACAGCGATTTATAGCCATTTCATCAAATATTATCGTGGCATACATTTGATGATCTTGCCTGTTTTGAGCCATTACTTTGAGAGCGTGGAGGGATTCTTTAGTAAAACCGGGCTGCCCGTCAATAGATTGATACCATTTCCGGAGAGTACTTGGATAAGGTAAACAAGTACTAAATACTCTCCGTACATAAGCGTATGCTTTAGGTGAGTAAAAATGCAGTGTTAGTGCAAAGGCTCGAAGTTCTGGAGAATATTTAGTTTTCGGTATTTGACCTGTTAAACACTTTTGATGCTGCCTTTTCACTAGTTCCCTATTTTCAACACCAATACTTTTCAAAATGTCCTCGTCCTCTTTGTTTATTAAAGATTTCTTTGTTAATGTCTCTAAAATATCTTTTAAATTTGCTATACTTTTTTTTAGGCTCCTAGTTTTATCTTGAAGTCTTTTTACTTCCTTCTTCTTACGGATCAAGTTAAATTTAAGGTGTTCAATTTGACATTTCATTTTTTGTTTTCTTGGTGTTAAATGTACTTCTTCGATGATGTTAGATATGTTACAATTCTGAAAATAACGAAAAACATTAATATGTTTTCAAAACATACTGCCAAAACGTTGAAATTTCTAGAGGGCGGCCTTACTCACTGTTATACGTTGGGATTCGTCAAAACTATTTAGACAGTAACAGACATATTGCATGAGTAAAGCCGACCTCTAGACATTTTAAAACTGCCAAGACTTTTAAAAAATAAATCATAAAGGGGATAGAACTTTTGTGGCATATCCACATGGCCGCCATTTTGATTTTTTTCTAAAGTTTCCACGCACGATTAAAGTGGGCGACGGCGACGACGGGATATAAAACAAGCCAACCACTGCGGTTCGAGTTGCCTATTTTGACAAAATAGCGTTTTTTCGTGCTACTATGTTGTACTGTCTTCTAATAAATACTTGGGAACTATCATTTGAGTGCAGTGAAGGGGTTTTTAATGATTGCTATTTTTTCACATGGCGATCTTTACCTCCAAATATCTCGGGAACGTGACACTTTAGGGTTGCTTAAGACATGACATTTTTTATTTGTTAAAGTATCCTCTATCCATTTAAACCACTTAAAACTGTGCGCGGAAACTTAAGAAAAAAATCAAAATGGCGGCAAGTGGATATGCCAGCTTCCATACAAAAATGTTTGAACCCTTTATTTTTTAATATTTTGTATGTGTCACTTTATATTACGTAAAAAATATTACAGATGATCTCACAGGTTCAGTTTCTAATGGTAAAGATGGTTCGGACCGCGACTCATTATTATGGTGTATTGGTGACGAAGTCGTCTGAAAAAGATAAAATTAATAATTTTACTAAAAACTTCATTTGTATGAGGACTCGAGAAACGTTATTTTGGAAATCTTTTACCATAAGAGGTAAACATAACGTAGGAACTGCTGAGCTAAAAAGACGTCGTCGATTTTTCAACTGTTCGAAACAGTCAGATGTAAAGTGTCGTGAACATATGACACTATGTTTCGCAGGAAAGAATTCTTCTCTCCCAGAAGCCTTCATCCAAATATCTTTTTTTACTATATCATTTGGGAATCTGGAAAAAATATACTTAGGTAAGGCAGGCAGGTAATGTAATTATTATGTATTTAAATATTATGCATTTTTAAAATGGCAAAGTTATCATAATTTAGATACCTTTCAATTTTGAAATGACCTAAAAAACTCTAAACTTTATACAATTTTAAGATCGTGACAAAAATAAGAATATTTAATTTTATCGATAAATTTAAAAAAATCCCGCTCGGCACTACCGAGAACAAAAGAGACATTTGCATAGTAAAATAAGCCTAGGAAAGACAGGACGGCAAGAAAGACATCAACGCGTGCCATTTTTATATTTTGTTAAATAATTTTATTTTAGGTAAAAGTATTTGCATAAATTTTAAATAAATACTACTTACCTGTGGAAGGTTATACCGTGTTTTTTATAATTTGAGGTATTACTCGACTTCCCACACCATTTCACAGCACAACTTGGCATTTTTAACCTAATTTTTTTTTTTTTTTTTTTTTCTACAATCACACCAATTATCTAGCCCAAGAGAAGCTTCGAAGAAACTCGTTAAATGGTTACTAGACAACGGATAAACATACTTAAAATACTTAAATACATACTTATTATACATAGAAAACACCCAGACCCGAGACAATTTAGAAAACAATAATTTCTAAATTGACCCGACCGGGGATCGAACCCCGGACCTCAGAGATGGCGACACCATGAAAACCGGTGTACAAACCACTCGACCAAGGAGGTCGTCAATTTATCGCTTATCAATTAGTCGCTTTGAACGATAGTTTCTGTCACTGTGTGATACGCGCGGCAGCTAGAAGCACACTGAAGCGGAAATCCTCACATACACTCGATTTATCATATGCTTAGTGAGAAAATTGCCCCCGCAAGCGCAGTCAATTGGTTATATAGTCTTTGTATATACCTAATAGAAATAGACTTTTAAGGCTCACACTAAAAAAGCAGGTCAGAATAGCAACGCAACTTGTAAATCAAGGGTAGGAATAGGAGCCACGAAACAAATATGAGCGCAATACGAGAGATGGATCGAAGTGTTCCGCAGGGGTCGGTGTTGGGGCCGCTCCTGTACGTAGAACTTAGGTTATGACTGGGTGCTCCGCGATGCTCTTATGCCCAATATCAACATCTTTTGTATGCGGAATGACACCCTAGTCACGGCGAAGGGCTCTTCCTTTGAGGAAGCGGCTCGTCTGATGGCGGTATAATTACACCACCCTTAAAGCCAATTCAAACCTGAGCGGTATTCGCTGCCGCTGTGGGTAGCGGCAGCGAAAATACCGCGCAGGTCGCTCTAGCCGCGGAACTTAATACTAAATACCTGAGCGAAACCCGCGCAGCAACCGCGCGGTATATAACTTTACCCACAGCGGCAGCGAATACCGCTCAGGTTTGAATAGGCCTTAATAGTTGGTAGGATCAGTTCTTTACCTAAGGGCTTGGACGTGACTCGCAATAAGACCGAGGCCGTTGTCATTCACGACCCGCGTCGTCAAATTCTATATGACGCGACTAGTCAGTTCTAGACCCGCCTTCCGCTAACCAATACGCGATAACTTTAAAAGACCGAAATCTCAGAATACAGTCTGTACTCCGAAGTGGAAGACCGAAACTTACACCCAATTTCATTATTCACATTCCAAGAGAACCTCAATACGACTCGATATCGAAGATATGCTGGATGGAGGTGAAGCTGGCCTTCCAGATGCTGAACGCCACGCCGCGGCACATCTTCAGCCACCGCTGGGGGTACAAGCAGAATGGCAAATGGTCCGGCATGATCGACGACCTGCACTCGGGGAGAGCTGATCTGGGTAAGTCTTGAGTTTCTGCATATGGTTTTATTTTATTGTTGAGTTTGTACAGTACCTAGGGATATGTGTCTTGTGTTGTATTTGGTACTTAAATATTTTTTTATTCACTCAGCTAAGTTTTAATTAGCTTAATTAGTTGCCATGAGAATCACTTTAAATGCATCCTGCTGGCTAACTATACAGTTTAAAACTTGCTTCCAAGAGCAAGAGGCCGGGCATAAGTTTTCTCAAGTGACTAAGGGCGCGGGACAAACAAAATGATGCAAGTGCAGTTAGCGGAAATTTGCAGTTACCACAGAAAAAAACAGAGAGCAAAGAGCCGCAAGCCTGGTCTCGCGCTAATTTATCGTAATATCTGTAGCCAGCTTAGAGTTAAGATGGCAAGTTTTTTTTTAGTTACACTAACAGAAAATGCTGGACTGGCAAATTTTAGGGAGGAATAGATATGATATGATAGAATAGAAATACCTACGTTTGGCGGCAGGCACCAACTGCCTCGTGTCAGACCGCGAGCGCCTGGACGTCATCAGCTACACCGACATGGCGGCGCCGTTCCGGGTGCGCTTCGTGTTCCGCCAGCCGCCGCTGTCGTACATCTCCAACATATACTCGCTGCCGTTCGCTGGCAGCGTGTGGGCGGCGATAGGGGTGTGCACCGCGGTGGCCACAGCTACTATGTACTTTGAGAGTAAATGGGAGCGATCGATGGGGACGGTAATTATAATTTTGTTTTTGTTAGACGATGAATGTGGATAAAGAATGAAATGAGTCACTCGTCAAATGTCCTATCTACACCGACTGTGATCTTACTTGTGCGACCACATGGACCATAGCACATGGGGAGAATGAGCCATTATGACCCATTAGACTGGTCTAAAGCGGGTACACCCACCCGCCAACCGGTGGGTTTTGTCAGTCGTTTAAACCCAACGGATTGAACGACTGCTATCTTACGACAACAACCGGGATCAGCGGTCTTTACGTGCTTTCAGAAGCATGGGCCGGTGACAGCCATTTCACCTGTCACCTGTCTTAAGGACCCCACGCCCCACACACGATCAGTTCGCCGGCAGGTATCGGCCTGTCAGTTAGTAGGTACAACGCACGGGCGGCGGCGGCGGTGGGCGGCTAGTACACAGGCCGCTAGTAGACAGGGCCGATACCTGCCGGCGAACTGATCGTGTGTGGGGCCCTTTAGCCTCCTCGACCTGTAGGTATCATACCTCTTTTAATTGTTATATTTATTGAAGAGCCCAACCCAACTGGACGGCAGCTTGGGCGACGCGCTCTTGCTCACCATGAGTGCGGTCAGCCAGCAAGGATGCGTTTTGGAGCCCAGGAAGTTCTCAGGTAGCTTTGTGAATTGTTCAAACACCCACCTCGCCATCCACCACCTCAGTAGTAACATCAATACAATTAATCACGCCTGTTTCCCGGAGGAAACTGAGGGAGGAAAAGGAGTAGGCAGAATCATATAGCTTTCCATTGGCTAGGATCCTGACAGACACATAAAAATGGCTGTATGTGATCCTATAGGTAGATACTATTCATCCGATTGCGATAATGGCTAATAACTATACTTAGATAAGTACTTCACTTTACCGCTCTTATACACGAACAGCAATCTTAACTGCCCCTGTGGTCTAGTGGTGGGCGTGGTGATTCGTAATCATTTATTCGCAAGAAACACGGTCACGCTAAGCCATCGGTATAAGACTCAGAGGTCCCCGGGCTTGATTTCCAGCAGGGGGTACATCTTTGGATACTTGGTTTGGTTGGTGGTAAGGCTTGTTAAGTCCGCCTGGCTGCTACGTAGCTATCTAAGTATTTACAAATATACCTAGTTCCTCAGTAGTATGAGGATTCCGGGTAAAGCGCGCTTCCACCTTCGGCCTTATCGTCACTACCATCAGGTGATGTGAAGGCCAAATGCCACTCAAATAGGGTTACCATTTAGGAAATTGAAAAGTCCTAACAAAAAGCCTGATATTTCGATAAAAGTCTTTATATAAAACTTTTTAGTCACAAAATGGAAGCATTACTCATTATTTATGTTTTGTTTTTAGATAAATGAGAAAAATGTAGTTGTGTTACTTATATTCCAAAAACCGGACAATTTAAAGAGCCGGACAAAGAGTCTAAAAGTCCGGACATGTCTGGCCTAATCCGGACGGATGGTAACCCTAACTCAGAATGCTTACTGTTCGTTTAGGCCGCATCGCCGTGTGGGTATCGTTCACGGCGCTGATGGCGCTGTACGCGGCGTACTCGGCCAACATCGTGGTGCTGCTGCAGGCGCCGTCCAGCGCCATCCGCTCGCTGGGGCAGCTCGCCGACTCCAAGATCACGCTCGCCGCCAACGATGTCGACTACAACCACTTCGTCTTCAGCGTAAGTGCGCTTTCAGTTACTTTTTTACTTTTCATCTTGCGACTACGAGCAGATTTTCGGCTGGAGACATTCCCATTAGGAACATCTTCCATATTACTACAGTGGCTTTCAGTCAGTGCTGCCGAGTTCTAGAGTATCACTTACTTAAAGGCGTTTTTATTGCGCGACTTAGAAACGCTGCTGTCGAGTGCAAAGCTGCGAGATATACAGGGTTATTGGAAATACGTAGCGATCCCTTTATCAATTTGCCTTAGAGTAGATGGGGCAAAAATGTACCGAATTAGAAAATAAATAATTCTCTTTTTTTAGTTCTTGTTCTTTTTTTTAACGTATTAGAGTGTTAGCAAACTAAAAACACACAAAAACAACCATTAAATACGTAAATTACTTTTTTAATCCACTTTGATGTAGCCTGACCCCCTTTTCCTAATATTTTAAATATTTTTTTCGATATCGGTACATTTTTGCCCCATCTACCCGAGGGCAATTTGATAGCTATTGATCTCCACTATCATTTCACCCCTTAAAGGGATCGCTACATATTTCCAATAACCCTGTATAGTATTATCAGATATGCAGCTAACAGACTGGTGGATAGCCACGCTGCGTTGCAGCACGATTTATGCGGGCTCGCCAGGCGTAATACCACTCTCTCACGGAATATCGTCGTGAAACAATGGCACTCGTGCTATGTGTTTCGTCCGGTGAGTGAGTACCGGAGTGTCCGGAATGCCATCTCACCCTGCCCCCCTTCATAATTCTTACTCCTTCCTTAAAGGTCCTAATCCTACAGCATGAAGCGGCGATGGGCTCACCACATATCACACTGAGCACATGTGCAGTTGTAATTTGGTGAAACGTGGACTATGGCAGTGGACTGCTTACTGCGGTCGTCATTGCCTAGTCTTTTAGCCCTTCGAGGATAATAGCCGTGAATACATTATGTAGGTATACATGTATATTTTATTATGTGTACATTTGTTTCAGCTTTACAAAGACCCGGTTAGAGTGAGGATTCATAAGAGAATCGACCCAGAGAAGGGGAAAGGACAGTTCTACGACATCAACGAGGGCGTCGAGAGAATTCGGCAGGCGAGTGACCCTATTTTGTCCTATAAGCCTACCCTATTACCCTATAAGCGACCCACTTACTCACATTGCCATAGTGCGTATCCATGTCTCCAGAAAGCGCATTGGAAATATCCTATACTTAGGTACATGTAATATAATTTAAATGGGTCTGATATGTAGATTTGAACGCCGTCGTTGCGACGCACGCTGTTGCGATTTCTTTAAAGCGGTCGTACCCACTTAAGCTTTTCTTTTCTTACTTACTACAAATGCATAGGTTTCAGTATTTGGTCGCATATCAAGCAATGGTAGATATACGACCAAATAATAAGGGCAACAATTCGAGGCCTTAAAAGTGACCAGAACACCCTACTTAATCCCAGGGTCTGTTCGCATTCCACTCCATCGCCGAGCCGGTGTACCGCCGAATCGAGAACACCTTCCTGGAGACGGAGAAGTGCGACCTTGAGGAGGTGGACCTGGTGAACGGGTTCGACCCCTTCATCCCTGTGAAGAAGGACTCGCCTTACTTGGAGCTGCTGAGGGTGGTGTAAGTTTTATACTCAACATCATCCGCACCTAGGCATATAATCTCCAATAGATTTCTTTTGAAAACCAGCGTACCTAATAACGAAAAGGCTGTAGTACTTATAAATTTTAGTGTTTGTTTTTAATCAAAATTTTGAAGTGACTAAAACATCATTGCCTTGACCACAGGCAGGCCCTTTACTTACTTACTTAAGCCCTTTCTAAAATACGTTTCGCCCGTTTGTCAGCTCAGTAAGTATAAAATCAACCAATCATAGCCTAGACATTGGGTTAGAGACCGCTGGTCTAATGGATCGCAGAGGCGGTTGAAGAACTGTTTTTCAACAGGTTCAAGCAGATCCGAGAGTCCGGCATCCAGTCCGCCCTGGTGAAGAGAATGCAAGTCCCCAAGCCACGCTGCCACAACAAGGTGGGTTATTCTCATAAGGACATATTCTCAAAAGGACAGGAAAACACGTAAGCTCATAAAGAGAAAAATTAATATTATTATTAATATTTTATTATCTTCAGAAAAAAAATTAGAGGTTTAAAGTACCTAAGTATTTAGAAAAAAAATATTATAGTAATGATTAATAATAAAAAAGTAAATTTAAAAAAGAATTAATTCAATAAGTACTTAATATTTTTTTATAAGTAAGTAATTATTTTTATTTAATATATTTTTTATTTGTTAAACCTACTTATTAATGTATTTTATCATATATACTAATTTATAAGGTGGAAACAGTGTGCGAGATAATATTTCCTTCTATTAATTAGTGTGTGCACCTGTACCATTTTCGGGTTTTTGACTATCTGTCCTTTTGAGAATCTGTCTTTTTGAGAATCTGTCCTTTTGAGAATCTGTCTTTTTGAGAATCTGTCAACAAGGTAATGCAATACCTATGTACTGTCCCACTGCTGGGCAAAGGCCTCATTGAAATCAAGTCATTGCTACAATTGATATCCAAATCATCAGCCTATAAACGTCCCACAGCTGGGCCCAAGCCTTCCCACATGGCCAACATCACTTGGGGAAGTTGGGCCCATAACCCACCACGCTGGCCCAATGCGGGTCGGTGCTATAAATTAAAAAATTAAAAAACACACTATGCCTGACTTGGGAATTGAACCAGGATTCTACCATCGGAATCTAAACCAGCGCTTTGCCACTCTGCCACTGCGGATGTAACATAATCAAGAATCAAAACATTGTTTCTTCTCTGTATTCCGGCAAAATGATACACTGACCAAGTGCTAAAAATGTAATGTTCAAGTTTTGACAGATTTGCATGCACGGGACTTGCTATAAAAAAAACTATCAAAGCTCTCCAATCTGTTTTCAACTTTAGCTGTTGGGTGTTGAGTTTAAATTCGATTGCAGAATTTAAACATTTTGCTTAACACGTTAAGCGCCAAGTGTATCATCTGGTATACACCGCTGTGTTTCTGTCCAAGGGATGATACACTTGGCGCTTAACGGTTAACTAAAGTTGAGAATCTATTGAAGAGTTCTGACAGTGTTGTATGGCCTGGGGGGCGATCACGCTAAATAATCTCAACCAAACCTCAGCTGTTAGACCTACTGTTATAGTGCTATCGCGTTTGATACACGCAACGATGGCGCTTTACGTAGTCGCCGGAACGGCTGCGGTTCAGTTGTGGTTTGGTTGAGATTATTTAAGGGGGCTCCCCTGAAGTGCGTTGCGCCCTTGTCCAGGTGTCCGCGTTCAGCAGCGTGGGCCTGCTGGACCTGCGGCCTGTCCTCATCTTCATGCTGTACGGCGCTGCTCTGGCCGTCCTACTACTGCTCGCCGAGATCCTATACAGCAAAATGTGAGAGCACTTTTATGTTGCAGAGCCACCTTTAGAAGTCAAAACAATTTGATATAATATCTGTCGTGGCCATATATTCATATGTTCGAACATGATCATTTCATTAAAAATTTTGACCTTAAGAAATGTGCCACCAAATTTTAATAGCTACTTTTGTATTGGGCTACCAGTTGATGTAATAATTGTATTTGATTTCTCAAATTTCAGAAAAGTACCTGCTACAAAGATTCTAAGAACACATCAAGTTGCCGCCTCGTAGTTTAGTCAGACATACATACATATATAATCACGACTATTATCCCCGAAGGGTTAGTCAGAGACTAGGCAATGAGGACAGCAAAAGCCTCTACCATAGTCCTCTTTTCACCAAATAGGGACTGCACATGTGCTCAGCGTGACAGGAGGTGAGCCCATCGCCGCTCTATGCTGTTGGTGCTCTATGTATGTGCAGTGTTTAGTCCGTTAGTCGCCTTTTACGACACCCGACCAAGGGAAGAGAGGGGTGGTAGTATTCTTTCACCGCTACGCGATTATAGTGTAATCGTAGATTGTATTTAAATTATACACAAAAAACTTAGTACGCGCTCATTAAAGACTAAACTGACTAACGCACTAACATTTGGAAATAAGAGTAATTCATAGAATCTATTGTTAACCAGTTAGGAAAGTCATTTCCTAAATGAGTCTCTGACTACTTCCTGAAGTCTCGGCATAAAATTGTAACCACGATTCTATTAGTAAATGCATTTTATTTTTTTATTATTTATCAATTATTTAGTAATAAATACCAAATATACTATCTGCTTTATCAACAGAAATGAGACAGCATCAGTGTTAAAACCTTGTGTAATTTTAGTCCGCATTTTAGAGTAACATTATTACCTACCAAACAAATAACAATTAAAACCTATGAATAATGTTTAATGACACATGGATTATAATTAATAAATAAGAAAAATAAATTGCGTAAAATCTTTATTATGGTACCACCAAAACATAACCTACATTATAAATAATACCTAATTAAAAATTAATTCCTGCATTAACGGGATATGAAATGAAACAGTTAGATGTAAAATAGCAACATTTTTTTGTTATAATTCACTAAATCATGTTACAGGATTAAGGATTTATAATAATAAAGAAATAAGGATATTTATTTCGATACCAGCATTTATTTGAAAGGTTTTCATCAAAAAATTACATACATACAATATCAAGTATATTTATATTATCCCTTTTCTTCATTTGAATAAACTACTTTAATGTAAACACCAATTACTTAGGTTTCGATGTCTTAATCTAATGAAAAGCATAATAAATGCGTTAACCCATAACAATAGGTTTTGGATTTAACAATATTTTCATCTTAAAAAAGAATTAGAAAGTACACTAGTGCAAATAAATTACTTTGACGGAGCGAATATTAAACTAATTTAGATTAACTGGAATAACTTATCCAACCCATCAGCGAAACGCGGACTTAGTGCCCCGAGGCATTCTCTCCCAGTCACATTTACTATGCTACACTTGGTCTGCTGTTGACTGTACTACAACATAACAATATACTTTAGGTCGTAGTTAATTTATAATTAATAGTATTTTCTCATCCTGTATTTAAACAATAAATATTTAAAATACTTTTGAGTTTAAATTTATAATTTTCCTTTTTAAATACTACCTACGTAAATAAATTAACTCCCCATCGAAGTTTAAAGTTTAATGAAACGAAATTGCGTTTATAATATCAATTTGTTTAGTCACATCACATCTGAGTGCATTGTGAGAGTTTAATTCATCAATTTAGTGTCAGCATTAACTTGAATTTTAATTTTAAAACAGTGTTTTTTTTAGACATTATTGTTGTATGCTATATCCTTTACAGCGAAACCATAGAGGCTGCGACAAAACTGAAGGTTTCTCGCCGCGAAATCGTGAAAATATATTCGTATTTGGTGAAAACATAACAAAAGCCCATTTTGTTTTGAGTAATTTATTTAAGCAGCTGGCTGTCTTCGGACAGGGTTTTCTCCGCGACCAGCTTGTTGAAGTGGTCTATGAGCCCCTGTATGGACATCTCGCCGTGCACTTTGTTGTCGCGAGTACGCACATTTGCTGTGCCGGAGGTCTTCTCGCGCTCGCCCACCACTGCCAAATAAAATTGTTATTTAAATCACACTAATATTATAAAGGCGAAAGTTTGTGAGTGTGTATGTTTGTTACTTCTTCACGTAAAAACTACTGAATAGATTTGGATGAAATTCGGCATACAGATATCTTTATTATTGAAATTTTGCATTCACAATGCTATATAGATTTAGGATAAAATGTTTACTAGAAAAAAACAACCAGTCTCAGAAAAGCTCGAACGGGATTCGAATCCGTGACCTTTGGATTGCCGGTCCACTGCTCTAACCGCTAAGCTACCGAGACCCCAGAAGATCGTTGAATTTTTAGCGTATTTATTTTTTTTTTTTTTTTTTTAGCGTATCAACTACTAGAAAAAATCCGGCATACAGATATTTTATAACCTGGATTAACACATAGGATACTTTGTATCCCGATATTCCTACGGGAACGGGAACTACGCGGGTGAAACCGCGAGCGGCCGCTAGTAATAATATACATACAAACATTCAAGAAGGATCCCCGAAGGATTAGTCAGAGACTAGACAATGAGGACAGCAAAAGCAGTCCTCTGCCATAGTCCACTTTTCACCAAATAGCGACTGCACATGTGCTCGGCGTGACAGGTGGTGAGCCCATCTCCGCTCTATGCTGTTGGATGTATGTACAGTCTTTAGTCCTTTAGTCGCCTTTTACAACACCCGAGGGAAGAGATGGGGCGGTAGTATTCTATCAATGAGCCGCTACCAGCACAGCAGCAGTTGTAATTAAAATAATTTAATGTGTTAAATTGATTTGCACAAAAGGTCCCAATGGGTCGATGTGTTACTGCGAGAAAGAGACTTCGGCAGGCAGATAAATGGAATTCCATTCCAGATGTTTGCATGCTATGCAAGATGGCTTTGAACTCCCGATACTACTTGTACATATCACACCAATCCAATAGAATTGGTAGGTAGGTAAAAAAAAGTAAAATCTACAAGTTTTAAATATAAAATTGTAGATTTTTTTTTATTCTTGAAGTTACGTAGTAATTTTTTTTATTAATTTATTGTAGGCTGCATAGTTTAGTTCCATTGCGTTCAGCGTGCATAAAAAGGTAACTCCATTCTGGGATACAAGAGCA
Source organism: Scoparia ambigualis (assembly GCA_963921215.1). NCBI lineage: Eukaryota > Metazoa > Arthropoda > Insecta > Lepidoptera > Crambidae > Scoparia > Scoparia ambigualis. The sequence goes on along the minus strand of OY992512.1, from coordinate 28,874,541 downwards.
AGGAGTCTTTACTGTCAACCTTTTATACGCTGATGATGAATTTAAACTTAATTTCCTTAACATAAGGTTGAAAACCAATGAAAAAACAGGTAAGTAGTAGTTACCCAGTATGTAGTTGAACTGCGCCAGCTGCGCGTTGCGCACCTTCTTGTTGAGCGTGTCGCCCGCGTCCGTGTCTACTTCGGACGCGAAGCCCGCCTCGAACAGCTGCTTGTTCACCTGCGAGCGCACGGTTATACACAAAAGTTAATTCCGAATTTCAAAACTCCAAATTTCATATTTCCGAAAAATTAAAATCACGAACGTCAATATTCCGAATATCATAAATACTATTTTTCAGTTTTCCGATTTTCATAAGTCGGAAGAAACAAAAAACCCAAAATGTTATTAGTCCGAAAAACGGAATTCCGATTATCATATTTCCGAAAATACATTACTGCTTAATATTGCAATTCTTTTTTTGTCGTGGCAACAACCGGCCTAGTCGCTATTGTCCTGGGTGCTTGATTGCATGTTAATGCAGTCATATTCATTGCATTGCATTTTTTTATTGGACAACAGAAATACTAGCTTCCCTACTTTTGTAGGTCACGTGATAAGTAGAAATTTAAGACAATCGCGAAGCGCAGCGTAGCGAATGTCTTGAATTTCGAGGTTATTTTTTTATTAGACAACAGAAATACTAGCTGCCTTACTCCTGTAGGTCACGTGATAGGTTAGTAATCTAAGACAATCGCGAAACGCAGCGTAGCAGTTTAGGAAGAAGCACCTCCTAGTAAAATGGGAGATTTCTTCTTTTACCGGGACAATAATTATATTATTGTTGATTGATTGCGGAATAATAATATTTCGGAATTATGATATTCGGAATTAGTATTTATGAGACTTCGGATTATTGTTGAGTCGGAACTTTAATTATTAGGAATATTGAAATTCGGAATGTTGATTTTCGTAAGTAAACGTTCGGGATTTTTTAATTTCGGATTTGTAAAAAAAGGATTTATGATATATCGAAATTGTGATATTGTACCCTTGTATTGTACCCTATAAAAATGCAATTAAAAAGTGTTGCATGTCGTGTGTTCAGTGTTTGCGTAAAAATGAAGAAAATACAACTCTATGTTGCCATACATTACATCAGTCGATCAATAAAGTATGGGAACATTGGTTTTTTCCTTCATGATTACAGCGTTGGAGTCGCATTTGTCTGGCACAGACTATAGCTCGTTAGATTAGTTGTTATGTCTTAACTACAAGTTAGTTAACTGTTTATTTATTATTATTATTAGTTTTGACGTCAATAAGTGCCTGCAAAGGTTTACATTGAATAAATAATTTGACTTTGACTTTGATTAAAAGTTGTGCAAAATTATGAGCAGAAACTATCCTCGTGAAGCAAAAGCCACTCAAAAAAAAAAAGGTTTAAAAAAAACAACTATCCTCAAAGTGATAATAATTAAAGAATAGTCCTCAATCGCAAAAATTTGAACGAGCCAAGCGAATCCTTTGCCCTGGCAGTGAGTAAAACGCCCTTAATCGCGAAGAGTGGAAAGAGGAGCGACACCAGCAGTAAATCGACTAAAACTGAAAATAAAATATAGTATAGCCAATATACCTTCACCGCGTAATCATCGAACGCGGGCCCGATGGGCACCACGCATGCCTGCCGCGGGCTGAGCCAGAACGGCCACTTGCCCGCGTACGACTCGCTCAGGATGGCCACCATGCGCTCCACCGAGCCCAGGATGGCGCGGTGGATGATCACCGGCCGCTTCTTGTCGCCGCTCTCGCTGGGGAAATCGGTCGGTGTTATTAAACTTACCCCTATCGCGTTAGAGTTAAGGTTCAAAATTGGCTACTTGACAGTTCTCGGAAAAGTATTTTAAAAATTAAAAACACTTATTTTATACCTCTTACAATATTTTTTTCTCGAAAAAGCTTTATTTTAAAAACATTTTTTTTTTCTTCATTAATTTCAAATTTCGCGCGAAAACGGTTGGGGTCACGTGACATTTTGCCCTGTGACGTCACACGAAGCTCAATCATTGCCGCCCGTATTTTGAGTCTTGTACAGATAAAAAATCGCAAATTTATTTTGTAAAAATAAAATATTTACAAATATCTTAATAAAAAAAATTATACTTTTAGCATCGGCGATCGGCGATTTAGCGACTGTATCGATGCAGCATTGCGTTTTGGCGACTCTGTGTTCGATTGCAGTATCGGAGTCGCGCGTTTTAACGATTCAGTCGCTGATCGCCGATGCTAAAAGTAGTATGTCTGCTCTGGCCCTTAGATAATTATTGTTAAATTATGTATTCATATTTCATATTTTATTGTTACAACTGTCAAATAGCCAATTATTCCTTGTATACAGTGTTTGGTAATAGGTATATAATCGCGATACTAGACCATCTTACTTAGTTACAAATAACATCTATTTGTATCGGAGCAACCAGAAAAAGCCAAAAAATTAATCAGCTGTTCCATACAGGTCGAAATGTAAGTGCAGTTTTTATGGAACTGCTGATTTTTGTTCCTTAGACTTAGGTCGAAATGTATTTGCAGTTTTGTATTTTTTTCCCTGTAGATTTGTGGAAAAATTAATCTGAATAAATGCGATCTAAAAACCACTTAGAAAGTTTCAAAACAAATGATGATGACGATATCCTCTACACGTTCTCGCTGTGGAGAGGACATCATCATCACCCGAAAGACGTCCACTGCTGGACAACGACCTCCCCCAAGGATCTCCACCACGACCGGTCTTGTACTGCTCGTATCCAGCGATTTTTCACCAGATCGTCGGACAACCTGGAAATTCAACTGTATTGTAAATACGTCACAGAACATCTGCAGTGCAGTTGGAAGTCCAACAATCTCAATATTATATGATGATACCTTCTACCAAGACACGCCTTAGATTGATACCAGACGTAGCTGAGGTTTGCAGCTGGAAATTCAGCTGTATGGTGGCGCACTGATGGGAGCGCCTGAGAGCATCCTGTATGGTGATACCACAAGGTAAACGTCAAGGTTTTTAGAATTAATGACACGCCATTTCTCCTACCTGACGTAACTGACGTTGAATTCCTCTGCCAGCTGGAAGTCCAGCTGTATGGTGGCGCACTGATGGGACCGTTATGTATATGTGTAGTGATACCTTCTATAAAAACACGCAGTCAATCTTCTCGACAGCTAAAAGTCCAGCTGTACTGTAAAATCGTCTCAGTTCATTAAATATTATGACTATTTTTAAGACACGCCGTTGATTCTTACCTGACGTAGCTGAGGTTGAATCTCTCTGGCAGCTGGAAGTCCAGCTGTATGGTGGTGCACTGATGAGTCCGCCACAGAGCGTTATGTATATGTGTAGTGATACCTTCTATAAAAACGCGCCGTGAGCTAAAATCTTCTCCACAGCTGGAAATCCAGCTGTATTGAAAAATCGTCTTATTGCATTCAATATTATGACTCTTTTTAAAACACACCGTTGATTCTTACCTGACGTAGCTGAGGTTGAATCTCTCGGGTAGCTGGAAGTCCAGCTGTATGGTGGCGCACTGATGAGATCGCCTTAGGGCGTCCTGTATGTTGATGTCAATCTTGGGCCCGTAGAAGGCGCCGTCGCCGGGGTTCAGCTGCCACGGCCGCCCGAACTTGTTGAGCGAATCTTCTAACGCCTACAACGAATAAGTATTGAAATGAAACACTTTTTACGGATGAACTTGCGTTTATTAATTACATTTTTCTTTATTTTAGTCCTGGGGTTTCGAACCCTTTACAGGGTCCGTCTGCTACGTCTACAGACAGTCTTCCAGTGCCTATGGACCCTGTTAAAGGTTCAAGAGGGAGTTTTTACTAGGCTGCCACCGGCAGCGGGAATAGACACAAGCTTCGGTGGTTCCGGCTGCAGAGAGAGGAACCTCCTGAGAGTACGTGCCGTGTCAAGGAGTACTGCCTTTTGTGTCTGACTCTTGATCCAACCTTTCAGCGAGAGCATCTAGATATTGTATTGCACGCTAGTCAAACTGGCGTTATTTATATTATAATTTGTTACCTACATTTTTAAAATAGTTAGCCCTCTTACTTGCTGTGCTCTAGCAGGATGTCACATGTATACCTTTGCTTAAGTTTTAACACCTTGCAATGTAACACCTAACAAACTATGGATCCACGCTGTCCGAAATAATCTAGGCTTTTATCTATGCATATGGTATAGCATTAGCATTTTTTAAACCCCCTCTCCCCCACGGGATTTTTTTTTGCCCGTTGTACTACTATCTTGTCTGTAGTTTAATTAAAATTACATAGTATTATAATAATATATAATAATTATTCAGGAAAAAAATACTTATAGGTATATCTTATCTATAATAATAATAATTAAAAAAATAATGATCACATTCCTCTCTCCTACTAAACTATGCTGTGCCCGACAGGGTCCATAATTGATCCCATTGTAAAAACCTACCATCTTATTTGTAAACATTATGAAATGCAATAAAGTATTGAGTAACTTTATCAACAGGGTTTAAGGATCAGGATATCGATTGGAGAAATTGTACAGTTTTGGATAAGTTGATCGATCAGGATATCGATTGCAGAAATTGTACAGTTTTGGATAGGTTGATCGATCAGGATATCGATTGGAGAAATTGTACAGTTTTGGATAGGTTGATCGATCAGGATATCGATTGGAGAAATTGTACAGTTTTGGATAGGTTTATCGATCAGGATATCGATTGGAGAAATTGTACAGTTTTGGATAGGTTGATCGATCAGGATATCGATTGGAGAAATTGTACAGTTTTGGATAGGTTGATCGATCAGGATATCGATTGGAGAAATTGTACAGTTTTGGATAAGTTGATCGATCAGGATATAGATTGGAGAAATTGTACAGTTTTGGATAGGTTGATCGATCAGGATATCGATTGGAGAAATTGTACAGTTTTGGATAGGTTGATCGATCAGGATATCGATTGGAGAAATTGTACAGTTTTGGATAGGTTGATCGATCAGGATATCGATTGGAGAAATTGTACAGTTTTGGATAGGTTGATCGATCAGGATATCGATTGGAGAAATTGTACAGTTTTGGATAGGTTGATCGATCAGGATATCGATTGGAGAAATTGTACAGTTTTGGATAAGTTGATCGATCAGGATATCGATTGGAGAAATTGTACAGTTTTGGATAGGTTGATCGATCAGGATATCGATTGGAGAAATTGTACAGTTTTGGATAGGTTGATCACGGGCGTACCTTCTCGGCGTGGTCCCACGTGGTACGGTCGCCGAGGTACTTGTCGGGCCGCGTGGACAGCTTCAGCTGGAACGTGAACCCGAACGTGCTGTACACGCACTCCAGGAACTCCAGGCACGCCAACTAACGGCACGAGACATTATTTATTTAGACTTTATTGCCAACAGTACAGCAAATGGCGGACTTGATGCCATACATTATCTACCAGTCAACCAATAAAGATGTACAGATTTTTATATAGGCGGTGACATCTAGAGACTACTTAATTTATTATAAATTTGCATACATAAATTATACACAAAATATAAATAACAATACACATACTTAAACTGTATAATAATATAATATAACATGTATAAACCTAAGGGTGGATTCGACCAAACTGGAATAAGACTTACTCCGAGATTAGTCTATACAAATTCGGCGTTTAATCTAGGTGTAAGACCTTATTCCAGTTTCGTCGAATCCACCCTTAATGAATATACATATTATCAGTTTAGGACTATTGGTTATTGGACATTATTCACGATTATTATCCCCAAAGTAGTCGCCCTCGCCCTCCGGCTAGGTGGTGCGACGACATACGTAGGGTGGCTGACAGCAGTGGGATCAGAAGAGCCGAAGATCGGGCTCAGTGGCATGCATAGACGCCTATATCCAACAGTGGACTAATACGATGATGATAATGATCCCCAGTGTTAGTCAGAGACTAGGCAATGAGGACCAAAAGCACCAAGACCACCAGCAAAAGCAGTCCTCTGCCGTAGTCCACTTTCACCAAATAGCGACTGCACATGTGCTCAGCGTGACAGGTGGTGATCCCGTCGCCGCTTTATGCTTTTAAATGTACAGTCTTTAGTCCGTTAGTCGCCTATTACGACACCCAAGTGAAAAGAGGGGGTGGTAGTATTCTATTAATGAGCCGCTACGCGACACGACTATTACTATTGATAATAATAACATTATGTTAATATTTTCAATAATATGTAATGACGATACACACCATCTCCTGCTCAATATGTTGCGGCGCGCAGAATATATGCGCGTCGTCCTGCTGGAAGCGGCGCACGCGAGTAAGTCCGGTGAGCGCGCCGCTCAGCTCGTTGCGATGCAATACGCCGAAGTCAGCCAACCGCAGTGGCAACTCGCGCCACGAGCGGCTGCGGCTGTCGAACATGAGGCTGCGGAAACACAATACAATGGTAACAACCTGTCAATACAGGAAACATCAAGGGACCTAAATGTGATCCTTGAGGGACACTAGGTGAGGCCGGTAAGCGCCGCTCAGTTCGTTGCGGTGCAATACGCCGAAGTCAGCCAGACGCAGCGGCAACTCGCGCCACGAGCGGCTGCGGCTGTCGAACATGAGGCTGCGGAAACACAATACAATGGTAACAACCTGTCAATACAGGAAACATCAAGGGACCTAAATGTGATCCTTGAGGGACACTAGGTGAGGCCGGTAAGCGCCGCTCAGCTCTTTGCGGTGCAATACGCCGAAGTCAGCGAGACGCAGCGGCAACTCGCGCCACGAGCGGCTGCGGCTGTCGAACATCAGGCTGCCGTGAACGTTAACAACTTGTCAACAAATGAAACATCAAGGGACCTAAATGTGATCCTTGAGGGACACTAGGTGAGGCCGGTAAGCGCTGCTCAGTTCGTTGTGGTGCATTAGGTATGCCAAAGTCAGCTAATCGCACCACGAGTGGATGCGGCTGTCAAACATCAGGCTGCCGGAAACATATAACCGATGTTTTGACGTTGTCTATAGATGAAACATCAAGGGACCTAAATGTGATCTTTGAGGGACACTAGGTGAGGCCGGTAAGCGCCGCTCAGCTCGTTGCGGTGTAATACACCTAAGACTGAGGCCTCATTAGTGCGTTGCGTCGTTTTACAAATAGTTTTTGTGACAACGCTGTGGTATAAGGGCATATATTTTTGGTATACTATTGTTTAACAAAAAACGAATGACAAAAGATAATTTTACAAACAACGTTTGAAAAACTAATCATTTGACAAACTTTCTATTCGCAAACATATTACTTTAAAAAGAATCATTTGACATAATACAGGTTTCGCAAATGTTTTACTTAGGAAGTATTTCTATTGTTAAAATATTTTTTTAATAATATTCACTTGACTATATTTTACAAAAAGTATGGTATATTAGGTATGATATATTATATAAGCAAGGTTGTAAGCAATTTCTAACCCATCAAGTGACCTACAGAAGTAGGGCAGCTAGTATTTCTGTTGTCTACTAAAAAAATAACCTCGAAATTTAAGACAATCGCTACGCTGCGCTTCGCGATTGTCTTAAATATCTAACCTATCACGTGACCTACAGGAGTAGGGCAGCTAGTATTTGTTAAATGTTATTTATGCTTTACATTGTTTTGCCAACATAACATGTTTAAAAAATAATCAATTTGTGAAATAATGTTTTAGAATAATGAATTTTTTTTAGTAAATATATTGTCTAATGAGTAGTTTATTAAACAATAGTTTGTAAAATGATAAAGGAGAACGCGTACTGGCGTACAACCCCACAATGTTCAAGTTTTGGTACCATATTTGTATAGTTGGTTCCTTAATTTTTTCTCATTATTTTCCAGTCAGTTTTTTCTGAGTGGTAGAGCCACGCTGCGTTGCAGCACACAATGGGCCGGCTCGCCCGGCGTAATACCACCCTCTCACTAATATTCGGCGTGAAATAATGGCACTTGGTGCTGTTGTGTTTCGTCCGACCAGTGAGGGTTCCGGAGGCCCCTTCCCCCCCCCCCCCTCCTCCCAATTCCTATTCCTTCCTTAAACCTATTCCTCCCTTAAAGGCCGGCAACGCGTCTGCGATTCCTCTGGTTTTGCGGGTGTCCATGGGCGGCGGTGATTGCTCTCCATCGGGTGGCCCGCCTGCTCGTTTGCCTCCCTCTTATATAAAAAAAAAAAAAAAAAAAGTAAATGTTCTATTTTTAGAAGTCCGGGGTAAAGAAAAATCGTAAAGCGTAATAATAATACTAAAACTAATAACGAAACGCATTTCAACTAGCAGATACTATACGCAAAACCAAAATCTGCTGTCAGAGTTGCCTGGCATAAAAATATCGATTTATCGATTTTCAAATCGATTCTCAAATAGCTGATTAAGTCTTATTATTGTTAATCTAGTTTTTATTAAATACTTATTTGTTCAACTATTTTATAGCTTAGACCTATACAAATTACAGACTTTTTATCTTTTAGTAGTTGATTATTTACTTTTGATATTTATAATTTATATTATTTTTAAGATTGATTTTCTTATCGATTTGTTTCACGTAAAAAGACGAATGAAACTACTTGCAACACTGTCAATGTCAGTCATTGAGCTTTTGGTCAACGTAATAAAAAAAATGTGTTATAATTTAAATGTTAATGTGTTTAGAAGTTCCTTCCTACCTATTTTGCGTAAAGCCGCTTTCTGAATGTGATAATGAAATGAAATGAACACAAACAACATTGTGTTGTGCTTGCGCAGTACTTTTAACTGCACTTTCGTGATAGTTTTACTGTCTGATTGGGTGATACATTACCATCACAATGTCGAGTATGCAATGCTAAAGTATAGGTGATACATTACCATCACAATGTCGAGTATGCAATGCTAAAGTATATTGTTCTGTGATGCAATGCATTTCGATTGGATCGCAGGCGGCATTTACTGACGAACGAGAGTCAAGCCTTAGTCGACACTATTCGTTTTTGGTCATATCCCTGAGAGGTAAGTCGTACATAGTACGAAATATGTCGTCAACCATTTTAGACATCTAAACCGAGAACACATCGTACATATTTGGTGCAGCAATGCACCTCTGTATCTGTTACTACTAATATTCTACTATTTTGTTGATCAATTAATAAACTTCATCCATGCTCTTATTGTTTTAGGCAACACCTTCTGATTATAGGTATTTGTCATGCTTCCTGGGAATTAGCAATCCATTCTATTGCATCTGAAAGTAAAACTACAAGGCATGTTGGCCATCGCCATGACGTGTTGTATGTGGACGTTCTATTTTAAGAATGAGCAGACGAAGAGTTGTCTTTCAAGAGCCAAATGAAGAGGAACAAAGGATGACTAACATAATTTTGAATTGGATTAGACCACGAGAGGAAACACCTCCCAACTAGCAAAATAAGTACTTAAAACGATCTCAAGACTACTTTTATTGTCACTTATAAGAAACTTGTATCATGCTACAAAGCTGGATTTGGGCGCAGTTATAGGAGCGTTTATTTCTATAACTATCTTATAATCATCTTTTAAAATGTTACTAAACCCTATAATTTACTTGACGAAGCGCAATAGCTTCTATAATGATATGAGACTACACAATTACAAGCACAAACGCTCTTGTTAGTATCTGACATAAGTATCTTACTAAAGCAATCTTGTTTTTAATGCACTAGTAATGTACTTAGTTATTAGTAATAAGTATATTTTATTAGAAGTTATCTTTTTTGTTCCTTCGGCTGGTGGTTCCGGTTGTTTTGTGGTAAATACTTAATAAGAACGTATGTTTCTATTACTATTATTTTGTATTATTGTAAAACATTAATTACTAATAATATATTGTCAATATAGTGTATGAACTCGTGGGGAAGTCTTTTTTACTGTAAATGTGTACCGCAATTTAGTTATTTTCACAATCCCCTCCGAAAAATAGCACATTAGTATATTGTTGTAAATAAAATATTTCATCAATTCTTATGAATATTCGCCATGTTTTGAAATTGCTCTCCATTAAGTACTTTATAGTATCATTGTAGGTAAATTAGTACTTGTAGCAGTATCAGTCCAGATAACTCGCCTCCATTTAAAAACAAATTAGGGTTCCCTTGAAATATGCCTGCTAATGCTAATTATAATTCTTTATACCTATTTGTCACTTTTCTCCTGTAACCACCACTCCTTTTCAATCGTTTCCAATCGCTTAAATTCATGTTCAACTTATTTCCTCAAGACGAAGGGTAACAACTGAATCTCAACAAAATGGCTGACGTTTACTAATAAAGTTATTGATCTAGTAGCTTATAAGCTTTTTTGATCAAATAGCGCTCTTATTAAGTACTATTAGATTTAAAAGAGTCTCGAGCAAAACTATACCGGCGCAAACTTATAGTGATCTCAGCTAACTACCTTATGATATCATGTTTTCTCACAAAATGCTACTATAGGATCAAAATGTTATTCTAGATTATTTAGTTTTACAGTAAACAATTATAAGAGACTTATTCCTAAAAGTGTCCTAAAAGAAAATCTTGTAGCTAACTATAAGACTAACTTACAAAGACAAAACCTCTTGAGAATATCTACGTTTCTGAAATGCTATTACTAGTAAAAGTGTCCTATAGATGTTTTGTAGGTCAGTCTTGTAGCGAACTATAAGACCGAGATATAAAAACGAATGCACTTAAATATGTTAAGGCTTGGCAAATGCTATTATAAGTTAAATAGTCTACCGCAATGTCTTTATAAGAACGTTATTAGTAGTGACAGACTTATAAACTTTCTTTATAGGATTACTTTGCTAGTTGGGCTTACATATATTTACTTATTAACTACCTCCGTGGTGAAGTAATATGTACACTGGTTTTCGTGATGATACCTACTCTAAGTTCCTGGGTTTGAATCCCAGTAGGGGGAAATGTTTCTATGACGAATACGAGCATTTGTACCTGAGACCATGACTATTTACCTATATAATAATTCTACTACATACATATATATACCATACATTCCGAATCTCATCGGCTTTCCTAAAAGAAATCCCACTCCAGGGATCCACCATGCAGATCTTAATAATTATGTGAGTAATTAGTGCCATTCAGTTGCCATTGAGTTAAACATTCCATGTTTATTATTGTCTGATTTGTAAATTCTTGGCCGGCTTACCTTCGCCGTATTTCCCCATACACATCCCTCGCCTCTGTTATTACTACTATCACAACTGCATTTTTACACATTGGCCTAGTATAACATATCACAAGCCTTCCAGTGCTTACTTTGGGGCTAGGCCACTGACCTACTTAAACTATCAATTTACTACCTGAGACGCTCAAGATAGTAAATATTTAGGTCAGCATTCTTGTATTATAGAGAGGTCAGCGTGCTAGGCTAATTGGTGTAAGATTAAAAAATATTTACTTTACACTTTGTTACTTTTGTAATTTAATTGTGAATTTTTTTATTTCAGCTTTCTTCAGAAAATGAAGCTTGTGTTCCTTGTTGGCTCCGAGCTCAAAGAGCTTCACGTAGAAGTGGACAGTTTTAACTGCATTGTGGGGCTACGAACTGTTGGGTGCTGCTCACAGATTTTCTCGCCATGAAGGCATGACTAGACCTGCTCCACTTTTCGATGATGTTATTTTAAGAGTGCCCTTAATTACTTTATAATTTAATATTAAATATGTGACCAAACTAAATTATTGTTTTATTTCCACTAAGCAAATGCTAATATGGAAAAACATTACTTGTTTGTGTGTATGTACAATTGTGAAACTTCCCTGTAGAAAGACCAGTCGAGTTTCTGATTTATTTAAAATGTTTTCATCATATTTTTTAGTATGATATTATATTGTTTGCCTTTGATGAAGTAATTTATTAGTAGTATCTACTGGGAAGATCCTCGATTGTAAGTACTGTAAATATAAGTAAGTATGCATTCTGAGCAGTACCTAGTAGACTAATATTCCTATCTCAGAGACAATTATTTTAACCACTAGCTTCTGCCCGCGGTTTCACCCGCGTGATTCGCGTTCCTATAGGAATATCGGCATAAAAAGTAGCCTATGTTAGGTACTATTCGTTCTTTCAAAGATCAAGTCAATGGTTGCTTAGTTAGGGCGTAAAGGAAGGACAAACAAGTTACTTTCGCATTTATAATAATAAACATGTACTTAGGATAGGAGATGATTTCAACTTAATGTTGGTATAGGTAGGTAGGTAGTCTAAAGTTGGGACCTCTAAAGTGGGAACGTGTATACCTACTTCTATTGTTTACATCTATGACTTTCATCATGTTTTAAGTATTTTGCTGTTACTTACCAAAACACAGATGGGTAGTTTTGTCTTTTTTTGTTTTAAATAACCAAGCACAAAGTTCTGAATAATGACAGTCGCAGCAGTTCTTGATAGGTATCTATCCTATCCTACCTATCTATCTATCTTCTAGAATCTAGAACTCGGGCTAATAATACATAGGTACTTACTTACTTAGTTAATATTGAAATGCACTACATATGTACCTACCTACCTATTTTAGTTCGATTCACGATTGATCTCTAAATCAATCAATCAAGGCGCGGACGTACATTTTCAGATTAATTATTTATTTTGTTACCTACTGTCAGAATCATTGTCCGTCCCTCCCTGTCATTCAACTGTCAATGTCAATCAAATACAGGGATAAACCTAACCTTAAAAAATGATCGAAATACAAGTTTAACTTTTAAACCCCAACATTTAAAATTCTGTTAATTTATGTAGTAATTCTCAATAATATAATCTACCAAATGTGTAAGTCTCATTGCCAAACATGAAAATTGTAGGCCTGTACAAAATTTCCATAGTACCCTGCCATTGTCCTTTATCAAGTATAATTTTGTCAAATGTTATTTTTCAAATGAAAATTTGTTATTTGTTTTTTGTCAAATGATTGGACACCTATATTTTTATATTACTGTATTATTGTATGATAGTGATACTGTAATAAACAAATAAATAAATGTGATCGCAGCTAGTGTGTATGTAACTAGTCTCACCAGTGGCCGGGGCAGTTCATGGGCTTGAGCGCGAAGGTCTCCTTCTCCACGTCGAAGGAGAACATGTTGTCGGCGTAGTGCGCCCAGTGGCCGGACGTCTGCCACAGCCGCGCGTTGTACATGTTGGGCGTCACCACTTCTTGGAAGCCGCGAGTTCTGCAAACCACATATTACATTATTTACATACATACATAATATGTATGTATTGTTAGACAAACATTAGATCAACCTATTAGCATACATCTTTATGGTCCTTCGAGGACATTCGGGACACTATTTCGCGTGTGATAATTGTGTTATGTGACGTGGAATAGCACCGCGCGTAAAGTATCAGCAACTTTGGTAAATCAGTGTCATTTTATCACTCATAATTAGAATGGAAGATCTTTTGGCTAGCCAAATTCAGCTCATGGGAGCTATAGAGCGCGTATTTTAAAAAGGATGGTGCAAAACGTAATACTCCACCTCAGGTTAAGAAGCGACTTAGCACTTTAGAGTCGTATTGGCAGAAGTTTCAGTGCACTCATATTAAACTATGTGAATTTGATGATAAGAATATTTTACTAACACTAATTGTTATATTAAAACATCCGAATTCTACAAGCACGTAACTATATGTATAAGTATTTACCGTCCGATCCTTCTGAAAAAGTACTTATTAGACCAGCAACTCCATTATCATCCCCTGGTTTCTTAACACAACCACCAGGTAACAAGCCCCCTCAGCAGGTAGCACAAACGGCGGGCTATTCAGGTGGGAAACCAGTGAAGTACCGCGCTTTTAGTAGTTGTTGTAAAATACTTTAATATAATCATAATATATGGTTATTGTGAAAAATTAAGTTTACTCCTATTAGTATTTTCATTGAAGAAAATATTTATTATGTAATTTTTGCATGATGATTGTCATTCATTGTCGCGCGTCGTCGACGTCTTGGAACTTCGCGGAGCTTGCTGACCCGCGTGCGTATCAGCGTTGTAATTAGCTCTGTCTCGCTCGCTCGATTGACACTCTTCACTACGAAGACTATTTTTTAATTCCTACTAATAGGGGCATGCCGTATCTCCCACTTTTGCATATATCTATGTTTTCAACTGTAAATTATTAATACGTCAGTTTATTCCGCTCACCTGTACTGTTCCCTGATGAAGTTGACGAGCGTGTTGTATATAAACGCGCCGCGCGGCTGGAAGAAGCACGAGCCGGGCGACAGCTCGTGGAAGAAGAACAGCTCCTGCTCCTGCAGAACCAACGGGAAGAACCAGCTTCAGAATCGCCATCGTCAAGACTTTTACCGTTCTATCACAGTCCGGCCTTTCCATCATCATCAGCCTATAAACGTCCCACTTTTGGGCCCAGGCCTTCCCCCATGGACAACCACGCTGGCTCAAATCGTATAAGGTGGGGTTTAACGACTACCATCTTACGACAACCATCGGGACCAATGGCTTTATGTGCCTTCTGAAGCACGGATGAGCTCGAGGTGATTTTAATTTGGTCACTTATCCAGTATACCCCGGTATTGTGAAAGTTGCTTAACCTTTTAACAGGCACAGCATGTTTTTCGTTTAGTCTACATTTGATATCATAGTGTTCTGTTGTCTAATAAAAAACATAACCTCGAAATTCAAGACAATCGCTACGCTGTGCTTCGCGATTGTCTTAAATTTCTTACCAACCACTTGACCTACAGGAGTAGGACAGCTAGTATTTAAAAGTAGACTATGAAGTCAAAAGAAGAATCTGTCAAATGTAGACTAAACCGTTTTTATTTGAGTTAAAACAACGTTATTTTGACTTGGAAATGTTCAAAGAACTCATTGACAGAGTTTTTTTTTATAAAAGAGGGAGGCAAACGAGCAGGCGGGTCACCTGATGGAGAGTAATCACCGCCGCCCATGGACACCCGCAAAACCAGAGGAATCGCAGACGCGTTGCCGGCCTTTAAGGGAGGAATAGGTTTAAGAAAGGAATTAGGAATTGGGAAGAGGGGGGGTGGGGGAGGGGCCTCCGGAACCCTCACTGGTCGGACGAAACACAACAGCACCAAGTGCCATTATTTCACGCCGAATATTAGTGAGAGGGTGGTATTACGCCGGGCGAGCCGGCCCAATGCGTGCTGCAACGCAGCGTGGCTCTACCACTCAGTCAGTGTCACTCATTTAGCACCACCCAGGGGTCACGTGTAGAGTCTCGAGGGTAAACCTACGGACGCGAGTAACTTTAACCCCCACCACTATCCACTAGCCAATTTTTTCAAGTTGAAAAGAAGACTGCTTACGGCAGCTTGTAAGTAAACAGTCTCCCTAGACAAGTGAAAAACGCTCACCCCCTGTCTACTCGCAATTCGTCGTACAATGCGCGCACACCGCCGTAATTTTTACAAGCAATTGGCACATTACACAGCAGTGTACGACGAATTCACGACTATGAGAACCCTTTAATATATTCTTAATTTTTTATGTTTTTCATTTAAATCTACTTCAATGAAATAATTTTTGTTATGTAATTTAATCACACAAACTTTATTTTAAATAATGTATTAATACATGTAGTTATTTTTATTTAATTTTTATTATTGTTATTCGTTTTATTACTTACTAATCGATTTTTATTTTTTATTTTATTATTATCATAACTTTGTACACATTGACATTTTGTTTGCTCTGTCCATCCTGCATGCTGTTTACACCTGTTTTTAAGGTAGCACTTATCTTGTGTATAGGAGCGTTATATATCAAATTTATGTGTAAGTGTTTGCTTTGTTGGTGTAAATAAATAAATAAAATTACGATTGCTTATTACGCCCTCTGTTATCGGTACTCACCCTGCCGATCTTCCTGTGGTCCCGCTTGGCGGCCTCCTCCTGTATGAGCTCCCACTCCTTGAGCTGCTTGGGCTCCGGGAACGACACGCCGTACAGCCGCTGCAAGCTCTCCGCCTCCGCCTTGCCCTCCCAGTACGACGACGAACTCTGCACGACCACACACACGACACATAGTACAAGTTCATTTGACACACGAATATTTGATGATGATGGTTGAAGAGGGAGAGGGGGACTAAGAGACCGAAAAAAGGGAGGATCAATGAAAGGAAGGTGTAAGGGATGATATAAATTAATGAAATAAGAGTGACTGCTCAGTAGGCTTAGCATGCGCAACAAGAGAAAATTTTCTTTAGTCGTTTTCTCGTGTTATGTCTATACACGATATGTCAAAAATAGACTTATTAGTAGTTTTTGCTTGTCTGTAGTATTTTTGTCCACAAACCCTCACATGCAACATAGTTTTATCGAGTTTTGACAACAGCAAGCGATATAGTTTGTCGTTCCCGCCATCGAAGGAAGAGAGAATATCGTTCGCGACATATCTCGTGTTGCGTATGTTAGGCCTACAGGAGACGGCTAGAAGGAGAAGAAGAGAAGATAACTAGAGGAAATGGAAAAAAATTGGTTGCCTGTAAAGTCGGTATACGGGCGAAAGTTTTACGTGACAACGACTTTGAGTGGTAAAATAATTTTAATGTGAATATTCATTCGTATAGTAGGAAGAAGGATGAAATAATAGTAACAATTTAAAACATTTATTTATACAAAGAATTATATTTAAAACATTAATTTATACAAAGAGACGCGTATTGGGACGCGTGCCTTTCACTTTTTATGTCTGTCTCTCTCGCTCTTAGGCGGGCTAACCATGCCCGAGTGGAAGGGACGCGTGCCTCTCACTCGCTCTCATTGTGAGCGCATAACGTGAGCGGAGCGTAACGCAGTTTCTTGAAGTGTCACCCGGCAAACCAGAAGAAGTACAACTTTATTTGAAAATACTAACAATCTCTTTGGGTTTTATTTGTACTGTGATACTGATCGATTTTAACTAAGACATAGGTAAATAATGTCAACCCTCCATATAAACATGTGAACTAGCTTAGATTGTTTATTGAGTATAGAAGCTCCTTATTATCTTTATAATGCATGAAACATGAAAAAAAGATGTGGTCTAACATACTTTTTTTTAATTTAGTTGAGTAAAGCTTGACTTTAAAGCACTTAAGTGAGAGAAGGAGAGAGACCTTTGTTTGTTGTTTGATAACAAACTACATAATCCTTCATGTCCTTACCTTGGTAACTTTCAGAGCTTTGACTTTCCCAGTATGCCTGACGTGCGGACCCCTGCACAGGTCGATCAATGGTCCACATCTGCAAACAAAAAAGCGGATAATTTTTATTAACTCAAGCAAAGCCACAGACATAAGCTTGTGGTATATCTAAACTGACCTGTACACTGTAGTAGTGGGGGTATCCACTTTCTCGTTGAGTATGCGGACCTTGAACGGGTTGTAGTCAAACATCTCCAGGAGCTGTTCCTTGGTGAGCTCCAGTCGTTCAAACGGTTGCTTTTCCTTTGCAATCTTCTTTATCAAAGTTTCCAAAACTGGGTAGTCAGTGGTGGAAATCTGCATTGAAAATTAGACCTTGTTAGAAAGAATAGGAAACATAGAATAAGTTAAACCGTCTCTGTGGTCTAGCGGTTTAGACCACCGGTCTTTGGGCACACAGGTCCCAGGTTCGATTCCTAGCAGGGGTTACGTTTGTACTCGGTTCAGTTGGTTTGTTAAGTCCGTCTGGCTAGCTACCACCATTTTATCTAGATATATAGCCATAACTTCAATGTTTGTAGAATTTTTGTATTCCGGCAGTTAAAGATAAAATTGTCAGTAGTTGAGAATTCTAGGTAATGAGAGCTTTCTTCTTCGGTCTAATCATAACTCAACTCTTGGCCTTTAGTAAGTGTTGATAAGGCCGCAAAAGAAAGTGGAAATAAAATCCTATCCTAAACTACTGAAAATAATATCTAGAATATTATATCAGCTAGCTGGTCATAATTATTATCGTTAAATGACGGTAAACCACAATTAATGCTCCCCGCATAATTGTTACTTTTATTATTCACTAGCGGCCCGCCCGCAGCTTCGTTCGCGTAGATCCCGTACCCCCTGAAAAAATTTTCTTTCAAACTTAGTCCTGGCTCTTGACTATACAAACACAACAAAAAAAAATTTGCCAAATAGGTGCAGCCGTTCTGAAGTGATGAGTGTACAAACATTTCGGCAATTGATTTTTATTAATATAGAGACTAATAAAGTGGTTGATGATAAGCCAGGAAAAGGTTTAAATTTGTTTGTTATATCGAAATGACGACCCGACCTCTTTGGTCGAGTGGTTTGTACACCGGTTTTGATGGTGTCGCCATCTCTGAGGTCCCGGGTTCGATCCCCGGTCGGGACAATTCAGAAATTATTGTTTTTCTAAATTGTCTTGGGTCTGGGTGTTTTCTATGTATAATAAGTACGTATTTAAGTATGTTTATTCGTTTACTAGTAACCAATTAACGAGTTTCCTAGCGAAGCTTCTCTTGGGCTAGATAATTGGTGTGAGTGTAAGAAAGTTTATTTATTTATTTAAATTAAAATATTGACTTAAAAAGAAATAATCCTTTGGCTGTATTTGTAACTATATTTTTAAGGAACACGCACATAGAGTTCATTCACATCCACCCACATGTTTACTGGAAGTAATGACTTATGGTTTTTAATATGATGAATTTTATTTGAATTTTATTTATTACCTATCTTTATTATTGTGCAAATTACTTACGCCTTTCTCGGGATAATGCATGTCGTAATAGAAGCCCTCTTCTATAGGTGGACCATAGCACAGACAACCTCCATATACCTGAAGGAAAAATCACAAAAAAAATATTTTAAGAATTTACTTTAATATAGAGAATAATAATAACCAATCGTTTGTTTAAAATGGTGTTTGTTAAAGGTGGTTGTTTGGGTAAGACATACCCTCTCCATGGCTTCGCCGAGCATATGCGCGGACGAGTGCCAGAACACTGCTTGAGCATCTGAGTTATCCCAGCGCAGCAGTTCCAGCTTGCAGTCTGCCTCCAGCGGCCGGTCCAGGTCCCAGAGCTCGTTGTTGACGCGCGCGATGATGGTGGCGTCTGCTAGGCCCTGGCTGGAGGGAGAGACGACTCGTCATTAGGCTCGTGAAATGGAAGCATAGGCGGAACTTTGTACTAAGTGGTTGGTTATAAAAGGTTTTATTTCTGCTCTTCCTAAACCAATTTTGTAGCACAGTTAAGTTTGAAACTTGTTAACTAGATAACAGATTAACATACATTTTACATAGAAAATACCAAGTGTCAAAATTAATTTTGATAAATAGTTATTTCTAAATTGCCTCAACTGGGAATTGAACCCTAGACCTTTGAAATGGCGACGCTAGAACTGGCATGGTAACAACTCTACCACACACGTCGTCAAAATTCAATTGTCAATTTTTATTCATCACAATTTTATAATCAAAATTTTTGTTAATTAATTTTGATCTAAAGTTGACATATACAGTAAGAAATTATTAGTTGATCTGTGATATGTTAAAGCAAATCACAGTTTTAATCATGAGCAAGACATTTTATAATATTTACTTTTATTTTATTAATTATTTATTAGTTTATTTTTAGTCATTAATAGTTTGTTGACAGATGTAATTATAGATAAACAATTTGTATTAGTTAAAAATCGTTACAATGAATTAACCACAATTGTATAAAGTTTCCACCCTTTTATTATACTTACTAGTGTTTCCAAAACTCGCTAGACAGCAGGCAAAGAATGACAGATCAATGTTAATGTTGCAGTCTGCATTTCTACTGTGATTTTAAATTGACACGTCATACACAGTAATAAGATATAAAGGCAAAAGCAAATAAGTAGGTGCAACTTAACATAGATAAGAGTGAATACTATACTGCTATTCAAGGCTGCACCTTGAAACTTGATTATGAGTATTATTTATTACACACCTTTAAAATAATAGCATGATTGTTATTTATAACTTTCTGTATTATTTTAAACAATTTATGTACTGGTGAGTGTAAGTATATAAAACAAACAGTTTATTGTAATAAATTTAATCTGGCTCACAATTCTATGTATTTATAAACAACAAAAAAATAATAGTTGCCATTGGTTCAGGTTGTTGATAAAAGAAATTCGCTTTTGACCAGTATGTGTTTTTGATTCAAACATTGGCTACTCTTATTTATGTAGAATATCCCAAGACTCTCATAAATTCTAATGATGGTAATTTCTCATAATAATATTGTTATACTGAACTGAGAGACATATTATAGATTTGAAATATTATTGAAACTTATTGAGGATTAAGGCTCGTATTCTAAAACCAAAGTCACACTCAAATCTCGGCTTGAGTAAAGTTAGAAGGGGATGGCGATATATCCGATGAATAGCACCATTCTTTTCTAACTGTACTCAAGCAGAGATTTGAGTGTGAGTTTGGTTTTAGAATACGAGCCTTAAAGGTTATTAAAATATACTATAGAATTTGTGACTAAACATGTTCACTAACCTAATTCCTTTTGCAACATCATAAGGGGAGGTTCTGAAAGCACTTGCTTCCACAGTCTTGCCGTCTGGAAGGGTAACCACAATGCTCATTTCAGGGAGAGAGGCCAGCTTGTCAGCATACTGGGCTTTGTACTTGTCCCATAGAGTGATGCGTCTCTGAATGTACTCTGGCCACGGGTTCAGTTCCGCGACACCTGAAGAATCTTCCGTTTTCTTCTTTTTTTCCTTCATTGCTTTAGTCTTTGACTGTTTAGAGAAAATAAAAAATTTATAAGTTTGTAGGGAATAAATTTAAATAAAAGTAACAATTTTGATGTCAGTTCAGTGTATTTACGAGGTAAAAATAAATAAGTGTTTAAATATTTAACAAGCTGTGGTCTATAAAAGTGCTGTAGCCTATATTTTAACCATATTTTAAGATTGAATTTCCACGTCAATGAAATAGTAACCATAGCATGGAATTCAAAGAAGTTCTAAAAATATTTAGCAAGAGAATTAAGTTATACTCTTTAATAATATAGAATCAATAATAGCATTGCAAATGCGTAACTGAGGATGTCAATACAAATGAATCAGTCTGACGAAATTTGCCTACAAACCCATGTGGCATAGCCCCTTTTGAAGCGGACCGCGCAGCCACCACGGATGTTCAGCAGTGTCAACATCACTTAAATAAAGTCTACAGAGAACATTTGAAACTAAATATACTAGTTAGAATCCTGCCTTGTCTTTAATATTTAGGTTTTGGATATCTTCGGCTGCGATGTCACCCATTGCGGTTGCGGTCGTGTTCCTCTCACGTTAGATTAGACAATGACAGCAAACTTTGACAGTGACAGTCGGTCGACTGTCAAAATTTTATTAGATTTTTTCACCGTGACAGCAAAGACATCTTGCTCATACAGCCTTTAAAATTATGTCAAAACTCGGCAACTATCTATAGGTAGGTAAAGAGACAGACAACTTTGACTTTTACTAAGATTTTTCATAGCTTACAAAATAAAAGAGTATCACCTCAGAGTATCACAGTACCTAACTAGATAAAAAAATTATGGTTCTGAGACCGGTTTCAACCTTTGGTTTCAACTGTAGGTGTAAATACAGAAGACAAATTAGAACAAAACTGTATCGAACTATAAAAAAGCATGATAATGTTATAAAAGAGTAGGAACATTATAAAATGAATTTAAATTCTTAGTTAGAAAATACTGGCCGCTGAAACAAACATACAAAATGTTTTATTATTATTTATCTATTAGTTTTTATAGAAGACTATCATGTCAGTCAGAACTTGGAGAAGTTCGTTTTCCATGGATACTATACTCAAGCAGCCTAATTAAAATTATCAAAAACTGTGACATTGAAATGTGACCACCTTATTATTTGGTTCTGTTTTAACATTTTCAAAATTGCAGTGTATGATCAGTTCAGTTGTAAAACTATTTAATCATGAACCTGCCGAAGCGGTCTAGCGATATGCTACAGCAGGTATTGTCTGTTTTCAAAATTTTCGAAAGAAAATTGGATAAGGTGCAAGCGGACGTGAACTACCAAGGGCAGACGTTGAGTGACCTAACAGTAATGATGTCTAACATATCTGCCCTGGGTGAGCCTCAAATGAATATGGAAGGAAAGCACGATTTTCCGAAAAGACTTTCGAGTAAAACCACCGCAATACAATATGATGATCACACCCATAATGAAGATATCACTTACAAGACCAAAAGGAAGAATACGATGCAACCTTTCGTAAACAAGTTGAAGGCGAAGAGCTTCCAAGGGCAAAACAAATTTGGACTGCGTATGTCTAATGCTAACCAAATACCATTGTTGAAAAAGTTGCCCTCGTCTCCAAAGCCAATGAAGCATTCCGCGAGGCCTTTTAAGGCAGAGTCTCCGCGTAAAGCAACAACCTTGAGATCTCAGAAGAGTAAAATGGAGAAAAGACGAATCAAACCAAAACAGCAACTTAATATCTAAACAGTCTTAGAGAGCCGAATGACAAATAAATTAAGGGATGTTTGGTCTATGATGCTGCCTCGATTTACCTTCTAGGAAAGTTAAGAGGAACTCTCTTGAAACCTAACATTATGGGGAATGTGTCTTCTAAAAGAGAGGGTTAAGGACACTTGGCCGAAATTTATGCGAAGCACATCTCAAAAATGACTTCACACTATTTTACTAAAACCCGTTTGTGCTAGAGAAAATAGAGAAACACTGAAATCTGTAGCCTCAGAGTTTTATTTTCGTTCCTACTTTATGGTAGGTTCATAGTTGGTACCGTGCTGTGTTAAATTCTTGGCGGCTGTGAAGTTAGCTGCGAGCGCAACTACGCGCAGTAGTCGCGTTTTGGTCGACACCTTAGTCTTATCATTGGACTAGCTAGACACTTATCTGTTGTGAGACGGGATTTACGCCTTCACGACCGCCAAAAACTTTGACGATAATTTCGACCTATTGACTATTCTGTGCTATTGACCTACCCTTCGCTTCGCGCACCTCATATTTGCTGCGTTCATGCTGTAGTTACTAGCTGAACAATTATATAAACTTTCTTTTGGTCCACTTTTTTAACTAGGTAAAATGCCACCTCTCTCATAGCTACACCAAAGCCAGGGGCAACCTAGGGTTATGTATGACTCTCCTCGCATTCTCCCGCCCAGATAAAAGAGCTCGACCCGGGAAAGAGTGGCCTACCCACTAAAAACCTTGTACCACCCCTTCTATGCACGGGGATGGCTAGGTAGGTACCACGAACAGCAAGCACCCCGAAGAGCTATATTGAGAGCATTATAACCACAGCCTCACGTAAACTCGGAATCCTGAACAAGGTGAAGCGGTTCTTCACGCCGGAGCAACGTTGTCTTTTGTATAAGACTCAGGTGCGCTCCTGCGTGGAGTATTGCTCTCATCTTTGGGACGGATCCGCCAAGTACTTGCTCGAAGCTCTTGACAGGTTGCAAAGACGTGCTGTCCGTATTATCGGTAACGATGACATTACGACCAGTCTGGAGCCGTTACAGCTACGTAGGGACATTGCTTCCCTTAGTGCTTTCTACCGCCTTTACCACGGTGAATGCTCTGAGGAGCTCTTTGACCTCATCCCTCCCTCTCCTTTCCTTTCCAGATCGACGCGTGCAGGTCTTAGAAGCCACCCTCATACCGTGCTGACCATCAAGACACGTACCAAAAAGTTTGGACAATCGTTCTTTTGCCGAACTGCCCGTATGTGGAATGCGCTTCCCGCACACGTGTTTCCTTCCTCTTTCTCTCCCGGGTTATTTAAGCGGGGCGTGAAAAAGCATTTATGCAGGCCGCCATAGTGAGAGCGTTCGGCATAGCGTGGTAGCGCTGTGACGAACGCTTTCACTTCTTGGGCTTCACTGGCTGCTTTTCATCAGGCAGAGTGAAGCCATTATGGCGTGCCACAATAAAAAAAAAAAAGCACAAAGTTCCACCTTTACTTCTGTTATTAATCCTAGTAAATAAATATTCCTCCTATTTATATCCAAAATTGGGCTACACCTAAGACTAGTTAGGGTAGTACCGTAAAACGGGGTGAATAGGGACGATTCTGAACTTTGACTACAATTTAGACCTATTTGCATAGGTTTTAGGGTAACTTGTGATATGAAAGAATTCCAGGTCTTATGCTCTTCTTTAATGTAGTAAATGGCAACTGAAGTTAGTGTTGCCAGGTTGTGAGAAATATACAAAAATATGCCTTGTCCCTATTTTGCCTGTATCCGGGGTCAATAGAGACGCCCTAAGTGACAATAGGGATATTTGGCCAGGGCTGTCATCACCCTAAAATACACACTAAAATATAGGACCTTTAATTTAGTGTGTATTAAGTATAGGTACTAAAATTGAATATACTATAATAATAATAATAACGTTAGTTATCAAGACGAATAACTACCGGAAATATATTATGAGGGACGGTACAGTCGATATCTGTTGGGCATGCCGCCGTCCAGCAGAATCACTCCGACACAATATTATTTCCGCTTGTTCTCATCTTGCTAACGAATTCACCAGCAACTTGCGCTTCGATATGGCCTTGTGAATCAGAGGTGCCGTACAAATAAGTACGCACCTGCGCTGGTTCTCGAAAATGGTCATGCAACGCTCTACTGGGATGGCTCTATCATCCATCACGGATAGGACTATCTATTGTCGCTAATAAGCTTGATATTGTGGTGATCGACCGATCTCAGCGCCGGCCGATATTGATTGATATCACCATACCTCATGATGAGAACCTCGTGAAAGCCGAGAAGGACAAGCTCAGTAAGTACCTTGACTTGGCTCACGAGGTTGCCGCCATGTGGGATGTGGATTCAACCATTATTGTACATCACAGACATATAAATGTCTGTGACACCCATACACGGCTAAAGTTTAATATCTATGGTATTATCACAACCAACAGGAGACGACATTTAGTGCATTATTCATTAATATAAAGACAAAAAATACTTTTGCACGAAAATAGGCTGCAATTTGGCATTATTTGCTCCCGTCGTGACGCGTCAAATGTGATTTGCAAATGGTGCAGTGACAAGCGGAAACTACTTTTATAAAACGGGTTTGACCATTGGGCATACCATTTTGGCAGAGGGGAACGCCTGCCAGTGGCGTCTCCTGTTGGTTGAATGCTCTAAGCCTATGTTAAACATACCATGTCTCCTTGTTCCATGTTTTTATTTTGTATTCACCTAGTACACAGACATACTTCTTATTATAAGTCTGTGCTTAAACTAATGTTTAACAAAAAAAATCTTTGTGCCAGCCCTGCCTCTACTAAAACATTAGGTACCGTTTGCATATTATCTTCAGTCGTCTTTAACGAACCTTAAGGTGTGCCTATTTCCCTCATTAGCCGTTCCTATTCACCCTTTTCCCATCCATATTTTCTATGAAACTAAGTAAAAATCAAGTAAGGCTACAATATTATATTTTTTTCCAAAACTATTATAAATAAAGACTTATCCACTTAAATACAGGTTCCCCGTTATATTGTCCTCTATTGGTCGCTGTCCAGTAATTATTTTATGGTATAGTTTTTCCGAAAATACAAAGTTTTGAAGCACTTAAAACCACACCAAATAATACCCTCACTTTAAATGAAAATTTTATCATGTTGCTCACATTTTTTTAGGTGTTGCCATTTAAAGAAAATAAATATTGTTATACAATGAGAGTCTAAAATTGGGGCGTCTAGAGCCAGCTTTATGTCAAAAATTGTCTGTATGTTTCATTTCCGGGTTTGTCCCTATCAACCCTGGTGTGCGAGCACGGATCTTTTATCGACCGATAAAGTGACATTAGACGTCGACAAATTGACATCGCCCGTACATGGACTGTCAAATTTTATCGTCTAATGTCACTTTATCAGTCGATAAAAGATCCGTGCTCAGTAGGCTGGTGTCTCTATACACCCCGTTTTACGGTACCTAGAGGGTTGGCTGGAAGAGAGTTCTTCTAGAGATAAGTTCACCTGTATGTGTATGTAGTATTGTATAACATGGTTTTCAATGCGTTATTATGTAACTAGGTACCTACGTTAGGATTAATAATAATAGGTAGAAGATACACAATTTTTAACAACGTAGGTAATTATTCTTTAAAACCAACACTAATTACAATGTGAGAAACTTAATTTTACAAATTACACGAAGACTAAAAGTAAAACAAAAACAACACGGCTGATTTCGTTTCGTCCACTAGGATCCCCTTAGTTTGATAATAATAGTGCACTGTGTACGGTCAGCAAAAAAGGAAATAAAGTACTATTTATAAGAACCACAAACTATCAATGTGTACCTATACTATCGACTTCTGTTGCTGCTGAGAGTGTAGGTACACCATCACGTCACACCAGTGTGATTAATACCTTTTTGGGGGTTAAGTTACTCGCGTCCGTAGGTTTACCCTTGAGACCCTACACGTGACCCCTGGGTGGTGCTAAATGAGTGACACTCACGGAGCAAAAACAAAGAGGAGGTGTTGTAACAACTTTTTTCATATAATAATAGTGTCTCAGCTGCGCGGGTTGCGGGGGGAGTCCAAATAGGAGAAAACCATCTAGTGGCCAGTAGCCAAAGCAAGTACCTACCTAATTTACGAGATTAGCAGAGTTGTCATAAAAGTTCTGCTATATTTCACTAGATGTCGTGTATGTCGTAACGTTATTTGATGAAGTATAAATTTAATTTAAATATTAATTACGAGTGGAAATATATGTTTATTCCGTTTAATCTCGTTTTATCCGTGTAACTACTACACGATACAACACAGCACTTCATGCTAACAAAAAGTTCAGGTCGAGAATTTTTATAATTCTTTAAAAGACTGAATAAGCCACGAACAACCTATTCGCCAGCCAACGAGAGTTGTACTGACGAAAGCGACACCTGGTCGTAAGTAGTTCAACTACGGTGTGACGTCAGGACTACATTGATAGTTGCTGGACTACATTGATTGCAACACCTCCTCTTTGTTTTTGCTCCGTGGTGACACTAACCGAGTGGTAGAGCCACGCTGCGTTGCAGCACGCATTGGGTCGGCTCGCCCGGCGTAATACCACCCCCTCACGAATATTCGGCGTGCTGTAACGGTACAGAATGAATGGTATCCGTCCGTTAGTAAGGAATGTATGGTAGTAGCTCTAAAATAAATATTAATGCGTAGCACCATTAATATAATAAGCATGAAAAGGGAATAATAAACTAGTTCAAAATAATGGTCGATGGACTAGGGCTTTATCTTTAGTTTGAATTTCACGGGGACTGCTCCGTGTGGCCTTGCGACATAGACGTAGGTTGGCAAGCCGGTTCACATACAGGCGGGCGCCACCTATGTTCTGAATACGGAACTTTTTATAATTTTACAAAATACAGAATTATTGGCTTAAGTGGATGATTATTGAGAGGGAATTGTTAATGGAAGGCTACATTTAGATATTCAAACATGTAATATTGGCTATCTGACGAGATTTGGTTGGATTATGGAAAAACTTTAGAATTGCGCGGCGAACGGCGGCAATGAGCGAGCGAGAGGTTGAGAAAAAGATAGAAAGAGAGGTAGGATGTTATCTCCACGTGGCGCAACGCGAAGTTCGCGTATAACAAAGAATAAGCGACGCGAAGGCGAGGCGCATCGGGAAAACAGCTAGCGATTGGTTGAAGGGAAGAAAAGCGGACTTGCGCGGGCGAATGTTGGGCGCGCGTGGCGCAAAAGTTAGGATGCTTGGGGAAGAGAGGGAAATGAGCGGGGATTGAATTATTAGACGTCGGAGGCGCGGTCCGATTTACGAGTGCGGTACGAACTCATACGTGAAAACAAGCGTCCGAGCCATTTTAGCGCGCTAAGTGATATTCGAGTTGCGATTTTAACTAACATTGGTTGTGAAATAGAAGTGAATATTAAAGTAAAATTCTTGTTATCGCGACTCGAATAATTGTTAACAGAATGAAGTATTCTGGATCATATTAGCGGACACGGATAACGGTGCCAACAAAACTAATATGATTTCAACGGACTTCGGTCTGGAGGCATTTGACTGTATTTAATAATGCCGGTGTTATCTGTTAAAACGCTAAATAATACACTATCTTCGAGAGAATAACGGGGGAGAGAAAGTTGTCTCCCTAGTGAAAATTGCAGATAGGTCAGACACCAATTAGCTGGAGGTGGGAACGTACAACCCCGTCCAAAACCGTCCCGCCTCCTTACACACAGGGTAGTGTTAGGTTGACACACTGGGTATATTGGCCCGACGGATAGTCAGCTTAGGGGTCAGTTGCTTTCAGGGGCAATGCGACTCACACAACTCACCACGAAATTAAGTTAAATGTGGCTTGGGCCTAGATTGCAAGGTACACAAGTAGGGACTGTTAGTTCGACAAAATATAGGTATTTCAAGTGAGGAAAGCTGTAGGAATCTATAGGTAGACGTCTCATATATTGTTAGTTAGGGGAGGACGGCAAGGTGTTTGCACGCTGTGCGTACATAAACTAGGTACGTGGGCCGCGGGGCCAGGCTGGATTAATTCAGACTAATAAGGTAGGGATAATTAAGTTACGGTGCTAAATAAAAATTACGATGAAGTGATGTGGGTACTATCTAGGCATGTAATCTGTTACCGTAGGCCGATAAAATTCTAATTGTTTTCCTAAAGTTGTTACCAATTAATTATTCATTTTAAATAATTAACAGAAGTGTGGTAATATCGTACCATCATTACCTTGGAATACCTAAAAGTCTAGACTGGTTTCCTATTACAAGATAAATATTAAAAGTTATAGCAAATAAGCATAGCTGTACTGTGATGTGTGATTTCTAATACTGAAATGACCAAACAGGCATTTTTTAGCTTTCCCTGAGGTACAATACGGCCTTAAAATAGCTACACTCTTCAAAGTATTAAAAAAAATATACATCCGATACCTATTGGTAAAATATAAGCTGAAACTAAACAACTAAAACCAGTTTAGAACCTAGGTTAATTTGTTGAAGCTGCGAATCCACCATAATGGGAAAGACATTACAAGCTATGAGCTTCTAATAATATGAAACATAGAAATAATTGATTGATAACAACCTGCTAATTAGCCTGATAATACAGTCTACTTATACTATTTCAATTCACCTTAATGGTTAAAGACCTCCTAAGTTATGTAAGTACTTACCTCTAATAATATGAAACATTGAAATATTTGATGGGAACAATCTAAATCAATCAGACTAATATCTAGTACAGTCTGCTTTATACCTATTAAAGTGAGTAAAGGATAACTTCTAAATATAATTGATTCAATGATTAACAGGGATAATTACCTGATTTACTACCTACTAAAAATATACTAACTATGATTTAGTAGTCTATCAAATTAACCACTTAGTCTGAGAGACAGGGGTGGAAGTTAATGGAAAAATAATTAACTTAAGTTCACTTCCTAAAAGTTAAGGATATTGAATAAATTAAACATCTTTTAATAAACTTAAGATGTGATAATCTGTCAATGCAGCCCATACAATGTAGTTTATAAGATCTGCATAATAAACACTAAGAGTGAACCAAAGTAATTTTACTTCAAATGATAGTATTCTATTTAAGTTCACTTCCTATATGAGTAGGATATTGAATAAATCAAACATCCTTTAATAAACTTAAGATGTGATAATCTGCCAAGGCAGCCAATCCAATGTAGTTATATTAGAACTTTATAAGACCTGTATAATAAATACTAAGAGTAAATAAAAGTAATTTTACCTGTATTAATAGCATTCTATTTTAGCCACCGCCTGAAGTGGGGTTTGAATAAATTATCCACCCTTTATAGAACTGAATATTAATTTTCTAATAAGACAAAAGGACAGTCAGTTAATATTGTTACATTGTGGTCTCTTTATAATAGACACAATAATCAGAGAAATAAGTGTGTCCTGTGGAATGCTGGCTTCCCACCTCTGTTCAATAAGTGATATCATAAGACATAAGTTATTGCATTGAATAATTAAGTTCTTAATGTGAAAAGGATATTTGGATGATAGCAAGCCTTGAGATAAACTCTATTGATTTATGTGGAATAATAACAATTTAAATGCTAACACATAGTTCATAATGTAAGATGAATTAAATTTTGAGGAGAGTTGTAAATTCTCAGTTTTATAGAATTAAAGCTACAAGCTAATAATTAATGTTAAAGCCAATGTGACGGAACTATAATTAAACCATGAGATGTATAGTACGCTATGGAGCGGTGGTGGGGCTCATAAATTGCACAAGACTGTATCATGCTATTGTTAATAAATAATAATACCTGCAAGCTAAGCTATCATCTGATTATCTTTGAGTGGTTACAAATCTTCCCCGCAGCTGCAGTGAAGGATTTAGGTCACAGTTCAGACGGAGTCATTGCTAGGCTACACACTCTATGATATTATTTATAGACTGGTAGGTAATTAGGTCAGGAGAAAATAATTTAACACAGGGATAAGCCAATTACTAAACTTTCACGAAAAGAACTTGAGTTACTTAAATGCGGTTAACAACGGAGGGTTCACTAGACGATCTGGCCAAAATAGTATTTAGTATAATATTACATTGCTTGACTGAAATTCACCGCAAATAGAATTAAGCTATGCTAAGGTTCCATCTTCATACAAACACTACGCACTCTACAAAACTCCAGACACAACCATTAGATTGTAGATAAATTAGGTTAAATAGTTTTAAGAATTAGATAAGTCAAGTCAAGTCAAGTCAAATTATTTATTCAATGTAAACCTTTACAGGCACTTATTGACGTCAATACTAATAATAATAAAAAAACAGTTAACTAACTTATAGTTAAGACTTAATAACTAATCTAACGAGCTATTATAGTCTGTGCCAGACAAATGCGCATTGCTACCCCCAGTACCACTGCACGCCGAAACAGAATCGCGTCGAACCGAAATATAAGCCGTGGTCATAGAATTGTGTAATATGATTTCCAATTATCGTATTGATACTGTGGTAAGTAATATAAATTGGAGTTATTGAAGTAAAATAAAGTAGCGGCTGAAATGAGTTTTGGAAAACATTAGCACCTAACCAATAAGGTTGACATTTTTAATCATTCAAATATCTTTTTTTATAAAAACTTAAGCATAAAAAAACGTCAAAAATTAATAAGCATAAACTTGTGTTTTAAAATTGTTTCTTATTGATAATAAGTTAAGTTAAGGTAAAGGCGGCGATGATGTGTGTATGTATTATAAGGTAGAACTAGGTTAGAGAATTAGGTGAGGTGGAGAAGTTACAGTGAAACAATGGCACTCTGTGCTGTTGTGTTTCGTCCGGCGAGTGAGGGTTCCGGAGACCCCTTCCCCCCCCCCCCTCACAATTGATATGGCAGCGAACTTTAATCTAGATTTACCCCAGGGGGGTACCGACACATCCAGTGTCGGAGAATCCCCCCC
The DNA here is from genome assembly GCA_963921215.1 of Scoparia ambigualis. NCBI lineage: Eukaryota > Metazoa > Arthropoda > Insecta > Lepidoptera > Crambidae > Scoparia > Scoparia ambigualis. The sequence continues at coordinate 28,843,053 of OY992512.1, read as the reverse complement.
TGAGCGTTCTCGCTCAGGCTGCCCTACGTATTCTGGGGAGGGCAAAAGTTCGCTCGTGTTCAAGGCATGCTGCAGGCAGAAGAAAGGCGAGACAATTGGCACCCCCTCCTACGCTTCGCGTGGACTTCTGCAACATCAGGGGAATCCACCCTAACTTGAGCGCCGTCCATCACCACCTCGAGACGGAAAAACCGGCCTTGCTCTTCCTCACCGAGACGCAGATATCCCCCCCTCCTTACATCTCTTACTTGCGCTACCCGGGATACAACCTGGAACATTCATTTGTGCCACGAGCCGGTGTTTGTGCCTATGTCAGGGAGGATATGTGCGTCCGTCGCCTTGACAATCTTGAAGATAGGGACCTCTCCATCTTATGGCTACACGTCGACTGCGGACGTCATCGTCGCGTCTACGCGTGCCTGTATAGGTCCCACAGCGGTAACAACGGAACTGACCAACTTATCGAGACCGTCCAAACATCGACAGACTCCCTTCTCCAACGGATTCCCTCGGCCGAGATTGTGGTATTGGGAGACTTCAATGCCCACCACGTCGAATGGCTTGGTTCACGCACAACTGACCACGCGGGTAGAGCCGTTCATGACTTCGCTTTGGCCTACAGTCTGTCCCAATTGGTAACCGAGCCAACACGGGTTCCAGATGTGGAGGGCCATGCACCTTCTTTATTGGACCTTCTGCTGACCTCGCACCCAGACGGCTATCAAGTTTCTGTTAATGCACCACTAGGCTCATCAGACCACTGTCTGATTCGCAGCACTGTGCCTCTCACAAAAACTTCAAAACCGCAACCAGCGGCTAGCCGTCGAGTCTGGCATTATAGGTCGGCGGACTGGGATGGGATGCGAAGTTTCTTTGCGTCCTACCCGTGGTGGCGAGTTTGCTTCTCGCTGGATGATCCTGATATCGCCGCTGACTCTGTCGTTGATGTGATACTGCAGGGAATGGAACTTTTCATTCCAAACTCTGTGGTTCCCATTGGCGGCAAGTCCCAACCATGGTTTGGTCGTTGCTGCAAAATGGCGTCTCGCCAAAAGCGTCAACATTACCAAGCCTGGGCTAATGCGGTGTCATCAAAGGATCCAAACACCAGTGCGCTCAAAAAGAAGTACAACTTTGCCGCCAGGTCTTTTAAGAAGGACATTGCCAAGGCGAAGTCATCATTCATAGGTAGAATCGGCGAGAGGCTAGTGCGTCTTCCTTCGGGCACGCGTGCGTTCTGGTCTCTCGCCAAAGCTATCTTAGGGAATTTTTGTAAGCCGTCCCTACCACCATTGCACAAGACTGATGACTGCCTGGCCTACACTGCAAAGGAGAAAGCCGATCTCTTGGGCTCTCTCTTCGCATCAAACTCGACCTTGGACGACGGGGGAAACTCTCCACCAACTATACCGCATTGCGCTTGTACAATGCCAAACGTTCAGTTCCTGCAAAGGTCAGTTCGTAAGGCTCTTTTTTCCCTTGATATCCATAAGTCGAGTGGGCCTGATGCAGTTCCACCCATTGTGCTTCGGACGTGTGCTCCTGAATTGGCATCAGTTCTAACGCGCCTTTTCCGGCTCTCTTACACTACTGGCGTCGTCCCGAGCTCTTAGAAGACAGCCCTTGTCCACCCGATCCCAAAAAAAGGCGATCGCTCAGATCCGTCCAACTACAGGCCAATAGCTATTACCTCTTTACTCTCCAAAGTAATGGAGTCCATTATAAACCGCCAGCTCTTGGGGTACCTAGAAGAGTACCAGCTACTAAGTGATCGCCAGTATGGTTTTCGTCGCGGTCGTTCGGCTGGTGATCTTTTATTGTACCTTACTCACCGATGGGCGGAGGCAGTCGAGAGTAAACTAGCAGTTAGCTTGGACGTAGCGAAAGCCTTTGACAAGGTATGGCACAGGGCTCTTTTTTCTAAACTTCCATCATACGGGCTTCCTGAGAAATTGTGTTCATGGGTTGCCAGCTTCCTTACTGGGCGTAGCATCAGAGTCGCAGTCGACGGTTCGTGCTCCGACATGAAGCCCGTGAATGCTGGAGTCCCGCAGGGGTGTGTGTTGTCCCCTACTCTGTTTCTTCTGCATATCAATGACATGTTGCATAACAACAGCATTCATTGCTATGCAGACGATAGTACTGGGGATACGCTCTACACCAGGCGAGCTAATATTTCTCTGGAAAGCGTCATCGAGAGCCGGAATAAACTTGTGACTGACACCGAGAACATGTTAAGTCATGTCTCGAATTGGGGCCGACATAACCTAGTCCACTTTAACCCCTCAAAAACACAAGTTTGCGCATTTACCGCAAAAAAACATCCCTTCGTCGTATCTCTAAACTTTGAGGGAGCTCCCCTTGATACCAATCCGACTATTGGAGTCCTTGGCGTCGATATTTCGAGTGACGTTCAGTTTCGTGGTCATTTGGAAGGTAAAGCTAAATTAGCTTCGAAAAAACTGGGTGTGCTTAATAGAGCGGGTCAGTATTTCACGCCGGTCCACCGCTTACAACTGTATAAAGCACAGGTCAGGCCGCATATGGAATACTGCTCCCATCTTTGGGCTGGAGCACCCCAATACCAACTAGTTCCATTTCACCGCATCCAACGCAGAGCTGCTCGAATTATCGACGACGTGGATATTTCAGGTCGGCTCGATCCACTGGCTCTTCGGAGAGACGTTGCGTCTCTCTGTATATTGTACCGTATATATCATGGGGAGTGTTCTGAGGAATTGTTCGGCTTGATCCCTGCCGCTGATTTCCTTCACCGCACTACACGCAATCGACTGTCATTCCATCCACATCACCTTGATGGATGGCGGTCTACTACTGTGCGTTTTTCAAGAAATTTCTTGCCTCGAACTACAGTGTTGTGGAACCAGCTCTCGGCGGCGGTATTTCCGGACCGTTACGACTTAGGGATCTTCAAGAAACGAGCCTATTCCTTCCTTAAAGGCCGGCAACGCGTCTGCGATGCCTCTGGTTTTGCGGGTGTCCATGGGCGGCGGTGATTACTTTCCATCAGGTGACCCGCTTGCTCGTTTGCCACCTTCTGCTATAAAAAAAAGAACCTACCTACTCTTATTTTTAGGACAAACCAACTCTCAGATCAACCTACCCAAAACCGGTAGGTATGTATGCATTTTTTGACGACCTTCTTGGTCGAGTGGTTTGTACACCGGTTTTCATGGTGTCGGTCGCAATCTCTGAGGTCCCGGGTTCGATCCCCGGTCGGGTCAATTTAGAAACTATGGTTTTTCTAAATTGTCCCGGGTCTGGGTGTTTTCTATGTATAATAAGTATGTATTTAAGTATTTTACGTATGTTTATCCGTTTCCTAGTAACCATTTAACGAGTTTCATAACGAAGCTTCTCTCGGGCTAGATGAGAGTGTATGAAAGTTTATTTTTAGTTTTATTCTATTTGTTGCATTTGCATTTCTTACCACGATGCTCCGTTGATTTTAAATAGTCACAGGGCTAACTATTATCGGAACTGGTATTTATAATAAATCAACGTCAACTACAATAATATTCGTTGTAGTGGGTGGCCACTACAACGAATATTAGGAACATATTTCTCACACGGCGGCGTATCGTAAGCGTATCGTAATACGTCGTATATTGTTGAGGCTTTATTCTGTGAAATACACCCGATGGAAACACGATTTTATAAAGTTGGCTCGATAGAATAAATTCACAAAATTACATATTTTTGTGTCATTTTATCTTCTTTTCCAGGTTTTATTCTTAAAATAAGTGATTTGATATTATGAGTCATTTAAAAAAATGAATTTCATAGATGACTTGAGGAATTATAACCGATCGTTTTTTATTTATTACATCTATCAATTTTTTTAAAATATAAAACGCGATTATTCGCGTCGCTTCGCTGTTATACCCGTCCCTTACCGTCGTACCGTCGAGAGAGCGAGAGAGAAGCGCTCGAAATACCTCCCCTTAAGGTACCAACACGACTCTGGTCATTTCGTTCATTTCTTCAGGTCAAGTAGGGCAAGTCCTTTTTGACGGGCGTGTAGACGCCAAAGCGGCTGATGAAATCCACTTCGGATACTTCTCAGTCTCCAGAAATGTCTGTTCGATATATGCGGCGGTACAGCGGTTCTACCATGGAATGGCAAGCGAACATACCCTTAACATAGAAAAAGGTCGTAGAATACAAAATTCTTTACATTGGATGCAGTAGTCGGTACCTACGTCAACTAGAGACGTGGGTCATGCAAAATTTTATGTCATTATGCAACCTAAATGAAGGTTATAACGACGCTACTTACGACCATTCCACCGACGACGGTTAATAATGTGACTTTCGGGGCACGAAGAAGCTCGAGATATTTCGAAAGTTACTTTCCTAGCAGGATCGCAACATTCGCAACCCGACCGTGCTATCCTAATGACTTTTGTCCACAGTTGTTAATTAAAATTATTATGTCTACATTTATAACCCACTTGTCTTATCCTTTCGACACCGTCATTGAGGATGTAAAACTCTGGTTTAAAATTTTCCGGTATGAACCTCCTCGAGATTTTGACGTGAGTCGGATCTTTATATGGCTGTAAAATAATATACATAATATTACGAATAAATTTTGTCAAAGATGATAATTATACTGCGATGTAAGCAAACCGCAACAGTCTGTGGGAAGGCGTCTCTAGAAACACCATAATGACGTAGGCGTAGCGTAGTATAATACGGGTATATGGTCGGTAGACATAATGTCTAACGACCAGTCTCCGGCTGAAAACCGTGAAGCAGTAAGGTGTTTTGGCTGGTATCCCAGTAACCCAGTCCGTCCACCCAGTTCATCATCCAATTTTTTTTAGAATATTTTTTTTATATTCCAAAAAGTACAATCAACAACGCACAAGCTATCTATCTAATGTTGATTATGTCAATGAGCTCACCACTAGTCACCACAACAGTAACCGCTAGCCATCAGCGGGTCAATCGGCTAAAAAATATGGATATGGACATGGGCTTCCTTCATTTGACATTTGAAGCCCATATTTTGTCCTTATATGGGAATATTATGGGCTTCAAATGTCAAATGACGCCCATTTTCATATTCATATTTTTTAGCCGATAGGGTAGCTGATCAGCCTGCCGACTTACACCATACATAAACTCGTGGGTGATAGGTGATCATAGGTGGTAAGCCCTTAACCGCTTTATGCTCTTGGTAGGCAGTCTTCAAATATAAAACAGGAAATTATCTAAAAATAATAGCCTGATTACACTAAAGATGAATCGGCTATAGTCGACATCGTTGGCGGCGAGAGTGATCTTGGAGTCAGAAATTAACAATTTTTTGAGCGTTTAAAGCAGAGAAATCTGTCTACGTCGACACTCAATATATTCTCCGGTCACTTTTTACTCTATCTGGCTTACATGTATACCACCACACTCAGTCAAAAAACGAGAGCAGAAGCTTAAAGGACCACAACACTTCTGGTCAACTAACCTACAATCAGGTACAGAGCAGACGAGGCTTTTTTAACACCAATATTTTAAGAACTAATAAAGCTTATTAAAATATTGATTTTGATTAAAATGTAAGCACTTTCAGAAAACTTTATAATATGTACGCTTATCTAGGGTCAGTTCTCCCACTTGCTGGTGAGATACAGGGTGACTGTCGCAGCGGCCGCTATGGCTAACCATACGCTGCCAGAAAAGGAGAGGGTGATAATGTTGGACACGTAGGCGAGGCGCGGCTGGCGGAATACGAAGCTCATGCGCTGCGGGGCCACCAAGTCAGTGAACGCCGCCACGTCCAGCCGCTCGGCGAAGGTCACGCAGTTGGTGCCTGAATGTACAGACACAGATATTATTAACAAATTGGCAGCAATGCGTGAGTATATCCATGTGTGTGTGGTGTCGTACGTCGTAACCGCTTACCAAGGGCGGTCCGCATAGGCAGGAGCCACCATAGTAAAAAGTCATTCCTTAAAACTCACTGGTCTGGTATGGTCTCACAAGTTATCAGACTGGAATTTGTAATATCGACGCTTGGTCCATTGAGAACCACAATAAAGGATAATACAAGTGTTGCTTGTTCTGGTAATAAATATCTATCAGCCTCTTTAATTCTTACCAAAATCAGCTCTATATAAGTCTCGAGGACGGTCGCTGGTCGGGCATGATCCGTCATGGAACCAGCGACTGTCCACCTTGTATTTTATCCCTATCGGTAGCTGAAGATGTACAAGGTGTGGCGTTCAGCATCTCGAAAGCGTACTCAGCTGCTATCCAGCAAAGTCTTGTGGCTGCATCGTGGCGTAGTTCTCTAGAGAATAATATTAGAAACATTTCTACCTTGATTATTTCTGCCTAGAACCTGAGAGTGATACCTGTGGTTTTCCAAACATACCGGGAGCGCTTACCCTGGTCGCATGCCTGATTGCCATCATTTCTTATATTTTGTAACGTTTCAGTTTGAAGAGTAGTAGATCCAGTGAAATTAAAGAAAAAAGAGGTAGAAAAACTGATCCTTCAGGATTGTTAACTTGCGCATCATACCCTTGATACTAAAGTCAATCGGCGGTAACCATTTCCATTTGGCCGACCGCATGATCCCTTGCCGTCTCAGTCATTATTAGAAAATAAGTGCCTTCGCACACGGCGGCGTATCGTAAGCGTATCGTAATACGCGCGTAGGACGAGAGCAATACGAGCACGTACATGTTCAAACAAGTCCGCACACGAAGCGTTGCTGCAGCGAATCGTAGGAGACACCGCTTCGTGTGCGGACTTGTTTGAAAATGTACGCGCTCGTATTGCTCTCGTCCTACGCGCGTATTACGATACGCTTACGATACGACGCCGTGTGCGAAGGCACTAAGATAGGCTTTTATTAGGCGTCTGTAAAACGTTTGTCTCTTGAGTATTAATCTTATTTATCTATGATATTAGCTAATAATAAGGTCTTCATTTTATTTAAGAAAACTTCGTAAAGTAGTGTAGTGGTAGTAGTAAAAACCTAACATTTTAAAGCTCGAGTGAATAGGCTGCTTCTGGGAAAGCTCGCTCCATCGTCGGCCTCTTCTTAATCCTACGGATAAGAATGTGGCCAAGAGCAAGCTCATCTATTATAAAAAAAGAAAGATGTTAGATCACGGCTTTTCAAGACGAGATTCTATCGAGCAAACTTCCGATTTGGAAAATCACTTACAACATATTATCTCCTCTCCGTATATGTTCCTTGGTGTCGTTGTTGTCCTGGATGTCATTGGCCATGGTGAGAGGGTGCCCCATCAAGTTCTTCCTTCGACGGTACAGTTCACTGTGGGGTCGGGTGTCAACCAGCATGCCATTGTAGTAGCCCCAAGGCGTCAACAGTATTGACTGGTTCATTGATGGCTTATGAACTAAAGATTTAAAATTAAATTTTAATGAAAACCTTTTACATAACCCCTTGTCTGTAAAGTTTGTTTACTAATTTTCACGTGTTTGGTTTGTCTAAATATTAAATAAAATAAATTAAAGAGCTCATGGCATTGACCAATGGAGTGTGATGAGTAACAACAGCCCCTAACAATATCTAATGATGATGAAATACGAGCGCCTTGTTGAAGTTCAACCCGCTGACTTAGTTGGTTTGTCTTCGTTCTCTATGAAGCTTTTGATGAAATTTATTGTAAATTTGTCCTTACAATAAGTCCACCCTATAAAAACTTGTAGGATGAAGATAGTATTCATTGTAGTGTTTAAGGACTACCGTTAAGTGACCAAGTAACAAAAGCTAAACCACGACCTTGCAACTTTTTATGGTTAAGAACCTATGTGTATTATAAAGAAACCTGTAGTTTCACCATACGTCCGTCAATCTGTTTGTAACAGATAAATGACGTCATGTGCAAAAAAGGGTCCAAAATTGAGTCAATATTTCTATTCAAACATTATATAAATTTAACTGATGAGAGGCATCTCTAAAAATTATGTATTTGTTATAATGTGGCATAAACTTACTCGTAACAGGTATTTTTATTTTTTAACGATAAATGTTGAGTTGTTTTCTCATAAATTTTTACACAGACTACAGACAAGTCGGTTATTAGGTGCTGTGTCAGTTGTATGTCAAGGTAATTCACCTACTTGGGTACCTACTCAATAAAAGACAGTAATTTATACATCTTTATCTAATTTGTAAGAGTGCACCATTACTGCCGATAAATTATAATTTTCTATTTATTTTAAACTAAAAAGTAGTTAACTAATACTTTGGTGGTTTGCTAATGGAGGTATTCTGTTGAAACAATTGACAATCGTTTTTCTCTGTTTTCCTTCCTTAAAATTGTCCTGAAAATAGCAAAATATATTGTAAGTTCAAGAATTCGTAGCGCTTAAATCTATACTAATCAAAATCAATTGCCGAAATGTTAGTACGCGCATCACTTTCCTTCGCACCTATTTGGCTAATTCTTTTTTGTTGTGTTTGTAATTGTCAGGACAAGGTTAGTACGAAATATTTTTTGTTGGAAATTTGTCTCGGGGTCTGGGATCCACGCAGGCAAAGTCGGGGGCGGGCCGCTAGTTAAAGATAAAACCTGACTACATTCCAAATAGGTAAACATCTAATAGAGCAATTTCTAATATTATCAATGCATAATATTTATTACTCATTTACAATAATTAATGAATGACCATTTATCGAAAAAGAAAAGTTGCTAATGAACTGCGAGGGATTGAAAAAAGATTTGATTTTAAATAGAAATCGATGAATGTGGTACGGAACATCTGGATAGTTAACGATATTTTATTACTATCCTATCCTACGCATGAAATTTTCAATTTACTCACAGCCGATGGTAAGCCAGCTCCAACAGCAGTACAGTCGGGGCTAGCAGGGTCATGTAGACAGTGGCCAGCATTGCAGGGTACATGTCGGTGATGCCAACGCTGCTAAAGGTAGACACGGTGCCAGAGCAACGGGGCCTGGGCACGTGGAGGCGGCGATGAATGCAGGACTGTATGCCGGACTCACGGATCTTGATGAAGCTGCAAGGAACGAAGCAGTTAAGTCAACAGTGCTTTGTGATAGTCGTCCGCAGGATAGAGTATAGTTGAACAAGTTGAAGGTGAAGGAGAACGGTAGAAGGTAAGACACATGAAGGACTGTATTCCGGAATTGCATCTTGATAAAGCTGATGAAGAAACAAAGCAGTTGGCTAAACAGTGCTGTGTGATAGTCTTGAGCAGAATAGAATACAAGTTGAACAAGTTGAAGGTTAAGGAGAACTATAAAAGAATAGGCACATGCAGGACTGTATGCCGGACTCGCGGATCTTGATGAAGCTGCAACGAACGCAGCAGTTAGGTCAACAGTGCTTTGTAAATTGTCGTCCGCAGAAAAGGTTACAAGTCGAACAAGTTGAAGGTGAAGGAGAACGGTAAAAGAATAGGTACGAGCAGCTTTGTATGCCGGACTCGCTGATCTTGATAAAGCTGCAACGAACGAAGCAGTTGGGTCAACAGTGCTGTGTGAATCTGTGTGATAGTCGTCCGCAGAACAGGGTACAAGTTGAATAAGTTGAAGGTTTGAGGAGATCGGTAAAAAGCCGGTGTATAAGCAGGACTGTACAGACTCGCAGATCTTGATAAAGCTGTAAGGAACGAATCAGTTGGGTTAACAGTGCTCTGTAAATAGTTGTGTTGGTGATGGTGAACGGTAAAAGAGCAAAGAGGTCAGGAAACTACTTAATTTTCAGTTACGGAATAACAAAAACAAGTCCACTTACTTTATTTTAAACAGATCCTTAAACGGTGACCTCTTTTGACCAGGCACCCAGGGATCGATCTCATTGATGTAATCAATTTCCACGAGGTCACATTTCTCGTCCTCACGATATGTCTCTTGGATTAAACGGTAGCCAGGATTTGATTCCATGTGGAAAGCGAATAGACCCTAAACAGAAAAATAATCTTATAGTTGAAGATAATATAATGTTGAAGAAACTTTATGTAATACTTATCTAAAAAAATATACCATTCGCCACTTTTAAAGTTTACAAAAAGAATAATAACTTCTTTATGTTTAAAAGTCTTATCACTTTCCATGAGCAATCTAGTCAGACTCAGCAAAAAAAGGCATACTCTCAATTATTTTGCACGAGAATCTTTAATCAAAATTCAATTTAACTGTCCTGTTGAAAGGTAACTTTTAACTTTAACCAATTGAGAAAAGTTCAAAAACCCAGAGATTTTACTATAAAAGCCGATCCAAGTACAAACACATTTAGAAATATATGTAGAATAATAATATACTAATGAACTTACCCGTCTGATTTTCTCCACTCCTTCCTGCATATTGTAGAAGTTTGGTTTCTTCCCTTTCGGAGCAATTTTTTTTTCATAAATTGCCTTACGGATTGGTTCGTTTAATTTCTGCCAGGTAAACACATAATTTATAATTTACTACTTTGTTACAGTTGGAACTATATCAATTATACCTAAGTACTTAAATAAATTGCTGCATTCTTTTTAACCCAGCTATTGTGTAAAAGCAATGGACGCCAATGGACATCGATCAGCAGTATCAGGGATAAGTATTCCTTTTGGCATGACCTCTCTGATAACAGAGTAGGTACATCACATAAGAATCTGTACTCCAATTAAGAATTTAGAAAATTATGAATGAACGCTATCCTTACCTTGAAGAAATACCTGTTGTACTCAAAGTCGCTGGCTCCCAGTTTAAGCGGTGAGTTGAGGAGGTCTGGCAGTGTCCTTACTGAGGAGCTGGGTGCCCGAAGGAGTACCACTATGTTTGCGGAGTACGCCGAATACAGGATAGTAAGGGCCAGGAAGAGGAGGAGAGTCACTGTCCTGCCTGATTGAATATAGATTAATTTTTATTGTATTGTTAGACATGAGGTGAAAAAACGAAAAATATCCAAAATGTGATGTACGAAGTTAATTTATTTATCTAAGAAAACATACAATACTGGTTTAATGCTATAAGTAAAATACAATTAATTTTTAAAATACTACATAAACATTGTGCATAAAAGTTAGGTTAATACGACGTTAAGACGACCTCCTTGGTCGAGTGGTTTGTACACCGGTTTTCATGGTGTCGCCATCTCTGAGGTCCCGGGTTCGATCCCCGGTAGGGGCAATTTAGAAATTATTGTTTTTCTAAATTGTCTCGGGTCTGGGTGTTTTCTATGTATAATAAGTATGTATTTAAGTATTTTAAGTATGTTTATCCGTTGTCTAGTAACCATTTAACGAGTTTCTTCGAAGCTTCTCTTGGGCTAGATAATTGGTGTGATTGTAGGAAAGTTTTAAGTTTTTTTTTAATGATTGAAGTTAGTAAAATAACCGGGCCTGTGGGCTGGTACTTGGTAGAGTTAGGTCATCGGTAGACACAGGGGTTTGGTTTCGAGTCCCAGTGGTTCCCATTATGGCACATAATCATTATGCTCGGTGTCGTGTACATGTATGTGGTGTGTGTGTGTACGTGTAGGTATGTGTACGTGCGTACGGTTTAGTTGCTAGTAGGGTTTTTTATGACCGCCTGTCTAGCATTGTTGTGCTTCAACAGTAAGATTGATGATATCGGGTGAAGTATGATTTCAGACTTGAGATGAAGGCAGTTGTGGAAAAAAATTTAAAAGTTTTTTACCTGCAGCATATCTCGGTTCCAGCGTACAACCTTGTTGGAGTACAGCGCCGATTATTAGAATAATTATATCGGCCCAAGAACCGTTTAGCTGAAATTGATGCTGTAAAGTGATAAATAGAAACATCAACAAAATAGCACTAGAGAATTATAATAGAAATAATCAATTTTTTCCAAAGGTTCACGTTTACGTTGTCGTGTTTTTAAAAGTTAGAACGTAACATAAAAATAGAAAAAATAGAGTGCTATTTTTATGTTACGTTCTAACTTTTTGGCGTACCTACATAAGTAACCGTTGAAAATAAAATAATAACAATGCGTCAGAATATGTATACAAAATGAGGACTCAGAGATTAAGTAACTACTCAAACTTTGTCAAAATTACTTAAACACTGTCAGTTTGTCGGCGATGACAAATTCGTTTTATAAATTTTATCTCACAACCACTGTGCAGTAAATAGTAAAGCAGTTTAGTGGTGATATACGCATACCATTCTGCCGGACAACCCTGGGAATACCGCGAGTGAGAAGTACTGCGATCACGGCGCACAAACAATAAACTGCATTTTTCGAAATACCTCATTGAACGTGCTAACAAAATACTTACCATGCTCATGGTAGCTTCCCACTTAGATGTGACGTATAAGAAAACGGAGCAGCCGAGGACACAAACCACGATGGCCAGCCAGACGGCGCCGGTGAAGGGCTGCGTGAAGATATTGGAGAGGTAGGATAGAGGCGGCTCCCGGAACACGAACCTCACCGCGGTGGAGCCTACCATGGCGATGTAGTCGATGACCTCCATGCGCTCCTGAGTGAAGATGGTTAGAGTGCCTGCAAGTAATAAAATAAGGTAAAACACCATTGGTGACGTAGTGAAGGTTTACGGCTAGTGGAACAACGATGGATAATGTGACCAGATGAAGAGACAAGAAAATTAGCCTCGGTGGTATGTATTTAGTCCTCGAGACCGTTTATTTAAGACTTTTTTAATCCGAATTCTAGTATAAATTCGACTCTACGCTAACGTCACAAAGGTCACTTTTGAACGGAACATGACGGTTGAAGTAAGAGGCGAGTTTACGATCGAGAATTATAGAATCCCACAAGTAGTCGCAGCGGTGACACATTTTTTTATTATTTTTTAACAGGGAAGCGCTTGGCCTTTATCTTCTCACCTGATTTTGATGACAATACTTCTAGACCACAAAGATGACATGTTAGTGATAGTGATAGATATATAATCTAGCGCTGCCAATATACTTTATTATACCCATTTTGTGCTGAGTAAACTTGACTAAAATGTTATAAAATATCGTCAAGTGTTTCTCAAAATACTACATAATCAATAGTAATCTTGCCCAAATCAGCTTCTTTGTTGTGAAGGTGGTTGACTATGCCCTGCCATTTGCCATGCTTGTCCCTATAGCCCCACGTGTGAGTGAACAGCAGCTTCTCCGTCGCATTCAGCATTTCGAAGCAGATCTTAACTACTGTGTACGACATCTTCGTTATTGAGTCTTGGTGAAGAAACCTTAGAAGAAGAAAAAACTGTAATTAGAATTTACAAATTGTTGCTTTGAGTACCTATCTGATATTTAGACAAATTGCACTCGAAAAAATAACTAGGTTATTTTTCGAGTGCAATTTGTCTAAATATTTTACAAAGTTTACACGTTACCTACTCATGCAATCTGTTAAATGTTTATTTTAGTCCTGTATGAAGAAAATAGAATAAAGAGAGAGGTAAAAGCAAAATATAGAAAATAACAATTCAAAAGATTTATACTTAAGGTAGTAACGTTTAACAGATTGCATGTGTAGGTAACGTGTAAACTTCGATCATCTAAATGACCCAAGCGTGTAAAGCATTTTCCCCGTTAAAAAATAAAACAATGTTAGGATCATCAGCATTTAACCTGCTTTCCGAAGTACGGCGGAGCCTACGATACTTGGATACGTTCTTTGTTGTAAAAGGTTTTAGCGTGTATGATGCAAATTGCATCCATGTGCTTTAAATACCTATGTCTTGTCCATAATGAAATTGAAAACAAGAAGTGGTGAAAGCTGGTCAAAGAGATCCCGGATACAAGACAAAGGACCTTTTGTAAACATAAATCCAAAGCGAAAAAAATAAAAGATTTATTGTTACAAAAGTACCTACAGTAAATAAATCTAAATACATATAATCGTGACTGCTTACAATTCAGCCGCAACCTAAATATCAGGTTTCTTCTTTGTTAACATACCTAAGGATTTGTTTATTGTATAACATTTAAACAATGCAAAAATGCATTAATTATTCAAACGTCTCGTTTTCTAAAGTTAGCGCGGACATCTACACAACACTTAATATTAAATTAGTCACGTTTGTAGACAGAGTAACTTTTGCAGGGAAGTTTAAAAGCAAGTTGTTCATTTGTAATACTGGGAAAACTCTTATTTATTTTCCTTTGTTCGCATTAAAATGGTCTAAATCTAACAGTTATGATGTTATATATAACCCAGCAGTGGAAACTTTGTTTGGTTAATGAGTATTACATTTTAGCTGAGTTTTACGTTTCCTTAATAAAATAATTTAAAAAAAATTCTTTATGATCTTCTACGGGTTGTCTAAACTATTAGGTACAAGTGCTGACGCTACTTACAATCTGTCATCCAAGTGGTCCCTCGTTCTATTGCTATCCGTTATCACGTTAGCCATTGTCAATGTGTGTCGTCTCAAATTCCTTCTTCTAAAAGATAACACTTTCGTTGTTCTATAATCATCCAAAACTCCACTTTTGTCTATTTTAACAATTTCATTCTTTTTGGTGATCGTTCCCTTCTCTTCTTCATCATCATCATAAATTGAATCGATTTCTTCTGAGATTATTTTATTCAAATCTGTGTTTAGTGGATTCCAAACAGCTCTAGTTGTGTATATCAGCTCTGAATTTTTATGGACTCTGTAAACTTTTAAGACAGTAAAATATATAGGTAAGTATAATAACTTTACCAACAACTTGCAGATTCAGAATCTATTATCTACTTACACTTTTTATAAAGTGGCTTTATTTGTGTTCATGTAAGTTTTAATCTTTGGAACTTCTAAAACGATTCTAATATTCTTTAAGCAATGAAAAGCTACACTACATCCCCGAGTAATAAATAAGGTGACTTATGGATTTTTCCTATACAAGGTTTCCGGAGTCGTCAGACGTCTGTGAGTGACATATCGAAATTCACCAAGCGCAGCCGCAAGCAGTACCTAGTTAGTTAGTAAATAACTTGTTATTAAAATAATACGTCACCGTCTTTATAAGACAATCAGAGAACAATTCATTTATCACCTGCAAATTGTAATGCAACATGCTTGGAAAGCAATTAAAAACACATTTAACAGCGCTGCAGATGTTTTACCTACTTAAGTAGGTACTAGTGGCCCGCCCGCGACTCCATCCACGTGAATACCCGTGACGGATTGCCAAAAAATTTCTTTTGCACAACGAATAAAAATTAACAAAACGAATTAGTCAAATAGGTGCAGCCGTTCTCAAGTGATGTTCGTGGCTGATTTTTATTTATAGTGACATAAACGGGTGTTTTAAAGAGTATTCATTTACAATTGAATCACAATTAATAAATTATGTTATAGAATTTTTAATGCCGTTAATAATTACTCTAAAGTAATAAATGTTAACAATACACATTAAATTTACTGAACGTTGCAATTATAGTTGCAAATAACATCGTAACAGGCGTGTCGATAGAGTGATTAATCCTTACGAGCTCGGTTAACTGATGGTTGACAGTGCTGCGGTCGTGCCGATGGGCTGGCGAGCGCCGATAGCTTTATAGCTGCTATTCATCGGTATGCAAACGATGCAGCTTTTAGGAATCAGCTCAATGGTCATAGGTATTGTACAATAATGGTGGGAAATTATGCTTTTTATATGTCCTCCGTTGCCGTAAAACCGACACAACAGAAATTTAAATGATAACAATTGAAAACCTCTTATGAAGAGAACGCGGCATACAGAGGGCAAAATGGATTTTTAGCAAACTCTCAATTGATGCGATGTGTCTACACCCAGCGGGATCACCTATCTGGGAGACTTATGAGTGATGCAGGGAATTAGATCTATATTTGTTCTATTGAATTATGCTAAAGACAGAATTTGTTCCGTAAAAACAACGGAAATATAGGCTTTTCTAACCGACCTCCAGCCAGCGGGAGATTTACCAAAGTTACGTCTGATGAAGTATAAATTGGTACTAACATTTAGATCTATCATCGTTCTGTTCACCAAAACAAAAAACATTCTTCTACCGTACTTACTTCAGCCACAATCAATCTGCAAAGAAACCTCCAGTCAGCGGACTTTTTCTCCTAAGGCATTATTTTTGTAACTTTTACACTAAATTAATAAAATTTTAACTATTTACGACTACAAAATTTAACTATATTATAAAATTTAAACTATTTATGACTATAATTTTACTTAAATTACCTATTCGTACATTTTGTGTTAAAATAAAAAGTATAGAATTTGAAAGCTATTATGTGGGTAGAATACAAAAAAGTTACATGCAAATTCAAGCTGTCTAAAGTTTATAAGCAATACAAAACTCGTTTAGTGATATTGTGTTACTCACATTGGCGTAAAGAATATTTGCATTTCCGATATTAATAATTATATTTCATTCGCTTCATTCTTCAGATATATATACCACATGTAGTTTAATTTCATCTTACTGGCAACTCGCACTTTGGAGGGTATCCCTATTTTTTTTAATGGTAACTCGGGCCGAGTCCATAGCTCATTCTTTTTTCTTGCGCTGCAACGAACGCACAGCTTACAAGTTCCTCCATAATACATCATGTAAATTCTTAATAAGCCATGCCTAAGCGTAAAAGTGTTGGGTACTATGAGGAGATGATAAGAAAATTACAAGAAAAATCCAATAAACGACGACGGTGCATAGTGTATTCTTCTTCTTCAGATACCGAAGAAAACGAAGGTAAATTATTATTCAGTGCATTTTCTACGTAAAACACTTGCTATCAAATAGCTTGTTACGGCGAAAGGCGTTCGCAGTAACAGCGACGAAATAAAGGTTGTGGGCTGGGTAGGTATGGATAGTGAAGTACTTACAGGGATGATGAGTCACAGGAGCCGGGAGACGAGCTGACCACGGGCGGCGATGTAGGTGGGTTTCCTGGCGCACAGTCACTACACTACACAATGGGCATTTAGGGGTTCTCTTCACATTAGGTTCAGGAGTCACTGTTAACCAAAGGCTGTGGCGTGCGCGGTAGCTAGCTAGCTTGCAGACGAGTCGGCGCGGTATGCTTCACGAAGCGAGCGGCCGCGGGTCGCGCAGCGGTGGCGCCGCGGCAGATAGGCGGACGCGGTCGTCAACAACCGCTGAGTCAACCGCCTTACAGATGGCGGTATGGTTTGAATGGCCGTCCCGGCTTTGGTGGGAACATCCTCCGGGGGCCAGGGTGGGCTCATCCAATGAGAGCCTGGCGATCCGGAATACAGGCCTCCGAAGATGTCCATTCGCGGTGTCCAGGTCTACCACCCTCACGATGCCATCCTTCCCAGGCAGGGTGCGAGCAATGCGCCCCAGTCTCCATTGGAGGGCAAACAGGTTGTCCTTCTTGATGAGGACGAGCTCGCCAACTCGGGGAGGGGAGGATGGGGACAACCATTTGGAGCGGGTTTGGAGGGTATGAAGGTAGGACTGGGTATACAGCGTCCAGAAGCGCTGGGAAAGGGCCTGTACCATCTGGAATCGCCTACGTGTGGAGATCGGCCTATCTTCCACGGATAGTTCGGGAAGGGCCGTTAGTGGGCGGCCTATGAGGAAATGTCCGGCTGTAAGCGGCTCAAAGTCAGACGAAAGTGGGCAGAGAGGTCTTGAGTTAAGGACCGCTTCGATCCGAGCTAAAAGTGTGGAGAATTCCTCGAATGTGAGGTGTTGTTCGCCAATTACGCGATATAAAAGTTGCTTTGTTGATTTTACGTTGATCTCATGTAACGCACCGAACCATGGTCCCTTAGGGACGTTCAACAACCAAGTAATGTGCTGACCAGCGAGCTTGTGCGCAATGCGTGTCATTATTGAAGGCAAGAAAGTTTTGTACTTCGATGAGCTGATTTCTAGCGCCTACATAATTTGTACCGCAGTCCGAACGGATGAGAACCGGGGCACCGCGGCGTGCTATAAAACGCTGTAATGCCGCGAGGAACGCTTCCGTGCTGAGGTCCGAGACCGGTTCCAAATGAACCGCCTTAGTCGAGAGGCACACGAATATACAAAAGTACGCTTTTAAGAGTTTAACATTACGTAGGGTACTAGATTTAACGAGGAATGGTCCGGCAAAATCGGTCGTGACTTGACTAAATACTGGCTGAGGCGTAACTCTATCGGCTGGCAGGTCGGCCATGAAGGGCGCTTGCGGCTGGGCCCGGCATCGAAAGCATCTAATGCATTTAAAAACTCGGTGTCTAATAATACGGCGCGCGGACAATACCAAAATTGTTGGCGTAGGATAGCGTGTAAAGTGTCAGCGCCAGGGTGGCAGTGTATTTTGTGGTAGTGGTCAATGATAAGGTCTACAAGTGGGCTAGAGCTGGGAAGTATGAGCGGATGCTGCGCGTCATATCGGATAGACGCATGGTACAGTCGTCCACAAACTCTAAGGAGCTCATCTTTAATGAGAGGTGACAGCCGCTGGAGTCTGACGGAGCAGATTTTGCCAGTTTGAAGGCGGTGGATGTCCTCTGCAAACTCATTGTGCTGAACACTGCGCACCCAGTAAAGTAGGGCCTCTCTTCGTTCACTGACGTACAAGGGGCCTGAGCGTCGCGAATCTGGGTGGTGTCTGCAGTTGTGCAGAAAGCGTTTTAGACAAGCTGTCACTCCGACGAGCTTGTCTAGCGAACTGAACCGAGTGAGCAGGTCAAAGTCAAGACCGGGCACTGTGACCAGTGACGGGACGTGTTTGGGCTTCAGGCCGGGCAGGGCGTGATGGCCCAGAGCTAAAGGCATCGCAGGCCAAGACTCACAAGGCTGTCTAAGCCACGTGGGAGACCACCATAAGTCGTGGGCTGACAGGGATTGCGCAGACATCCCTCTGCTTGCGCAATCTGCCGGGTTGAGCTCGGAAGGTACGTGTCGCCAGGTACATTCTGGTGGGCCTGAGCTGATTTTGACTACCCTGTTGGCTTCAAAGGGTTGAAGACGGTGAGGCGGTGTATTGAGCCAGGCCAGGACTATCGTACTGTCTGACCAACATATGTGTTGTTGTATACTGATATGGGCCGATAACTGAACCGACACACGGATCATGAGCTGGGAGAGTAGAGTGGCGGCCGACAACTCTAACTTGGGGATTGTGAGGCGATTCTTGATTGGTGCGACTCGCGACTTGGCGACAATCAAGTGTACCAAAGTATCTCCGGAGGCATCGAGCTCATGGAGGTAAACAACGGCGGCAAATCCGGCTTCAGAGGCATCTGCAAACCCGTGAAGCGAGTATGCAGCTGAGCCTTTGTTTGCACAAATGTGCCGAGGGAAGCGAATGCTAGACAACAGCGGCAGATCCTCTGAGATGTGGTGCCACTCCGTTTGTACTTCAGAGGGAGTGGGCTCATCCCATTCCAGCTTCAGTAGCTACAATTGCTGAAGCAGCAGCTTTGCGCGGAAGATAACGGGAGAAACCCAGCCGTTTGGGTCATAAAGTGAGGCTACGGTGCTTAAAATAGACCGCTTTGTGACATGTGTGATGGGGGGCAGAGAGATGCGGTAGGTGAACTCGTCTGACTGAGGGCTCCACTGTATACCCAAGACCTTAATGGACGTGGATTCTGGGTTCATGTCGAAGCCCTTGGGCATGTCGCATTGGTTGTCGGGAAATCTCTCGAGCAGCTTAGGCGAGTTAGATGTCCACTTACTGAGCTGAAAGCCGCCTAGGTCTAGCAGACTTATCAACTCGTCCTGAAGTGCTTGGGCGGATTCAACTGTGTCATGACCACACAATATGTCATCAACGAAGATAGACTTGCGAAGAACCTGAGCGGCTCCAGGGTAGCGATGGCCTTCATCATCAGCCAGCTGAAGCAGAGTGCGGATTGCATGGTATGGGCTTGATCTTAAGCCGTAGGTGACTGTATTGAGGGCGTAGGTGAGCAGAGGGTGATCTGGTGAGGACCGCCATAGTATCAGCTGATACCGTCTCTGGTCTGGGGCAACCAGCACATTTCTGAACATCCTCTGGATGTCAGTGCTGAAAACGACTGGATGCGTTCTGAAGGACATGATGATGTCCACAATGTCCTGTTGAAGGGCGGGGCCTGTGTGTAGGCATTCATTTATGCTGACACCATTGGAGCTTTTGCAGCTACCATCAAAAACAATGCGCAGCTTGTCCGACCCTGACTTAAATACGCCATGGTGAGGGATGTAGAAGTGAGGTTTATGGGCGAATGTATTTGGGTGACAGGAAGCCATGTGCCCTAAGTCGATGTATTCGGCCATGAAGTCGACGTATTTAGAACGCAGAGACGGGTTCGCCATTAGCTTCTTCTCAATATTGAGGAATCTGCGTAATGCGATAGGGTGAGTTTTACCTATTTGAGGGGCGTCCTTTAGAAAGGGCAGAGCGACCGTATATCTGCCTGAGGGATCGCGTGTAGTGGTAGAGCGGAAGATTTCCTCGCATTGTTCCTCCAGGGGATCATTATGAGTGTGAGATTGAGGGAGGGGCTCCTCAGACTCCCAGAACCTTTCCAGACTCTGACGTATGTCCTGGGCTGATTCAGCTGAGTCTGGTTGTGAGCTGACGACGTGAGCTGAGTTAACCTGCTGCGCCGGCTGCGCATACAAGTCCTCAATGGGTCCTATCAACGCGAAGTCGAAAATCGTGCCGAAGGCTATGGGCTTGCCCGGGCCCAACGAGACCTTAGTCCCGTCCAACACCTGGCCAAGAACGTCCGAACCCAATAAGAGGTCGATCGGGGCTGGTGTGTGGTAAAGCTGGTCAGCCAATGGCACGGGTGGCTGGCCTAGTACGTGGGAAATGTTTGGTACCTTCTCTAAGGGAAGGTAGCCAGTGACGTTTTTTAAAATGTGAGCTGTGGCAGTGATTGTAGGAGTATCATTGTGAGTGGGTCGGCATACTATTGTTATTGCCGCCTTTGACTCATGTATGTGCTGATTCCCAACTCCTGTAATTTTTAAAGAAGTGGGTTTTGATGGCAGGTTCAAAAGTCGTGCCATGCGTGACGTTATTAATGTCAGCATACTGCCACAGTCCAATAAAGCTCTGGCTGTGTGAAGATGGCCATGTACGTCCGCGACTCTTAGTGAGACGGTTGGCAACAAAATGGGTGCGCCAGTGGGCACAGAAGGTGAGTGAGCTGATTGAGTATCAGCTGAAATTGTATGAGCTGATTATGTATCAGCTGTGTGGGCATGGGTTGACTGGGCATGGGCTAAATCTACCTCTTCGCTAGGGTGCTCCGTGATAGTTGGGAGTCATAATTGCTGGCGGCGTTCGCGGGGCCTACCTGGCGAACCGGACCTGGGCGGGCTGGCTCTGTGAGCAGAGCTGGGTTGCACCTGTTTAGCCTGTGCGGGTTCGTGCCGCCTGCTGTGTCTGGGACGCTCCCTCGAGTGCTCTGTCAGCTGTGGTGGGGGTACATGTACAGACGACGAATGAGCTGAGTGCGTTGGGCCGTCTGGTCGATGGAGGGACGTGTGGTGGTTCGTGCTCCCACAGTCCTTGCATGCCCCCCTTGACCTGCACTCGCTCTCGTAGTGACGGCCGAGACAACGCTGGCAGCGCTCACGTACCTGTACAAAGTCCCAACGGCCCTGTGTTGGCTGGGAATTGTACCATTTGCACGTCATGAGCCTATGTCCCCTAGTGGCACAATAGGGACAGTAGGGCGTCGAGTGTGAGGAAGAGGACGAGGACGATGATGAGGAGCAGCTTTGCTGGAAGGCCGAGTAGACGGGGAAGGGCTGACTGCGAGCCGGGGAGGTGGATGGGCGGTGACGCATTTGCTGCGCTGGGCGGAACGGTTGGTGAGTAGGCTGATCGTAGGCGCGGTGAGGCGATGGAGCTGAGGAGCGGCCACGGTAATGGTCGGGTTGTTGCTGAGCCATCTGAGCATAAGTGCGATGGGGCAACTGTGGAGGCTCGCGGCTACGAGAAGGGCCGGGCAGGGCGTGAATGGGCTGCGGCTGGGCTATGTTGGAGAACTCTGTCTCCACACAGCGCGCGTGCTCCTCGAAGTAGGAGATGAGGTCACTCAACGTGGGCAGGGTGCCGCTAGACCCGTGTCTGCGTTCAAATAACGTGCGGAGCTCACCCTTAAGCTTTCGCACCACTATCGACACAAACACGTAGTCGTCTCCTATGGGCAGATCCAAATTACTAAGGGCACACTGGGCGGACACCAGCGGAGTGAGGAAAAGTGTGCGTATGTTAAAGCGCGTGTGGATGCTCGGCAGCCCCAGGATTATGTCGACGAAACTATCGATGAGAACCCGGCGGTTCTCGTACCGCTTGGTAAGGATGTCCATGGCCACGGCAAAATTTTCATTGGTGACCTTTAGGTGGGACACCATGCTTAATGCCTCACCGCTGAGACTTGAGAAGAGATAGTGGAGCTTGACTGCTTCCGACAAGGTCGCCATGTCGTCAGTCAAACTCCTGAACAGTGCAATAAAGGAGGGCCAGTCCTCCACCTTTGAGCTGAACCTGGGCAGCGCTATCTTGGGGAGGACGGCTGTAGGCGTATTGACGCCGAGACTGGGCTGAGCGTTATGGGTTGGGGACGACGTGGAAGAGGGTAAGATTTCCTCCCTAGCCACAAGTATCCCCAGGTATGCCCCGGAGGCTTTTGTGTGGTTCTCAGTGTATGTCCTCTCAACCCCCTCGTCTAAGTTCTCTTCGTCGAGAATGTTGTAGTATACTGAGTCCAGCTTGTCCTTTATGCCCTGTATCTGTGCGAAACGCACGTTAAATTCCGTTATGGAATGTTTGATGTCGCCAGCAATGATCCTTGATCCCACCTCTAGGAGCTGGTGTATAGCTTTGGCGGCCTCCCTAAATATCGCGGCTTGTGACTTGGTCGGCATCGCGATGAATGAAAGGAGACAAAAAACTAATAAAATAAAAATAAAAATAAATAAACAAATTTAAAGGCAGTAAAAAGGACAACACCCTGTATATATTCTATAGTTGGGCTGGACGTATTTGTTTACTAATGTAATGGCAAATGGGCCAAAATTAACGCATCAATAAAGAAAGCAAAACTAAGTTGGGACGCCTTGTATATGGCCCACGGGTGGGCAAACGCGTGTGTATGCATTAGCCGACCGCAAAACAAAAAACAAACAAAACAAAAACAAATGAAAAAAAAAAATTACGTTATCCGTAGCCCACTACTGGGCAAGGCGCTCACAGTCGGGCAAACCTGTAGCGGACACTAGCGCGAAGAATGAGTCAGTCGCAAACAAAAAAAATAAAAATAAACGAATAATAAAAACCTAATTAAAAAGGTTGGGACACTCTCTCTGTGTCCCACAAGTGGGCAAACGTGTGTAGAAGTGCTATGCTCTTGTGGTAAGCACGCACAAGAATGAGCCGATTGCCAAGGCAAAAATTAAAAACAAAAAAATATATAAAATTAACACGAGCGAAAAAATAAAGCACGCTACTTGGCACGCGTGTTGAGCATGCACGAGTTCTGAGCCGATTTAACACGACACGAACATTAAAAATTCATTAAAAAATAAAACGGGAAACCCTCATCTCTCGTTATAATACCTCACGCAACGTAATAAAACGGGAAACCTTCTCTCGTTATAATACCCTACGTAACGTAATAATTTAACTACTAAGTTACCGAACAATGTATCATTAGACAACGATCGTATAAGTCCCTACACATTGGACCTGATCCCGTTTTGTAGCTTGAACTCACTCTTAAGACACTTAACCTGTTGGAAAATATTCACACTAACTTTGCAAGAGGGGGGCTTCCAAAAAAAAAAAAATGAATTACCA
Source organism: Scoparia ambigualis (assembly GCA_963921215.1). Taxonomy (NCBI): domain Eukaryota; kingdom Metazoa; phylum Arthropoda; class Insecta; order Lepidoptera; family Crambidae; genus Scoparia; species Scoparia ambigualis. The sequence goes on along the minus strand of OY992512.1, from coordinate 28,819,330 downwards.
ATTACTTTCATAAAATCGTTAATTGTTTAAAGCGCCTACTTTGAATTTCAAAATATCAGCTGCAGTGGCAGAAGCAGTTCAAAGTTCAACAAACGAACAAGACATGACCAGTTAGGTCACAACATTGCCGCCATAGGCAAAGTCATTATATTATTGCCTATGACGACTGACGACAAAGTCAACGCTATTAAAGCACAGAATAATATTAAAGTCCTCTCTGATGGTTGTCGACTATTAACGTATCCGTCAGAATGGCGGGTGTGTGACTTCCAAATAGATCAAAATTAAACTATGTAAATGTACGGAAAATGTACATTTTTGTACTAAAATAAGTATAAATGTACGTTTCTGTAAGCGTAGCAACAATCATTTTAAAGTGAGCCGCCATTATGATGTCAGGTTGGCGGGTGAAATCTTTTACAAAAAACTTTTTTCAAATTTAACTTTAGGAAAAAATGTACGTCAATTGTACTTAAAGGAACACTATTTAAAAACTTCCTAAATGTTTTAAAAGCTCTGATATTGTAAAACGTGCATGGACGCTTCCCTGACGTCAGAATGGCGGGTTGTTTCTTAACCAATCAAACTATTTTGGTCAACTAAATAATAAATAAATGTACTTATTATGTTCTTGACAGATTAAAAATACAAAATTGGATGATAAATTCATAGCATAATTTAGTCAATTTTATAACATTTGACCATACAGGGTGGAAAGATCGAATGCCATGGATGGCAACTACCTTAAATATTGGAAATAGCACATTGCGTGTAAAGGAGACTTCCCATTATTTATAAAAAACAATAAATTCTGCATTTATGGATTTTTGAAAAATCGCTTGTCTTAGGTGGGACTCGAACTAGTCAAATGTGACAAAAAATAACATGCCGTAGTTTATGATGCAGATAGAAAGGGTTACTGATAAGGCTAATTTTTCTTTAATTAACAAACACAATCTAAATAACGGAAGGTCTTTCCTTTTAATTTTGGTTTCACTTGTCGCGTGAAATGCACCGCAACTGCTTTAATTATAGGAAATAGCAAATTTCAACGAATCAAGACAGACTTACTTTTATTTTAGAGAATATTAAATACTGTAAATATGGATTTTTGAATTATATTGAAGAATTGACTTTTCGTAGCTCTTTGCAGTGAATTGTGGTGAATATTAGTAATATTTAATAAAAATTCACTGCGAAGAGTTACAAAAAGTCAATAGCCGCGTCCACTCCGACCGAGCACGGGTCGCGAGGCAGCCTCGCGAGCCAATGCCTCAGCACGTGGCTCGGGCTGCCTCGGGTGCACGTTGCCTCGAGGCCGAGCGTGCCTTGGGGTCGAGCCGTGTCGGCTGTCGGTAAACCGGACGCGCTCAAAGGTGCCTCGGGGTGCGCTGTGTGCTCGGTGTGGACGGTGGTTCTCAGGGACTTCTTATGGCTCGGCCTGCCTCGCGAGGCTCGCCTCTGTTTCGGGGGTGCATCGAGTCTACCTCGCGAGGCCATGCTCGCGAGCCACTACATCGAGGCTGCCGCGCGAGCCCATGCGCCCGGTGTGTACCCGCCTAATTACTCAATAGAATATGCATACGAGAACATGGAGCTCAATTTGAACAACTGATTTGATTAGTTAGCAAGGTTTTAGTAAGTTTACTGCAAGTATGGATTTTTTTTAATGTTTCATTTTTAAATTACTTACCTATGTAAGCCACTATAATGACTAGTTATAATGATAATAATTCATGCAATTTTTTATATTTAAGAATTAGATTACTAAAGAAGTGGCATTAGTATCGCAACTAAACTGATAGGTAAACATAAGTGTAACTTATTTAAACATCTTGCATGCCAGAGATTAGTGTCTTGTTTTTTCAGTAAGTAAACGTTAAATGATTAGGTAAAGAAATGACAAACCACAATACAAGTAATTCTTAATTTTCACGGTCTTCATTTAATCATGGTACATCAGTGTTGTTTACAATCAATATGAAGTCTTTCATATTGATTAACGATATAACGAGAAATGAAAGACCCTTTCGATCTGCATCATAAAATACGGCATGTTATTTTTACCACATTTGGTCAGTTTAATTCCCGGTTAAGACAGACGATTTTTCAAAAATCCATAATTGTAGTATTTATTATTCTGTAAAATAAATATAAGTCTCCATTGCGTACAATTTGCTGTTTACAAAAATTAAAGTACCTAGTTGCGGTGCATTTCACGTGACGGGTGAAAACCAAATTAAAAGGTAATTGTTAATTTTCATGGCCTTCCGTTATTTTGATTGTGTTTGTTATTTAGAAAAAAATGAGCCTTATCAGTAACACTTTCGATGTGCATCATAAAATGCGGCATGTTATTTTTGTCGCATTTGACTAGTTCGACTCCCGCCTAAGACAAGCGATTTTTCAAAAATCCATAAAATGCAGACTTTATTGTTTTTATAAATAAAGGAAAGTCTCCTTAACACACAATGTGCTATTTCCAATATTTAAGGTAGGTGTTGCCATCCATGTGGCATTCGATCTTTCCACCCTGTATGGTTAAATGTTATAACATTTATTAAATCATGCTATGAATTAAACATCCAATTTTGTTTTTTAATCTGTCAAGAACATAATAAGTACATTTATTTGTTATTTAGTTGATCAAAATACTTTGATTGGTTAAGAAACAACCCGCCATTCTGACGTCAGGGTAGCGGCTCATGCACGTTTTACAATATCAGAGCTTTTATAACATTTAAGAAGTTTTTAATCAGTGTTCTTTTAAGTACAATTGACGTACATTTTTTTCCTAAAGTTAAATTTGAAAAAAGTTATTTGTAAAAGATTTCACCCGCCAACCTGACATCATAATGGCGGCTCACTTTAAAATGATTGTTGCTACGCTCACAGAAACGTACATTTATACTTATTTCAGTACAAAAACATACATTTTCCGTACATTTAGATAGTTTATTTTTGATCTATTTGGAAGTTACACACCCGCCATTCTGACGGATACCTATTAACGGTTTTACATTACACGAAAACTGGACTTAGAATCAAACTTATAACGCCTTATCTTTAAAAACCCTTATTTTCTTTTATTGAAAGTCAAGATAAGGATAAAACAATGTTTGTTGGTAACTTGTCTGAGAAAATAAAATCTTCTCAAACTGTATATAAAAAAGAAAGATAAAACAAGGTCATCAACTAAACAAATCAGTTTTGCATAATAAAACACCCACACAGGGATCAACTACATTCATAATGAAGACCAATACAAGGAAAACTGGCAGAGCCCTCCTCGTTACCCTCTGCCGAGCAGGGGCCGAGGCGGGCCACGCCGAGCTCCGATCATGCAGTATCTATCGACAGCGGGCGGCAGCCTATGCGGCGCTGGCGCCGCGCCGCGCCACGCGCCGTCACCATCGGCGGCGCCAAACGTGTCCTGTCCAGCGACCCAGGTACACGAAGGCAGGTTGAAATATTTTTATGAGTTTTGGACCGAAATGATGATTCCTGTGAAAACATCGCAACACACGAGATAGGTACCGTGTAAACTGTAATGCATTATTTTCTGCTATAGAACTAAATGACATGTTATGAAGAATTAAAAAGTTATTAGATGTGGGTGCAATTTCGGCGTGTCCACCACGGTCTGATTAGTTTATATCCAATATCCTTGACAGTAAAATCAAATAGTATATTGAGCAATCATATAAGTATTATGTTTTAGTGGAAGACTTCAAAACGGTTTCAAAAGTTATTCAATCTCATTTTTATATATATTATACCTATGTAAAAAATGTACTAAAAATAAATAAATAAAAAAAAAAGCTTTTACGGTTTAATTTTCAAATTAAATTACCGGAACCGACACCGAAAGTCTTAAAAGGTCTATATGAAAGATCTTGAAAGTTCTCGAACTTTTACAAAAATCATAAAGCATGACATTGACCTGTGTTATCATGAGTGACTTAAACTATTACTACATTTTGCTTCGCTCACGTTTATTTATCGCGAAGAAAGTAGCCTATAACCGTCGCCAGGCCCCATTTATCCCCAAAACAAAATTCAGCGGTCGGTTTAGCGGTCTAAGCGTTTATACGCTTAGACCGCTAAACCGACGTTAATGACGCTTACGCGTAACAAACAAAAATACTCAATTTGCATTTATAAGTATAGTTAGGGCTTTTACGATAATATGTTTTGTCCAGGATCACATATCAGGAGTGTATACAGAACGTTGAAGAGACTTAAACATTACTAAAATGTTTAGGGGTCTTGGTTTATTTTGAACAGCTCATTGTTGTTTTAACTCTATATATGACAATTCCTTTACCTTTCAAAAAACGTATTTATATTATAATACCTAGCTAAAAAAGTATTTAAAGTTACCGTCCATTACGAGAATTTTGTCGATTCAAAGACGTTTTAACAGCAGCTTGGCTAGCTGTTACATATGGGTGGTTAAACAGTAAACGCCTTGAACGGAAAAACTATCTAATAATGAAGAAATGTAATATTGTGTGTGGCTAAATTTACACCATCGAGGTGGATTTTGTCTAATTTAAAATTATATAATTTAAAAAAAAAACACTCGGTACCCAGGTACTTACAAATTGGAAAAATGATGAAAAAATGTCCACGAGTTGGATTCGAACCCGCACCATAATTATATAAAGATCTAAATCTATATAATTACGATTCACATTTTTTTATTGACGCATCTAGGTCTGACTGGTTTGTAGTTTGCAACGACAAACGTGCAAATGGGTTACGGAAGGATAGTAAACAACAATATTATTAATTATTTGGAACTTCTAGCGGTATTCTTTGGTCTAATTAATTTTTTGTTCGCAATAACTACAAATAGGTAAACGTATTGTTACGAATTGATAACACTACGGGTTTACCTACATAAACCAAATAAAGAAATTCGTCTCATGGTCATGGGAGCCAGTCCCAGATGCATTGAACATAAACGCATTTACCATTCTTTGGAAAGACTCATTTTGTGCATTTTTACACATAACATCAATTCTAAAAATATCTACGAAAGGTTGCCAGTGATAGAGTCAAAGGCAATTTAGTATTTCAATTTTGACTATTGGAACCATGGTTCTTCTATTGAAAACCATGCTTTTAAGAGACTTTTTATTTCTAGATATTCCATAGCCACTAAGGATATGTTCGTATCACAGTCCAGGAATCGCCAATCGAAAAGGTCAAAAACCTTATCTGGGGAGGCGTTCGCCAAACACAACGTCCCGGTTGCCTCGTTAGATATAATGTTAGCCGCATTAGTAAAAATACCCTTGCCCAATATGCATTGCAATAATCGCTCTATTAACCACTAGACGGACCAATTTAACCTTGGTTCGGCTTACGACAGCTTAAGCAGACTGTTCTGCACTTTGTTTATTTTTAGAAAATTATCAAAAATAAAAAGTTTTTACGTTAAGACCTGTCCCAAAATATGTGCCCACTTGGGTCCCACAACTTACAAATTGTTACAGAATGGGTTCCCAAATGAGGATTTTGCACTTCATAAAATAACCAAGTAAATTGTTATTCTTCTCGCTTTGTGTACCGCTCATAGGCTCAGAATAAGGAATAGGAAAATAGGGCTCAAACGTTATCTTTAATGCGTTTATAATCAAAATAGAGGATGTAAAATTCAACGTTAACTGTAGTCATAATGTGATTAAGGCTTTAATAAAAATTTCATATATAAGTCGAAAGCAACCTGCTGTCCTGTTGCTACCGTTCTTTAGCCAAAATAGAAATATTTGACAACGTCCTCGATAGCAGTCACTAATTCTATATGTCAGAAAATAAAATTAAAAACATTTTTAAAATTTTTATCTAAGAAATTCTATTGTTTATAAATTTAACTAAGAAATTCTATCATGCAGCGAGTGCACAGACTATTAGATAATTCGGTGGTTAAAGGAGCGTGAATGTGGCAAATTTAGGCGTGGGCCACCACGCCGCGCCTGCACCTCGCTGGACGTAAGACGGCTGGGGGTCACAAAACTCATTAAGCCTTTTGCTAAATTTTCTAATCTGCCAATTGTAAAAGATAATAATAACTTTGCCACGGCAGTACCATGTATTCCTAAATAATAGTTAAGTAACTGATTTATGATCTAAACTGCTTTGATAACTAACATAATTAGATTTTTAGAAAAGATCGCATATTTCCTTAAACAATTAAATCAAATAAACCTGTTTTATTTATTTTGTCATTCAATTTAAACATTTTATCAAAATCAAACCATTAACAAATTTTTTTACTCTAAATATCTACATGTGGTATATACTGAAGAATGAAGCGAATGAAATATAATAGATGATCAAACGAACTCCCAAGTGAACTTGGAAGTTCGATCATTATTATAGGAATTCGCTTCATTCGAAGATATAAGGGCCCTCCCTGCCCAAAACCCAATAAACATTTTGTTAATGTACTCTAAAGAATGAGCTCTGCCCGAGTTACCATTAAAAAAAAATAGGGATACCCTCTAAAGTGCGAGTTGCCAGTAAGATGAAAAGAAACTACATGTGGTATATATATCTTCGAATGAAGCGAATTCATATAATAATGATCGAAATTCACTTGGAAGTTCGTTTGATCATCTAGAATATAGAATTGAATGGTTAATTTAGTGTAAAAGTTACAAAAATAATGCTTTAAGAGAAAAAGTCCACTGACTGGAGGTTTCTTTGCAGATTGATTGTGGCTGAAGTAAGGACGGTAGAAGAATGTTTTTTGTTTTGGTGAACAGAACAATGATAGATCTAAATATTGGTACCAATTTATACTTCATCAGACGTAACTTTGGTAAATATCCCGCTCGCTGGAGGTCGGTTAGAAAAGCCTATATTTCCGTTGTTTTTACGGAACAAATTCTGTCTTTAGCATAATTCAATAGAACAAATATAGATCTAATTCCCTGCATCACTCATAGGTGGTCTCCCAGATAGGTGATCCCGCTGGGTGTAGACACATATTGATGCGTAGATGTGAGAGTCGATTAATTTTCAATTGACATAGGCATTATGTTGATTTATAAAGATACAAAAGATCGAGGTGAATATAAAGATTTGGGGTTTTTTGTAGCAGTGTAACGAAAAAGGTTAAATATTTTTGTTTGGCCGCTTTTTTTTAGGCGGGCATGCTCGTTTGCCGGCTCCATGTCATAGATAAACGGAACTAATACGTTAGAAGCTTTCTAAATCTAAAGCCGCAAAGTTTAATTAATCTAACTACTGATTGGTGTGATTATGTTTGTCGGCCTACCAGCAGCTCTAAACTTAATATTTAGAGTCTAGTCTAGATTCTTAGCGTGCCACTTACATAAAAATTATTTCTTATAAGTCTAATGCTATAACGATAGCAAAAATTTCATAAAATAATCTAGACATTGTAAAAAACAACTTCATTTGCAATAGATGTTAGATTTATGTGAATTGGAAAGAAAAAACTAGTTACCATTACTAGTTTCTAGGTATGTGTCTGTCTGTTGCTTCATCTCTACTAAACGAATGAGCTGCTAAATGTCTTTTGCAACTTTTCCTGTCCCTATTAGTCTACATGCCACATTCCGATATATCAATTAGATAGATGCCTTTAACCCTTATTTGCATGAATTTTTGTTTATCATAAAAAGCTTTTTTAATGGATAATATGTGATTCCAACACATCGGAAAAAGTAATAGAAAAACTTTTTTGCCCGTGCACTTTTTTTTAATAAAAAAATACGAAAAATCTCGAATAAATGCTCTCCTTTATAATTTATTTTCATTTTATCTATTTCATGTTATTTTTTCACTTTATAATTGTTTAATTAATTACGAATATATTTCAATTTACATCATTAAAATAGAACTTAAAGAAGTATTTTTATTTATTTTTTCAAAAAAGGTTGCATTTTCGTATCCAAAGAGGTTTCCATCAAAACTTCCTTGTCTATGATGTTAAATTGGACCACCGGTCTGTGTATGACCGCATGTAACTGCCAAAGTGATAATTACGTGTGTGGATGGAAGAGTGGTAGACGAAAATAAAAGATGTATGAAATGTGTAACAGATGATTATGAAATAATAGAGAGTGACTATACACTTTTAAATATTCGAGTTCCATTTCAACTTCAAAAAGAAGTATGAATTGTGTAGGAGATGATTATGAAAGAATATGGGACTATAGATACAATTTTAATTAAACTAACGAGTTCCATTTCAAACAAAATAGTGAGATGGGAATCAACGCTAACTCTTAGTAAAGGCATCCTATCCTACACATAACATCGGACATCGCGACCGCGACAGCAGTCAGCTAGTGACCACGAACGACCGGTGGTGCAACTCGGTCGAAACGTCGCGCGTCGGGTATAAAAAAGGTTACCTACCTATGCGTATGATGCCTTTACTAAGTACTTACTTAGCGTTCAATTCAATTCAATTCAATTCAAAATATATTTATTCAATAAACTCAATTAATAAGTACTTTGAATCGTCCAAATCTTTTTAACCTACCACCCATTCAGGACGTCATTTTTTAACTATGGCAAAGAACGGGCGCAAGAAACCACAGCGCACAGAAGCAACGACATTTACAAAAAAAAAGAATATGTCGTTACCAGGTCATAACATACAAAATATGAATTTAAAAAATAATAAATTAAGCAATACAAAACTACAATACAATTTAAGTATCAATTAATAATAGACAATTAGAAATAGCTGTTGGAGTAATTGGAGCATTTCAGATCCAAGCTGTTTTGTCTTCTGTGTAATCTGACACTTTATAATAAACTTTTTTATAAAGCTTTTCTTTGATTTTGATTTTAAATTTATTAAGATCTAATTTCTGAATATCATTTGGTACTTTGTTGTAAAATCTTACACACAGACCCTTTAAAAGAATTATTTATTTTATGGAGCCTAGTATAAGGTACTGCTAATTTGTTCTTACTTCTAGTGTTCACATTGTGAATATCACTGTTTTTTGAAAATATTTCAATATTTTTATGAACATAAATCAAATTTTCATATATGTATTGTGATGCAACAGTCATTATATTTATATCCTTAAATCTCTCTCTGAGAGAGTCACCAGCCTTTAGGTTATAGATTGCTCGAATAGCCCTCTTCTGCAGCACAAAGATAGTTTGAATGTCGGCAGCATTTCCCCACAGTAAAATGCCGTACGACATTACACTATGAAAGTAACTGAAATAAACTAATCTAGATGTATCAACGTTAGTTAACTGACAGATCTTCATTACTGCATAAGCCGCAGAGCTAAGTCTATTGGTTAATTTAGCTATATGTGGGCCCCACTGAAGCTTGGAATCTAACGTGATGCCTAGAAACACAGTGGTGTCCACAGGATTCACATTCTTATCTTTAATTTGTACACTAGTTATTACCTGCTTAACATTAGGCAATACAAATCTTACACATTTGGTTTTTCCCTCGTTTAATAGCAAGTTATTTACACTAAACCAGTGAACAATCTTTGAGATCGCATTATTCACATCGTCATAATTTGTGTGTCGTCGTTTCACTTTAAATAAAAGTGAAATATCATCAGCAAATAATACTATCTCATGACTGTCTTTTACAAAATAAGGTAAGTCATTAATATAAACCAAAAACAAGAATGGACCAAGTATTGAACCCTGCGGAACTCCCATTGTAACCACTGATCCCGGAGATCTTTTACCGTTAATGTCGACCTTCTGAATCCTGTTACTCAAGTATGAGATTAGAAGGCTCAAAGAAGCATCCCTAATTCCATAGTGGTTAAGCTTCCTGACCAAAGTTTCATGTAAAACACAATCGAAAGCCTTGGATAAATCACAAAATACCCTTAGGGCATCCTGTGATTCCTCCCAGGTATCAAATATTTGGATTAAAAGCTCAACACCGGCGTCAGTTGTTGAGCGACCCCTAGTAAAACCATCCTGTTTACAATTTAAAAGTTTATTTCTATGAAAATGAATTTGAATTTGGTCTATTCGTTAATTCTCGTCTCAATATTTTTTTTGTAGAGTGGTAGAGACTGTTCAGTGACGGTTGATAGATGAGAATGTAAGAACCACGGCAGTTAGAAGAAGACCAGACGACGGTCGTTCCACGGAAGGAGGGCGCGGCTATATTTTAATATCCACTCACTCGTGGCACTTTTCTAGCAAAAAAATTGGCGCAACTGTCAACGTCAAATTTGACAGAATCGAGCATAGACTATGCGATATTTTGCTATCACGATGCATAAAATGTACCACAGAACCGAAATAATAAAATTTGTTCATTTTAAAGTAGTCTGTAAATCTATGAAAACACGGTACAAAGTCAATTGTGTTGTTGTAGGTGCGGTCTCATGCGACCGCTTGGGGTTTGAGGGGATATTAAGTATATAAAGGGGCCTTAGGCGGTGAAAACGGAAAAATTGGCTGTTTTCTTTTAGCTGTTATTCAAAATACATATATTAGATATTCGCACTAATATTTTCAATGTGTATTATAGAGCGTATGTGTGAGGGGATGCACGAAGCCAAAACATTGATTCGAAACATTTGACTTGATAGAAAAAATCCTGAAGTTGCCTCTAAAATTTCATCTAAATGCACATTACGACCGTGTTTTACAATAATAATTCCTATAAAATCATAAACACATAAGTATTTTTACCTTTTCGAATATAATAATAACGAATAGGCTCTCTTGTCTGTCACGAAGACTCCAAGAGGTTGATAACAATTGAATATCTGTTGTTTCTGGTATTACAACAGGTGAGCTCCTAGGATCGAAACTCCCAAGCACACTGCACATTCTTTGTTTCAAATCCGTCGTCTGGTCAGCGCCTTAGTGATAATTGAACTCTATCGACTGGTACAGAAAAAATGGAGCAGTGTTGGAGTTTTTTTTTATATACGAAAGATTGCCAATTTTATATGTAATAATAGCTATCATAAATTAAAACCGTACGTGTCTAACGCGTCTATAAGCAATTAAGTAACAAACGATGATCTTGAAAAACATGGATATTTCTCAAGATATTTTAATTTGGTTATCTATCCATTTGCTGGTTATCCTTGTGATCGCAACTCGAATGAACTTGCCACTAAGCCAGATAAATTTATTAACTGCGCCATCGCCATAGTGCCCAGAACAATAATCTTACAAATTTTTTTTTTCATCTTTTTTATATAAGTAATAGAAGGAGACAAACGAGCAGGCGGGTCACCTGATGGAGAGTAATCTCCGCCGCCCATGGACACCCGCAACACCAAAGGAATCGCAGATGCGTTGCCAGCCTATATGGAAGGAATAGGTTTTAGGAAGGAATAGGAATTGTGAGGGGGCAGGGGGGGAAAGGCCTCCGGAACCCTCACTGGCCGGATGAAACACAACAGCACCAAGTGCAATTATTTCACGCCGGATATTAGTGAGAGGGTGGTATTACCCCGGGCGAGCCGGCCCAATGCGTGCTGCAACGCAGCGTGGCTCTACCACTCAGTCAGTGTCAGTCATTTAGCACCACCCAGGGGTCACGTGTAGGGTCTCAAGGGTAAACCTACGGACGCGAGTAACTTTAACCCTATATCTGTCAAATGTAACTTTAACCCCCCAATAGATGTTAATTTTTTAAAACCTTTTTTAATTTTTCATAACCGTTTCGCGTATCGGTTAAAGAATACTACCACTCCCTCTCTTCCCTTGAGTGTCGTAAAAGGCGACTAACGGACTAAAGGCTGCACATAAGTACATCAACAGCATAAAGCGGCGATGGGCTCACCACCTGTCACGTATATACCTACCTATGTAATTTTTTACTGAATCCCTGTCGCAACCTACGTGCCTCAAATCTTGAGCGAATGTTGTCTGGAGGTTACAGCATACGTCTAGCTAATAGGTATTCAATTAAATAAGACTACACTTCTCACATACAACCAAGATCGTAGAGGTATGACATTTAAATTCAACACATTTTTTCTATTATGTTTCAAAGTGACTTTATTCAATTATGGACAAGAAAATGTCACGATCACGATAATAATTATTATTGATCTATATTTTTGAGCTATTGATTTATTTAAGATAGTACAGACAGTTACTAGGTATATACTCGCATAAGCATTAACTATTCAATAGAATTAAATACAACTATGAGACCTGGGATGTAATACCCGACTGTGATTTTTGCGTAAAATGCCCATTTCCGCAATTTGTAGTAATTTTGCAGTTGTATTTATCGTTTTTATCGAAATAGGATAAATTATAAAATTATTAAATAAATTCGTTATAAAATCTTCAGTTAGCTAACTAACAGAGAAATTCACAGTTAACTTAGAGCGATTTTCGAAGTTTTTTGGTTTAGAATAAGATTTTTTTTCTACATATAAAATCAATGATATCTAAAAATTCCGAGGCCGCTACGAACTTAAGACTATCTATGAGATAACATAAAAAAAATTAATTTCATTTGTTTAGAACAGTACTTAGTCCAATCTAGGAGCTCAAAAAGTGCCTTCACGCATTTTTTGAAAATCTTTTCTGCAATTTTAGGTTTAATTAAAAAGTTAAGCATAATTTACAAAAAACGAATCCGCTAAGAACTATTCCAATAGCTATTCTACACTATTCAATAAGTCAAAACTGTTAATGTATTTTTGTTTCTGAGATGAAGAACGCCAAAATTGGCCATTTTACGCAAAAAACACTGTCTAGAAGTAATAGGGTTCTTAATATAAAGGTTTAAATTTTTACTAGAAAAAAACCACCTGTCTCAAGAAACATTTTATCCTGTATCTATCTATTCTAGTAAACATTTTATCCTATATCTACTACATAGCATTGTGAACGCAAAATTTCCTTACTAAAGGTAAAAGCTACGAACACAGAAAGAACTTTGAGAAAAACGGCATCATCATAATTTGCCTTATATGCTCCAATGCTAGGCACAGACCTTCCACATGACAATAGCATAAGGGATGAATTATATTAGACCGGGCCGTGCACAGGCCGTGCCATGTACGTGGCCCGGACGGGGCACTGATTTGAAACGTTACATACATTTTGTATTTATATCAGATCGGGCCGTGTCACAGTTAAAGAAGGCCGTGTGCCGTCCGGGCCCGGACGGGACGGGACACGGATCATGCACTGTGTAAATGAACTGCTTCATAGAAAATGTATGCAACGTCTCAAATCAGTGCACCGTGCACGGCCCGGTCTAATATAATTCATCTCTAATAATAAAATGGATTTGATGGTATATAGCTTTGCTATGAACACATATCTATACGAACGTATATATATAAGTTATGTGGGTGGATATAAACCTACAATGCACCGTGCGGACTTAATCGTGGTTTGTAGGTTACGGCCACCACTTAGTTTGCCTTTTACCTACCTAAAAACAGAAAAGATCGAACTAGATTTGCTTGTAAGATTTGAAACACAAAAAAAAAACTTTCCCACACTCACACCAATGGCCTAGCCCAAGAAAAGCTTCGAAGAAACTAGTTAAATGGTTACTAGACAACGGATAAACATACTTAATATACTTAAATACATTCTTATCATACATAGAAAACACCCAGACCCGAGACAATTTAGAAAAACAATAATTTTTAAATTAACCCGACCGGGGATCGAACCCGGGACCTCAGAGATGGCGACACCATGAAAACCGGTGTACAAACCACTCGACCAAGGAGGTTGTCAAACACTAGCGCTTTAAACGCTGCGCCATTGAGCTCATTGAAGATTAAAAATAATGAATAATGTATAAGTTAGTTTTTTTATTCAAAACGTTACCTACAACCAGTTCGAAAACCCCATTATTTTATTTACCTATAAGATTAAAATATATTTTTACATAATTGTATATTTTTTCAAATCCAGTTTTTAACTTCCATCGTGCCTAGTTAAATAGCATGGGCGATTAAAATATTGATCTTGAAATTAAAATTTGCAAACTCTAAAGAAATAAATGGTCTTAGCACATCTTTAGCTTTGCAATTGTGAGCATCGGGTGTCGATCAACAGTACCTAAACTAATAATATACATACGTATTAGAAAATCAGGTTGTAAATTTTTCTATGTTTTGGTTGGTACAGTTTCCTTTCACACATAATAACTTCATGGCTAAGATAATATCTATTTTACTCTCATTTTAATCAGGGGAATTTTTAACGAAAAACCTCAATAACATATAAGGTGACTTCCTTTTTTGTCAATTTTGTCATGATTAAAACATTTGACCTGACCAACCCTTGAAGTTTCTTGCGGTTTCTAGCAGTCACCTTAATAGATAGCTTGTATAATGTTGTTTATGTGCTTATGTATTTATGTGCTTGTTTATTAATTATATCATCGAAGTTACTTACCCTCAGAAAACTCATATCTTTCGTGACCAATATTTGTAACCAACACTACGTCACTGTCGACCAGCATTTCTATGTCATTCAGAACATTTGTGTCATTGACTCCATTTTGCGAGTGTAGGAGCAGCCAGCGGTAGGGGGATTTGAAATAGCCATCTTTGTTGGCCTGTTAATGAGATAGAATTTATGTAAAAATGGTTTATATAGGATAAAATGTTTACTAGAAAAAAATCAACCAGTGTCAGGAAGCTCGAATGGGTAGGCAGACGAAACATTTTATCCTATATCTATATAGCATTGTGGATGCAAAATTTTAATAATAAAGATAAAATGGTTTATTTTGAAATTAAGAGTAACATTGATTACTACCAATAGGATAGAGCTCTGCTCTAGATTCTTAAATAACTGATATTAACGGTATACCTAGCGAATAGACTAAGGCTGGATTCGACCAAACTGGAATAAGACTTACTCCGAGATTAGTCTATACAAATTCGGCGTTTAATCTAGGTATAAGACCTTATTCCAGTTTGGTCGAATCCAGCCTTAGTCTATTCGCTAGGTATACCGTTAATATCAGTTATTTAAGAATCTAGAGCAGAGCTCTATCCTATTGGTAGTAATCAATGTTACTCTTAATTTCAAAATAAACCATTTTATCTTTATTATTAAAATTTTGCATCCACAATG
The DNA here is from genome assembly GCA_963921215.1 of Scoparia ambigualis. NCBI lineage: Eukaryota > Metazoa > Arthropoda > Insecta > Lepidoptera > Crambidae > Scoparia > Scoparia ambigualis. Next base: position 28,804,252 of record OY992512.1, on the reverse strand, counting down.
CTATATAGATATAGGATAAAATGTTTCGTCTGCCTACCCATTCGAGCTTCCTGACACTGGTTGATTTTTTTCTAGTAAACATTTTATCCTATATAAACCATTTTTACATAAATTCTATCTCATTAACAGGCCAACAAAGATGGCTATTTCAAATCCCCCTACCGCTGGCTGCTCCTACACTCGCAAAATGGAGTCAATGACACAAATGTTCTGAATGACATAGAAATGCTGGTCGACAGTGACGTAGTGTTGGTTACAAATATTGGTCACGAAAGATATGAGTTTTCTGAGGGTAAGTAACTTCGATGATATAATTAATAAACAAGCACATAAATACATAAGCACATAAACAACATTATACAAGCTATCTATTAAGGTGACTGCTAGAAACCGCAAGAAACTTCAAGGGTTGGTCAGGTCAAATGTTTTAATCATGACAAAATTGACAAAAAAGGAAGTCACCTTATATGTTATTGAGGTTTTTCGTTAAAAATTCCCCTGATTAAAATGAGAGTAAAATAGATATTATCTTAGCCATGAAGTTATTATGTGTGAAAGGAAACTGTACCAACCAAAACATAGAAAAATTTACAACCTGATTTTCTAATACGTATGTATATTATTAGTTTAGGTACTGTTGATCGACACCCGATGCTCACAATTGCAAAGCTAAAGATGTGCTAAGACCATTTATTTCTTTAGAGTTTGTAAAATAAAATGTTTACTAGAAAAAAATCAACCAGTGTCAGGAAGCTCGAATGGGTAGGCAGACGAAACATTTTATCCTATATCTATATAGCATTGTGGATGCAAAATTTTAATAATAAAGATAAAATGGTTTATTTTGAAATTAAGAGTAACATTGATTACTACCAATAGGATAGAGCTCTGCTCTAGATTCTTAAATAACTGATATTAACGGTATACCTAGCGAATAGACTAAGGCTGGATTCGACCAAACTGGAATAAGACTTACTCCGAGATTAGTCTATACAAATTCGGCGTTTAATCTAGGTATAAGACCTTATTCCAGTTTGGTCGAATCTGCCCTTAATAGTATAAATATGGAGGAGATGTACAGTAGGATAGGTCAGATATTGTTCTAATTGAAATTATGCACTAACAATGTTAGATTTTTAACACTATGTAAGATATTACTTACTCTAGTATTTCAAGAACGTCTTTTTTATTATTTTTGACTAATGGGTGACTGACTTCAATCCACGTTGTTAAGCGGAATTAAATTTGCTATATATAATAAAAAATCAATAAAATAAAATCCTCAATCTCTCGAATCAATTAAAAAATATCGAACATAAACAATAAACTTCATAATCAATCATAAAAGTAGCTATTCAAAACTCCCTTTTTTTAGAAGCCCGTCTACTCCGTCGCATTTCAAATCGGCCATCACGATTATATGTTGCAGATGTAACTCGTCTCTGTTTGGCTGTAAGGAGTCAGCTACACTTAAACTGGCCTGGCTTAGCCGTTTGGCCAATGACGTCATCTGATCTAGATAGAAATGCAGTTCATTATTAGGTAGTTTATCACCTTCATATTGTCCCACTGCTGGGCGAAGACCTATCTTCCCTCTCTCCAATACTTACATAAACTCATACAATCCAATAAATACGTATACATAAACTCACGCCTGCCTCCCGTAGGTAGGTAGGCAGAGACTATGGATCGCCATCTCTCCAAATAGGGTTGCCATCCGTACTCTAAAATAGAGTATTGTACTCTTTTTCATGTATGCGTACTCTATAATCTACGACACCAATAGACTACGCTAAAATACTCTATTTACGAAAAACGAGTTGAACATATTATTTTAATCTAAATTATGATTGCAAAGAAGCTGTAAATATCTTCAAGAAAGACAAAAATTTGTTCGATGTCGCAAAGAGTAACAAAAATACGTTTTTAGGGACAAATAAATAAATACTCTTTTTTATGCTATGAACTCTATTTTTGTTCTAACAAAATGAAGAAGTACTCTATTCGTCCTAAAAAAAGGTAACAACCTTATCTTCAATAGCTATAAAAAATCTATTAAGATTGTTCATGTGGGAAGGCACCAGCTCATTGTGGTCCGTTTTTTAAAGCCTTTCAAATCAGCCGACGATAATGACAAAATTGGTATCCCTCTATTTCACCAAAAATTACATAACAAATTTTCATTTTACAACCAACCATTAACAAAAACTTGATTCGTCATTTCATCATTAAACAACAAATTGTTTATCAAACAAATTGTTTATCAAACAATTTGGTTGAAAAAATAATTAGTTCCTTGGCTAACTTTCATTTTACAACGTATTATTTGACAAAAAATTGACTTTAAAAAAATCACCTAGTCAACTTTCAATTTTTATCCCATTATTTGACACGAATATTTATATTAATTTTGAGTGTCTGAGTTTTTTTTTAAGCCATATCGTATTTAAGAAATGCCATGTGCTTGCATGAAAGTTAAATTCATGCTGCACGTTTTGGTAAAAATACTGCATGCTTGCGCATGCAAGTTGTTATGCTTAATGTTGTTAGGCAAGAAGGTTTACGCATTTCGGTTTCCCATACAAATTTCCAAGTTGAAATTTTTAAAAACCAGTAAGCCAATTTTGATGAAACTCGGCATGCTGAAGTAAAATATAGAGATCTGAATAGTTTGTTGAAAACATTTCTAAAAATCGTTTTTTCAACTGAGTTGTAATGGATTGCTAGCGGGGAGTCGAACCCCGGACTCTCGTGGCGGGAGCGCCGAGAGTAAATCCTACATATCCTTCCGCCGGAGGGGCTTAGAAGGTTTCCTAGCTAGCTCAGCGTTAGAAGGGTTAGCCACAAAGGAGTAGGAGAGGGGAGAGGAGAAGAAGGGTGCAACAAATAAACACGCGTATATGATTATCTTACGGACGGGTCTTTTATGCCCTTTTTATTTATATATTTATGTAAATATTATTCTACGTCCTTACATCTACGGTGGCGGTTAGGAATTGATTGTGGGGTTCTACGGAAGCGGGAAACGGCCCTACATGGAAAGTTCCAGGGGAACGGAGGTCTCAGACGAGCGAGTCCGGGGCAAGCCCGCACGGTTACGGCTACCGTGAGAGAACTCTCCGCTAAGCTACAGACAAGGAAACCCAGGTGAGCAAATCCCGGTGGAAGCCCGCACTGCTCCAACTTGAGGATCCTTGTTTATACCGCTACAGTGTACCAGGGATCCCAAATGAGCAAGCCCGGTGAAAGCCCTCACTGCTACAATTCGAGGCCCCTGGCAATTGGACTAACTACCCACAATCAACTAATCACGCCCGGTTACGGGATCTACGACTACCGCGGATTGACTCAACGTCCCTAAGGACGTTGTAGACGCCTAGACGCCTATCGGCCTAGACGCGCACATCCGGTGAAAGCCCGCACAGCGCAGCTAGGTCGGGTCAGGCGATGCGTCGACGACGGCGTCGAGGCAACGACTGATTGCGAGCTTTTTTTTTTTTGAGTGTGTGTGCTGTCGGTCGCAGATGACCTTTACAACGTTACCGGGCTTGTTTGGGGGCGGCGAGAAACATAAAGCGTTCCTCAAGCCGTGATTGGTCGAAATTCCCCAGGGGGATTCCGGTGGGGGATGGCATCTCGCCGCAAGCGAGTCTCCGGTCCCCCCCCGGAGCCTCTGGGGCCTGGGGGTTCGAGCCAGAAGGGAGCGGCTAAACCCGAGGGCGCCTCTAGGAGGCACGGTACCTCGGCTCGGGTTTACCGTGTCGTGGGGGGTACGCGATTTTAAACTTTCTATACTGGACTTTAAATCGCAATAACTCAGCCAAATAAACGTTATTTAAAAATGTTTTCAACAAACTATTTAGATCCCTGTATTTTACTTTAGCATGCTACTTTCATTGAAATTGGCTAATTGGTTGGTAAATTTCGACTTCGAAAATTGTATGGGAAACCGCAATACGTAATTAAACCTTTTAATGCTGCATGCTTGCTTGCTTGCACGCTGCCAGGCTCCCGCAATAAACAAAAAGTTAGTTAAGTATGCAAAACTATAGTTCTGCCGGTTAGGTTAGACTTTTGATAATTACCAAAACTACCCCTACTAGACCCCGCACCTGGGCATGCTAAAGTAATAAAGGAAGGAAAACGTGTCATACAAAATAAATTAACACGTTGAGTGCGAAACCAGGTCTAAAACACCTTGTATGTGTCTCGCTTACAGTGCGGCTAAGAAAACTATAAACTTCTTTGCCGTGCGAAAGGCATAACTTCAATTTGGTTCGGTGTAGGAAGGAGATGAATATATATTTAAGATGTGTTATTAAAATAGAGTCCAGTGGTGTATCTACTTTAATACCAGGTTGTTTTTTAGACCTGGTACTGCACGGAAGAAATAAAATTTCATTACAGTGCGAAACCAGGTCGAATGCACCTGGTACCCCGTGCACCTTGTACCGCACCTTGCGCTAGCTTCGCGCGGACAGTGTTGGACCGCATTCGAGAAAAGGTGCCTTAAAAGAATAAATTTAAATTACGACGTTCGTGAAGAGAGTGATCATCATCATCATCATATCGAATGGCAAAACTGCGACGTCCCAAACCTTAATTTTCAAGTTTAACAGTCATTCTTTGGCTGCAGGCGTTAGTTGGTGGAGTTCTCTCAGGCCACCAGGGAGACAGTGCAGTGGGCAGTCCTCTACAATGTGACGCAGTGTCTGGTTCGGAGCTCCGCATTCACACGCTGGCGAGTCCTTTAGCCCCCATTTGTAAAGATGGTGGTTTGAACGTCCAAGTCCAGATCTGAACCGATTCAATTTGACCCACATCGCTTCCTGCGGGATTTTCAGTTGGGTCAGGGATCAAAAACCTATTCGGCACGTTAAAGCAGTCCCAGGAAGAACGCCACGCTTCCTTTAAGCTGAAAGGGGCGTTTACACGTTCATCGGCCCAGATAGGTTATCTTGACGGAAGGCGTTGGGTCGGCAGTTGTTCCAGAGTCTCCCGGATTGGAATGTTTGGCCTTTGACTTTTTTCCCATTCGGCAATAGCTGCGCTGAGCCATCGAATTATAGATTGATTTGTCAAAAACAGGTGAGTCATCAATACTATTTTTTTTTACTTAATTACGTTTCCTGTAGGTAGGTAGGTTTTGTTCTCTATTTTATTACAAAAAAGTAACATTTAGTATGCAGTCAAACGTACACAAAAAAACGATCAAGTGCGAGTCGGACTCGCGCATCGAGGGTTCTGTTCTATACATATACAAATAAGATACACACATACACATGACATACACCACACAAGCAAACTCGTTCATAATAAATTTATCTTTTCAGACTTCACATCAAAACCAGATAAACATCACTTAGTAAAAGGTGTAACGAAAAGGAATTGTGTCGGATGTTATGCAAAACTCCGAACCTTATTGACGAGCCGCCAAGCTGACAGGAAAGTGAAAAAAATATTACTCAGTGTGTGGAATGTGAAAAAATCTTCTGCTTACACCATTAATTAATTTAGTTTTTTTATTTCTCTGTATTTTAGTTTTCTTCTTCATTAAAAAAATCTTATTAAACTATCGATATTTTTATTTCACATCCCTAAAATATGCGCAAAACTTCTCTTATTCAGTGCGGTACAGGGTGCATAAGGCCCTGTATTTTATTATAGCTATAAATTTGAAACAAAACAAGCTGTTGACGAACGCCTTCAGGTTCATGTCAATCAATTCATTATTGTTAATATTCAAAGCAAAAAATTATATATATTTTAACATGAAGCTAAAAAAAGGATTTAAGTTTCCTAAACGTTACAGGGTCTAATAAGCCTGGTACCGCCACAATGAAAGTTTTATGACCAGGTGTGAAACGAAATGGAAAGAAAAGAATTCCAGGAATTTCATTTCCAGAATTTCCAGGAATGGAAAGAATAGAAAAATCACTGCCGCGTCGAACGTGTTAAATAAAAAAATTACATTTTGTATAAATTTGAATTTGTCATAAGAATCGAAATGTTAAATGAAAAATGTATAAAAAATAAAATATAATTCAAAACCTTTGTATAGGGAAAGATTTGCCAAATGTGCCTTTTTCAAGTGATTGTTTGTAAAATGAAACATTCGCGGAACAAGTTGTTATTCAAATAAAAAGTATAGAAACGTTGATTGTAAAGTAAAAATTTGTGAACAGGGTCGCTCCGGTTCATTTATAAGTACTTTAATGTCATTACGCCCTCTTACAACTTTTGCCTAATTCTTAATTTGCCTTTATCCCAAAATGTCTGAAATCCAGAATGACTGAATTTGCTAATTCCTGAATTGCAAAATGCCTTACGAATTGAGTAAGTACAGTTAAGTTCGGAATTCTTTTAAGCTTTTAGGCTGATTGAAGTATTGTTGTAGTTTGAATAAAATAATAAGATTTTCCTCTTTTATATTTTTTTATCACTGCAAATTAATGATCGAAGACTGCAAATTTGTCACTAAAATGTTGTAATTTTAAAATATGGATAAGCATGGACGTAATATTACGTCCATGTAGATAAGTAGGTATCACTTTTTGCATGACAGTTAGGTATATTGATACTCACGTTTATTCCAGCATAACTTTGGCGTTAACAGCGATGTAGGGCGATGATCTTGCACAAGAAATGATGTTAATACATTAAAGAAATGGCTATTTCTACTTTTAACTAAGGTTAAACAAAAGAATCCAACGATAATAAGCTTTTTAATATTCATTTTTGATTTTTTTTGGCTTCAGTGTAAGCAACCAGTACATTTTTATTTAATGATGTTTGCATCACAGCATCTATGCAGACTTAACAAACAAAACTTTTTATTGTTATCATTATGAAGCTGGTGTTTTGTGTAAATCTGTTAGTTACTGATTGAAGTCGTTCTGATTAATGACTGACATTTACGAATGTTACCTAAATCGTCATAATATTATAGGATTTTTTAGACACGCACATGATACACACTTATAAACCACTTAAAGATTTGTGAACAGACGTTGAGTTACCTCAACAGTACAGTCGTAAACTTAATATAAATCGGTTATTCCTAATATTTGTTGATACGATACTTCGCCAGAATTTTAACACATAAAACAACAAAATTATTAATTATTTTTTTATTATCTACCTACTAGCTGTTTTGGCAAACTGCGTACCGCCTAACAATCAATGAATGTCGTGTCAACTTATACTGAAACTTAATATAAGATTTATTTATGTTTTATATTGTGAATAGGGAATGAGTCAATCTGTCAATTCTAAAGTCATTTTTTTTTCATTTTTCATTACTTACATCCTTTTTGTCACTTTTCTATGTCACTAACTCAATCACTTTATATGGAGATTTTTTATCCAAATTATACACTTTTCCATAATTGTTTTTAAACATGTTAGATCACACAAACCTTGTCCTAACAATTACGAACACTACAAAAAAAGAATTAGCCAAATGGGTGCAGCCGTTCTGAAGTGATGCGCGTACAAACATTTTGGCAATAGATTTTTATTAATATAGACTAGTGGCCCGCCCGCGACTTCCCGTGAGCACCCTGTATCCCGTGACGAATTTCCAAAAATATTTTATTTCACACAATTCTAGTCCTGCCTGACAATTTTATTATGAACACACAAAAAAAATAACAAAGTAATATATAAATAAAAACAAAGAGTTTTCTTTTCAATGATACCATAAAAATGCTAATGCATTAAACCTACATGGTGGTATTACCTGCTGTAACATAATGACATGTTGATAACTCACGCAAGTTAAATAAAATATTATCTCTGAGCCACTTTTACAAATGAAAACGTTTTAATAATCTACTTTTTTTTACGATGGGAATCGCCTGATTTTTTATTTCACATAATGTCAAGCAAATTCAGTTGTATTTAACTTAAGAGGGGGCCGCGCGATCGCAAAACCTGACATAAATCTCTAAATGAAACTTCAAAGCAAAATCAATCTTATTGGTATTAAAAATTAGAACTATTCTGCTTTGAAGTTTCAGACCTAGTAATTTGATTAGAGCAATGTTTTTATTCTGCGAAATGTACAAAACCATCACGCGCTTGTGTTAGAAATTAAAATTTACTTTTTTTAAGATGCGTGCGACCTGCGAAATATCAATACAAATATTTTCATGTCAGAATTATTGTTTCATGCGTAAAATTAAAAAAAAGTTGTAGATAAAAAATGTTTTTTCACTCCTCTTGCTCAAAAAGACCGTCATTGTAGCGTTCTAGAGCGGGGCTAAAATAGCTTTTCTCGCCCTAGGGGAAAAAGTAATTTTTTTTTAAATATTTGTCTGTCACATGACAATGAGCCTACAAAAACGAAAAAGTATTTAGTCTTATGTAGAATAATCATGAATAAAGACTCGACTTATTACTGTTTACTTAGATCAACAACTTTTTTGAGATAGTTAATATTAAAGTTTATGGTAAAATTAGTAATCATTTGAATCTATGGACAACACAGACCACGCTTCAGCAAGAAAAAACTGTACAGTCTGCACATGTGCTTAGGTGGTGAGCCTTTAGCCCGTTAGTCGCTTTTACGACACCCAAGGTGTAACGGTACAGAATGAATGGTATCCGTCCGTTAGTAAGGAATGCATGGGAGTAGCACTAAAATAAATATTAATGCGTAGCACCATTAATAATAAGCATGAAAAGGGAATAATAAACTAGTTCAGAATAATGGTCAGTGGTCTAGCGCTTTATCTTTAGTTTGAATTTCGCGGGGACTGCTCTGTGTGCTCCTTGCGACATAGGCGCCGTCTAGCGTGAGTTATTTACTTGAGCTTCGTGTTAGGTTGGCAACGGGCTTTATCTTTATTTTGAATTTCGCGGGGACTGCTCTGTGTGGCCTTGTGACATAGGCGTAGGTTGGCAAGCCGGTAGACATACGGGCGGGCGCCACCTATGGTCGGAATACGGAACTTTTTATAATTTCACAAAATACAGGATTATTGGCTTAAGTGGATGATTATTGAGAGGGAATTGTTAATAGAAGGCTACATTTAGATATTCAAAGATGTAATATTGGCTATCTGACGAGATTTGGTTAGATTATGGAAAAATTTTAGAATTGCGCGGCGAAAGCGGCAATGAGCGAGCGAGAGGTTGAGAAAAAGACAGAAAGAGAGGTCGGATGATAGCTCCACGTGGCGCGACGCGAAGGCGGGGGGCATCGGGGAAACGGCTAGCGATTGGTGGAAGGGAAGAAAAGTGGACTCGCGCGGGCATTTTAGGCGCGCGTGGCGGGAAAGTTAAGATGCTTGGGAAAATTAGCGGACATTGAGTTTTGGGACGTCAACGGAGCGGTCCAACTTAAGAGTGCGGTACGACTCATACGGGAAAAATAGCGTCCGAGCTTGATAGTGCGCTAAGTGATATTCGAGCTGCGATATTAATTAAGATTTGTGAAATTGAAAGTTATTAATAAAGTAAACTATTGCGATCGCAACTCGAATCCGTTAACAGAATGAAGTATTCTGGGGTACATCGGCGGAAACGAGTCACGGTGACAACAAAACCCTATGTACCTTTCAACAGACTTCGGTCTGGATGATCTTTGATTGTATTTAATAAGATCGGCGTTTTACACTATTACGCTAAACAATACACTATCTTCGACGGAGTAATGGGGGAGAGACAGTTGTCTCCCTAGTGAAAGTTGAAGATAGGTCAGACACCATTTAGCTGGAGGTAGACCCGTATGACCCAGTCCAATCTCGAGTCTATCTCCATACATACAGTGTAGTGATAGGAAAATAACACACTGAGTATACTGTCTCGACTGATAGAACATTTAGGAGTTAGTTGCTTTCAGGGGCAATGCGACTCTCACCACACACCACGAATTTAAATTAAATGAGGCTTGGCCTAGTTTGCAAGGTACACAAGAGGGACTGTTAGTTCGACAAAATATAGGCATTTTCAAGTGAGGAAAGTTGTAGGAATCTATAGGTAGGCGGATATATATATATGGTTAGTTATTAATTCAGACTAATAAGGCAGGGATAATTAAGTTACGGCGCTAAATAAAATTATGATGAAGTGATGTGGGTCCTAGCTAGGCAAGTAATCTGTTACCGCAGGCCGGTAAAATTCTAATTGTTTTCCTAAAGTTGTTACCAATTAATTATTCATTTTAAATAATTAACAGAAGTATGATAATATCGTACCATCATTACTTTGGAGTACCTAAAAGTCTAGACTGGTTTTCTATTACAAGAAAAATACTAAAAAGTTATAGCAAATAAGCTTAGTCGTACTGTGATGTTTGATTTCTAACACTGATATGACCAAACAGGCATTTGTTAGCTTTCCCTGGGATGCAATACGATCTCACATGGCTATACTCTTCAAAGTATGGAAAATTTTACATCCGATACCTTAGCAAAAATAAGCTGATACAAACTGAACAACTAAAACCAGTTTAGAACCTAGGATAAGTCGTTGAAAGAAGACATTGCAAGCTATGAGCTTCTAATAATCTGAAACATAGAAATAATTGATTGATAACAACCAGCTAATTAGCCTGACAATGGTCTACTAATACCATTTGAATAGACCTCTTAAGATATGTAAGTACTTACTTCTAATAATATGAAACATAGAAATATTTGATGGGAACAATCTAATCAATCAGACTAATACCTAGTACAGTCTAATTTATACTTATTAAAGTGAGTAAAAGATAACTTCTAAATGTAATTTATTTAATGATTAACAGTGATAATTAACTACCTACTAAAGGTATACTAACTATGATTTAGTAGTCTATCAAATTAACCACTCAGTCTGGGAGACAGAGGGTGTAAGTTAATGGAAAAATAATTAACTACATTCACTCCCTAAAAGTCAGGGATGTTGAATAAATTAGGCATCTTTCAATAAACTTGAGATGTATTTATACTTTATAAGATCTGTATAATGAACACTAAGAGTAATCCAAAGTAATTTACTTCAAATGATAGTATTCTATTTCAGTTCACTTCCTAAAGTCAAGGATATTGAATGAATTAAACATCCTTTAATAAACTTAAGATGTGATAATCTGCCAATGCAGCCAAGCCAATGTAGTTATATTGGAGCTTTACAGGACTTGTATAATAAATACTAAGAATAAATAAAAGTAGTTTTACCTGTATTAATAGCATTCTACTTTAGCCACCGCCTGAATTGGCGTTTTATTAAATTATCCACCCTTTACGGAACTGAATATAAGTTATTGCATTGAATAATTAAGTTCTTAATGTGAAAAGGATATTTGGATGATAGCAAGCCTTGAGATAAACTCTATTGATTTATGTGGAATAATAAGAATTTAAATTGCTAACACATAGTTCATAATGTAAAATGAAATTAAATTTGAGGAGAGATGTAAATTCTCAGTTAAAGAATTAAAGGCACAAGCTAATAATTAAAGTTAAAGCCAATGTGACGGAACTGTAATTAAACCATGAGATGTACAGTACGCTATGGAGCGGTGGTGGGGCTCATAAATTGCACCAGGCTTCTTATGTATCATGCTACTGATAATAAATAATAATACCTACAAGCTAAGCTATCATCTGATTACCTTTGAGTGGTTACAAATCTTCCCCGCAGCTGCAGTGAAGGATTTAGGTCACAGTTCAGACGGAGTCATTGCTAGGCTACACATATTTATGTTATGATTTATAGACTGGTAGGTAATTAGGTCAGGAGAAAATAATTTAACACAGGGATAAGCCAATTACTAAACTTTCACGAAAGAACTTGAGTTACTTAAATGCGGTTAACAACGGAGGGTTCACTAGACGATCTGGCCAAAATAGTAGTTATTATAATATTACATTGCTTGACTGAAATTCACTGCAAATAGAATTAAGCTATGCTAAGGTTCCATCTTCATACAAACGCTACACACTCTACAAAACTCCAGACACAACCATTAGATTGTAGATAAATTAGGTTAATTAGTTTTAAGAATTAGATAATAATTTAAGTTAAGGTAAAGCGGCGAGGATGTGTGTATGTATTATAAGCTAGCTAGGCATATAGGTGTGAAAGGCATTAGATTTAGGTTTAGATTAGGTATAGAGAATTTATAGATTTAGGTGTAGCAAATATAAAAAGGGGGGGCGAGGTTACAATTTGGTAAGCCATGACCAGGATCAGAAAGTTAAGTTATAAATTATCATTAATATAGTTGTATTGGATTTCAGTCAAGCGGTAATACTTTAATTTAGAAGTGGGATTTTTCCCACAAATTGTTGTCGTGTTGCGATGCGTGAGTTTAGAATTGGCTTAATAGGGAATAATTCAATGAAGATTAATTAATTCAGAGATATTGAAGAATTATAATTTGACACTTTTCACAATAAACGTTGTTATCTTCTAAAGTTGATTCATACACTTTGTATTACGGGCTCTTGATAGTGGGTGAATTATAATTTGACACTTTTCACAATAAACGTTGTTATCTTCTAAAGTTGATTCATACACTTTGTATTACGGGCTCTTGATAATGGGTGAATTATAATTTGACACTTTTCACAATAAACGTTGTTATCTTCTAAAGTTGATTCATACACTTTGTATTACGGGCTCTTGATAGTGGGTGAATTATAATTTGACACTTTTCACAGTAAACGTTGTTATCTTCTAAAGTTGATTCATACACTTTGTATTACGGGTTCGGCCTATATTGTAGACAGTCGCAATGAGAGCTGGAGCTAAATTTTGTTGTACGAAATCTGTAACAAAAAGATTCTCAGGTTAGGTTAAAGGTCAAAGGAGATAAAACTATAAAACAATAATGTAATGAGTATTATTTGAAATACAATACCTTTCAGTTATTAACTTTTCCTTCTTTATTTAATGGTGGATTTCGCCAGCATCAGGTACCGTGCGGCTGTTAGGCGTTGTTGGTTTTCCAAAGTTTAATGAGTGAACAAAGTACTTAGATATAGTCAATAACCAAACTATTCCGGGAGTATTAATTTTAAAACTGTTGAGTTATCTGTGAATACTGAAACCTTTAGTAATTGTTTTCTTGAATACTGAAACCAGTTAACCAATTTTTGTTGTTGACGTTAGGAGCTATGGTAACTGTAGTTTTGTTTCTATTCCTGGTGATAGATTTCATATAGGCATAGGCAACTGGTTCATACAGCCTTGTGTTGAGTTATTTTTAGGATCGTAAAAAGTCGATAGGGTTACATAGTTCAACATTTATTGATTTAGAAGGATTTGTAGAATAGGGGGCGGTTTAATTATTATTGCTGTCGGATGGAAAGGCAAGGGGGCGAGATTGGACAGAATTAACCAACTAAGTTATTGCAGGATTCAATTTATATTATAGGACGGCGATATGCTGTACAATATTATAAACTTATGACGCTAACAGCATAATATAAAACTAATAATAATTATATTTTGACTAATAATCGTTGAGCGATTGCGGTTTTTAGTTGATGTGCTATTCTACGTATTATAATTTATTTTGTTGGTTATGTTAGAAAAAATATAATAATGTACTTGAGTCTCACGTCTGAAATCCATAGAGTAGTTTTAGGCTAGTCAGGGACTATTAAATCATTTGTCTATGGTTGGACCATAGACATATGATTTAGCTAGACCATAAACAATCTAGAATTAGGAATGACTAAAAAACATGACGTCATAAAACCAATCGGAGAGGAAACTTCCTTATCGCGTAATCATATGATTTTGTTATAGCAAGCGGAATCACCTGTTATTTTCCATACCTGTTATTTTTAATACCTGCGATTTTTACATTGAAAGAGATTTTCCTAATACTTATCACGTAGTAGATTAGAATGCAATGACATGGGAAATGCCGCTTCATTTTGTTAGTTCGCTAAAATCCTAGGAAAAGTAACATAAAATAGTATTACGGTTCAAAATACACGCGTTGATGAGGAATCGCGATTATAAGTAATAACAAGTAGCAGGGATGTCATGTAGGGGATAGAATTATATGACTATTCATTGCTAGTAGGAATTTTGGTTTAAAAGCAACGTAGTTTGGGATGCATAATATAAACTGATAAATACGTCTAGTAGGCGATAAAAGTCGTTACCGTCTGGAAACAACTATCTAATATCTACTCTATTGTGGGGAGGTTACCTATTAGCGAGGCTAGATGGCGTTGGGTTATCAATAAAAGATTTTATTTTGGATGATGGTAAAAGGGTGCTGTCTAATAATAATATGTATAATTGTAATACTCTTGCAGCATTGTAAGTAGTCGTTACCGGTAATCATTGCTTCTTACCGAATAGTTGAAATCGTGATAAATAGTTAATTATGAAGATTTATAAAGGATAATTATTAGCTTAAGATGAGGTTAACGTACGCAGAAGTAAAGCTCGCTGGGCACAGCTTACTATACCTACTTACCTAATATTATCAGTTGTGAGTTACCTAGAGATATCTAAGTCGGGAGAGCGGTGAAAAGAAAAGACCTTACTACATGACTAATTAGTTAGGATAGGTAGAGATAGATAAATCATTAAATTCACTGGGTTGGATTAGCCTATTAAGAAGGGTACCTTTCACAATTGTCTATCTCCGTTGAACGATTAAGATGTTGAAAAAAAAAATAATAGTAGAAAAAAAAAAAAATATAGTTGACTGGCTTGAAGTCGAGATTTAACTGCAAAATTAACGAGTTATAGCACTGTTATGCTATAGGGATAACAATAGCGTATGTTATCACATCAATTATAAAGGCGAGTTGCGGGCGGATGTCACGTCATAATCAATAGTTAACTCGTTTTATTATTTTAAAAGTTAACGCAAGCTACTTATAAAACAGTGATCGATTTTATATACCACAATTTTAAGTTGTAGGATAAATTTAAACTCATAGTCCGCAGAAACATTCAAGCCGGAAATAAAGCGATGATATTGCGAGCTGAGAATAAATTTCTTAGTGTAAACTTTATTAATAAGTAAATCCCTGATATTGCGTTATCGAGATTACAATACAAAATTAACTATCACAATTCGAATCATCCAAAGTAATTATTTAGATGTTGTCTCGCGTCGACAGGTACAAATTTTAATTTAGATGGGTAAAGACATTAGAACTGAAATGGGTTTCGGATGTGTGACGTTCTTAGGACACGTACTGTTTAGTAGCATAATTTAAATTTAGTAAAATCGGCCGTATTGGACATATTTCGTTTGGCGGATATATATATTTAATCGAGATTATTGTGGAGGTAGCCATAGTTCAAAGTTTACTAAACCCGACCTAGAGTCATAGCCTATCTTTATATGTCAGAAGAAAATAATAAATTTATAAGTAGTAGATTTTAAAGTCAATAGTAAATTTATTTTCCCGAGGTGCGACCTGAAACCTAGTTCACACTAGGCCATTCAAATACTTTAACCGGTAATGTTGATTATAATAAATAAGGATGTTCGAGATTTATAATAATATTCTAATACTGCTATATTAAAATTGTTATTATGAAGTTAAATAGGTTTGCTTAACAATTGGCAAATAATTATTAACTCAAGAATTTGTTTAGTACAAAGTAAATGTCTACAGGTTTAGAAATGATAGGACGAACGAAACGCGTTTTTGACTTGTGGGAAGGTCAGCGCAGACTGTCAAAGCGGTATTATCTTGTTTTGGTTATTTATTATATTAATATGAATTGCTAGAATTCTTAAATAATCTAGATTATTGGCATCTAATATGTACGTGATGAAATTGTAGATGATTAAAATTAGTGCTAAGGTAGGTTATTGTCGAAGTTATGGCACAACCTTAAAATTGTTAGTTAATGTGAACTGCATGTTGTATCTAGATTGTTTTATACAAACTAATTGATTGGGAGTTTTCACATATGTAGGCCGGGACATTGAGTTGATGAAATAGTGTTATCAAAATATTATTCATCACGGAAAGATAAAGATATTTTATTTGCAAGTGTGAATACAAAAGTTTACTTCGGTTAGTATTATTCGGTTCTAGTCTAGTTTTGTGGTAGCGTTTTACCTAGGGTTGTTCTAAATTATAAGTAATTAATTGTTAATTGTCTGTTGTTGTCTTCTACGTTAGAAGAGGAACGGAGAAAGATAAGGGGGACTCATTTTGTTATAGTCAGCTGTATGATAGATAATCCTTCTAGTAAATATTTCTTGTGATTGCGGTAGTAACATAGAATGTTTATAGGATGTTTTGTTCATTAACTAATTATCTTCACCGCAGCTGTGGATAGGGATGGCTAAAGTATGTGAACAGGGGTGGAGAAGATAGGTCATTATAAATTAAAATAAATACTTGAATTGCAATATGCCTGACTAAATAGTGCGAAGAGATGGAGTAACTATGTTAGAGAAATTCTCTATTGCATAATATTCGAACTTTTGACATTTTCAATTGTAACTTTAGAATTTTGATTAGAGTATTTAACTAAGCGGGTCCAACGAAGAAGGCATGCTGAAAGCGAGGTCTTTGGTCGTCTATGCACACAATAAAATTATAGATGACACAAGGGAGCATTCTTAATTGGCACTGTTAAATTAGTAAAAGTAGCTTGTTTAGGGTGTTCGAATATTTTTAGTCGCACTGGGCACAAATAGAACTTAGTTAAGCGTGTAGGGTTTATTTTGATTTACCTGGTGAAGTAATTGAATCGAAGTTTCGGAACTGTGCTGTAGAAGTGGGAATTACTCAGCACACAATAAAATTAAGTGGTTTCCATTTAGCTTCATTTCCTAAACTAGCCTTTCTTAAAGTTGCGGAAATTCTGCTGTAAGGTGGTTCCTTTGGGGGCGTCTTGTGAAGTCTAAATCAGGACAATTATACTTGACTAACCTATAGAGAGATAATGTCTTAGGCTGCAGAAACAGAGGCCATTGATGGCATTTCATTTTGGCGTGGTCAGGGGATCTCGTGTTGCTGGGGAATTTTACCATCTGGACGGAAGGCTGAAAAGTAAAGTAGAATGCATAATGAGTAACCAATTAGAGTTACAAACATTCGGGAGATTACCATCTTAATAATGTGTCTTGTGCGAGTGTAAAATTAAAATCATCTAATAAAAAAATAAAAAATAAAAAGAAACTAGCACTATTGAATCACGCAGTTTGGAATTCAGTAAATACGAGAAGGAACTTACGATATTAATTACCATGAATACTAAGACGAAGTGTCACCTTTAATGACTTATTATTTACCGATTTGACCGATTATTAGTAATATAAAAGGTAGGAAGTTAAGTAGAGTTGTGGGGGCGGATAAGATAGTTACCGGTCTGTTTAATTTAAAAAGAAAATGATATTTTTCAAAGGTATAGGAAAGTAAGGGGATATTGACGTATTATATATTAGCAAATGAGACTAAATGTTGTCTTTCGTGCATAGTAATAACTAGGGATGAGACATAGTTACTAGATAGGTTTTGGCATAAGTATTTGCTTATACGTATAAGCTCAGTACTTGTCAATTAGTATACAATGTCCAACACGTACCGGGGTATTAACAAGTATTTATCGATGACGCATACATTGACAGTTAGACGGATATACATAGCACACAAACTTCTAATAGATCTGAACTACGGGGTAGCTAGTTCAAAACTCAAGGACGTGTTTCGAGATGCGTACCCCCTTGGAGTGAATGAGTTTTTCCTAAGTATTTACGATCGACAACCTTATTGTAAGGCGTTAAGACCTTTATTTGTATGCACGGTGAGTGGGTGTCACTGCGTACCGGACAGAAGCGAGTCTAGTATTCTATCTCGGTTATTTGCAGGACTAGACATTAGATGTATCTCATCTAAAATAAAGTTATAACTCTTGGGCGATGATGGTATGCCTACTGGTTTTGGTTGTTATGGGGGGGTTTGGTTAAGATTTCTTATCCGCGGAGAGGAAAATAGGTTTCGGTTGAAAGAAGTAGCTAATTAGGGATTGTGGAGGACGCGGGTTCGATCCCTGCCTGAGGTAGACAATTGTTCCGACGTTTCGTTATCTTAGGTAATTATATAAGCTAAGATGAGATTGGTAGCGTTAAAGTATGAAGGAAAGTTTAATTCAAATTATTAATTATTATTCATTAACCTAGTTGGAACTAAAAGACCATGACGGCGAAGTGGTTGATGCTTCACCCACGAAAGATCCCAGGTTCGATCCCTAGGTTGCAACATTTAGATGCGGAACAAGTTGTAAGAAAAGACGTAAGTTAAAAGAAGGCCATGATGACAGATGTACTTGAAATTATTCTAGGAAAATAATTTAAAGAATAGAATAATTGAATGGTTCGGAAGATGTTATAAACTTACGTCGGAATCGTCATAGAGTTGAAGAGTTTTCGCTAGGGGGCGTTACTAGACAGAGCAAGAGACTGTTATATTGATTTATATTATATTATGATTTGTTGTTATGATGGTAAACAAAAGGCAAATCATTATTCGGAGGTTGTGTATGATTAAAGAAATGGTAGATGTCTAAGTTATTGGGAAATATTTACCGAGACTAAGTTTACTGGGATTTCGTTTCGAACACGAGAACTGGGTATGCGATTATGATTTTGTGTCAGTTGAATAGAATGAGGGGTGTGGGCTATTTTGCAATAAGAAAGCTTATGGAGGAAGGAGTCATTAGGGATTTGGGGAGGAACTATAAATAGTAGGAATATCTTTGAGGGCTAGGATGACAATGAGGTTGGCAAGGAAGGAGGTGCTATTTTGTACTTAATTAAGTACAGGGTTTAGATATAATTCGCCGCAGATAAGAGTGGTACTTTATCTGCTTAAATTCTATCGGGGGCGGCTGTAACGGTACAGAATGAATGGTATCCGTCCGTTAGTAAGGAATGCATGGGAGTAGCACTAAAATAAATATTAATGCGTAGCACCATTAATAATAAGCATGAAAAGGGAATAATAAACTAGTTCAGAATAATGGTCAGTGGTCTAGCGCTTTATCTTTAGTTTGAATTTCGCGGGGACTGCTCTGTGTGCTCCTTGCGACATAGGCGCCGTCTAGCGTGAGTTATTTACTTGAGCTTCGTGTTAGGTTGGCAACGGGCTTTATCTTTATTTTGAATTTCGCGGGGACTGCTCTGTGTGGCCTTGTGACATAGGCGTAGGTTGGCAAGCCGGTAGACATACGGGCGGGCGCCACCTATGGTCGGAATACGGAACTTTTTATAATTTCACAAAATACAGGATTATTGGCTTAAGTGGATGATTATTGAGAGGGAATTGTTAATAGAAGGCTACATTTAGATATTCAAAGATGTAATATTGGCTATCTGACGAGATTTGGTTAGATTATGGAAAAATTTTAGAATTGCGCGGCGAAAGCGGCAATGAGCGAGCGAGAGGTTGAGAAAAAGACAGAAAGAGAGGTCGGATGATAGCTCCACGTGGCGCGACGCGAAGGCGGGGGGCATCGGGGAAACGGCTAGCGATTGGTGGAAGGGAAGAAAAGTGGACTCGCGCGGGCATTTTAGGCGCGCGTGGCGGGAAAGTTAAGATGCTTGGGAAAATTAGCGGACATTGAGTTTTGGGACGTCAACGGAGCGGTCCAACTTAAGAGTGCGGTACGACTCATACGGGAAAAATAGCGTCCGAGCTTGATAGTGCGCTAAGTGATATTCGAGCTGCGATATTAATTAAGATTTGTGAAATTGAAAGTTATTAATAAAGTAAACTATTGCGATCGCAACTCGAATCCGTTAACAGAATGAAGTATTCTGGGGTACATCGGCGGAAACGAGTCACGGTGACAACAAAACCCTATGTACCTTTCAACAGACTTCGGTCTGGATGATCTTTGATTGTATTTAATAAGATCGGCGTTTTACACTATTACGCTAAACAATACACTATCTTCGACGGAGTAATGGGGGAGAGACAGTTGTCTCCCTAGTGAAAGTTGAAGATAGGTCAGACACCATTTAGCTGGAGGTAGACCCGTATGACCCAGTCCAATCTCGAGTCTATCTCCATACATACAGTGTAGTGATAGGAAAATAACACACTGAGTATACTGGCTCGACTGATAGAACATTTAGGAGTTAGTTGCTTTCAGGGGCAATGCGACTCTCACCACACACCACGAATTTAAATTAAATGAGGCTTGGCCTAGTTTGCAAGGTACACAAGAGGGACTGTTAGTTCGACAAAATATAGGCATTTTCAAGTGAGGAAAGTTGTAGGAATCTATAGGTAGGCGGATATATATATATGGTTAGTTATTAATTCAGACTAATAAGGCAGGGATAATTAAGTTACGGCGCTAAATAAAATTATGATGAAGTGATGTGGGTCCTAGCTAGGCAAGTAATCTGTTACCGCAGGCCGGTAAAATTCTAATTGTTTTCCTAAAGTTGTTACCAATTAATTATTCATTTTAAATAATTAACAGAAGTATGATAATATCGTACCATCATTACTTTGGAGTACCTAAAAGTCTAGACTGGTTTTCTATTACAAGAAAAATACTAAAAAGTTATAGCAAATAAGCTTAGTCGTACTGTGATGTTTGATTTCTAACACTGATATGACCAAACAGGCATTTGTTAGCTTTCCCTGGGATGCAATACGATCTCACATGGCTATACTCTTCAAAGTATGGAAAATTTTACATCCGATACCTTAGCAAAAATAAGCTGATACAAACTGAACAACTAAAACCAGTTTAGAACCTAGGATAAGTCGTTGAAAGAAGACATTGCAAGCTATGAGCTTCTAATAATCTGAAACATAGAAATAATTGATTGATAACAACCAGCTAATTAGCCTGACAATGGTCTACTAATACCATTTGAATAGACCTCTTAAGATATGTAAGTACTTACTTCTAATAATATGAAACATAGAAATATTTGATGGGAACAATCTAATCAATCAGACTAATACCTAGTACAGTCTAATTTATACTTATTAAAGTGAGTAAAAGATAACTTCTAAATGTAATTTATTTAATGATTAACAGTGATAATTAACTACCTACTAAAGGTATACTAACTATGATTTAGTAGTCTATCAAATTAACCACTCAGTCTGGGAGACAGAGGGTGTAAGTTAATGGAAAAATAATTAACTACATTCACTCCCTAAAAGTCAGGGATGTTGAATAAATTAGGCATCTTTCAATAAACTTGAGATGTATTTATACTTTATAAGATCTGTATAATGAACACTAAGAGTAATCCAAAGTAATTTACTTCAAATGATAGTATTCTATTTCAGTTCACTTCCTAAAGTCAAGGATATTGAATGAATTAAACATCCTTTAATAAACTTAAGATGTGATAATCTGCCAATGCAGCCAAGCCAATGTAGTTATATTGGAGCTTTACAGGACTTGTATAATAAATACTAAGAATAAATAAAAGTAGTTTTACCTGTATTAATAGCATTCTACTTTAGCCACCGCCTGAATTGGCGTTTTATTAAATTATCCACCCTTTACGGAACTGAATATAAGTTATTGCATTGAATAATTAAGTTCTTAATGTGAAAAGGATATTTGGATGATAGCAAGCCTTGAGATAAACTCTATTGATTTATGTGGAATAATAAGAATTTAAATTGCTAACACATAGTTCATAATGTAAAATGAAATTAAATTTGAGGAGAGATGTAAATTCTCAGTTAAAGAATTAAAGGCACAAGCTAATAATTAAAGTTAAAGCCAATGTGACGGAACTGTAATTAAACCATGAGATGTACAGTACGCTATGGAGCGGTGGTGGGGCTCATAAATTGCACCAGGCTTCTTATGTATCATGCTACTGATAATAAATAATAATACCTACAAGCTAAGCTATCATCTGATTACCTTTGAGTGGTTACAAATCTTCCCCGCAGCTGCAGTGAAGGATTTAGGTCACAGTTCAGACGGAGTCATTGCTAGGCTACACATATTTATGTTATGATTTATAGACTGGTAGGTAATTAGGTCAGGAGAAAATAATTTAACACAGGGATAAGCCAATTACTAAACTTTCACGAAAGAACTTGAGTTACTTAAATGCGGTTAACAACGGAGGGTTCACTAGACGATCTGGCCAAAATAGTAGTTATTATAATATTACATTGCTTGACTGAAATTCACTGCAAATAGAATTAAGCTATGCTAAGGTTCCATCTTCATACAAACGCTACACACTCTACAAAACTCCAGACACAACCATTAGATTGTAGATAAATTAGGTTAATTAGTTTTAAGAATTAGATAATAATTTAAGTTAAGGTAAAGCGGCGAGGATGTGTGTATGTATTATAAGCTAGCTAGGCATATAGGTGTGAAAGGCATTAGATTTAGGTTTAGATTAGGTATAGAGAATTTATAGATTTAGGTGTAGCAATTTAATGTTGTGGGGAGGTTACAAAGGGAAGAGAGGGGTTGGTAGTATTTTTTTGATGAGCCCATCGCCGCTCTATGCTGTTGCATGTATGAGCAGTATTTAGTCCATTAGTCGCCTTTTACGACACCGGAGAGAAGAGAGAGGTTGGTAGTATTAATTTAATAAGCCCATCGTCGCTCTATGCTGTTGGATGTATGTGCAGTCTTTAGTCCGTTAGTCCCCTTTTACCAAATCGAAGAAAAGTGAAGGGTTGGTAATATTAGTTTTGATGAACCCATCGCCGCTCTATGCTGATGAATGTATGTGCAGTCTTTAGTCCGTTAGTCGCCTTTTACGACTTCCAAGGTAAGAAAGGGGTTGGTAGTATTACCAACCAATAACCCATAACCGCTCTATGCTGTAGGATGTATGTGCAGTCTTTAGTCCTTTAGTCGCCTTTTAGGACACCCAAGGGAAGAGAGGGGTTGATAGTATGATTTTGATGAGCCTATCGCCGCTCTATGCTGTAGGATGTATGTGCAGTCTTTAGTCCGTTAGTCGCCTTTTAGGACACCCAAGGGAAGAGATGGAAAGACTAATACTACCAACCCTTCTCTTCCAGTGGGGAAGCTTATCGTTATAGCAACTAACGGGTTAATTTTTAATAAAATAAACCAATTTATATTGTATTGGAGTGTTTTATTTTCTCGCATTCGTAGTGAAAAACATAGTGTAACACACGGCGCTAAAAACCCATTAAAACTCGGTTTCTATTTACTCCCTCGCTAAAGCTCGTGAGTAAAACTACCTCGTATTTAATGGGTAATTTTAGCCCCTTGTATAACAATCTACTATTAGGAGTCATTCGATTTATTTATTGTTTGTTCTTGTTTAAAGAATTTGTTTCAAATTTCAACAAGGCCACGAATTGTGCAATGATCAGGCTAACTTACGTAAGTTCTTTAATGCATTTAACTAATTCAGCGCATAGTACAAGTAACTTAAAAATACGTAAATTTTCACAATTTCGTGCAGGATCCCTTTAAACTTCGAAGACTTATTGGTTCCCTAGAACAATTTTCCCTAAGTCTGACATCATATTTGAAGAGTTACGTTACTCTTTTATACATAACATAGTAGGTACTCTGTATTCTATAAACTGTTGTTAGACTTTTGTCAACCGATTATTTGCTGGCCGGCGACCAGCATGATAGGTAAAATGGTGGGCAATGATACTATAAACAATAGATAACTTACGTTCATAGTAATATGTTCTGAGCTGCACACAATGACAAGTTTCACTGATAAATAAAACAAAAGATATGAAATAGCACGCAAATGAAAGAGATAGCTTTAATTTTAATGATTGCACTTCAAATGTTTCTTGTGCATAGAGTTACCTACAATGATATTATATAAAACAAGAAGCAGATATTATGTTATAAACGCGCGCGAAGTGAAGACTCAAATACGTCCCAATTGGGACGTCTTGTATGTAACTCTATGCACAAGAAACATTTGAAGTGAAATCATTCAAATTATAGCATAGAATAATAACTAAACCATAAAAGGAGTCCAAATGAGACTGTTATATCTGTCCTATTTTTTCATATGGGCCCTATACATTGAAAGAAAAGAGACAAAATAAGTTGCCAAAAACGTGAAAGTCTAGCGAAAATAAAAACAAACCGGTCACCATTTAAGTATGATAGAAAATTCAAAAGTGACATACAATAATTATAATGTAATTCGAATGGTGACCAAACGGAGTGCCCACTCAAATGTCATACATACAATGATATTTATCATTGCATACATATCACACCTTCTATGCTTTAGTTATTATTCTGAGAATTATAGCTATCTCTTTCATTTGCGTGCTATTTCAAATCTATTGTTATATGTCAGTGAAACTTGTCAATGTGTACAGCTAGGAACCAATGATATTATATTATCATTGCTCGGAACACATTTAGAACGCAAATTACTATGAACGTAACATAAGTATCTATAGTTTATAATATCATTGGTTACATACAAGACGTCCCAATTGGGACGTATTTGAGTCTTCACTTCGCGCGCGTTTATAGCATTATCAGCTTCTTGTTATAAATAATATCATTGGTTATGGGATAATCTCCCCACGTGCTGTTGTTCATGTGGGAAATCCTGTGCCCAGCTGTGGGACGTTTATACGCTGACGGTGTTGTCAGCACCACAAAACACATCATATACAAGTTCAGCATCCTCAGAATTATAATTAAAGCATAGAAGGAGTGCTATAACATTTGAGTAGCACTCCGTTTGGTCACCATTCGAATTCCTACATAATTTGTTTAAGTCGCTTTTGAATTTTGTATCTTTAATAGTTCCGTTACTTACATGCACAAGGTATAACAGTGGTAACCAGTGAGCCCTCAGAACATTAAATCACTGATCGTCAGTGAATGAAATAAACGGTTCTATTTGTTAATGCAGAAGGGGCTTTGGCGCATTACACGTGAGGGGCCTCTTAGTACAGATCAATGTCGATTATACACAGAATTCAACTGGATGGCGACCTTAGTACGTATTTTTGAAGAAAATAAGCATTGTTTTGTACTCTGTGTTCCGGTTTAATAGCAAGACATGAAGTAAAGTAAATTCGCATGACAGATTTTGTCCTGTGAGCGACCTTAGTACGTATTGTTGAAGAAAAGAAGCATTGTTTTGTACTGCTGTGTTCCGGTTTGATGGCAAGACATGAAGTAAAGTAAATTCGCATAACAGGTTTTTCCTGGTGAGTTAAATTTATAAGTCATATAACCCTAGATCCTAAGCTTTAATTGCCTGCCTGTAGTAGGCAATTAAAGCTTAGGGTCTTGGCTTGGTGTGTTGTCTTCGGGGTTATGGTCTTCCACAACTCAGAGCAGGTAGTTTTCCGAGCAGAATATCATCATTGAAGAAATCCATATCTTAAAAACCGGCCAAGTGCGAGTCGGACTCGCCCATGAAGGGTTCCGTAGCGGCAAGTAACACCATATAAAAGTTCTTGTAGTTCGTTGTAACTTTGATCGATGTTTTAATAATAGTGTATTTTTTTTAAATATATAATTTATAACGTATAAAAAAAAATACTTACTAGATCTCGTTCAAACCAATTTTCGGAGGAAGTTTGCATGGTAATAATGTAGGTACATCATATATATTCTTTAGTTTTATCATTCTTTTATTTTAGAAGTTACAGGGGGCGGGGGGGGGGGGGGGGGGGGGGGGGGGACACATTTTACCACTTTGGAAGTGTCTCTCGCGCAAATGAGTTAGATGAAAAAAAATTTTTTTTTATTTGGTGGTAGGGCTGTTAAGTCCGCCTGGCTAGCTACCACCATCTTATCTAAGTCTGTCGCCATAACAACGATGTTTATAGCATTGTTGTGTTCCGGCAGTTTGAGATAAGATAGCCAGTTCCTCAGTGGTTGAGGATTCCGGGTGAAGCGCGCTTCCACCTTCGGCCTTATCGTCACTTACCATCAGGTGAGATGAAGGCCAAGCGCTTACCCGTTGCCAATAAAAAAAAAAATAAAAAAAAATTGTTGAGTATTACTTTTAAGTATGGGGAACCCCCAAAATGTATTGTTTTTTTTTTCTATTTTTGTGTGAAAATCTTAATGCGGTTCACAGAATACATCTACTTACCAAGTTTCAACACTATAGTTCTTATAGTTTCGGAAAAAAGTGGCTGTGACATACGGACGGACAGACAGACAGACATGACGAATCCATAAGGGTTCCGTTTTTTGCCATTTGGCTACGGAACCCTAAAAAGGAATGGAAGCAAGACGTCCCCTCAAATAAAAAGATACTGTAGTTTTTTAATCTGTACTATGGGGAGCAAAATGTACTCAACTAAAAAGCACTAAAAAGTAAACAATGTCCTTTTTACAATACGGTCGCATGTTGTAGGGAGATAAACATCCGCAATTTAAAAAGTACTCTTCGCATTATAAATTGGATATTAGGTTTATTCCATTTACCCGGTAATAGAAAAATACCATGCTGCCAGTGATCTCCTTTCCAAGAGTTATTAACCATTAGATTCTTAGAAAATCATTAGTTGGTACTTTTTTGCTGTCATCAAGAGAGTCCAAAAGCGTAAGTCACAGCGTTTTTTTCTTGTAAATTATTAATTGAAACTTTAGTCTCGTGATTACAATAAAGAACGAATTAGGATCTGAGAACCTATTGCGAGTTTTATTCACTGATCTATTATCCCATTAACTCAATAGGTACCTATGGCCTATGGCACAACAGTAACTCCTACTCGTTTATCACCGCGGCGTTGCTCCGATTCCATAGATTATCGTTGTCGCTACCATGATCGAATAGATAATACATAATTCTCAGTTGCTAGGCACAAAGATGGAAAAAATGGACACTTTATATTTATCCGGACACTTTGCCCTAAAAGCCTGACTATAAAAACAACGGATGGAAAACCTCGTAACATAAAATGATTAATTGTCCAAGTTATCCTAGTCCAAGTCTTATTAGATCTGCTGATAAACTTTTTTTATGTTAAAATTTGGTACTTATGGGTTTTTTTTCTCATTATATAGGTGCTATGTTTTTTGTTCTTGTTCATTGTACTATTCGCTTGGTTTTTGTTGTAGCGCATGGCGTATCAAAAGAGATAAAAGGGTTTACATCTTTGATCACTTATAAAAAGGTTTACAGACATACGTAAATTACTATAAATAATTACATCACGGCCGTTTCCCGGAGGGGTAGGCAGAGACCACGTGGTGGCTGTAAAGCTTTCGAGGAGTATAATAAACTCATTTGTTTAGTTTTCTAAATGTTTACACATAAAACCAAACCGTATGTAATCAGAATCTGCTAACTTGTTTTGTGAAATAAATAAAGTAGAGATCTTTAGATCCGAGGCTAGTGATAAAATAACTTACTAGGCATTTTTTAAAGTTTCGGTATGAATTTACGTTAGACCCAGAGTTGGTTTTAGCACACCAAAATAATTATTGTCTGTGTCTACTGACACAGTTTTGGTCCGAGGTTATATCAGTCCGAGCAGCGCAGGTGTTACGCGGAAGTTTTGATTAAGCATGACAGTTCTACTATAGAATACATAATAATACAAGTTCTATATCTGGAGCCTCAATTCTTCATAATTATGTCTTCGTAATCCGAATGATCACTCTTACTAAATTTTTTTTCCTAATTTTTTCATTCATATAATTTGTAGTACACCGAAGATGTTCATAACGCTCATGTTTCTGAAAATTGTAATTCCTACTGTTATTTTTCATAACGCTTTTATCCCTAAACATGATTTTCACAATATTTTTACTGATTAAAAAAAATATATACAACGGTGACCTACAGGAGTAGGGCAGCTAGTGTTTCTGTTGTCTAATACCTAACAAAAAGTAACCTCGAAATTCAAGACAATCGCAACGGTGCCCATAGGAGTAGGTTAGCTGGTATTTCTGTTGTCTAATAAATAAAAATAACCTCGAAATTCTAGATAATCGCTACGCTGCGCTTCGCGATTGTCTTAAATTTCTAACAGGAGTAGGGCAGATACTATCCTCAATTATTTGAATAATAGTGTAAAAGACGGTTATGTTAAGAAAATATAGGAAAACAAATAATATTTTAATAGATGTTTATTGCTACTGACATTATGAAGTTTAATGATTCGGTATTATGAACATTAGAAATAGAGTAGTTAGGAATTGTGATTGTTAGGAGGAACATTTTGGGAGTTCCAATTATCGGAGTTGAAAATTTAGGTGAACTTTGGCGCATCCGTTGGATTCACCTCTTCACTCCTCTCTCGAAGTCCGGAGGCTATATTTCCAGTTCATCATAATCAGCCTATAAACGTCACACTGTTAGTCACAGGTCATCCCACATGAACAAAAGCACATAAAAAGATCGGGCCGTTACGCACGAGGCTGGCCCGATGCGGGTTGGAGGATTTCAACGACCTACGACAACAACCAGAACCAACGGCTTTCTGTGCCTTCCGAAGCATGAAGGAACTCGAGATGTTTTTATTTCATTTTGTCACCCATCCAGTGCTGCGATATTACGAAAGATGTTTAGCTGGCAATAGTACTTATAGCAAACCGAACGCCTTATGCTGCGCCATCGAGGATAAATACGACATTATAAGATGGGTTGGTAGTATCCTCTTAATGAGCTGCCACCACACAGATTGAGGATAAAACATTTTAAAAATAGTTTCTTTTTAACAGCTTCCCTCCGATGCATTCCAAGAAGCAGTTCCGCCCCGCCCGCGGTAATTGCAGAGAAATGAGTTATGGCCGGACACGTGCTGTGCACTTGACACACTTGCAGACAACGACACTGTTCTTTATAGGGATCTGTATTCAATTACGGGCTATAAATGTCCGTAAACCAATGCAGCAGCCCTTCATTAGTCTCCTCAAATTATAACGTGTCATGCAATGAATTGTCTTGATGCTAAACCTAATGCACTAATTGTTAACTGTGTGGCAAATAAAAGGAGTAGACCTCTGGTTTATATCAAATCCTAATCTCATCTTTTTTTACTTCTGTTATTGACTACCTACATAATTGCACATAAGTTTTATAAGCACGACTGTTACATAAATATTAATAGTATTCCACTTTTTTCTCCTAAAAAATGTCTGCTCTATGTCTGTCGGTTTTTCTTTTGTTTTCTATATCTGTGTTTCATAAATGTCTGAAACCGGGAGAATGAGAGCAGTTTCGCACTACGTCGGATCCGATTCCGTAAAAATACGGGTCTAGAAAACTCGGACCGAATTCGAATATTGCTTTTACGCACTTGTCCGATCATTGATACAAATTTATTTTAATACCTACTATGTCAATGTCAATGTTATGTTATGGTTATGAAGGTTATGGACTTTAAACCTTACAGATTCCCGACTGAGTGTCCTTATATAAGTATCTACTGACCTTCCAACTGTAAGAAAACTATATATATTAAGCATCGTACTTAATAAGCACAAGTCACTGCCTTACGACCCTAGTCTCTGCAATAAAAGAAGGAGTCACAGTATTGCTAAGGCTTCTGAAGTACATACATCATTTGCTAAGAGGCAGTACCCCAGACAATCAGCACACTTATACAATATGGTTAACAAACACCTAATCTATCACTAACCGCACCGCCACACATTACAATACTGAATAATAATTATAATGCTATGCCCATGTTAAGTAAGTATATATATGTGTGTGAACAATTATACAATATTATTATATTATATATGTATATATAATATACTTTATTTTTGTGCTAATATCTAGTGTATGACTGTCTTATCACAATTATGAACAGTGTATTCTTATAGTTAGTCATCAACCAAGCACTCAATTTCATTATAACTTTTGGTCTTAAGCCAGTCGGTGAGAACCTACCTGCATTCGTGGTATGTGAGCGGATAGATATTTAGGTGTTTGTTAACCATATTGTATAAGTGTGCTGATTGTCTGGGGTACTGCCACTTAGCAAATGATGTATGTACTTTAATAGCCTTAGCAACACTGTGACTCCTTCTTTTATTGCAGAGACTAGGGTCGTAAGGCAGTGACTTGTGCTTATTAAGTACGATGCTTAATATATATAGTTTTCTTACAGTTAGAAGGTCAGTACTTATATAAAGACACTCAGTCGGGAATCTGTAAGGTTTAAAGTTCATAACCTCCATAACCATAACATAACATTGACATTGACATAGTAGGTATTAAAATAAATTTGTATCAATGATCGGACAAGTGCGTAAAAGCAATATTCGAATTCGGTCCGAGTTTTCTAGACCCGTATTTTTACGGAATCGGATCCGACGTAGTGCGAAACTTCTCTCATTCTCCCGGTATCATACATTTATGAAACACAGATATAGAAAACAAAAGAAAAACCGACAGACATAGAGCAGACATTTTTCAGGAGAAAAAAGCGGAATACTATTAATATTTATGTAACAGTCGTGCTTATAAAACCTATGTGCAATTATGTAGGTAGTCAATAACAGAAGTAAAAAAAGATGAGATTAGGATTTGATATCAACCAGAGGTCTATTCTTTTTATTAGCCACACAGTTAACAATTAGTGCATAATGCTGGATTTACACGGAGCCAATACTTGAGACAATCCAATAAGCCAGTCCAATATTGGCATCGTGTAAATAGAGACAGTCCACTACATTGGATTGTCCTCAAGGCATTTTTGCTTAGCATTGGCATTGGCTTATTGGACTGGCTTAGTGGATTGTCTTAAGTATTGGCTTCGTGTAAATCCAGCGTTAGGTTTAGCATCAAGACAATTCATTGCAAGACACGTTATAATTTGAGGAGACTAATGAAGGGCTGCTGCATTGGTTTACGGACACTTATAGCCCGTAATTTAATACAGATCCCTATAAAGAACAGTGTCGTTGTCTGCAAGTGTGTCAAGTGCACAGCACGTGTCCGGCCATAACTCATTTTTCTGCAATTACCGCTGGCGGGGCTTCTTGGAATGCATCGGAGGGAAGCTGTTAAAAAGAAACTATTTTATTAAAAAACGTTTATTTAAATGAGTTATTGCGATTTTAAACTTTCTATAGTGGACTAAATAAAAACTCGACTAAATAAACGTTTATTAGAAATGTTTTTAACAATGTATTTGTATCCCTGTCTTTTACTTTAGCATGCAAAGTCTCATTAAAATTAGCTTATCGGTTTTTTGAAAATTTCAATTTCGACTTCAAAGTTTGTATGCGAAACCGAAATGCGTAAACCCTCATATGAATTACGAATATTAATCTAATAAAAAATATGGGAACCTTCCTTTTTCCTACTTTACCTCAAAGTAATCAGCATTATTTGTGTTATTTCTACGTAGGTATTATTTTTGTTATTAATACAGTCCGTCCGTACCAACATGTCTGTTAAACTGGAAATACTTACGTAACTTATGCAAAGAAACGAGTTCCATAACACAACATAGATAAGCTTACTACTCGTATCAAATTAAAATTGCTTCCTAAAATATTTCAAATATTGAATATTTAATAGACATTTCGGGTTCATTATTAGGCAACACTTGTTTACCGTTGGTTGTCTGCTGTTTAAACACACTTATTGTATAACTGCGTCGCGTAACGGTGAAAATACTACCACCCCCTCTCTTCCCTTGGGTGTCGTAAACGGTGACTAACGGACTAAGGACTGCACATACTTCCAACAGCATAGAGCGGCGATAGGCTCACCACCTTTCACGCTGAGCACAT
This sequence comes from Scoparia ambigualis, assembly GCA_963921215.1. Lineage (NCBI taxonomy): Eukaryota > Metazoa > Arthropoda > Insecta > Lepidoptera > Crambidae > Scoparia > Scoparia ambigualis. The sequence continues at coordinate 28,772,614 of OY992512.1, read as the reverse complement.
GTGCAGTCGCTATTTGGTGAAAAGTGGACTTGATGGCAGAGGATTGCTTTTGTGGACTTGATGGCAGAGGATTGCTTTTGTGGACTTGATGGCAGAGGATTGCTTTTGTGGACTTGATGGCAGAGGATTGCTTTTGTGAACTTGATGGCAGAGGATTGCTTTTGTGGACTTGATGGCAGAGGATTGCTTTTGTGGACTTGATGGCAGAGGATTGCTTTTGTGGTCCTCATTGCCTATAGCCTCTGACAACCCTTCTGGGATAATAGTCGTGGTTTTAAGTAGGTACCTACCTATGTATGTTTTGATAAACATTTCGTATCCTACTATATATATATATCACATCACACTAATATTAGTAGTCGTATTGATGCTCCCGATCTTCACAATCATCTAAGCCAGCTGTACGTGCCGGCCGCGGCGGCTGTTCGCGTTGCCGCGCTCCCGTACTGCGGCGCGTGCTTACTTCCCTCTCTGTCGCATACTAACCCAATTCAATGCACTCCTGGGGCCCAAGTCTGCTAATTTACGAATGGCATAATTGAATCGCAATTGTATCGCAATTGTATCGCATTGTAATTGTTTGACACATTTGGTATTCTCATATGAGTAAGAGAATACCAAATGTGTCAAACAATTACAATGCGATCCAATTGCGATTCAATTATGCCATTCGTAAATTAGCAGACTTGGGCCCCTGGCCGATCAACCTGAATGTGATGTGTATGCGAATGGATGGAAGGATATTTTTAAAAGTTGTATAACGTTTTGCGAGAAGGATGAATGCGCGTCTTCTTTGTTATGATGTTTTTTACTTTTATCTGTTATTCCGTGTTTTAGTTTTTCATTATTTTATGTTCTCATTTTGTGTTTACTGTTTGAATGTGTAATATGTACTTTACTATTTACTGTAATTGGTGTTCGCACCGTTGTATTTAGAAACAAATAAATAAATAAATTATAAAGGCGAAAGTTTGTGAGTGTGTATGTTTGTTACTCTTTCACGTAAAAACTACTGAATGGATTTGGATGAAATTCGGCTTACAGATAGTTTATAACCTGGAATAACACATAGAATATTTTTTATCCCGATATTCCCACGGGAACGGGAACCGCGCGGGTGAAACCGCCAGCTGCCGCTAGTAAGATATATTTGCTTGTTTTCCCACTAAAATACGCTTCGATTTCCAGATGTAGGTATGTGGGTTTAATTCCTAGGTTAAGAAACTAGTATTTCTAATTTTTCTATTGATCCCGGTTTCGTGATCACCTGCCCGCATTGGCAAACGTGGTGAAGAACCAATAGTCTTCAGAGGTGGCGCTTCATCATCATCATAGCCTATTAACGTCCCACTGCTGGGCACAGGCCTCCCATGTGGACAATAGCACGAGGGGATATTGGGCCATAACCAACCACGCTGGCCCAATGCGCGTTGGTGGGTTTTAACGACTGTCATCTTACGACAACACCCGGGATCAACGGCTTAACGTGCCTTCCGAAGCACTGAAAGGGAAGGTTGCGCTTATTTGAGACAATGGCTTGCAGACATACATCCAATAGAATTGCATCCATCAGACAAATTGAATACTATTCTTAGATGGTCCTTATTTATATTAGTCCTAAAGTACATATTACATTAACCAAATGGCTTATATTGGTGCAATCATTCATAGTGACCCCAATAAGGTTTTCCTCCTGTCAAAAGGTGTGAACTACTCGGTGCCTCGGCGCTGATTACTATGTTGCATAGCTTAAGGCGTTAATTATATTCTATTATAAATTGTAATGGAACACCTGTAATCATCATTTGTCTGTTGTGAAAATACTTATAGCTAAGTGCTTTTAAAAAGCATAATGTTTAACTAAGACATAGTTTAACATAGTTAACACTGCCGAGGTACCGAGTAACCGTTTTTAACACCCCATAACTTCAATAATGGTATTTGTTGTCTTATTGGTCACATGAAGTCACATTACAGGTGTTCAAAAAGGTAAAATTTGTGTTTATTTAGATACCCCGTTTAGGACTTCGTAGCAATAAAGGAACCCAAATGATTTAGTTTGCTTGTAGGAGGAGGTCACAGTTACATTACGGATGTCAACAACAATATCTAATAACGTCAGAATATAAGACATACATTACGGATTTCAACAACAATATCTAATAAATTTTAGGAAACCGTGGTTCACAGACTTAGAAATTGAACCAGGGATCATTTTATTTGGTTGGTTGGTGGTAGAGGTATTTTTAAGGTTGCTAGCTACAGCAATACTATCAAAGCCTGTCACCATAACAAAAAAAATAGAAGCATTTTGTTGTTTTTCCATTCCCAAATTTTAGTATAAGAAAACCAGTCCTCAGCGATTGAGGATTTGGGGTAAAGTTCGCTTCCATCTTCGGTCTAATAGACTTTTAACATCAAGTGCAAGTGTATGAATGCTAATAGTTTGAAATATTGTAGAATAAAATAAACCATAAAATTGAATAGCCGCTTGTTTGAATGTCACAAAGACTCCTAGAGACTTCTAGTAGTGTACATGGCCTCAGTGTGCTTTTATTAAGCTCACCAATTCAAGACATGAAGATTCGGGCTTCTGGCTTGCCCTTATCTCAAGCCCTAGGCACGCCACTGCCCAACAATATCCCCCTTTTCAGCATCGCCTGGGCTCAAAATAAACATGAATAGTAAGGAGCCCATGGATTACTTAAAACTGTTAATAAATAACAGTTTTATCAATTTAATTTTGCAGTGTACAAATACCGTAGGGGATAAACTTAAGAAATGCGCACTAAGACAGTATGCAAGATTCAAAAAATGGGAATCGCTAAGCATAAACGACTTCTATATCTTTTTAGGCATTTTATATTTGATGGGCAATATAAAATTTAATCGTGTCACAGATTATTAGAAGGTTAGGTTGCTAACAACTGAATTTCTATTATGTCTGGTGTTACGACAGCTATGAGCTCATAGGCTGCGATCGTAGCAAATGAGAAGCTATAGTGTCTACCTATCAGGAAACCAGGAAACCAGGTTACCAAACAGGAAACATAGTGTTAGGGATTTGGGTGTGCATTTTGATCAAAAGATGACACTTTCAGATGACATCGAAAATGTCATTATTAAAGCGTATAAAAATATGGGCTTTGTGTATCGTGTGTGTAAGCCGTTCTCGGAGATATCTGTGATTAAAATTGTCTACGCCGCATACGTGAGAAGTATTTTGGTATTTGCAAGTCCTATATGGTCTCCTCACTACATAATTTATAAAAATCGGCTTGAAAGAATTCAAAAAGCATTTGTTAACCACCTAAATTTTCGCTGTCGTAAATCTTTCGATACGTACGAGGATGCTTGCACTGAACATGATCTACTAACTTTGGAGCATAGGCGCATTGTCTTGGATATGGGTCTTCTGTACGACATAGCGAATAGTAAAGTTGATAGTCCGTATCTGGTATCTGAAATTACATTTCGTACTCCTAAATACCGTACCCGTAACACACCCTTACTACAAATTCCTCGCCACCACACTAATTATTTACAAAACTCGGTACTGTTGCGGATTGCTAAGACATATAACGCACAGTTTAATGGCATTGACCTTTTTGCAAATAACAAACGCAAATTCAAAACAGAAATTGTTAAAGCACTGAAAGAGCTTAGGTAGGTAATGTTATTGATATAATTCAAAATTAAGAAAAAAAATATATATATATTGTTTTTAATGCTATTTGTTTTACGCACGAAACGCATATTGTACACAGCAAGAAATGATAGTTTATTGTAAGTATATGTTTAAGCGAATTATTTTGATAACATCAACATGTAACAAAAAAGGGAAATCAGTTATTGGCCTTACTTATAGTTATGTACTAAATGTAAGTATTTGTATGTAATGTGCTGTTGATTTTCTTAATATATAAATAAATAAATAAATATCTCCTCCGAGAAGCGGGCGTGATCTATACTAATATTAGGTATAAAGAGGAAAGATTTGTTTGTTTGTTTGAATTGAGTAGGCTCCAAAACTACTGGACCGATTTAGAAAATTCATTGACCATTAGAAAGCTACATTCATCCCAAGTGACATAGGCTACCTACCACATGGGTAACACCGCGAGGATCCGCTAGTGTATGATAAAACAATAAACTCAATTCTTCACAATAACCATTTTTTTATTACAACCCACCAAGTTTTTACCACAACCTCCAAAATAGTGGCAACTCAACTATCAAACTTCGGCAACTAGTGCTGGGTACGGTGACATTAGGATTAGCTAATCGTTGATCTAATTTTCGTCTAACAGTATGTAATTGTATGTAAATATAGATAAACTAAATCCCTTGCACACCAACGGTAGCAATTTTCTCATCGTCCACGGACCTTTACTAATGGAAATGAAGCATTCGAATTAGTCACGCTCCCACGCCTGGGCCCGTGGGCTCGTGACATCCGCGTCAGCGCTGCGATCATACGTTACTCACCGTAGGATACACAAAGGGCCAGACGACACAACAACAGTGACGAAAAAGATGCGAATCTTTTACAAGGGTTCACGCATTATGGTTTCCAATTCAAACTTCCAAGTTCGAAATTTTGCAAAGCAATAAGCTAATTTTAATTAAACTTTGAATGATAAAGTGAAATACAGAAATCAAAATATTGTTTGTAGAATACATTAACAAAAAAGTTTATTTAGCTGAGTTATTGCGTTACGCTCATGTTTATTGAGTAGCGCTTGCGTCGTCCCCCCCCCCGACACGGGGCGATCGCATCATATTAAGCCTATATGAATATCTCCAGGTTTATGGCAAGTTCATGGGGGTGTTTAGTCAGTAGGAGTCTGACATAACTTCGCCAGCCACCTGGTGTCGTACTCATGTAGAGTTCACCTCCTCCCTCCTCTCGGTGTCCGGGAGAGTGTCTGCTTTACAGGCGAAAACAAAAAAAAATAAATTAAAGTCTACTATAGAAACTTAAAAATCGTAATACCTCCTAACTGCGTGTAGTATTATAAAATATACTTTATGGTTCAACCCCAGTGGTCTAATTACTGAGCCACAGAGGCAAAAAGCCAATGAGACGTAACAACGAACTTAAAAAAAACTGGTCTGCAGGCCGTATCACATCGACTGGATAGCAATGGCCGAAATTGCTGCGCCATGTTCGTTCCGCAAAAAACAAGATGGTATTTACTACAAGCCTTTTCCTCTTACGCAAAATGAGATGTGGCATTGTGTGACGGATTTGTGAGTCATGTACAGTTGACAGCGCTTCGAGAGTGGCAGTTTGGTTGCGGGACTGCCAAGCCCAAGCCAGTAAACAAAGTAAAACGGTTTTTTCATTTTTGTTTCATCATAGTTACTTATGTAGTTGAAATTTCTGGTTACGCAATAGTGTACGAACTTTTTCATACCAACTTATTTTTTATTTATTTTCTTGAGTCCGAAATTAAAACTGGGCCGATCCCTTCTGTTACAAATGTTACAATTAAATATTTGACATAATTTTCTATGGAGCTTATGTAAAATTTCTAAGTAGTACGTAAAACAACGGTTACTTACTAATATTGATTACAAAGTTCGGCCAATGAACTTTATTAGAAATCGTAATATTTGATTATTTGCGTTAAAAAACGCTTTTAAATAAACTCAAAGACAATAAAAAACGTTGACAAAAAATGTCCACCTCAGGCGAGAACATAAAAAGTCAACAGCGTTAATTAATTTCGTCAGTTCTAACCAATAGGTACAGTCACGAGCAAAAATATGTAAACAATGGTAACTCTTAATACAATGGAATAAGAGTCAAAGTGTATACATATTGGTGCTCGTGACTGTACCTCGGTGGCGGAGTGGTCAACGCAGCCGCCCGGAAAGCGAAGGACGCGAGTTCGTTCCCGCCTGAGGTAGACATTGTTTTCAACGTTTCGTTATCTTTGAACTAGAAATCTCGAAATATCATCAATGAGGAGTTCAATGGCGCAGCGACTAAGAGGCGGTCGGTTTGTGACTGCGCCAGCCGTAGTGGTCCGAAGCTCCTCCGAAGGTAGACAAAGTGAAGCAGGTTAGTCCTGATTGTTGTCGTACAATTGTAACCCTCTAAGACGTTAGTGCCCTTTTCATGTGACGCGGATTTCAGCACGCGTGCGGATTTATATTTCAAATGTTTTAAAACTAGATAAGAGATAATTACTTTTCAAACGTTCAACTCTGCACGAGTACACTGACTGGCGACAAGCACGAGACTACAGCAGTCTACGAAATCTTTGTCTTGCGTGCAACCAGCAGCGGGATTTTACACGCACGCGGACCAGCCCCCTTACTCTTGAAACCGATCGCTATTGGATCGGATTGGTATTGAAAAAAATACAAAACTCATTACCATTTAGTTCACCTAACATGGATCCAAATTAGCTCTGGTGTCGTAACTTAGGAGTACGAAAATTCACAATACCAATCCGTTCCAAAAGCGATCGGTTTCGAGAGTAAGGGGGCTGGTCCGCACGCGTGCCGAAATTCGCATCAAAGGAAAATGGCGCTTAGAACCCTCCAACCCGCATTGGGCCAGAGCGTGGTCGCCCAATCTCCATATGTTGTCAATGTCATGTCATGTTGTCAAATCTGCAGTCGTTGTTAATGTGGCAAAGCTAGTGCCCAGCATTGGGACGTTTATTAGCTGATGACCATGGAGACGTTTGTGCTCGTAGCAGAGGGCTCAGAACGCCGAGTGTAAGTTGAAAATGTGCAAACGTTACTATCGCGTTTGAGTTAAGAGTTTTGATTCTCGATCTTATTTACTAAGCTTTAAGATCTATCTGTCAAAACTTAACTCAAACGCGATAGTAACGTTTGCACATTTACAAAATTACACTCGGCGTTCTGGTTTCATTAGAGTAAGCTAAACTGGGGCCGGCAGCCGGCCTAGCGTGCGCAACACGAGAACTCTTCTCGACCCGTTTTCTCGTGTTTCATTAATTTATCTATAATGTCTATCGACACTAGAACTAGAGACACATGGATGCGCTTAGAACTCTACATAATTTGTCAAAAATAGACTTAATAGTAGTTTTTGCATGAACTGTGGTATTTTTGTCTACAAACCTTAAGTGGCCTATTACATCATTTACATCTCGACTGTGATTTTTGCGTAAAATGGCCAATTTTGGCGTTATGGATCTCAGAAACAGAAATACATTAACAATTATGACTTATTGAATAGTGTAGAATAGCTATTGGAATAGTGCGTAGCGGCCTCGCTTTTTGTAAATTTTGCTTTACTTTTTAATTAAACCCAAAATTGTAGAAAAAGATTTTCATAAAGTGCGCTAAGGCACTTTTTGAGCTCATCGATTGAACTACTGTTCTAAACAAGTGAAATAAAAAAATTATAATGTTATCTCTTATATAGTCGAATAGTGCGTAGCGGCCTCGGAATTTTTAGATATCATTGATTTTATATATAGGAAAAAAATCTTATTCTTAACCAAAAAACTTCGAAAATCGCTATAAGTTAACTGTGAGTATCTCCTATCTACGATAATATTAATGAGCAAAATTTATGCTAGAGTAATTGTTACTTCATGAGGAATAAAGATTTTATAATGAATTTATTAACCTATTACGATAACAACGATAAATACAATTGCATAATTACTACAAAATGCGATGCGCCGCCGTACGAATTCAACTTATGCTCACAGATTGGAGATTTGTAATATTATGCACAAATTTATCATCCTATTTCGATAAAAACGATAAATACAACTGCAAAATTACTACAAAATGTGAAAATGGGAATTTTACGCATAAATCACATTCGAGATGTAATAGGCCTCTTAACATGACAACTTAAAATGATTTGTCGTCTCTCGTCCGCGACATATCTCGTGTTGCGCATGCTAGGCCTAATGGGCTGGTCATTCAATTGAGACATTTTTGGTCGGTCAAGCCAAGTTCCTTCGTGGAAATGGTACTCGATTTAGTTGCTATGACATCATAGCTCGTCCTAATACAATGTGAGTCAGATGCATTGAATTAGCATCATAGAATATTAACCACAAATCTGGTCTTTTAAATTTTGATGTAAGAAAACGGTATTGAAATTGCAAGGACTAATTAAAATGACCTAATTGTTGAGTTGTTTTTATTTATATCCTTACGAATTTACGCGCTAGGTACTGATGACGCATCGAATCAACAAAATATTTATCAGGAGGTAAAATTTGTAACACAAGCATGTGTGGTACCTACGTTACATAGTATACACTAAACACATAAAATCAACCGTGTCGCCAGGGTAATATAATATGTAGCTGTGAAAGAATACTACCTACAACCCCCTCTTTTCCCTTGGGCACCCTTGGGTGTCGTAGAAGGCGACTAACGGACTAAAGACTGCACATACGTCCAATGGGATGGAGCGGCGATGGGCTCAACACCTGTCCCGCTGAGCACATGCGCAGTCACTATTTGGTGAAAAGTGGACTATGGTAGAGGACTGCTTTTGATGTCCTCATTGCCTAATCTCTGACTAACCCTTCGGGGATAATAGTCGTGATTGTAGTATACTTACGTACACAAAATCACACCACTCATCAACACTGTACAGTCACGAGCAAAAATATGTAAACAATTGTAACTCTTAATACAATGGAATAAGAGTCAAAGTGTATAAATATTGGTGCTTCGTGACTGTACCTACCAATCACTCTTTTACAATGATACAAAAATGTTTCACTTTATTTACCATTTAGTATCTCTAACCCTCACTTTCTTTCAGGAATTTGCGATAGACCGAATTTACGTAAGCGAAACCGCGGACGGAAGCTACATAATCAAGATCATAAATAAAATAACGGTAAATAATTTTAGATCCATATTATAGTTTAGGTAGGTAGCTATATCAAAGTATTTGATCACTTTTATTCTGAGTAACGAAACGATCGTAGCGTTCCTGTTTATCCAACCAGACTTGCGATAGTTCTTATGCTGCTACAGACCGTATGGGCCTCATTCGCAAAATGTCTACCGTTCGCAAAACGTCTATTTCTCGTAATGTCTCTTTCGCAGAATGTCACTTTCGCAAAATGTCGCATAGTATAAAATTTCGTTTTTTTTTCGGCAAATAGTGTAGGTAAGTACCTACAATATATTTTTTAAAGTAGATATTATGTTACTTTGCAATGTGACAATTTAAAGTAAAACTGTTAATACTTAAGGTGCGTTGGGGTAAGTTCGGACAGTTTTTAGTTGTATTCGGAAGATGTTGGTAAACTTTATTTTTCTCGTTACATTAGTTAGCGTAATAAATTAAATTGAAAATTTATTGTTAATAAACAGGTTATAAGATAGAATGTGTTTTATACAGTTATAAACGAAACAACTACTATTTTTCTGGTGTTTAAAATACGAATAAAATTTTAAAACCTAGGGAAAGATCGGACGCTCATGGGGAAAGACCGGACAACTTCTAAAATCGTCATTATGACCCTTAAATGCATAAATTAACCAACAATTTTTCATTGGTTTTAACGCTTATATCAAGGGGTTAAGGTTCAAGTATGATTGTAAACTTTTGGCAACATTATGCATTTAAGGGTTAAAACACAGAGTTTTTAGAAAGAATATTTCCGTTCTTATACGTCCTACAAGATTATCTTTGAAAAATTTTATATTGTTAAAAAAGTCACGTGGAACAGTAAATTGTTTATTATTTTTGTTTCCGGCATCTGATCTTACCTCACTACACCAAATCTTAAATTGCAGTGGCTCTCAAACTTTCGTGTTCGGAACTTTCCAAATTCCAGATTGATGATTGATATATAAATAAACCTTACAACTTATTGCTGATCAAACTTTTATTAAACTGCTATTTATATTACTAATCCGTCTTAGCTATCAGTCTTAGTTATTGAAGTTTGACAACCACATGCATTTTCACTCCAGTTTAAGATCCGATTATTTTAGCCCGAACTTCACATGTTAATTAATATCTGCTTGGGGAAAGACCGGATCTCAGCCTAAAACCCTATTAAGCCCATTTTAAAAATACAATATATCAAAAGACACCACATAATATCTTGATTACAAAAAAGATTTAATATTTGCAAAAATAGCTAATACTCACCAAGAAAGCCAGCAAAATGTTGCCTGGGGTAAATCCGGATTTCGTAAATTATCCTATATGGTGACACTTCCAGTAAAACATGTATAACTCTTAACTGATGCGTCGGAACCAGTCGGAACGACCAACATGGACTGGGACGATGGGCAAAACAAAATGGCGTTTCACGCTTTCTTGCCAGATTACAAAAATAACTCCTAATTCGGAATATATTTAACAAATACGGTCTTCCCCCACTTCCGAACTTACCCCAACGCACCTTACTTGCGCTATTTAATAAGATAATAGTCGAAATAGTTAATAGCGAGCGGTATGAGAATTGTACCTTTGGCTGTATGTCAAGAAACGATAGCTAGTTTTATCTAGGCAAGCTAAAATCGATTCTTTACTGTGGTGAAAAGAAAATTATGGCTGTCGGAAATAGCATATTGTAAGCTTTCAGAATATATAAGTTCCTACATTATACAAATTTAAAAACTAGATTTTACTCAAGAAGAAACATCCTATGTTTCTAGGTTTCTACATACATTAACGAGATGTATGTATGTAAAATTATAGTACCTACTCTCAAACCGGAACACTATAAAGGGCAGAATCATACTGTTCTACCAGGAATGTTTTTAAATGTCAGTTGGTCAAAATTCAAAACTCTACATTACGATTTTATTTCCTTATTATTTTAACGAACCAAGTCACAACACAATAACGTCGAGATAGCCTGTCATTCAACTCACAAATTGATCATTATTTATGTAACAAAATGGTGTATTCCGCAATCACGTCTTGCGGTCTTTATTTATTTAAACAATAACAATACATAATGTTTTCATTACCGGCTTGGTTCCGTTCCAATACAATGTGTATATAAATATTTGCTTATCACTTGTTATCTAAAGTGGTGTCTCTTGTTTATTACTATGGTAGATTTTTCGGTCATGTTTTTATTGGTGTAGCTCGGTCTTTGTTGAAATACTCTTAATTTTTTAGTTTGAAGTAGCTTAACTTTCTTGACACTGCACTTAATTTTAACGCATTTAAGAGACCTATTACATCTCAACTGTGATTTTCGCATTTTGTAAATAGAATAATAAACAAATGTCGCTGCGAGGATAAGCTGAGTTCGGACGGCCGGCGCATCGCTTTTTGAAGTAATTTTGCAGTGGTATTAATCGTTTTTGTCGAAATAGGATAATAAATTCATTATAAAATCTTTATTCATCATGAAGTAACGATTATTCTGGTATAAGTTTTGCTCAATAAGTTAACTTAAAGCGATTTACAAAGTTTTTTGGTTTAGAATAAGATTTTTTTTCTTTATAAAATCAATTATATCTAAAAATTCCGAGGCCGCTACGCATTTTTCGACTATATAAGAGATAACATTATATTTTTTTATTTCGTTTGTTTAGGACAGTAGTTTAATCTAGGAGCTCAAAAAAGTGCCTTCGCGCATTTTATGAAAAATCTTTCTCTGCAATTTTGTGTTTAATTAAAAAGTTAAGCAAAATTTACAAAAAGTGAGGCCGCTACGCACTATTCCAATAGCTATTTTTACACTATTCAATAAATCAAAATTGTTAATGTATTTTTGTTTCTGAGATCCATAACGCCAAAATTGGCCATTTTACGCAAAAATCACAGTCGAGAAGAAAAAGAAAGATCGAATTACAAATATGTAAAGGTAATAGGTATGTTCTTTATACTCACATGTCTCTATGAATGAAGTTGAGTATGACTCATCGTAAAATCCCCATAAACATACAAAGAATCATCAAGCTTGAGCAAAACAATGGATATTAATTCATAACTTGATTGATAAATTCGAAAGGTCGATTTCCCCGATTGCTAGGATTACCTAGTCCGACCTAGATCTGGCTAGGCACAAATACCATCATCATTTCCTATCCCGGGTGCGACGTCTTTAACTTACCGTTTAACAAAAACTTCAACTTCAACTTGTTCAGTGTCAAGTTTACCCACTTCAGAAGCTCGAGTGCTTGCGACCTTGCCAGTTATGCAACTTTCTCAATTGCCAGGTCCACACCGGGTGCATGGGCTCGCGCGGCAGCCTCGATGTAGTCATGGCTCGCGAGCATGGCCTCGCGAGGCAGACTCGAGATGCACCCCCGAAACACAGACGCGAGCCTCGCGAGGCAGACCGAGTCATCAGAAGTTCCCGAGAACCACCGTCCACACCGAAAACACAGCGCACCCCGAGGCACCTTTGAGCGCGTCCCGTTTACCGACAGCTGCCGGCTTGACCCCGAGACACGCTCGGCCGAGGCAACGTGCGCCCGAGCCACGTCCACACCGGCCGGCTGAGGCATTAGCTCGCGAGGCTGCCTCGCAGGCCGCGCGCGGTCGGTGTGGACTAGGGTTGATGAGTATTCCTCTTCCGCTTCCACATGTTGCGGAAGTTCCGCAATTATTACAGTTCCCCTACCGCTATCGCTTCCCCATAAATGAAAGTTAAAAATTCCTCTTCCGCTATCGCTTCCTCATGGATTAAGAGAAATTAAGGAGGTATTGAAATTGCGCGCGAAATCTCCGGCCCGCAACAAATAAATAATATACTACGTAGGTACTTTGTTTTTATTAATAACTAAAAGAAAAACGGAGAACGTGAATGTGCCTGTTTCATCACTTTTTCTTCCTCTCCCTCATGCGCATCCACCTCCTCATAAATAAATTTTCCGCCTCATCATCCGCATCCTCTTTATTGGTGCTATACAATTCCTCTTCCCCGTCCTCTTCCTCATAACCACATCCTCAACAACCCTAGGTGGACGCGGCTTAATAATGCCGGGTCACTGAATAGGTGACCAAATTAAAAGCATGTCGAGCTTCTCCCTTTTACGGAAAGCACGTGAAGCCATTGGTTGGTCCTGGTTGTCGTCGTAGGAATCAAATGCAGTCGGTATAATCAAAAACCAACCCGCATTGGACCAGCGCCAGCGTGGTGGGCTATGTCCTGATCCCACGTGCTGTTGTCTATGCCCCTTCCTACATCTGTGCCCAGCAGTGGGGCGTTTATATGCTAATGATGATGGTGAAGTTCATCATTACTTACTTAATTTGTTATAAAATTGTACTATTAATATTTTAGACCAACCTTGGGGCGACTTCAAAAAACTATATTATTTACTGTAGAATCTCCTCAGTGTATTTCTCTTCTCCACTCCTTAGGTCAATCGTATTTATCCTAGACATGCCTAAATTATTAAATGCCGACTCCTACTACCTTATCGGCTGAATTGTACCGGTCATGAAGACAGACTAGACCGAGCTACTCATGCAGTCAAATATATTTTAATAATAAAACTTGAAATTTTGAAAATATTAATAACATAAGTACCTAGGTTTGTATACAAAGATAGGCGTCGTTCTAATTCTTCGAACGTGTGTAGGTTTTTTCACTTCACTCGCTGATCGGACTTTGTCCCAATGACGAGTCCCCACCACAGTGGTTCGTCACCAGCCATGGCATTGATTGACACAGATAGTCCATTGACGTGCCATTTCTCGTAACAGACTGCAACGGTTATGTCCAGTGGTCGGAGTAGGTATATTGATTTTAGATACTTGCGTCATGATATCATAACATGGACATGCATTTCTTCCGGAATGTACCGGAGTTTCCAAAAATTTGGTAAATAGAGTAATAAAATAAAAAACTATATGTAAGCAAACAAAATTGTTTATTGTTAATACAAATAATCATTATTACAGTTTTATTAAAAATAATTATTTTTAATCCTCATCGGTTACAAGTTCTACATTTTAATTTTTTACTTAGGCCTTACACTTTTATTTAGGCCAAAGAGCCGGCTCAACATTAGCCAACAGGTTGAAACAATAAAGCTTTGGTCACCTATCCGTTGACCGGCCTGTGTGAGAGTGACTTAACCTCTACAATCAACGACCAAATGTGCGGCCAAGTGAGTCAATGAGTTCCAAAGGGGAAATAAGCCCAACAAATCTATAAACTACATTTCCTAAACTAGTTAATCGTTACTTACCCTAAATAATTAATAAAAAGCGACAATTATTAATAATTGTACCATCGTGATGGTTGGTTAGCGTTAGACGGGGGTTTTATAAAGGGGGGACAAAATTTCGTCCATTTTAGCGTAGGACGCACCGTTTCCAAGATATTTAAAGATTAACAAAAAAAAATCACTAATAATAATTTAAGACGTGATTTCTTTTCTTTTGCGAGATTGAGACAATGGATACGGCCAACATTAGAGATGGAGACCAGCGCCACTAGCAGCATAGCGTTGAGAGTATTGATACATTTTTAACTAGTTTCATGTAATAATTTCGATGTTTCGGTATTTTTATCATAATAATCCGGAAACTCGGAGGAGTATCCATATTAACATATACGTTTGATGTCAGTGACCTTAATTCAATATACCTACTCCGACCACTGGTTATGTCACTTTGGGTAAAACTCTTTTGCATTGGAGCGCGTAAGTATTAATAACTCGAACTCGAATTCAGTGTAGGGTGACCCCACTGAAAATGTGGATGTAGGACATTGCCTTTTTTTCTTTTGAAAAGTTAAAATGTAGGTATTTACTAATACACTAACCATAGCACAGATAATTTTTCTAAATATTTTTGGTCAATAAATTAATAAGTAGGTTTCGAATGCTCATCCCTTAACTAATTTACATGGAAAACTAGATTTATATAATGATTAATTATAATAATTAATTATACTACTAAAGTCCATACAATACATACATATAATTACGACTATTATCCCCGAAGGGTTAGTCAGAGACTAGGCAATGAGGACTGCAAATGCAGTCCTCTGCCATAGTCCACTTTTCACAAAATAGCGACTGCACATGTGCTCAGCGTGATGGGTGGTGAGCCCATCGCCGCTCTATTTTTTTGGATGTATTTGCAGTTTTTAATCCGTTTTTCGCCTTTTACAGAACCCAAGGGAAAAGAGGGGGTGGTAGTATTCTTTCACCGCTACGTGACACGGATACCTACCCACTTATCGTATGTATTTATGGTTTACATATTTATATACTTATGTACGTATGCTTATTTATGTACATATTATGTTTTGGTTATCTATTAGGTTCTTACTTGTGAAAAAAAAAGACCAAAAAAAAGAAATTTGTTTTTTTTATAACACAATTTTTAAGTAAGTCAGAGTTGCCAGCCCTAGCAATACAGCCTAGTCATAAAAAATAGGCTAAAAAATATTTTTCAAAAAACCTTTTAAAAAATTAAAAAAAAAGAAAAGGTAAACTATACATAATAAGTATTTTCATGTTCTTAGGCGTTCTAAAATCTTTTCGTGGCCGAGGTATAAATGACTAATTGGAATTATTATCTAAATTAGTATATTGTTGTAAATTGTATAGGTGTAACAAAGGACAATGGGCAAAAGTGGTCCAAGAGCTGAGACTAGATCCTCCTCTGATGATGATAGACTTGTAGAAAATGAAAGTTAATACTTGTCATATTATTATGATTCTGACAAAATATTATTAAAATCCGTCCCGGGATTTCTTTTTATGGTTGAGTTAACCTGATAAGATTTTACGTTATGTGTGACGCATGTTTGGACATGTTTGTGCCTGTCTAAATAAGATACGGTATCTCGTTTCTTCTCCCCTAATTGCCCCCCCTCCTCCCCACTTCTCCCCGCTCCTCCACCCCCGTCAGGTTAACGTGCCTATAAAAAAAACCCGGGACGGATTTTGATAATATTTTGCAAAAATCATATGACAAGTATGTACTTTAATTTCCCACATGTCTCATCAGTGGAGGATCAGTCTCATTTTGGACCAAGTTCCATACATTTTTGCTCATGTCCTTTCAGCTCAATCGGCCACAGAAAGTGATCCGAGTTATATTGAGGCTACTTTTTCACCGCCGATGAATCATAAACCTGACCGAAAATCCGATGTTTTCCCTCACGCATTGTCACCACACACATACGTGAGTCGATGCGCCGTCTACGGAGATATACGAGCGACCACCACGGATTAAGCTCAGTCACTTGTTGTGTGTTGTTCTGTGCTCAGTCGAATCTGCGCGCGCGCATCTCGACACGCGACCGACCGAATATATACGCGCGTGGAGTTCGGAAACTGTGATATTGTTGATCGTTTTGTTTTGAAGGTTCACTTTGGTGGAAGGTATTTTACAAGTGTTTCTTTTTATTAGGTAGATACTATCACAGAATCTATTATTATTAAGAGGGTTTAAGCATTTTGGTTTCCCGTACAAACTCAAAATTTAAAAAAATTGTTTTTATAAACATTGAACTTGTAAGTTTGTATGGAAAATCAAAATGCAATGTTTCTATGGAGCTTTTTGATTTTTACTGCAAAAATAGCCGCTGGAAAATAAATCCTACTAATATTATAAACGCCAAAGTTTGTAAGTATGGATGGATGTTTGTTACTCTTTCACGTAAATACTACTGAATGGATTTTGATGAAATTCGGCATACAGGTAGTTTATAACTGGATTAACACATAGGATACTTTTTATCGCGATATTCTTACAGGAACGGGAACCACGCGGGTGAAACCGCGAGCGGCTGCTAGTTTGTAGTACTATTATTTATACTGTGGTTTAGTCATAAATATTTTCTAAGTACGTAGTAACCGTGCGCGAGGTACGTTACAAAAGTCTGCGTAGTTAGTTTGTTTGTTAAACAGGCACGCTTTCCTGCTTTCACGGTTAAATGAAGCTGGATTGAATTCGGTGCACAGGTAGAATTTTCCAGGCTTACGTTTTATCACGGCGAAACATCTGACTCCTCGGGTGTATTTGTTTGTAACAGACCAATCTCCGAGCAAAAGCGAAAGCTAGTCATTTCTTTTAATTATCTTAAGGTAAGGTACTTTGTTGTCTTGTAAAACTTATATTCGTGATAGATGCATGACTAAAACTCTTACTTATTTATTTATTTCAATTGGTACACAAACAGATTACAGTCAATGCATGCGTACAGTAGCACTTTGTTGACTTTTATTTGCTAGACGGTAATCCTTAATCAGTGTACACAGCATAATATTTGTATAATGTTTGAAACGTTACGTTACAACAGTATCTACCGGTATTGAATAAACTAATACTTACTTAATTGTAATATTTAAAAAAAAATGCAAAAACTAATTATTACTTATAAAAAACAAACGAAATAAGGTGGGTAACCCTTACAATCGAGACAAATAAATTCATAACTCGACTATCTGCTACATTGAGCAGACGGAGGAGGAGGCTGAGAACACTTGGCGTTCATAATGTTAGTGACCATCTTTTTATATTGAGGAAAGCTACTAATAACGTCCACATCTCCATCATTTACTTCCATTTCAATATTATTTACTTAGGCTAACGACTTGAGGATAGTGCCCCAAAGGGATTATCAGATACTTTGTAATATAGGACCGAAAAAAAGTGTACTTCCACAGTGCATGTTTTACCAATTAACAACACATCTGCTCAGCGTAACAGGTGGTGAGCCCATCGCCGCTCTATGCTGTTGGATGCATGTGCAATTGTGCAGTCTTTGGTCCGTTAATCGTCTTTTATGACACACAAGGGAAGACAAAAAGAATGAAGCTATAAAGATTTATGATTTATGACATGGGTTAGTACTTAGTATTTTAGTATTATTTCAATAGCACCTCATTCGATATTCTTAAAAATATATTTACTTACCTATGTATTCTTTAATATAATAATAGTTTAAAAAACACTAGAAAAACACGATTTTATAAATGAACGTGAAAACAAAAAATAAATTATAGATCGTTCAAGTTGTCTCTATTTCTGGGCTAAAGTGTAAACTATGTGCTTTTAATTATAATATTTGATTGTAAAAACGTGAGGCGCTGGAACAGGAAAGACTTTTTGTATAACTTGCTGAGAAATCAAGATAAGCGATGTTACGGGAAGCAGGTTACACAGATTGGCGCTCTAACTGGAGTTGTAGCACGACTAGTAGGTGGCTCGCTACATTAAACAGTCTGTTCAATTCAAAGTAACAGTTTGTCGAATTCAGACAAAACATGCGCCAGCAGCGAGGAGAGACGACATTCACCGACATTTTTAACGCCTCTTCTTTCAGGAAAAAAAGTACATAAGGGTGATGCGTCAACAGTGGCAAAATGTAGAGTTGTTGTTCGTGGACGAGATATCTTTGGTTCCCTTTGTTAACCCTTTGGCGGCATAAACGTTATGCTCTTGTGCGACCTCATGCAGCTTCCGCCAGGAAGATAATATGTATTAGTATTTGTTAACAAGAAAGTCTTTCCTGTTCCAGCGCCCCACGTTTTTACAATCAAATATTATAATTAAAAGCACATAGTTTACACTTAAGCCCAGAAATAGAGACAACTTGAACGATCTATAATTTATTTTTAAGTAGAATTGAATTACCGTGTACTTGCTTACATATTTCTACATGTAAATTAAATGCCTAAAATCATTTTGGAGTCGAAGTGGAAATAATGTATGGACGGTGAAGTTTTGAGAACAATAGCTTTGGAGTCATGTGGAATAACCCTTTTTTACATACAGACATACATAATTATAATCACGACTATTATCCCCGAGCGGTTAGTCAGAGACCTGAGGGGTAACTCTTGAACGCAAACTCAATCTCAATACAATTCCAATGCGATTAATATGTATCGATATTGGGATAAGTAAAGATAATTCCGGAACGCCATCTCGATAACAATTTGTTCAATCAATTTCTACGCAATTTAATTCCAATGTGGCGCTATTGTCGCTCACAAAAGTGCAATTTGACATTTTATAGATTTGTGATTGGAAATTGATTAACGCAATTATGTTTCAAGAGTAAGCCTACTGGCAATGAGGAAAGCAAAAGCAGTCCTCTACCATAGTCCACTTTTCACCAAATAGCGACTACACATGTGCTCAGCGTGACAGGTGGTGAGCTCATCGCCGCTCTATGCTGTTGGAAATATATGTGCAATATTTAGGGTGGATTCAACCAAACTGGAATAAGACTTACTCCGAGATTAGTCTATAGAAATTAGGCGTTTAATCTAGGTATACTTAAGACCTTATTCCAGTTTGGTCGAATCCACCCTTAGTCCGTTAGTCGCCTTTTACGACACCTAAGGGAAGAGAGGTGGTAGGTAGTATTCTTTCCACGCTACGCGAAACTGTTAATATTCGGTTATAATATAACACGGTTAATTTATAATAGTTTATTTCATAACATTTTTTTTTAATAACGATAATGGAAATCTTTAAACGGTAATGTGTCTTTACATATATGAAAATAAACAGTTATAGGGTAGTACCTATTAGTTATTCTGTGGTTATAGAAACATATAAGTGTTTATTTTCATGTCTTGCCCGGTCATTTTGAGGTCTTTGCCCGGCAGTGGAAAAATATAGGCTCAAAATAATAATAATATTGATAAGCTAGCTATATCGATAATCATGTGGGAAGTCCTGTGCCGAGCAGTGGGATGTTATAGGCTAACGATGAAAATAAATTCGGTCATAATACATTTTTTAATTAGCTACATACCTAGTACTACATACTGTAATTGATGGTGTAAAATTGTTACGTTTTCCTTGACCATGTTTTTGTGAACCTTTGTATCCAAATAGAGGCTGTACTTATCAAAAAAAATATCACAAAGGAGAACGAAGATATTATTTTCAAGCTTTAGAAATAAAACTTAATTAGGTACCTAAGGTAAAAAAACTGAAAAAAATCCATTGAAAAGATAAATGCATCCTTGATCAAATTCAATGATATTAAAACGTAGAGTGTAGTGTTGTTTTGTACAGTTTCCTTACTTTTATTATAATCCTTAAATAAACTATTGTTTGTACTATGGCCAATGATATAAACCTTCTCCTTTATATAATATCATTGACTATGCCTTTACAAAAAATAATGAAGTCGTATTATGTTATGTTATTATGATAATCTTTGTACCATCTTGTATAACTCTGTTGCCATACCAACAAGGCTAACAACATTTATTTATTTAGTTGTTCCGGCAAAGATAAGGTACCTAATCTCAGTTTTCATCTTATTTATCTTTTTCATCTTCGGATTAATCGCCTCTCCAATGGAAATGGATCCTCAAAATTCCCCTATTGAAAACTTTATACAAAAAGCATTACTTACATAAAGAGTTTGGAGAAAAACGGTAAAGTCCTAAAATATTAAATATTTATTATAAAGTACAACATGTTAGTACGTAATGTAACGAATGTATGTTTCTAGGTGTGAAATAGGATCGGATGGGAGGGGAGAAAGGACATCAGCTGTAGAATAATGAACAAAGTGGTAACAACACTTTATTTTAAAGTTTAATTTATTTATTTACAGTTACGGTGGGACTGGCATGATTTTATAATTTAAAAAGCTAACTTCTTTTGTTATTTTTAGAAGTTATTGAGGTTTTAGAGACAAACGCTGCTGGACGCTCAGAATAACAACTATAAATCAGAATAAAAACAATAAAATTCTAAGGCTTGACTTATGTCAAAGTGGATTTAAACCATAAAGTTACTATACCTAGCGGAATAGAGAAACAAAGGGCTGAGGGAGCGGGATGTCATTAGCAACAATACTGTGGGATAAAAAGAGATGCGTGATGCGACGTAACAGAACCGTTTTTGGCTACTGTTTGACAGTTGGCCGCACTTATCAGCACACTGAGAATTTGGATTTTGAGAATTTTTCTGATTTTACGTGAAATCGTGAATATTTTTGAGAAATAGTGCTTTAGAAACATGGTGACTTTTTCAGTGATTGATTGTTGTACAACACAGCGAAATAATCCCATAAAATGTTCATTTCCCAGGTAAATTATTACAAACCGACACCTTCTTACCTGGGATTTATTTATGCCAATGCGCTTCGAATTTTAACCACGAAATGTGATAATTCTCTTCTATAAACATTTATTTATGTAAGAAGCAAAGATAGAATATACATAAGGCAGAATTTACGAATAATTTGTGTAAAGAAATAATTTTCGTTTTACACTAAGGCTGTATCAAGTTATCGATATTTCGTGTCCACTGTCTATCACGTAAACGAATATGTATTTTGTTATTAAAGTACCTAAGCTTAAATGACGTTTAGATATGAATTACCTGGGAATGTAACCACATTTATGATACTTAGCCGATCCATAGGTATCAGTTTTTGACTGTTAGAATAGGTAATAACATTAGTAGGTAATTTATGTATCTTTTAGATTTCTACTAACTTGGATACTAGAAATACATGGCTTCATAATGTTTAAGTAAATACTTTTCAAGAATTAAAACAATCCGATAGCATGTAGTAATAATTGATATCAAAGTCAAAATAATTCTTGAGATTAACATTTCTTCGCAATTTTCTTACTTTTTTTTAATTTATCGAGCCTATTCCTTTCTTAAAGATTCCTCTGGTTTTGCGGCGGTGATTACTTTCCATCAGGTGGCCCGCTTGCTCGTTTGTCTCCTTATTTAATAAAAAAAATGGACAAGGTCGTATGCAAGAAAAACTTTGGAAAATTCTTACGGGGCACGGGGTCGACGCGGACGAAGGCGAAGTCGCGGGCGGGTCGCTAGTTATTAACCGGTTCACTGTCCCGCAGACAACATAATGTTCCAAAACAATTCATTAGCCTATTGTTTTATTTTTTGGACAGTAAACCTGTTAATAATATATTTTACCTCTATTTCATATTTTATATGATCCACGTTCCCCCGGATGCCTGTAATCTAGGTTTCAGTTTCTTAAAGCCATCAGGGTGACCTTTGCTTCAGTAGCAACCTTACCCTCCAAATTCCTGCTCATCATACTGGCTTCCTCTCCAGCTCTTTCACTTTAATCGCTATCCGTCTCTGGAATGCTCTGCCATTGCATAGCCGTCGTGCACAGAGCAAAGTAGTGTTTAAAAGACTAGTGCATGAGCAGTTTTAAATGTAAAGAAGATTAAATAAATAATAAAATGTAAAAGAAAAACACTATTTTTATCATAATTGTACTTTTTGTTAAGAAAATGTTGTTAACCCCTTGAGGATCGTAAAATCAGACACACCGCCGGCGGTCTTATGATCCTTGACATATTTCAAGAATAGGATGATAATCGAATATGTTAGTTTGCTAATATGATGTTTCGAGAATATGATATTGTAATAATGTGGTGAATTGAGATTATGATTTTTTGCGAATATGGTGTTTTGCTAATATGATATTTTGCGAACATCATGTTTTGCTTTTATGCTATGCAGCGACGGAGGGATCCCATCCTATTTTAGTTCTATTAATACTATTACTGTTAGTAATTTATATTATCGATATCGTATTAATGTGAAAAGCGACATGACGTCCTACATCACTGAACGCATTTATAAACAAGTTGACATACACAAATGCCATCCTATTTCGGTTTCGTTTGACAGCCTATGTTTGTTGCTCTATTCCGTTAGGTATAGTAACTTTATGATTTAAACTCAATAAAAAGTATAAATATTTTTGAAAGCCTTCTCTGTTCACATACTTATTTGCCCCATATTTATAAACTTCACCAGCTTGTAGAGACATCCCACTGTTGGGCTAATGCCTTGCTACAGTAACAATAATGGCACATGAGAAGATCGGATCCTAACCTAACCTAACCTACCACGCTAGTAAAACCACAGAATAACTTATATACTACTACTTTATTTAACTTAGGGTGGATTCGACCAAACTGAAATAATGTCTTATACCTAGATTAAACGCCGAATTTGTATAGACTAATCTCGGAGTAAGTCTTATTCCATTTTAGTCGAATCCACCCTTAATAGTACTACGTAAATTACCGGTAGTACTATTAGTTATTCTGTGGTAAAACGAAGGTGTGTTTTACTGACTGCCATCTTACGACAACAACCGGGACTATAAGTAACCTTCCGAAGCAAGGAGACGCTTGAAATATTGTAATTAAGATACCCATCCGGTTATCCTACATTGCAAAAGTAGCTTAACTTGCAAGATCGCAACCCGAACAGACTCTTTTACTTGCGCGCGCGCATGATAACGAAAGTGAGGTCACTGCTACATTAGATAAATTGTAATTAATCTGTAAGTTGTATACCGTTTCGCAATTAATTTTGATAAAGTTGTTAGAGTCTGGCCAACAAAAGCTGAACCAGGAAAAACGCGGTATTTAAAAAAAAAATCATGACAGGGTTACACAGGGTCACTCACACAGCTGCAATTTTCCCAGAAAAAAATAAATTTGACATACCTACGAAGTGACACCTCAGATATGGCATACTATACATTTGGCATAGAGACAAAGTGTTGCCAATCAAATAACTACGAGGTTCAGCTTTAATTGGCCAGACTCTATCACTGAATGCGGGATTGAGACTTATTGGCGGGAAAGTGAAGCGTCATGTCTGAAGTTTTGTCTTATTTTCTAAAATTTGTGTTTTGTCGAATATTAAAGTGAAATAATAGTGGATTATTAACCGTTAAGTGTTCGTGAACGTGCATGAGTGTTGGCAAATAAAACAAAACAGTGCAACATCACTTTTCAAATTCTCTCAAGAAGTCCGTGTGAGATTCAGTAGAAGTCCCACATCTTTACTGGAACTCAAGGGATTTGGGGGGAATATCATTTAGCTTATATCTTTTAAGCATAAAATGAACTCTATTATTTTGACCGAAGGACTAGTATCCATGGTCACGAAATAAATTATCAAAAAAAAAAAGAATGCGGGATTATTCTTTTAATGAGCCGCTACCACAAAGCTCCACATATTTCCTTGTATAATATATGGTAGGTACATATGGTAGGTATCATATGTTTTTATATACAATCGAGGAATATCTTTGTCGACCACTTTTCGGCGATATTCGCTTGCGCTCGAATCCGATCCGATTTCCGACCGGGCGGCGCGCTTGCGTAGGTACACGTAGCATATAGGTACCAGTTTAGCGTACACGTAAATCGTTTGCAAGTGAATATCGTCGAAAAGTTATCTACTGGGAAGAATATACGAATCGTGGGATGCTACATGTGTCGACACGCTTGACCCGTCCCATTCCAAGTTCATGCATCAGCCCTGGCTTACAGGCTTAGCTGCAATTAATGCGGAGAACCTAAAACGGCGCAACTATGAGAATCTGACTGAAGATTTCATATTTGAGCCGTTTGTGGTAGAGACGTTAGGACCGTGGGGTTTGGGTGCCCACCAGCTCTTTAGAGATAGCCCCTAAGCCTCGCCATCCAGCGCGGCAATGCGGCTAGTATTCTGGGTAATCTGCCTGATGGGAATGATCCTGGTCAATTCTTTTATTTATTGATTTATATTTTTAAGTTTGTAAATATTTTAATTTTAATATTAGGTATGTGTTACTTTTGGTTTTTTTCTTGTAAATAAATTTAATCTTAATGACAGACACAAAAACAAAATAAAAAAGACCTTTGTTGAGTTGTAAATATATTCTTAGGAATGTACGAATTAATTTCGGTACTCTTCCGGTTCTATAACACATACTTAAGTACGAACTACGAGTACGCGTATAAAAAGTCAACATACGTAACTACCGTGATGTGTCACACTTTCAATTGCCAGAACTAGTTAGTATCGTACCGTCACCATTCTAAGTAATAGATCACAGTGAGTCTCCAAGAGTCATGAACCTATGACGCGATTGACGTCATACAGGCGATTTGACCACTCACTCGGATGTCTCGTTTGTGTCATATACCTACCATAAGTAGTATATTAATAGTATACAATACACTATATAATATAAGTACTACTAATATATATATATTTTTTTTTTACGGGTAACGGGTAAGCCCTTGGCCTTCATCTCACCTGATGGTAAGTGACGATAAGGCCGAAGGTGGAAGCGCGCTTCACGCGGAATCCTCAACCACTGAGGAACTGGCTATCTTATCTCTAACTGTCGGAACACAACTATGCTATAAACATCGTTGTTATGACATCGTTGTTATGGCGACAGACTTAGATAAGATGGTGGTAGCTACAGCTAGCCAGGCGGACTTAACAGCCCTACCACCAACCAAACCGAGCACACAAAGATGTACCCCCCGCTGGGAATCGAACCCGGGACCTCTGGGTCTGAAACCGTTGGCTTAGCCACTAGACCACAGAGGCGGTTAAAATAATAAAATAAAAAATATTTTAATCTGTATAATAGTGCGTCACCGTTTGTTATTACTACACTACACCTATGTTCAAAGTATTACGCACTTGATTCAATGTCATTAGCTGTACCTACTGATATTATTTAAAGAGCCGTGGGGTACAGCGGGTCACTATGAAAATACTACCGAACCCTTATATTATATAAAATATTAGAATGAAATGACATGGTAATTGAATAATGATTATAATGTAACATGTTAGGCGAGGACGATTGCTCCGCACAGGGGAGATGTCACTACATTTTGTTAGTTCGATAAAATCCTAGGAAGGGTAAAATAAAATGCTTTTTCGTTTCATTAATACACGTGCTGACGTTTGACGTTTGTGCGCGGTAAGGTTTAGGTGTGGAATCTATAGATTGCGATACAAAATCAGCCCTGATGAGAAAACATAATCGCGCTCTAAGACCGAACCCTATCTCTTCCCTTGGGTGTCTTAAACGGCGACTAACAGACTAAAGAGGGCACACACATCCAACAGCATAGAGCGGCGATGACCTTACCACGTCCACCTATCATGCTGAACACATGTGCAGTTGTAATTTGGTGAATGTGGACTATGGCAAAGGACTGCTTCAGTGGTTTTTATTGCCTAGTCTCTGACTAACCCTTCGGGGATAAAAGTCATGTGTGTTTGTATGTACCTACCAACCTAATAGTAAATAAATAAAATAAAATAAAAAGCCTTTATTAATTCATATTGCATAATATTACATTCTAAATTACAAAAATATTATATTTACTTAATTTTCATTACATACTTAAATAAATTGTTTTGTTTGGATTTAGATTTTGAATTTTAATACAAAGATGAAGTAAACACGGCAGACCGCACAGACTATGGGTTGACGACATAACCATACAAGCAGCAGAACGGTGGTACGTCAAGGCCAGAAGCAGGAAGGAGTGGGCGGGGATGGAGGAGCCCAACCTAATACTAGGACAGCGTAATGGCACAGAGTAATTCACGGTTAGAGGCCTCGATCCTCAATTATTCATGTGTGCCTGAGCCCAGCTGTTCATAGGCTGATGATGAGTACCTACCTAGTAAAGAAGCGTGCTTAAATCTGTGCGGCAATCAAAAATATTATTTTTATTAACATTTTGTTGATTTAGGGCCGATTTTTCAAATGTCAGATCAAAATTATTATTTTTATTAACATTTTGTGATGTTTTATTTTCAGATAGCGTCACAAAATGGATCCTCTGCTAGTGGACGTCGTGTATTTCTATCCGAAGGAAAATGCGCAAACTCACAACGCTGTCAAGTAAGTAATTTTATGTTTACTTTTACTTAAAGATTAAAAGTGTATATTTTCCCTTTCTGTTATTGTTTTTTTACTTACTATTGTTAGTCACACATTTTCCCGTTCGCTTTTTTCCCCGATTTCAATTTTCCCCTTTTGTTTTCTAGGAAGTATGTACCTATCCTGTTTACTTTAGTTTTAAAGTTTAAGTTATCTTTCTCTACTTCTCCTACTCTTCTATAAAAAAGGTAACAGTAACTTTTCTTCCCTGACAGATATGAGGCGGTGAACGAGGAGACGCCGACGACCACGATCGTCCGGCGCGGACAGCCGTTCAACGGAGTGGTCCGCTTCACCAGGGAGTATGACGAGGACAACGATATGGTGCAGCTGCTCTTCACACTCGGTATGTTGGACTTGACGACACACACCAGATCAACCTATCCAAAACTGTCAAATTTCTTCAATCGTTATTGATCCTTACGCCCTTGTGACAAAGGTCAAAGTGTATTGAAGAAAGACATTTTGTGGTAGGTTGAAGTGTTGGCGTCTGTACCGTCGCTTTATCAAGTTCCAGAAATCATCGTTTGATGCGCACCGCCGCTGGGCACGTGTCCGCTCCCAATAGACAATGCTGTGTGAAAGGGATTTTGGCCTGAAAATGGTAAAGCGACGGAGTCGGCGAATTAAACATACCCACAGAGTTATCATCATCATTATAATTATCAGCCCATTGCTGATGGATAAATCTCCTTTATTTCCTGCCAGTCCTCTCTGTCCTGTTCCGATTACATCAAGGTGTTGCCACCTCTATGATCGAATCAGGGATCGGAAAAAAAACAACTTTTAAAGAGATTTAATTTTATTCGAATCCCGTTTGTGCATGGTAAAGAGTTTACAAAAGTTATTACCTTCTTAAAATTTGATTATCTGCACATGATTGTTTTACAGGCAATAGAGCTTTCAATTTTGCATAAATTGATAATGTTAAAGTAGTTGCCTGCTACCATGCCATAATACGAGATTTAAAAGTCGCAACGACGAAAGTAGTTTTTACTAAACGAGTTTTGCCAAATTTTTAAATTGACTATAGCCAATGCGCGGTTCTCTAACCAACTCTCACGGTTACAGGGGACCGGCCGACGATGGACACCCAAGGCTCCATGTTCCTGAAACGGGACGCGGTACCGGACAAGCACAGCTGGAGCGCCAAGCTGTTGAACGTGGAAGGAGACACGCTGTCTTTCGAGGTAAGCATGGTGAACCGGCAGTCACCGAATGATGGCCGAGAGATATATGTGCGGCAGAGATATTATGCGGCATACGGCTCGAGGCAGCAACTCCCTTTAGGGTGGATTCGACCAAACTGGAATAAAACTTACTCCGGGATTAGTCAATACAAATTCGGCGTTTCATCTAGCTATAAGACCTTATTCCAGTTTGGTCGAATCCACTCTTAGACTTAGAGGCTACACTTCCGAATACCAGATAACGTAGATGTGGATTGTTATTTCGAATGACGTAGATATAATAGCTACTCTATATTATCTATCTATGTCTTTCGTGTCTTGAGGACAAGCCCTACTATCATTGAGGTACAATAACCTACTACACACTATCGGTAGAAAAAGGGTACTATATTCGAAAATTGCAAAAATGACATACGCCCGTGTTCCACCACCGATGTTGCGATCTGTAGTCTTCTATATCAGAGACGGTGGTTTTATATCTGTATACACCGAGATTTTTCATTGGTTTTGGAGCCGAAAACGCTATAATACAAAACAAGTGTTGTACCTATTTATGAAATAATAATCGCTTTACGAGCTAAGTAAAAAAAGTTGTAAAAGTGACTTTTTGTCAAAAACACGTAGTCATGTTCTCCTTATCTACGACTACACCGTGACCCCTATGAACTTTCCCGGCCGGCCGCCTGCGCCGGCGGCGGGGCGGGGGTAGGCGGAGCGTTTGAAGTGTGGTTTGAAGCGCCTCGGTCATTGACTTTCATAAGATCATCCGATATTAGGGGTTCTTACATTTTTTTATGAATATTTTTTAAATGATTTTTTTATGCTCATTGTTTTAGTTTTACATGCTAAATAGCTTCTACTGATGATAAACATGAACAGGGTTTCGCCTCCAAAACCAATGAAAAACCTCGGTGTATAGTCGTAGTAGCACGTTTTGGTTTATCAAAATCACAACACAGACGATTTACCTATATTAATATTGTACAAGTACACAGTCAGAAGTGTTATTAGACCGTTTAATATTAATTCTGCCCCTTCTGTATGTCATCGGTATACATTATGTTTAGTGATGTTTTCGACCGAACCTGACTAGCTTACAAGTTGCGATTATGATTTCCACCGCAATAGGTACATTATTATACGAGTAATCGAAAAGGAGCTCGATGGTGCAGCACGCTGCATCATCATCAAGAGGGCTCGCACTCTTGCAATTAACACATCTTTCGCAATGCTGGGTCACCATCGTCAAGAGTGCTCGCACTTTTGCAATTAACACATTTTTCGCAATGCTAGGTCACTAGAATGTTACTAGACTGGTAAAAAAAAAAAAAATAACTCGACTCCTCCGTCTTTCGCAAGACCCGTTAATTTGTCGATTGCCCGGTTGCCCGGTTTTTGCCTATTTGTTATTAATTCCCACCAACCTATATTGACCCAAAGCATGGTGGACACACAATGTAATAGAATATAACACTAATAGTATATAAGTTCATATGCCAATAATTGAAACGAATAGAATAAGAAAATGTAATATAGAAATAAGAATAGAATATGAGAAAAAAGGAAAACCCAAGAAAAGTGACCCATAATACGTAGGAACTTATTCACCCTTAGTAATAAAAGAGTAACATAGCAAATAAATCTCCAGTTCTGTTGGGGGTGCAGAATTTAAAAAAAAAAGCATGGTGGATTATCAAGGCCTGGTCTCCCCATGCCAATGTGCTATTTCTATTGTTCAAGTGGAAACCTTGAGCTAAGCAGTAGGACGTTTAAGAGCTGATCATGAAGATAATACAATCAATAAACTAAATCATAAGTAACTGACTATGAATTAAAATAATGACAAGGTCAGACTTACCTACCTACTTAATAGTTCTATGAACTATAGAATACCAATGTGCGTTAATTGTATAATTAAGTCATACTTGCGCGTAGCAGAACCTTTATTACAAATGCATTTCGTATGAAGAATGATTAATTGACATATAGCTTATGAATATTAACTCATTAGCTCGAAGGACCAACGTTTTTGCCGGTTATAAGCACAGATTAAATAATAAGTCTGTTGTAAGTACCTGTTATTGTTTTCTTGCAACACCCGGAACTATACTTACGAAATGAAATAAGGATCGTTCGAGCCAACAATTTCAATGAGTTAGACAAAAATGAAAATGAGTCGATGTAGGAAAACTTTGTGCGTGAATGGTATTCATTTACTATTTCGTAGATTTTAAATATTCAGATGTTTTTCTTTAATTTAGTCAATTTTGAGCTTGGATAAACCCGGGCTCTCTGTGTTTTACGCTACCTACCACATCGTATGCAAATGCGCAAATACATTTGAAACATCGGATTTTGTTTTAGTAGTAAAGGTACCTGCCTCACGTTTCTATATTTGTTTCGAATAATATTTAAACAGCAGCTCCGCTGGAATCTCAGGTCAAGAATGCTTCGCTCGTAAACATTTCATTTTATTATGTACTATCTCGTTATATCTATGCAAAATAGGTAACTTAAGATTATTATCATAACGCCGAACGTGAGCATCAGATGACGTTATTGATAAAATATTGTTGTGGTATGTTATGATAAAGTTATGGAAATGTAAATTAATAATAAATAAAGTTAATTACGTACTTCTTCAATCATCTACACCACGGAGGACAGAATCTAAACACTAGATACAGCATTAGCGCTCTCAAAATGACGCCTCAAACTATGCTCCAACCAAGAGTGATCATTGGTTTGCGCTGTTAGTTGTCATTTGACAATTCCCGTCCAAATTTAATGCCTATATTGGTAATAATAGGGCCGAGTATTAAAATCAGTTGTGATTATTCGAAAACAAAATTGTACATATAGAACTAAGGCACTTCTAGCAGACATAGAAGCTTCAAAGGAGATCATTCGGGCTCCATACATTTTTGGGCCTTTTCTAAAAGTGCCGGCCAACAAAAAAAAATAGTAAGTATACGTATGGTTAGAACGAGCCATTTGGAGTAATAGTTGATATGGCATAAAAGTTGTAGGATTGCTCTGAGCCAAGTTATACAAGTTCGATGATTCACTATTTTCATACGTTTATTGATTTCTGAAAGTGCTGGGACTGGGAAACATAAAATAATGATAGATATTGCTAGAACTAATGATCTGAAGCAATTGTCATTGTAGAGCAGAAGCTGTGGGGTCATCGTCTGTTCTGTAAAAGTATACAAAAAAAATGTAGGAGTCAATGAAAATTTCTTACTCATATTAAGTTATTATATTATAGTATAAAAGTTTTCTTACTCATATTACAAAATCCGGACAAATTAAAGAGCCGGGCAAAGTCCGGATTAGGGTCTAAAAGTCCGGACATGTCCGAACTATTTCCGACGGATGGTAATGGTAGCCCTAGGTGCGGTACACAAATCTGCCATAACTTTTTTTCAAACACAATCGTTCATGGCGGAAAGATTTAATGATGATGATTAATGTAATGAATGTAATAATGTATTTCCGTCGTTGTGGGCGAATTGTAGTAAATTTTTAGTTTCTGTCAAAGGTACTAGTTGCGATGTTGTTATACATTATTGTAATTTTAATAGATCGTCGCGTCTCAACCGTGAATTTGTTTGTTGTGTTATTTTTGTTAAACCGGATTCCGCGTCAAGTTTATTTACATTTAAGAACGTGGAAATCGTAGAATATGCATAGAGGTTTAATTTTTTTCTTATTCGTTAAACAACTTAGGTAGATGACGAAGGTAAAGGTTTTGCAACGGCATATGGCCCGCTTGACAACATAAAAAAATAATACTTATATTTTAAACAAGTCAAAAAATTTAGTATATTGATGACGAAGTATAAAAAACCGTTAGTTTTGGTATGCCGTGGATTTCCGTCTCGTAACCCCAGATTCCATTTATCTAAGTATACTTATATCTATCTACTCAGCCGATAACACCACTGCACGGTAAAATCTCTTATTTTAAACGCCACTCCTTGCAATCTTTCGCCAGCCGGATCCACTGTTCTCCCACCACTCTGACAGTGTCGTCTGACCAGCGAGCAGGTGGTCTGCCTCGAGGATTCCTTTACCTAGATCCATTAAGGTATTATAGACTAGAGACGACACCTCGAAGCAATTTGTTGCGCACTGATTTGCAAACGCAAGGTCTGGACTAAGTGACAATTCGGACTTTTTAATTTTATTATTTTTTCACTGACGATACGGACACTCTTAAATTATTGAAGCTGTTCAGTACAGTCAGATTAAAAAGCTTCAAAATATAATGTTTTTTACTATAGTAAATTTTCTTAAAATTAATGTAATGAAATCTATAGAAGTTTCGGGTTGGTGTCCGAATCGTCAGTGAAAAAAATAATAAAATTAAAAAGTGTCAATTCGGACACTGTGTCCGAATTTAAAGTGTCCGAATTGTCACTTAGTCCCACAATCACTTGGATCACGCGCAATCACTGAGGCACTCGTGTGCAAAAACCTGCTTCGCGTCGTCTCTAGTCTATAATACCTCAATACATACATAAATAGATTCACGACTATTTTACCCTAAGGGTTAATGCAGAGACTAGACAATAATGACCACAAAATCTCTGCCATAGTCCACGTTACACCAAATAACAACTGTACATGTTCTCAGCGTGACAGTTGGTGAACCCATCGCCGATCTTTGCTGTTGGATGTTATGCAGTCTTTAGTCCGTTAGTTGCCTATACGACACCCAAGTACCTATTCTTTTGATGATGATGATGATGATGTCCTCCCAGACGTATCCGTCGACGGCGACACCCTTAGCTAGTGTTAGCGTTACCCTGGACCCTTGCGTGGGCGCGAGCGTGACTTGCAAAACCAAATTTGGTTTTAAAAGTCCTGTTACAGGAAGCACAATAAAGAGACCCACTAGCATCTTATGTATAGTTGTAAGAGGGCTTGGGTCGAGTTTTTAGAATCTGGCGTTTGGCGTCAAGATCTTCAAGACGGGCACGTTCGAAGTTTTGGAGACCCAGTTTGACAGCAGATCGCCAGTTCGATCTCTGAGTCGCAAGCTTCTCCCACAACTCACCAGGCATGCCAATAGCAGTCAGGTGGCGTTTCAAGACATCCCTGTAACGCAGATACTGACCTCCCGGTTTGCGTTTACCTAAGCTAAGCTCAGAGTAAAACACTAACACCTATTCTTTTAATGAGCCATCAGCCACCACACTCTCGATTCCATGACATAGAACAAAATCATTGTTTCCCAGGTGTCTACGCCTGTGGGCCTGCCGGTGGGGTCCTGGGCGCTGCGTGTCGTCACCAGGCTGAAGGGCTCTACGGCTCGGGAGGTGTACGACTTCGATCAGGATCTGTACATACTCTTCAACCCATGGAACCCTGGTTAGTGTGTTTCGATGACGCCCTATTAAATTAGGCAATGAAGACAGCACAAGCAGTCCTCTACCATAGTCCACTTTTCACCAAATAGCGACTGCACATGTGCTCAGCGTGACAGGTGGTGAGCCCATCGCTGCTCTGTGCTGTTGGAAGTATGTGTAGTATTTAGTTCATTAGGCGCCTTTTACGACACCCAAGGGAAGAGAGGGGGTGGTAGTATTCTATCACTCCTACGCGACACTAGATAAGTACCTGGATATAATGAAATTATGAAAATATTATTCTACGAGTAAAGACACAGAGTAATTCAAGACGACCTACACCTCAGTACATATGACTGTGGACCCTGCAAAAGGTTCTCAACGTGAAAACCACATAATTATACCTACTCATATTATAAAGCTGAAGAGTCCATTTGGTTGAACGAGCATTAGCTCGTTGAGATTACTCAAGAACTACTGGTTTATCAATGCGAACCAGTAGTTCTTGAGATTACTCAAGAACTACTGGTTCGCATTGATAAAATACTGTAAGTACAAAATTAACGCAAGTAAAACATACGAAATGTAAAATTTCAATTTGTGTTGTCCGCATGTCTGAAGTGTAGTGTTGACTTGAGTTCAATGATGGAACCCTGCGCCCAAAAGTAGGACAGTTTATAGGGGACAGTTACTTTTTACTCTTTAATTATTTAGCCAGTGCCGGTGGTAGCATACAAGCCAAGCTCATTCTTCTGCACCCATTTACACAAAGTTCTTATATGAATGACAGCTTCAGCAACTGACTGTGAGTTATCTTCTAAGAGCCACGCCTTTTCTAGATGACCAAACCTACATGGAGGACTGCGAGCTGCTGCAGGAGTACGTGTTAAATGACGTGGGCAAGGTGTGGGTGGGGCCCATCAAGACCACGCGCGGCAAGCCCTGGTTCTACGGCCAGTTCGACGGCGTCGTGCTGCCGGCGTGCATGTTCATGCTGGACAGAGCTGGCATACCTTTCCACCAGTGAGTTTAAAGTTATAATAAACACTTTTTAATTAGTGACTTCAAATGCAGATAGAGAGACATTATTATAATGATGGTGTGCCTGCTTTGATCACATTATTTATGTTCAAAGTGTGCCTGTAACTCCTTTTCTATCCAAGGAAGTGGCTAGATTTCGGAGGAAGAACTGACCAATCTAAGTGATTCCCGTCGTGGTCCCAAGCCATCCGAGTGGCAGTGTTAAAGGGATAAGGGGATGGTACTTGAGTTTGTAGTGGGCAGCCCCGGGTCGCCCTTAGTTAGCCCGAACTTGAAGTATGAATGAGAAATAACTTTAAAGAATTAGAAAGAAATATACTTTTCTAAGTATAATAATAATAGGAACTTGCTAGATTATTAGATCAATCTCGATTAACCATTTCTCTTGCTGTGAGAATATCACTTAAACATTCATTACCTTCTTCAGACGTGGAGACCCAGTAAAAATGACGCGTGTGATATCCCGCATCGTCAACTCGAATGACGACGCCGGGGTCCTGGTAGGCCGCTGGGACGGAGAGTACGAGGATGGCACCGCGCCGTCTGAGTGGACTGGTTCCGTGGAGATCCTTGGCCAGTACTTGGAGACACAACAGGAGGTGCCTTACGGCCAGTGCTGGGTGTTCGCGGGCGTCGTTACAACTGGTAAGTTCGTTAGTACCGAGGAGATGCTTGGAGAACGGCGGGTACTAGAAGTAAATGCGTCCTCCGCTTCCCTAGACTAGTGGTTCTTTATAGGAGGTAGCGCAATAAACCCTACGCAACTAATGTGAATATCTAATATCTCTTGTGTGTCCTCATACATTCAACAGCATAGCAGCGACGGGCTCATCTGTTGTGTCAATTCTGAGTTTTGCTCTTAAGTTCAGCAGAGTCAGTGACCGAGTCCCGCCTTCGTTTTTGATATTTTGCCACTAGTGTTTGGTTGTCTTACTGTATCATAACTGTTTGTGGGTTATTACTTCTAGAACTTCTAGATGTAAATGTTTGTATAATATATCCCGTTCCCCAGTGTGCCGCGCGCTCGGCATCCCTTCGCGCGTGGTGTCCAACCTGGTGTCAGCGCACGACGCGAACAGCTCGCTCACCGTCGACAAGTACTACACGGAGACCATGGAGGAGCTGGACTTCGACCCCAACAACCCGCAGGGCGCCGACTCAATCTGGAACTACCACGTGTGGAACGACGTGTGGATGGCCAGGCCGGACCTCCCACCAGGTAGGTACTCACATTTTGTAATAGGTACGATTTTTTATGGTTGGTGCCCGAATGGCAGGTGTACCTTCTAAATATGTGTATACCTACATTTGCGTAGGCTTCTTAAATACCATAAAAAGAATAGTAGACTCTAGTATCTATCACAGACAGATTCATACTCATCTGACAAACTCTTTTAACTAAAAGTATGCAGGAGATGCACATATTAAATTTTGTTTAAATGTCTGTCATAATAAGCGATAAGTATTCCAACTTGGTTTGTGTGTTAAAAAAAGTAAAAAAAAAATGTATTTTGGACGTTACTTAAATATAAAATCGCATTAAAAAAGTCGCGATGGTGATGATAATCACCATTTTTGTAAATATCATCATCTTTAATCAAGTTTGTTAATTTATCATCAGGCTACGGCGGTTGGCAAGCGATCGACGCGACTCCCCAAGAGACCTCGGGGGGGATGTACCAGTGTGGGCCAGCGTCTCTCGAAGCCATCAAGCAGGGGGTGTTGGGGGTGGGGTATGATGTGGAGTTCATGCTGGCGTCTGTCAATGCTGACCTAATGAGGTGGAGGAAGGACCCTGACGCGGAGACTGGCTACTCCATGGTCGACACTAATAACTTCCAGTAAGTGTTGGCTAAGTATTAATTGGTTATTGGAATAAAAATTGGCAATGATTGTGTTTAATGTTTAGGAAAAGGATCTGTCTTTGTAAAGGATCTAAGGTCTATGTTTGTTAATAAATGTCCATAGACCGCATGAGGATAGACCGTAGGTATCTAAACCATCGACCGAATCTAAACCATCCTTTGACGTAAGGTAGTTCTATCTCGCCTATTGTCAAATTATGGACTTTATTGATACCTAATTCTGTATCTCAATATCCTTGGTTAGGTACCTACTAATAATTATTGAATTTTTATTTTGTCTGGTTTTACGGCAGTTGATCTCATAATAATACCACAATTAATGCTAAGCTACTTATACGAATTTAAGAAGTAATCACAAAAATCAGAGAACCCATTCTAGTGCCAAAGTATGCGTCCATGCAAAACGTAAAACACGTTTATTTTTAATCGTCAAATCTATAATTAAACACGCGCCCACATATTTAGATGGGACAGCAGTTTGAGTAGTCGGGATCAAATAATCTAATCTCCGTCAGTTCGTAGAAACGTTGTGCATGTAGTTGGCTTGTAAACATACCAAGACTGTCAAAATACATTTTGTTTTCATTGAATTCTTTGCTGCTTAAATCTTTAAACCGCTAGCTCTCTCACACTTAGAATAAGAATGCCTACTATTCTGTATATAAGCTCCAACATCACTTTAAAAAAAGACATAAAAGAACCAGCAAGCGAATGATTAACGGTATTCTCCACAGAACTTTTAAAGAAGGTATTTATTCCGTGATTTTCTCTAACGAGAAGAACTCTCTCTAGGACATCGACAATCGAAAGAAAACGTAGCTCCTAAGGCAATCGTTGATTTCAGCCGTCCACCAAATCACACGACAGAACCAACATAACAAAAACATAATTCCTATAAGTATTTCTGAGGATTGATCGATCTCAAAGGACTTGACTTAGGAACCACTTAGTTTTTTCTTGTGGCCAACATTCAAACCCCACCACAAGGGGCCAGCGTGGTGAGGGTTATGTGGCCCAACCTCCACATGCGATGTTGTCCATGTGGTAAGGCCTGTGCCCAGCAGTGGGACGTTTATAGGATGATGATTTTTATTCAACATTCAAACATGCAGCAAATTCTCTCGAAAATAAGGGTCTACTATGTTAATTCGTACTGTAGAATAAAGTAATTATATTTATAGTACCTAATAATACTTATTTACGATAATGTATGTGGCGGTATTGGAAGCTTTCGCTACAATATAAACAGTGAATGTCTCTAACCTAATGTCAACCTTCGAAGGTATCTGAGCTAGAACAGATGAATAAAACGAAGTTGTTTTGAACCCTTTCGGTTGGTGGCAGGGCTGTTAAGTCCGCCTGGCTAGCCGCATGTTAATAACATTGTTGTGTTCCGACAGTTTAGAGATAAAGTAGCCAATAGCCTGTACTTGTGGTTGAGCTTCCGGGTGAATAGCACTTCCAACTTCCGCTCTATCGTCACTTACCATCAGGTGAGACGAAGGCCAACTGCTTACCCGTAGTGATCATCATCATTGGGTGGCATTTTCCTAATGAACTTTGGATGTCAGTCGACATAACTTCTTGCGGTTCCATAGCGTAGCATTTAACTGAAGTGAATAAAAAATAAACTCTTGCACGTTCCAGCATCGGCCGCATGGTGCTCACCAAGAAGCCGTACGTGTTCGACCCCCTGGGCGATGAGGACCGGGAGGACATCACCGCGCAGTACAAGCACCGGGAGGGCACCACCTCCGAGCGGCTGGCCCTCATGAACGGAGTGCGCTTCTCGGAGAGGGCTAAGCGGTTGGTAGAACACTTTTTAAATATTTACGTACATACATAATAATCACTACTATTATCCCCGAAGGGTTATAAATAAATAAAACTTTCCTACAATCACACTAATTATCTAGCCCAAGAGAAGCTTCGATGAAACTCGTTAAATGGTTACTAGACAACGGATAAACATATCTATAATACTTAGGGTGGATTCGACCAAACTGGAATAAGGTCTTATACCTAGATTAAACGCCGAATTTGTACAGACTAATCTCGGAGTAAGTCTTATTCCAGTT
Source organism: Scoparia ambigualis (assembly GCA_963921215.1). Lineage (NCBI taxonomy): Eukaryota > Metazoa > Arthropoda > Insecta > Lepidoptera > Crambidae > Scoparia > Scoparia ambigualis. Next base: position 28,734,429 of record OY992512.1, on the reverse strand, counting down.
TGGTCGAATCCACCCTTAATTACATACTTATTATACCTACATAGAAAACACCCAGACCCGAGACAATTTAGAAAAACAATAATTTCTACATTGACCCAACGACCGGGGATCGAACCCGGGACCTTAGAAATGGCGACACCATGAAAACCGGTGTACAAAAACCACTCGATCAAGGAGGTAGTCATAGACTAGGCAATAAGGACCACAAAAGCAGTCCTCTGCCACAGTTCACTTTTCATCAAATAGCAACTGCACGTGTGATCAGCTGTTGGATGTAAATGCAGTTTTTAGTCCGCTAGTCGCTTTTTACGACACCCAAGGGAAGAGAGGGGGTGGTAGTATTCTTTCACCGCTACGGGACACGGTTACGATTTCAGTTATTCTACATTTTCTGGCACTATAAACCATAATGACAAGTCGTCTGATAAAACTGTTCCTTCCCAGTTATAGGTCCATATAAATTATTTTTATCACATACGTTCGCGGCCCCTGTAACCCAGACCACGTATAATTGATACGGCTGATACAGCGGTAGCTACACCCCTGACACGTGTTCGAAAAAAACCCATAAATTTTTTTGGTCTTTTCATCAATGCTTCTTTGTCAACATCTTTATGGGGTCTCTGGTTAAAGGTATTACGCGGTGGCCAGCAGCTCGACCAACGACATCAAGTTCAGCCTGCTGGACATTGACAACGTGCTCATCGGCAAGGAGTTTAGGATCGTGGTGGACATCCAGAACGACTCCGAAGAGGTATGACCAATTTGATAGGTTCTTAGAGATACCTAGTGATTTTTTATTTATTTATTTAGTGTCGCACCAACTCTCTCGGAACGATCGCGCTCGTGCAATGGCGATGAATGCAGAAGTTGGCATATCCGTTGTTATTAGGTACTAAGCTGCGCCACTGAAAGAGAAGACTCTCTCAGTGAACTCTGCAGTACTCATAACCAGTAACGATCAGTTTTTCGTAAATAGAGTATTTTAGCGTACTCTATTGGTGTCGTAGATTATAGAGTACGCATACATGAAAAAGAGTACAATACTCTGTTTTAGAGTACGGGTGGCAACCCTATTCGTAGGTGCGGTCGGAATAAAGCGCAAGCCGCCTCCGGTCTAGTGGCCAAGCCACCGGTTTCAGACCCAGAGGTCCCGGGTTCGATCCCGGCGGGGGGTACATCTTTGTGTGCTTAGTTTGGTTGGTGGTAGGGCTGTTAAGTCCGCCTGGCTAGCTACCACCATCTTATCTAAGTCTGTCGCCATAACAACGATGTTTATAGCATTGTTGTGTTCCGACAGTTTGAGATAAGATAGCCAGTTTTTCAGTGGTTGAGGATTCCGGGTGAAGCGCGCTTCCACCTTCGGCCTTATCGTCACTTACCATCAGTGAGGTGAGATGAAGGCCATAAGCGCTTACCAGTTGAAGAATTTAAAAAAAACTAAAATCGCCGAAAAGTTGTTGACCGGGAACTTCCTCGATTGTATCTACCTATATATAAAAACTATCTGGTTTGGCAGCCTCGCAACATCAAGGCGTCCCTCTCTGCCACGAGCGTGTTCTACAACGGCGTCAAGTCAGATGTCGTCAAGAAGGTCGAGGGCAAGATCTTTGTTGCACCATCGAAGAGTGAGTATTGGCCACTTTAGTCTCTGTCATTATAGAGGACATCGTAATTTCAACTTTATTTCCTTAACATAAGGACAAAATGCTGTGCTGCTGTGTACATAATATCACAAAATAAAGAAAATACACAACAATTAATAATAGGTCGAGTGGTTAGCAAGGCAGTTCTGGCGTCGCAGGTTTAATTCCCGGTCGGGTCAATTTAGAAATAACTGTTTTTCTAAATTGATTTTGGCTATTTGCCAGGTTTATCCGTTAAATTGTCTAGTTAACCATTTAAGAAGCATAACTTAGGCTAGGTAGGTATTTAAATGGGTAATTAGTGTGAGCTTAGAAAGTTATGGTTATTTTGTTGTTTTCATTTTATAATAAAAAATATGGTCCAAAGTTTCTCCAGCCTTCACTTAGGCAACAGCATCGAAACCTGTTCAAATACTTACGACTCAATAGACGCCCGACAGAGACAAGCAAACCAATAGTTTCAACAACCACATTTACTGTTCCAGCTGAACAAATAAGCATAATGATCAGACCCGACGACTACCTGCCTAAGCTGGTGGAATACTGCAACATGAAGATCTCAGCGATGGCCATCGTGGACGAGACCAAGCAGTCGTGGGCGGATGACGACGACTTCCAGGTCCTCAAGCCCAACATCACTATTAAGGTAACCCTAACCCTACTCATAATCAAAATTATAATAATACGATAGCTTGGGTCTATCTATCCCCGCTGCCGCCGGTAGCAAACTAGGTTAAGTTTTTTTGTAATATTTTATATTGTAATTATATGTTTGTATATAAAAAATTAAAAAAAAAAATCTTAAGATAAGTACATATTATAAAGGCAAAAGTTTGTAAGTATGGATGGATGTTTGTTACTCTTTTACGTAAAAACTACTGAATGGATTTGGACGAAATTCGACATACAGATAGTTTATAACCTGGATTAACACATAGGATACTTTTTATCCCGATATTCCCACGGAAACGGGAACCACGCGGGTGAAACCGCGAGCGGCCGCTAGTGTTAAATAAGGAGAATAATAGTAATAATAATAGAAGCGTTTATTTATTTATTATTTGTCTTTAACTGATAAGTAGGTACAAGGTATTATGTAGGTAAGTTAAGTATTAGTATTTTCATATTTTTATATAGCAATAAATTATCTTATCTAATTAAATTACTAATTATACTTATTACAATTTATAACAGCCAGTACTGTAACAAAAGTCAAAATGGTATAATATGACTCAGTGATTGCGGAGAGGAGACGGATCCGAGAGTCCACAACACCACAACTCCACAATCCCTGCTATTCTATTTCTGTCATCATTTATATTCATAATTTCATAGTATAATTTATACCCTTTCACAAATATTTTAATATATTGATTTAAATTTAAACATTGAGTATTTTTTATTTTTATTTAACTAGATTTATTATTATTATTAGAGATTATTATTTTTTATTTTTATTTTGTTATTTATATTATTATCAAAATTACAATGATTACTTAAAGTTTCGTAAACGACATCTCTATAGCGCAATTCAGGAATGATTAGCGCTATCTAGTAACAAGTGGTGGAACTAAGTTCACATTATGAATGATTGTTTCTTTTAATTTTGTTTGATTGTTACAGGAATATTAAAATTCAGAATTTTCATTTGCGTAATTGTAAACGTTCGGGATTTTGTAATATCGGATTTGTAAAAAAAGGATTTATGATATAATATCAGAATTGTGATAATATTTAGAATTCTGAACCATTCGGAATTATAAAATTCGGAGTTTTGAAATACGTGATTATGAGTTTCGTAATTCAGTTTTTCTTAATTATGAAGTGTAATTTTATTTTTAATTTATTTTTTGCGCATATGTTTGTAGGTATACAGCGAATGTTACAATGTGAAATGAAGGTTATCGATTTCTGGTAACCGACAAACACCATACCATACCATACACAATGTCCGTTAAATCCGATTTTGTAGCTTTCAATGTGTTAATATTTTTAACTCCACAGTTCAACGAGGATCTGATTATCGGCCAGCCCACCACAGCTGTGTTAACGTTCCCAAACCCCCTGGAGCGGGGACTAACGGGCTGCGAGTTCAGGCTCACCTCGTCAGGGATCGCGGGCAGGACGCTGCGCTTCCAGGCAGCTGACGTGGAACCGAGGGGGATGGTTACCGCTGAACTGCCCGTGCAGCCTAACGTGAGCATTTACTACGTTTATAGACGTTTTTACGCATTCAAGCGTGTCTTTTAACCATAATTTTTTTAGAAGCCATTTTGTTTTCAAGTTTGTCAGCATATCATCTCCTATAACTTAAAACTAACAAATGATCTAAATCTCCATGATGATAACACATTTATTTAAGTGAAAAAAACCTTTTAAATGAATTAAGTAGCGGTCCTCGATTCTCCTATTTAAGAATGACGTCCACCATTTCGCCTATAGATGTACCACCTACTGCCTATAATCTATAAAGGATGGTCCTAGCCTGATGCATATTATATATTTTTTTAAAACAGTTGACCAAGGGATTTGTCAGGCACCGCCAGGAAAAAAAATCAGTTCTCACTAGATTACAAGATATGTTTTATTATTGAAATTTTGAGATATCTCTACCTAGATGTACAAAATACGTTATTAATGATTATTATCTGCAATTTTTTTTGCAGGTGTTTGTTTACCTAATAAGTTTTCTCTTTCAGAAAAAAACAGTCTGATCGTGTTTTTAAGTTGACAAATTTTCAATTAATCTAAGAAAAAAATATTTTCCTAAACTTTACCGTAGGTACCTACATTTTAAAGAGTTACAAAAAATGAAAAGTAGGTGTAGTTACAGCTGATTTTTTCCTGGTGGTTTCTGAAAGCTCCATTGGTGAACTAGTAAAAAAAAAATTATATGCATCGGGCTTGAACCGCATGTATAGTTTGGCCATTTCAATGCTGACCCTTCATCATGGCCACTCTTCTACCATCTACGTGCAATGTAAGAATTATAGATCTAGTTTTCCACACACAACCTAACACTTTTTATTTGTCTGCAGAAAATTGGTAATATAAACTTCGTGGCTACATTCAAGTCAGTCGAGCTTAAAGATATCAACGGGGCAGCCAGCGTGGAGGTGTTCGAAGGATAGGATAAGGATATTTATAAATATTAAGTAAAATATTTACCTAGGGTCAAAAATGACTAAGCGACCTTATATACTTAGTTACATTTGAGAAGTTTCTAGAGATGAAGATACTATTTAAAAGTACAAATTACAGGGTAGGTACTTACATAAATTATACCTTTAATTGAAAAGATAATTTCAGAAAGTAAGTAAGTACTAATTAAAAGTTCAAATTACAGGGTACCTACATAAATTATACCTTTCAATAAAAAAAATATTTTCAGTAAGTAAGTAGGTACTTGTGTAAGTTGACAATTTTAAATCTGCCACTTAAAATCTTTCTTTAATAAGAGTATAAATTATAATTTAACTACCTAGGTACTCAAGTTATGAAAACAACTACCTACTATAAACTTGAACAGTGTTTTATGGAATTATTATTTTATTTGAAACAATAATATAATTTAATATATAATATCTTTGAAAAAGAACTACAAAAGTCATAATTTAATTAATAATGCTAGTGCCATAAAACAGAAGATCAGTGACGATAATTGTACAAATTGAAAAGTTATATTATTATGTTACCATGTTAAATTAGTTTTAAGAACATTTAGTATTTCTAAATAATTGACTTAATTTTATACCGATTATATTTTATTATTTCAGTAAACACGAATATAATTAAGTTTTTGTAGTTTCATTCCTCCCTTCAAAGTTAATTAACAAGTCACATTTATGATAAAAATAGTTTGATAAATATATATAAGGCGACTGCCAGAAACCGCAAGAAACTTCAAGGGCCGGTCAGGTTAAGTGTTTTAGACATGGCAAAAATGCCAAAAACGAAATTAGTGCTTTTTACATTTTTAATTAAATAATTCATTTTGTGAATTTTCATTAGATAGTCTTTGAGTATCTAATTTATTTTAAAGCATTAACATAAACAAAATAAAATAAAAAACAAAAAATAACGATTATTTACAACGCGCGGGCAGCGGCCGGTCGTTGACCCAACCATCTGTTGACTCGTCCGCGTCAGCCGGGCGATAAGCACCTACGTTAGTCTGCAATGAGACCATTTATTTTCCTATTACGAAATTTGCGTATTTTTCTTAAGTAATTGCTTTAAAATAAATTAGATACTTACTCAAAGACTATAAAAAATCGCAAAATGAATTATTTAATTAAAAATAAAAAAGCACGAATTTCTTTTTTGTCATTTTTGTCATGATTAAAACACTTGACCTGACCAGCCCTTGAAGCTTCTTGCGGTTTCCAGCAGTCGCCTTATATAATAATATTTATACAACGTTAGTCAGAAAGGGGTACTAAGCCGCGGAGAACTGAAAGTGCTACTATCAACTGTTAAATTGCAAATATAAACTTTGCGAAAAACATTAATATTTTATGCATTCATATTTAAAAAATTATAACCATGAATAGGGACGGGGCTAACGCCACTTGTTAACCCCGGCAATGAACTCAATGAACTCAAATCTGTCTCTCTCTCAAAACAGCTGACCGCCATGGCTACCACAGCGTCATTTCTTATGAAATCTTAAAACAGATTTATCCATTTTTTAGGACAAGTTCTTAGACAAAAGTTATTTACTATCATGTATACTTTACCCTGCTTTCGGCTTAGTACCCCCTTTCCGACTGACATTGTATATTTAGATAACTTTTGTCAGGACAAGGCTTGTATGAAAGATTATTTTTGGAAATTCGTCACGGGGTACGGGGTTCACGCACACGAAGTCGTGAGCGGGTATGTAGGTAATAAATAACCACGACTATTATCCCCGAAGGGTTAGACAGACACTAGGCAATAAAGACAGACTATGGTAAAGCAGTCCTCTACCATAGTCAACTTTTCACCAAATAGCGAAAGCACATGTGCTCAGCGTGAGAGGTGGTGAGCCCATCACCGCTCTATGCTCTATCCGTTGGATGTATGTGCAGTCTTTGGTCCGTTAGTCGCCTTTTACGACACTGAAGGGAAGAGAGGGGGTGGTTGTATTCTTACACCGCTATATTCGCGAGTAACGCGACACATGGTTAGAATTTCAGTTATTCTACATTTTCTGGCTCTATAAACAATAATAACAAGTCGTCTGATAACTGTCCCTTCCCAGTTAAAGGTCCTTATAGCAGCTGCGTGCTGGCTGTGTGATGTGTTCACAAAATGGCGGCCGTGTTGAAACGCGACGACGCACAGTGTAACGATTGTATTATGTATTGTATGGAGAAAAGAGCGAAATTAATAACTCAACAAATATTTTAAAAATGGCTGTTTTTTTTATTTTTGTTAGTCACAGTATTTCATTGTCTTTAAAAAAAAGTGGTTAGGTAACATTTCTTTATTAATATTTTTTCATAAAAAAAATTTACAAAAATTACTCCGAATAAGACGTACGGACGGACGTCTTCAGCAAGACTCAAGATCTGTTTTAGCCACGCGTCATTTTTCTTTTGAAATTCTTCACGTTTACGAGAACTTTCTTTCCATTTAGAAACCATTGAATGCTTATGCCATTGAATAATTATTATGCTTATTAATTTTTGACGTTTTTTTATGCTTAAGTTTTTATAAAAAAAGATATTTGAATGATTAAAAATGTCAACCTTATTGGTTAGGTACTAATTTTTTCCAAAACTCATTTCAGCCGCTACTTTATTTTACTTCAAAAACTCTCCAATTTATATTACTTACCACAGTATCAATACGATAATTGGAAATCATATTACACAATTCTATGACCACGGCTTATATTTCGGTTCGACGCGATTCTGTTTCGGCGTGCAGTGGTACTGGGGGTAGCAATGCGCATTTGTCTGGCACAGACTATAATAGCTCGTTAGATTAGTTATTAAGTCTTAACTATAAGTTAGTTAACTGTTTTTTTTATTATTATTAGTATTGACGTCAATAAGTGCCTGTAAAGGTTTACATTGAATAAATAATTTGACTTTGACTTTGAATAAAATTTCGATAACTTTAATATTTTTTGGCGAATATTGTCTGGGCATTCATTTATATGCAAAAGCTTATATATTTTATTCGCTACTACAAAGAGTTTTTCTTGTTTATGACTCAGAAGCCTTTCGAAAAGATCTCGAAAAGATCATTTATAATAAGTTAAATTTTGATCCTAAAAAATGCAAATAATCATCAAATCTGCAAGTGCACTGCATGCGCAACAAAAAATATTGTGTCCATGTCTACAGCTTCCTCATTCGATATAGAGAAATTCTAAGCATGCCATATTTTTGTGCATATTATGTGCAATCAAACGTTTCAGTCCTAATTTTTGTGCCACCACAACTTCGTTACTATGAGTTGTTTTATGTGTGTAAGCTGGAGACACGTGTAACCAGCTCGCACACGCCCGTTAAGACAAACCAGTGAGGTTAGGGTTTTGGACTATAGCTAGAAATTTTGTGCATAATTTGTGCACTAGGAACAAAAAAAACTAACCATTACACTCAAATACTGTTGAAACTACAATCATAAAACTGTGTGCGAGCTGGAGACACGGGTCTCCAGCTCGCACAGCTGTATCTTCGTAATTGTTCAAGCTACGGTTATGAATTATACCTCAAAATTTTGTGCAGAATTTGTGCATAATGCACAAAAATTTTCAAAACTTCAACTCAAAAGGTTTTTGAGCTACGAACCGATAAGTATGTGTAAGCTGGTGACACGTAACACGGGCTAACACATGGTGAATTATTGTAACTGTATAAGATAGCGCTTCGTTTTAAAGATCAAATAATACGTTATAATTTGTGCACACACGAGGCAAAATTTCAAATCTCTGGGCCTCTTACTTTATAAATTATAAGCCAAAAACTGTTTTCCCGCCAAAAAATTCAAAATAATGGCTCGGAAGCGGCTAAACGCGCGCCGAACGCGCCGTTGCCGTTCCGTGCGCTACACTATTGCAATCGAGTTTGAACTTGAGAGCTAGCTTAATTAGTGTCATTTTAATTTGCGCTCTCGATCGTTTCGTTTCCATACCGAGAATTTTAGACTAGGAGACTGCTGATATAGGAAATTGGTTAATTTAAAATAAAAGCAGTCTATTTTATTTATGAATGTTCATAAAGTATCGCTATGCTTAGTTTTAAGTATTTACAATAACCTCATTAATATGATAAGTAGTGATAAAATTAGTCTGCCTGTATGTTTTTATTACCACGTTTTTATTAGGTAGCTTTCTCGTTTATTTGTTTATGTATTTGTCGACAAATGCAAAAGATTTTATACAAGCTTCCCGATGAGCTAGACTTGCAACTTTGAACATAGGTCAGAACAGGATGACAATGCAATATTATGGTGTCATTGAGCTGATCTGATGATTCAGCCGGAAGAAGGCCACAGGATCTCTGTAAGAAAACCATGAAACCCCATTCAGGCTCATTTGATTAGTTTTGATGAGCACTCTGACGGGAGACGACTAGACGAGGTTCATGGTCTGATGATGAACCCGAAGGAAGGCCACAGGAACTCAGTATTGAAACCATGCAACCCCATCAAGTTTGGGCTCGTTTGATTCATCTTGACAAATACTCTGTTAGAAAAAAGGGTCCAGGGTCTAATGGAGCCAGAAGAAGGCCACAGGAACTCGGTATTGAAACCATGCAACCTCATCGAGTTTGGGCTCGATTGAATCGTCTTCACGAGTACTCTGTTGCGAAATAGTGTTTAGGGTTTGATGATGAAGCCGGAAAAAGCCCACAGGAACTCTATAATAAAACCATGCTACCCCAACGAGTTCGGGGTCGTTTGGATCGCCTTGACGAGTACTTTATCGAGAAATAGTGTTCAGGGTCTGATGATGGAGCCGGAAAAAGGACACAGGAACTTTATAATAATACCACGCAACTCCATCGAGTTTGCGCTCGTTTGATTCGTCTTGACAAGTACTCCCATAGGAGATGAAGAATTTTTAGTTTTGGCACGTTAACTAAAAAACAGTTACTACGCTACGATAACTTAACCATTAACCATTCTGACAAGGGGTCGGTCAGCCATCAACACATAGAAGAATTGGTAACTTGCAAACTTTTTAACTTGTAAATAGAAAAAGTAAGAATTACTTACTACTGGTAAAATAAAAATTTTAAATAGCTTTATTAAACATAATAAAAGTATCTTTTTTTTCGTTATCTGTGGATTGGGTTTGAAATAGGTACATATAAAATTTAACATCTACCTACTTACTAGCATTTGAAAATAACTTTAGGTACTTACTCATAAGATAACAAAGGTACGCCTACTATTGAATCTAGGTGATCTACTGCGGATGGACAACATCTACATAAAGAAGCCATAACTGGAGGTTAGTACAGGTAAGCAGCAGAACGATTAGATAGAACACAACTAAATTAATTTTTATTAAAGTTCTTTTTCTATAGAATTTACAACAGTGACAAAAAAGGCCGGCGCACAGGAAGATGCGCGTAATGAAATGCCCGCTTGCAATTAAATTTATGTAGCTATAGTTTAACACTTTGTTAAACTATAGCTACATAAATTTAATATCGGTGATAACAGTATCGACCATATCTACGGACTATTAAAAATTCATGCAATATCGTGTTTTTTTCCACTATATAGTTTCAGAACGCATCGAACGTTTATAATAATTTTATTTTATTAAACTTTTACAAGCACATTTGTTTGTTAAAAACTACAGATTAATGATAATTCAATAAATATCAGGGATACGGTACAATATAGTGATCTCAACGCACACCGCATTCCTGACGCGATATAGTGTTTTCCAAAATAGGTATAGTTTCAGAACGCATCGATATCAGATTTGACGATATTGATGCAATAAATACGTTTCAGTAACCTTATACGATTTGTATCGCCTACTCCTAATTTTATCGCGCGCTTTATTATATGTCGGCAAATAATTACTAATTATTGCATCTTTATTATTTTTATTAATTATTAATTCGTAATATTGTATTACTTTTAATACTTTATCGTTACTCCAATTCATAATTATCGAAACAGAATAATATCGATAGTCGTATTTGCAACACGTTCACACCTCTAGTTGTCTAGCAGTCAACTAAAGTGTGCGAAGGAAATGTGTCCGCACGAACTTTATCGCGACAAAATCCTTGATGTGCGGCAATTTACCAACAGCGCGGCGCGTCAACGCCATGATACAACGCGCTAACGCGAAGTGTTTGGCCAGACGTGTCGCGAAAACGCAAATCTTCGCGCTAGCGCGATAATGTGGCCCTAGCATTACATTGGGATGCCCCAGCAGACTAATCGCAAAGTCATCGATCACCATAGAGTACATTTATTTTTATTTATTTATTTACATTTAACCATGGGAAGTAATACAATCTACTATTCAAATAAATTACTTTCAATGGTTAAAATTTATTCTGTGACGGTCGATAGCGATTAGTTTGCTGGAAAGCATCCGTTCTTTATCGAATTATCCTCAAGTATTCAACCATTTTGTCGTTCTGCACTCCTCCATAATGTTTATCATTATGCCAAATCTAATTATTTAATTGTCTCAACAACAAAAAATAACTAAGACATTCGTGTGTGAGATATTTAAAATAAAAAGTAGGGTAGGTTATTAGGTACCTGCCTATAGTAAAACTAAATTAGTCGCGTCGCGCATCGCTTTAACAGATGACTCCTAGTCTAAAAGTGGCAATAGTGTAGCGCACGGAACGGCAACGGCGCGCTTAGCCGCTTCCGAGCCATTATTTTGAATTTTTTGGCGGGAAAACAGTTTTTGGCTTATAATTTATAAAGTAAGAGGCCCAGAGATTTGAAATTTTGTCTCGTGTGTGCACAAATTATAACGTATTATTTGATCTTTAAAACGAAGCGCTATCTTATACAGTTACAATAATTCACCATGTGTTAGCCCGTGTTACGTGTCACCAGCTTACACATACTTATCGGTTCGTAGCTCAAAAACCTTTTGAGTTAAAGTTTTGAAAATTTTTGTGCCTTATGCACAAATTCTGCACAAAATTTTGAGGTATAATTCATAACCGTAGCTTGAACAATTACGAAGATACAGCTGTGCGAGCTGGAGACCCGTGTCTCCAGCTCGCACACAGTTTTATGATTGTAGTTTCAACAGTATTTGAGTGTGATGGTTAGTTTTTTTTGTTCCTAGTGCACAAATTATGCACAAAATTTCTAGCTATAGTCCAAAACCCTAACCTCACTGGTTTGTCTTAACGGGCGTGTGCGAGCTGGTGACACGTGTCTCCAGCTTACACACATAAAACAACTCATAGTAACGAAGTTGTGGTGGCACAAAAATTAGGACTGAAACGTTTGATTGCACATAATATGCACAAAAATATGGCATGCTTAGAATTTCTCTATGTCGAATGAGGAAGCTGTAGACATGGACACAAAAATATTGTCAAAATACAGTAAACACACAACTGAACACGAAATAATAACATTCCCAGAGATGGTTTTGGATGTATTTTTTAAAACTCTCGTCAAAGTTGAAAATTTCTTACTTTAGTATTTAAGTTAATATTGTTGTTTAAAATCAATTGGACCCCTTGATGATCGTGAAGCCAGACACAATTGAAATTCTGCTGTTTCGTGACCGCCGGCGGTCGAATGATTAAGGCCGTACGGGTGTGGTACTTTGCCTACCAAAATTGACGGACATAGGAAAAAAACAGGTCGGTAAATTTGACATTCGTTGTCGGTCATTCATTATTGGTTCGGTTTTCGGAATAACACGTAATGGCGGAGGTCTGTTAAGTATCGGTATGCTGATTTTTGATTTTCCCACGGTACGGGACAGCTCAGACCTCATTATATGGTGAAAAAATAACCGTGGTTTGTACGCGCATTATTGTAGTCCTGTCGGTTGGACCCGCGTTCGCCTTGAGTGAGTTGTTCATGTCGCTACATGGCCACGTGCCTTAGTTGTGAAATAGCAAGAAATCGGCTTAAATTTAATAATCTCTTTGTAAACTGCCACCAGAGGCTGCGGTGTTTAATTAATCGGACGGACGAACGCAGACGGCAGCGTAAATTCGGAACATTATCTCACGAGGTTGGCTTGGGAGTTGGTTCCCTGAGAATGTGAACACTGGTCGGTATGTAACGGACGTGTACGTGTGTGATTTGGACCGGCCTTCGAAAAGTCGGCAGGCGAGGCATGCTAGCACGAGGCAGGCGTCACATCGCAGCACAGCAGCTGGGCTGCGACCTTCCTTTCCTACCCATACCACCTCCTCATCCTCAGGTTGCAAGACGGGTTAACCATCGCATCATTCGGTGAGTATCTAGCATTAGTTAAATTTCAGTTTATAAGTCCTAAACGCTGCGAATCACAGCTAGCTTCAAACAAGCCCTGATCGGAGACCAAGAGTCCAGGGTCTGTTTGAGTCGATTGGTAGCAGAGCGTGGTTCATTTAAAACGACACGGGCCAACAGCTTACTTGAAACTGTTTGTGCGGTTCGTAAGGCCAGCAGAAGTATTGTGTAAGTATTGTGTATTATAAGGGTGTGTGCGTAAGCGCCGTGCTGTACGGGTGCGTTGTGAATTCTCTCCGCTTTTTATGAAGAAAATCCAGATTTTGATGCAATTTATTGCTAACAAGTTATATAATAGTGTTCGAGTGTACATTAACAGAGTTTTTAACATAAATTTCAATTGAATAAGTACGTAAATAGTAAAAAATCTTCAAGAAATCCGTTGCAACTTACAACGTGTGCAGTACGGCTACACGCTCCGCTTCGCGTTGCGTCATTCACCGGCCGGCGGCCGGCGTTTGAAATTTGACACGTTTCGTTTTCGTGCATCTCTGCGAAATGACGCCGATTTTACCTAGCATTTGTGGCAAGTGTAAGCAGGTGGTGAAGACTAGAAGCTTTTTAACATGCAATGTTTGCAAGTTGAGTTTTCATATTGAATGTGTAGGATCTGAGAAAAGATTCTACATCATGGAGAAGGAACACAAGTGCAAATGGAAATGTCAAGGTTGTTGTGACAAGAAACTTAAAAGTAATGAGAAAACTTTGAGTTCGGCTGTTGATATTGCCGCCGCACATGGAGGGAACCGGGGCCATGAGATCAGCGACATCGAGCCGAAGCGTACAACATGGCCGCCGTTGCATGAGTCTCCATGCACAACGGAAGACTTCCATGATTCTTACGAGAACATCACTGTACGTGAAAAACCTGAACAATGCTCACCGTCCTCGCCAAAAGCAGTGATTGTGAATGAAACAACGAATGTCGGACTAATAGAATATATCGCTGAACAGATGAAATACCTTGGTGATCATCTTGTTTCCAAAATTGATGCCCTTACGTCAGCCATACAGTCCTTTAACATACGTTTGTGCAATTTTGAGGACGGACTCATTGCAATGGAAAGACGCTTGGACCAGGAAGAAGCCCCAATGCAATCTAACCTCATAGTGACTATTGAACAGCTAAAGGCTGAGCTGAACGATCGAGACCAGGAGCTTTTATCAAACGATTTAGAGATCTCCGGAGTTCCTGAAACGGCCGGTGAGAACCCTGTGCATATAGCTACACTCGTTGGAAGCAAGCTTGGAGTCTCCATCGATAGCCATGACGTGGTGAGTGCAGTGCGCGCGGGAGTGAGGCGTGATGCTGCCGCGGCAGCCCCAGGCGGGGGAGCAGGCGCGAGAGCTGCCCCACGTGTGTTTGTTGTAAGCCTGCTGCGTCGTGCTCAGCGTGATGAAGTGTTGCAAGCGGCGCGTGTCCGGCGTGGTGCGGATACTGCAGACTTCGGTCTTCCTGTGGAGGTTCGCCGCTTCTATGTTAATGAACGTTTGACCCGGTTCAATAGACAGCTTTTCCGGCGAGCCCGCGAACAAAAGCAAAGAGCTCAATGGAAGTATGTATGGACGAAGAACGGTGCTATCTTCGCCAGACGTGACCAGGGGGAGCCAATTACAAGAATCCGTACAGAAAAAGACCTGAACAAGGTTTTTAACATCAACTCGGTTAGCGGAGATTGATTACACTTTTATCAATTTTGAGAATATTGTTCTGGTTACTGTTTTGTTACTGCCAAAGTTGTTAGATTTGCAGTAATATACAAACATTAAACACTATATTGTGCTATCTGTTTTGAACAAGGTAATATCCACCTGCCTACCTGCTTGTTTCTTCAATTATAATGTAACATCAACATATAAAAGTAAATATATTTTGTTTTTTTATAAATACCAATTTATTGTCTTTTGTCAATACAGTTTACAAGAAACACTATCTCTTTATTGTCAGACTTTATCAGATTATCTTTTTAGTAGCAATATTTTTATTTTGAGTGTAATATTGCTACAGCTGTTGGGGCTGGAGTTAACTATGTTAATTATTGTTTGGACTATCACATACGTTAGTAATTGTTATCTGTTAACAGTTACTTTTGAATATCCGTTCAGTGTTTCTTATCACAATGGTTTCTATGAAAAGCAATGTTGTTTTAATTATTTTGGTCTTGTAAAAGATAGTAGTAATTTTATTTTTGTTAACGGGATTGTCTATCTGATTGCCATTTCGTTTCAGTTGCATCTTGTGCAACTCATGTTGGTAAAGTTTATTTTATTGCATAATATCATTCTTAGCACTGTTGTTACAAACATTACTGGTTTCCAGTTTACAGCTGATTTTAAGTGTTTCTTTATTGTTTTTACCTATTTTGGTTCATATGAAAGCTTTAGGTATAGTGTATCTTGCAGATGTAAATTACATTTTAGACTGTTTGTTACCGCGTTTGAGAATTACTGTTGTGATAACATTGCTATTACAGTTAAAACTCTTACAAGCTGTAATATTAATTATGTTGTTTTTTTAGATTATTATTTTCAAAATGTTACATGTCTTATCATTATGTTTTGTTGACTGTTAATTTTTACTGTTCAGCTTTTGTTTCTTGTTACAATTGTTTATATGATAAGAAATGTAATTTTGAAGGTGTCAAAGAGATAGTTAATTGCAGCTATTTTATTTTAGTTAAAAAAGTTTGGTCGCAATGGCACCTGTCACTCCTATATTGTTAGTTATGTTATTTTGTTTGCATAAGTATGTTCTTGTTGTTGCGTTAACTCATAATAAGAAAATATTTTTGATAATGGTTATATTTAGAAGTTTGTTGTTAGTTTCCCGCCACAATAATTTCTATGAAAGGAAATTGTTTTGTAGTATATTCACAGGCATATTTAATTGCAGTTATGTTATTTTAGTGGTAGGTGCTTTGTTTGCAATTTTGCAAATACGTCTGTTACTTCTATTGTTAATTAGGCTAACTTTGTTGCATAATTATATTCATAGTGTCACCACAACACATTTGAATAGCTACTTGTTTTTGACAACTTTTAAGAGTAATCTGTTAGGTTTTCATATTAATTACAAATACAATAATCCTACTGTGGGGATATATTTTAGACTTGCAGTAGTATATTTTTATCTTTCTGGCTATTGGTTGATTGTCCTTGAAGTAATAATGTTGTCAGTTGGCTTGTATGTGTTTTTTGTGTTAACCTTTTTAGATCATTACTGTCATTATAATCATATTGTTGCCAATATTATTGAATATCTGTTACCAACGGTTTCTTTCAAGGTCTTGTTGACTGTCTTTTATTGCAGTTACTTGGATAATATGAAGCTATATTGCTTTTATAGGTCTTTGTTTGCAATTGGTTGGTTTCTGCCCACTATGCACATCAGTATTATATAATATTTGTTAAAGATTACTGACAGGCGACACATAACTGTCCTGACATTATTTTTAAATAACTGTAAGTTAAATCAGATACTATATGCGGTTGTCATTCAGTTTGTTAAGAATAAATTATTTTAGGTGGGTTTACTAAATCCTGGATCACTGAGTACGCGGCATGATGAGTTCGTAGCGGCGGTTTTGAGGCATCCTGTTGACATATTGGCTATAAATGAAACCAGGGCTCTTATTCTGTAACGATTCCTTGTTTCAAAACCACGTTAATTCCTTAAAAAAGTTACGATATCTTCCCAAAAACGTATGCTTTTGACGTTTGTGCGCGGTAAGGTTTAGGTGTGGAATCTATAGATTGCGATACAGAATCAGGGCCCTGGCTGACGGAGGGCGAGGAAGCGCGGGCCCCGGTACTCGCAGGATATCGCCTGCGGCATAAGCCACGCCCGCTGACGACAATGCGTGCGCGTGGTGGTGGTGTTGGTTTTTACCTTAAGGCTGGCATACATGCACGTTTACTCGCTCACCCTGCATCTATCAATGTAGAACAAATGTGGCTTAGTGTTACTGTTAATTGTCTTAAATTGGCTATTGGCACTGCATATCGTCCGCCTTGGTTAGACTTAGATACCTTTATTGATGCCCTTAATGAATCGGTTACCTCTTTTTCGGGATTTGATCACATTGTTCTATTAGGCGATTTTAACGTTAATATGTTGCATAGTAAAGCCACAAACACAAAAAAGTTATTTGATTTTTTAGACTGTGTGGGCCTTACTCAACATGTCTATAAGCCAACACACTTTACTGATCATAGTGAGAGATTTGATTTGTTCAAATACCCAGTTAATAAATGTGCAGATAAATCATATTCCTGAACTTAGTAGTCACGCACTTGTAACGTGTAACTTACATTTCAAAAAACTTAAGCAGCCACCTAAGTGGATTACTTATAGACCACTCAAAGATATAGATTTTGATCTATTTAATGAGAACCTTGGTTATATTGATTGGGACAACATTATTTGTCATAATGTTAACGAAATGGTCGAAAAGTTGACCTTCCACATAATTCAATTGTACGACAGGCATGCTCCTATCAAAAAGGTATTCATTAGGGAACATTCTTATCCTTGGGTAACTTATAATGTGAGAGAGATGATGAGGTTGCGCGATGAGGCATATATACGTAGTCGTAAAACGAATTGTGAGCACCATAAAAAATATTATAAGGAATTAAAGTCAGTTGTAAATAAAGCTTTATATACTGAAAAAACTGCTTATTTTCAGAACTATATTAATGCAAATATTAATGAGCCACGTCTGTTATGGAAAAATATTAAGCAGAATGTTGTTAATTTTAAAACTAAAACCGCGGAACTTCCTTCTAGTTTGTTTGATCCTAATCTTATTAATGATCACTTTGTTTACTCTGTACCTGGTAGCAATGTCGTAAGCTTGTCCGATTTAATATACTATGAATTTCATAGATTCAGCTCTGCAGTCTTTCATATGCAGCCTTCTAATGAGGGTGCAGTTCTTAAGATTTTAAAATCAATTAAAACTAATGCAAAGTGCATAGACGGTATTTCCAAAGATATGATGTTACTGACACTCCCACATACACTCCGTTTAATTACAGCTATAGTTAATACCTCTGTTCTCACTGGAACATTCCCTGATTCGTGGAAAATCTCTCTAGTACGTCCATTGCCTAAAAATAATAACCCTGCTGGTTGTAAAGATCTACGCCCTATTAACATTTTACCATTTTTATCTAAAATCATTGAAAAAACAATATGTTCACAATTAGTTGATTATTTAGAGCAGAACAAGATATTACATAAAAGGCAATCCGGGTTTAGGAAGGGACACAGTACGGCTACTACTTTAATTGATGTAATTGATGATATTTTAGCTGCACAAGATACAAAGCAAGGTACCTTACTGGCTCTGTTGGATTTGTCCCGTGCATTCGATACAATAAATACTTCGCTTTTGTTGTCCAGATTGTCGTTTTATGGTTTTGACGATATGGCAATCAAATGGTTTTCCTCCTACCTTGATAAGCGGTTTCAGGCTGTAGAAATACTTAATACAAATGGAAAAACATCTATATCAGATATTCTACCAGTAAATAGAGGGGTGCCTCAAGGTTCTATCCTTGGACCACTACTTTTTATATTATATATCGCTGAAATAGCTTCATGTATTAATTTTTGCAAGTTTCACCTTTATGCAGATGACGTCCAAATTTACATTTCTTTTAATCCTAATGAAACGAAAACTGCTGTTGATAGGTTAAACAAGGACCTGGACAGCATAGCTAATTGGTGTAGTGCAAATAGTCTAGTTATAAATGTTCTAAAGTCAAACTATTTAGTATTTGCTACTAAAGCTCATAGACACAGAATAATGAGTTTCAACCCACAGGTATTTGTGCGTGGAGCTCCATTAGAGCATGTTACCGAGGTTCGAAATTTGGGTCTTTTGATGGATGAGTCACTTCGATTCGAAAAATACGTTCTGCAAACTGCTCGTAATTGCTTCTACAGACTCTCAGTACTGTACCGTATGCGCGATTACCTGTCTATTGAATTTCGTATCAAACTTTGTGAAGCACTAGTCTTATCAAAATTAAATTACGTTGACACTGTCTTTGGTGAATGTCTTTTAGGTCGCTCCAAGAAACTTTTGCAGCGAATTCAGAATACCTGCGTACGGTTTTGCTTTCCAGTACCACGTAGAGCACATATCACACCATTTTTGAATGATAACCGTATGTTGAATATGTCAAGCAGACGTTTTTTACATTTTTTCTCTCTTTTATTTGGTATTATCAAAAATAAACAACCACCGTATCTATATGAGAAACTAAATTATTCTAAATCGCATAAGATTTGCAATACGTCTGATCGGCTCCCAACACAGGACGGCTGCTTTCCGTGGCAGTTTTCGTTATGCTGCAACGAAGTGTTGGAACAATTTACCACCACCACTCCGTAATTCTGTTTCGGTGGGTTCTTTTAAGGTTAATGCTAAGAGATATTTTTTGAATTTGCAGACAACTGATAATATGTAAGCTGTCGGATTGGGTTTAAGTTTAGACTTAGCTTAGTTTTATCTAAATGAAATTGTTGGAATACCAATACAAATATATAACGAGTATTACAAAGTTAATCCTAAATAAAGTTAATAATATATATATATTTTTTTACATACAGTTTTGAGACTGGCATTTGGTCATACGATTTTTTTATAAATGAGATAAAAGTATATTATGTATGAGATAAAAATATATTATGTACAGCGCGTCGTCGCGCACATTCGCAAAACTGCGGTCTCCACGGAAGATCAGCGTTGTAGTGACTTGCTCACTGCAACAAATGCTGAGTGGAGTCCCTTTAGGACACATTTCTTTTTTTTTCGAACTCTTTGTCTAATATAATTATGACAATTGTAATTATGTTACTGTGTGTTCTAATAAATACATTTTCATTTCATTTCAAGTAGCCGGCTTAATCGTTTCACTGTGGCTCTGGTAGGTAGAAAAAAACAATAAAAACATAAATATATCCACCTGCTTAGCTTAAAATAGTTAATTACATTTAATAAGTTTGTAAGTAAGATTTATTACATCGAATGTGTAATCATTGATTGCTTTTTAGTAGTGCTTGACGGGTTTGTCTTTGAAATTGTATTGTCTCGGTCATTGAAAACAAGTACTACAATCAATGCTTATTACATTGCAACATTAAATCGGTTTGAGTCAGTCACTAGCAGTGGATAAGTGATTGTGTCTAAATTGTCATATGCAATAACCACATTTAGATCACGTGAATATGTAAGTTTATCATCATCATCAGAGAAGTTATGGAGTGTGTCTTGTAACAGAATAAGGTCTGTCACACTAATTGTATTTTTTTACCTACCTACTGTTACATTTGGGATTTTGTCCCTTTTGGGGAAAAGGAAGAAAACCCCAAATGCAAGCTTCAGTGGGTTGTTATCAAATAAAACCATAAAATGTTCAACAGCTAGGCAGTATATTGTAAAAGAACACACACTAATATTTTGTCTAACAACAATAAAATAAAATTAATAAATTTTATTTCACTCTTATTATTCAAAAGAGGGGGTTAGTCACAATTTTTCCTTATATTATGTTAGGTACAAATCATCATCGTTACACCTTTTAATTTATTTAGCCGAAAATAACAAAAAAAAACTATCAGTTGAAATTGACCCTAGGGTCAATCTCAAATGAAAGTTCAACAAACTTTCTATTAATTTTGCCAACTATAATTCACTGTTTAAAGTAATCTAAACCTTATTCCAAAGCTATATCACCCCCTAAAACACAATAAAATCCTAAGAGTCAAAAGTGACCAAGCGGGTCGGTGATAATTTTAATTTCAAATAAATCTTATAATACTGTTCCTACTACTGCCTAACCAGCCAGCTAATATTTCAGTCGTGCAAGCTATGGTCGTGGGGGGTCGGGATAAAGCCAATACCGTTCGGAGTATGAAGTTGAAATTAAAATTAAATTACTCCGTCTATAAAAATATTAAATTAATTGTTCTAAACCGTTTAACCGTATCAAAACTCTCACACGTTTAAAGCCGATACTCTAGAGAACCGTGGGGTTATACCGATATAAAATTAATAATTATGGACGCCAGGATCGTATAGTCGATCCGAATCTGGAGACGATGTCACCATACAACTTCACCCAAGTCGAACTCGCAGATCCTCAAAGGTTTCACAACTTCACCAACGCTTGGTGTAGTTGGATATAAAAGAAAATACTAGGTTAAGGTTTCGAAACCCTAATGTAAAAATATGTTCCTGAATAAAGAACGATTAAACCCAGAGTAGGGGTACAAAAACCGTCAACGCCTGTGCGGCGACAGCTCGCTGGCAGCAGGTGGCCGCTGGTGCCCCGAAGAGGCAGGTCTCGCGTCCAGGCTTTAGGGCCCAGCTTTAAATCCTGGCGGCGAGACGGGCCTCTCGAAGCATGCGTTGGGATATCCTATATATACGCGTGGCTGCCAGCGGCGTTACGACCGGTTGGTTGTGGCACGGATTCCTGAGTGCATTGATCTCAACTCATCGCACCACGTCACGCCAGAGATTGAAAAATCGTTTCGGCGTCGCAACTCGGCAGCTTTCCTTTCGCCGGAAACACTTATAAATCGAAGGCCAGCTTATGATTTCTACTCCCATTGTCGGGTAATTCATAAGAAATTGTTCTTTTAGAATTTTCCTTCAAACTAACAAAACGTCAAATATGACGTCTGTCACAACTCGCCCTCTGCTAACAGAATTTGCCAACAATAACAACACAAGACCTAAAAAAAAATTAACGTTTAGCAATGTGAAATGCATTTTTCTTTAATTTAAAATTATTTTTTGTGATATTTAACTCACTAATTACCCTGTCTTAATATTAAGGAGTATTAGTTTCCTCTCTGGTAACCCCTACGGGCAGAGACAATATCCATATAAAAAATATTACTCCCGTTCGAATGTTCTAGATAAAAGTCCTTATAGAAAAAAAATAGTGCTATTTCCGGATTTGCTTGAATTAAATTTAATTACTTAAAGTAATTATTATACATATTAAATTTATTATTAGACTGTTTCGACTATTTTTTAAAATTGAATCTTTTATGTGAAATTAAAAGCTGACAGCTACTTCGCCCCGCTACCGCTAGGCGTCGCTACGGTGGCTGTCATTTTGTCTATGGTGTTATGTCAAATACAAAACGTAAACACGGAATAAAATCTCTTTAGATTTAAGTTTAAGTCTTACTAAAACTGATTTAGAAATATGTTTTAATTGAAAATGCAAGGAAAGTGTGTCTTGTAATGTGTCAGCCAAGGCTCCATGTCTTTAATGTAAAGAAAAATGGATTTAATTCAAACAAGCTACACGGACTAATGTTTTTGGACATTTGATCATTCTAAAGCAATGATTTCAGGTAAGTACTATTCAACCATTGCGAACTTCTTTTGTAGATAAGTAAAGGCAGACAGGGCCTTGAATTTACAACGTAACAGTACCTCCCCAACCACCAGAGATTTGACCGACCAGGGCAAATCTCGACGCTGGCCCTCTAGCGTCACACTACACTTCAAACAACCAAGCAAGCACAAACAACCAAAAGAAAACCTACCCGTGTAGCTGCACTACACAATATCTTAAAACTTTCCTGTAAATAGCTATACAATATGCTATGACAGTAAAAAAAACAACAAAACGCAGACTTATGTACGACAATTCTTCATATATATATATATTTAAATATACAAATATCCCATATATATATAGTTTGTATATCCCAATAAATATACAAACTTCTATATGAATATAAACTAATGTACATAATAAATATAATAATATCAATTATAATATACTCTTACATAAATCTATAAACTTGGTGGCTATGCAGTTAACATATTATCACAGTGTCACCAACCGCACTGTTGCCTCGCGTTAAGGCTTTTGGTACCAGTCACTGATCCGCTGGGGTGTATGGCTTAATTTTTTAACAATACTGGTTACTGAAAAGTCACCACAATAGACTCACAAAGTGAGTTTGATCCATTAAGCAATATGGAAAAGACAAACCTTTAGGAGTTCAATATGAATATTACCAAAATACTAGATTATAAATGATTGATTACTTTATATATATTAAATACACTAATTATGGTTATAATGTTATTATTACATAAACATAAAAACTGGTGGCTATACAGTTAACCTATTATTACAGTGTCACCAGCCGCACTGACGCCTCGCGTTAAGGCTTTTGGTACCAGTCACTAATCCGCTGGGGTGAATGGCTTATTTAACTATACAGGTTACTGAAATAGACCTACAGTTATCCCACTGGGTAAGTCTGATCCATTAAGCAATATGGAAAAGACGAAGCCCAGAGAGGCACAAAATAATAAATATGTACACCAAACGTTTATATATGTTCTACAGGTTAGGTCTGATCCATTTACAAACATGGAAAAGACGAAACCCAAAGAGCTATAAAATAATAAATACATGTAAGAATCGTCTACACGTCCAAGTCTACCCTTTCTAACAAACGATACCTCCTCAATACACAAACATCTAAATGCTCCTACCTATAAGCACATTTTTAAAGTAATGCCCAGTAAACTTCTTACACGGCTGGGCAGCCGTAAACCAAAAAAAAAAACCCACAACCCAAACCAACAAATATTCACCACCACCTAAAAGTTTGGCTTACCGCCCCTAAATAAATCCAACTAAAAAAAAAACCGAATTCCATCAAAGCAGCTTACACGCCCGCCAATAAATGGACACCTTCCTCAGGACTATCATCTCGTTGCCTCACCAACGTTCCGGAGATTGAACCCTTCCATTAAGGTATCTAACCTATAATATTAAAATATAAAAAAAAGGAATTAAAACATTCCAACTTAACAAATAGAATGTCATCACGCCAAAAGTCGAAACTTTCCAATGCGCAAAAACACAACCACAAACATCAAGCTCCTCTTAAAAGAGCTTCCAGCGCCGCGGCATATACAGCCACAAACGCCCAAAGTGCAGTGACTTAAAGGCATATACAGCCCTCCTTCGTCACTTTTAAACCATCTAGCAACCAAAATAAACCACATAACGAATTCCAGCACCGTGGCATATACAGCCCCCAATGCCAACAACAGCAGCGACTACAGGGCATATACAGCCCTCCTTTGTCACTTTTCAACCGCTCACAACAAGCAAAACATTGTACCATGATACAATGATCGATAAATTACTAAAACTAATACATCTTAGTCTTCCCATGAAGACTTAAAGTCCTTGATGTGCCATTCACCAAGGTTTTTACCGGAACTACAGCCTTCTAATTCATACACTAGGGGGGAAAGTTTTTGACGTGACAACGTCTTAAATTAGGTTGCGGCTGGGAGTCACTTATGAAAAAGTGTAACGCTGGGTAACGTTACGATGAGTCACCGAACGAGAGAGAGGCCCGCCGAATGCCTTGCGTCTCTCTCCCACTCAACTATGATAAATTTGTGCAATTCTTATTTTCATTCAATTCCTTGTTCCTATTGTGCAATTTAATTATATTCATATCAATAAATATTCTACCGAGAAAAAGACGTTGTCACGTAAAATCTTCGCCCGTAAAACCGACTTTACAGGCAAACAATTTTTTTTTTTTCCTAACAAAACATTTTTCATATTTAGGAGCTAATTTAGCTATAAAAAATTTGGAGGCGTCACTCTGTGGATATGTCTTTTTCCACACAGTGTCACCCACCTCAAATTCTAAGGGCCTCCTCCCATTGTTATAATGACGCGCACTACGGTCATGTGATTTAATAAGCGCGCCTTTCACTTTATTAAAAATTTCCTCTAAGACGCCTAACTGGTCCGCATATACACCGCGAGAAGAGCACGCCAAGGTGAGCGGTCCATCGGTATTATTGCAGAAAACCTCTCCGCAACTAACTGCCTCCCTACCATGTACTAGGAAGAATGGGGTAAAACGTGTTACTTCATTAGTGGAAGTGTTTATTGCATACTGAATTTTCGAAATATTAACATCCCACGATCTATGGTCATCTTCCACAAAAATTGATACGGCGGTCATAATCGTACGGTTATAACGTTCAACTGTGTTCACGCTGGGGCAATAGCGAGGTGTAAAGTGAACCTGAGGTACCTTGTACCTCTCCAACAAAGATTTAATTTCATTGCCCGTGAACTGCGTTCCGTTGTCCGCTATCACCGTACGGGGTATGCCGTGAACCAAGAAAACGCCATCTTAAAGTTTCTGCGCTATAGCCTTACCCACAGCTCTTCGTAAAGGAAAGAGCAAACAATATTTCGTAAAACAGCATACGACCACAAAGAGATATGTGAAGCCCGCTCTAGACCGTGGCAAGGGACCAACGAGGTCAAAACTTATTGTTTCAAACGGTTTAGAGCAGTCTTTCGCGCTACCTAAGAGACCAGGGGTTGGCAATTGTGAGTGTTTATATGCGGCGCACGTATCACATTTCCCCACGTAGTTAGTTACATCCTTATACATGTTAGGCCAGTAGTAACGTAGTGCAAGTCGTTTATAAGTTTTAAATACTCCAAAATGTGGAGATAATTCACCACTATGGTGATTCTTTAAAAGTTCCAGACGATTTCCCTCCGGTACTACTTGTTTCCAATCATAATCACTCGCCACACCGAATTTATTTTTTGAAAAACGAAAAAGTTTATTGTCTCTAATAATAAAGTTAGGACACGACCTAGGAGTACTAACACACTTGTCCCACAACTTTTGGAACCAAGTGTCTGCGTCAGGCACCTTTATTTCGAGCACCGGAACGGCACGCGATAGTGCATCTGGAACTACGTTGTCCTTGCCCTTGCGGTGCTCAATAACAAAGTTGTAAGGCGATAACCGACAACCCCAACGAGCTAATCGACCCGTAGGATTGGTTAAATTAAAGAACCACTTCAGACTCGAGTGGTCGGTTATCACCTTAAACGCCGGACCTCCCTCCACATAAGGACGAAAGTGTTCTACAGCAAAAACCACCGCTAGGGCCTCTCGCTCCGTCGCCGAATAATTGCGTTCTGCCGAATTCAGTGAACGACTACAATATGCTATTATTGGATGCTCCTCTCCCTTTATAAACTGAGTCAGAGTGCCCGCTATCCCAAAACTGGATGCGTCACAATGAATCTCAAATGGCTGGGAAAAATCGGGACAAGCCAATACTGGGGCAGAGACCAACGCTGTTTTTAAAGTAGTAAACGCGGTTTCTGCCTAGCAGTCCACTTAAAAGGCGGGGCTTTTTTGCTAGTACTCGTAAGTGCGTTTAAAGGTGCCGCTATAGAACTGAAATTTTTAATGAAACGTCTATAATACGACGCTGTTCCAAGGAACATTTTCACCTCCTTCCGGGTAGTAGGTGTGGGAAAGTTGACTATTGACTGAACTTTCGACGGATCAGTGTGTAAACCATGTTCATCTACCCTGTAACCTAGATATTTTAACTCCCGACGAAAGAAACAGGATTTTTGTAAGTTAATCGTTAACTTAGCCTGTCGTAACTTTTCTAAAACCCGTTTAAGAAGCGAAATGTGTTCCTCGAATGTCGATGAGCATATTATAATGTCATCCAAGTAAACAAACACTTTATTATTAAACTCAGGACCAAACAGTATGTCCATTAACCGTTGCTGGGTGGCTGGTGCCCCCGTCAACCCAAAGCACATAACCTTAAAATGGAAAAGACCTCGTCCGGGAACCGTGAATGCGGTTTTTTCCTTAGATGAAGCGGAGTCAAGCTCAATTTGCCAAAATGCAGATTTTAAATCAATTGACGAAAGGTATCGAGCGTCACGCAACTGATCTAAGATGTGAGAGACGTAGGGAAGCGGATAAGCATCTTGTTTGCTGACTGCATTCAATTTTCGGCTGTCAAGGCAAAATCGCCATTCTCCGTTTGGTTTAGGAGCTAATAGGACTGGGTTATTCCACGCGCTATTGCTAGGCTCCACTACTCCCATCTCTAACATCTCATCCAGCTGGCGGTTAAGTTCCTTAAGGCGTTCAGGTGATAGTGGATAATAACGCTGTTTGATAGGAGAAACATCACCCGTGTCTATCTTATGACGCAACAGTTGGGTACGACCTAACCCTTTAACCTCAAAAGACACCTTCTTAAATTCATTTATTAATGACTCCGCCTTCAACCTCTGAACGGGTGTTAATTCATCAAACGGCTGCAAATGCCTAACCTCCGATACGCAAGTACGGTGTTTAGAGTTTTGAAAATACTTAAAAGGCAATCTATTAAAAATTTCAGGAGCTAAATTAAAAGCCTTCCAAAAATTAACGCCAAAAATTAACGGTGTGGTGATATCAGGAATTATATAAAATTTAATAACTTGAGTCACTCCCATAAGAGTAACTGGTAAATATAAATAACCCTTCACGGTTGCACGCGAGTCATTGGCTGTTACGATGTTGCCCAAGCACCCATCATAGTGTAAGGTTGCACCAGCTTTTATGAACTGTTGGCCAACATCGGAACCCAATACTGAAATGCATGAACCCGAGTCAAGTAAACCGTAATAATCCGCATTATATATAGAAACGGTTAAATGCGACCGACCATCCTCCCTAGTCTTATAACGTACTGAATCTACTCTTAAAGAGTTTAAAAAAACTTGTAACCATTTTAAATAGTTGTCCCAATCGGACTTAATAAAATTATGGCTGTAGTTCCGGGAAATTAATTTTTTGAATTGCAGTTCTGACAGGATTGACCTTTAGTCCCGACTGCTCTTTTATTGCAGTTGGGGCACGAAGGTGTTCTCACACCCTTCTTACCGCAACGAAAACAAACTACTTCTGTGGATTTGCAAGTAGATAATGAGTGGCTCCTTACCCTACAACGAACACAATACATAGCAGGATCAGCTTGCACGGCCTCTATTCTCAAAGAACCCCTCGGAGCTTGGTAAGCCAAGTCTGGTGCAACAAAAGAAGCGGTAGGTTTCGGCGGTTCGCGGAACTGTGCCTTGCTAACAAAACCTAGCTCGAGTTGCCTACACTTCTCCTTTAATCCCTCCAGGGTATTTACCGCCAACATTGACAACGCCGTCGCGTATTCCGGCCGCATGTTGAACTTAATCCGTGCCAAACGCTCAGGTTCCGCTACTCTATAAGAGAGCCTGTTGAAGAGGTTCTCCATGACCGCTATGTAAATACAGGACAATTCAGTTTGTCCCTGAGTCCTATTAGTAATTTCTGAAATGAGACGCATATCGTAGTCTGGCGGAGCGAACGCTGTGAGTAAATGTCTTTTAAGTTCCGACCAACTACCAACCGACGCTTTTATACCACGGTACCACAACAAAGCACCATCAGAAAACAAGTCCAGAGCTGATTTATGTAACGAAGTTTCGCTTATACCTTTAGCTTCGCAAAGTTCCTCGAGACGCTCTATGAAAGCTTTCACGCAACCGGTACCATTAAATTTACAGTCGAGAGATCTGACTGTTGCATCCTTCTTACTATAATATACGACTTCAGGAGTAGGTTCAACTTCAAGGACGTTCGGTGTCTCTGGTGCCGATGTAAACGACGCATGAAAACTCGCGTTAATATTATCAACTTTTGACAAATAACCATTAAGCTCTTTGTCAATAGTTTGATATACGGAATCAAGTTCAGGAGGGGGAGTTACCCTGCCCAAGCGATGAAAAAGGTGGGAACTTAAAGCCTTTATACGGTTAAATTTTTTAAAATTTGAAGGATCTTTTCCTATTACTTCGGCGATCTCTGCCAATTTGGCTTTAATAATTTGTAATTCTACTTTAGGATCCCGAGTAGTCTCTACGATATCGTCTGAGCAAACTAGTTTACTAAGTTCCCTAATCTGAACTCGTAATCCCTCTACCGTTGTCGCCGGTGCTGCGTCTCGAATCTCCACCTCATACGTAAGCTCGTCTTTACGAAGCAAATTAAACGAAATTGGGCGTTCCATTTTGGATTTTAAAAAAAAACTACTAAAATATAAGCTGGCTTCCTCAATAGGCAGTTTCAACCTAAGTATACAGTTACAATCCACAGAAAATAGTAGTAAACCACCACAAACACAGTATTATAATAATAATACTATAAACACTTGCATTAAAAAAAACACTTATTTTCAAATAAAAATTGTGTCAACTATAACCTATTGTGTCATAAAATAATACTCTAGTTCAGCTGAGTACAATAATTAAATAATTAACACTTGTATACATATAAAAAAGTGTTATGAACGTTAAAAAAAATGCACTATTAATACAATATTTTAAAATAATAACGAATAAAAATTCGTTATTAAAATAAAATGGGAGGAATCCGTGCCAATGCACGCGTGACGGTTTTTCTTATAAGTAATAATCCCCACGGTTCCAGAACGCTATCGGTATTCTGGCTTTTTAGTTACAGCATAAGACATAACCACTATCCCTAACCAAAACACACGTTGAGTGCGCCACTGTTACATTTGGGATTTTGTCCCTTTTGGAGAAAAGGAAGAAAATCCCAAATGCAAGCTTCAGTGGGTTGTTATCAAATAAAACCATAAAATGTTCAACAGCTAGGCAGTATATTGTAAAAGAACACACACTAATATTTTGTCCAACAACAATAAAATAAAATTAATAAATTTTATTTCACTCTTATTATTCAAAAGAGGGGGTTAGTCACAATTTTTCCTTATATTATGTTAGGTACAAATCATCATCGTTACACCTTTTAATTTATTTAGCCGAAAATAACAAAAAAAAACTATCAGTTGAAATTGACCCTAGGGTCAATCTCAAATGAAAGTTCAACAAACTTTCTATTAATTTTGCCAACTATAATTTACTGTTTAAAGTAATCTAAACCTTATTCCAAAGCTATATCACCCCCTAAAACACACTAAAATCCTAAGAGTCAAAAGTGACCAAGCGGGTCGGTGATAATTTTAATTTCAAATAAATCTTATAATGCTGTTCCTACTACTGCCTAACCAGCCAGCTAATATTTCAGTCGTGCAAGCTATGGTCGTGGGGGGTCGGGATAAAGCCAATACCGTTCGGAGTATGAAGTTGAAATTAAAATTAAATTACTCCGTCTATAAAAATATTAAATTAATTGTTCTGAACCGTTTAACCGTATCAAAACTCTCACACGTTTAAAGCCGATACTCTAGAGAACCGTGGGGTTATACCGATATAAGATTAATAATTATGGACGCCAGGATCGTATAGTCGATCAGAATCTGGAGACGATGTCACCATACAACTTCACCCAAGTCGAACTCGCAGATCCTCAAAGGTTTCACAACTTCACCAACGCTTGGTGTAGTTGGATATAAAAGAAAATACTAGGTTAAGGTTTCGAAACCCTAACGTAAAAATATGTTCCTGAATAAAGAACGATTAAACCCAGAGTAGGGGTACAAAAACCGTCAACGCCTGTGCGGCGACAGCTCGCTGGCAGCAGGTGGCCGCTGGTGCCCCGAAAAGGCAGGTCTCGCGTCCAGGCTTTAGGGCTCAGCTCTAAATCCTGGCGGCGAGACGGGCCTCTCGAAGCATGCGTTGGGATATCCTATATATACGCGTGGCTGCCAGCGGCGTCACGACCGGTTGGTTGTGGCACGGATTCCTGAGTGCATTGATCTCAACTCATCGCACCACGTCACGCCAGAGATTAAAAAATCGTTTCGGCGTCGCAACTCGGCAGCTTTCCTTTCGCCGGAAACACTTATAAATCGAAGGCCAGCTTATGATTTCTACTCCCATTGTCGGGTAATTCATAAGAAATTGTTATTTTAGAATTTTCCTTCAAACTAACAAAACGTCAAATATGACGTCTGTCACAACTCGCCCTCTGCTAACAGAATTTGCCAACAATAACAACACAAGACCTAAAAAAAAATTAACGTTTAGCAATGTGAAATGCATTTTTCTTTAATTTAAAATTATTTTTTGTGATATTTAACTCACTAATTACCCTGTCTTAATATTAAGGAGTATTAGTTTCCTCTCTGGTAACCCCTACGGGCAGAGACAATATCCATATAAAAAATATTACTCCCGTTCGAATGTTCTAGATAAAAGTCCTTATAGAAAAAAAATAGTTCTATTCCGGATTTGCTTGAATTAAATTTAATTACTTAAAGTAATTATTATACATATTAATTTATTATGTAATTAATTATTAGAACTGTTTCGACTATTTTTTAAAATTGAATCTTTTATGTGAAATTAAAAGCTGACAGCTACTTCGCCCCGCTACCGCTAGGCGTCGCTACGGTGGCTGTCATTTTGTCTATGGTATTATGTCAAATACAAAACGTAAACACGGAATAAAATCTCTTTAGATTTAAGTTTAAGTCTTACTAAAACTGATTTAGAAATATGTTTTAATTGAAAATGCAAGAAAAGTGTGTCTTGTAATGTGTCAGCCAAGGCTCCATGTCTTTAATGTGAAGAAAAATGGATTTAATTCAAACAAGCTACACGGACTAATGTTTTTGGACATTTGATCATTCTAAAGCAATGATTTCAGGTAAGTACTATTCAACCATTGCGAACTTCTTTTGTAGATAAGTAAAGGCAGACAGGGCCCTGAATTTACAACGTAACACTACATTATGTTTAACCTTTATTAAATACTATAAGTGCGAAAAAGATACTGTGTTATCGTTATCGTTTCTACATTACCATAGACCTCTTAGGCTCGTATTCTAAAACCAAACTCACACTCAAATCTCTGCTTGAGTACAGTTAGAAAGGGATGGTGCTATTCATCGCACATATCGCTATCCCTTTCTAACTGTACTCAAGCAGAGATTTAAGTGTGAGTTTGGTTTTAGAATACGAGCCTTAGACTAATCTACTTAATAGAGTCTGACCAACGAAACGTGACGCGGTCTAGCTATTTTCAAAAGTTTTATTAGTGCAACATTTTTAAGCTGTCAAACTATTGTGTTAAGTTTTGTGTACTTGGATTTATCACTTTGATACTTAACGTATCTTCTTTTATTGTTCTCGTCTATTATTTTACATTTTACTCTGAAAAACTACATCTACAATCGTAAACAATTCTAGGTTAATTCTGTATCATCATCATCATCATCAGCCTATAAACGTCCCACTGCTAGGCACAGGCCTCCCACGTCGACAATAGCACGTGGGGATATTGGGCCATAACCCACCACGCTGGCCCAATGCGGGTTGGTAGGTTTTAACGACTGTCATCTTACGACAACAACCGGGACCAACGGCTTAACGTGCCTTCCGAAGCACGGAGGAGCCCGAGATGTTTTTTAATTGGTCACCCATCCAGCGACCCGGCATTGCGAAAGTGGCTTAGCGAGCAAGATCGCAAGCCGAACGCGCTAGCCGCTGCGCCATCGAGCTCCTCTTCTGTATACTTACTTACTTTTTCCTTTCATTCAAAATTAATAACCTAAGTTGACTCTCCAACCAATTCTTATTTATCGTACCGACACTTCAAGTACTAGTGAGACAAAATTAAAAATTAAAGAGATTGTCAAGAATATTACATCACTTGAACAAAAGGAGTTTTATCTAGTGAAACGCAATGTTTGGAAACAATATCGTCAATGACAGACCTATTTTTCAACAAATAAAATTATTCTATTCTACTTTGTAAGTCGGTTAATATTAATTATGGTATTTTCATTTTCACAAATGCTTCTTCATTTATTCTTAAGATTTATTCTTATTTATTGATTGATACTACAAATTATGTGATTGGTTGATCTAGAGTTTAATAAAAAAAATACAAGTATCAACGTCGTTTTGTCAGAGTATAGTGAGTGTTGACACCCCAAGAATTTTTGAATTTGCCGCCATTCTTTCCAGTCACGTTTCGTTGGTCAGACTCTAACTCTGCGTTCGTTAACATTAAAAAAACCGGAACTTTCGTTCAGAAATGACAAAACTTATCAAAATACAGTATTCTTTAACGGAGGTAATTAAAAATCTAAAAAATATACAGAATGATAGCATTTAGTCTCTTGGACAAGGAAGTATATGAATTGTTGCAGTTAATTTTTCTTTTATTTTAGTACCTACCAAAAAAAATTATGTCCTTTGTCCAATTGAATCCTACTAATATTATAAACGCGAAAGTTTGTAAGTATGGATGGATGTTTGTTACTCTTTCACGTAAAAACTACTGAATGGATTTGGATGAAATTCGGCATACAGATAGTTTATAACCTGGATTAACACATAAAATACTTTTAATTCCGATATTCCCACGGGACCGGGAACCACGCGGGTGAAACCGTGAGCGGCCGCTAGTTAATAATAAATTTAAAGAAAGCTAAATATGTGGACGTATTTACAAGAATATGCTGAATGGAGCGCGGTACCAAATCAATCAGGACTACCAACTATTTCAATCAGCTCATCCATCAGCACGAGGCGCTGAATGCGAAAGGATGGGCAAACAAAGAATATATGACTCAAAGACTGCTCTACTTGGGTGTTACACTTTTTATGTAAAGTTTTAAAATATTTTTACTTTAAGATAGATAAATCTTATACATATTGGAGGTAATCCACTTTCAACCTGCAATACATTAATGGGAGTACTTTTAAACGCTCCAGTGGTAAGTCTTATGCTTTTATTTTGAATTTTATTCAATTTATCCACCAGTCTGTTATCACGAGTAAAACAAAGAAACCCATACATACCTATTCAAAATGACTACTTACGTATTAGAGATTTATATAAAAGTAACAATATTTTGGGATCAGCTCCCCAGGATGTTCTACACAAAGACTTTAAGACATTGAAAGCTTTATTGGCTCTTGTACATATTTTATCAATATAAATATCCCATGAAACTTTTTGAGTAAATGTTACTCCTAAAAACTTAGCTTTAATAGAAAGGGTGATTGGGATTTCATTATAGTACACAGCAGGTACAGAATTAGTGGGTTTTCCAAAACTACTAACTTAGTTTTTTGATTGGATGGATTAATATCAAGATTTAAAAATGAAAAGTATTTACATAACCCTTCCAGAGACTTGTTTATAATATTAGTAACATGTGTTAAAGTCCTAAATGCATATACAACAAGATCATCAGCAAACTGGAGATTTTTTACTTCTGAACCTTTTAGTACTAGATTTAATCGACGACTGTACAAGATAAATATTATAGGTGAGAGTATTCCTCCTTGAACTCCTACAGAGGCATGCCTGGGACTATACAACTTAGAATTATATTTTACATAAGCTTCCCTTTCAGAAAAGAATTTTCGGATCCAATTAACTATTTTGATTGGAATGCTAACAGAAAGCAATTCAGAACAAAGAACATCAATATTTACATTATTAAATGCACCAGCAACATCAAAAAATACTGACATTAAATAATTCTTATTATTTATTTATTTATTAATTTAACACTTTATGCACGTTTGTACAAAGGCGGATTTAATGCCTTAGGCATTTTCTACCAGTCAATCGCTGATTATTAATATTATTTTTGATATCAAGATGGAGTTGACAAATGCTTTCACGAGCCGATGTTCCTCTTTTAAACCCAATTTTATTAGCAGGTACAGTTTGTCTAAAAAGAGTAGAATTTAAATAGTGGCAATACTGTATGGAGTGTTTGTCAAAACTTATTTCAGTTTTGACAAACACTCCATACAAAAAATATTATATTTTTCCACGAAAAATTCTAATCTTTGTTTTAGTAATTGCTCAAAGAACTTTCCAACACAAGACGTTAAAGCGATGGGACGATATGAATCTGGATTTGACCTGATAATATCTGGTTTTCATATGGGAACCAAACAATCTGACTTTCATGAATGCGGAATATCATTATTTGACCATAAATAATTTAATACATTCAAAAGAATTTGCAAAACTATTTTCACTTAGCCTTTATAACATGGTACTTACTTATATGAAATTCCAACTAAACCAAATGCGCTATCTTTTCTTGCAAAAACAGCGGAAATCAATTCTTGCATTGTAAAAGGCTTATTTAAAAAATCATTCTGTGTATTTATGGTTTAGGCGCATTAGGGCTAATTCTCATTATAGCAACCGACTCGCTAATGGACTACTTCTCATTAAGGCCACTTCTCATTTTGGCTACTTCTCACTTGGGCTATTTCTCATTAGGGCTATTTCTCATTAGGGCTACTTCTCATTAGGGCTACTTCTCATTAGGGCTACTTCTCATTAGGACTACGTCTCATTAGGACTACTTCTTAAAATTTGGGAATGTTTATTGAAATAAGTAGTGTCTTTATGTATCTAAACATGTTTATTCATTTGTAAGAGGTCAATGACATTATTTTAAGAATATCAATATTAATTGAACCAATGTAATAAGTAAGTATACAATTTCATAAGTATTACTTCTTGTAAATACTTTAGTCTGGTTTGAAACTAACATTTATTTATTTATAACATACACATATCAATAGTTAAAGGATAGGTAAACATTACTAGGTGTCACTTCTTTTAATTAGTTTAATTTCAAAAAAATCAACATAAATCCACACAATAACCAACAAACAATATTAATTAGGTATATCTTTATATAAGCATAAATCAACACAATAATTAATAATCAGTATTAATTAGTTTCCTTTATATAAGAAGCCGGGTATGTCCTAAAACTACGACCAGCCACCGGAGGACGGGCCGCAGCGTCCTCTAGCTAAACGGTGACCCGCTGCGATCCCCAAGCCGCCTGCCAAGCGTGGGGATTATGGCAAACCCCCCCCCCCCCCCCCATGACAGACAATATTTGCCCACGGCCCCCAGTCCCCGGCAGCTCCTTTATCCCTGGCCCAACGGGTAGCTGGTCAGGTAACGGAGGAGCAGGGGGTGCGAAGAATCACCGGCAGTTGCTCGGCTACCCACACACCCACCAACGAACCTTGGCCCTGGCAACACACAACATCCGCACGTTGAGGACCGATGCAAAGATTGTAGAGCTGGAGGAAGAATTGAGCAGATTGCGGTGGGACATCATGGGACTATCAGAAATCCGACGAGAGGGGCAGGATATGGTAGTCCTTGATTCTGGCAACATGCTCTTCTTCCGGGAAGGAGAACGAAAATCCCAGGGTGGTGTTGGGTTTCTCGTCCGCAAGTCCCTTGTTAACAACGTTATCAAGGTCGATAGTGTGTCAGGTAGAGTTGCGTACCTTATACTCAGAATCACCGATCGGTATTCGCTGAAGGTCATACAGGTATATGCACCAACCTCGACACACCCTGACGAAGAAGTAGAGGCTCTGTATGAGGAGATATCTGAAGCCATACATTCCTCCGAAACGTACTTCACCGTTGTTATGGGGGACTTCAATGCAAAGGTAGGCACAAGGAACGGCGATGAGTTGAGAGTGGGGCAATATGGATATGGACAGCGGAACCAAAGGGGCCAACGGTTGGTCGACTTTATGGAGAAGGAGGAACTCTTTTTGATGAACTCTTTCTTCCGGAAGCGACCAACCAGGAAGTGGACGTGGATAAGCCCCGATGGTTCAACCAGAAATGAGATCGACTTCATCATGACGACCAAGAAGCGTATATTCAGTGATGTCTCCGTGATCAGTAGGGTGAAAACCGGTAGCGATCACCGGATTGTTAGAGGCACACTGAATATCAACATCAAGCTCGAGAGGTCACGTCTGGTGAAGTCCACACTCCGTCCTGGCCCTGCCCAGATCCAGAGCCCGGAACACTTTCAACTCGAACTCCAAAATCGCTTCCAGTGCCTAGCCGAGTGCGAAACTGTGGACGAGATCAGCAGCGGGCTTGTGGAAACTGTCCAAGCTGTGGGGTCTAAGTTCTTTAAGACCCCACGCCGGAAAAAGCCTCAAAAGCTCTCAGACGGAACCATTAAGTTAATGGAAGACCGGAAAGAAATGATACTGCAATCTTCAGCTGATATGTCGGAATATGGCAAACTCAATAGACGAATCTCGAAATCTGTGCGACACGACCTGCGCTCCTATAGTGCTAAATGCATTAGGGACGCAATTGCGCGGAACCAAGGCGCCAAAGTGTTCGCAAAGAATTCGTCTATTGGTCAGAGCCAAATGACTAAGCTGAAGATCGAGGACGGCAGTGTCATTTCGTCGAAGCCGGAGATTCTGGGAGAGCTCGAGAGGTTTTATGGACAGTTGTACACCTCAACACAAGAGCCCGCTGTTGGTACAGCTCAGGACACCAGAGCTAAGTTAACCCGACACTATACCGAAGATATCCCTGACATCAGCCTGTATGAGATTAGTATGGCTCTTAAACAGCTTAAAAACAACAAGGCGCCGGGTGATGACGGAATTACCACTGAACTTCTGCGAGCGGGTGGAAAACCGATACTCGTAGTCCTCCAGAAGTTGTTTAATTCCGTCATGCTCGAAGGTACTACGCCAGAAGCATGGCACAGGAGTGCGGTGGTGCTCTTCTTCAAGAAAGGCGATAACACCTTATTGAAGAATTATAGACCCATCTCACTCCTGAGCCATGTGTACAAGCTGTTTTCGAGAGTCATTACGAACCGTCTCGAACGCAGGTTTGACGACTTCCAGCCTCCCGAACAAGCCGGTTTCCGAAAAGGCTTTAGTACCATAGACCACATACATACGCTCCGCCAGATTATACAGAAGACTGAGGAGTATAATCGGCCCTTATGTTTAGCGTTTGTGGACTATGAGAAAGCCTTCGATTCTATCGAAACCTGGGCTGTGTTGCAGTCCCTCCAGCGTTGCCATATCGACTATAGGTATATCGAAGTGTTGAAATGTTTGTATAGAAACGCTACTATGTCGATCCGATTACAAGACGAGAGTACGAAACCAATCCAATTGCAGAAAGGTGTGAGACAGGGAGACGTCATATCTCCGAAACTGTTCACAAATGCGTTGGAGGACGTTTTCAAGCTCTTGAATTGGAACGGATTTGGCATCAACATTAATGGCGAATACATCACTCACCTTCGTTTTGCCGATGATATAGTCATAATGGCGGAGTCGCTGGAGAACCTCAACACCATGCTCAGCGACCTCAATATCGTATCCCAACAGGTGGGTCTTAAAATGAACATGGACAAGACGAAGATCATGTCGAATGTCCATGTTGAACCCGTACCGGTAATTGTTGGGAGCGATACTATCGAAGTTGTCGACCACTACACCTACTTAGGACAGATTGTCCAGTTAGGTAGGTCCAACCTCGACAAAGAGGTCGCCCGGAGAATCCAACTCGGATGGGCAGCGTTCGGGAAATTACGAGATATCTTTGCATCGAAGATTCCGCAGTGCCTAAAGACAAAGGTCTTTAACCAATGTGTGTTGCCGGTGATGACATATGGCACCGAAACGTGGTCCTTAACTGTTGGCCTTTTAGAAAAGCTCAGAGTCACACAGCGAGCAATGGAGAGAGCTATGCTCGGAGTTTCTTTGCGCGATAGAATCCGAAACGAGGATATTCGCCAAAGAACCGGAGTTGCCGACATAGCTCGTAAGATTTGCAAGCTGAAGTGGCAATGGGCAGGCCACATCGCTCGACGAACCGACAACCGTTGGGGAAGAAAGGTTCTCGAGTGGAGACCACGCACTGGAAGACGCAGTGTTGGTAGGCCTCCCACTAGGTGGACCGACGACATCGTGAGAGTCGCAGGCAACCGGTGGATGCGAGTGGCGAGCTGTCGGTCAGGATGGAGGTCAAAGGGGGAGGCCTATGTTCAGCAGTGGACGTCTTCAGGCTGGTGATGATGATGATGATGATATAAGAAGCTGGTAATAAGTCATTTTCTTTAGAAATGTAACAAATGTGATTTGACCATTTTTTAGTTTCGTAAGTACTTTTTTATACTTTTTGTCGAAATGAATGTATTTGTTATGCCGTTTTTTTTGTTTAGATATGGCTGTTCTTGAGTTAAAAGTCAAAATGGTTAGCTTCTTTACAGAGTTTCTGTAAAAATAAAAATTAACTTGACGCTTGGGAATTTTCACATTTATCCGATGGTGCCACCCCTCAAAGCGTAGGTAGAGCGGTGGCATTGTCCAGAGCAACTAAGAAGCGCAGGGTTCATTCTTGGATACCACTGTTTTGAAAAGTAAGTATTTTAAAAACGTTTCAAACAATGGTAACAACGATTCATTTTCAATAATCTCTGTTAGTTTTTGGCAACCCTCTGGAATATTTTCTGCGGGTAAAAGTGGTAAAATAGCAATTTTTTTATAATCTGTCTTGTTTCTTTTCTTTTAGTCAAATTTAATTAAAAGATGTGACACCTAGTAATGTTTACCTATCCTTTAAATATTGATTTGTGTATGTTATAAACAAATAAATGTTAATTTCAAACCAGACTAAAGTAATAATACTTATAATATTGTATACTTACTTATTACATTGGTTCAATTAATGTTGATTTATTCTTAAAATTATGTAATTGAATTCTTATGAATGAATAAACATGTTTATATACATAAATACAGTACTTATTTCAATAAACATTCCCAAATTTTGAGAAGTAGCCCAAATGAGAAGTAGCCCTAATGAGAAGTAGCCCTAATGAGAAGTAGCCCTAATGAAAAGTAGCCCTAATGAGAAGTAGCCCTAATGAGAAGTAGCCCAAGTGAGAAGTAGCCAAAATGAGAAGTGGCCATTATGAGAAGTAGTGCATTAGCGAGTCAGTTGCCTTAATGAGAATTAGCCCTAATGCGCCTAAACCGTATTTAGGTTTTATTGCATTTAGTATGGGAAAATTTATTTTATTATTTACGTAGTCAGGCGTATACTTCTGCAAAAATTCTGGGACCCAATCATCATTGCTGTTATTACAAGAATAATGTTTTGTTAAATTTTCGCATAAAATTCCAGATTCGAGACAGAGGGATACAACGATGGAAGGAGTTACGCAAATCAACCCAGCTATTAGATCTCTAAGTTTTTAAAGTAAGTTTTTTGAGAGCCTGTAACCTTTTAAACTCAAAATATGTTTCGTTTGAAGGATTATTTTTAAAGTTAACATAAGCTTTTTGGGGGTTAAAGTTACTCGCGTCCGTAGGTTTACCCTTAAGACCCTACACATGACATGACCCCTGCCCCCTGAGCACAGATCTTATAACAACCGATAAAGTGACATTAGACGATAATATTTGACAGTTCAAGTAGGTACTGCCGATGTCAATTTGTCGACGTCTAATGTCACTTTATCGGTCGATAAAAGATCCGTGCTCGTACTGCCTGGTGGTGCTAAATGAGTGACACTGACTGAGTGGTAGACCCACGCTGCGTTGCAGCATGCATTGGGCCAGCTCGTCCGGGGTAATACCACCCTCTTACGAATATCCGGCGTGAAGTAATGGCATTTGGCGCTGTTGTGTTTCGTCCGGCCAGAGAGAGTTCCGGAGCCCCCCCCCCTCACAATTACTATTCCTTCCTTAACCCTATTCCTTTCTTACTCCGCTGGTTTTGCGGGTGTCCGGCGGTGATTGCTCTCCATCAGGTGACACGCCAGCTCGTTTGCCTCCTTCTTATAAATAAAATAAAAGCTAATTTAGAACTTTGAACGGCTTCTGGACATTTTTTATTTCACCATGGCAAACAAGGACTTTAAAGTGACTTCCTAGTATTATTAGGAGTAGGAACTGGCGAAGTTCTAAAGGGAAGAGACTTTTCTGTAGCTGAATGCAAGACTTTACAAAACGTACTATAAGCATCCAGTGGTGTATATTCCTGTACCTGAAAATTAGCTAGGAGAGAGTCTACATTTTTTTCATACATTTTCCAATCCACCATTTTGAGGTTTGGGTAGATGCATGTTATGATTATCGTTTATATCTACATTATTATTATTAACAAAAACTTGGATAATTATTATTATAGGAAGGTTGTCGCGACCCCGGAATATCTTTGTGTTATTACATGTTGTTTTAATATACATTGCTCGTTACGGTATTGGTAGAGTAAAACAAAAAATATGAGAGTATCTGCTTCGCTTAGTTCTGTATATTCCGAGGTGCGAAAATTACACGAGACTGAGGCATTGGTGACTCACCCGCGGCTGAAGTGACGCAGGATTGGGTGGCAGCAGCAGACTGTGGCGAGTTCTCTCGGGACCCCAGATTTCCGCCTATAACGTAAAAGGGGTTTATGACTCAGCTGTCAATAAGTGGTTCATTCTCTCTAGTCATCAGGGGGCATCTTTTAGACTACTTAAAGTGTGACAAATTGGACCAGCTAAATTTAGTATTAGAAATCTAAGATTTAGGTGCAAATACTGAAATGTATGTCTTCCTTCTCATAATTCATCCTATGCGTCTACCCCGGTCCACCACCCAATTGGTGGCCACTGTAAACACAGTGACCACCCTCCAATCGGCGGACACTGTAAACACAGTGGCCCGGGTCTACCGTAAACACAGTGACCAAGGCCAAAGGAGGAGCTGCTGCACCAGTACTGGTTTGGCCTTACAAACTACACGCTTCTCATCCAACAGTCACGTAGCCCCTCTCCTTCCGACTACCAGCACCGAGGGCACCAACAACGGGTGTGACTCCCTCGGACAGTCCTAAACAAGACTGCACCTCCTCCTCGCTCTCGCACGCAACCTTGGGCCCTCCTGTGGAGCGAGAAGTCGTGAAGCCAAGAAGCGGAGCAATTCCACTTACTCTAAGGAGAGTAAAGGACAGCCGATATAACCCCCTTTCGTCAGTCTCACAATGGGCGATTTTCTAACACCCCAAATTAAAAAATAAAAATTAGTTCAAAAATACTCGATAGATGGCGTTTTATGAAAGCCGACCCGTTCCTACCTAAGGGCTGTAATAATTTCTACACTTTTGCTAGTCTATCAAAAAAATAAAAAAATAGTTCTTACAAATTTTTATTCAGGATCGCCAGAACCTATTTCTATTTTGGAATGGAATAAATATTACGTAGCCATACACGTGTTCTTCATGGACCCGCCTTTTACTAAGCGCCATACTAATCTATGCTAAGCGCCATCTATGAAGTCATTTACGAACTAATTTCTTTTTTTTTGATCTCTGAAAATCGCCCATTGCAGAGTACTACGGCGGATATTCTCAGTCAGGTGGTCCACTAAGCTGATTACCGCCGTAAAATAAAGGGGTTATGCACATTATCATTAGCTCAGTTTACACAAGCAACAAATAAGAGTAAAAAATAGAATGCCACCAGAATAGAAAGATTAACCACTTTACTTTCATATTATTAGCTCAGTCAGCTGTCCATAAAAGTAACATCAAGATAATACAATAGCGTGCCGTCAGAATGGAAAGACGAGAACCACTTAACTTTTATGCAGGCACGTGGGCAGCATCTCAGCACACGTGGGGCAGCATCTCGGCACACGTAGGGCTGCATCTCAGCACACCAGTCTCCAGACCACTTCACTGAACCACTTCAGACAACTAAATAAGCCCGCTCATGGCTCGACCGCTATATTTATTGAGACTACCCTCACTACTAATGCGGGCAGCATTAAAGCAGCAGCAGCTCCGAATAATGTTGCCAGCTCAGAAAAACTGACCATAGACAAGTCGGTCGTCTGACTTGATTTCGGTACATCGTGACGGCTGTCACGACACACCCGCCCGCTACTGGAGAGACACCAGGCACCTGGTCCACCTCCTTATCTTCTCCAGGGCCTTGGTCGCGGCTGCTCGCCGCTGTCCTCGCTCCTCAGGCATGCCTAAGAGGTCGTCGGGGGGTCGGAAGCAGGTCGTCCCATTCGCAACTCGTCCAAATCGCAACTCGTCCCATTCGCAGCTTGTCCCATTCTCAGCTCGTCCCGTTCGCGGCTCGTCCCATTCGCGGCTCGTCCCGTTCGTGGCTCGTCCCGTTCGCAACTCGTCCTATCCTCTAATTTTTTTCGCAACTTGTCCCATTCGCTACTTGTACCGTTCTTGGCTCGCCAGTGGGTATATAACTAACTGAATAATAATAAAAAATGTTGCAAATCTTTAACTAAAATACAACAAAATTTTCAATAGGTCCCCGTGCTTACACAAGATTTAACAAATAAAGAATATTTAAATTCTTTTATTCATAAAATAAGTATTAAGCCGTTTGACGTGGGTCGGAAACAGATATTACCTTAAGCTTAGTCCTATTCTTTTTAAAATGTATATAAATCTAAATTACTATAATAATGTCATACACAAACA
Source organism: Scoparia ambigualis (assembly GCA_963921215.1). Classification (NCBI taxonomy): domain Eukaryota; kingdom Metazoa; phylum Arthropoda; class Insecta; order Lepidoptera; family Crambidae; genus Scoparia; species Scoparia ambigualis. Next base: position 28,691,154 of record OY992512.1, on the reverse strand, counting down.
TGTCTAATCAAAAATCACAATCACAATGTTTATTGTATCGGTATTGTCCTCGTATTAAACTGCGTGCAGCTGCGTTTACCTCTTTGAGTAACAATAAATTTAAAAGGATCCATAACAAATACACTCGTAGACAAATGTGGTTCACGAAAGTATTAAAAAGGGAATGATAATTTGATGCAAGTAACAGTGTCAGTGACAAGATATGTGTAACTACCCTCTTCAAGTACTAATAACAAAGATTAATTGTGACCACGAAACTCGGCTAGCAATGTTATTAATAATCAAGGTTGCTCTCATGTTTTGTCTAGGCGTGTGTTAAAATAATATACTGAAATCACCCCCTCAGCTATGGCATGCATTCAAATTAACATCCTGGTAATCTTTATCGATACCACGAGTTAAAAAATATATAAATGGGACGAGCTGCGAATAGGACGAGCTACGAACGGGACGAGCCGCGAATGGGACAAGCCGCGAACGGGACGACCTGAGAATGGGACAAGCTGCGAATGGGACGAGTTTCGAATGTGTGACGAGTTGCGAATGGGACGACCTGCTTCCGACCCGTCGTCGGGCATCTTATTGCTAGCGTTAAGATCAACTTTTGAATAACTATCGGTCTGAGTACATTAATATACATACATCATTAATATCATCTTCTACTGGAAGAAGTTCTTTCTCCCCCACGTTATGTTCTGAAGATCTCCATTTCTGAAGAGGTTTCAATGTTATTCGCTCTTATATCAGCTAATGGTAACGAACTTACATCAACGTCTTCTGTATTGTCCACTTCCAGGGGATACAGTACTGTGTAATAGATCTAGTAAACTCCTTGTCACCAACCTTCACTTTCGCAACTCTTATCATACCGTTCGCTCCTTTCGTTAAAGATGAAATTTTCCCCACTTGCCAATTTTCTCTATTCATTCCGTCTCCTTTGATCTGTACAATCTGTCCTTCAGATGGTACTAATTTTGACGTACATCTAGGTTGTTTATGAGAATGGGAAATCCGTTCCCTTAGGCTCAGAAGATACCGGTTCGTGAACATACCTTTGAACTCGTTGAGAACAATGATGCCTCTCTTCCAGCTGTTTATGAGATCCATCTTTGTTTGTGTTCCTTGAGCTGGAAGTTCACCGTCTGAGGAGCCCATAGATATAGTTCTTCCCATGGCTATGAAGTCTGAAGGCTTCAAAATATTAGTTGGCTCAGAATCCACGTATGTAAGACAAATTTTAATCCTTTATCTTTATAACTGACGGAGTAGCCAAACTCAATAATCATCTACCGGAGCAGGCAAACTCGGTATCCATCTGCCGGAGCAGGCAAACTTAGTAACCATCTGCCAAAGCAGTTAAACTCGACAACCTTCTGCCGACGCAGGCAAACTCAGTAACCATCTGCCGGAGCAGGCAAACTTAGTAACCATCTGCCGAAGCAGGTAAACTCGACAACCTTCTGCCGGAACAGGCAAACTCAGCAACCATCTGCCGGCGCAGGCAAACTTAGTCCATCTGCAGGAGCAAGCAAACTTAGTAACCATCTGCCGAAGCAGGTAAACTCGACAACCTTCTGCCGGAGCAGGCAAACTAATATAGCATGAGATAGATAGATAGATAGATAGATAAACACTTTATTGCACATACACAAGGAACAGTTACACGTGACATAAACTTAAAACTAGTATGTACAAAGGCGGTCTTATCGCTGAAAGCGATCTCTTTCAGACAACCTTTGGTTAGCGGAACCTGAGAAGGAGATAGAGGAAGTGCGCAAGTTTAATAAATAGATAATAAAGTATAATGGATGGACAGTAAATTAATACATATTTATATTTATAAACATACATACATACAAAATATATAAGACATACATACATACACATTACTTATATAATCATAAAACATTATAAATAAACTATAACATGTTACTCGCAGATGACAGGGTCAAAAGATGCTTGTGGAGTTTAGCCTTATAGATGGACAGTGACTTGGAGTGACGGATCTCAAAGGGTAGGTCATTCCAAGGAAAAGTAGCCTGGACTGTAAACGAATCCTTGAAATAACCTGACCGAGTAAAGGGAGCCTTAAGCACGTTATCAGACTTGGACCTGAGACCACGGTTGTGATCCTCCCCGAGAAATCGGAAACATTCTTTAAGGTAAGAAGGAGTACGAGGATCATACAGCACGTTAAACACGAGAATGAGGATATGCTCCTCACGACGCAATCTAATTGGTAGCCATTCGAGCCTATGCCTGTATTCAGACACATGGTCAAACTTGCGCAAGCCGTAAATGAATCTAATGCAAAGATTTTGAAGACGTTGTAACTTGCTAAGCAAGTCCTCATTAAGGTCAACTAAACAGACGTCGGCATAGTCCAAAATCGGTAGGAGGAGAGATTGCGCAAGTTCAACCTTGGTCTTCACAGGAAGCAAGTTCCTCCACTTTCTCAGAGAGCCAGAGGCAGCGAACACCTTACGACTCATCTCTGCTACGTGTGGAGACCAGCAAAGCGTGCGGTCAAAAAGGACCCCTAAATTCTTAACAACATCACAATAGTTTAATGTGACACCGTCATATATGAGCGAAGGGACAGATATACAGTTTAACTTGGCAGTCTGTTTTGAGCCTCCGATGATGATAGCCTGTGATTTGTTGGGGTTGACCGTTAAGCCGTGGGTTCGACTCCACTCATGAATCGTCGCAAGGTCAGCGTTAAGGCTAGCGATCATACTCACAATATCATCAACGGCGGCCTGAGAATATATTTGCAAGTCGTCAGCATACAAATGGAATTGACAGGATAGGAGTGGAGTAAGAAAATTGATAAAAATCGAAAAGAGGAAAGGAGAGAGGACGCCGCCCTGGGGCACACCGGCAGTGATATCGTTAGCACTAGACAGTTTGTCATTAGCGCGGACGCACTGCCGCCGGCCGAAAAGGTAACTACGAAACCACTCGATTGCCGTATCCGAGACTAGAAGAGATTTCAACATAGCCAGAAGGATATCGAAATCAACGGCGCTGAAAGCATTGGAAAAGTCCAAAAGAACCAACGCTGTCAATCGCTGATTAGACATCCCCAGGCGTATATCGTCGGACACTTTAGTCAGCGCGGAAGTAGTGCTATGCCCCGGGCGAAAGCCAGATTGGAAAGGGCTGAGGAAATTATGTGTATTAACAAAGACACTGACTTGGTTGAGGACAAGTCGTTCAAGGATTTTAGAAAGAAAAGGAAGAATGGATATGGGTCTAAAGTGAGAAGGTAAGGTAGGGTTCGAGGTTTTAGGGATTGGAATGACCACTGCCTGTCGCCAGCAGCTAGGAAAACGGCCAGAATTGAGCGAGAAGTTAAAAATATGGCAGAGGATAGGGACAAGGATATCAAACCCTAACAGGATCATCCTCCGGCTAATCCCATCCATGCCTTCGGCATTAGATTTAACGGCTCGGATATTGCTTTCAACTTCACGCTCAGAGACGGGCCGAAAGGAAAATGCAGGATGCTGTGGAATAGGAGAGGAAGAGAGTGATTGCAGTGTGCTTTGCTTTAAATTGTAGGGGATACAGGAAGGAGCAGAAAAGTGTTGGTTTAAGGAGGAAGATCAAGATTGTTAGGAATGGAGGCCTTAGCCCTACCAATACCCAGAGAATTAAGGAATGACCACACCTTAGCAGGGTCACCATTTACTACAGAAGAGTGTATGTGACGACGTTGCGCATCCCTGCACAGCCTACTACAGCGATTTCGTAACTGTCTATATTTGCCACGATTAAAGTCAGACGGATCCTTCCTGAATCGAGCCTTAGCAGCATTGCGCCCGGCCATAATGACTTTGATGTCATTAGTCAGCCAGGGAGCGGGGAGATGTTTAAGCCTGACGGGTCGCAAAGGGGCATGGATGTCAAATATTTCGATCAAGTTCGAGTTGAAAATCTCCATCTTGAGGTCGATAGTAGGGGCATCTAACACCGCATCCCAGTCAATGCTGCTGAGGTCAGACATAAAGCTAACGGTGTCAACATTGTTGAAGTTACGTTGCATGATCACTCGCGGTTTGGGTTTAGGACAACGGATTTTATAGGATAGGAAAAGAAGATCATGATAGGAAAAGGCTTCAGCAGGAAGTTGCCCGTGGGAACTCACGTGATCAGGAGAGGAAACAATTGCAAGATCCAACAAGGAGGGCTGGCAGCCAGGAAAATGATGTGTAGCAGCTGAGGGGAGTATGTTAAGGCTAGTAGATTCCACGATTGAACAAAGATGTGTCGACCGTGAATCCCGCTTGAGTAGGCAGGTGTTGAAGTCACCCATAATAATAGTATGGTCAGCTGTTGGTACCAGTGTTTCTAATACGGTTTTAAATTTAGAAAAGTAGTCAATGTGTAAATTAGGACTATAGAACACGCCTAATAAAATCTTCAAGTAACCAAGATGGACTTCTATAAAAAGATGCTCAGAAGATTCAGAGTAGGCAGATGGAGATTTACTTAAGATATTAAAAGGCAGGTGCCCTCTGAGGAAAATAGCTACGCCACCACCCCCCTTGCCAGTCCTGTCATTGCGAATGAGGTGAAATCCGGGAAGAGAGTAGGAGGTGGAAGGAGTGGTAGGAGGCTTTATTCATTACTTTCATTTTCGTTCTCTGACAGTACCTGATTGTGCCAGGGTTTTAAATGATCAACAGCAATAGTGTTTTGATATCCTCGCCTACCCTTGGCGAAGGATCGTACCGAGTAACGATCATGTGGTAGAACTGCCACTATTTCGTAAGGACCAGCGTATCTGTCTACTAACTTTCCGCTTGTTATGCCTTTTCTTAACAGTTTCCGTTCGACCATCACTAAGTCGCCAACTTGATAATTAGGTGCTGTCTTTCGCTTAGCATCAAACGCTCGTTTCATGTAATCAGCTTTACGCTTCATCATTGTGGCTGCTTCGGATCTAAGAAATGGTAAATCCATGCTAACATTTGGCCCCACCAAATCACCTGATAACCGTGGGCGAAGGCCACACACCAGTTCAAGCGGAGTCTTGCCGGTACCCTTACATACCGTGGAATTAAGTCCAAGCTGAACATTAGGCAAATGTTTTACCCAGCCCTTTTGATCATCTCCCACACCTGCTACCAGGGAATCTAAAATTGTGCGATTAAATCGTTCCACCTGGCCATTAGCCCGAGGCGAAGCAATGAACGTGCTTAATGCCATGAGTTTCACAAAACTCCTTTAACTTCCAACTCGTGAAAGCTGTACCCTGATCACTAATTATTCTTGTGGGATATCCAAACGTCTTTATAACCCTTTCAAGAGCAGTCAATGTGCCCTGTATTCGTGCTAGCGACAGCCTCCAACCAAATATACTTCGTTGAAGCATCAATAGTTTTTCCACTGTCTCGACAAAACGGACCAAGATGGTCCACGTGGAGGGTATGGAATCGTATCGTTGGTTTGGGAATCGGGTGTAATAAACCTTTGTGAGCTAGCAGGGGGTACATCCCTTCACATATTTTTCAACAACTTGTCTCATGCGTGGGAACCAATACTTTTCTTTTAGAGCATCAAAACATTTTTCTAAACCGACATGCCCATTTTCATCGTGGTAAATTTTTAAGATAATATGCCGTTGTGCTGCTTTAGGTAATACAGGGATAAATTTACCTTCCACAATTAGACAAAGGCGTGCCCCAATTACTTGAAAATCTTTAGAGCCCACATTTTATTCCTTTATTAGCTAATTTTCTCTTTTAATATTCAGTATCAACTCTTGTGTGTTAGCATCGTTAGCTTGGATTGCGTCAATATAATCCTCCTCCTCTATTCTATTAATTTGAATGGGATTACGGCTTAGCGCATCAACATATCCCATTTTTGTTCCCATACGATATTCCACATCAAAATCATAATCTTGTAACATAAGCCACCATCTCCCGTTCTGGGAGACCTGTCTCTTTTGACCCATACAGCACGTAGAGTATTACAATCTGTTACTACAGTAAATTTTATACCAGACAAATAAACTCAAAACTTTTAAATACTGTAGACTACTGCTAGAGCTTCTAGCTCAAAACTATGATACTTTTGCTCAACCTAGCTGGTCTGGCGGCTAACATATGCCACTGGTTTCCAAACACCGTTACCTAAGCCAAGCTTTGATGCGTCAGTATGCACCTGTGTTTCCAAGATGCTATCGTACAACGATAGTACAGATTCCTCTGTCAATACCTGCTTTAACGACTGAAACGCATCTTCTTGTTCCTTTCCCCAATGCCAGCTAACAGTATTTTAGTCAGCTTTGTTATTGGCTGAGCCACTCTAGCAAAATTCTTGATGAATTTTCTAAAGTAACTAGCTAACCCAATAAACTGTCGAACTTCATGTACATTGGTCGGGATTTTGAAGTGTGTGACTGCTTCTACCTTTCTTTTTGAAGGTTTTATTCTCCTAAAGCAATGGTAGTACGTACGTGCAAATAAATACGGCTTGTATCTGGGACGACTAATAATGAAGTATCGCGTACCACTCCATCGACTTGTAACTGTGCGTTGATTGGCCCAAGGGGTACTCTCTATGACAGAGCCTCCATATCCTTTAATTACAAAATTATCGTCAACTTTCTTCAACAACACAATATCTAGTCTTTTCTGTGCCGACTGACGAATGGTGTTACATGCACTTCCAATATCTACATAAGCCGTATAGTCCCCACCATTAATTTTACCTTGTTCATAATACTTTGCATCGGCTGTGTCCATGCACACACAGTGTCATAACACTTTTGGAATGTGTATCACCTTTTTTTCTTTTTCGGCATTCATCTACCGTGTGGCCTGTTATATCACAAAACGAACACTTCTCGGTTTGGTTACGTTTTCTAAGCAATTGGCCTCAATATGACCAGAACGGAAACAAAAATGACAGCGCCGATCTTCTTTAGTTGTCTTAGGTACAGCGACATCATTAAGTATTGTTTGTGAATTTATTTTCTTTGATCTACAAGTCCTAGCCTTATGCCCCTTCCGTCCACAATTATAGCATGCGTATTCAGTTCGATTTGAAGTAACGCTTGGCTGTCCCGCTTTAGGCTGAACGTGCCCTTGGTTTATATTCGCCAGGAAATTTAGAAGTGAAGTTGTATCTCTGCAGCCCGCTAAAACTGCTCCAACTTCGATCACTTTATCACTTATCCCCGATTGTTCCGACAATCGTTTCGGTAATCACATCATCCGATAGACCGCAGGACTAACGGCCCTTCCCGAACTATCCGTGGAAGATAGGCCGATCTCCACACGTAGGCGATTCCAGATGGTACAGGCCCTTTCCCAGCGCTTCTGGACGCTGTGGACCCAGTCCTACCTCCATACCCTCCAAACCAGCTCCAAATGGTTGTCCCCATACTCCCCTCCCCGAGTTGGCGAGCTCGTCCTCATCAAGGAGGACAACCTGCCTGCCCTCCAATGGAGACTGGGGCGCATTGCTCGCACCCTACCTGGGAAGGATGGCGTCGTGCGGGTGGTGGACCTGGACACCGCGAATGGACATCTTCGGAGGCCTGTATTCCGGATCGCCAGGCTCCCATTGGATGAGCCCACCCTGGGCCCCGGAGGATGTTCCCGCCAAAGCCGGGACGCCCATTTAAATCATACCGCCAGCTGTAAGGTGGTTGACTCAGCGGTTGTTGACGACCGCGTCCGCCTATCTGCCGCGGCGCCACCGCTGCGCGACCCGCGGCCGCTCGCTTCGTGAGCCGACCGCGCCACTCGTCTGTCTGCTAGCTACCGCGAGACGCCCACAAAATACGCGCGCTGGTATCTGCCCTTATTGATAGTGACCCTGGGATGATAGTGCCTGTGATAACGTGAAGTGACTTTGTGCTGTGCCGTGACAAATCGCCTACATCGCCGCCCGCCAGCTCGCTGCCCCGTCTCCTGCCTTGCCCCCACCAATCATCTACCAAGTAAGTCGCATGCCCTCATTTCCGAAACCTAACCAGACCTGTCCTGGGTCCACACACCTTATTCCGTCGCTGTTACGGCGAGCGCCCTTCGCCGTAACAGATTATAAGTGAAACTTTTCCTGATATCGGCGTGGTTTTCTAATGCCATATATAACACACAGTATCCTCCTCTTGTACTCACAGATAAACAGAAAAAAATATTATTACACAGCCGTTTGACCCAGATGCGTCATTTTCGTTTCCGGCTAGTAGCTTTGAAAAGAGGAAACTTAGATTTCGAAGAGAATGGATGGGATCATGGGAATGGTTAACATATTCGCCGAGTAGGAACGGTGTGTTCTGCAAATATTGCGTTGTCTTTTCATAAGGCACCGCTGGAAAAGGTTCCCATCAGACACTTGGAAGTTTTGTCAGCAAACCATTTGATAATTGGAAAGATGCAACAGAAAGTTCGGAGTTCGCATGGACGAGAAACTTAACTTTAATCCTCACATTAATGATATTTGTTGCAGGGGCTTCAAAAGCCTTGGCTTTATCCTTCGTCATTGCAAGAATTTTAAGTCTCCCAGAACTAAAATTCTTTTATATAATTCGTTTGTTCGTAGTGGTCTGGAGTACTGCGGTGTGGTATGGAGTCCTTTTTATGAAGTGCACTCAAAAAGAATTGAAAGCATTCAAAAGCGATTCTTATGGCACCTAGCATACTCGTGCCATTTAGGCAAGAATATAATAAAATATGCTGATAGGTTAGACCATTTTAAAATGGATTCTCTTCTGGATCGAAGACGTCTGCATGATATGCTTTTCCTTTACAAGCTAGCGAATGGCATCCTTGACGCGCCAGGCTTACTGGGTTCGCTTTCCTTCTCAGCTCCCCTAAAACTCCCTCGGGCATCGAAAGGGAAGGTGCTTGTGGGCCGACCTTGCAAGTCCAACCTCGGTCAGAACGCGCCTAATAACCGTATGATACGAGAGTTTAACGTCTTAGCGAAAACCAAGGACCTGGATTTATTCGGGGGTGGCATTCGCAGCTTCAAAAGGTCTATCCTTTCATAATTTAGCGGAAGTGTTTCATATATTTTATTTTATTTTATTTTATTCAATTTAATATCAATTTAAATTCAATAGCGGTATTTTAATTCTTTGTTGCGTACTTTTATTATCAATTAATTTTTCGCCTTAATTAAATTCTAATTTTATTTTATTATAGTTTATAAATGTCGGTAAAATTTTAGATTAAGTATTTAATGTGCAATTGCGTGCGGTCTTCACCTATAATTGTATTTGCATCTAGTTTTTTTTTTAAAAATGATGGCTACGTATTTTACATCAGCTATAGTAATAGCTGATGTAAAATACGTTGGTGTTCTGAATAAATAAATAAATCCCATTCGAGCTTCCTGAGACTGGTTGATTTCTTTTCTAGTAAACATTTTATCCTATATTTATATGTATAGCTTTGTTAATGCAAAATTTCAACAATAACGATATTTTTAAGCAATTACGTCTTTATCGATTGTTAAATACTTGCAATGGTATTTCTTTCGATTGTGAGGGTACACTTCACAGTGACGTAATACCGCTGGCTTGCAGCGTAAATTAAACTACTAGGAAAAATTCAGCGAGTCTTCTGGGGTCTCGGTAGCTCAGCGGTTAGAGCAGTGGACCGGCAATCCAAAGATCGTGGGTTCGAATCCCATTCGAGCTTCCTGAGACTGGTTGATTTTTTTCTAGTAAACATTTTATCCTATATTTATATAGCATTGTGAATGCAAAATTTCAACAATAAAAATACTCTATAATTTAAAAATTATGTGTACTGATCTTCGATCAACAATACCAACTAGATATCAGGTCGGCGCTAAAAATGTGTCTCGGTAAATAACAGCTTACGTGAGAAGTAAGCGTTTATTTTGTTTAGTTTGCTTGAAACACGGCCAATGTGAATACGTTCACAACGCCGAATGTGTATTTAAAAGTTGCATAAATAATGCCCGAGAAAGCAATTTAACGGCCGGAGTATCTTACTTTCGGTAAATACGTGTAGAATAAATTATATTATAAGCTATATCCTAACAAATAACATTAAATTTTGAACACAATTACCAATTTCAACCCACGCTACAAATGTTTGGCCAACGTTGACCAATAGACGCGCGCGCCAACATTTGTGTAACAGAGCAGTGGACGCATGGAGTGAGCGAGAGAGAAATACTTAAAAGATTTGGACTTTATTACTGGGTGCCACTTAAAACTGTTTGATAAGTTTTGTCTCAGTTCGTTAGTAAAGAAATGTAGCTGTGTAATTATATATTCACGTGGACAGAATTGAGCTTTGATTGTGTACGTGACGCGTTTACTAGTAGATATTGTTGATCGAAGGTACTTATAAAAAAATATTCCGTTTAATAAATAGAATGAAATTAAATAAAAGACAAAAATTTAAACAAATCTTTATTATCAATTCCATGCAGAGTTCACCATTTTCGCTTACAAAACGACCACAATGATACTTTGACACTATTTTGTTCTGCACTACCAGACGAGAGTTTACTATGGACTACATTTAAAAGAGACTAGCATTATGTAGATGCTCACACTGGTTTAGAAAAATGTTTTATACTTACCCCGAAATAGAATGACACAACCTGTCTGATCAATAAGTATTAAAATTTGTATGACCTTCGTTTTTTTCGAAAAGTTTTATTCTACTATAAACAGTGTCTTAATCGCTCAGAATAATAACTAAATTTTAGACGGAGTCCAAATGACACATATGTATAGTTGTCCTATTTTTTCAAATGGGCCAGAAACAATAAAAGGGAGAGTCAAACATAATATTTTGTTGCTAAAAACGGCATGTGTACACTATAGAAATGTCAAATTGGATACCTTTGGTCACTTGGTAACTTGACAATGTCACTTTTTTAATATAACATTATTTGAAGCAAACAGTTACTAACAAAGATAGGTTGTATTGTTGTGTATCATCCCTTATTAGGATAATGGAACACCCTTTTGCGATCAAATTGTAAAAAAGTAAAAATTTATAATTTATGACAAATAAGTAGTAGGTAATCTAATACTGTTTAAATCTGAAAACAGCTTAATGTCTTTTATTAAACAAGATTGATAGAAATATAGCCTTAATCTGATGGTAATAGTTGCAAATCGAACAAAGAGTAGTACTATCATTAACTATTTGCCGTACTTTGCGCACATAAGCTGGTATCTTCAACTACTGAGAAGCTGGCCATCTTATGTCTAACTGACGAAAGACGAATCGGTTAACATTGTTGCAATTTCAACTTCGAGAAGATGGTGGTAGCTAGCCAAGCGGACTTAGAACAATTCTTGCCACCAACTAAGCAACTAGAACCGTATGTGCCCTGCTGGGAGTCGAACCCTGTTAGTTAGACGACAAAAGCAGTAAAAACAATCGATCTACTCTTTGTTAAATAAAAAAACATTGTGCTCAATTATAATAGTTCTCTTTAGTGTTTGTAATATCTCAATTGCAACATCATTTACACTTCCCCTTCATCTCACCTGATGGTAAGTGACGATAAGACCGAAGGTGGAAGCGCGCTTCACCCAGAATCCTCAACCACTGAGGAACTGGCTATCTTATCTCTAAACTGTCGGAACACAACAATAGTGAATTATACCTAGTGAAAAGCTTAAACCACTAGCAGGTTTCTTATAATTCATAATAAAAATCATACGACTAAAGGTGGGTCTCCTGCGACACTGTTTTGTGTCTTCTAACACCTAAGGGTGCGTCCATATCTGGCGAATGCGCGGCGAATGCGCAGCTCGCGCGGCTTGCGAGCGGCGCAAGTGCCGCGCGGTGCACCCACTTCCTCCCGCCCGCTCCTCAAGCACCGCACCAACACTAACTCACTCGGCGAGCAAAAATGAAATAAAAATAGCTGCCGATACAGCAGTTACATCAACAGTAGTCGTGCAGTCCATCTTCTTGGAAAGCAAACGTACAACTGAGGCTCCAGTATGAAAGCAAACGGAACGGCGCGCGGCTCGCAAGCGGCGCGCGTGCTGCGCATTCGCCAGATGTGGACGCACCCTTACATCTAACAAACATGGGCGTGGCCTACGTACAAATTTTGACATATTTTGTTAGATGTTTGACGTTAGGTGTTAGAAAACACAAAACAGTGTCGCAGGAGACCCACCTTAAAATCTACAGTTCCATAGTAAAATCTTCAACCCACACAAGCCCCAGTCCAAAAACCACAATTACCAGAACCCCGCATACGCTGAAGCTTAACCTACTCACAGTTCATTGACGATTGGCGCTAAACTAAAATAACGGATAAACACAACAAGCAATGCAGCGGTAAATAAAAGCATTCGTTCTATATAAATTTTATATCACACGTTGATATGTGGTGTTGTGCCCATCTTTATTTGAAACGTATATTTCAGGATTTGTACCACGAAATCACTTCTCTTACTACCACGAGGTTATTTAACTAGTTATTTTTAGTTAGCGACGTGATACATATTAGGTAGTTACGATTTAAAAAGAATAATTTAAAAAAAACTGACGACAACAAAGACCTTTCAGCTAGAGTCAGAAAAAGAGGTTTTGTAGCTGAACGCAATTGCTTTACAGATAGTTTGTAGGATCAACATTATTTATTCTTTGTTCGACTGTAGTTGGTATTTTTTTAACTTATTCTTCGAATGTTTCGTGATACCGTACTTAAAAATACTGAGGCAACATATTAAATCGCAGAGTTATTCTCGGATGGACACTGCACCATTACTAACATAACATTATTGGTCATCGGAAATATGTGAAAAATCATATAACTTCCGTTACAAGGAACTGAACGGACGGCGAACCCATTGACACATATTCTCTCATTCTCACATAGCCTGAGTGAAAGAGACGTCACTATATCAGGTCTATTTCAGAACCCCCACCTCACATACAGGTAACGAACGATATTTTGATGTTGTTGTGAATACAACAACAAATATAAATATTTATGTAAATAAAGTAGGATCGAATAACATTTGATTTCGTCTAAAATAATATTATGTAACACTTTATTTATATTAATTTGATAGGTGACATGTTATGAATTATATTATTATAATTCTTTTCTTTTACAGGTTTTGAGATCACATAAACTATAGTATATAATTACAATGGATCTTACACCTGTGATCTTAATTTGAATAATACTTATCGAAATATATTGAAACATTTTTATAAATTATTGCTTTACCTTAATTTTACATTTATTTGTTTAGTTTATGTAACAACTTGTGTGACGTATTTTTAACGCCACGCACTTAATCAAATGTTTTTGGTTTTTCTGCATTTATTGCAGGTGAAGTAATATTGTAACTTAAAACATATTGTTCGATGCTTATCATTAAATTATGACTCTCTTGTTTAATGACACGCGGAGGCAACAGACCTTATGACAATTTCACAGCGTGCAACTATTGTTTAATTTTTTTAAACTCAAATTTTATAAATACACAAAGTATAAAGATAAAATTGAAAATGAAGCACCTATGATAATATTTTTATATTCGTGACAACAAAAGTTGAAACTATTAAAAGATCAATTTCATTAAATTATATACATAAATAAAACTCCTTTAACAAAAAGGAAGTATAAGAATTTTTTTATTAACTTTTTACTAGATTTTCAAATAAGTTTACAATAAGTAGTCAGATTCATATTTAATAATAAAGGTTCATTATGACTCACTACAATTAAGAACTTGTCAACCCGTGTTTGGGTAGATATAAAATGATGCCGACAGCTTATTTAAAAAATAAACCTGAAATCAGCAAAATGAACTTTGCTACTTGCACATAAGGTCCATTGTCGCGCGCCCATTATTGTACCTTAACCTTGCCAGTGACGAAATTCGCGTATTCTTCGTAGAACTTGGGGAACAGCTGGATGGCGAAGTATACCACGGTGAGATAAGCTACTATGCCCACCGTGAGAATGAGGTCGAACACCGCTGGCTTGACACTGGGCGAACAAACAAAATGGGAATGAGTAACTATGTCTGCGAAGGACGCGGGTTCGATTTCCGCCTTAGGTAGACATTTTTTCAACGTTTCGTTATCCTTGAGTTTACTTGAGTGTGTTTAAACGCAAATAAACAAATATTACGAACTATGTGTAAATAATTTCAATTTTACCGATTGTGTGTACTGTTTATGTGTTGTATAAGTCTTTATAATGTTTCTGTGGTGTAAAATAAAGAATATCATTAGCGCTCTCAAAGTGTCGCCTCGGACTAAGACTAATGCTCCTACCAAGAGGGAGCATTGGATTGCTATCGTTGTCATTTTCTATATGCACTGTGTCATTATATACCTAAATCAGTATCAACTTTATTTTGAAACTCCTTTATTTGGCTGAAATTAATTAATTAGAAAACAAAACTACGACTATGAAACGGTCATTTTGTGGCCACCATCACTATTTTTTTTGCGTAAGAACAAGGCGCATTGCATCAGATGACAATGACATTGATAAAAGTTGGTTGGATTGGATTTCTCGGAGATATAGTTCTGAAGTAAGAGAAATCTAACTTTTAGATTTTTATTGTTAATATAGCATAGGCAAATACTTGAAAATGGGTACCTATCGCTTTAATTTGAATACCATGCCATTTTCGATCTGTCAGCCAGCCTATCGGCTGTCACTGACATTGTCAATCACTGTCAACTGAAGCGTTTGTTTACAACCACATGATTAAATGAACAGAACATAATTCCACACGCTCTATCCGTATCGTATTTGATATTTAAGATCTTTGTGTACAACAAGTAAATAATTTTAATTTGAATCGGTACGCCCACTTTTAGTCAATTTTTTCGAGAACACTATGTTCATTTAGCACATAACGAAACGTTTCGTTTGAGTTACAAGTGTTGCTATACTAGTGTCAGTGTTACCAAGGAAAAATATTTCAAACGTGAATATCTCTTCTAATAAAAATCTTTATGAAACTCTGAATAGTTTCCACGATCCTGTAATGGCGTTGGGACGGAGACCCGAAATGAAACAATGTCTTGCGTTGAATCAATCAACTTTATCCTCTAGTCTAGTGTATCATCTTAAATACTAATTAACATCACATCTATACGTGACTAGAGGAAGGACGCCTTGTAAATCAGGAAGACCTTAATTATCACGTACTATTGAGTACGTGCTGATAGTGTAATTCACTATATCACACCTCCCCTGAAAAGGCTAGGCATCCCTTCCCTGAAAAGTAAACTCTTATTTTCTAAATATCTTAGTCCTATTCTTATGAACTATATATTCTTTATTATTCTTTAATATTTTTACATTAGTACCTAGCTCTTCTAAAACTTCAAATGGACCTAAATACAAGTCATTCAATTTATTATAATTTTCATTCTTATACAAGAGTAGATCACCTTTTTTGTAGTGTACTTCCTTACAATCTAAATCATAATTAGTTTTTCTACTTTGTTTTGATATTAATAAGTTGTTCCTGGCATCATTATGAGCTTTTTGCAATCTAAATTTTAACTCCGATGGATAATTGTCGTATACATATAAGGGATCAACTTTACTAACTAAATTACTAGGTACGTTACATGTTTTCCCAAAAACTAGTTCATAAGGGGAGTATTTGGTACTAGTATTTACAGAATTATTATAAGCAAAGCACCAATATGGTATCCAGGTACTCCAATTTGCCGACTGATTCTGTGTTTGTATTCTCAAGTAACATCCGAGATGTTTGTGCCAGTTTTCTAGCGAACCTATACTCTCATGATGATAGGGTGTTGAATTTAACTTATCAATATTTAGCAATTTACATACTGTTTCTAACGTGGAATTAATAAATTCCGTTCCACAGTCAGTCTCAATAACCCTGGGAGTACCATATCGTAAAATAAAATTTTCAGTAAAAACCCTAGCAACAGTTTCAGCTGACTTATCAAGTATTGGGTAAGCTTCTACAAACTTTGTCAATTCGCATTGTATTGTTAATATGTATTTATTACCCAAATTATCGACCTCCAACGGCCCCACAATATCTAAATATAATTTTTCAAAAGAAGTAGATGCTGTAGTGGTTATTACCATTTTCTCTTTATTATTTTTATTACAAAATTTCTGCTTTTGGCAATCTTTACAGCGAGTCACATATTCATCCGAAGATTGCAGGTTCGAGTCCTGTCACGGTCGCCATGTAATGGCGTTGGGACGGAGACCCGAAATGAAACAATGTCTTGCGTTGAATCAATAAACTTTATCCTCTAGTGTATCATCTTAAATACTAATTAACATCACATCTATACGTGACTAGAGGAAGGACGCCTTGTAAATCAGGAAGACCTTAATTATCACGTACTATTGAGTACGTGCTGATAGTGTAATTCACTATATCACAATCCACTATTAACAAACCTACATTGTGGTACAAACAGAAATGCTATACATTTTTGGGTCTATTGTCAAAGGAATTTGCCTGATGTCCTTTAATACCTATTGTTGTCTGATAGGGCAGAGTATCAAAATTAGTTGTGATGATTCGAAAACCAAATTGTATAGAATAATTATAGTTGGAACCACTTTTTCAAAAGTATTTCACTTATATCATCTTCAGCCTATAAACGTCCCACTGCTGGGCACAGACCTCCCAAGTGGACAACAGCACGTGGGGATATTGGGCCATAACCCACCACGCTGGCCCAATGCGGGTTGGTGGGTTTTAACGACTGCCATGTTACGACAACAGCCGGGACCAACGGCTTAACGTGCCTTCCGAAGCACGGAGAAGCTCGAGATGTTTTTAATTTGGTCACCCATCCAGCGACCCGGCGTCGTGAAAATTTCTTAGCGAGCAAGATCGCAGTTGAACGCGCTAGCCGCTGCGCCATCGAGCTCCTCATTTTACGTATATGGCACTGTGTATCTGGTGTTTAGATGATCGAAGTGTGCACGTGATGACGCTGTGTACCAAGAGCATCGCCAGCCGATGGCTCAGGGGAGGGCAAGCCGATATAAACGAAAAAGGCGATTGTAATAAGAATGGTACATAGTCCCATGTGTAAACTCCACGACCTCTTCACTGTACATAGAGGCGTGCTTAAGGGTGTTACCAGAACAATCGATCGATCGTCGATCGAGGGCATCGATCGATGGTAAAATGGATTAGTCGACGTCGATCGATCAATTAAAGCTACCAGACCAATCGATCAATTTCGATCGACGTTGATCGATGCCGTTGATCGACGATCGATCGATTGGTCTGGTAACAACTTAAGGTTTCAGAGTAGGGCAACATTATTTCGTAATATTTGATTATTTGCGTTAAAAAACGCTCAAATAAACTCAAAGATACCGAAACGTAAAATCAACAAAAAAAAATTTTTTTTTATAAAATAACGTGTAAGCGGGTCACCTGATGGAAAGTAATCACCGTTGCCCATTTATTATTTACATTACATTATGTTCTTGTAATTTTTACAGTTAATTACGTATTATTTTAATCTCTAGGGGGGGGGGGGGGGGCAGCTGCTTACTGCCCCCCTGGCGACGCCTAGCTGTGTACTGACCTGTAGACATAGAGCAGCGCGCGCGTGGGCCCGTACAGCGCGTACTCGGGCTCGCGCTTGTCCACGGCGTGCGCGCTGGCCGTCACGTCCATGTAGCGGGACAGCGCGCGCTCCAGCGCCGACACCACGCCTGCTCGCGGGCGGGGCGTATTATACGACAGTGGGTAAGTGTTATGCTGCATTTACACGAAGCCAATACTTGAGACAATCCACTAAGCCAGTCCAATAAGCCAATGCCAATGCGAAGCAAAAATGCCTTGAGGACAATCCAATGTAGTGGACTGTCTCTATTTACACGATGCCAATATTGGACTGGCTTATTGGATTGTCTCAAGTATTGGCTCCGTGTAAATCCAGCATTAAGGGGGGTTAGGCGGTCAGCGAAAATTTGGATGTTGCGCGGGGCGGGGTCCGCGGTAATTCGTAAGCGCAATTCACATTTTTATCAAAAAGTTAATAAAAATTTTTAGTTTTCGGAAAATCCAAATCAGTCAAGAAATCGAAATGGTAAATACCTATGTGTTTATGATTTTATAGGGATTATTATTGTAAAACACGGTCGTAATGTGCATTTATATGAAATTTTAGAGGTAACTTCAGGATTTTTTTCTATCGAGCAAATGTTTCCAATCGTGTTTAGACTTCGTTTATGCCCTCACACATACGCTTTGTAATACACATAGAAAATTTCAGTGCGAAATATCTAATATATTTAGAATAATACAGAACAGCTAATAGAAAACAGCCAATTCTTCCGTTTTCACCGCCGAAGTTTACGCATTTCGGTTTCCCATACAAACTTCCAAGTCGAAATTTTTAAAAACCAATAGCCAATTTTGATGAAACTTCGGATGCTAAAGTAAAACACAGGGATCTAAATAGTTTGTTGAAAACATTTTTAATTTTTTTTATTTAACTGAGTTATTGGTATTTTTAACTTTTTATAGTGGACTTTAAATCGCAATAACTCAGCTAAAAAAACGTTTTTTAAAAATGTTTTCAACAAACTATTTAGATACATGTGTTTTACTTTAGCATACGAAGTTTCATCAAAATTGGCTTATTGGTTTTTAAAACTTTCGACTTGGAAGTTTGTATGGAAAACCGTAATGCGTAAACCCTCTTAATGAACTTCAAAGCAAAATCAACCATAATGATATTTAAAATTAGAACAATTCTGCTTTGAAGTTTCAGATCTAGTAATTTGATTAGAGCAATAATGTTTTTATTCTGCGAAATGTACAGAACCATCACGCGCTTGTGTAAAAATTCAAATTTACTTTTTAAAGATGGTGGGTGACCTGCGGAATATCAATACAAATATTTTCATGTAAGAATTGTTGTTTCATGCGTAAAATTAAGAAAGTTGTCGAAGAAAAATGTTTTTAGGAGCCATTAGATTTATGTATTGTTTGTTATTGTTTAACGAATTTGTTTCAAATTTCAACAAAGCCACGACCTTGTGCAATGATCAGGCTAACTTAGGTAAGTTCTTTTAATGTATTTAACTAATTCAGCGCATATTACAAGTAACTTAAAATACGTAAATTTTTCACAATTTCGTGCAGGATCCCCTTACGACTCCGACACGGCTGGATAAGGACACGGTGTGTTTCAATCAATCATTCATTATATCATTGTTCTATATTACTACTGTTAAGTTTGAAATATTCAAGCAATTGGAACACTGTCGCCTCAAACTACTGGAGGTTTAGGCGTTAAGGACTGCAACTCAGTCTATGGCTACTGCAGTAATTATCGCACTTACTTTATATTAATGTAATGAAGTAATGTATATTATATTATAAAATGGCGTCTAAGCGTTTAGGTTGAATATAACACGGCACGCCCAGCGATACCCCAAGCTCGCGTTTGGCGACCGCGTGCGCTAGCCGTCACATCCATGTATCGGAATAGTGATACTCTAAGGATACGTTCAGATGATCAGCGCTCAGGGCGCGTTTTGCTAACGCGTTTACAACATGTATTTGATTCTAGGAGTACATGTGCTGTAATGGCGTTGGGACGGAGACCCGAAATGAAACAATGTCTTGCGTTGAATCAATAATCTTTATCCTCTAGTGTATCATCTTAAATACTAATTAACATCACATCTATACGTGACTAGAGGAAGGACGCCTTGTCAATCAGGAAGACCTTAATTATCACGTACTATTGAGTACGTGCTGATAGTGTAATTCACTATATCACAGTGCTAACGCGCGTTTTTATACCATTCTATAAACGCGCAGTAGCAAAACGCGCGCTGAGCGCTGATCATCTGAACGTATCCTGACGCTGACGCTGATTATAAAATGGCGTCTAAGCGTTTAGGTTGAATATAACACGGCACGCCCAGCGATACTACGCCAGGTTAAGGGCACTGTATGTTAGACACTAGTGTCTTTTTTTTTAATTGCGTCGCGTAGCGGTGAAAGAATACTACCACCCTCTCTCTTCCCTTGGGTATCGTAAAAGGCGACTAACGGACTAAACACTGCACATACTTCCAACAGCATAGAGCGGCGATGGGCTCACCACCTGTCACGCTGAGCACATGTGCAGTCGCTATTTGGTGAAAAGTGGACTATAGCAGAGGACTGCTTTTGTGGGTCTCATTGCCTAGTCTCTGACTAACCCTTCAGGGATAAATAGTCGTGATACTCGTGATGATATGTATGACTGTCTTTTTTTTTGTGTGTGAATAGGAAACAAGCAGGCGGCTCCTCTGATGTGAAGTAATCACCGCCGCACGTGGACACACAAAAAACCAAAGGAGTCACAGATGCGTTGCCGGCATTGACAAAGAAGTAGGTATTGGCTATTTGACAGTTGTAACAATAAAATATGAAATATGTCGGAAGTGGTAGTTTATGATTTAACCATAATTGAGGGGTATAGAATCAAATGCAGCTTAACGCCACTTTTTTCAAAATCTATCTTTGAACGCCATTTGATTCATCTTAGGATTGTCTATGGCTTGCGGCAAAGAATCAACATCAAAACCAGCTAAATTCCTTACAAATTTGACTTTTAAACTAGCTATCAGTATCAAACTCAGCTAGATCCCTCAAAATCATTTTCAAAGACAGCTTAATACCGAGCCGACCAATCACAGAGTCCCATTCGCCCAACTGACAAAATGGCGTGTAGTACTAACTAGTTAACAAGAGTGTCGAAGTATTTTCCGTTTTAAAATAATTTAAGAAGATTCCGAGATATAATCAAGTGAAAAAAGGATTGCCGGTACATTAATGGATGTTAACGTAAATCCATTTCGTCAAATCACGCACGGTAAAAAAGGTAGAACACCGCACAAGTGGTAGAGAGGAAGCTTAAACAAAAAGCTCAGTTAGTGATGTGACACTGTACTTACCTACCCTACTTCATCTAGTTATTAGTATAATATTTTCTAAAGTACTACGTAATACTGTTTTTTACGTTACAGTTGGGTTCGTGAACCTATGGCAAAAGCCGCTATACGCTAACGATACAGGTACTAATATGAAATAAGTGATTTGATCCCTAGAATTTTCGTTTTTTGTTATTACATTATTTTTTCAATAAAGTTACCCTTTTGATTATTACTTAGATTATCAGGATTGCACATCACTAGGGTTTTCTTGTCAAATCGAAAATGTCAGTATCAAATCCAGCTAGGTGCCAGCATGTGAGGATCAAATACAGCTAAGTGTCATGTGTCAGTATCAAAGTCAGCTTAGCGCGCCATTAATTTTAAGTTTGTGACTTCTTGTTGAATGTAATTCATGTCGTTATTGTATTTCCAATAGCTATTGATATTTATCTTACTAATTACGAAAACGTTTATGGGTTATTGTAACAAGAGTAGTTTTTAGGAGATTTTTTCGACTTATCAATATTTTGACATGACATTTTGGATTTAGCTGCCCTTGATTCTACACACCTCAGTTATTCAATAGTTTTTTTTTATTAAGATAATTTGTAAATATTTTATTTACTTAGACAAAATAAATTAGCGAATTTTTATCTGTGGATTACAAGACCCGAAACACGGGCGGCCATGATTGAGCTTCATGTGATTACGCTACATTTCACTAAATTATCAAAAACTATGTGTCAGATTTCAAGATAAGTTTCTATATTTATTGAAATGTGACGTCAATGAATGAATGAATGAATAATAACTTTATTGGTATATACTCAACACATATACAAGGTTATACAAAATAAAACATAAAAAACAAAAATAAATCAAAAAGCAATGCCTGGTACAATAACAATGTATATAGTGTTGAGTCAACCAAAGGGCGCCGACTCAGTTTTTTTTTTGTTGCAACCAAGGCCACAACACTGGTATTCTGCCGAAACCCGGGGAGGAGCGCGTACCGTGCCCTGCGTTTATTATACTATAAGTACTGTATTAAATCTAAATATGGAAGTATTTATGAATAATCTTTTTTATTTTGTTTTTACATAATGTGAATAGTGTTAGTACGGTACTTCCTTCATTAAAAAGGCCAATCAAAAAATTAATAAATAATACTTAATAAATTAATAATAAAAACAAAGATAACGAAATGCAATGCCAAAAATACCTAAAATAAATAATAAATAATTAAACAGATAAATAAATAAACAGTAGCTACTAAGTGGATTTTTGGATGTAAAGTAAATGAGCCTTATAAGCACGTTTAAATAGATATTTAGTTCCTGTATCTCGCAGTGGGGGAGGTAGATTATTCCAACACTTAGTAGTATTATATTTGAAGCTGCCACGGAAAGCAGCAGTTTTATGTTCAGGTATTGATAGAGGGTTGGTGCACTGTCTAACCCTGCAATTGGTAGAAGAACGCCAAGCAAGCTTATCAAATAGGTATTTAGGGTGTTGCCTCGTAATTATGTCAAAGAGCATGCAAGCCAAGTAAAGCTTTTGGCGCTCCTTCATTTTCAGAATGTTAAATTTATTCATATAAGGCGTTACATGTGTTTTGGGAGGGATAGCAAAACAATACCTCGCGCACGCATTCTGGACTCGTTGAATAAGTCGCTGAGACCTTCCCAGGACACATGGGCCATATACAGTAATACAATAATTGAATTTAGAGAGCACTAGGCTATCGCACAGATTAACGCGAAGGTCAAGAGATATAAAGTCTCGTATTCTATAAAGGACCTTTAATCGGTAGAAACAGGCCCTGACACATTCAGAAATATGCCTTTCAAAATGGAGAGACTCATCCATAAGTAGTCCCAAATTACGTACCTCAGATACCCTTCCAATATTGTCTCCCATTACGTTTACGTTAATAGGATTACATCTATTAATTATATTAAATATTTTACCTTTAGTACCCATTAAAATATATTGAGTTTTTGACGGATTTAATACAAGCGAGTTACTCAAGGACCAAGATGCTATACAATCTAAATCATGGTTTAAACATGTGATACGATCATTTATGTTGTTTATATTAAGAGAGGTATATATCTGTAAATCTGCATATAAATGGTATTTACAATGCCTTATTACATCCGGTAGATCAAAAGTGTATATGATAAATAAAAGAGGACCAAGAATGGACCCTTGAGGAACTCCTCGCGTTACAGATCGCAGATCCGATTCCAAGCGGGTACCACTTGAGTCGTATGTCACAACCTTCTGAGATCGGTTACTTAAGTAGCTGTCAAACCACTTCACGACGTCACAGAGCAAAATGTCACGTAAACAACCGTTTTTGCACGAAATTTGAAATCAATAAAGGAAAATATGTTTTATTCTGTTAAATAAAGGTTTTTCGAGAAATAACATATTGTACGGGGTATAAAATAAGCGTTTGTAACTTTTTAAATATTTTTAAGAAAACTGTCAAGTAGCCAATTGTGGAGAGGGGAGGGGGAGGGACGGGCTTCATAGGACAAAACACGCTTAAATTCTACCATCATTACGTAGTAACAAAAAACTCATCCAAATGAAGTTCTTACAGCGTCATAATAAGAAAATAATTTTTACTTTAAATTCATACTATAGCCTGACCACAACCGCTGTACCGCGCCTTAGGTATGCGCGGGGAGAGGGGGAGTTGGAAGTAAAGAGCATGAACTCACATGAGATTCGTAGTGTCAGACAGATCTTACGATATCGAAGCACAGTTTATTGAAGCTTTATATTTACGAGTATAATTACATCCAATCCGTTTATGTCCAATATGATTTTTAGATAAGTACAATTAAAGAACCAATATAAATCTTTAATTCTTGGAAATATATAATATAAACTTTATTTTTTGCTTTTCTTTTCTTAAAATATTCGGCCACTTTGAAAATGACAGTCTTGATATCTCGAGATAATGCACGAACCATTTTAAGATATTTTATCTCATGTGCGTCTGACACAGACAGTCAACAGCAACTGTTTCGCCCCCCCGCCTCGCCGCTCGCATACCCAAGGCGCGGTACAGCGGTAGCGGTCAGACTATAGGTTTCATTTAATCTTTAAAGTCATTCTACGCCTCTAAGTTAGTCACTTAGTTATGCTCATTGTGTCCAAATAAATCAATAACTTCCCGGTTTCTTTTCCTTTCTTTCTCTTAGTACAAAATCCCTCCCTTCCTTACCCGAGTTAGGTGGCGATCCGGTGGTGATGATCTGCGGTGCTCTCGACTGCGACGACAGATATTTGTACCAATGTTTGATGGAAGCTTCCTCTACGCCCTGAAACAAGTCATTATAGTCTTAAGACGATTTTCGATGGACTAGGAGGTAAAGCTAAGCTAAGTCTTTTTTTACACCTACATACCTATATATATTGATTTGAAAGATCTTGTAAGGAATAGTGTGATAAGCGAGAAGTTTGGAATGAATGAAGATGTAGTGGCAAAAATTGGGAAAGCGGTCATGTAGTCTGCTTTTGCGGTCCTCATTGCCTAGTCTCTGACTAACCCTTCGGGGATAATAGTCGTGATTATAATGTAGGTATGTATTGTATTTGGCGGTTTTATATCGCTACAAAGCAAATTGGCTACTTGACAGTTTTCGAAGAAGTATTTTAAAAATTACAAACGTTCATTTTACACCCCGTACAATATTTTCTTCTTTCTCAAAAAAGCTTTATTTAATAGAAAAAAAATAATTTCTTTATTGATTTCAAATTTCGTGCAAAAACGGTTGGTCACGTGACATTTTGCTCTGTGACGTCACATTTCAATAAATATAAAAACTTAACTTGAAACCTGACCGATAGTTACTTATTGATATTTTTGTGAAATTTGACGTCGCATGAAGCTCAATGTTTCCAAGCCCGTGTTTCGGGTCTTGTAATCCACAGATAAAAAAAGCAAATTTATTTTGTAAAAATAAAATATTTACGAATTATCTTAATAAAAAAAACTATTGGATAATAATATATTATCGTTAAATCATAAACTACCATTTCCGACATATTTCATATTTAATTGTTACAACTGTCAAATAGACAATTTTTACAGACGACCAGTCGGATGCAGAGAACTTATATACACTTTAAAATAGAAAGGTGAAAACTTTTAATTTAATTTAAATTAAATAACTTTAATAAGTGCTTTACCGAGCAAGAGAAAACAAGACTAGCACAAGAGCGAGACATTAATAAATTACTTAATTTTTTTACCAATAGAAGAAACTTTTTATTAAATAGTGAATGCAAAAAACATGTACTTTTTTTAATTTCTTTTTTTTTATATAGAATAAAACCCTATAAAACGCGTCTATTCGCGCCGAGTCGCTGTTACACCCGTCCCGTACCGTCGAGAGAGCGAGAGAGAAGCGCTCTGAATACACTTTCTATAGTGGACTTTAAATCTCAATAACTCAGCTAAATAAACGTTTTTTAAAAATGTTTTCAACAAACTATTTAGATCCCTGTACTTTACTTTAGCATGCAAAGTTTCATTAAAATTGGCTTATTGGTTTTTAAAAATTTCAACTCGGAAGTTTGTATGGAAAACCGATATGCGTAAACTCTTACACTAACGTCACTATATATATTTGAAATTTGTAAACTTGTCAGAAAAAACAAGAATTCATATACACAGGCTAAAGAACAATATTCACAACCAATAAATTTAAGACACAAAAATAGACTGGCTCTTCCCTTTACTAAACTCCATATGGTCAGTTCATCCACTTATCACATGTCAATTAAAATATTTAACAAAATACCTACCGAAATAAAAAAATGTTTCAAAAGAAAGAATATTTAATACAATGTTAAAAAAATATTTAACAGAGAATTGTTTTTATAGTTTAACAGAGTTTTTTAATAATTAAGTATAGTATTAGTTAATAAGTAAAGATTTCAATTATATGCAATAATTAAGTTACAATGTAGTTAGTACCTAATTAATTTCATTGTTGCAATGCCCTTGCAGGGCCATGTTTGAGACTAATATTTTTTGTAAGATCTATGTACAACATGATGCAATAAATATCTATGACTATGACAATGACTATGACTCATATGGCTTACCAGCGCGTCGTCGTAAAGCGCGGCGTCGTCGCCCGCGCCCGATATATTGTACACGTGCGACGCGAGCGCGCGCGCGACCGATCCCACGTTGGATACTAAGTTTTGTAGCGACGCCTCGGAGTACTTGTCCAGGACCGAACTGCGGGACGGGTCCTTGTGACTCTGGAATAAGGACGACATAATTAAATGTTTTAACTACACAAACTGTTTTACAAACAATTGGCTACTTGACAGTTCTAATAAAAGTATTTTAAAAATTACGAACGCTTATTAATTTACACCTTTTACAATTTTTTTTTCTCGAAAAAGCTTTATTTAAGTAATAGAAAAAAAAACTATTTTTCTTCATTAATTTCAGATTTCGCGCGAAAACGGTTGGTTACGTGACATTTTGCCCTGTGACGTCACACTTCAATAAACAAACAAATTTTATCTTGGAAACTGACATACAGTTTTTGTTTATTTTGTGAAATGTCACACGAAGCTCAATCATGGCCGCTCGTGTTTCGGATCACTTTTTGGCGATATTCGCTTGCGCTCCATTCCGACCGCGCGTACGTACAGTAGCGTGCGCGTACGCACCAGGGATGTTGCGGATGCATTTTTTTCTCATCCGCGGAAGCGGACGCAGATTTTAATAGGCTCGCATCCGCCGGTGCGGATGCGTATCTGTACAAAAAACTTAGGTAGGGTAAAAAACACAGTAATATATCCTTTCTTTATTTAATAATAAAGTAGCGAGTTATTTTAATAATTAAGTTTGAATATTGGAGCATTATTTTAATGAAAAGTAGAATGGCCGCCTTTTCGGACTCTAGTCTGTTTGGGTTCGTATATTAATCCTGTGCTACTAAATAACTGTTCACTTGGAACACTGGCTGTTGGAGCTGATAAAAATTTGCGTGCTATTTTAGATAACAGTTTGAACTCGCTTTGATTAACACTCCACCATTAAGGGGGACTCTCATTAAAATTAATTCGCTTCTTATTGCGGAAAGTAAGTAACTCCTTGAGAATTGCGTCAGGGCTGTCAGTTTCTGGTGTTTCCTGACTCTCATCGTCACTTGATGAATCGAGCATCATGGCAAGATCCACTCGCGCCACTCACTCACTTGCTTTCTTGTCGCGACCTGCTACACATCCGCATCCGCACCAGCTCCGCATCGATTTATACGGATGCGGATGTTCCGCATATGCGGATGCGGATGCGAATATTCGCAACATCCCTGGTACAGTAGCGTGCGCGTACGTACAGTAGCGTGCGAGTAGATCGTGTCCAAACGTGTATCGTAGAAATAGGTAGGACGGCACGGACGGAAGTTATTATCGGAATAGGTAAGACATATGTACAGCCAGTAACCCTTATTAAGTCTTTAGGAATAAGAACTAAGAACTGTCAAATATGTGAATCTTTCTTCTATCGCTGACTGTACCTATGGCGAGACGTTGTAATTAGGAGCGGTTAGGTTTCAGTTAATCTAGTTCTTGTAGCTGTTCGGGGAACTTAACCAAATCTTTATGTAAATAACAGGCAATCTTTATCTTATTTTCACTTTACATGTAGCGAGCAGGTTCCGATCAAAAGTGACCTTTATGACGTAAGTGTAGAGTCGATTTTTTTATTGTGGCACGCCATAATGGCTTCACTCTGCCTGATGAAAAGCAGCCAGTGAAGCCCAAGAAGTGAAAGCGTTCATCACAGCGCTACCACGCTATGCCGAACGCCAAATTGGAGAAAGCGGATATAATGACATGCTTGATCCGCAGCGGGATACCAAATCTGCATTCTCTAAATTCGACTCTACGCAAACGTCACAAAGGTCACTTTTGATCGAAACGTGTAGGTCAAAGAGAGCGCGAGTTTACGATCGAGTGTTCCAGAATCGACATGCTGACATGAAACATGCGACTTGTCGAATGCTTAAGCTCTCCTGATGCCCGGCCAGTGTCTCAATAGCCAGGTTGAGGCGAAGGTGAACCTAGCCACCCAACTTAACGTGTCATAGAGACAAGAAGAAACATTTTTTCACTCGTACTTTACCTGTAGCGAACTAAGCGTGAAGGCAGTGACCCTTCGGATGCTGAATCTCTCATGATGCCAGGCCAATGTCTCATCGGCTAGGTTGATCTTCTTGTGGCTAACTGGGGCCTGTAGCTTTGTCTGCATGGAGTGCGGCGCGCCGCCGGGCTTGGGCGGCTTGGACACGTGCATGGTGAGCGACGGGGATGAAGCGATCGAGTCCAGGCACATCACGAACGAAACGTCCTAAGGGGAAAGGTGCGTTTGGTTATTTTTTTTTTAAATTTCGATATTTTTGAGTTCATTTTAATGTCTGTTATTAAAGGTCAATTCACACACATCAGTGAAGTCACAGTTCCGGCACAGTGTGAAATATTCTTTCATACAATCTCTAAGAATGCATCCCCACTTGTCAGTGTCTGTGACGATACAGTGCTCTCAGTGTTGATGCTGCTCTTCTTCTTCGTCTAAAGCAATAGCTATCATTGCTAGCCCCGTAGCATTTAACAGAGCCATAGCAACAATCACGATACTTGACGACGGACACGTTTTCACTGAAGCTCCGTGAACGGGGTACTGTAAGTGTGAATTGAATCACTTACGCAACACTGTAGCACTGATACTGAACTGAGCGAACACGATGACGGAACTGTGACTTCACCGATATGTGTGAATAGACCTTAACGCATAAATACTTAAATTCGCAACTATTATCCCTAAAGGTTAGTCAGAGTCTTCGCAATGGGGAAGGAAACGCAAAGCTAACTGCAGATGTCGCTGCGTCGCTTGACTCATAACCAGTGATCGGCGTAGGTAGTGCCATTTGGGGTCAATGAACTCGAATGTTAGTGTTAATATGGATACGCCCCGAGAATCCCGGGATCTGCTAAAATATTTTCCTAAATGTTGATGTATTAATTATTTAACGTAGGTAGAGCAATCTGAGATCAATGAGATTGAATTTTGGTGCTCATATAGACATGCCTCGGAGTTTCCGTGAATGTTTTCTGAATGCCGATGTCTTTATTAACTAAAGTTAAAATGTTTTTTATCTACAACGGGAAAGATCTTGGCCTTCATCTGACCTGATGGTAAGTGAAGATAAGGCCGAAGGTGGGAGCGACCTTCACCCGGACTCCTCAATCACAAAGGTACTGTCTATCATACCTCTAATTACCGAAACAGAACAATGCTTTTAACATTGTTGTTATGGCGACAAGCTTAAGATACGAGTCGAGTATTATTAGAACGCCTAACTCACATAACCTGGGGTCCTTTTTATAAACGTGACAATAATTGTAAATTACTATAATTCGGCGGACATTGTCGATGCGATGAACAGCAATATATACTTCTTATACAATATTCCATGTTATGTACTTAGTATAGTAATTTACTATTGTCACTTTCATGTCTCAATTTAATAATAAAGTTAATAAAAACACAAATCTTTAAAAAAACTTCAAAAAAAATCAACAACATTTGGGCATAGAATAAAAAGATTTCCCGGGATTTAGAAGGCATATCCATATTAAGATAACAGTCAGTAAATCCCGAGAATAGCACTATCTACGCCGATCACTACTCATAACAAACATTTTTTATCACTTTCGATCTCCATTTTGTGAGAAATTGCGATCGTTCTGTGCTCTAACTGTGAGATTATGTATTCAACGTGGACGGTGTCTCAGTTAAAAGCTGAGTTAAAGACCGCAGAAGCTGCCTACTACCATAGTCCACGATTTGCCAAATTACAATATATTTTTTAAACGACCTGAAACCACATTTTTTTTTAGTTTATTTGAATAAAGACTTTTTGACCATGAGTATGTGTGTATGAAACTAACCTGCAGCAGCGACGCGTCCGCGCTATCCAGCTGTTCTTCCAACCACTTCTTGATAGAGAAGTAGTTAAGCGAGTGTCCGGTGGCCGTCAGCACGAACACTAGGGAGGGGGCGCCTCGTACTGTGGCGCTCGCGTATAGCCGTGAGAAGATACGAGCCAGCTCTAGTACCGCGACGGCCCCTGAAGCATTGGACTCAGCTCCTTGGGAAAGTTCCTGAGGAATACAGCCTTCATGAATAAAAGTCTATGATTAGGTGACTGGCAAGAGCTGGATGATAGTAGCCACGGCTTAGTGTTGCATTCTTGGAGAGGCCGATGTCCAGCAGTGGACGAGTAAAAGCTGATGAAGTATAGGACGACAGCACTAAGCAGTGCGCGTCGCAGTACTGTGGCGCTGGCGTACAGGCGAGAGAAGATGCGAGCCAGTTCCAATACACGCTGGTCGCGGGTTCTACTTCAGAACACGTTTACCTTGAAGGTAGATGTGTTATTTTTATGTAATAAACCGTAAAAAAAAGAAATCAAAATCGGTTCAGATGAACGGGAGCTACAATGCCAAAGACAGATACACACACTAATACGCAGTATACAATGTGATAGGGGTGGTACTTCTAATCTGTTAAGGCTAAGTAGTACATCGAAATTCATCGACAAAAAAAATAATATGGACTTATAAAAAAGTCATTTTTTTTTCTCACCAAAGTAATCTCCAACATACTAAACAAAGTAGATTATTAGTTAGCCCAGTGTCGTTTGCCATTTTTTTCATGTTTCTCCAACGTATGAAACATTTGATATCGCATAAAGTAAAAATGGTCATATATTATAGAGGGGGGGGGGGTAGGACCCCCCCTATTTTTTTTTTTGTCGATGAATTTAGATGTAGTACTTAGCCTTAACGGGTTAGAAGTACCACCCCTATCCCATTGTATATTACCTTTAACATTTGTGTATCAAAATTTGCGCCAACGCAACGACGAATCGCTGCCGCCCGTTTGTCAACCAATGAGAGTGCGTATCTTCGTCGCACGGGGGCTATGACGCCTGTACCGGACAAACCTTTTGGACCGCGGGCATCACGCGGTCGCCCAGGCAGTGCCCTTCGAGATCTCAAGGCGAAACCACGCGTCACGCGCCCTTGAACTCAGCCCCCGACGTGACCATATGTGTGCAGTGACAGAGCTAGTACTATCAGCTCCCCCCTAACGCCTAACGAACACCAGTGCCCTAATGAAGTGTGTGTGTGTTGCCACCCACAACGAAAGCCCGCCTCAACGCCCACACGCCCTGGCGCGTTGCCCACCTTCAGCCCGTGATCAGTCTACAGCGCGGACCCCCGGTAAGTCCCCTTCCCGCCTTATTCCCTAACTACGTCGCATGTTGGTGCCTCTTGCATCCACAAAAATATATTTTTTTATCAAAGTTACAAGTAAGTTTCTGGCCAGTATTTATTCGAATTAGAAAATTAAAATGATCCCAGTACATTTACTGGTAGGTAACTAAATGGAAATAACGTAATAATATATCACATTGTGTATTGTAGACATGACGCTTCATTTTCCCTCCAAGAAAGAGATAGAAAAGATATTGCTCTTAATGAAATAAACACAAAGCAAGCGCTACTCACGGGCACAACCGCCGAGGAGTCGTAGTGCGCCGCGATGACGATGGTGTGGGCCGCGGCCGCGCCCGCCAGCCGCCCGTGCAGCGTTACCGGCGCGGACTCCAGCAGGTGCGGCGTCGGCGCGGATACCACTGCACGAAACACGGATATGTATACGAAACTATTGCTTTAGAGCTCTGCCTCATTAAGATGCCATGGCGACGTCGCCGGCTACGTATCCAAGCCGAATGTATGGTACATTCCAAATTGGCGACGTTGCCAAACCGTCGCCAAGTGAGTTAGGTACCATACTGGCTACGTATCCAAGCAGTTATATTGAAAGGCGACGATGCCAACCCGTCGCCAAGTGAGTTATGTACCATTCATTTCAATCTTAACTGCTTGGATACGTAGCCGGCGACGTCGCTATAGCGTCTTAATAAGGCAGAGCTCCTAGGGTGCCAAGCAACCGCCACGGGTTTCAGTTTTGGGTATCGATTGCCAAGAACCCGTGGTGGGCACACGCAATTTTGGGTTTGGTTTTTATTCTAAAATAGCGGCCGCTCGCGGTTACACCCGAGTGGTTCCAGTTCCCGTGGGAATAACGGTTTTTTATGTAAATAAAGTTAATGCACTATATAAACGAATGCTAGTAAAATACTTTGTTCTTAATACTTACATAAATATTATTTTGTGACAAAAAATAAAATTTGAATAGATTTTGTGATATCTGTCTTTAGTATTCATATGTAAATTAGATATTTTGATAGATTACTTCATTAAAATACCTAAAATATTAAGTTTTGTATTGTTTTCGAACAAGAAATTGGCCAAACTGCTGTTAGAAGTTCCGAGTGCAAAATTTCGCATCAACATTTTTAATGGCTAGCAATTAACGTCATCACGAAAAAAAGTCTGAAAACAGAAGAAATGTTGTGTTAGCCTCTCAGTTTTGGCATCGAAATGTCAAAAAATTTTGACAGCAGATGCGATTTGGCGGGAATTTAAATTTGCGGAAATGGAAAAAAATAATAAAAAAACAATCGAACGCAGTAAATGTTAACTTTTGCG
The DNA here is from genome assembly GCA_963921215.1 of Scoparia ambigualis. NCBI lineage: Eukaryota > Metazoa > Arthropoda > Insecta > Lepidoptera > Crambidae > Scoparia > Scoparia ambigualis. The sequence continues at coordinate 28,658,562 of OY992512.1, read as the reverse complement.
TTCACGATGCATAAAATGTACCACAGAAACGAAATAATCAAACTTGTTCATACTAAATTAGTCCCTAAGTGTATCAATAATATCGATATTGATCCTTATAACCTAGAGATAAAGTCCAAAATATATTGAAGAAATTTGACATTTTGTATAGCCTAACCACAACCGCTGTACCGCGCCTTAGGTATGCGCGGGGAGAGGGGGAGTGGTAAATAAAGAGCATGAACTCACATGAGATTCGTAGTGTCAGACAGATCTTACGATATCGAAGCACAGTTTGTAGAAGCTTTATATTTACGAGTATAATTACATCCAATCCGTTTTTGTCCAATATGATTTTTAGATAAGTACAATTAAAGAACCAATGTAAATCTTTAATTCTTGGAAATATATAATATAAACTTTCTTTGTTTGCTTTTCTTTTCTTAAAATATTCGGCCACTTTGAAAATGACAGTCTTGATATCTCGAGATAATGCACGACCCATTTTTAGATATTTTATCTCATGTGCGTCTGACACACTAGTTGCCGCCGCCGTGAGCGGTGACAGCAGAATGACAAAATGGAGCAACTGTTTCGCCCCCCCGCCTCGCCGCTCGCATACCCAAGGCGCGGTACAGCGGTAGCGGTCAGCTATAGTAGATTGAAGTGCTGGCTACATAAAGAATTTCAGTATAAATGATGTTTTATTCTTAAAATGCCCAACAGCTTAAAAATGGACTTAATGGAAGATCTTGAGTTTAGTTTTGATAAAAATCAGAAAGGTAACAACACTTTTCAGGAAATATGTATTTTCAGAACTAGGTATTTAGCGAATTAGTTCTTTTTTAAGCTGTTGGGCATTTTAATAATGAGGCATTTATCAACTAAGCCTTTTTTCGACATAAATATTATTTATGCATAATTAACAAAGTATTTGTAGTATCATTGATAGTCTATCTATTCACTATATTTATACAAAAAAAATAGATAGATATGTATAACCTAATAACCCCTGGGGTATTAACTGTTCTTTCTGAATTTGATGAAATTTTGGTAGGTTTATAAATAAACTACAATGACAAGAAAAACAAGGATAAACAATATATTAAGTTAAGCTATGCAGTTTAGACGTTGCCTACCCTACCTACCTACCTAGCCTACCGTTGAAGGGCCACTGAAGGAAAATATGCATTATTTTTAAATCTGCAATAAATACTCTGTTGTAATATGAGCAGATATGTTTAATTTCAATGTGATAAATAACAAAATCTCACCGATTTGATATCCATTTGAAGACACACTGTTGAACATAGCTTCCAACGCAGTGCCAGACTTATCGTCGGTGATGAAGCTGTGTTTGAGGTCTCTCAATATGTCCTCGTACTCGGGCGCCCACTCCGCGAAGTAGACGGGCGCGCTCACCTCCTGCTGGATCATGGCCATCTCCAACAGTTGGATGTGCTGGAAAGGGTGCATTTGTTTTGAAATCTTATCTTATCTTAGTGTAAGTGGAGCCTGCAGAGATCTGCCTCTCGTAGCAGCACGTCGACCCTTGAGATCTTATGTGCAACCCCGACCTATCACTCTGCCTCCTCGGTGAAAATGACTGCCAATGTCTTTGAGGACGCACAGCCTAAAATTTTTTGGTGTTGGATAGACCGATCCCAGGAGATTCATATGACATTTAGCCCAGAGTGGTAAACGCTCCTGCCTGTCTATTTGTAGCTTGTCATACAAAGCGCACACTGTTGTATTTTTACTAGCAATTGACACAGTACACAGTAGTGTACAACAAATTACTAATAGACAGGCGGGAGCGCTTGCCACTTGTCTATGAGGGCTGGTGCCAAAGACAATGTCATACGAACTACACCAAATTGATAACATTTTGTAAAAAATTTTATCTTAAACCCTAATAATAAATAATACATACATACATATAATCCCCGGCTATTATCCCCTAAGGGTTAGTCAGGAACTAGGCAATGCGAGCAGTCCTCTACCATAGTTCACTTTTCACCAAATATCGACAGCACATGTGCTCAGCGTGACAGGTGGTGAGCCCATTGCCGCTCTATGCTGTTTGGTGTATGTGCAGTCTTTAGTCCGTTAGTCGCCTTTTAGGACACCCAAGGGAAGAGAGGGGGTGGTCGTATTATTTAAATAATATAATAGTATAATATAAATACTAAAGTGAGTTTGTCTTACGCTTTCGCGTTTAAACTGTTAAACCAATTTTGACGCATTTTGGTATGAAGATAGAATGGTCCCTAAGGCCCCTAGCACACAGCGTATTTAAATGCGCAGATGACGCGCGTTTCAGGAATGCGCGTCGTCTGTGCCGTAGATGCCGATTTTTGCGTTTGTATATCTATACATGTATATAACGCAAAAATCGAATTTTTATCTTCAAACAAGCGTAAAACGCGATACAAACGCTTAGGCTACGAGGTTGCGTTCGAATCTCGTTTAAAGCGCGTATACGCGCGTCATCTGGGCGTTTAAAATACGCCGTGTGCCGGGGTCTAAGGACTATAAATGATTGTAATCAAAATATTGCTTACAAATAACCAAACTCTACAAATGTAATTTTTTCAAATACTATAATAATTGATACATTAACGAGAGCAATGCCGCAAAAAGAGAAGATCAATATGTCATTATATTATATCAACATAACCTACCTCTTTCTCCTCATGGGTGAGCACAGTATCGTTCTTGGGCAACACTAGAAGCAGCGCTCCCGCCTTACTCCTTATCTCCATGAACTGCTCAATGGTGACGTCCTGAATGCGAGCCACCACGCAGTGGCGGGACGTGCTCCAAGAAGTAAGCGACCGACCCTCGAGGTTAAAGCTGGAGCTGCGGCAGCCTGGAAAAAATATTAAATTGTTACAAAAGTCAGATAGTTAATTCAATACACGTGTTCACAGACACTTTTCGCTGTCAAAACTAATAAAATAACTGTTAACACGTGTCGGAATCATGGCATGGAGTGTTCAACAAAGAAATATAATGTCTATGTGTCTAGTGGCGCTGCATTCTAATTACTCTTCGTAATCATCGTTCTTCCTAATAATGTGCACATCAAAACAATCGTTATGGTTTTAGCTATCGAAAATTATATGATTCTTTATAGTTTGAAACAGTGACTTCCAAGTAATAACGACTTCTAAATGTCGATATAAAAGAAATATTTTTGTTTTTTGTCTTGGAATCTTCATTTTTGTCATTTTGTTATAGCTTTTCGTAATTAACTGTTAACTTATTAAAATACAGCGTTTTCTAAGCATTTGGTACGTAGTTTAGGTTTTGATATAGCTTTAGCAATGGGTTAGTTCTAAGCTTTTTTGTCAGATCGGGTAGTCTCGGTCAGCGTCGGCCAACTTTCGGACAGCTGTCAGAATGGCTGGACGGTAGGAGCCATATTGTATATACGGTCTTGGACGCCTAAGTGGTTAGGTGATAACAATTTTTTTTAAATATTATATTTATATACAGGGTGGAAAAAAAGACCGTGGTTGGAGGAAAAGTACCCTTAATATTGATGGCAAACTTTACTGAAAGGAACATTCCTTTATTTTTAAAAATAATTAAAACTGCATTCAAAGATTTTTGTAAAATCATCTGCTTGAGCCGGGAAACAAACCGGTGAAATGTTAAAAAAAACCTGAATTTTATGATACCAACCGAAAGAGTCATTCATAAGGATTAATTTCTTTTAAACAACATAGTATGTTACATTAAAGAAAGACCAAGAATACGTCTGTGCATACATGAAAATGGGTCTCATTTTGAGAAATTCATAATAAGTTAAGTGAACTACTTTCTTTAGATATTAAGTAAGCTTTACAATAAAAACATTATTTTTCTTACTGTATAATAATAAATACTAAGTTGTGTAGCTGAATGTTTTAGCCGTTGCTCCATTGATCAAGAATCAAGAGTGAATTGTTGTTAGACAGACAGGCAGTTCAGACAAATGGATAATAAAGAATAAAACAAGCATCCATCTACCTAATCTCGATAATAATTACCATATAGTAATTAACCCATTTACAGCGACCGATCGTTATAAAGATCAAAAAAATCTATTAAAAGTACCCCCAATTGAAACATATTACAAGTGGACTTTTACTGCTTGTTGTATATTAATCGTCGTGGTGATCGTTCGACATTGTTTTTGCGCTTACGTAAATATTATTTGTTTATAATTTCTAAGTAAATTTGTGTTTTAAGTTGTATTGGCGGATTTAACTTCCACAATGTGTTAAAATCGGTAAGTTTTTATAAAATTGTTTGTGATTGCAATTATTTTTATTGATGTTTTTTAAAAATTTACAACCTGTCTTACACATTCATGAAATAAAATTTGGTTTTTGTACAATATTTTAGTATAAAAAATGATGATAGATTTTATGATCTTTATAACGATCGGTAGTAATATGGGGGTGTTATTTGTACACGCTTTTAGTCGTTCATTATATTGAGCCAACCCAACTGTATCAAATACTCAGTCATATACTTGGTGATATCGCCATAACCCGCGCGACCAACTACAATGGCAAGAAAACCATGGACGAAAACACCTTCAGTCACCTTTATATTTCGAGTGTATGTTTGATGATGGCGTTATCGAATTGTTGGTCAAGTACACAAATATTTACGCCATTCAAAAGAAATAAAGTTGGCAATGTGACATTGAGTGAGATGAAATGTTGCCTCGGCATACTTCTGTACAGCGGCTACATCGTAGTTCCTCGAAGAAAAATGTACTGGGAGAAATCATCGGACACAGATTTCAGTATTGTATACAATGCCATGTCAAGGGATAGATTTACATTGGTGGCAAGAAATGCTATTTTTCTTTATTATCTCACTGTCTGGACATGGCTACACACAATGTCTGGCAACTGTACAAAAGTGATGGTGGAGAGTACAATCACCTTACTTTCGGAGAACAGTAGCCAGGGGTGTACTAGAAACATATAAAAAAGATAAACGCGGCCCTTGTCCATCTCCACGATTATAAGGAAACTTCTAGCTATGATAAAATCGATCATATCGTAGAATACAAGGACATACAGCTCAGATGTTGGATATGCAAAAAAAATACCAACTTCACTTGACAAAAGTGTAATATTAATTTACACCCAAAAATATGTTTTATAACATACCACTCCTACATAAGTAAACTAATTTGTAAATAAAAAGATTTTGAAAACAAAATAAAGCCTTTTTTCATAAAAACATGTCTGTTTTATTTCATTCAAATAGAATATTATCGCTAAACGGTAAACTGGTTCTTGTATGAGCGTTGACCTACCCGCCTACTACTATTGATCGTTATAACGATCCACATTTTCCGAGCTTTCCAGAAAACTATGTTTTTTTTTTATTATGTTTTCGTTGTTACTATATACATCAAGGTTACAATATCCAAAAATTATGGAAATACGAGACAAAAAATAGTTTCAGTAACAAGTGGGTTAAAACCTCTGTGGTTGACTGGCAAAATGCCCATCTCGATATTGGTAATCCTTGGGTTCAAATCCCAAATGCAAAAGTTGGAGTTAGTTTTAAAATCAGTAAATAATTCTGAATATGACTCCTTGCGTGACTACTACATCTACTTAGATCAATATTTTTAAATTTCGTTAGAGCCTTAAAATCTGAACCTAAAGTTAACAACAATGCTATATGAATTCTACTATCATATCTGTTGGTAGAATGTTATTTACTTTAGCACCGAAATCTAAGCCAGCATCTCTGTATGAAGATAAGAATAATTGTAGAAATCTAAACCTCAAACTACATTCTGTGATTAAACTTATTTTAGATAATCTAGGTATTTCTCAAAAAGTAGGAACACCTTTCCCTTCAAAATCTAATTTTATATAAAAAGGTATGAATAAAAGTATAGTTTGTTTGCAGTCATACCGTTCAGGAAAAACAAGACAAAAATTACTTACCTATTAAAATTATAACCTCAAAAATTGAATAATCGATTTATGTTTCATCAATGAAACCCTATGTGTATATTGTACTTACCATGGGGAACTGTATGGAGGTCGTATTGTTGCATTCTATATACGGAAAACTCATGAGAAGCAGCCACCGGGTTCACTGGGGACATAATGATAAAAATAGGCAGAGCAACTAGAAGATAGTAGGGTAAATAACCCCTAAAAATCTCGGCAAAGCCGTCAGCTTCGTCTAGCCACATGTTGGTACTAATTATGTTGTTAAAACTTATGTTAATAAAATTAACCAAAAACTAATTTTTAGCACATAATCCAATTAGAAACCCTACGTGTGACAATAAAAATCAACTCTCTCGGTCGGTCAATGACATTTGTTTTTTTATTTTTTTTTATTTATTTGTTCCGTAAAGGAACAGGCTAAGGTCTGAAAACATACTGCCGAGTCATTAGTTTTTTTATTTCTCTTTTCTTGATGATAATGAGTGGTGAATAAGATGATGAATGATAAATGATGTTCCCCAAACCCCTTGAGTCCTCACTGAGGACTCCTCAGTAAAGACTTTACTGAGGTCTCACGCGGACTTCTTGAGAGAATTTGAAAAGTGATGTAGCACTGTTTTGTTTCATTTGCCAACACTCTTGCACGTTCACAAACACTTAACGGTAAATAATCCACTATTATTTCACATTAGTATTCGAAAAAACACAAATTTTAGAAAATAAAACAAAACTGCAGACATGACGCTTCACTTTCCCGCCAAGAAGTCCTGACAGCTATAAGTTTAGTGATAGTGATGTCTCAGGGTATCTAGCGATGTTCAATTTATCATTTGAATAAATAATTGACCGTGTCACGCTGCCGCCGCGCCACTCCGTCACGCTAAGCACATGTGCAGTCGTTATTTGGTGAAAAGTGACTGAAGAAAAGGACTGCTTTTGCGGTCCTCATTGCTTAGTCTCTGACTAAACCGTCGGGGATAGTTTTCGTGATAGTGATATGTATGAATGAATAATCGATAAGCAATTACTTATTAGGTACTACTAAATAAATGTAACAACTAACTAAAATAATAACATAAACTAATAAAACATGACGAAGTAATTTGTATAATGAAATCAGTGGAACAAAATCAATCAATTCTATAAACACTAGGTAGGTAGTCATTTCATCTCATTTTCCCTCATGTAAAATGTCAATGTTGCCAACAATATAATTACCACTAGGGATCCCTTTCGTTCACTAATTTTTATTTATCTTATTATAGTTTGGCATAACATCTTTGGCATAATAATACTTTGACATACCTAATTGTTTTTGGCATACTATTTCTTCGGCAAAACTATCATTTAGGCTACCTATAATTTTTATTGACATATTGTTTATTTTTAACATAGTAATTAAGCATAGAGATCAAAAGGCACAATGGAAACAGTTTGGTTAATTATTGGTTTTTATTCAAAGGTACCTGAGGCCCCCAAAGAAAAACTAAGTTTGCAAAAGTTACGACTTGTGACCAATAACGGAGGGGGGCCGCAGGCCACCCAATCCCCACGTGTAGTCTATGTCTGTTAGTTACGACACCCATAAGGGAAGAGATGGGTTGGTAGTATTCTTTTAGTGAGCTGCTATACCACACGGCTCGGGGCGGCCACAGACGCCCCTCTAAACTAGGACAAATCTGGGAAAAAAACCCAGACGGATGGCAACCCTACACATGAGAGGTGTTGTGATTTTGTATGTGAAAATGTTGTACTTACTTATGTAAAAAGTAATTAATGTCATATAATTTATCAGTTACTTATTCAGCGTTAGATGTTTAAGTTTGATATTGTGGTTTTGAATGTTAAGTTCAGACATGGTTAAGCTGTTAATAGATGATTAATGCGTAAGTATCATTAGTATATTATCAGTGTGCTAAAGCCAAGATATATTAAGGCTTAAAATTTTATGCAAATAGGGAATTAATTGTTTGTGAGAAAACTATTCATCTAAATCTTGAATTTATGAAAAAAAACTACAATAAGTCTTCGATTATAAAAACTATAGAGATCCACGATTGCTACTTAAAAAACGGCACCACGAAACAAGGCAAAAATCAGTAACATGCCTAGTTTTTCTATCAAAACTTCTAGTTTTGAACTTTGTTCCGACAGACTAGCTTGAATCTAGCGAGCTTAGTTCCAAAGTAATGTAACTACAATATGTAATATTCTTATGAATTTTTACTTCACTGCCTTAATTTTAAGGTTTACTTTACAATAAATATTTATCCATATCGAGATATACCTATTATTATCTCGTTACACTTCCAGAAAAAAAAAATCTTAATTTTTTAATTTATTTACGCTCACACCAGTTTACCTAGACCAAGATGAGTATTCTTTTGAAACTCGTTAATGTGGTAGGATAACGAATAAATAAATACTGATACATAAAAAAAACACCCAGACCCGAAATCAATTTAGAAAAACAGTTTTTCTCTATTTTGACCTGACCGGGAATTGAACCCGGGACCTCAGAGAAGGGGAAACACCAGACCCGGCGTTCTAACCACTCGACCATGAAGGTCGTCAAACTCAAACTCAAGTTCAAAATATATTTATTCAATAAACTAAAATTATAAGCATGAAAACTTAGTAGTACAAGTACAGAAGATTCACTCCGCTAAGTCATTTAAATAAATAGCGACTCTTGCTTAGACACAATAAAGTGCAATTCAGGTCGCACACCGCTCCCATACCTACAGTTAAATTCACCTAGAAGTTTCTATCGCGTACTATCGCGTAGCTCATAACTCTTCTAACGACTGCAGGGTGTTCACGACTTCGCGGGCGTCCGTCCGGTCGGCTACTTGTATCGTAGCTTCATACAAAGCGCGGAGTGCACACCAGGCCAGGCCTGTAATAAGTAGGTACCTACTTACTTTGAATCGTCCAAATCTTTGAAGTAGGTAGATACTTGAAGCATTTCAGACCCAAGCTGTTTTTTCTCTGTGTAATCTGACACTTTAGAATAAGCTTTTGTAATTAAATGAAATGAAATGAAACTCACATTATTCCGTGATGTTTAGGTAGGTAGTGGTATGTTACAGAGTTTTATAAGTGGAATCCAGGAAGTTAAATACAACTTTAGGACTTCGTAATAAAGTCTAAATTCGTCTGCAAAATTTTGGTTTGCTCGACTGAGAGAGATAGCAACAATAATCAACGGTTTTGTCAGTTTGCGCGCGAACTCCGCCAGTTTCGGTAGTGTGAGTGAATGGGTGACAAACTTGGCGATATTTATGTAAGTATAAGAGGGTTTACGCCATTCGGTTTCCCATACAAACTTCCAAGTCGAAATTTTTAAAAACCAATGAGCCAATATTGATGAAACTTTGCATGCTGAAGTAAAACACAGGGATCTAAATAGTTTGTTGAAAACATTTTTAAAAAACATTTTTCTAGCCGAGTTATTGCGATTTAAAGTCCACTATAGAAAGTTAAAAATCGCAATTACTCAGTTAAATAAACTTTTTTTTAACATGTTTTCAACAAACAATTTAGATCCCTGTGTTTTACTTCAGCATGCAAAGTTCCATCAAAATTGGCTCATTGGTTTTTAAAAATTTCGACTTGGAAGTTTGTATGGAAAACCTAAATGCGTAAACCCTCCTAAGTAACTTCTGTGCATTTTTTGATACAATGTTATCTATGTGATATAGCCGTTATGTGTCAGTAAAAATATCTTAATAATTCTTTGTCTTTGTTAGAGGTTATTTAGTTCGACAAAAATTTTTGTGTTTTTGTGATTGAGTGGTTTCTATGCTATATCAGAATTAAGGTAGTTAAATACAAACAGTATTGTGACCAAAAACTCGACCGAATTTTGAGTTCAATTAACAGATTAATGTAATTTTAGGCATCAAATCTTTCATTATACCTAGTCTTAACTTCAACTTTTAGGTTTTATGTTATATTTTATCGTGCAATTAGGTGAGACTTATTTTTTTCACACGCAATTACGTGAGTAGTTTTACACTAAACCCTATAATATTTTTTTCGACTTGCTTTACGTGAATAAATTGTAGAACTAAAGGTCAATGGAACTATTTTTTTTTAATTTTTTTTATTGGCAACGGGTAAGCGCTTGGCCTTTATCTCACCTGATGGTAAGTGACGATAAGGCCGAATGTGGAAGCGCGCTTCACCCGGAATCCTCAACCACTGAGGAACTGGCTATCTTATCTCAAACTGCCGGAACACAACAATGCTATAAACATCGTTGTTATAGCGACAGACTTAGATAAGATGGTGGTAGCTAGCCAGGCGGACTTAACAGCTCTACCACCAACCAAACCGAGCACACAAAGATGTACCCCCCGCTGGGAATCGAACCCGGGACCTCTGGGTCTGAAACAGGTAGCTTAGCCACTAGACCACAGAGGCGGTTAACTAAAATGTTGTTTTTTTCCTATAAATTACAGGTGTTATTCAAGTATGTCTATTGATTTTGTTACAGTTAGTAGCTTAAATTTTTTTAATGTAAAAGAAAGATAACAAAAACTTCGTTAGTAAAATAGAACCTTAACTGGATGTCAATATTAATTTATTTAAATATTTCAATTATGTTATTAAGTACTGCTGCAAATAATATCGCTTTTTTGTATTCTTCTACTAAACGTGTAATTTTTCTGATTTTTTATTATTTCTTTTTGCCTTATTCCGTTATAGTTACCGGAATTACATTAGTGGCTACCACGGACATAAAGAGGTCACCGCGGCATTACTCAAGTTGAGTTGCTGTTGTAAAAGGGTTATATCTCATAAAGTAGATTAAAAGGCTGAGATTATTAGGGCCTATGTTGCTTACAAGACTGATTAAAATTTAGACTAAGTCTTTATAAAACTGATTAATAACATATTGGTGTTTAATTACCCAAATGTATTTGTCACGGAGTTTAATGAGGTTTTAGATTGATTTAGTTTGTATTCGTATGATTGTAGTAGGGGTGCTCTATGTACATACAATTAGGTATACAAAATATCAATTTACAATTTTGATAACAAGTACCGCTATGCGATTCTATAAGCGACACATAGACGCTGCGCGCATGGCTATGATCTGCTGTCTCTTTCTAATTCTATGAATATGAAAGAGACAGAGTTAATTCTCAGCGCTGCGGCAGCCGCTGCTACCAAGGCTTTAACTTAGAGAATCGCAATGCTGCCCCAAATCAGTTGAAATATTTAAATCTGGTAAAAAATTGTATTTCTTAAAATCTGTTTTTTGTCAACACTAATACTTTAATTTATACTTTTTAATTTCATAATGAATGAAAGTAGCCGCGCCTTAATAATAAACACTTGTGAAATATTTATTTTCCCGCGAAAATTTTACAAATTGCCGAATCCTCTTTCGCGCCCTTTCACGCAGCGCTCATTCCCGTGCGCAGGGAAAGTTCCAACTTCAGTGCTTGGTCTGTCAGTTGCATGTTAACGAGTTAACTTTTAGACACCTTTTTGAACAACTTGATGGAACGACAACAGGTCCTAGAAGCTTTAGCGGCCAACTAGAGTTACTCAAGAACTGCGAACATCTTTGGTAGAATTTCAAGCAATAGAATGCAACTTACCGGATATAATAAAATCCCGTGACGACTTTAACACAGACCAGCTATATTTATTGAAAATGTGCCGAGCAATCGCCGAAGGACACTGCAACGAAAACATAGCGAAAAGAAACCCAAGTAAAATCTGGCATTCGCGTTGGTTAACATCAGCCAATACTAAATCACAGACTTTACATTTCAACCAAGAATCCGACAGAAAATCAGGTGATATTAAGTGAATTTGTGTTAAGAGTGTATGCTCCAATGTGGTTTATAATTAAAACACAACTCTTGTGTGTTTACGGGACGAGAAACCTCCACAAAACCATAAAATTGTCTCGTTACCTTCTAGAGCATTTAAAAAAGGTTGTAGATCCCGAAATTCAACGCAATGGGTATTTTGGCCACTGTAATTGAGACGAATTGCTTTCGTCGGCGATCAGCTATTTAGACCACATGCATTTAAGACGAATTGATAACATGCGACATGTATCCGCGGGTCAGAAGACACCGCCAAATACAGTAGAGAAGGGAGGAAGATGTAGGACTTACCGGGAGGTGTACGGGATCGCTGGAACCTGGAGACGAGCTGACCACGGACGGCGACGTAGGTTGGTTTCCTGGCGCATAGTCACTTCACTAAACCACAGGCATTTAGACGTTCACTTTAAGGTTCAGGCAATATAAATAAGTCCAAGGTGACGTAAATTTTCGGTATCAGGGCGCGTATGCGTGCGTATGCGTTGAAGGCCGCTGGCAGACAGGCAGACGCCAGCGCTTCGTTTTAACGTTCGTTCGCGCGGGCGGGGGCCGGTTCTAATCGTCCCGGTATTGGCGGGTACATCCTCCGGGGCCCAGGGTGAACTCCTTCAGCGGGAGCCTGGCGATCTTGAACACAGGCCTCCGGAGGGGTCCATTGGCGGTGTCCAGTTCCACCACCCGGACGACGCCATCTTTCAAAGGTAGGGTGCGGGTATTGCGCCCCAGTCTCCATTGAAGGGCAGGGAGGTTGTCCTCCTTGATGAGGACGAGCTCGCGAGCTCTCGAGCCAACTCGGGGAGGGGAGGATGGGGACAACCATTTGGAGCGGGTTTGGATTGGAGTGTGTGGAGGTAGGTTTGAGTCCACAATGTCCAGAATCGCTGGGAAAGGGCCTGTACCATTTGAAATCGTCTACGGGCAGATATAGGCCTATCCTCCAAGGATAGTTCGGGAAGGGCCGTTAGTGGGCGGATTATAATAAAATGTCCGGCTGTGAGCGGCTCGAAGTCTGACGGATCAGACGAAAGTGGGCAGAGAGGTTTGGAGTTAAGTACAGCCTCGATTCGTGGTAAAAGTGTAGAGAATTCCTCGAATGTGAGGTGCTGTTCGCTAATTACGCGATATAAAAGTTGCTTTGTTGATTTTACGTTGATCTCATGTAACGCACCGAACCATGGTCCCTTAGGGACGTTCAATAACCAAGTAATGTGCTGACCAGCGAGCTTGTGCGCAATCGTGTCATTATTCGAGGCAAGAAAGTTTCGTACTTCAATGAGCTGATTTCTAGCGCCTACATAATTTGTACCGCAGTCTGAGCGGATGAGGACCGGGGCACCACGGCGTGCGATAAAACGTTGTAATGCCGCGAGGAACGCTTCCGTGCTGAGGTCCGAGACCGGTTCCAAATGAACCGCCTTAGTTGAGAGGCACACGAATATACAAAAGTACGCTTTTAAGAGTTTAACGTTACGTAGGGTACTAGATTTAACGAGGAATGGGCCGGCAAAATCCGTTGTGACTTGACTACATACGGGCTGAGGCGTAACTCTATCGGCTGGGAGGTCGGCCATGAAGGGCGCTTGCGGCTGGGCCCGGCATCGAAAGCATCTAATGAATTTAAAGACTCAGTGCCTAATAATACGGCGCGCGGACAATATCCAAAATTGTTGGCGTAGGATTGCGTGTAAGGTGTCAGCGCCAGGGTGGCAGTGTATTTTGTGGTAGTGGTCAATGATGAGGTCTACAAGTGGGCTAGAGCAGGGAAGTATGAGCGGATGCTGCGCGTCATATCGGATAGATGCATGGGACAGTCGTCCACCAACTCTAAGGAGCTCATCTTTAATGAGAGGTGACAGCCGCTGGAGTCTGACGGAGCAGGTTTTGCCAGTTTGAAGGCGGTGAATATCCTCTGCAAACACATTGTGCTGAACACTGCGTACCCAGTAAAGTAGGGCCTCCCTTCGTTCACTGACAGACAAGGGGCCTGAGCGTCGCAAGTCTGGGTTGTGTTTGCAGTTGTGCAGAAAACGTCTTAGACAAGCTGTCACTCCGACGAGCTTATCTAGTGAGCTGAACCGAGTGAGCAGATCAAAGTCCAGACCGGGTACTGTGACCAGTGACGGGATGTGTTTGGGCTTAAGGCCTGGTAGGGCGTGATGGCCCAGAGCTGAGGGCATCGCAGGCCAAGACTCACAAGGCTGTCTAAGCCACGTGGGAGACCACCATAGGTCGTGAGCTGACAGAGATTGCGCAGACATCCTTCTGCTTGCGCAATTTGCTGGGTTGAGCTCGGAAGGTACGTGTCGCCAGGTACATTCTGGTGAGCTTGAGCTGATTATAACTACCCTGTTGGCTTCAAAGGGTTGAAGACGGTAAGGCGGTGCATTGAGCCAGGCCAGGACTGTCGTGCTTTCTGATCAACATATGTGTTGTTGAATACTGATATGGGCTGATAATTGAACTGACACACGGATCATGAGCTGAGATAGTAGGGTGGCGACCGACAACTCTAACTTGGGGATTGTCAGGCGATTCTTGATGGGTGCGACTCGCGATTTGGCGACAATCAAGTGTACAAAGGTATCTCCGGTGGTATCGAGCTCATGGAGATAAACGAAGGCAGGAAATCCGGCTCGAAGGACCAAGATGTATCCGCGGGTCAGAAGACACCGTAAAATATAGCAGAAAAGGGAGGAAGATGTAGGACTTACCGGGAGGTATACGGGATTGCTGGAACCGGGAGACGAGCTGACCACAGGCGGCGATGTAGGTTGGTTTCCTGGCGCACAGTCACTTCACTAAACCACAGGCATTTAGGCGTTCACTTTAAGGTTCAGGCAATATAAATAAGTCCAAGGTGACGTGAATTTCCGGTATCAGGTCGCGTATGCGTGCGTATGCGTTGAAGGCCGCTGGCAGACAGGCAGACGCCAGCGCTTCGTTTTAACGTTCGTTCGCGCGGGCGGGGGCCGGTTCTAATCGTCCCGGTATTGGCGGGTAAACGACAGTAGACGAAACCATTTTGCGAAGAGTTGCTTCATAGACAGATTACGTATTCGACTATCTGCAAATTTTGCCAAATGATTTTAGGTGAGTTGATGCCTTAGACCACTTCCGTTTTTGACCATTTGATATTAACCTCTTATTAGTATGCTAAACGACGAACGAAGACACATTAGAGAGTTGGCTCTGAGACGGATTCTAAGTATCCAGACATACGTCAGGGTTCTCTCCAATAAGAGTATTTTAGCTACCTACTTTTAACTTCAACGCAGCAGACTAAGTATATCGACTTGATCGACTGGGAAAAACCATCAGAACTACCCCTTACAAAACTGATATCTAGCGAGACAATAATGGATGCCATCGCAGACCATGGAATTATCGAAACCAATATTTTGTTTAAGTTCCGATTGATGCCCTGTCACACGCAATCCACGGAAAGATGCATCAAAGTGGTAACGGCTTCATGTTCTGCTGTTTGCGGCCCTGAAAGGCGTTGTAACGGAACAGAATGGATGGTATCTGTCCGTTAATAAAGAATATATGAGTATTGCAGTAAAATCAATATTAATGAGTTGCACCACTATTTGTGATAAGCATAAAAGGAGAAAATAAACTAGTTTATAATATTTGCCGTGTGGACGAATAGCTTTATGTATAAAAGTTATAAGAATTAGTCAATAGACCTCTAGCTTTATTTATTTGAATTTCGCGGGGATTGTCCCGCGCGTCACTTACAAAATAGGTGCTATCTACTATCTTTGATTATTTGAATTTCGCGGGGATTGTTCCGCGTTATCAAGTCGCGTTCCATACAAATAGGCGCCATCTACCTTGCGTTTATTTATTTGAGTTTCGCGGAGACTGTTCCACGCGATCAAATCGCTTCACATACAACCAGGCGCCATCTATTTTTCTGAATACTAAACTTTTAGAATTTTAATAAATATTGCTTTACTAGCATTAGTAAATGTCTGTTTAAAAGTAAATTGTTGATGGAAAGCTGCATCTAGATATCCAAACATGTAATATAATTGGTAGTGTGTACTTAAATAATAGCTATCTAAAGAGATTTGATTAATTCATGTGGGCACTAATTCACGAGGTGGAATCTGTCACGCTAGAGGGCTCTCTTTTCTGATAGTATGTTGTTACTCTTAGTATGGCACACCGTGGACTGGGGATGCGCGGACGGAAGTAGAGATTGAAAGATAGAAAGAGAGAGAAGATTTGTCGTCAACGTGTGTCATTATGAAGTTGGTCTTGTAAGCAATGTAGGCAAATGTGAAGTAGGTACGAATGGCCTGTAGGGCGAGCGAGGAGGTGAAGGAAGGTCAGAGGAATAGCGCGGGCGGAAGTCAGGTGAGCGAGGAGCGAGCGAGGGGGTGGGGGGCGAGGGAAAAAGGCGCGAATTGGGGACGCTTTAGGAGCTACTCTGTCCGTGGTTACGATATAAATTGTTGTTTTAGTGATATTTCTACATTCCTGGATTTAAAAAACTGATAATATGATTATGACCATCCGTGGCAGTTTTCGTAACATAATATATAAGGTTTTTTTGCGAAGTTTGGCAGAATTTCATTACGGAACTTTGTTACGTAATCTGGAGGATTAATTTACCAACGTACAGCAGATTATACTGGTAAGTAAGTTATAAAAGATGTTGAAAGTATAAGTATCTAAAATATGCCTATGTGCAATCGGCTAAATTCAGTGAAAAAATCAGTATTTTTAAAAGTTTTGGGGTTATGATATTACAAACAAAAATGTTGGTTATTATAGTTCGACTCGAGAATCTTGAACTTTTGAATTTATTTTGAGTTGCTTTAAGATCGAAGGACAGATGGTCCAACTCGAGAGTTGCGGTAAAGATCTTGTTCGAGCCGACCAATACGCGAACCTAAGGCCGCCGGTCAATCACGGGCTACAACCATCACGTGACATGTGTGCCAGCAAATAACGATCAGCTGTCACCCCTACTTTATTTAAATTTTGTATAAGCCGTATTTTGTAATTGTAAAGCAGTTAAATTAAATCCTTTGTAAAGCACACACTTCTTTCAATACCAAACAAAAGTGGCGACCGTGACAGGACCTTGCAAATCTAGTCGGATTCCGAAGTTAGCAAGGCCCTCGCCGACTGGAGGACTACGCAGCCTACGAGTAGAAGCCTACGTCTACGTGCTTCGTGCAGTTTGAAGCCTTTTTCAAGACCCTTCTCCTACGTCGGCCTATCCTACGCAGCCTACGCAAGCCTACATCTACGTGCTTCGTGCAATTTGCAGCTTTATTGAAGACCCTCCGCCTACGGCAGCCTATCCTACGCAGCCTACACAAGCCTACGTCTACGTGCTTCGTGCAGATTGCAGCCCTTTTCAAGACCCTCCGCCTACGTCGGCCTATCCTGCGGGACCAGCTCACGCCTACAAGAAACCAGCAGCAGCCAGCAGTCGGGGACTAATTATTCGCCGACCCAGCATATTGCCTGCCATTCTGAATGTGAGCCCGTTCCTATCTTATCCTATTTTGTATCCTCTTCGACTTGTGCTACTTTGATTTAACTCTAAAAAGGTTTAAACATTCTAAAGCAGTGTCTTTAAATTGCATTTTTTGTCTAGCTTAACGCAAACATTCACTTTCTTTGTTGATAAATATTTCCAACGGCCATATTCTACCCCCAATTAAATAATATCATCACTTTTACTCCTAAGTTTCTAAATTTCACTGCACTGCCTTACCTTTGTGCGTTTACATTAATCTAACGTTATTTCCTTTGCCAAATACTTATTGCTTTCTTCATTCATTACGCATTATAAGCATCTATAAGTTTCAAAATCAAGTTTCACCTTTTTGCACTATCATCTTTCACTATTTGCACGGCTTTACAACGCCTTTCCGATCTGAACTTCATTAATTACCTTTAGAACGTCCTGCTACGGCATAGTTTATAATTTACGTTAGATATTTAGCCTATAACATTCTCAATTTCAGTGACTAACGCTTAGCTGCGCGGGCGCCTCAGGTGCAACTGAGTGGTGCATCGCGTGACGTCACCCTTTGTCCCACGGGCCGGCCGGCACAGCTGATCGTTCCCGTTATCTCGCTCGTCAGTGCAAGAGCTGTACTACGAAGTGAGGAGCGTATCGTATGCGATTTCCTTATTTTAACTAATTGTTTTGATTCTTCTGAAGTTTAGACTATTTCAACGCAATGACAACGGCAAGTGAAAGCCCTATAGAACTAAAAACGCTTGTAGTGAAGCGTAGCAACATTAAGGGGCGTTTAACAAAATTTAAGAATCATATTGAATCTATGCAACTTTTAGAAAATATTACCGAGATAGACGTAAACAAACTTGCGATGAAGTTGTCTAGAATTGAAGCCTTGTTTCTCGAGTTCGACAAGTTGCAGAATCGTATAGAATTTTTAAGCGAGACTAATCAGGATCAAGAATTAATGACTCGTGATACTTTTGAGCAGGACTTTGATCACCATATTTCTATTGCTCAGGACTTGGTAAAGGCGAATGCACCTTCTAAAATACCTAACTTTGAATCATGTCCTTCAAACACTTCAAATCATAAAAATTGTCCTTGTCATTCTAATAATAGTCATAACAATCAAATGCTGGGCTTTAAACTGCCAACAATCACAATCCCTAATTTTGATTGCACGTATTTTAAATGGTTGGAGTTTAAGGAAACGTTTAGTTCATTAATTCATGAAAATAGTCAAATAAAAAATATTCACAAATTTCATTACCATAGCTCGTATTTGGAAGGTGAAGCCGCTCGTGTCATTAGTAATTTAGAGGTTACTGACAAAAACTATTTTCAAGCCTGGAATTTATTATGTGAGCGATTTGTTAACAAAAGGCAGCTAATTAATAATCATTTAAAATCTCTTTTTAACTTAGAATCCGTGCGAGAGACTTCGAAGTCACTCCGATTTATTATTGACCACGTTACTAAAAACTTGCGGGCTCTCAGCACTCTAGGACTACCTACTGACAAGTGGGACGTCCTGATTATTTACATGGTCACAGCAAAGTTAGACAACATCACTTGTTTTAAATGGGAAGAGTATAGAAATAATATTTCCGATATACCGAATATTTCTGATTTTTTTACATTCCTCAAAAATCGCGCTGATGTCCTTGAAACTGTCTATGACGCTAAAATAGATAAGCAAGACAGGGTTAAACAAGGGCACCTCTTATTTTCTAACAGGGTTCCCACAGGAAACCCTCCTTTTTCTAATAGAATTCAGACTAAGTCCTTTGCCGTTACTGCGAATTCAATCAATCCTAAGTCTTTGGAATGTTTAATGTGTAAAGGCGATCATCGTTTGTATGAGTGTTCGTTATTTAAGTCTAAGCTTCCAAACGATAGAATTTCTACAGTAAGGTCGTTAAGACTATGCGAAAACTGTCTAAGACCGGGCCATAAAGTTGAAGGCTGTAAGCTGGTTGGGTCATGTCGCTTTTGTAAAAAACGACACAACTCGTTGTTGCATGTCACACCTAACACCGAAGCTTCCAATTCTTCCCAAACAGTTGTCATGTCCTCTATGACCTCGCCAAGTGTGCTGCTGTGTACCGCTATGGTCCAAATTTCCAACCCCGTAACTAAAAATACAACTACTGTAAAAGCTCTTCTTGACAGCGACAGTCAGTCTTCTTTCATAACAGCTTTGGTTAAACAAAAATTAAACCTAACGCCTCAGCCAACAACAAATGTTAACATAGTCGGCATTGGCAACACAGCTTTAAACTTAAACGTGGAACGATGTACTATTCATATTCATTAAATTACCGGTTCCTTCAATGTAACAATGTACTGTCTTGTCTTGCCCCAAATCTCGGACGAGTTGCCTAAAGTTGCATTTGATACTAGTCCACTCAATTTATGCAATGTTGACCTAGCTGACCCCAGCTTTAACGTACCATCCCCTATCGATATGCTGATCGGTGCTGATTTGTTTTGGGACCTGATAGGTTCCGAACAGCACCGCCTAGGAGACTATGGCCCCATACTCCGCAGCTCTAAATTAGGATGGCTCGTAGCGGGTCCGTTATCTATTCTGCCTAAGCAACCAACTGCAAATAGAATTAATACATTCAATTCTATATTAAAAGACGAATATGTCGATCCTATTTGCTCCATAAATAATAATATTGAGCATTTAGTGAGTAAATTCTGGGAACTAGAGAATTTCCCTCAACGCCAACCATATTCAAAAGTGAGCAGCATTTTCTCTCTAGTACTTATCGTCTGACTGATGGTCGCTTTTGCGTGGGCCTACCTCTTCGGCGTGATAGAGATTGCCTAGGTGACTCATATCATCTAGCTAAAAGGAGGTTCATAAACCTAGAGGCACGCTTTAGAAAACAACCGGAGCTCAAGGCAGCCTATTCTGAATTCATTCGCGAATATTCTGAACTTGGCCACCTAACAGATATCAAATCGATTAATCCTT
Source organism: Scoparia ambigualis (assembly GCA_963921215.1). Taxonomy (NCBI): domain Eukaryota; kingdom Metazoa; phylum Arthropoda; class Insecta; order Lepidoptera; family Crambidae; genus Scoparia; species Scoparia ambigualis. The sequence continues at coordinate 28,638,267 of OY992512.1, read as the reverse complement.
TCGGCGCCTATTATCTGCCTCATCACCCTGTTATACGCGAGAAAAGCGAGTCGACTAAGTTACGAGTCGTTTCTGCTCGCACTACTTCTGGTATATCTATAAATGATATACAAATGATAAGTCCTACTATTCAAGACTCTCTCTTCAACATACTTATACGTTTTCGACAGTACAAATACATCCTTTCAGGGGACATTGAGAAAATGTACCGTCAGGTTACCCTTAGAGAGTCAGATCGCGACCTGCAGTTGATTTTATGGCGGGACAAAGAACACCAAAACTTACGAACTCTTCGTTTAAATACAGTGACGTATGGTTTCTCTAGCGCAATCTTTCTTAGCACGAGATGTCTTTGGCAACTGGGTGAAGAATGTACAGATCCTAATATTAAAACCATAATTCAAAAGGACCTCTACTGCGATGATTTGTTGACTGGCTGTGACACTACATTAGAGTTACGGACCATTCAGCAAAAGGTGTCAAGTGAGCTAGCAAAGGGTTGGTTTAATCTAAGAAAGTATAGGTCAAATTTTCCAGATCTTTTTATTCCTAATTCTTTAAACGCTGAGGAAAGTAATTTAATTATTAGCAACTCTACTAGCACTCTAGGCATTGGCTGGTCTCCTTCCTCTGATGTCCTATTTTTCCAAATAGAGTGTCCAGCGACTAAGGTTCTAACTAAAAGATCAATTCTGTCAACTACATTTAAAATTTTTGATCCACTTGGCCTACTATCACTATGTACTATTAAGCCTAAAATGCTTATTCAAAAATTATGGTCTCTCAAAATGGATTGGGATGAACCTGTTCCTCTAGATATACAGAATACTTGGTTAAAATTTTCCCAACAGGTTTCATCTCTATCATCAGTACAACCTAGGCATGTTTTAATCGACAACAGCACGTATATCGAAATGCATTGTTTTTGTGACGCCTCCAAAGACGCATATGGTGCGTGTATTTATTTAAAGTCAATTGATGCCAAACGCAATGTCCAAGTTAGTCTTTTATGCTCTAAGGCACGCGTAGCTCCTGTAAAGGCCTCTACAATCCCCAGGCTGGAGTTATGCGCCGCCGTGGTAGGCTCACAACTAAGCTCATCCGTCTCGCAAACTCTTCGGTGTACCATTAATCGACATGTATACTGGACAGACTCGAGTGTCGTTTTGGGCTGGTTGAAAACACCTAATCGGACTAAAACTTTTGTAGCTAATCGAGTAGCAGCAATAGGCGAACTAACAGACTACTCGTCTTGGCGTCACGTCCCTACATCAGAAAACCCAGCAGACCTACTCTCTCGAGGCTTAGATCTGCAAAACGTTAGAGATTGTTCTATGTGGTGGCATGGGCCCACCTTCTTGCTGCAGCAAGAGTCTTCGTGGCCTTCATTTAATGCTCCTATTGTTGATTTGCCAGAAATTAAAGCAATGCCTGCTTTGGTGGCGGAAGTGTCATCTTCGACACCAGTAGTAGACTTTAAAAAGTTTTCTAAACTTGTTACTCTTCAAAGGGTCTATGCTAGAGTCTTTAGGTTTTGTCATAACTGTTTAAATCCCCATAATAAACTCGTAGATGAACTTCAAGTAAACGAACTTAATAAAGCTCTTCGAGCTCTTTTAGTTATATCCCAAAAAGAATCGTTTTCTAATGAAATTTGCAAGTTAAAAAACAAAATACCTCTGCAAGCTAAATCAACTCTCACTTCTTTGACCCCGTTTCTCGACGAGCAAGGATTATTGCGGGTCGGGGGTCGCATAGGCACTTCTACATATCAGTACGACAAGAAGCACCAAATAATTTTAAAGACTGATCATCTTCTCACTAAGCTCATTTTTCAAGAGGAACACAACCGCCTTTTACACGCAGGACCTCAACAAATGCTAGCTTCAATTAGAGAACGCTACTGGCCTATTGGTGGGCGCAATCTTGCCAGAAATGTAGCTCGCTCTTGCCTTATTTGTCGTCGTGTTAAGGGTCAAACTATGACAAATATTATGGGAAATCTACCTAAGGAACGCGTAGAGCCAGATTTTCCTTTCCTAACTGTTGCTACTGACTTTGCTGGGCAATTTTTAATTACTGATCGCAAAGGGCGTGGATGTAAGATTACTAAATGTTATCTGTGTATTTTTATCTGTTTTCGTTATCGTTGTATTCACCTAGAGGCCGTTAGCGAGTTAAGCAAAGATGCATTTATTTTAACGCTCAATAGATTTATCTCACGTCGAGGCTTACCTAACACAATTTATTGTGACAATGGCACAAACTTTGTCGCTGCAGCAAAAGAAATAGGTAATTTCCTAAAGTCAAGCCAAAATTCTATTTGTGTTTAGGGGAGTTTGCAGCCCGTCGAGGAATACAATTCAAATTCTCGCCTGCATACGCTCCTCATTTTAACGGTCTAGCTGAAGCCGGAGTTAAATCAGCCAAACACCATATTAATAGGATTTTAGGGAACAGTCATTTAACCTTTGAGGAGTTATCTTCCTTGTTCGCACAAGTCGAAGCTATCCTAAACAGCCGCCCTTTATGCCCTCTCAGCCCATCACCCGATGATTTCCAACCGCTCACCCCCACTCACTTTCTGATTGGTAGACAACTCACAGCGCTGCCATCACCGTGCATCGTGGACTCCAAGTTGCATCGTCTCGACCGGTTCCAGCGTCTCGAGCAAGCAAAGCAACACTTCTGGCAAAGATGGTTTACAGAATACGTCGCAGAATTCCAGCAGAGAGCAAAATGGCGAACGAGGTGCAAAGACGTCAAACTTGACGATATGGTTTTAATAAAAGAGGCCAATGCTCCTCCCCTCTGTTGGCGTCTTGGAAGAGTCGCTAAACTCTTCCCAGGATCTGATGGGATACCACGGGTGGCTGATGTAAAGACTACATACGGCACAGTACGTTGAGCACTCAACCGCCTATGTATATTGCCTATAGGTGAAAACTGAAACAAGACTTGAAAGCTACAGAAGAGCTTTCAACGGCCGGGAGGATGTTCGAGCCGACCAATACGCGAACCTAAGGCCGCCGGTCAGTCACGGGCCACAACCATCACGTGACATGTGTGCCAGCAAATAACGATCAGCTGTCACCCCTACTTTATTTAAATTTTGTATAAGCCGTATTTTGTAATTGTAAAGCAGTTAAATTAAATCCTTTGTAAAGCACACACTTCTTTCAATACCAAACAGATCTCATTCGCGGGAAAGGGCGTCCTAGCTTTTAAAGAGCGCTAAGTTTAAATTCGAGAAATTGAAAGTGACTATTAAAGTAAATTTATTGCTGTCGCAACTCGAATCTGTTAACGAAATGAAGTATTTCGGGTTATATGAGTGAACACGCACGGTGTTGAACACGGTGCCAACGAAGCTCATATAGCTTTCAACTGGTTTCGGTCAGGGGCATGATTGTATTCCATAATGCCAGCGTTATATATTACAATGCTTAAGAATACACTATTTTCGACAGAGTAACGGAGAAGGCATGGCCTCCTTAGTGAAAATCGAAGATAGGTCAGACACCGGTTAGCTGGTGGTAGACACGTGTGACCCCGTCCAATTTCGGGTCTACCATCAAACACACAGTGTAGTGTTAGGTTTTACACATCTGGGTATACTGGCCCAACTTGTAGTTCATTTAGAGGTAGGTTGCTTACAGTAGCGACTCGACCTTCACAACTCACCTACACGATTAAGCTTAAATGTGGGCCTGGCCCCAGGTTGCAAAGGTATCACACGAAGGGACGGTAGTTAGACAAAATGTAGGGAGATTTTGTGTAGTGTTTGGAACCTCGTCAGAGGAGGGCAGTCTCCTTCTCGGGTCAATCTCCATACCTTGTTGAAGGTAAAGCCAGAACTAACTGGATGTGCCATGGTAAGAATAGTGCGAAAGCCAATTTAATGCCAGGTGGAGATTGTCTTTTGAGAGTGGAATTTGTCTAGACTGGCAAGGGGACAGATACTGGTCGAAACCATACTGTAGGATAGGTAGGCGGCTGTAGTTGGTTATTTACCTTCTAGATAAGTAGGTGCTTATATAGGTCATAATATTTCAAATGAGGCAGGCTGTAGGAATCTATAGGTAGGCGTCTCTATATGTTATTAGATAGTTTGGGATAAAACAGTATGTACATACTTAGGTCAACATAGGCTAGGTACTTAGGCACGCGAAGCTACGGGCTAGTTCAACTAATAAAAATAAGGATAATTAAGATATAGTAAATAGACATAACTATGATGTGATGTTTGATTATGAGCACTGAAATGACCAATCTAGGCATTTCAGCTGTTACAAGAGGACAATAAGACTCTAATTGCTTTCTTCAAGGTGTTACTAGTTAACCATCCATCTGAAATACTTAGCAGAATTAAAGTAATATTGAACCATCATTAGTATGGATTACATAAGAGTCTAGACTGATTTCATATTACAACAAAAATATTATTAAGTTATAGTAAATAAGCATACTACTGTACTGTGATGTTTGATTTCTGATACTGAAATGACCAAACAGGCATTTGATTCGGTAACAACCCAGATCATTAGACTAATAGTACAGTCTGCTCTATACCTATTAAAGTGAGTGCAGTATTCTGCACTCACTTTACATACACATAGAAGTTATTACTTCTAAATATAATTGACTTAATTATCAACAAGGTTGACTGTGGACAATTACATGATACCTACCTACTTAAAGTATACTAACTAGGATTTAGTAGGTTACTAAATAATTACCCAGTCTGAGAGACAGGGGTAGAAGTTAATGAAAAATAATTAACCTAAGTTCACTTCCTAAAAGAAATAGGTTGTTGAATAAATTAATCATCTTTTAATAAACTTAAGATGTAATATTCTGCCAAGGCAACAAATACAATCTAGTTATATTGGTACTTTATGAGATCTTTATAATAAACACTAAGAGTAAATAAAAGTAATTTTACTTTAAATGATAGCATTCTATCTTGGTTCACTACCTAAAAGAAATAGGCTGTTGAATAAATTAATCACCTTTTAAGGAACTAAAGATTTAATATTCTGATAAGGCAACAAACACAGTCTGTTAATATTGTTACATTGTAATATCTTTATAATAGATACAATAATCGAGAAAGTAAGTAAGTTCTATTGAATGATAGCTTTCCACCTCTGTTCACTACCTAAAGACATAGGTTGTTCCATTGAATAATTAAGTTTAGAATGTGGTATTAAGATTTAGGGGAAACAGCAAGCGTCTAAAGTAAATTATATTGATTTATAAAGAAATAATTAAATATAGAACCTAGTAAATAGTAACTTTCATAATGTAAGATGAAATTAAATTTGAGGAGTGATGTAAGTTCTCAGTTTAATGGAATTTGAAGTCACAGGCTAATACCAAGAGTAAAAGTTAAATTCCTATCTGGTCAGGGCTGATATAAAACAATGAGTCGTTCAGCATGCTAATAGCGGGGCGGGGCTATTAAATTACCAGAACCCTTTAATTAGTGATTAAACGAACTTACCTGAAGTGATGTTCTATCACAATTATACGAGTTGCTTCGTCCGAAGAGATTAGGTAACACTTGTAGTAACATGTATCGTGTCGCCTTTCATCTACTAAGTTAAAAGCAAAAAAAACAACTTTTTGTAGGGTAGTTGTCGTTTTCCTCTGTGCCTCGATTGTACGACCGCTCATATAGTTGAAAGCCCTCAGCCTAATATTTCACGCAAAGGGGATATCTAGGGAGTTAGGGACCTAATCTCTTCGGACGAAGCAACTCGTATAATTGTGATAGAACATCACTTCAGGTAAGTTCGTTTAATCACTAATTATACATTCGTTGTTTCGTCCTTTGAGATTAGGTAACACTTGTAGATTTTGAAAGATAGTGAAATATTAAAACGTCTTTTTCCGTGTAAATCAATAACTAGGTATATTAAATAAATATAATCAAAAAACAAAACCTAAATAAAGCTAGAGGTTTATAATATATTGTAATCAAATATTATTATTAACATTTTATGATTAACATCAATCTTTGACAATGGACATGGCAAAGTCTGGTTCAGGTTGAATGTTTCTATGGTAGTGTTTTGCAAAAACAGAAGAGTTAGCACTCCACCCAGCAGTTTTGCGAATAGTATCGATACTGACGCCTGCTCTATGTGCAGCTGAGGTAGTAGCATGCCTCATGGTGGAGTGAGCAGAAAATAAAGAAGTGTCAACTCCGCTAGCTAATAAAGTATCTTTTATCCATCTACTAACAGTATTAGAATAAACTGCTTTATGAGGTCTTTTGAAACGTAAAAGGATTATTTTCGTTGTTTCTTACAGTTTTCGTCCTCTCAATGTATGTCATTAATGCTTCCGCTGGACATACTTCTGAAAGTTCTCTGTAAAAGGGAATATTCAGATGAGGCTGTTTTGAACGTGGACAAGATGTCTTAATAATGTCCTGTATCTTAATAAAAATGCAAAGCTGATTATTTATGTGCACCTTGTGTTACAAGTATAAGAAATGTAACTTTTTAAGTTAGCTGTTCTAGATTTAAAGAGGTATTGGGATGCAATTTTGATAGGAAATTTAAGACTATTGATAGGTATACCATATTTTGGGGCTGAAGGACGAAGTCTGTAGAATCCTTTGAATAGTTTTGTGATACGGTCATCAGACTCTACTCTTGATCCTAAGATCAAATATAGAGCAAAACGATGGCTGGCAGCATAAAAACAGAAGAGTTAGCACTCCACCCAGCAGTTTTGCGAATAGTATCGATACTGACGCCTGCTCTATGTGCAGCTGAGGTAGTAGCATGCCTCATGGTGGAGTGAGCAGAAAATAAAGAAGTGTCAACTCCGCTAGCTAATAAAGTATCTTTTATCCATCTACTAACAGTATTAGAATAAACTGCTTTATGAGGTCTTTTGAAACGTAAAAGGATTATTTTCGTTGTTTCTTACAGTTTTCGTCCTCTCAATGTATGTCATTAATGCTTCCGCTGGACATACTTCTGAAAGTTCTCTGTAAAAGGGAATATTCAGATGAGGCTGTTTTGAACGTGGACAAGATGTCTTAATAATGTCCTGTATCTTAATAAAAATGCAAAGCTGATTATTTATGTGCACCTTGTGTTACAAGTATAAGAAATGTAACTTTTTAAGTTAGCTGTTCTAGATTTAAAGAGGTATTGGGATGCAATTTTGATAGGAAATTTAAGACTATTGATAGGTATACCATATTTTGGGGCTGAAGGACGAAGTCTGTAGAATCCTTTGAATAGTTTTGTGATACGGTCATCAGACTCTACTCTTGATCCTAAGATCAAATATAGAGCAAAACGATGGCTGATTAGTGAACCATATTGAATGTGCACATCACTAATTAAAGTAACGGTTTTAAATAACGTGAAGGCAACATCCCTTTTAGATGTACACAACACAAATTAAAATTATTTTAATTCTTATCTCGGCAAAATACGGTAATAGTCCTTTTAAACTATACACACTATTTTCAGATAAGTATAGTTGCACACCTTTCTTTTAGATGTACGATTGTCAATTTAAAAATACGGTACTAGTCCTTACAGCTACACATACTATTTTTTCTTAAATAAGTATAACGGTAGCACTCCCATGATAATGCACAAAATTAATTATCATATTTGAATCGTTTTGATTAAGTAACACACTGAATTACCTTCAGATCGTAAGGCTGTGGCGGCGGCGAGTCCCACGCCGACAAACTGCTGCTTTCTACGCGCAAACGTTTTTCTTTCTTTCTCATTTTCTTTCTATACAATAATCACTATCGTCGTCACTATAAACTCGTTTAGGCATCGTAACACTACATGAGTATGTTAAAGGGGAAAAATCGTGGTGATTGGCGAAGCACAAAAACGCGAATGAGCGGTCGTACAATCGAGGCACAGAGGAAAACGACAACTACCCTACAAAAAATTGTTTTATTTTTGCTTTTAACTTAGTGGATGAAAGGCGACACGATACGTGTTACTACAAGTGTTACCTAATCTCAAAGGACGAAACAACGAATGTATAATGTGTAATAAACTCACTTATAAACTCTAACAATACCTACGAGCTATGCTGTCTTTCCTATTATCTTATGAGTGGTTAGGTATTTCTTTCCCACAGCTGCTTTGATGGATTTAGGTTGTGGTTTCGGACGAAGACACTGATAAGTTTAGGTACATCTGGGATGTTAGGTATTGGTGGTCAGGTTAATAGGTTGGTAGGAAATAATTTAACACAGGGATAAGCCAATTACTAAACTTTCACAAAAAAAAATTTGGGTTACTTTAGACACGATACTCTACGTAGGTCCCGTTAGACGATCTGGCCAAATTATGATCTTATTATCTTACTACATCGCTTGACTGAGGTTTGTTACTAATAGGTTTAAGTTATATTAGGTTTAGATTAAGGTTCCATTATCATTCAACAACAACACACTATACAAAACGTCAACTACACGAACATTAGTTAAAGGTTATAGCCTAGCTATACATATAGCCTTTAGTTAAGTTAAGAGTTAGTATAATTTAATTTAAGTTGAGAGTTAGGGAAGACTTAGTTGATGGTAATCTTGCACGGCTGTTTGTTGTAGGTTAATTAGTTTTATGAATTAAAAATATAATACCTATAAGTTAAGGCAACGGCGGTGATGTATGTATGTAGTTAGAGAAATATACAGGTACAATAATAGAGATGAGGTGGCAAGTTACAGCGTGAAGGTTGGATGCGAAATAAGCTAGAATGTTGTCTTTATTGCCAGTATTCAATTCGAAGAAGGACTATAAAACACAATAACTTTTATGATTAATGACTTTATTTTTTAACCTTTTTTTTTGTGATTTTTTTGTGTAGCAGTGGTACTTTTATTGTTTCTTGATTAGTAAATTATAATATTATTTAATGAAAAGTTTTTTTTTATTTTAACCACTTTTATTGAGTGTAGAATAAACCCTAGTTTCACGCTGTTTTTTTAAATTTAAATTGACTTGGGGCAGGCAACTTGGTGCAAGTAGCACTCGAAAACTCTTAAATTTCCTCTAAGGAAATACCTTAAATACCTCAAATCGCTAATATAAGCTTTTTTAAAATTATAAAACACTATTCCGGAAAAAATTTCAAATTTCACCCAAAAACAAAAAAGTCCAAAAAGACTAAGAAAATTTTCGGCCAAAATTTCAAAAATTCAAATTTTCAAAATCTTTCAGATAATATTATTCAGACCCAAAAATACCCAAAAATCAACTTTTCACAAAATTTTTTTATAATAAAATTCTTCAAAAAACAACTTTTAAAAACCTAACCTAACCCTAACCTAACCCTAACCTAACTCTGACCTAACTTAGGATGGAGATTCCGTACGATGCTGTCCCAAGTCCACCATTTGAGCGTTCTCATTGGGAAGCAGGGAAGACCTTTGAAGACGCGTTCCTCGACTACATCGGTCGTATAAAACGGGCAGTTACGGAGGGCAAGTCGGTAACAAGAGCCAATAAGGAAATAATCCTCGACTCCACGGCAAGAATGGAACATGCCCTCGAACTCTTCAAGGCAACATCAGCTGCTTACTCTCCACCTCCATGTCCGCAGCCTGAGCCTGAACCGGAGTTTTCCTCCACTCAGGATCACATTAGTGAGGACAGCATAAAGGAGCTAGGCCACAAGCTGGACAACAGTGTGAGCGCCGTAGTCGCGATGCAGAGCGAGGCAGCGGCGGAGATCCGGCAAGAGGTGACCCAAAAGGTCAACGAGATGCTGGCGCAGCAGGCGCGTCTCGAAGATCTTGTACGGCTGACCGCCAAGATGGTCACAGCCGCACTGAAAGAGGCTCCTCTTGCCCAGGGTCCGCCGACCGGCGCTCGCACTGCTACACAGGTCCAAGAAGCCTTGCTCCCGAGTGCTCCCTCCTACGCCAGCGTTGCTGCCAGGGCTATACCACCTACGCCCAAAACTCAACCCGCAATCATAGTGTCGTCGTATGACTGCACTCTGAAGCCTCCGGAGGTGGTGTCTCTCTGGAAACAGGAGATATCCTTCCGGAGGCATAAATATGCCCCTGTAAAAATCCAGTCACTACCCAAGGCCAAACTGAGGGTAGAGTTCGAGGACGTGAAGCAGTGCGCAGAAACCATATCCCGTCATTCCAATAGCACTAAATTCGCCGCCGAACAGGCGAAGCTACGACCACCGCTAATTATCCTAAAGGGCATATCCAAGGATGTTGCCCGCGAGGAGTTAGCGGAGGTCCTAGTTGCTCAAAATGACGTGGAGGTGACCCGCATCTGCTTCCTGACCTCGAACCGGAACCCGGCACTTTACAATGCGGTCGTTGAGGTCACGCCCGAGATGCGAAATACCATCTTAGCTCTCGGGCGGCTCAACGTGGACCATAGTAGGGTCCACGTTGAGGACTTCGGCCGCTTTGTGCAGTGTCGGGAGTGCCTTCAGTACGGGCACACGAAAGCGAAGTGTAAGTCCGAAAGGAAACCTTGTGCCCATTGCGCCAGTCCGAGCCACCAAGTAGCACAATGCCCCAACAAGACCCAGGGGCCAAAGTGCTACAACTGCTCGGCCCATAACCAACGCATGGGCACAGGGATTGATACCGGCCACACCGCAACAAACGCCAAAGAGTGCCCCCGCATCCGGTCAATGGTCCTGCGCCTGCAGGGCCAGACCGATTACGGGAACTAGATTATCTAAACAACAAAATAACTTAATTATTTATAAACACAGTTAAATCTAAATTATTTCTAACTTTACAAAATAAAACAAATAAATTAAATAAAATAAAACCTAACTAAATCAACCAGAAAAATAAAACAAAATAAACTAAAATTAACTACAAATTTAATAAAATAAAATAAATAAAATAAATAAAATCACCAATAACCAAATAAATAATTAAAACTAACAGAAATACCAAACATATAACCATAATAATAAAACTCTAACATAAACTAACTTAATCAAAATATAAAACAAAACAACATAAACAATTACCATAAATAAAATAAAATAAAATCAAACAAAATAAATAAACAAAAAAACCTAAAACTTAGATAACTCTAAACATACTACAAGTAACCTAAAAAATTCAACAAAACAACAGATGGACATAACAAAACAAATAAACTTAAAAAGCCTACAAACTTAATACCACATTATCAAACTTAAAATAAAATATTTACCATAATATCAAAACAAACTAAAAAATTAACTTAAATTTTAAAGCTACTAAAACCTTTACAAACAACCGTAATTGTAATAATAGCAATAGTTAAACAAACAAATATAAATATTCTAAACAAATACACAATTAAAGTCTAAACATACGAATAAATAAATTAAAAGAAATTTTTTTATAAACCTTCAAAATACCGAAATGTAAATAAAATATATATATTTCCTTCTTTCCTTCTCCTAAAACCCTAAAATCCCCCATTGTGCCCCGCAATTCTGATAGGAGTGGACCATCAGTCCATCTCAATAAAAAGGACGATGTCCCTTAGTAAATAAAAAAGATTAAAAACGCAGAAAATATGCTCTGATTATGTTGGAGCCGCGAGCATAAAAAAAAAAAAAAAAAAAAAAAAAAAGTAGCACTCGAAATATCTTAATGCTGTCATCTTCGATCAACAATATTGTTGATCGGAGGCTGTCATAATGATAATAATTCATCCTCTAGGGGGAGAATGTGATTTAAATTTGGAATACTTACCGAAATTTATACTGAACTACCTACATCTGTGTTTACACCATTGAGTTTGTATATAAAGCATTATACATCTTTTTGAAAAAGGAATACGCATTTATTATGCAGTTATGGAGGCCGTATGAGCTTGATGCCTTTGCTTTTCCGACAAAAAAATATTAGTCTAGGAATTTATTAAGACATTTTTTTTCTCATATTATTATTGTGTTAATTTTTTCGCAAATGGTACGAAGCCTCGAGTCCTTCGTTACGCTCGCGATTTAAATCGTCACCCGCGACAGAAGACACTGCTTTATCCCCTTGGTTAATAATCTACTATTTCACTCCTCTTGCTCAAAAAGAACGTCATAGTAGCGTTCTAGAGCGGGGCTAAAATAGCTTTTCTTGCCCTAGGGAAAAAAGTATTTTTTTTTAAATTTTTGTCTTTCACATGACAATGAGCTTACAAAAACGAAAAAGTATTTAGTCTTATGTAGAATAATCATGAATAAAGACTCGACTTATTACTGTTTACTAGATTAAAAACTTTTTTGAGATAGTTATTATTAAAGTTTATGGTAAAATGAGTAATCATTAAAATCTATGGACAACAAGCTTGAGCAAGAAAAAACTGCACAGTCTTCACATGTGCTTAGGTGGTGAGTCTTTAGTCCATTAGTCGCCTTTTACGACACCGAAGAGAAGAGAGGGGTTGATAGTATTATTTTTTGATGAGCCCATGTCGCTCTATGCTGTTTGATGTATGTGCAGTCTTTAGTAAGTTAGTCCCCTTTTACGACATCGAAGAAAAGTGAGGGGTTGGTAATATTATTTTGATGAGCCCATCGTTGCTCTATGATGTTGGAAGTATGTCCAGTCTTTAGTCTGTTAGTCCCCTTTTACGACACCGAAAGGAAGAGAGGGGTTGGTAGTATTATTTTGATGAGCCCATCGCCGCTCTATGCTGTTGGATGTATGTGCAGTCTTTAGTCCGTTAGTCGCCTTTTACGACACCCAAGGGAATAAAGGGGTTGGTAGTATTATTTTGATGAGTCCATCGCCGCTCTATGGACTCATCAAAATAATACTACCAACCGGACCGAGGATGAAGACATAGCCCTCTCTTGTCCAGCAACGATTTATGCCAAATCTTTCACTTGCACTCATGAAAGTATCGTGTCTCGTCTTTGTCAAGAATTCTGACATAGTGAACCCGGTACCCTTAAATAGAGCTTTGGCAAACCACACCTTATCACGAAGAGTAATGTCTTGGAACTTGATAACAATTGGTCTTGGTTTCTGACCTACTGTTGACCGCCCCATCCTATGGCTACGCTTGACATCACTAATCTTGAAATTATTAATCTTCAAGCTGTCTCGAAGCATTTTGACCACCACCTGAGAGGTGTTCTCATTCTTTTGCTCAGCCACACCATGCAGCAGCAGCATCTTTCTCCGGCTCCGCATCTCCAGCCGATCAACACTGATGGCAAGGACTTCGATTTGGCGCTGAAAGCAGCTTAGGGACTCAGCGATAAAACTCTTGCAGGTGGAGAAGTCTGTTGCCAGACTTATTGTGGTGGCTGTAGTGGTTGGTGCCTTCTGCAGTTCAGCTTCAAAGTTTGACATTCGTGTGTTAAAAAGTGTCATCATTTCAGTGAGTGACTGCTTCAGATGTTCCATTGTTTTTGCTTGTGAAAGAAGTTAACAGTAGGCGAGTAGATCCTTTATACTTTCATTTGAGATTATTCACTCTCAGTTATGTACAATTAATAATAAAAAAATATTCTTTATGAGCTCTTAAAAACAGGTGTTATCAATTACAACTACCCACGCAGAATCATAGGTAGTAGGTAGGTGTGAAGTGAAGTATTTTAGTCCGTATACGCCTTTTACGACACTCGAGGGACGAAAGGGGGTTGGTAGTATTATTTTGATGAGCCCATCATCGCTCTATGCTGTTGGATGTATGTGCAGTCTTTAGCCCGTTAGTCGCTTTTACGACACCCAAAGGAAGAGAGGGGTTGGTAGTATTATTTTGATGAGCCCATCGCCGCTCTATGCTGTTGGATGTATGTGCAGTATTTAGTCGGTTAGTCACCTTTTACGAAACCGAAGAGAAGATAGGGGTTGGAAGTATTATTTTAATGAGCCCATCGCCGCTCTATGCGGTTGGATAACTATATGTGCAGTCTTTAGTCCGTTAGTCGCCTTTTACGACACCGAAGAGAAAAAAGGGGCTGGTAGTATTATTTTGATGAGCCCATCGCCGGTCTATGCTGTTGGATCTATCCCATCGCCGCTCTATGCTGTAGGAAGTATGTGCAGTCCTTAGTCCGTTAGTCGCCTTTTACGACACCGAAGGGAAGAGAGGGGTTGGTAGTATTATTTTGATGAGCCCATCGCCGCTCTATGCTGTAGGATTTATGCAGTCTTTAGTTCGTTTGGGTCATTTTAGCTCCTTGTATAACAATCTACTATTGTTTTACTATTGCTTTTTATTGCCTCGTAGATGGTGTGAAAAGTACAGTATTCCCATATTTATTGTTGAAGTTTTGCATTCACAATGCTATATAGATATAGGATAAAATGTTTACTAGAAAAAATCTCCATCTGATAATTTTTTTTTTAAAGCATATACCAGGTCATTAATAATTAAATCTTTTTATATACAAAAATGGAATAAAATTTGTAGTGTTAATCCCGCTAAATCACTAATTTATCAAGCTTGGATGCTGCATGCAAGCACCGCCCTCCCGCCCGCAATTTATGCACATGCAAAAGGAGCAATGGATGCTAAATAAGGCATGCAAACCGAAACCCGACACGTGTTTCGCCCCTCCACGGGGCATCCTCAGGAGCTGTTGACTGGTCGAGAGCTGCGCGCTGACTGAAACGGCAGCCGTTTAACGGCTACGAAGCTCTCGGCCCCTTTTAAAGCGCCACCGTTTGGCATTTGGTCATTCAACAGTTTGTAATGAAATTTATTTAAATTATTGTTATGTTTTATAATTTCTAAAGCCGTGGCCAGACACATCGTGCTAGCGCGAAGATTCGCGTTGTCGCGACACGTCTGGCCAAACACTTCGCGATGCCGGCATAAAACATCGCGATGCCGGCATAAAACGCGCCGCTGTCGGTAAATTGCCGCACATCAAAGGATTTTATCGCGATAAAGTTCGTGCGGCCACATTTCGGTGCACACTTTAGTTGACTGCGAGACAACTAGAGGTGTGAACGTGATGCAAATATAGGTACGATTATCGAAATTATTCTGTTTCGTTAATATGGATTGGAGTACCTAATGATAAAGTAATACAATATTACGAACTGGAACCGATTTTATGGAACCCCCAAGACCCAAATCACAAAAAAAAACATTTAAATTACGACGCATGGGTGAGAAATTAAAGAAATTTAAGCTGGCCTGTTACAGTGGAGGAATTAAAAATAAAAATGAAATGGCTTACTACAGAAGTCACCTTAATAAATACAAAAATTCATTAAAGTCTGGAGCAGGCAGCGAAGATGTTTACCACACTAATTGTTTCGCATTTTCGGCTATGAATAATTTTCTTTCTCCTGTGTATGAAAAATAATAATATAATATAATAATAATATTGCCAATTCGAAGTTTTAAACATTAGTGATTGCAACTTTTTCATTTTATAAGTACCAACATTTTCACTTCTTTCTCTACACATGGTTCCATATTGAAAATCGTATAAGTAGGTACCTACTTACAAATATTTTGATTGAGATAGTACCCACCTCATTATTAAAATAAAATTAAAACTTATTTATTACTGAGGAGCAAAGTTCAACACTGATCAATAGTCTATAATATTAAGAGTATTATGTAGAAACCCGTTTCTCTGAAATCGCCATCGCAAGAAACAGTTTTTATTTGTAAGATAATAAATTATAAATATTGTAAGTAAGTAGGTACTTACCTAAGTTTATTTGAGCGCTTTGTAACGCAAATAAAATAATCAAATATTACAATTATACCAGTATTCAAACTAGCAAACTTAAGCAAAGTTAAACAATATAAAAGTAGGTAGGTACTAACTTTGTCCGATTTTTGTGTATAGTTAACATCCACCATCGCCTTTTATTTCATATAGCCCTTTATAGATGCAGTAAATAATTATATGCCGACATATAGTAAAGCGCAACCGCCTCCTCTATTTTTTCCCTAGAAATGAATTATCGCGATAAAGTTTAAGATTAACCCGACGTCGCGAAGTTTTTTTGATGTGGCCAAAATTATCGCGACAACGGAACACGAAGTTTTTTATCGCGATAACGGAATAAGAATCAGTCTGGGCACGGCATAACTGCTCCAACACACACAACCGGAAACTCTTATTACATACATGTAAAATATTATATGTGTGACTGTCACCCAAGGAATGGCCGGTATCAATTAAATGTTTTGCGAAATGTGAAGTATCTGGATGGCCATTCCTATGTGCGGCAACATTTTCCTTATATCTAATTTCAAAATTATGGCCTGTCTGTGACAAAACTAATTTATCAGTTAAAAATGAGACTCGTAGATTATTGACAGTATAAACATTTTATTAGTAGTCAACACAACCGTTGCTGAAGATTGATTGACATAAGTTAAAGTTGTCCAAATGTAAAGAGGTTTTAGTATAAAAGAATTCTTAACAGTCTAACCTACATAGACCCCATTGTATTAATTAAAAATTAACTTATAAACACCGGATTTTTTTTTAATTTTCTAAGCGATCTTTACTGTATTAAGTTTTAGAGTGGTGACTCGAAACTTGTTAACAGCGGTGTGCAGTATTTGTATTGCCGTGTATAACACTCATTCAAGAATAAACCAATGTATTAGAGCCGAACTGTGTATTATTTAGTAGAATAAAGGTGGTCTGTTCTGAAGGTGGTTTGATCGCGAGCAAAGTCTGAGTCAAAGTAGCAGACGATATTTTCAGTCGAATCATTACAGTAGGTAAGACCTTTGTCACTTGTTCCTTTTAAGTATCGAAAAATCCGTTTAACAAGCGCAACATATCTGTTCCTTGGCTTATCCAGGTTTCTCGATGCTATTAATACTGCATAGGAGATATCGGGTCGAGTGCCCACGGCCAAGTATGTTAAGGCACCTACTGCTTCGGGATTCGTGGGATTCGAACCCACGACCTTTGGATTGCCGGTCCACTGCTCTCGAATCCCACTCGAGCTTCCTGAGACTGGTTGATTTTTTTTCTAGTAAACATTTTATCCTAGAGTATTCTCCTCGGGGAAAAGGTGCCTTCGTCTTGACGACCTTGAATCCCACGCTGCACTCAGGATTCTTGTCATAACTCCCTCGCTTTGCTCGGGAGTTTACTCTAAACACCCTCGCTACGCTCTGGAGTTAACGCTAGAATCCTTTCGTTTCGCTCGGGATTCAATACGGGGCGCCCGCTACATAAGACACTAATTTATCCCCTTGGTGCATAATCTACTATTAAAAGTATCCCCATAGAGCATCCATTCCACACCCCGCTGCTAAGAAAAACAAAAAAATTATAATTTGATCCACCCTACTTTCTGCGGGAGGGGCCTGCCACAGACCATTGTGGTATATGTGGACCATTTAGGTTTGTTACAAACCCATTTTAGGCACCAGCCCTTCACAATTTTAGGTTACTTCGCATTATAAAACCTTATATAATTTTGTAATGTTTGTGAAGGAAAATAAAGACATTTTATTATTATTCTCTTTATTAAATATACATCTTAAGAAATATTATTATTAATGTATCACGTTAACGAAAATGCCTTTCTACAAAGTCCCATCTAACATCTTTTCACACTTCTCGCTTTAGGGCTGTAACTTGCCAGTCATCCAAGGCATCACCCACCAGCCACCACCCTTGCCAGGCGTCGCGCGTTGTTGCCATCACCTAGGCCTGCAGCGATGCCTCGTACACCTACTCTTGTCTGACGTTGCGTGGAAAACTTTAAACTATAATTTTAAAACGTGTGTTTCGTCTAAACCACAGACATATATTTCTTATTATTATATGTCTGTGGTCCAAACGACATAATAATAATATGCCAAACTCAGGATCACCCACGGAGATCACCTGAGCCAATCGCTAGTCGTATTATTTTAATAATTTGAAAATATTGAAAACGTAGGTAGTTACTAAGCACAAAGCTGAGTAACACCATTTTTTCTATGTTTTTATTGCTTATGCTTTTTATTTAATTTACTAGCGGTCCGCCCGCGACTTCGTCTGCGTGAACACTCTCTGTATTCTGTATCCCGTGCGGAATTTCCAAAATAAATATTTCAAACAAACCTAGTCCTGACAATAACGACCTCAAGAAATAAAGAATTACCCAAATGTGTAAAGCCGTTCTGAAGTGATACGCGTACAAAAAAATTGGCAATTGATTTTTATTAATAGGTCAAGGATCATAACACCGCCGGCGGTCGCGAAACAATTGATTTTTAGTTGTCTGGTTTTACGATCCTCAAGGGGTTAATATAGATACATAGTAGTCGCCTTTTACGACACCAAAGAGAAGAAGAGGGGAAATAAAATAAATAAGCAGATAAAAAAAATTGATAAAATGAGAGTCGTGTCGTGTAGCGACTCAAAGAATACTACCACACGGAAGAGAGGCTTCCCTTGCGTGTCGTAAAAGACGACTAAGGCGGACTAAAGACGATGAGATCTCGATCGTGCACATACCTACATCCAACAGCATAGAATGGCGATGGGCTCACCACCTGTCATGCTGAGCACAATATGTGCAGTCGCTATTTAGTGAAAAGTGGTCTATGACAGAGGACTGCTTTTGCGGTCCTCATTGCCTAGTCTCTGACTAACCCTTCGGGGATAATAGTCGTGATTATACATTTACATTATGTATTATATATGTTACCGGCAATCTGTATAATTCAGGTATTCTATACAATACCTAGGCAATGTATAGATTACCGGGAGCGTCCAGGCAATGTATGAAATATTAAGCATATTATTATCCATTACATACTTTACCTAGGTAATGTATAAAATTCCTAGGGATTGTATAGCGTACCTGCTGGTCCATCGGCAATGTGTAAAATAAATAGATTTTTATCTATATTTTTCAATGTTAATCAGCCTACCTATAAAATTACAAAATGATAAGTTAAAAACAAATTTAATAAAAGTAACAATTAGGGTGTTCCTTAAAAATAATCTTTATAAAAAGGGTAGACATTTTTTTTCAGAAGAATAAAAGAATTACTGCACTCAAAAAGATTTATTTAATCTTAAGATACTAGGTCCTGTGCAAAAAATATTACACATTTTAGACGTAAAAACTTTTTAGTCTAATAAACTTTTAAATAATCAATAAATTATTCTTTTAGATACTCTTCAAAAAAGCAACTGAGTAGTGTCTTTCTGTTACTACAGTAAAATCACCTTAAAAAAAAGTGCCACTAAAAATTATTTTGTTTATAAGTATTTTCTTTCAAGTAGGTACTTAGGCACGTAACAAGTATAAAAAACTTAACGAACAAAACAATTTCGTAAAAATAATAAGTATGTCTACTGCCTTTTCACACATTACCGGATGCAAATTCGGTATTGTACCTATAGAATACCTAGGCAAAGTATAAAATAAATATATTTCATACATTACCTACACGTTTTAGGTATTCTATACATTGCCTAGGTATTGTATAGAATACCGGATTATACAGATTGCCGGTAACTTAAACGTATAATACTGTACCTATACATTTACTATCTAAAGTCATAAATTATTTAGTCCCAAGCAAAACACCGTTTTTGTGGATACCATATAACAAACATAAAAAGGTGTAATTAAACACCCATTATCTACTCAGCAAATGCTTATAAGTCGTACACAAACATAAACCTTATTGCGTGATTCCGATCCGCTACCGAGGGTTTCGAAGCGAGGATCCTAACTGCAAGAGTAACTTGACTGTATTTTTTGTGTTTTGTTTTCTATGTAGTAGCGTGGTTTAACTTTTACCATAGAATTGTAATCTAAGCATGTTAGTGGTAATCAAAGTCCATCGTGATTCAAAATGCACAATAGGTCGTTTAATTTTTATTGTAGTCGTACGCGTGCATCACCTACTGGGCTAGTCTAGTCTGGTGGGTCACCAAGCTTAATGGCATGTGTGAAAGCTTAATGGCATGTGTGGGTCACTCCAATACCTTAAAACCTACATACAATTCTCATAACAACAGGTCGATTAGATCGCAACTTTTTGAATGAAGTACTCAAGGCAGTAAGAGCGCTGGGCACGTGTGAAGGGTACGCTAAACAAAGTGGTCCGTAAGCCTCAGCGGCCATTTGTTCAGTACGTACGGTAGGCTTTACGAGGCGGCGCGGCTGGTTTCGGGGGGCGGCGGCGGCGCGGCGCAGTGCGGCGCTATCGAGCGGCGGGCGGCGGGGGCGCGGGGGCGCTGGGCCGTGGGGGCGGCGCGGGGGCGGGCGCGGCACGCGGCAGTGTGCTCGGAGCCCCCGGGAGCGCGGCATGGGTGGCGCGCTGCTGCTGGCGCTGCTGGCGGCGGCGCGGGCCAGCGGGCCCAACGCCACCGAGGCGCTCGCCCCCTTGGCCTCGCCGCCCGCCGAGGAGGACAAGCCCGCGCCGCTCTTCCCCACCGACCTGTTCACGGAGGAGCAGCGGCGCTCCGGCGCCGTGATCCTGCACGTGATCGGCATGGGCTACATGTTCGTCGCGCTCGCGATCGTCTGCGACGAGTTCTTCGTGCCGTCGCTGGACGTGATCATTGAGCGGCTCGCGATCGGCAACGACGTCGCGGGCGCCACGTTCATGGCTGCGGGCGGTTCCGCGCCCGAGCTGTTCACCTCCATCATCGGCGTGTTCGTGTCGTTCGACGACGTGGGCATCGGCACCATTGTGGGCTCCGCCGTGTTCAACATCCTGTTCGTGATCGGTGCGTGCGCGCTGTTCTCGCGCACTGTGCTAACTCTGACTTGGTGGCCGCTGTTCCGCGACTGTACATTTTACTCGATCAGCCTGATAGTGTTGATATACTGTTTCCAAGATAGCGAGATCTACTGGCAGGAGGCGTTGGTGCTGTTCTCGTTGTACGGCGCGTACGTGATATTTATGCGCTTCAACCAGCCGGTGGAGCGCACGGTGAAGAAGCTCATCTACAAGAACAAGGTGACGCGGGTCCGCAGCACCGACCAGCTGATGCCGACGGTGAGCTCGCCCGCACCGCCTGCATGCCCCTCTGCCCCTCTGCCCTCACAAGGAACAGATACGCGCGGAAGGGCAGCTTTTGTAAACACTCTTAACCGATACAAATTTGCTTTACGGTCAGACACATTTAAGTTCACGGTGTTATGTGCAAATAAGATTAAGAGCGATCCTTCTGCGCCTATCTGTTTTGTACTCCTTTTCCCTTACGTATAAGTAGATTGGGTCGTCGCAGGCTTGATTTCCAGGCTTCGACAAACAATAAAGTAACAAAATACTATTGAAATACTTAGGTTACATTGATTCATGTTTGATGACTTGTCAATTTTGTAATGTACATAAAACAATAAAGCAGTTCCGTGTACAAACACGTTACCTACATCACATACATCTACATCCTGAAATCATGACACGAACTTTGAAAAATATTGGGAGTCTTGTATGGACGTGTTCATGGAAGTATAAAGCAGGCTGCTAGTCAGTAAATATACATGATATACTTGCAACTTTCATGAAAAACTGCAAAATTAAAAAAAATTAATACGAAAAAAAATATCTGCTAATATTTTGCAATCTTACTTATTTTTTTTATTTTTAATAAAGATAATTGACAGTCAAGTCATACGTTATTCCATATCGAGCGTCGACCCAAATCTATTAATAGTACGTACCTACTTAGAAACAATTGACAAGCGATGTTAGCGGAAATCGAAATGGTGTTTAGTTACAAAATAATCTTTAGTGCATCTAGAATTTAGCCAAGTTACTTCTAATCACCATTCATAACTGCCTACTTGACTCGGATCGCTAGGAGATTTAACACTTCCCACCGATCCAAAAATACTAACTATAAGCTTATGTTCTTAATTAAGCCATACTTAATGCTAAACTTACGCAGCCGCCAAGTAAACAGAGACCGCTCCTAAATTCATAGACAAGGTTAATTATAAATGGGCACTCACCTATTTTACGCGAAGATGAAACGAAGCGGAACGCTCCCGAGTAAAACCTTTACAATAGAAAACCAGTAGTAGGGGAAGAGTACCCTCAAGACTTACTGAAATGCCGATATTTTGTGCTAAAAGCTCTGATGAGGTATTTCGAATAGACCGGGTGAGCGTTTAATTGACACTTTTGTCTAGGGGGGCTGGATTACCCTGATTCCTTTTCTTCTAACACCGAACAAGCGTTATCTATAGATGTTTTCAAAGACCTTCTTCTTCTTAAATTGCCTCTCTTTTACTAAAGGTCAGCAGTCAGTTTTATCCCAGAGCTAGTCTGATTGTTTAATTCTAAAATCTAATTGTTCCACGGTTTTGATACCGGTCCAATCCTTAGTGTTATCCTATTTTTTCTTAGTGGGACCTGTAGCCTTCTCGCAACGTGCTACACGTCGACCCAATGGGATTTTTGTACAAAATTCCTAGTGTAAGAAAGCCATGACATTTTCCTTCTTTCACCTTCCTCTTTCCAGTAATTTTCCTCATCTTTATGGGCACCATAAAAGCTGGTATCTCTCATTACGCAAAACATGGCGTAACTAGGCAACCTTCCATTGCTTGGGGCGTGCTATACCTATTTCACTATTCGTTTTTTTAAGACCACATTAATTTATTAGGCTATCCTGGTTGTATCCTGCTTGTGTTAATTTATCATCCTATTTTGCCAAAGGAAGCTTTATTTAAGGTTCATAGCTAGCTTTAGTATAACTACTTACAGTAAGTGCCAATTTTACTTTCCCAGCCTAACCTATTCAGTCAATCAGTTTAAATTTACATTTTATTCTCAATAAAGCTCAAATAGCCAGTAGAACTAGACGTAAAACCTTACACCTAGGAATCGGAAAAACATTCGTAGGTGTTATGCATTTTATGTAATATAATTTATCATTGATCCGCTTTAAATTGTACATCATACCTAACCAACAAGTGGTAACAATATCATCTTAAAGCAAAGTCCGGATCCATAGGTTTAGCGTTCCTTCCGAAACATGAAACGTCATACTATAAATCGGTGTCTTATAAGCAATATCTCCAACAAATGCTAGCACTTGTGTCGAATACTGTTAGAGAGAGATATAACATTTAAAACAGGAGTTTAGCTTTAAATATTGTTTTGTATTAATGCCCGAAGGAGATAGAGACAGTTTAACATGGTCACCCATCCGGCAATCCGGTATCGCGAAAGTAGCTCGACATGCAAGATTGCGACCCGAGCGCGTACATTGACAGCATCTTTGTATTTTAGTCAGGTATAATATTTTCCCTTACAGTCCATTTGCAACAATATTTGTTTAAATTTTTATGGTTAATTTTATACCCTTAGATCTCGAGCATTTAATTAAAGTTCAAATGTAACTATGTAATCAGTATTACCTACCACGGAGCAAAAATATAACAATGATTAAGTTACATTTCTTATTTCGCGTACCTCAGGTTACATTGATTCTGTGTAATTTAAATTAAAAAACAGTGTATTTACACAAGAACAAAACAATAATATTTATGTTTTAAAAACTAAAATTAAATAACTTAGAATTTTCAGTTTTTAAGTTAAGTATTTAATTAAAAACCTAAATTGCAACCTGACTAAAAACATTATACTTAGCTACTGAATTAAAAAGCTTAAAAATATGACAATGGAACAAACATTTTTAGTAAAAGCAGCCATTACTTGCAGTGTTTACGGTAGCGCACCGCCCGTGAAATAGGTTGGCTTTACATTCACGAAATGGTACTGGTGCATTTTTAATGTTGTTACAACTGTGGTTGGCTTTATTTTAATCAAGTTATTGTAACAGTCATGTTTATATTTAGGTTAACAGACCAAATAAAGTTTAAAAAATTTAAAAAAACCTAAATAACAAACCCAAGATAAACGAGTTAGCGTATCACTGGTCAGTTTCCTTACACCATTTACTCGTATGACTGTTTCGCTAGTTTGAGAAGCGAAAGAGTCTGTAAGGGTCCCAGCAAGTGGAAGGATGTGGCCACCCCCTCCCTCCCTCTACCAACCCCTCCGGGAAAAAAGCCTGATGTATGTATGTATGTATGTATGTAAGTGTATGTATGTATGTAAAAAAAACATCAATTTAACAAACTTCCCGATGTAGGCATTTTACACAACCCAAATTCGGATATTGCTATAACTCAGTGTAATTTAGTGAAGTTTTGTGGTGAGTGACTCTTTCTTAACTCGAATTTTAATAGGTTTAACATTAAAGTGTAGCTTTAATGGGATTGACATGTCAAGAGACAAAAATCCACAAAAATAATAAAGATTAAAAAAAAAAATCCCACTCTACAAACATAAATGAGTAGTACATGGTGAATTGGAGAGATTGGGTCTTACCCACCTCGCGGACCCAATGCGTGTTGGGTTTTAACGGCAGTCAACTTACGACAGCAACTAAAATCGACGGCTTAATATGCCTTCCGAAGCACGGATGAGTTCGATATAAATATGTTTGTGTTTATAAGTTCCGGAAAATAAAATGAAAAATTTGTATAAAAATCTTTAGCCAATCTAATAGAATTTATCTAAGTTTTAATTAATAAACAAATATAATTTTCTTCATTATCAACATTTTAATTTTTAATATTTTCTTTTTTTCTTAGTTTTTTCCATAATCGGTACATAGTTAACTAACTAGGTATTTTTTATTTATTATTATTTTTTGTCTTATGTACGAGTATAGCAGCATCTCTTAAAATTTCCTCTCAATTAAATACTGTCGTGGTTAATAATGACGGTGTCTCATTGACATATCTTATTACAATAAGTTGTTATCGTAAACATTATTGTGTACACTGTTTTTTGACCCAAATAAATTAAAAAACCAGGCTATCTTATCTTATTGGGGGCACATTTCCTCTCAATTAAATACTGTCGTGGTTAATAATGAGGGTGTCACAATGACATATCACATTACAATAAGTTGTTATCGGAAACATTATTGTATACTTACACTGTTTTTTGACCCAAATAATATAATAAAAAAACAGGCTATCTTATCTTATCTTAGTGGGGGCTGTAGAGTTCTCTCTCTCTTGCAGTAGCACGTCGACCCATTAAGATCTTTTGTGCAAAAAATCATCATCAACTTCAGCCTATAAACACCCAGGCCTTCAGCCTATAAGTATATACCATATCAAATCTCAACTAGTTCCCGAGAAAAATGTTTTTCATGGAACAACAAAGGCGTGTTCCTGTCACAATGCGACGATCCAAAGAAGGAAATGCAACCCCATCAATCGTTGGGCACTTGACATTTAAATGCCCACCTGAACGGCTACCTAAGGCCGTTACGTCACGCGAGCATGCCTGAAGGGTCAAGAGCCGAAGGTAGAGGAGTGCCTTGGGGGGAAATCGAAAAAAGATATACATCTTATTAAAGAGCGTCATTGTATCGAGTGCGGATATTTTCGGATCGAGATTTTAATTTTTATGTAAGTTTGCTTTAAGTTATTGCAGCAAAAAGTAGCTTCTATCCGTCTCCAAGGCCTCATCTATCTCTTAAAAAAAAATCATTAAAATAATAATAAAGTGGTTTTTTTATTTATTACCAATAGACTGATAAAAAGGACACACACAAAGCACATCACAAATCACCAAGATTTAAGTAAGTGCTTGAGTTCGCAAATAGGTAGGTACATTACAATTATTATTATATTATTAATTAAGTACCTACTATGATATACATTTACTATTATTATTACTATACAAGGTGTAAAATTAAAACAAACAAACTCACTTCCACATTAATAACAAGTAAGTATACGTTAGGATTATAGATAAGTTAATAATAAGTTTAGTATAGGAAAATCTAGGACGAAGTTACTGATTATTATGTTAAAAAGTTTTACCCAAAAGTCTTAATAAAAAGATGTATTTTCTTAGCAATAATAATTTGTCATGTCTTTGCCATAATATGCCAATATGCCATCTGAAAAGGAACTACGTTTTGTATTTCCCCAAAATTATACAAAACGGCCTATGATGAGTTCCAAATTGGTATATTTATCGTAAATTGTTATAACTTTTGTTTCAAACTTCATTTGCGTGTTATTTTCGCGTCGCAGAAGCTCGCGCTCGCCTAAACATTTCAACATTGCTCGAATATCATTGTAATGTAGTATACCTATTTGACGACCTCTGTGGTCGATTGGTTAGCACACCGGTTCTGGCGTCGCCATCTCATAGGGTTCAATTCTCGGTCGGGTCAATTAAAAAATAACTGCTTTTCTATATTTATTTCTTGTGTGGGTGTTTATATAATAATAAGTAGGGCAACGCAAAAGCAACACCTCTGATGTTGGTGATGTCCATGGGCGGCGGTGACCTCTCACCATCAGGCGGCCCGCGTGCTGGTTGCAGACTAATATTATATAAAAAAGTAAGTACCTTTATCCTCCAACAAATAAAAACAAGTTTCAAAAGAAGCTCAACTTGAAGACCAAAATAAATAAATAAAATCTTTGGCTAGGTAACTAGTGTTACAGTAAAAACGTTATTTAAAAAAAGTCATTCTACATAATAATATTTGCAATTTACAAAGAGCATGCCCCGGCGTTCATATACTGATGATAAGTTAGTGATGATAAAGCTGACAATGGAAACTGTTTCATCCGGAATTTATCAACTAACGTCACCCCTGCTAGGCCAATCAGATACTACCTAGATGTTGCCTTAAATTAATGAAATGATTATAAAGTCAAAGGGAAAAGTAGTAATTAAATAGTTTTATATGTTTAAATGACACTTCACTTTCTTCATTAAGGTTTCCCACGAGTTCCGCTTCAGTCATAGTCATAATCTCTTTATTCAAGTAAGTATGTAAAACATTTTTTACCTACCATTCAGAAGGTTTTTTAGCCGCAGAGAAGAATGCACAGCTTTACTAAAAGTAACGACATTTACAAATAATATATTACGAGTATGTCGTTTCCAGATAAATCTATCTTTAGGGCAAATGAACAAATATTATCTTTTATTTATCTCAATTAGTATAATATATACTTTTACACAACTAAAGAGACAAAAGAACATAACTTAACTCAACGTATATAAAATTCTTATCTTATTTATGAGATGTTCTCCACTGTTGACACATTGGTATGGTCCCAAGAATGTATGTGATGTTGTATAATGTTGTTTAAAATAAGCGATTAAGATTTTACTAAGGTAGATACTTTAATTTCCTACCATCTGTGTTGTGGCCTGCTCTATGACTA
This sequence comes from Scoparia ambigualis, assembly GCA_963921215.1. NCBI lineage: Eukaryota > Metazoa > Arthropoda > Insecta > Lepidoptera > Crambidae > Scoparia > Scoparia ambigualis. Next base: position 28,611,101 of record OY992512.1, on the reverse strand, counting down.
TCTCCACAGGCGATTACATCTTTACGTAAGTCTTGCGTGAGAGCCTTACGTGCAGCCGGAGTCGATCCACCAATTACGTTTATGTATTTTTATGGTAACGATTAGCGGCCGAGTCAGTTGCGAGGGGCGATTTTGACCCGTCTCTACCCACAAATTAGGTTAACTTTCATTTGATTATTCCACTTTGGAAATCGGGTCAGATGTTTCTGCATGTATTGTACGTTTGGCCAATTTAGTGTTGTTGAGGTGGTATTTATAACCACGGTCCGCTTAATGATCACAGGTAAAGAAGCAAAAATAAAATAACATTTAATGATTAAACACATGACTGGCAAAACATAAAAGAAATAATTATAAAATATTAAGTAACCCAAAAATTGCTTTCGCAAAGAATACTCTTCCAGTTACAACTTGCAAAAAGTAAGTATATGCTACAAATTCCTGTACATCAGGACCCAGGTTCCTTCCCTTTCGCTCTTCACCTTTCAGGCAAACAAGTTAAAGTTAAACTTAAAATATTATTTATTTACACAAAATAGAAAAGAACACAACAACACAACTTATTACATAAGAGGAATAGTATTACATCTCGACTGTGATTTTTGCGTAAAATGGCCGATTTTGGCGTTCTTGATCTCAGAAACCCGCCTGAGGTTGTCGTCTTTTTTCAGTGTTTAAAATTTTTACTTAAGTATATTTAAGCGTTAATAAAACGCTAAAATATTTGAAAAACATTAATATTGACTTATTGAATAGTGTAGAATAGCTATTGGCAAAGTTGGCAGCGGCCTCGCTTTTTGTAAATTTTGCTTCACTTTTTAATTAAACTATTTAATCTAACTATTTGCAATTTTTGCAGAGAAAGATTTTCATAAAATGCGCGCTGGCATTTTTGAGCTCCTAGATTGAACTACTGTTCTGAACAAATGAAATAAAAAAAAAATTGAATGTTATATTTTGTATAGTCGTTTAGTTCGTAGCGGCCTCGGAGTTTTTATATATCATTGATTTTATAAAGAAAAAAATCTTATTCTTAACCAAAAACTTCAAAAATCGCTATAAGTTAACTGTGAATTTCTCCTATCTACGACAATATTATTGAGCAAAATTTATACCAGAATAATTATTACTTCACGAGGAATAAAGATTTTATAATGAATTTATTATCCTATTTCGATAAAAACGATAAATACAACTGCTAAATTACTACAAAATTTATGCGCCGGCCATCCGAACTCAGCTTCTCGCATAGTGGAGATTTGGAATATTTAGCATGAATTTATTATCCTACTAGCGGCCGTTTGCGGGTTCACCCGCGTAATTCACGTTCCCGTGGGAATATCAGCTAAAAAGTATCCTATGTGTTAATCCAGGTTATAAACTATCTGTATGCCGAATTTCATCCAAAGCCATTCAGTAGTTTTTACGTGAAAGAGTAACAAACATCCATCCATACTTACAAACTTTCGCGTATTACGCTTTAAACGATAAATACAACTGCAATATTACTACAAAATGCGAAAATGGGCATTTTATGCAAAAATCACAGTCGAGATGTAATAGGCCTCATAAGTAAGGAAACAAAAAAATATATAAAATGGAAGATTTCGTCCAACTATAGGCAAATGGGAACGGTCTTCCAAGTTCGCAAACCGGACGCCTTCCGCTGCGCCATAGAGCCCTAGACGGGTTCTATGCGGGAGAAAAACAGGGGAAAAAACGTTTTATATGAAACATTAGCTTCTATTGTTGCCGTTACAGTGGCGAAGAGTAAAAAGCGAGCTCGAACCCTTGAGAGATTTATTATTCGTTACGACTTTTTCAGATTAATTCGCAAAGAAACGAACGGCCAAGTTAAAGAACGCTCCGGCATAATGGAATTTGATTTTGTTTCGTGTTTCATTTGTTACAATGGTTATGAGCGAAGTTGTTTCGAGGAAGTTGTTAATTGCATCAGACGTTTGCACCGGACAATTTATTATTGGACTGAGCCGTTGAACAAGTACGCAGGCCCCCGGGTTCGTGAGGAGGCTCTCTCTCTGTCTCTCTCTCTCGTAAGGCAAAGATAGACCGGCGCGATTATAAATTTATGATAAGTTACTTTACAGTATTCATAAATAAAGTACCTATCTAGTTTGGATTTATACTAACTAATAGTTAACTAAAGTTTAGTATATATCTAAACTTTAGTTTACCACCGCGCGGAGCCGCGCGATCCCACAAACTGATATACGAGTAAGTCTCATAATGAACTTTATAGATATATATAAGTTTCAGATCTAGTAATTTGATTAGAGCAAAGTTTTTATTCTGCAAAATGTACAAAACCATCACATGCTTGTGTTAAAAATTAAAATTTACTTTTTAAGATGGGGGCGACCTGCGGAATATCAATACAAATATTTTCATGTAAGAATTATTGTTTCATGCGTAAAATTAAGAAAGTTGTCGAAAAAAAATGTTTTTAGGAGTCATTAGATTTATGTATTGTTTGTTATTGTTTAAAGAATTTGTTTCAAATTTCAACAAGGCCACGACCTTGTGCAATAATCAGGCTAACTTACGTAAGTTCTTTTAATGTATTTAACTAATTCAGCGCATAGTACAAGTGACTTAAAAATACGTAAATTTTCACAATTCCGTGCAGGATCCCCTTATACCGTTAATAAGTGCATGTGAAGGCTACATTGAATAAACGATCGAATCACTTTGACTTTATGGACGTTTTAAAATGGCATCCTGATAAGAAAATTCGATACATGGCCGATTTTAGACGTTTTAAAATAACATCTCAAATCAAATGAAGCATACAGATGTGCTTTTGTTTTGTGGTTCTTCTCCAATTGAAACATCTAAAATTATAGATAGGTACATAATAATATCTAGAAGAACCACCTACGCACCGAGTAAGGGATATTTGTAGTGGCTATTTATCTTTCGGCGGGCGCCCAAACAAACGATTTTACGTGCCTTCCAGGGCCGATGGTTTATGTTTTTAATTTCACAGCTGGCTTGTACAAAAATGTGCCTCTAGCCATATCCTAAGCGTAATCGTTTTCATGTGAAAGTTACCTGCAAGCTTCTGCAAGAAAAATGAATACTCTTTTTTACAAGCTTTTATTTGACTTTCCCTGTTTGTTAGTATGTGTGGGAAAAAGCTGTGTAGGTTTATTATTTTAAATTTTTTCATTGGTTTTGGTAACTTATTTAGTAATAGAAAAGTAGTAGCATAAAACTTCTCTGCGTACAACAACTAATCAATCGGTTTTGACTTACGGAGAGGACTGTGACTTATTTAAGTACTTACTCCGCTGGCTAAGCGACCCAAAGGGATATTGGCCTCCGACAAGAGACGACGCCACTGCGTTCTGCTCTCGCAGCCTCTTTTATGTTGCCAGGTCCTTGCAGCTCGAAAAGTTAAATAAAATAATAAAAATAAAAATATATTTTTTTTACGCTCACTTCAATTATCTAGTCCAAGATAAGCTTCTATTGAAACTCGTTAATATGGTTAAACTAGATAAAGGATGAATATACATAAACATAGAAAAACACCCAGACTGGAAATCAATTCAGAAAAAAAGTTTTCTTTAAATTGACACGCCGGGATTTGAACCCGAGACCTCAGAGATGGCGAGCCGCCAGACCCGGCGCGCTAACCACTCGACCACGGAGGTCGTCAGTAACAACGGAGGTCTTTCCTCTAGCGGTATTTGGGACTCCCACAGGGCGTTCCCAGGTAAACGCGCTTTGTCGTCCGGTCACGCTTCATGCGTTCGACGTTCCCCAACTGGCGGAATCTGTGAGACTTTGTTTCCTCTATAGCTTTAGGTCTACGAAAGCAGCAATTCACAAATTCTCATCTCATCATGCCAGTTTCCCGATGTGGTAGAACTTATCATTCGATACGATCCTGGCAAACATCTTCAGCTTCAAGTGGCATACCTTGAATTAGACGGGCCCTCTTCGATCAACAATACCAACTAGATAACGCTACACATACAAAATCAAAGCTATATTCTGTCCACGTGAATAAATACTTATTCAAAGCAATAAATTACTCCTGTCACTTAAAAATGAAAAGACGTCAATAACATTTAGTGGTGAATACAAACCTTATGAAGCAGCAAATAAAATACTTTTTCCTGTTATTGCCTTGCGAGAAAATAAGAGCTCACTTCTCAAGTGCGCTCTTATTTACCAAGACATATTTTTAGCGCCGACCTGACATCTAGTTGTATTGTTGATCGAAACGGGTCCTGTATCAAAATTTGTAGGGGGTGGGGACGTTAAAGGTAGGGTTGCCAACTTTAAAAAAGTATTTTAGGGCAATTTATGAAAAATAAACAGTACTTACTTATTTTAGAAATTCGGACAATATTTTATTTTTTCTAAGATTTAAATATGGCTGCGCTGCACCGCGCGGACAACGTTCGCAACTTTTGTACTTTTTAAACAGGTATATGGTTACCAGTGCACAGTGAAACTAAAATAGTATTTTAGATATTTTATTTTTATTCAACAGTTAAAGTATAATTATTATTCTCTTTATTAAATATAATACATCTTAAGATTTTTTTTTTACAATATTTTATATAAAATAACATATTTAAAGTATAAAATATTATAAAAAACTTAACCTAGGTTGCCACCGGCAGCGGGGATTGACCCAAGCTACCGGTGGTTAGGGCTGCAGAGTGAGGAACCTCCTGACAATACGTGCCGTGTCAAGAAGTACTGCCTTTTGCATCTGATGACCCAACCTTTCAGCGAGAGCCTCTCTAGGTGTTGGTCGAGGCTCTTAGCTATAAGACCGTGTGCCGAAACGACTATCGGTACAATAATGGTTGAATCCACATCCCACATGGCGGTAACCTCGTAGCTTGTCCTTCTCGGCTTTCACGAGGTTGTCGTCATGAGGTATGGTGATATCAACCAATATTGCTTGGCGCTGAGATCGGTCGATCACCACGATATCAGGCTTATTAGCGACAATAGTCCTATCCGTGATGATAGAGCGATCCCAGTAGAGCGTTGCATGGCCATTTTCGAGAACTGGCGCAGGTGCGTACTTATAGTACGGCATCATTCAATCAATTATTATTATTATTACAACATGAATCCTGGGTTAGTACAAAATGGTTTGTACAATTAGTGTTAGTACAATTACAATAATATAAACACTGTTACATAAATAAATATTATACATTAATGTGTCATGAACCTCAGTGGCACTCCGTGTGAACGCAACCCGGAGGTGCCGTTTCCGATTTCGGTCATCGTTTGCATGAAGTGCCTTAATAGAGGCGCATGCGGATCTGCCATCATCCTCAGGATGCTGTTGTCACCCCCCCGCATCCGACCCATCAGTGACGCTACTTTCTTTCTCAAGAGAGCCTGAAAGCCGTCAGTTCATGCTTGCGCAAATATTTCAGACGCACTGCAGAAGCGGGGACGTCCGAGCATCATCCTGAAGATCTTATTATATTGGATCCGAAGAGTGTTGAGCGACTTTTTAGAACAACTCATTCACAGACCGCCCGTGTAGAGACCCTGGCCCTAATGTTTTGAAAAACAGTATAATACTGATTTTATCAGTATAGTTGACAACCCTAGTTAGGGCCTCTAGCCCGGGTGCCCCGTATCATTATTACGGCTGATAAGGCGGTAGCTACGCCCCTGGTTAGGTTGAGCCACTAGTTTCTCCAGCTCGCAGTTCTTTCGGATCCTTCAATTTACATCCTCTCTTTTTGTTGCTCCCACAAATGTCCCATAACATTGCGCAGCACCTTCCTTTCTGTGACTAGGAGCTTGTTCTCTTATGCTGTGTGAGCGTTAAAACTTTAAAGCTGTACACTAAGATCGAACGAATGAAATAATGTATTTTCGAAATCATAATATTAGTTAGTCTAAAAAGACACAAGCAGTAGTATATAATGTTTATGATTTTAACGCTTCGTTAGGTATTTGCAACCGAGTGGAACACGCCACCATAGAACGCCAGCTATTTTGCCAGACACAAAACCATGAATCACCTTAATGGCGTAGCTATCTACGGCGTAGCTCGTAGCAGTTCGCTACGCTCTGATAGTTGCAATGGATCTATGAAAACAAAACTAATTTGTAAACAATTGTTCTAGTCGTCAGTATTAAAAAAGAATAAATAGTTTTCAAGCAATTGCAGCTTTGATACATTTAAAGTTCTGTAATATTCTTTGCAATAATAAAAAAGAGCAAACATTTGCAAAATAAAAACCAATAAAACTTGTATTCCGTCATCGTTTTTGCAAGGTTAACTTTTTACTGCGTCAAATAAGCAACTATTCTTAATGTAGATACTTACATTAGAGCGGCCATGGACTCACCACCTATCATGCTGAGCACATGTGCAGTTACTATTGATGAAATATGGACTGTGGCAGCGGACTGCTTTTACAGCCCTCTTGCATAGGTCTAGGTGTATAGCTACCTAGACTCTGATTACGGTACGGTACGTACCTACTACGTTTCGAGTATAGTCGTGAATAGACATTTTTAGCCGCTTACTATCAGGCGGCCCGTATGCTTGTTTGTCGAATTATAGTGTAGTAATTGTTCTTTCATCTTTTTAAAATTTTACTGTAGCAATTTATTCATTTATTATAATTAAATTAGTAGTCCCTTTCTTTTCCGAATATTGTTCGTCCGAAAATCAAAACATTTGCTATAATCATCATGTTCGCGTAATTTTATTTTACCTAATCGTCTTTAATTCTAATGCTTTTCTGTTATAATATCGGGTGCTATAATAATTAGATATCCTATTTTTTGTAGGTCACGTGATACGTAGCGATTGTCTTGAATTTCGATGTTATTTTTTTTATTAGACAATAGAAATACTAGCTGCCCTACTCATATAGGTCACGTGATAGGTTAGAAATTTAAGACAATTAATGTATGGATATCAATACTATTTATTTAGGACTTATAACTATTATAGAAAAGCGTTTTATGTCCTTTAAATATTACGGATTGTAATAATTATTGCAAACAAATTTAGGGCATACTGTATTTAGGGATTTTAATTTTATGGCATGTGATATTAAGTAACATTAAATTCGAGCAAGTTATCATTCGGACACATGTTGATTATGTCACAAAACATTATGACATGTTAGATTATGGATAAAAGATTTATGAGACCAAATATAGAACCAATTAAATTACCTAACAGTGTTTTCCCAATGCCTTGAAAAGGTAAATTTATGACTAACATAACACCTTTCTAACACAAACATATTCCTGTTTGTTATTGTACTTTTTGTTACAAATTAGAGTGGAATAAATGAATATGAATATAACTTACTGCAGAAACAGTTGGTACCATAGTGGTATCGACATAATATACAGTATACATATTATCTAGTTAGGAGTTACCATCAACGGCATCAACCGAGTTAGAAGTTCTCGTTGTTTAAATTGAAAATGGGTGTAAAAAACAGCTATTTCAAATGCATTTGCAAGACGCGAGCAATACCGTGTCACGTAGCGGTGAAAAAATACTATCACCCCCTTTCTTCCCTGGGTGTCTTAAAAGGCGACTAACGTACTAAAGACTGCACATAAACCCAACCGCATAGAGCTTTCATGATAACCAAAGAAAGAAAGGGGGTGGTAGTAAATCTCACAGGTCTTCTTACATGGACGACAGATAGGAAAATATTAGCGGTTCTTCGTCGCTATCCTACTAATATTATAAACGCGAAAGTTTGTAAGTATGGATGTTTGTTACTCTTTCACGTAAAAACTACTGAAAGGATTTGGATAAAATTCGGCACACAGATAGTTTTTAACCTGGAAAATTTATATTTATGTGTTAACATAGGATACTTTTTATCCCGATATTCCTACGGGAAAGGGAATCACGCGGGTGAAATCGCAAGCGGCCGCTAGTATAATATATGCGCGTGTTTGTCTTTGCTTTGATTATTCTTCTAGAATCTAGACAGCTGTAATTAAATTTGTGTTCACAATACGTAATCAAATTGTTGTTGGTTATGTCAGAATAATAGAGGCTGCGAGTCTCCGCAGCCACTGAGTCATAGACATTTTTGTCTTACTGAGATCATTGATTGTTAATAATAAAAAATACTAATAAAAAATATTATTTTTTGTATGTTTTGGGTTAAATAAACGAACTTTAATTATTTTATTTAACAGTACATGAAGTATAAGCCAGCACGCTGCACAGTAGGACGTTTGTATGGGAAAAACGGCAAAACCTATAACTTTTAAAGTATAATTCTAGGCTCGTTACTTTTTTTTTTGTGTCATCTTTTTATATACTAAACATTCATTATTATTGATCAAAAACAATATTATATTAAATTTAAAATAAATTATACATGTTTTACTTTTATAATTGTTAATAATCATACATAAAAATGTGCACTTTCACTCATAGTAACACACAAATAATAGTAATGGTATGTGCAAATCACTCATCTGAAATGTCAGAATCTGAGCTGAGGTCGAAGACGGTTGGTAAAGAAGACTACGAGTCTGAGCTCAGTAAATATTCTTTAATGTCTTCATCACTCTCAAAAGACTTATTTGTGGTGATGTTCCATAGGCTAGCCACATAGGGATCTGAAGAAACTACTAGATACGAGAGGTCTTTCTAGTATGAAAAAAACGATTTTTCCGAAATTCCTTGTTTCGCTTCTAATGCCTCCTCCGATAATGTTCCTATGGGCAAGTCAAAAAATGAAATTATATCAATCCCGTGAATTAATAATTTGTGTTATGTGCTTGGCATGTAATACCAACTGTAATTTTGTAGATTATATTGTTTCGTATTTTCTATTAGGTGTTTCAGCTTGAAAAACAATCTTTATGAAACGAGTTTGCCACTGATTTTAAAATATTATACTTTCTTTTAGATAAATCATATTTTTTGGATAAATCTAAGTCTAAGTAAAGTGCAAGAGTTTGTTGAAGTGTCAGAGTCTTGTTCGCTTTCGATGGTGACCCTGAAAGGCGGTTAGACAAATTGGACGCCAAATTTAGTTTCTCGCAAAACTAACGTTTTGAACCAATTCTTCAAACTACAGTCTTCAAAATTTTTCTGCGGTCTCCACCTTTACTTGTACTTGGCATGGGTGTTGGTTGAACTAATTCACGCATGTAATATACTATATTATCTGGTAATATCAAATTCTGACTAAGCTACTCTTAATTTTTTGTTATAAAGTAATCTCAAGGAATAAACTCTGATGACTTTGATATTTGTAGACGAACATCATCTGGACACTCAGTTAATCCTAACAATTCCCCAATAAGAGTCGCTACTGATGTCTTTTTTTCACTCTTCGGGCTGGAAACCCAAGTTTCGAACATGTCCCTATTTTTTATTATTGGGAGGGGCTCCGAAAAATGCAAATTACGGCTAAGTTTGCAAGTATTTGCAAAAAAAGTTAACGAATAATCAAAGTATAGACATAGATTGACTTAACAAAATAAATATCCCAGAGACGGTTTTTGAGGTGTTTTAGTAAACCTTCGATATATCTTGGCAATCGAATTAATATTGAATATAAATTTATGTTACACTTTAATGTTCTTAAAATATACTAATGTATCCAAATTAAAATCACTCACGGTCGGTTGTACTCTTCATAACAATATTTGAATGAAAAATCGCACTAATATTCAATAAATAAGGCGTAATAAATTAATAATGCAACGTACTTTTTAATGAAAATAATAGCAGGTTGTTTGCTTGTCACAGTTCACAAAGAAATAACTCATTATTGGCGTTGACGAATACGATATTATTTTGATATTTAAGAAGAGAGATCTATGAATACTTACATGTATTTGAAAACTACCCTCGTCTATTTCAATAATTTAGGTTTTGGGTATGGGACTTCCCACTGTGCGCTGGTCCAATTCTGGTTGGTGGAGTCTCTCACGCTTTAATGGCACTCTTGAACCAAGTGACCCAATTTATATGTAATTACTCGCTAAATTAAACTTTAACTAGGCAGTTAAGTGACGGTGCCCCACGTGAAGCGTAACGCGCGGTCATTATTATTGAGCCGCCGCAGCAGAAGTCTTGGCAGGTGGCCAGGGCGTGCAGCCTCGTTCATAGACCTGGTGCACGCGGAGCGGGTAGCGGTGCGAAATGTTTTTTTTTATTGGAGAAGAAAAGGAGAGAGGAAAACATTTATTGACTTATAAACAAAATAAAGAAAAAATTAAGAGTACTTAACTTATGTCTGTGACTTAACTGCATATTACAAAATAGTTCGAATTAACAGAGGTTATATATATCATACTTACTCCGAGAAACTATTTTAAAGTTGTTTTTTAAAAGAGCATGTAGATATTATATTATATTATCAATAAGATATTGCACGTCCCTTAGTGTTTTAGGATTCCAGGTGAAGTGCTTTTCCACCTACCACCTTGTCGGTAAAAATTTACACCCTTCTGAACGTATTGAGTTACAGTCACGAACAGAGAGCTTAATAATGAAAAGCGCAATGGCACAAAGTCATAAAAATGTAACAATTCCGCTCGTCGAGAGCGCCCCGCTCTCCGTTACTCTGTAAGCGAGGCCTTCTGATTGCAACTTTAAACGACCAAGATGGAAGCACCGTTGTTATAGAAGATAGTGGGGAGAAACGTCTTGGCACGGCTGCTCAGACGGTTTGTATCTTTAGTATTGCTACGGTTCATGGAATTGCAGTCTATTCAAATGAATAGAAAGGGCAATTACATTTTATGGTGCTTAAAGTCGTAGATCTTATCTTTTATACCTACATAGTTGCAGATTTCGCTACTGCATTACGTGGAAGGATTGAGGTTGAAACAGAGTTAAAACTATTTTTGTGATTGATACTTTCATTTATTAAATTTAATTTCAGTTTAATGTAGGTCACAGGCAAGGAACTAAAGTTTCTTGGTCACCGGTTTATGATGCTATGATGTTGATGTTTTATTAGGCATGCTCTTTCACTCTTCTTGTAGTCAGTCTTTGCAAAAGGTTGGTTTTAGAGCTTGATTTCATAATTAACAATAACCTAACTACTTATTTATACAAAAATCAAAAGTGTGAATTTTTTTAAAAGTTAATATTGCACTGTTTTGTTTTATTTTTTAACACTCATGCACGCTCACGAACCATTTACGGTGGATAATCCAACATTATTTCACATTAAAATTCGACTAAACACAAATTTTATTTAAATAAAACAAAACTGCAGACATAACGTTTTACTTTCGCCATTATACCTACGATCATATAAACTATACCGACTTTTTATTGGTCGCACTGACTTTCTTTTACTACAAGCTAATTAATAACTGAATTTAGAAAAAGTGTCAAACCTATTGAAATTTCTAAAATAGGTTTATTTTACGTTCAAACTCTAACCATTTAATCGACGCAGCACATTTTGACTTCATTTCTAATTTATTTAACACTAGCGGCCACTCGCGGTTTCACCCGCGTGGTTCCTTTTCCCGTGGGAATATCGGGATAAAAAGTATACAGGTTATAAACTATCTGTTTGCCGAATTTCGTCCAAATCCATTGAGTAGTTTTTACGTGAAAGAGTAACAAACATCCATCCATACTTACAAACTTTCGCGTTAGTAGGATAATACAACGTTCACTGTGTTACCATCTGAGAGGCTCCATTTATGTTTGTCCTTATTGTTACTACTGGGAGGTCATTCAGAAAGTGCTCATTGTTTGGAACACAGGTGCCCCTCCATGATACGGTACTATAAAAGGTCCAAATAAATTGCTCGCTCACGTTGAAAGCGATCATTCTCTAATCAATCGTGAAAGCCGAGACTGCAATGGATTGCAGTCATTTATTAACTAGTAATTGGACAGTTGGAGATACTACTGTAGTATTGGTGCTATTGTTTTCTTGTGTATACACTCTTAATTTTTATTCGTTTAAATGAAATTAAGGGTGAGTTCCTTCCATGAAACTGAACAAATTTCCCCAAGAAACCTATGTGCAAAAATGACAAAAAAAATTCAACCTCCTTTCTATTCACGACTATTATCCCCGAAGGGTTAGTCAGAGACTAGGTAACGAGGACAGCAAAAGCAGTCCTCTACCATAGTCCACTTTTCACCAAATCGCGACTGCACATGTGCTTAGCGTGTCAGGTGGTGAGCCCATCGCCGCTCTATGCTGTTGAATGTATGTGCAGTCTTTAGCCTGTTAGTCGCCTTTTACGATACCCAAGGGTGGGTGGTAGTATTCTTTTACCAATACGCGACATGGTTACGGTATGCTGGCTCTACTTTATTTTTTTTTATTAGAGGGTGGAAGTCATCATTGTCATCAGCTTCTAAGCCTCTCACAGGCATTGCACATAACAACAACACATTGAGACTTTGGGCCGTAACGCACTTGAAGCCGTAAGTCATGCGTAAGTCCCGTTTGTTGTCGTAAGATTGGCATTCGTTGAAATCTACGAACCCCTTTTGGGTATAACCGGTGGTGCAAAAATGAAAACCTTTTCTTGATTGAATCGCCATTTTATTACTTTTAACAAGTTTTACAGCAAACCAAATTCAAATACTTAATTTATTCTCAGTAACAATTTAGTAACAATAACGAGTAGTTGGAGCTTCCTTTTAAGCAAAAACATTTTGCTTGTTATTTATAGCACCGCCCTTCCATGGCAACATCCTACTAATATTATAACCGCGAAAGTTTGTAAGTATGGATGGATGTTTGTTACTCTTTCACGTAAAAGCTACTTAATGGATTCGGATGAAATTCAGCATACAGATAGTTTATAACCTGGATTAACACATAGGATACTTTTTATACAGATATTTCCACGGAAACGGAAACCACGCGGGTGAAACCGCGAGCGGCCGCTAGTTGAAAATAAATAAATAAAATAATAGCTATTTTTTGCGCACAAGTTTGTTCAGTGTTTGTGTGTGAATGAGTGTGATGTGTGTGTACCTATATGCGAGTGGAAATGTGTATGTGAGTGAAAGTGTGTATGTAATAAATAGCAATGTATCTACTAAATTGTCAATACAAAAAGCAATTGGAACATATTGATAGATAGTAATCGTTGGCGAAACGCCAGACATCGTCCCAATAACCAGTCAGGCCCGAGTCGAGCCTGCTCACGACAGACTGTCAGTTGCCACACTATGACACATTATTCGCGGATTTAGTATAAATATGCTTTTTCTACATACGTAATCCAAAGACTTTATATTATATGTATGTATGTATCCAAAGATACATTCACGACTATTTATCCCCGAAGGGTTAGTCAGAGACTAGGCAATGAGAACCGCAAAGCCATCCACTGCCATAGAACACGTTTCACCTAATAACTACTGCACATGTGCTCAGCGTAATAAGTGGTAAGCCCATCATCGCTCTGTGCTTTTGGATGTATGTGTAGTCTTTAGTCCGTTAGTCGCCTTTACGACACTCAAGGGAAGAGAGGGGTTGATAGTATTCAGCGAGCCTATATACCACACGGCTGACACCACTCATACTTTTTCTCTTATGATTAAATAACTGACGATCAATCGTTTCAAGATAACAGCCTTCATAAGTGGACGCACTATTTATCCATCGCGTTTCTTTTCTTTTCTCACAGTTTATAACAAAATATAAATACGGAATTTATTTGTAATAAAACAATAGGGCAGTCGCTAGTTGGTTAGAATGTAAGGACACACTACTGAATTTCGATCTATAATCGTCACGAATTTGTTCTCATAACTGATTTAAACAAATCTTACATACCTACTTAAAAAAAATCGAAAAAACACCATTTTCATTGTGTGTTGTTTACGAGCTAATAATAAAAGCAATTTCCGCTATCATCCCATGGGAAACCAATAGAATCTTTCGATTTCAGACACTCACGCCGCGGGGATGCCACTAAGGTATGGGAATACGTATGTTGATGTCTTCTTCCCCTGAAAAACCTCCAGGGTGTGATCGGTCACCAGACACTACGACTTGAGGGACCGAATAGTTTCTTGATGCCCATAAAATCGATTACAGTGTTACAGCTATACATGTCAGCAATTGCTTTAAATATATAGTTCTGATCATATTAAGAGTCTGTATGTGGAAGTTGACATAAGTGTCAGTGCCTCTTTTCACAATATTAAGAGGGAAGTTTCAGACCTAGTAATTAGATTAGAGCAATGTTTTTATTCCGCGAAATGTACAAAACCATCACGCGCTTGTGTTAGAAATTTAAATTTACTTTTTTAAGATGGGGGCGACCTGCGGAATATCAATATAAATATTTTCATGTAAGAATTATTGTTTCATGCGTAAAATTAAGAAAGTTGTTGAAGAAAAATGTTTTTAGGAGTCATTAGATTTATGTATTGTTTGTTATTGTTTAAAGAATTTGTTTCAAATTTTAACAAGACCACGATCTTGTGCAATAATCAGGCTAACTTACGTAAGTTCTTTTATTGTATTTAACTAATTCAGCGCAGAGTAGTACAAGGGACTTAAAATACGTAATTTTTCACAATTTCGTTCAGGATCCCCTTAATAAATGGTGTCCGGCTCTGATCATATTAAGAGTACCTATTAATGTGGAAGTTGACAATAAGTGTCAGTGCCTCTTTTCACAATTATACATACTTACCTCAGAATTATAACTAAAGCATAGAAGGAGTGTTATTATGACATCTGAGTGAGCACTCCGTTTGGTCACCATTCGAATTACATTTGTATAGGTCGCTTTTGAATTCGGTATCATAAATGGTAACCGGTTTTTTTTCGCTAGACATTTGACGTTTTTAGCAACTTATTTTGTCTCTTTTCTTTCAATGTTTATGGCCCACATGAAAAAATAGGACAACTATACGAGTCACATTTGGACTCCTTTTGTGCTTTAATTATTATTCTATGATACATACATAGATAGAGATATATAACCTGTATTATAACCAACCAACCCGCATGTGGCGAGCGTGGTAAGTTATAGCCTAATCTCCCTATATGCCAAATCATACCCTTACAGGATGGGCCAGTGTCAAGGGAGGTTTATAGGCATGATCAAGATTTAAGTAAATGATCACATGTGAAAGTGACAAATATGTTACATTGAACAAATTGTGGTACCGTATCCCCCCATATTAAGTTGACCATTCACAAACAGACATTTTGAATAATGACTGGTGTATTTGATCGCCGAAGCGCCGCTCAATTAACCGTCTGATTTGTTTATTGATAATTATAACTGTTGCCGGCGTGTGTTCGTTGGCGGCGGGCCAGCTCGCGTAAGCTGTCAAGGACAAACTGCTGCACGTGTTACTAGTAATTATTGGTGACATTTTACTAGGGTACTTGAATGTAATATTATTATCCCCTTGTCTGACATATAAATACTCCTACAGGTTGGTAACAATTGAATTTGTGTCAGGTATTATCTTATCATAAATTATATTAGTGGGGCCCCCAGAAGTTTCCCTCTCGCAGCAGCACGTCGACCCATTGGGATCTTTTGTGCAACCGCGTCCTATCACTCTGTGTCCTCAGTGAAAATGACTGCCATAAGCTTGGCAATGTCTCTGAGGGCGAAGAGCCTTAAATATTCTGGTTTCGGGTGGACCAATACCAGGAGACTCATTCTTTTCCTAGCAAGAGAGTCACAGTCAAACAGTAAGTGTTGCATGGACTCCGTTTTCTCCCCACATGCCCTGCAAAAGCTATCTGTTGCTAGCTTTTTTTTTTTTTTTAATACTAAGCCCAACAAATGACCCTACTCCACCTGATGTTAAGTGGAAATGAGGTCCAGGCGCGAGGACAACTGGTGCAGCGTAAGAGACGTAGCATCAGTCATCCTCACTCTGCCGGCCCACAAAGTGCTTCTTCACGCCTCGTTTGAAGGACCCTATGTCATAGGGTACCAGCACACGTATGTGCTGGTAGACTATTCCATCTTTTGGAAGTGCGGCAAAAAAACGAGTCACCAAATTTCTTTGTGCGTGATGGAATGTTAGAGACTGTAAATTTGTGACTCCGGAGAGCAGCACGCGTACTCCTATGGAGGAAGGGAGAAGGAGGGATGAGGTCAAAGAGTTCTTCAGAGCACTGGCCATGGTATAAACGGTAAAAGACGCTGAGTGACGCAATATCTCTACGCAATTGCAAAGGCTCGAGAGTTTTAGTGACCTCCGCATTGCCGATAATGCGCACAACGCGGCGCTGCAATCTGTCCAAGGCATCGAGAAGGTACTTTTCGGAGCCGTCCCAAAGGTGAGAGCAATACTCCACGCAAGACCGCACCTGTGTCTTGTATAATAGACACAACTGATCAGGCGTGAAGAATCGCCGCACCTTGTTCAGGACACCGAGTTTACGTGAGGCATTTTTAATCACGGTTTCGATGTAGTCCTTTTGGTTCAGATCGCAGCGGATATCCATACCGAGCATGTTAATATTGCTCTGCAGGTCTAGAGATGTACCCTGAAGAGAGGGAAGGGGAAGGAATGGCGACTTTTTCGCTGTGAACGCGCACACCTGTGTTTTCTTGGCATTGAACTCCACCAGATTATCGGAGCCCCATTTAGAAATGAGGTCCAACATCCGATCGAGCTCAATGACAAGATTTGCTCGCTTCATTTCGGTGTCTACCCGCCCAGCCGTTGGGTGCCCGTTATATCCCCCATGCACTGTGCTATCATCTGCATAGCAATGAATGTTTCCAAGAGGAAGCATGTCATTGATATGCAGAAGGAACAGCGTGGGGGATAGAACGGAGCCTTGTGCCCAGCGTTCACTGACATAAACCGCGAAGCGCATCCATCCGAAAGGACACGGATTCTACGCTCATGCAGGAAGCTAGCTATCCAGGTACAGAACTGTGCGGGCAAACCGTATGCCGGGAGCTTGGAGAGAAGAGCTTTGTGCCAGACCCGATCAATAGCCTTGGCTATGTCAAGGCTAACTGCCAGTGACTCGCCACGCTTGTCAATAGCCTCACCCCAGAGATGTGTGACGTACGCTAGAAGATCACCCGTTGACCGTTTTGGCCGAAACCCATATTGACGATTGTGAATTAGAGAGTGATCTTCTAGGTATCGAATAAGCTGTTTGTTCAATATTCGTTCTAGAATCTTGCACAACACTGAAGTTACGGCTATAGGGCGGTAATTAGTCGGATCTGACCGATCTCCTTTTTTAGGGATCGGTTGCACATTAGCTTCTCTCCAAGATTCCGGCACACAACCCGAAGAGAGCGAGAGACGGTACAGACGCGTTAACACAGGGGACAACTCCGCTGCACACATTTTCAGAACTATTGCTGGGATGCCATCAGGACCGTTAGCTTTCCGGACATCTATTGACTGCAGCTCCGCACGGACATCACACTGCCTGATTTTAATATCAGACATTGTGTGGCCACAGTGAAGAACTGAGGATGGCTGTGCATCACAGTCATCGATCCGGGAGTTAGCCGCAAAGAGTTTGGCCAGGAGATCGACCTTTTCCTGCGGCTTGTGAGCTAAAGTTCCGTCAAGACATCTCAGTGGTGGCAGCGAGGGTTGGCAGAAGTTGGATTGCATGGCTTTGGCCAGACGCCAGTAGCTACGGCTGCCCGTAGGATGCGTCAGGAGTTCTTGGCCTACTCGTGCAACGCGCTGGGCATCCGCTCTAATGTAGGCCCTCTTACACGACTTGGTGGCATTATTATAGGCTGCTTTTAGCGAGCGAGTTTCGGGATCCCTATGAGGTTTACCTCTGATCCAAGCGCGGTATGCCGTCTGTTTGCTCTCAACAGCGCTGGCACACTCGCGATTGAACCAGCGGTTGCGTCTGCCTTTGCTGATGACATAGGAGTGTGGAATATAGTATTCCATTCCTAATACTATCTCATCAGCAACGGCAGTGGCGCTAGCGGTCGGGTCCTTCCCACTAAAGCAGCGCTGCCTCCAAGGGACGGATGCAAAATACTCCCGCATACCGTCCCAGTCTGCCGACGCGTAGTGCCAAATCTGGCGTTTCGAAACCGCTGTTGGCGGGCGCGATGCCAAGGGCACTGTGCTGGATATTAAGCAGTGATCCGAGGAACCTAAAGGAGCTCGAATCTCCACCCGGTATCCAGCTGGGCGACTCGTCAGCAGAAGGTCGAGTAAGGAGGGCGCATAGCCAACTATGTCTGGGATCCTGGTGGACTGGTTCCCCAGTTGCGTCAGGTCATGCGTGAGAGCGAATGCGTGGGCAGTTCTACCAGCATGGTCTGTTTTGGAGGAACCTAACCACAACTCATGGTGGGCGTTGAAGTCCCCCAAAAACACCAGTTCCGCCGATGAAAACCGCTCCTGCGCATCATCTGCTACCCGACTAAGATGTTCAATTAGTCGAGTTGTCTCCATGTCGCCGTTATGGGATCGGTAGACGCAGACGTAGACACGGCAATGAGAGCCTAAGTCGACGTGTACCACTAGGAGGGAGAAGGAAGGGTCCTCCAGACAGCGCAGACGGCGACAGCAAACATCCGCCCGAACGAATAAGCAAACTCCGGCTTTGGCTTTGAAGGATTCTTCAAGCACAAAGCCGGGATAGTTCAGGTAGGTGGTGTCAGCTGGGCGGATTATTTGCGTCTCCGTCAGGAACAACATTGCTGGCCGTGCCGTCTCAAGATGGTGGTGGACGGCATTGAGGTTTGCATGGAGTCCGCGGATGTTAGCGAACTCCACCTCAAACGGTAAGGTTGTGGTGGGGGTGTGCACCGCTGTAGTACCAGTTTTGTTGTTAGGCGCTGTCATTTTAGGAGTAGAAAGAGAGAGGCGTGAATCGAGAAAATGACCCCACCTTCCGGTTACCAACCGGCACGACGGACCACCCCGAGATTATGTGTGGCATGGTGAGGCAGCCTCACGAGCTGGTTAGGCTCGCTTGGGCCCCTGTACTGTGCCACGGGCAGCCAGCGGGACAGCGCAGCATCATCCTCTCGAGCTCTGGCTAAACGCTGGCTGATCCCGAAACGCGACCGACAAGCAGTCACTTGACGGGTTTTACACCATGCGTACGGTGGTCACCAACCAGACGGGTCAAGCCCTACTACCAGTGGAGCAGATCATCGCTCGAAAGAGTCCGTTAGTCGCTTCTTACGACACCCACCGGACGGAGAGAGGGGCGGCGATTGGTATTCTTTCTCCGTCACCGCACGGATGATTCTATGGAGCATTTGTTTTGTGGCATAGTGCCCGGTCAGGGCTCCGATGATTGTTCGTGCCTGCCTTTTACTACCTCCACATATGATTTTACTCCGTCCTAGGGCGTCTCCACCTATGAAGGATTTTGAGTGTTTCATACCGGGTAGCTTTTCCCATTCGGTTTAAAGCCTGTTTTGGATTTGGTCCTTGAAGGCCTTGTTGATAGTGCTCGGTGCCAGTGCGACAAACGGCTCAGGATCAATAAATGGGGTTTCTGAGCCCTCCCTGGCAAGTGCATCGGACATCTCATTACCATGGATTCTCATGTGGCCTGTACCCAGATCAATCTCATCCTGTTGTGCCCACCTAGCTTGCTTAAAGCTTTTATAGTTTGAAGTACAAGGTTGGAGTCGATCCGAATCGATATAAGTGACTTGAGCGCGGCTTGGCGAGAGCCAACAAGTGAGTGATAACTCAAGATGAATGATGATTAATGTATTTTTCGAGGAGCTCGATATTGTCTGCTAAGCAACTTTCCCAATGCCGGGTCGCTGGATGGGTGACCAAATTTAAAAAAAACATCTTAAGCTCCTCCGTGCTTCGGGAGGCACGTTAAGCCGTTGGTCCCGGTTGTTGTCGTAAGATGGCAGTCGTTAAAACCCTCCAACCGCATTGGGCCAGCGTTATGGGTTATGATCCCAATATCCCCACGTGCTATTGTCCACGAGGGAGGCCTGTGCCCAGCAGTGGGACGTTTATAGGCTGATGATGAATGTATTTTTAACCGACTTCAAAAAGAAGGAGAAGAAGTGCATAACGCACCCATTCCTGACATTGCTGTCGCGTTCCATCAAGTGAGTGTTTATAAACCACTTTCAGGTTACAGAATATTTGTTATTATCTACATAAGGCCCAGACCAAAAGCCCACTTGAAGAAAAGTTTTACCTTACGTTAAAGATAAAAAGTTTACGATGCTTTTATATGTTATTTCGCAATCGTAACAGTAAAACGTTAATAGTAAGAAGTAAAACCGAAAACAACTCGTAAAGCGGGTTGGTGCAGCCGGCTAAGCAATTCCCATTGACTTTATTGACCAATCTTAACAAACTTACGCGCATTTGTTAAGTCAGTCACGCGATCACGTGCAGTAAGCATACAAAGATAGATTACCGACTGTTATCCTCAAAGGGTTATCTAGAGACTAGGCAATGAACCGCAGGCAGTCCACTGAAATAGTCCACGTATCACCAAACTACAACTGCACATGTGCTCAGCACGTTAGGTGGTGAGCCCATCGCCGTTCTATGCTATTGGCTGTATGTGCAGTCTTTAGCCCGTTAGTCGCTTAACAACACTCAAGGGAAGAGAGGTTGGTATTATTCTGTTAGTGCACCGCTCTGAAACGAGCCTATTCCTTCTTTAGAGGCAGGCAACGCGTCTGCGATTCCTCTGGTTTTGCGGGTGTCCATGGGCGGCATACCAGTGCTACGTACAGTTAGTTTAATTATTAATGTACTAGCGGCCGCTCGCGGTTTCACCCGCGTGGTTCCCGTTCCCGTGGGAATATCGGGATAAAAAGTATCCTATGTGTTAATCCAGGTTATAAACTATATATACGCCGAATTTCATCTAAATCCATTCAGTAGTTTTTACGTGAAAGTGTAACAAACATCCATCCATACTTACAAACTTTCGCGTTGCCCTTATGCAGTATAAGTACACTAGTATTGTACTTATACTGTATAAGGGCATTAGAACAATAACAGTAAAACGTACAGTCACGAGCACTTATATTTATACAATTTGAATCTTATTCCATTGTATAAAGCTTACAGTTGTTTATATATTTTTGCTCATGACTATACATGTCATTGTAATAATTAAAATGTTGGGGAACTTGTACTTAGTACATTTGCCAAATACCTACATACACTTAATTAATGGAACAGATAGTGCATTTTGCACCTCAGCTGACAGTTGTTGTGGAACTAAAATGGTTAAAAAAAAGAGTAAAGTACATCCTATAAAGCGTCCAGCTGCGAGACGCTTATACTCGTAGCCTGATGATTGTCGTTGACGTTGATGATGATGATTATGATGTGAGTAGACTATGAGTAATTGAATCGGTAAACATTATAATTAGTTTTGTTCTAGCATTTTAGTAAGCTAATCGTTTTGGCTTATGGAGGTACCGCCGGCCACCGCGCCGCCATTATAATATTTTTATTGTGCTCTCGATAATCAACGGCGCAGCGTATCTAGGTCACGAAAAGGTCCGCAGTTTGAGGCTTGCGCCGGTGGACGCATGAAAACACATTTTCTTTTGACCCGCACGACTTTCGGCCTGATAATATCAAGGTGAATGATACAATCTGGTTACATTTGGGGCCATTGAACTTACTTTTTTTTGTTATAATGCTTTTTGTAATAGTGGTGCATTAGTGTTTCTGGTTTGGCTGTTAAGTTTGCAGGCTTAGAAATAGTCATTACAATGCGGTGCGATTTAATTACTACTTTTTATGCTTTCTTCAACATTTAATAAAAACAGCGGAACAATAGATGCATTTTTTGCACAGATGTTTTTAAAAGTCTTTTTTTGAAAGCCGAGATTCGAACTAACTAATATTCTAAATATTACAAACTGTCAATTTTATTACGCCTGTCGATCGAATTTCCAAAATTTTCTTTAACACTTTGCAAGCCGGACATTTTATTACGCGCATCCTCCTGTGAGCCGGCCTTTTTCGTAATTATTGTAAATTCTATAGAAAAAGAACTATAATACAAATGAATTTAATTCTTTTTGTAGAAGTTAGAGTAAGTTATGTATAAAATTATATAAATATTTAAATGTTATTTATTTAAAAAAATCAATTCCAAAATACCCTTTATCGAAAAAAATAAAAACTCTTACGTAACTATCGGTATGTATATAGGTTATATACGAGTATGTTAGAGTAACTTATGTTTTAAATTGTAAAAAAATTAACAAACAATATTTTAAAATGTTATTTATTTTAAAAATCATTACAAAAATACCCTTTTTCGGAAAAAAAAACTCTAACATAACTATCTGTATATAACGCACTGTGGAGGCGATCGGCAGCGGCCGCGCCGGCTCGACGCGTTCCCCTCACTTGCCATTCTTTCATACGTAAATGAATCGCCTATGTATGTGTAGCTAAGAAACGCAGCTACACATTGCCTCCAACGCCGATCATGTCAAAGCGTTGTTGTGATTTTAGTGAAAATTCTAGGAAATCGGATCACGACATGGGTTCGTGATCGGCGTACCGGAGAAAAATGAGCGTCACGACGCTGTGTCGTGATCCGCTTGCAAAGTGTTAATACAATCCTTGCCCTGACAACCACAAACACAACTGACATAAAATTATCACGTTTTTGGTCTTCATTTTTAGAACTTATTTAATTGTTGTTAACCTCAAAAAAAGTCTAACCTCAGTTTAGAGTTGTCTGTGCCATCGCTTGGACATGAAAGTCGTAATTGTTTCCAGTTCTTAAGCCTTCCTAAAGCTTTTACAGCGCAATGCGGCGTTCAGCTTAAATCCGCGTGGTCTGTAAATCCTTTGCAGAACGGAAGCGCTTTTAAATTGAATTATAGTGTTAGTGACATTTTTTAAAACCTTAATTCTTTTTAATATAATTGATAATTTCATAATTATTTTTTACATAACGAAACGTTGAAAAAAATTACTACCTATTTTGGGAATCACAGAACAGAAGCATCTCTTCTGTTCTGTGGATGGGAATCGAACTTAACTCCGCAATCCGGGCGGCTGGGTCGACCACTCCACTGTCCTCTTGTCTCCACTCCGTTGAAGAATAAAAAAAATATAAGTACATTTTATTTTAGTTTCATATAACTTTTTTACTTTATGTAGCATCTCACGTAGCGGTGAAAGAATACTACCACCCTCTCTTCCCTGGGTGTTGTAAAAGGCGACTAACGGACTAAAGACTGCACATACATTCAACAGCATAGAGCGACGATGGGCTCACCATGTGTCACGCTGAGCACATGTGCAGTCGCTATTTGGTGAAAAATGGACTATGGCAGAGGATTGCTTCTGAGGTCCTCATTGCCTAGTGTGATAATAACCTAACCCTTCTCTGATAATAGTTGTGATTATATGTAGTTATGTATAAAGATGTCTTATTTATGCAACTTTTGTCTAACACGTTTCTTCTTCTTTCGTTACTCGTCATGATAAGTGATTCACAATGTCAAAGTCAAAGTCAAATTATTTATTCAATGTAAACCTTTACAGGCACTTATTGACGTCAATAATAATAATAATAAAAAAAACAGTTAACTAACTTATAGTTAAGACTTAACAACTAATCTAACGAGCTATAGTCTGTGCCAGACAAAATGCGCATCGCTACCCCCAGTACCAATGCACGCCGAAACAGAATCGCGTCGAACCGAAATTTAAGCCGTGGTCATAGAATTGTGTAAACAAACGTATCCTGGTACGAGACAAAAATAGCGGGCAAGTGTCTCTCCCCTAGCGACACAAATGGCTAATATTTATGGTAAGGTGAAGAATGATAAATCACAATGAATTTATCATTCTTCACCTTTCATCCTATGATCATTCATGCATCGTAACTAAATTTAAATGGCTGAATAAATCGAAGTGTAATTTACGAGATTGGCAGTACACTAACCGCAAATACCGCACAGATACTCCGGACTAGTACGCCTCATCTTCATCGCCAGCCTACAAACGTCCCACTGCTGGGCACAGGCCTTCCCACGCGGACAGATAAAGTCACAACTTACCACGCTGGCCCAATGCGGGTTGGTGGTTTGTTTATTTAAATCATAACGCAAGAAAGCATTCTCTACCAGTCTACCAAATAAGTCGTTAATAAGTACTAGTCTACCTAGTCAGCAAATTATCTACCTAAAAACATGAAGGAACTACCTTACTATCAAACCCGTAATACACAAACCGGTATCATTGGAAACGCCAATATAAACGATCTGTAACATTCCGCCTTCTCTCCAGAGATATTCACCGGGCGGCGCGCGGCGGCGAAACAATAACATATGTACAGGCAGCGCAGTAAATCGTTGAACACTTTAATAGTTTGTCGAAGCAACTTATTCATTTATTACAGCGACTCGCCCGCGTCATCGTTTGCGGAAAGTAGTTTTCTTAAACAAAATAATTTTGTTTACAAAAACTTCATTGATTTGATTCTATTTATTAATTAAAACGGCACGGATTAGCTTGAGATTTTTTAAATTTGGCCAGATATCTTGTGTATGTGAAAGTCGCTTAGTCGGCGAGATCACAAACTATACGCCTTAGCCGTTGCGCCATCAAGCTTCTAAACTTTATAAGCAACCGTGGATAAATCGGTATCATTGGTAACGCGAAAACATAACGATCTGGTAACATTATCTGCCTGTTCTCATTCATGTTGTGAGAGAAATTTAAACTTGATAAGCTGGAATTCCTCTTATAACATTCTTAATCCATACTCGCCGGTACTAGAGTGCGCACTGACTTCTGCGGCCGACTGTACCTACCCCGGGTACTTTTATCAAGATGCGTAAATCATAACAGATCGCGGTGCGTTTGGCCGGATGACACCCGCGGGACTGAGCGAGGGAACTCTTGAACTACCCGCTTTTGAAAGACTTTGAGCCTGCCTGAGGGAAGCGCACTAATGCTTAATGGAGAAACCTTTTTTAGTTGCTCGCAAATACTTGTAAGTTTAAGGAGGTTAGGCGGTCAGCAAAAATTTGGATGGATTACGCGAGGCCTCGCGGGTGTTGCGCGGTGCGGGGTCCGCGGTAATTCGTAAGCGCCATTCACATTTATATCAAAAAGTTAATAAAAATGTTTAGTTTTTTGGAAATCCAAATCAGTCAAGAAATCGAAAAGGTAAACCCATGTGTTTATGATTTTATATTGTAAAACACGGTCGTATTGTACATTTATAAGGATTCAGGATTTTTTTTCTGTAGAGCAAAATGTTTCCAATCGTGTTTTGGCTTCGTTCATCCCCTCAAACATACGTTCTGTAATACACATTGAAAATTTCAGTGCGAAATATCGCAAAATATTTTGATAAACAGCTAATAGAAAACAGCCAATTTTTCCGTTTTAACCGCCTAAGCCCCCTTGGAAGAATTAAAAATATATATAATACAAGAATGAGAAGAAGGACTATGGCCCAATCACCCAACATGCTGTTGTCCATGTGGAAAAGCCTGTGCCAACATTGGGACAGTTGTAGGCTAGTGATAGTGATTAACCCCTCAAGCCCCAAGCGGCCATATTTGGCCGCACCTAAAAAACTCGCTATTCCGTCAGCGGCCATGCGCTGGCCGCGCTCTCCACTTGACTTAGTACCGTGTTTCGATACACTTAGAGACTACTTTAGTATGAACAAGGTCGATTATTTCGGTTCTGTGGTACATTTTCTGCATCATGAATGCAAAATTTAACATGAACTGCGTTCGATTTTTTTATTATTATTTTTTTCCATTTCCGCAAATATAAATTCCCGCCAAATCGCACCTGCTGTCAAATTTTTTTGACATTTCGTTGCCAAGACTAAGAGGTTATTAAAAGGTATAAATATTATTGAAAATAATTTCCTAAGTAATTACTTGCGCTACTAAATATTTTAAGGAAAATACGCAATGCAGTGTGAATTGGCTGTACATTGCTTTGCCAAATAACCGATCAATTGGTTTGCCAAAGGGAACGCTCTTAAGCCTTTTTAGATTGCCATTGGGCTCTGTTAGCAAATTATATGCTACAAGCTTTTGCCCGCGAATTCGCGCGCATTAATGTCATACATACGCTCACGAGTTCACGACTCCCCGACGGGTTAATCAGCGACTAGGAAATGAAACCACATAAGTCCACTGGCACAGTTCAGTGCTCAGCGTGATATGTGGTGAGCTCATCACCGTTTTATGCTATTGGATATATGTGCGTTCAGTCTTCAGTCCGTTAGTCGCCTTTACCAAGAGATGGGTTGGTTGTATTCTATTTATGATATGAGCCGCCACCATACACTGCCATTAATGTCATCTTTTCTATATTGTCTTTACAACCCTATTTTAGTCCTTTTATGGGTGATTTGAAAAAAAAAAATAGGTATGATTACCTACAGACTGATTATTTGTTAAAAAAATATTTTTGCGAAGTATGAACCAGATCGGATTAATCTTTAAAATCCAAGTTTCATACAAAGTTTACACTCCTTTTCCCGTTGGTTTCACCTTAGAATACAGATTATGTACTCTGAGGTTTACACTTAAAAGACAGCTTCAAAGAACAGGAGCTCTGATCTGATCAATGTAACACTCGATTCAAAACTACTGTTACATTTGGGATTTTGTCCCTTTTGAGGAAAACGAAGAAAATCCCAAACGCAAGCTTCAGTGGGTTGTTATCAAATAAAACCATAAAATGTTCAACAGCTAGGCAGTATATTGTAAAAGAACACACTAAAATTTTGTCCAACAACAATAAAATAAAATTATAAATTTTATTTCACTCTTATTATTTAAAAGAAGGGATTAGTCACAATGTTTTCTTATATTACGTTAGGTACTAATCTTCTACGTTACTCCTTTTAATTTATTAAGCCGAAAATATCATAAAAAAACTATCAGTCGAAATTGACCCTAGGGTCAATCTCAAATGCAAGTCCAACAAACTTTCTATTAATTTTGCCAACTATAATTTACTGTTTAAAATACTCTAAACCTTATTACCCAGCTATATCACACCCTAAAACACACTAAATTCCTAAGAGTCAAAAGTGACCAAGCGGGTCGGTGATTATTTTAATTTAAAATAAATTTTATAATACTGTTCCTACTACTGCCTAACCAGCCAGCTAATATTTCAGTCGTACGAGCTATGGTCGTGGGGGGGGGGGGGGGTCGGGATAAAGCCAATACCGTTCGGAGTATGAAGTTGAAATTAAAATTAAATTACTCCGTCTATAAAAATATTAAATTAAATGTTCTAATCCGTTTAACCGTATCAAAACTTTCACACTTTTAAAGCCGATACACTAGAGAACCGTGGGGTTACACCGATATAAAATTAATATTAAAGGGCGCCAGGGTCCTAATGTAGACCCGAATCTGGAGACGATGTCACCATACAACTTCGCACAGGTCGAACTCGCAGATCCTCAAATGTTTCACAACTTCACCAACGCTTGGTGTAGTTGGATATAAAAGAAAATACTAGGTTAAGGTTTCGAAACCCTAATGTAAAAATATGTTCCTGAATAAAGAACAATTAAACCCAGAGTAGGGGGTACAAAAGCCGTCAACGCCTGCTCATCCGCTAGGCGGCGACAGCCCGACTGGCAGCAGGTGGCCGCTGGTACCCCGACGAAGCAGGTCTCGCGTCCAGGCTTTAGGGCCCAGCTCTAAATCCTGGCGGCGAGACGGGCCTCTCGAAGTATGCGCTGGGACATTTTATCTGTGCGCGTGGCTGCCAGCGACCGGAACTTCGTTTCGGGCACGGATCCCTTTGTGAATTGATCTCAACACATCACACCACGTCATGCCAGAGATTCAAATCGTTTCGACGACTTCAGACCCGGCACTCCTCTTCACCGGAAACACTCAAACCGGAATGCCATCTTATGAAATCTATTCTCAAAGTCGGGTAATATTTAACTACGCAGTTCCTTTAGAATCTTCCTTCATACTATCAAAACGTCAAATATGACGTTTTCATCTCCCGTTCTGACACTGAAATAATCTGTCAATTAGAAAACTACTTGAACTAGAGACAAGTTAACGTTTAGCAATCTGAATTTCGTCCTTTTTTAAATTTGGAAATCAATTCCACTCGACTTAATACCCTGTCTAAATATTAGGGAGTATTAGTTTCCTCTCTGGTAACCCCTACGGGCAGAGACAATATCCATATAAAAAATATTTCTCCCGTTCGAATGTTCTAGATAAAAGTCCTAATAGAAAAAATAGTTCTATTTCCGGATTTGCTTGAATTAAATTTAATTATTTAAAGTAATTATTATACATATTAATTTATTATGTAATTTATTATTGGAACTGTTTCGGCTATTTTTAGAATTGCATCTTTTATGTGAAACTTAAATGCTGACAGCCACTTCGCCCCGCTACCGCTAGGCGTCGCTACGGTGGCTGTCATTTTGTCTATGGTGTTATGTCAAATACAAAACGTAAACAAAGGAACTTAATTTTCTTCAAATCCAACGCAAAGTCTTGCTAAAACTGATTTAGAAATATGTTTTAATTGAAAATGCAAGAAAAGTGTGTCTTGTAATGTGTCAGCCAAGGCTCCATGTCTTTAATGTGAAGAAAAATGGATTTAATGTAAACAAGCTACAAGGACTACTATTTTTGGACATCTGATCATTCAAAAACAATGATTTCAGGTAAGCACTATTCAACCATTGCGAACCCCTTCTGTAGATTAGTAAAGGCAGACAGGGCCCTGAATTTACAACGTAACACTACACTAAAATGTCGAGTCAATAAATACAGTTTTCATAAGTCACGTTGCATTTTGATAATTACACCATGTCGCATAATATGACTTAACAAACTTTAGATAACAAAGTTAATAAATCAAAAACCTGGTTCACTTCCACGCCGTTCATTAGCATAACTATTATGAATATTCTAATTGGAAACACACTGGGGTGCTTTAATCAGGAAGCCTTAAAACGAAATAATTATAATCAAGAATTAATGTTTTATATTTTAGCGTTTTATTAACGCTTAAATATACTTAAGTAAAATTTTAAACACTGAAAAAAGACGACAACCTCACGCGGGAATCGAACCACGCACCTTTCGCATTCCGGGCGGCTGCCTTAACCACTGCACTGACAAAGCACTGACAAAAATTTCGACGGTTAAAAGCCAGACCTCGGTAGCCAAGTGGTTAAGGCAGCCGCCCGGAATGCGGAAGGTGCGTGGTTCGATTCCCGCCTGAGGTTGTCGTCTTTTTTCAGTGTTAAAAATTTTACTATATCAAGAATGTTTGGCAAAGTTTTATTAAATGTACGATGAGCAAAAAACAGTCTGTAACAAAAGTAACTTCCTTGTGAAAACAACTATAGAATGTAAGAGGCAGGCGCTTGTCAACTTACTTGTTGTAAAGTTATTATGACACGGTATTAAAACGAGTTTAGTTACTGACCGTACTTAGACTATGTTCCAACTTGTGTTACGTAAAACTTTGTTAAGAATGTACCCACGCCACATAGCGAAATCGTAAGACAGATTTGTAATATACAGACATAATATTATGAAACCGTGTCGCGTATCGGTAAAAGAATACTACCACCCCCTCTCTTCCATTAGGTGTCGTAAAAAGTGACTAACGGACTAAAGACTGCACATACATTCAACAGGATAGAGCGGCGATGGGCTTACCACCTGTCACGCTGAGCACATATGCAGTCGCTAATGCATGCATGGTGAAAAGTGGACTAAGGCAGTGGACTGCTTTTGCGGTCCTTATTGCCTGGGCCCTGGCTAACCCTTCGGAGTTAAAAGTTGTGATTATATGTATGTTTGTAGGTTTGTCTATTAAATTGTAAAAAACTCAAAACAAGTTTATTAAAAGACTTAAATATAAATTCAAAAATTTCAAAACCGATGATATCACCCCTTTAAATTTGCGAAGAGAACATAGAGATATAACTTTACTATACAAAATAGTCAATAATTATGTAGATTCACCGTACTTATTAAGCAAAGTTTTATTGAAATGCTCAATACCCACCAGTCGTTCGCGTAACTCATTTTCTGTACCATTTTCCCGCACAAATTATGCTAAGAATAGATTTATTTCTAGAGCTTTGGATACTTACAATAAGAGATAAAGTCACATCGATATCTTCAATCTAAAACCATCAAAATTAAAATTTGAACTTAAAACAAATATAAAATAATAAATTGTTTGTGGTCGGATTAACTCAGTGTTGTTTGTACTAAACAAATTTAATATTAAGTGTTGTGTTGTGTATGTATTTAGTGAAGTATTTTAATGTCTATAAGTGGAAACTCTTTTGGCAAATGTAAAACCTAGATTAAGTTATTATCATGTAATACAAAAATGCTGTTTGTTTCCCAATAAATAAATAAATGAATAAATAAATTGAAAAGAGCACAAAGGGAGATTGGGCCAATCACCGACCACGCAAGCCGTAGTGGATTTTAACGCCAACTACCGAAGCACGGAGGAGTTCGACATGTTTCTAATTTTGCTGAACGGGCAAGATCGCAAAACGAACGAATCATAGTTCTTACGATCGAACAATTCATTAGCTCATAAACTATGACTAGCGCGGACGTGGTGCGTGGCTTCCTATTCTATTCAAATTTCATACTAAGTGCATGGAAATAAAGCTCAATTTAGGACACACGGTATGTCGCGCCATTTTAGCGCCCGCGACTGATCGCCGCCAGAACCGAGGATTAGGAAACCGCACGTGCCAAGTCCGCGCCCTGCCTGCATATAATCGTAGCAGGCAGATCGTACGCGCACTACAGGTATAAAATGTACTACGACTGCTTTAAAACGCTACAGAATCGAGCACTAAAATAGATAATTTAATTTTATACTACGAATATAATCGTAACACGCAGATCGTACGCGCACTACGGGTATAAAAATGTACTACGACGGCTTTAAAACGTTACAGGATCGAGCACTAATAGATCATTTAATTTTATACTACGAATATAATCGTAGCACGCAGATCGTACGCGCATTACGGGTATAAAATGTACTACGACTGCTTTAAAACGCTGCGGTATCGAGCACTAAAATTGATCATTTAATTTTATACTACGATTATAATCGTAGCACGCGCAGATCGTACGCGCACTGCGGGTATAAAATGTACTACGACGGCTTTAAAACATTACAGCATCGAGCACTAATAGATCATTTAATTTTATACTACGAATATAATCGTAGCACGCAGATCGTACGCGCATTACGGGTATAAAATGTACTACGACTGCTTTAAAACGCTGCGGTATCGAGCACTAAAATTGATCATTTAATTTTATACTACGATTATAATCGTAGCACGCGCAGATCGTACGCGCACTGCGGGTATAAAATGTACTACGACGGCTTTAAAACATTACAGCATCGAGCACTAATAGATCATTTAATTTTATACTACGAATATAATCGTAGCACGCAGATCGTACGCGCATTACGGGTATAAAATGTACTACGACTGCTTTAAAACGCTGCGGTATCGAGCACTAAAATTGATCATTTAATTTTATACTACGATTATAATCGTAGCACGTGCAGATCGTACGCGCACTGCGGGTATAAAATGTACTACGACGGCTTTAAAACATTACAGCATCGAGCACTAACAGATCATTTAATTTTATACTACGAATATAATCGTAGCACGCAGATCGTACGCGCATTACGGGTATAAATTGTAGTACGACTGCTTTAAAGACTGCAGTGCGATTCTCTAAGTTAAAGCCTTGGTAGCAGCGGCTGCCGCAGCGCTGAGAATTGTCTTTGTCTCTTTCATTGTATATAAAGAGACACCAGATCACAGCCATGCGCGCAGCGTCTATGTGTCGCTTAGAGAATCGCATAGCTGTACTGTAGTATAGCGGCTCACTAATCTGACTGACTAATCCCTCTCTTCCCTTGAGTATCGTAAAAGGCGACTAATGGACTAAAGACGGGCACATACATCCAACAGCATAGAGCCTCATTGCCTAGTCTCTGACTAACCCTTTGGGGATAATAGTCGTGAGTCTGTTTGTATGTTTAGGTACTTTATAATGTACTATTCTTGTAGTACCTTTAAGAGCTGGATTCTAGTATATTTGCAGTGTACAACCTTAAATTTTTATTCGTTTAAAAGAAATTAAGGGTGAGTGCCACCCATAAAACTAAACAACTTTCCCCAAGAAAGCTATGTGCAAAAATGACAAGAAAATTTCGACCTCCCATACAAAACAGTCCGAGCAGCTGACGAAAATAATATGCGAGGTCGAAATTCTTTTGTCATTTTTGCACATAGGTTTCTTGGAGAATGTTGTTCAGTTTCATGGGTGGAACTCACCCTTAATTTCATTTAAACGTAGAAAAATTAAGGATGAATCTGAATTATGAATCGTAGTATCCATAATTCCATAATACTACTAGCACACTCGTAGCTGACTCTGAGCGAGTTAATTATTTCTGCCGGCTCAGTACATAAGCTGCCGATAACGCCTTCTAATAAAACCACGTTATGGCGAAAATGGTTAATGAACTTTCATTACGATGCTGTTACCTATTTTAATGAATTATTATTAGACACCAGGGATTTACTCATGGCGATGAAAAAGAGCCTTGTGCCCTGGTACAGTAATTTCTCGCTTATCTTAGGCACTAGCTTCCATCAGAGTTGTTTTAAATAATTCCTATTAATTTTACACACTGTACTAGACATAAAAGTTATGTTTTATGAAGACATTTTAATTTCAAATACATACATATAATCACGACTATTATCCCCGAAAGGTTAGTCAGAGACTAGGCAATGAGGACAGCAAAAGCAGTCCCGTACCATAGTCCACTTTTCACCAAATATCGACTGCACTCGTGCTCAGCGTGACAGGTGGTAAGCTCATCGCCGCTATATGCTGTTGGAAGTATGTTCTGTCTTTAGTCCGTTAGTCCCCTTTAACGATACTTAAGGGAAGAGAGAGAGTGGTAGTATAGCAGTGATATTCACAATTTAAATACTAGAAGTAAGAACAAATGAGCAGTAGGTACCTTATACTAGGCTTCATAAAATAAATAATTCTTTTAAGGGTCTGTGTGTACGATTTTACAACAAAGTACCAATTGATGTTCAGAAATTATATCTTAATAAATTTAAAATCCATATCAAAGAAAAGCTTTATAAAAGCTTATTATAAAGTGTCAAATTACACAGAAGAGAAAATAGCTTGGCTCTGAAATGAAATGCTCCAAGTACTCCAAAAGCTATTTCTAATTGTCTATAATTAATTTATAGTACCGTGAGTATATTTTACATTTAAATTATTATTTTTTATTTTATCTGGTAACGACATATCTTTTTTTTTGTAAATGTCGTTGCTTCTGTGCGCTGTGGTTTCTTGCGCCCGTTCTTTGCTACAATTAAAAAATGACGTCCTGAATGGGTGGTAAGTTAAAAATTTGAACGATTCAAAGTACTTACTAATTGAGTTTATTGAATAAATATATTTTGAGTTTGAGTTTGAGGTATACAGGATATGGTATGGACTTCTAGTTGTATCCGATCCATGTCATCGCTCTCTGGAAAACCATAAAAAATTGGCCAAGGCGAATTTAACCGGGTCCACGGATAAATTACCCAATTAAAATATCTCGAGTTGCTTTGCGATTTGAAAGGCAAAATTAATTAGTTCACATTAATTACGGTTTTTATCATAAGATGGCAGTCTTCGACAATTGATTGAATACATAGTTTTCGTCTTCGCCTTCTGGCATCAAATTTTAAGTTTTGCTCTCTCTCAGATTGAATTAATAAACAAAATGACACCCATCAACTCGCAAAAACTGTAGTTATTCCTTTTTAGGGTTCTGTACCTCAAAAGGAAAAAACGGAGTCCTTTGTTGTCCGTCTGTCTGTCAAGACCATTTATCACGCGAACGCATGGAGGTAAGTATTGAGTTGAAATTTAAACGATATTCTCAGGTCTCAGTCTCTTGAAGCTGTGAAAAAATCAAACTCCTTAGTTAACGTAAAAAAGATACGGCCGTTTATGCCGCAAAAAACGTGTATTTCGACACTCAAGAAAATCAAAATTCATGGGGTATTTTCTGTTGGCCTAGAAATATGAAATTTGGCAAGTATTACCATCTTATATTACAAGTTTAGGAGACAAGCTTAAATAGATTTTTTATTATTTTAATGATTTTGATTTATGACGAAGAATGAAGAAAAAAACCTCTTACATTTTTTATAAGTATACTCGTAGGTAGGTACCTAATAACTTTGGTGTCACACCTCCAAATTTGTACGGAACCCTCGGTGGGCAAGTCCTACTCGCACTTGTCCGGTTTTTTTTTATTTAAATACTTATTTTTGATAATAAGATTTTACATCAACTTCAAATAGGTATAATTTCTTGCAACATTATTTCTATACGATGATAATGATAAACATTGATACAATATTTTATACTTTTAATTATTTTCCGATATCCTAATTCTAAGATAACTCTTGTCTTAACTTTACTCCTTGCCTTGCCTTCAATAAAGGCCGATTTACACTTTTAATTCGAACGATTAGTTAAAATTGTGGTTAATTTTATTTATTTATTGAAGGAAGCTCTCATGCTTAGCATTGTTTTACAATAAAAAGATTACCACAGATAGGTAATATTTTTGGAATAGCTATTTTATTCGCTATTAAAATTTTAAAGTGAAATGAAAAATGTAAATTAAAATCAGTGATTGAAATTTATGTATTAATCTAAATATAGTGACAAAAGTTTCTAATTTTGAACTTATGTTGTGATTTGGACTTACGCAACAGCCGAAGACCGGTGCGACCCAAGACTATGTGAACACAAATATCATTAATGACATTTACATAATAAATGTAACGTTGGTCGCAGTTGTATGGCTCCCAAACACAATGTTTGCTTGCTATTTATCAAACCTGTGTGCGACAAGGAGCTGCGAAGAATAAAAAATATACATTATGATTACATTATCCTAAACATGACATTTAACAGATCCTCGCTCGCCGCTCCGCTGACACGCATAGCTTTGATGACAGGCGACTTGAAACTACATTTTTAGGGTGTTATTTTTATTATTTTTTATTTTATAAAGTGTAAGCCGGCCTTATTCTGTCTAACTGTACTGGCTTAACTGACTAAAGCCTGTTTTTCCAGCACCAGACTGCCGCTCAGACGTTGGTGAGTGATTGCCTAATAACTAGCACAATTTTTTCACAATATTTAACTAATTTTCTCTTAACTATATTATCTAGCTTTGACGCATTTTGCTTATAGTATAGTTTGTAAACAGTAACTCAGCTTAAACGATATAATAAAAGTTTTATTTATTTTTTAAGTCTTGACATCTTTGAATAATTTAATTTAGTTTATTATAAAATAGACATTTAATATAAGTAGGTATTAGAATTAAAACATATAATGTTGGGTATCAAATATTGAAGTAGATTTTTTTACTTATTACTTTTTGAAATATTAAAGTAATATTCTTTAGTTTGTATATATTTAAATCCACTTTCACCAGTAGTTATTGTGTCAGCCAGGTAGCCTATAATCATAAATTGATTTTCTGTTAAATTATATTAATATGTAATAGTCTAGATAGGCTATCCTAAAGTAATTATGTTGTCAGATGACAATGATAAGAATTTTTGGATCTGGTCTTCAACGTTTTCAGTATCTAGATTTCATTCAATTTTAGGCAATCTTAATTAATTTTACAATACTGTAAGTATTACTATGTATCTATAAAGATTACATTCAATTTTATGCTATCTTGGTTAAATTTACATTACTGTACGTATTACTATGATAGATAGGTCATAATCTGAATTAAAAAAAAAATATAATTAAAAAAACCATTTAAAGACTGCTTTGTGGTAATTTACAAAAATAAATGTACGAAATATAAAATAATATTTTTAAGAAATAAGATAGATGCTTAAAGTTGGTCATATGGAGTATAGATAAAGATAAAGTTTAAGCCTTAAAGAAAATTAACTATTAAATAGGGTAGTTGACTGGTTACTCAGTATATAACCTTTTTATAAGCGGTCAAAAAGTAAAAGTCAAGAATATTTATAAGAATAGTTTTTTTGTTGTCTAGTGCATATGAATCATCTAACCTTTTGGTTTTATCATAGATTGTATAATATGTGGAAATAGTGGATTAACAAAAAATCTACTAGAAATTACGTCTTTCTCAGAAAACAGTAAAAATTCGAGTGGCACAAAGAATTGTGAATAGTGGGCGTGGTTGTTACCATTGCACTAAGAGGAGTTCAATGGGGCAAGGAGATTTTTTTAACAACTACTTTTTGAAAGATTTTATTATCAACGCCATTGGTGAAAACTAATGTTGGAAGTAATTCTCCACTAAGAAGAATTAGCACTGAATATAACACGATTAGCGGTAGGGTGGACGATCTGGATATATTCCATGATTCTCTGCTTACCTTTAAGAAAAAGGTGCTGGAACTACTTGCATAGGGACCCCCCACGGTCCAAAATGTTTTATCTTCGTTATTTGGTTTTGTTGTTATTGCTACTGTTTATATTTTTAAAGTTGCTGTAAAGAATTTCTTGTTTCAACATAGATTTACATTATCAGGCCATGGCCTTATATTATTTTTACGCTGTATGTAATATGTACACTGTTGGTATGTCTAATAAATAAAAAATTAATAAATAAAAAAATGAATTAATAAATTATGTCCTAGATAGCCTAATTACCCACCAGCGTGGTGGGGTATAGCCTAATGTCCCCATGAGCTGCTAGATATGTGGGAGGCATGTGCCGCAGTGGAATGCTTATAGTTGATGATGATGTGATGGGGCGACGGTTTGCGACTTTGCTTCGCAATCTTGCAAATTAAGCAACTTTTGAAATGACGGGTCACTACATACATACATATAGTCACGACTATTTATCCCCGAAGGGTGTGTGGAGGACAGCAAAAGCAGTCCTCTACCATAGTCCACTTTTCACCAAATAGCGACTGCACATGTCCTCAGCGTTACAGGTGGTGAGCCTATCGCCGCTTATGCTGTTGGATATATGTGCAGTCTTTAGTCTGTTAGTCGCATTTTACGACACCCAAGAGAATAAAGGGGGTGGTAGTATTCTTTCACCGCTACACGGTTAAACGATTGGTTCCTGATTCGCCGGATTCCTGATTCGCCGAATTCTTGTTTCGCCGGATTTTTGATTCGTCGGATTCTTGTTTCGTCGGATTCTTGTTTCGTCGGAAAAATAAATATACAATAATATCGCTTAAGTAAAGAAAACATGTACTTAGTTATATTTATTATTGAATAAATTACTATTCTGTTGCTACTATCGGACATAACTTAAATTACCTACTTAGAAATGGGTTTGATTCATATTATTTTTAGTTATGGTGTTTAAACATTCTTTATCTGTTACTTTATTAAACAAAGAACAGATAAATATTTTTATTAATGTACCAAAATTTCTGCCTTTTATTTAATAGATAGGTAAAGCCACGATATTTCTATAGTTTTCTTTCAACATAAAAATCCGACAAAACAAGAATCCAGCGAATCAGGAATCCGGCGAATCAGGAACTAATCGGTTAAACTTTGGGCCCCCGTGGTGGGTTATGACTCAATTGGCTATTTGACAGTTGTAACAATAAAATATGAAATATGTCGGAAGTTTATGATTGAACGATAACTATCCAATAGTTTTAATTTTACAAAATAAATTTGCGATCATTTATCTGTGGATTACAAGACCCAAAACACGGGCGGCCATGATTGAGCTTCATGTGACGTCACATTTCATACAATTATCAAAAAGTATCTGTCAGATTTCAAGAAAAATTTCTATATTTATTGAAATGTGACGTCACAGAGAAAAAGGTCACGTGACCTACCGTTTTCTCACGAAATTTTAAATGAATAAAGAAAAATATGTTTCTTTTTCTATTAAATAGTGCTTTTTAGAGAAAGAAAATATTGTACGGGGTATAAAATAAGCGTCTGTAATTTTTAAAATACTTTTTCGAAAACTGTCAAGTAGCCAATTGCCCAATGTGTTGTTAAGCATGTGGAACGCCTGTGCCCAGCAGTGGGAGTGATGATGATGATGATGGCGCAACGGTTTGTGAATTTGCGTTGCGATCTTGCAAGTTAAGGAATTTTTCAAGCTCATCTGTTCTTCGTATGGCACTCTGAGCTGTTGCTTTCGATTCCTGAAAGTCGTTTAAACCTACAAACTACTTGGTTGATGAGTTGAGTTACTGTTTCAAGTTATACTACGCTTAACGTTTGTATACAAAAAAATGAGTAAATATTAACAAATTTACACTTTGTTAGATTAAAGACTTTTCTACTACACATCCCTATAGCTATAAAATTTTGAAAATCTTTTTTACATTTCGCACATGACAACATGTACAGTCATAACTTAAAATTAGACATTTCGAGTAAAAGCGATTTGAAAGTTCAAAAAATCATAGAACCAAAACTATTGAAGTGGTTTAGTAGACTTAATGCACCCAGGTGATATCACCTGGCTGACTTTAGTATAACGCTATACAGCTCTCTCTATTTTTTTTAATTACAAGTTAAACAATATAGGAAAACCTGAACTGTAATAAGTTAAGTATACTTCACCTCACCACACAAACACACATGAAAGGTTAGTATCAACGCTTTTGCTTGAATTATTACAAAATTGTAATGCTCACACTATAATTCCTACATAAAATAAGTTAATTGATTATACCCCCTTATCTGTCTAGTGACCTCCCTAAGGCCCATAGCAATTGATTTAACTATTATTATATTCATTGCAAAGTCGAAACAAAATTAATTTAACTAAATGAAAAACGTAGAATTACAAGTTATTAGCATGTTTGGTAATAGATCTATAATCCCGCAAAGGGCCATCCTAGTGTAAGGAACAACTAGTTGTATCTAGGGTTCCTGAAGCCTATAGGCTTTTAGCCTTTTTTATGGCTATTATCGTAACTTATGAGTTTGACTGCCTAAAAGCCTTTTAGCCTAAAAAAATGTTTGAACAATATTAAAATAACACCGACAAATAGGTATTATAAAACATGAGATTTGTAACATCTATGTTGTTCTGACATTTTAGGATATTTTTGTATGTTTGATTATTGAGTTTCCTTTACCTACAATAGTTTCAGAAAATGTTCATAATTAGGACTATTGAGAAATTCTTAAACTTTGAGTCTCACTTGTTCTATCGTCACCATTTACTTTAATAAATTGTAGGACTAGTGAGAAAATAAGGTACCATTAGTCCTACAGTAGGACTAATGAGAATAAACGAATTATGACGGCTTACTCAAGGATAGTCTAAAAAAGGCTTTTAGCCTTAAAATAAACCTATTACTACAAAAAAGGCTACATTCGCAGAAAGGCCTAAAGGCTTTTTAGGCCTTTA
Organism: Scoparia ambigualis; assembly: GCA_963921215.1. Lineage (NCBI taxonomy): Eukaryota > Metazoa > Arthropoda > Insecta > Lepidoptera > Crambidae > Scoparia > Scoparia ambigualis. Next base: position 28,571,674 of record OY992512.1, on the reverse strand, counting down.
TCCTTTTTTAAATGGCTAGCCTTTTAAAACGCTACTTTATTAGCATAGTTACAACACTATAGTTGTATCAGCAAATACTATTCAAGCTAAATGTATGGACCAGCTGATATTTTCGTTCTCAGTTACAGAGTTGTTCCCATACAAATAGTTGTTCTTTGCATTTAATATGATAGTTCAGATGTGGCATTACAGACCTACTGAACATTGTATATTCAAACAAGGTAAACTTAAAATAGCTGAGTTCCACTACTCCCGCAAAAAGGCTAATCATCACTCAACTGTGACGTAGGCTGTAACCAGCTAATCCCCTTTCCCACTCGCGAGCGAGGTCATTAAAAGAGGTAATGCAAGGAAATGACTGGCACGTTCCCGCATGCGATTCAGATAGGGTTAGAACGATTAGAAAGCAGGGAAGGTAAGAGCTAAGGCCATTTACAACTGCATGTCAGTTCTGTAAAGCTCCATCGAATTGACCCACACGTTAGAATCAAAAGTGACCTTTGTGACGTTAGAGTAAAGTCGAATTTAGAGAATGCGGATTTTATAACTCGCTGCGGATGAAGCATGTCGTCATCAAATGCGCATTCTCTAAGTTCAACTCTACGCTAACGTCACAAAAGTTTTTCAAAAATGTTTGGGGGTTAAAGTTACTCGCGTCCGTAGGTTTACCCTTGAGACCCTACACGTGACCCTTGGGTGGTGCTAAATGAGTGACACTGACTGAATACGTCAGCACGCATTGGGCCGGCTCGCCCGGCGTAATACCACCCTCTCACGAATATCCGGCGTGAAATAACGGCACTTGGTGCTGTTGTGTTTCATCCGGCCAGTGAGGGTTCCGGAGCCCCCTCCCCCCCCACCTCTCACAATTCCTTAATTAACCCTATTCCTTCTTTAAAGAACGGCAACGCGCCTGCGATTCCTCTGGTTTTGCGGGTGTCCATGGGCGGCGGTGATTACTCTCCATCAGGTGACCAGCCTGCTCGTTTGCCTCCTTCTTTTATAAAAAAAAAACTAATAAACTATAAATTAGTTTATATTAAACTACTGAATCTAGTGAAACTATTTAAGAAGAGCTGGCACGAAGCTTTTCTCCATCATAATAAGTAACCAAAATTACAAAAGCGTTATTCCAAATCAGCTTCGTCAAATTTTAAACTCTCAAGACTAATGGCAGAAGAGCTTAGGGGTGATAATTAAAACTTGGAACAAAGAACATTTAGTAGGCCGTTGTTGCAACGAGGAGGAGCCATGACACTCCGCATTAATATTCAATACTTTGGCAGCCACGGGAGGGAAGTTTTGATTAGCACGGCGCGCTTAACATCATGAATCTGGGTGATCTGGGTCGGAAATTTCAATGTCATAAGCAATCAGCTAATGAATTGAGGGCACAATTTATTTTTGTAAACGTTGAAAGAAAGTTGGGTCTGCTGTGGAAATAAGTTGCGAGCAACAACGGCTTATAAAGCTATGAGGAGTAACTTTTTGATTAGTTACGTAATTTTAAAATTTAGTCCTGCTAACTAATTTTTTTACCGCATAATGAGAAACTCTTGGCTTTTATCTCGCCTGATGTTAAGTGACAAGACTCAAAACGATAAAGCACTTCATCCGAAACTCTCATCCACTGAAAAATTGGCTATCTCATCTCTGTCACAACCATCGCAACACAACGATGCTACCAACGTTCTGATACCAACAGACTCAGAAAAGTTGTAGACCCATCACTAATCAAACCAAGACCAATAGTCTGACTGGGAATCAAACTACTAGGTTGGTAGTATTAAGTAGTATTTTATTTTATTTTTAGACATATTATTGTGGTTTAAAACCTCACAATAATAACATTATTATTCTGAGTTTTAATGAGTGCGTAGCCAATTACAGGTAAACAAATTATGCGAATTCTGGAAGAAGGCCTTTTCTCAATTTTTTATGAAAATTATAGGTAGTGGAAGTTTTAGTACTTATAAAATATTTATTAAAAGAAAAATCAAAAAACGAACTAAGATTGCTTCAAATATTCATACAATGAGAACAGCAAGTCACTTAGGAGGAAACACTACGTCGACGTGGCATGTAATATTCTCATACAAAACACAGAAAAACGACGTTTCGTAGTCCCCTGATTCCTCCTTCAGAACTGGACTAATTTTTATTACTTTTTCTACATCGGTTAAAGAAAGAGATTTTCTATGTCTGTATGTTTGATTTTTAAGCATTATGACATTTATTAAAATTTAATAAGCAAGTGCCTTCAAAATTTAGCGAAATTACTCCCATAAAAGGCGTCTTCAGAAACATTAAGTGGTTTAAAAAATCTCTTTTTGTAACCGATGCTGAAAAAGTAATATAAATTGGCCCAGTTCAGGGGACTACGAAACGTCGTTTTTCTGTGTTTTGTATAAGAATTTTGCATGCCACTTCGACGTAGTGTTTCCTCTTTAGTTAACGCCAAACCTACGTCAGCAAACATCTCGAACATGTTTTCTCTATTGTCCATAACTTAATCCACAAGTATTCCCCGCATAGCTGCACCCACCGGTCCACTGTTAGTGGGAGTCCTGGCTCGTGATCAATACATATCAGGAATACCTGAACTGGGTCGGAATAACAATATTGAGCTGCAATGATTTATACGGGGATAACACGCAAGCGTGAAGTCAACGAGCGAATAGTAAACTTTCTAAATGTGCCGAACGTCGGGAATGCTCGCAGAGGTAGAGTTTTACGAGCTTTTTACTGGCCTAGTAAGTTTAAGTATTTCAGAGCATATGAGATATGTGAGGGTTTTATTCTTTTTTAACATGATACCTAACACAGCTTTTATATTTATTTCATCTTTGACTTATACACTGCCTGCTGCTAGGTTATAGCGTTCTAAGACAAAGACGAATAAAAGGTATCAAGCAGTATTATGATGAGTATGAAATACGCATAAGATCAAAATTAAAACTCTGCAAAATATGATTTTGTAAAAGCACAAATTATGTTGGTGGCTAGTTCTCCAAACGACAAAAAATAGCGTCTAACCTGGAAAAACTACTAACCAAAAGATAAATTTGTAATTTAAATATTGTTTGTTATAGTTTGGCATGCAGCATACCTTGGACATTTACATAATGGTGCCTAATAATATTATTAATTTCATAGCATTCTGGAGTACGCGTCTCTAGCATGGAACCCGAGATATGAAATTTATATAAGTATTGCGAATTGAAAACATCCAGAATCGGTACGACTCTGCGCAATACATTAGTTTTTGCAAAAAAACATCATCTACTTTAATGTTTTATATTTTAGCGTTTTATTAACGCTTAAATATACTTAAGTAAAATTTTAAACACTGAAAAAAGACGATAACCTCAGGCGGGAATCGAATTCCGCATTCCGGGCAGCTGCCTTAACCACTTGGCTACCGAAGTCTGGCTTTCAACCATCGAAATTTGTCAGTGTGATTCCCGCCTGAGGTTGTCGCCTTTTTTTCAGTGTTTAAAATTTTACTTAGGTATATTTAAGCGTTAATAAAGTGCTAAAATATAAAACATTAATCTATAAACGTAGCTTCATCTTAACCGAATGTTCAAATATTTGTAAAAATATTTCTTGCGGATCTCAGAGGTGAAAACTTCTAAGATTTTATGAAGCAATGTTGACTAAAAACATAAGCATCAAGCACTGACAAATTTCGACGGCTGAAAGCCAGACCTCGGTAGCCAAGTGGTTAAGGCAGCCGCCCGGAATGCGGAAGGTGCGTGGTTCGATTCCCGCCTGAGGTTGTCGTTTTTTTTCATCATCTACTTCCTTTAGAAAATCGCCGTGAAATTGCTGATACTTATTACGTTTCTATGGAAAACCGCTTCGGGTTCCATTATATTTTTATATACGTTATATTTTGGAGGTTACATTGATGAGCAGTAGATATTGATTAGTGAATAACTTCTGTACCTATTTGACTAAGTTTCTTGTAAGACTGCATCACAGTTTAAGCTACTCTATTTTTATCAGTAATTACCTGTAATTGGCTTTCTGACTTTACCTATAAGTTTCTACATTGTAACATACCTGTTAGTTTTCCTATAAAAAAATAAATAAAATAAAAAATAAATAAGTACTTACATGAAAAAGAATCGCAAACCACCGAAAATCGATCGTGTGTCCTGACTCGTTTTGTTAGAATTATGTTTTATAACTTTTTTCTATTACCCATATTTTACTAGAATTTTTTTTATAAACTTAGTAATTAATGCTGTTTTGATGAATTAAATTAATTTTATGTAAATACTTATTAGTTTTGCTTTAATTCATAATTATTAAAGAAGTGCCCGACGTTTTATGTTGATTACTCTGGAGTGACATGAAATCGTTTGCCCACTTGTAGTTTAAGCATGTACTGCTCCGCACTCTTAGAGCATTCAGTTGGTTGAATGCTCTGAATCCGCTCTCTATCCGGTACTTGTTCTTATAGTTACTGTTGTACTAAATAAGCTATGGCGGACTGGTTGTCCTGCGTTCCCGCGTTTTCGATGTAGGAAGGTAAACAACTGAAGCACTATTTGTAGAAGATTTGATACTGTTTTTTATATCTTTTTTTTTGTAAAAGCTACGCGGCATGGAACACTCAAAATCCTTCATAGGCGGAGACGCCCTAGGACGGAGTAAGATCATATACGGATGTAGAAAAAGACAGGCCCAAACAATCACTGGAGCCCTGACCGGGCACTATGCCACCAAACAAATGCTCCATAGAATGCGACTAGCAACAGACAGCTTGTGCGAGGCATATGGAGAGAAAACGGAGTCCATGCAACTGTGTGACTGTGACTCTCTTGCTATGAAAATAATGTGTCTCCTGGGATCGACCTACCCGAAACCAGAAGATTTTAGGCTCTTCGCCCTTATAGACATTACCAAGTCATGTTCACTGAGGAGTCAGAGTGACAGGACAAGGTTGTACAAAAGATCCCAATGGGTCAACGTGAAAAAAAACAAAAGTGTGAACAAAAATGGGTACTGCGTGACGGAGAACTTTGCAGGACCCACTAAAATAAGATAATCCATTAAAAATAAGATTAGATAATCCATTAAAAATGCTTCTAGGTACTTTCTTATCGTTTTTAATTTTTTGTCCATGTTTAACATAATTCTAACTACACGGTGATCTTGCAAATAAAAAGTAAAATAGGTATTATATCTTTACTAGTGTTTTTTTAGATTTTAGATCTATACAGGGCGTCCCACGGATATGCCACATGGAGGGAAAGTACCTTGAATATTGTAAATGGAACATTTTACTGAAAGAAGACATTATTTGAATTTAAAAAACAATTTAAACTGCATTCATAGATATTTAAATAATTCCATGGTTGAACCGGGAATCGAACTCGTTATATGAGTAAAATAATCAACCTGTAGCTTTATCATACCGATCGAAAGGCTTAATCATAAGGATTAGTTTTTGCTATATAACATAGTGTCACAACTAAAAAGAAGACCATGCATTTTAACATTTGATGTGAAATTTTGTTCAGAAAAATGAAAAGCTGACATTGCGGTAAGGACATACAACTGACATTATCTTAAGTACCTATTACTAATAAATGTACCCACTTGAGAAGTACGCATCATTTCCTATAATTTAAGTGCATGAATAGGTATTATTCTAAATATCCACCACAACAAGATCAAAAAATCGACAGGGAGCGAAATAAGCAAAAGAGTGCGACTTTGTATTCAACAGGAAAGGACTCATTTTGAGTTTTGATAAATTGATTAATTTTGTATTAAAAATGTTAAATGCTTTTATTTGTGACACTATGTTAATTAGCAAAAAAAAATCCTTATTATGAAGCCTTTCGATCGGTATGATAAAGCTACAGGTTGATTAATTTTTCTCATGTAACGGGTTCGATTTCCGGTTCAACCATGTAATTATTTAAGATTATGTTAAATATCTATGAATGCAGTTTAAATTGTTTTTTTAATTTAAATAATGTCTTCTTTCAGTAAAACGTTCCATCTACAATATTCAAGGTACTTTCCCCCCATGAAAGCATATCCGTGGGACGCCCTGTATAAGTAATATTACTTTTTTATGGAACTTTAATTGCTTTCCGATAATAATAAATAGTATTATTTGATTGCATTGGCTTCAATATTGATCGCTCTGGTCACAAAAATTTCAAACAAATATCTTATCAAAAGTTGGTACAAAAAGTGGGACAATAAGACATAATGTATTTTTATACGGTATAAAATTTATAAAACTCATTAACTACCTATCTATAAATAAAAAGCACCAAAGCGATCAACAGAACAATATTATTTTGTAGAAGTACCCGTAAAGTAAGTAAATAAATCAAAGACGTGAGAATTTTAGGTACCGTTATTTAGTATCTAGTTTTTCTGACTACATTAGACATTACAACGATATTATCATCAATAAACATAAATCTAAAGTGCATATTAGCATAAAAATAAAGTTATTTTATTCTATCCGCATCAGTCCAGCAGAATCTTGCCGGTATCCTATTGGGGCGGTCAGGCTTAAAGCCCATTTGACTGATAGAAGACGAGGCATTTAAAACTCCTGCTCCAGGCCCATTTTCTCCACATCCCATTGTCTCTTTTTTCTTATCTACCATCCCAAAGTTTTCATCGACCGCCACAACTACACTTTTGCCACTCCGTCTTACTCTTCTTCTAGGCACGTTGTATTCTTCACTGAATTCTTCTTCTGACAACTCATCTTCTTTTGTTTCAAAGATGTTTTTGCCTAATCCTTCTAATTTTGACGCTTTACCAGCAGATCCCACTCGCGGCGACTTTCCTGGTTTTGAGGTAATTGGCTCAGTAGGAATGCTGTTTACTTTCTTTTCTAAGTAAGTCAACTTTTCAAGAATTTCATTTAATTTTTGATTATTACATTTAATAGATTTTTGCACAGTTTTAAAATCGAAACTATAGCTATTGGTCAACTGCGATAAGCAATCCCTAATAGCATTTATAATGGGATTTTTTATCGACTCACCAAACATTGTTTTATCAGTTTCATTCATTAAATGTATTTTAATTTTATTACCCTCACCGCTCAAGGACTCTGTGGCAAGAGCATCAAACGAACGCGATACGAAATACTTTTGGGAGCTATCGTTGGTAGCTTTAATGTTTTCGTGTATTTTCTTATTATATTTCAATTCCGTTGATTCTGAGAAGGAACACGACTGATTTATGTTATTTTCTATATCGTCCAAAGTATTTTGTGAAGATGGATCAATAGATTCTCTTGCACTGCAACTTCCTAAATGAACTTTAGTTTTAATATTTTTGGTTGATTCCAATTTATGCGCTTTCTCTTTACTGTACGTTACATCTTTTTCAATGCTAGATTCGTGTAGATTTTTACTAGGCTTTTTATGCTTTCTAGATGTTTTTATTGTATAATATAAGGGCGCAGACGTAGATTCTTTTACTGTTGGAATTAGTAAAGGTACCAAATTCTTTGCAAAATTTAGGGTATTCCCGAAAATTGGCTGTACGTTCCCTGTTTCAAAGTTTTGAAATTTCTTTCTTTTTTCATCAACAATTTCATTGTTAAACTGTTGTGCTTTATCGTGTTTGATGCTACTCTTCTTTTTTCCCTTACTTTGTTCCTTTGATGACTTCTCTACTTTTTTGGATGTTTTTCTTACTTTTCCCTCTTTTGTGGTAGCCAAAATTTTTTTGTGGAAATATACTACCGAGTTGTAGGAACGCCGGTTAGGAAAGTAATTATCCAAGTTGATCCCGTTAATCCCACCAGTCGTCGGAGCCAAGTCTGCAAATAAAACACAAGTAGCTACTTTAGTTCACGTTGATCCCCAAAGGAACTTTTGGAGGGAATTCCGTTGTAAATATGCAGAAGAGCATCTGCTCAAAGTGAATGCATTAAGATTCATTAAGCACTTAATGTTTTGGCCAACAAAGTTTATAAAATGCCTTATAATCTTTACGCCCAACTGCTGGGCTGCATTTTCTCATGAACAGAAAATCTCGGGGAGATTGTGCCACAACCTAGCTGATAGCTGTTTGATAAGTTTCAATGAATATTATCTGACCATAACAACCATGACGATCGGATAAAATGCCTTTAAAAGCACAGAGTAAATCAAGATTTTTTTAAATTAGTCTTATTTTCGGTGAAACGCTTGAAACATCGTATCGTGTATCGTGTGTTTCCCGCATCTATATATATCAAAGATTGAAATCGTATTATTGAATTATGTTATGTTCCACCGTAGGCCACATCATCACTTACCATCAGGTGAGATAGTGGCCAAATGCAAGCCTATCACACAATAAATAAATAAAAGTTGTAAAGAAACAAATTTAATAATAAAATAAGGTAAGTTTTAAGTATCTACATTTAAGAACTGTTATGGAGAATTACCTTCATCCATGAGGTAAAAACACAAAACTAATAATGATTAAAATGTTTTCGTTTCCAAATATCAAAATTTAAATGTTTTACGAATCCTTAATAAAAACTAATCGAAAGCGACAACACACATTGTAATCTAATAAATCAGATTGACGTTCAAGAAACTATGACACAAGTGACACAAAAGTCGCCACAAAAAGAAAAATAACGACGCAAAAGTTAGGTCAGGTTTCATCTAACAACAACAAACTCTTTGATGACTCATAGTCTTAGATTAATGATTGGTCTCGCTGCGAGCGCAGCGAGACCAATCATTCATCTATGCTCATAGTAATTATTTTTTATGAAACCGTAGGTAGAAGTCTGGCTAATGAAAGCTGTCCCTGAGAAACGGGTGCAATTGCAAAAAATCTGCTGCTGGTAATACTGGCTATACACTGAATAAACAAAGTTTAGATACTATTAATTTTACGTTACCATAGTCTGGTGCTCTCTGGTGTGTGTATTGAGCATTTAGGCCTCTGACCGCTTCCGATATAACCAGCGATATATATGTTACACTAGATAGGCCATTCCGAACACGCACTATGTTCCACTCATCTGCGGAGTCGACTCGGCACCTTGCTTTAGTGTGGCTTTGACATACGCGCGTGCGGAGTGGCGAAAATAATTCTTTATTTCTTTTCAAAGTGTACACCTAAACTATTTTACAATTCAGTTGTCAAGTAAGTGAAATTAATTGTAATTCAAGTCATTATTATGTACCTAGTTATATCGTATTATTAGAAAAGAAAATATATTGTTTCAATTATTGTTATTGACAATCTATTTGGGACGCCATCTTGATACACAATACGTTGTCTTTGACCGATCTGGAGCTGCGGCGCTGCGATGTCTGTCTGTTGATTAGACGACATAAATGTTTAAGCGGCTGCAGTGAACTTTAGGTCTCTCATTCCAGAATTTGAACAAATGGTTTGTATGAACGTTCTTGTCTATACTTCTAGGTCAATGGATATAACACGGTTTGTTAATCGAAAATAATGTTTCAAATATAATTTCCTCATCAAAACCACCACAATCAAAAACCACCAGTTTCAACCAACGGCTTCTTAATTACGTACAAGTAAATACACATATGAAAATATACTAATTAGCCGTGATAATTGGCTATTTGACAGTTGTAACAATAAAATATGAAAAATGTCAAATATGGTAGTTTATAATTTAATAATAATTATCCAATAGTTTTTTTTAATCAAGATTTTTACAAAATAAATTTGCGAATTTTTATCTATGGATTACAAGAACCGAAACACGGGCGGCCATGATTGAGCTTCGTGTGACGTCACATTTAACAAAATAAACAAAAACTATCTGTCAGGTTTCAGGAAGTGTGACGTCACAGGGCAAAATGTCACGTGACCAACCGTTTTCGCGCTAAATTTTAAATTAATGTAGCAAAATATGATTTTTTTTATTAAATAATGCTTTTTTAAGTAATGCTTTTTTAAGAAAAAAAATATTGTAAGAGGTATAAAATAAGCGTTTGTAATTTTTAAATACTTTTACGAGAACTGTCGTAGCCAATTAACGTCTCTGATTGCGGCAGAAAACTAACAACGTACACGCAAAGATAAATAAAACCTTTACTCAAATATCTATGAGCATTTCAACTACGATTCTTATGTACCCATTCATAGCCATATCGCAATGCCACAAAGTATAATTTAAGCTGACTGCAACTGGCCGAAACAAGTTTGCACTTTAATTGTACGGTAAACACCAATTTAAATGCCAAAATGGCAATTTAACCAGCTGCCTAGCGCTGGCCCCAGAGGAGAGAACTGCTGTATCGTACACCGCATGAAACAATTTGAACTCCGCAATAATATTATACCATTAGTACACTGGCTGGGATCCATTAACGTCTCTATGTCAAAGCTCTCGAGCGCACTCTATTACGCAAGCGCCGGGTGCTATCAAACGATTTTAGTGTTTATTCTGGTGGGCTTACGTTGAGTTTCCGGTGGCGGACGTTTGTGGTATGACAGCGTTTTCTTTGTGACAAACTGCAGGAAATCCCGGGCAAGGCTCGAGCCAAAGAGTAGAGTATATTATGCTCGAGCCGCCTCGAGCGCTACGGAGCTACGGACTACTGAGCTCGTAGTCCGTAGAGGAATCGGTCGATGCCCCGTACTGCGATATTGTTTGTAAGCACAATATGGTTTTTTGTTATTCGTTATTTCCAATCAATCAATATGTTCTTTATTTGCGTAACATCTTTGTAATAACGTGCTTATGTTTTACAAATTAATTGAAAGAAAATGTTTTAGAAATTTCTACCTCATTGGAAAAAATGTCTACCTCAGGCGGGAATCGAACTCGCGTCCTCCGCAATCCGGGCGGCTGCGTCACTCCGCCACTAAGGTATTGGTTAGACCGACGAAACTCAAAGATCTATGAGTTTATTTGAGCGTTTTTTAACGTAAATAATCAAATATTACGAATCTATAAAGCAGTCTTTAAAATATTGTAAAATATTTTCATACAGATCTCTAAGAATGTAAATTAATTCTAAGAGGTTTGATATAAGATACTGTTGCTATAAAAACATAAAGACAAAAGCGTTGAAAAATTTCGTCAGGTCTAACCAATACCTCGGTAGCGAAGTGGTCAAAGCAGTAGGATTGCGGAGGACGCGGGTTCGATTCCCGCCTGAGGTTGACATTTTTTCCAATGTTTCGTTATCTTTGAGGTTATTTGAGCGTTTTTTAACGTAAATAATCAAAAATTACGAATCAAATGACTGAGCTTAAGCAAAAGAAATGTGTCAGAATTCTAGCAAATGGAGCTGTATCTGCCTATCCCAATGGGCAGTGTAAAATGTCTAAGGTCTACCTATCCGGGAAACAGGCAAGATGTGTATGTACGAGTATGTATGTTATATATAAAGATAAAGTAAATACAAGTATTTATTTTAAAAAAAAGTATTTATTTAGGTTTTATGTTGTCGTGTTATATGTTTTTTAAAGACGAAAGTCTTCAATCAGTGCGTCCTACCCGTCATGACATACGGAGCCGAAACGTGGACACTGACGGTAGGGCTGGTTCACAAGTTTAAAGTCGCTAAGGGCTATGCTCGGAGTTTCTCTGAGGGATCGGTTTCGAAACGAGGTGATCCGGCAGAGAACCAAGGTAATCGACATAGCCCACCGGATTAGCAAGCTGAAGTGGCAGTTGGCCGGCCATATCAGTCGCAGAACCGATGACCGTTGGGGTAGACGAGTTCTGGAGTGGAGACCGCGTATCGGCAAGCGTAGCGTAGGACGCCCTCAGACAAGGTGGAGCGACGATCTTCGCAAGGTGGCTGGCAAGAGCTGGATGAGAGTGGCCGCGGATCGTGCTCAGTGGCGTGTTTTTGGAGAGGCCTATGTCCAGCAGTGGACGAGTATAGGCTGGTGATGATGATGATGATTCTCCTCCTGACCTGACCTCCGTGGTCAAGTGGTTAGCGTGCCGGGTCTGGCGTCACGGCATCTCTGAGGTCCCGGGTTCAATTCCCGGTCGGGTTTTTAGAGAAGGACTCTTTTTCTAAATTGATTTCGGGTCTGGGTGTTTTTTCTATGTTTATGTATATTTATCCGTTATCGTACCATATTAACGAGTTGCATAAGAATACTTATCTTGGGCTTAGATAATTGGTGTAAGCGTAAACAAATTTTATTTTATTTTATTACACATTTAATCTGCAAGTAACAATAATAATGTGTGAAACTAACGATTAGTTAATTTTACTGCACATACGGAGAAACGTTGTCACTACTTTTAAATCGATCAATTAAATTGATAAAGGCGTGCTTTCGAGCGCTTCTATCTCGCTCTCTCGGCGGAAGCGGCGCAAATAGGCGCGTTTTATAGGTTTTATGCCTATTAAAAACTTTATAGGATTTCATGAATTAGCAAGTTTTCTGTAGTACTTCAAAATAAATATTACATGTAAAAATAATGTTAAACATTAAAAAAAAATGTAAGAAATCATTTTTTTTTTACTTTTATTTGGCCCGTTTACGGTATTTTTTAAATCGAGTAACGTACATCTATCTAATCGCTTAACAAATTAACACATTCTTTAAGCAATAGCCTTTGGTGTATTATATATTTTTTATAAGAGCGTTATTTAATAGTAAATATTTTGGTACTATAAAAGTCCTGAGAACGTTTTGGAGCGTGCTAATTAGTGTACATGATTAGTACTATAATGATGTTAAGAACGTTTATAGAACCCCAAATAGGCCCTAGTTTTATCACTGATTTATTCTATAAACATTACATAAAGGCTCTCACGGTAATAAATCAGCTCTGTAGTTGAAACCTAAAAGTGTCGAGAAACGCTTTTTGGTACTGAAATGGTGCTATCTGCAGCATTTATGTCACAAATTTGCACTATAAAAGTAACCAAAACATGTTTAAATTGCTTTTTTGCACTATAAACAATTCCAGTGATCTTCTTTATCACACTTATTCAATCATTTTATTCGTGTTCTGGTCGTGTCGTGTGTTCTCCAACAAAAATCTACAACTTAAACAAATATCTATGATTTATTTCATTCGCCGATATAATAAAAAGGAAAAGGACACTACGTAGCTCTGCCGTAACTTGCACTTGCGAAATTAATTGTATTGATAAAATCATTAATGTCGATTTCAAATTTGACAATGCGCCCTCGTAATTTATTGTTTTAAATAAATTTAAACTAATAAAAATAAGTACTTTTCCCGACTATGGCTGCTATAGTACACATTGGCACCAGCCGTGCTGCTAATGTGCTATCATGGTAGAAAACATCAGCCATATTTGATTAATTATTTATGGCTGCTCTTTTAGTACTTTTTTGTCACGATTTAGTATCGTAGGAGCACAAACAAACTCACCTATAGAGCTATTTAGAATTGAATTTATTTAGCAGCTGCACCAGGAGTCGCTATGGTACTGTTAAGAACTGTAGAAGAGTTATCATAATTTTTACAGAACTAGCTCCATACCGATGTTGAGGGAGCTTGTAAGAAGATATAACGTTACGTAATGGTTGTGCAAGGTACTTTTATAGTGCAAATTGATCCTGTAATAGTGTTTTCGACACTCCTACAATACTAGTACTGTAAAAGTTATTTTCACGCATTATTATTGCAACATAGATACACAACACTGTTAATAAGGTCGTCTATAGTACTAAATAGTACCATAATCGCTTTTACCATATCTATTACAGTGCAGCACTTTAATGATTCTTTTGTATAGTCCTGAAAGTGTTCTTAGAGCAAAATTATAGAACGAAAATGCTCATTAATTTTATAGAAGCAAAATGCTCTGTTAAAAACCTGTATGGTACAAGCAGTCACAATGATTACTATTATAGGCCTACTATATCACTGTTTGGTGATAAAATGCCTTGGTTATAGAAGCTTTTGTTACTTGACCTACATAAACCATTTGATCTAGCAAAACAGTTTTGCCCGCATATCCCCGGTGACTCGCCTTAAGATAATTTTATACGTGTCCTTCGCTTAATGGACTCAATATGTTGTATTGTAATAAACCGCCCACTTACTGTTTTATTCATGATATAATTACGTCTAGAGGTTAATTCACTCAGTGGTTAACCCTCAAATTGTGGGATTATGACTTCAGCTGCATCCATAATTATGAGAACAAAAGAATTATGGAAGTGCCTTTAGAATCTTAAAGTGCGGTCTGGATTTGCATGATTTATTAATTAATACTTTGATTGCTGTAATGTTACGTTAGGTGCTTTGATTTTAGTCAAGCCGAAAGAGATTGAGCGATACAGTTTTATTTTATTATGGCTTGCCACGATGCATCACTAGCTGAAAGATAAACAAGTATTAACATGAGACTTTTCAGGCGACTGAATGAACTAAATACATCAGCTCTATGTTTACGTTTAGGCAGTAATGGAAAGTGTTCTTCTGTGATATCAAGGGCATTTTAAAAATTTTGTTGGACGCTAGGAAAGTATAGGATAATTTTTTTTTTCTAGTAAACATTTTATCCTATATCTATATATATAGCATTGTGAATGCAAAATTTCAACAATTAAGCTATGAAAGAATCGGATAAAAGAAAAATGCATATTCTGAGATTCTTGCAGGCTCTTCTCAGTACGAGTGCAAGGTACTAAACAGGGTGGAAAAAAAGACCATGGTTTTACTAAAATTAAACATTCCTTTATTTTCAAAAATAAATGAAACTGCTTGAGCCGGGAAACGAACCGGTACCTATGTAAAATAAAACACCTGTATTTTATGATACCAACCGAAAGAGTCATTCATATGGATCAATTTCTTTTAAACAACTTACTATCTTAAATTAGAGAAAGACCAAGAAAAATTTTTTTTTTATTGTAAATCTTACCTACAGTTAGTAGGTATCTAAAGAAATTAGTTCATTTAATTGCTCAAAATGATACCTATTTTCACGTACCTATGCACAGACGTATTCTTCGACTGAATTCGTTACGTGTTGCCTTTTGTATCGAAGTATGGTGAATACGTCTGTGCACACGTAAAAGTGGGTCTCATTTTGAGTAAACTATTTTCTTAGCTTTACAATAAAAAAAGTATTTTTCATGGTCTTTCTTTCTGTCTTTTAATTTAAGATATTATATTTAAGGTATTTAATTGATTTGACTCTTTCGGTTAGTATAAATACAGGTTGTTGTTTTTTTGTGAAAAGTTGTTTTAGATAAAAATACGAATGAAAGTTACCGAATGAATGAAAACTCGTAATGATGTACGAGTGATTACAGAAAATTAGCACGAGCTCTATGTGATTCGTGCACGCCAAGTACATCAACCGGGACCAATCCCGGTTGTTGTCGTTAGATCGCAGTTAAACCCTATTGGATTGGCATGGTGAGCTGTGGCCGTATTCATTTACTTTTGCGACATTCTTTTACATGGCGGACTAAATGCATGGCATTCTCTACCAGTCAACCATAGGGTGGTGCAGAGATGACAATATGGTAGGTACAATTATGTGCTATAATGAAGGCGTACAGTATAAAATATTATTAACATAATACAAACGTAAATATTCTAAACATGCATAAGATATACACAAAAGAAATAAAATAGGTACATTAAAAAAATAAATATACATAGAATACAAAGTTTTATAAATATTACGTCACTGAGATACTTATTCTTATTCCATGTGCTATACCAGCTGGTGGTTTAGTTTCGTTTCGGCACCTTCCCATTTCGGCACCCTTGGGATGCCGTTTCTAAAGTACAGTCCCGTTTGGTTCCCACAGGCAATCATTTTAATATTTCAGGTGTATTTTACCAGTAAACTTAGCATTTTTATTCAAAATATGTATACAAACAGCACTCGTTCTTTTTTATCGGTGACTGTATCTCCTTGATTGAAATTTATCGAGTTTCAGGAAATGACATTTAGAGGCAGTAGAAAATAGGTGAATTGGGTAACACCAGAATAGATTTTTTGGTAAGTGTGAATTGATCAACAGAGGAGTCAGGAAACGTGCACTGAAACGCATTTAATGTAGTTAACAATGATAATAATATAGTGTCTTATAAACCTTATTTTTGATTCTTCTTTTTTTACCTAATTGAACTGCCGTGTATTATTATGAATTTCAAAAATATATCTAACTGTACTTTGTACTATGAAAAAATGGAATTCGTACTTTATATAATTAGGAAATGAGGCATTCGGAAAATTAAGAATAAACAAATTTAAGAGTTTTTAAAAAGAAGAATTTGTCATAATAATAGTTTGCAAAATTTCTCGCTTGGAAAAATAAGAAATGGGAAGTAATCGCTGACTTCTTTCCAAGACCAGCAGTTACACTTTTAAATGCTGGAAATGACGTTGTGTGAGCGGCTCAATAATATTCCATTGAACAATTTAATTATATTTATTTATGGTGTTATAGTAAGTTTGCCGAATACAGGTTGGTGATCACAAACTTTGGTTATGAATCAAAAATACGAAACACATTTTACCTGACCTGGGAATCAAACCTGCAGTTTGCCACTCGGCCGCCAAAGCATAATAGAGATTAAGTTTATAGCTTTGACACTTTAGAACCGAAATGGCTTTGACATGCAAACTTTGCAATGACAAAATTATACCTAAAATTCTAGGTAAGCTTAACCATAAAACATTCTGCAAGAATCTCGATATTGTTATCAGAGCCACCCAAAGTGAACAGCGAGAGGCTCTGCTGTATCTAATGTACAGTCAGCAACAGAAGTAGATACACATATTTGGTAGTTCGTGGTTTTTATTCCTAAACACATAAGGGTCAATATAGCTAAAAAAAATTACTTTTGTTGCTGGCTGCACATCCAGAGTGTTGAAGTTTGGCGCGCGGCCAAGTAGCCAAAGCAAGTGGTACTCCCTTGAATGTTTCTCATACAACTGCAAGATCTAAGCCCAGAGAGCCAACCTTCACATTATTCAGCAACTCTATTATAAACTTAATGGTGATGGCACGCTACTTCGTTTCTTTATTTGTACATGTGTGCTGTAAATAAACATATAACATTTCTATTACATAATAAGTTCGTCATTTATTATGTATCATCTATTTTTATTTATAAAGACACAGGTGAAAGGATGGTTGAAAAAATATGGTCATACTTAGTTTTAATTCGTAAATCAGCTGCCCGAGATACGTGACAACAGTTCTATGTCGATTCGTTTACGTTTATCAATAGTGAATGGTAGACAAGTATACAGACACTTGGCGAGTGCTAACTGTAGTTGATCGCTACCACGGAATATATAACTTAATTATTCTTTATTAGATAGCATATAGTAGTTCTATAATTATCGTTGTCATAAGTCAAATCCCATTCATTCATCATTCTATTCTACAAACGTTCATGACACTTGTCTAAGCCTACAAATGTGTTTCTTGATACATGACTAGACTGTAAAGCAAAGACAATTACACAGAACTTACGCTTCCGCAATTAATAAGAGATTGCATTACTTTGCAGGTTTGCGTTTAAACATAAAGGTATTAGAACTAGAGACGACAACGCAAAGTTCACAATCGTTTGGACAACTTAGTCACTGTAGCACTCTCTTGTTATACAAAAGGCCGGCAAATTATTCCACTCCACCTGTCACGTGGAAGTGAAGTCCAGGCGCAAAATCAACTGGTGCAGCGTCAGAGACGTAGCATCAGTCACCCTTACCCTGCCGGTCCACAAGATGCCTCTTCACGCCTCGTTTGAAGGTCCCAATGTCATAGGAAGATGGGAAATCGTGTGCTTAGAGTCTATTACATCTTTTGGAGGTGCTACAAAGAAACGAGTTATTAACCTCTCAGTGTTGGCAACAAAATGTTAAAAAATTTGGTGCGTTTGGCGGGAATTTAAATTTGCGGAAATGGAAAAAAAAGTAATAAAAAAAATCGAACGCAGTTCATGTTAAATTTTGCATTCACGATGCATATACCACAGAACCGAAATAATTGACCTTGTTCGTACTAAAGTAGTCTCTAAGTGTATTAAAACACGGTACAAAGTCAAGTGGAGAGCGCGGCCAGCGCGGCCAAATATGGCCGCTTGGGGTCTGACGGAAAAGCGAGTGTTTTAGGTGCGGCCAAATATAGCCGTTTGGGGCTTGAGAGGTTAAATTTCTTTATGCGCAATGACATTTTGGAGACTGTATAGCGGTGACTCCGGAGAGCAGCACGCGTACTCTTTAGGAGGAAGGTAGAAGTGGGGATAAGGTTTACAGTCCGTTGACCGCTACTCAGTGCGCGAAAACTTGCTTCGCTGTGTCGTCTCTAGTTATAACACCTCAATGCGTTTGTATCAGTGTTGCCAGTACAAAGGAATAAATTAACACTACCGCCCGGGAAGCGATTAATCACCACGCCATTGTAAGCTTTTAGCCCAGCGCTGAACTGAAAGCGGGGACGTACGTACAGTGAAGGGTTTTGCATTTTATTTCAATACACACGTATTAGACTATTATCCCCAAAGGGTTAGTCAGGGACTAAGCAATGAACACCTCAGAAGCAATCTTCTGCCATAGTCCAAGTTTCATTTTATTACAACTGCGCATGTGCTCAACGTAATAAGTGGTGAGACTATCGCCACTCTGCGGTTGGATGTATGTGTAGTCTTTCGTCTGTTAGTCGCCTTTTACGACACCCAAGGGAAGGGAGTCGCTGTACCACAGACTAGATTAGTTGTTACAAGTAAGTTACAGTTTTTTTTTTAAATTAGTATTGACGTCAATAAGTGCCTGTAAAGGTTTACATTGAATGAATAATTTGACTTTGACTACAGGGCTTAAATCATATTATTTAATTAATACTTTAAATTAAAAAAAATGTAGTAAAGCTACAACTACATTGAGCCAGCGCGGTGGGTTATGGCCTAGTCTCACATGTGCTGTCAATGTAGAGTATCCTGTGCCCAGCAGTAAGATGTTCGTAGGCTGATGATAATGATGATACAGCCTATATAACCGCGTCGCGTAGCGGTGAAAGAATACTACCACCCCCTCTCTTCCCTTCGGTGTCGTAAAAGGCGACTAACGGACTAAAGACTGCACCACACACCAACAAACTAGAGCGGCGATGACTCACCACCTGTCACGCTGAGGACATGTGCAGTCGCTATATTGGTGAAAAGTGGACTATGGCAGAGGACTGCTTTTGCGGTCCTCATTGCCAAGTCTCTGACTAACCCTTCGGGGATAACAGTCGTGATTATATGTTTGTACAGCCTATATACTGTCTCGCTGCTGGTTATTGAAATCATTCAAGTAAATTAAGTTACATAGGTTCCGATCTATGTAGGTACCTTATTGTGGGCAATGGGTAACAGACTCGGCATAATGCTGAACTAGGTTCAGCGCCGATTTTCAGTCTGTCCCCCTTGAGGAGAGGTCGGATTTGGATATGGTGTTAAAAAAGGTGTGCTTGTGAGGAGGGTAAAAAAGAAAGGATTTTAAAATGTGCCAGTGTGTGTATGTGTTTTGTGTGCGTATGTGTTTTGTGTGCGTGTGTTTTTCCCGCTTGAGAGATTTATGAGCGTCTGCTGGAAGTGGTTCTATGTCGTAAGTGCAGTTGTGGAGTTTCTCTGGTTTTGAATAAGATAAATGGTGAAGTGTTTTTTATATGTACATAATGGCATAGGTTCTCTTAGTGGCGGCGGCAGGTCGTTCCAAATTTTGGTGGCGGCAAATTTGAAACTCCCCCTGAATAATTTGGTTTTGTGTTTAGGAATCACCAAATTGGTTTCCCTAGTACTTCTCAAAGACTTTGTACCAGAGCATTTAAGCCAATCCAATTTTTCAAAAAGATACTGCGGTCTTTCAAACTCAATCACTTTGCGAAGTGTGAGCGCCAAATGCAACAGCCTTCGATTCGCCATGTTTAAGATCCCTTTGCTGTTTAGGTACGGCGACATGTGCGATCTTTTCGGGATATTGTAGCAAAAACGAATGCATGCATTTTGCATACGTTGTATTGATTTTTGTGTCTCTTTTAGTATTCTTGGTCCATACACGATATCACAATAATTAAATTAAGAGAGAACCAGGGATTCCACGAGTGTTTCCCTAATTTTCTCTGAGAGACAGTTTCTTATGTTATACAATAACTTCAGTCGATAAAACGCATTCCTTATCCTCGTGTTAATGTGATCAATATATCGCATTTCCCCATCTACTATCAGACCTAGGTTCCTGACGCTTTCTACTCTGGGTATGGCTTCGTTTCCTATATATATTTTAGGGTCTTGCTTAGTTATTTTCTCAGTCATCTCAGTCTCATTTCTCTTGTATCGAAAATTTTCATAGTTAAGATAGTCCACAACATACTCTAATAACATTATTGTCTACCTATAAACCTCCCACTGTTGGGATTTAATTATTCAAAATATACAATTATATATTAGGCATCTACCAAGCTGGCCTAATACAGGTTAATAGGCAATCACATTTTCATACAAGTAATCTATGGATTAACGTTTTTATATTTTAGCGTTTTATTAACGCTTAAATATACTTAAACAAAATTTTAAACACTGAAAAAAGACTGTAAAATTTCGACGATTGAAAGCCAGACCTCGGTAGCCAAGTGGGTTAAGGCAGCCGCCCGGAATGCGGAAGGTGCGTGGTTCGATTCCCGCCTGAGATTGTCGTCTTTTTTCAGTGTTTAAAATTTTACTTAAGTATATTTAAGCGTTAATAAAACGCTAAAATATAAAAACATTAATCTATAAACGCTGATCTTAACCGAATGTTCAAATATTTGTAAAAATATTTCTTTCGGATCTCAGAGGTGAAAACTTCTAAGATTTGATGAAGCAATGTTGACTAAAAACATAAGCACCAAGCACTGACAAATTTCGACGGGTGAAAACCAGACCTCGGTAGCCAAGTGGTTAAGGCAGCCGCCCGGAATGCGGAAGGTGCGTGGTTTGATTCCCGCCTGAGGTTGTCGTCTTTTTTCAGTGTTTAAAATTTTACTTAAAGTAATCTATGTTTTAATTAAATGCCAAGACAAAGGACTGCTTTTGCGGTCCTCATTGCCAAGTCTCTGACTAACCCTTCGGGGATAACCGTCTTGATTAAATGTATAATATGTAAATGCCAAGACATTTGAGAACATGTTTCATCAAATATTTTGCTGCCGTCTGTACAATTCATACGCATTTCAGATGTCAAACGTTCAGGCAAATAAAAAACAATCGCGGATGGCGCATACCAATAAAACTGAGAACGCGAACCATCAAACAAACGCAATGATAAGGGTCGTGCGTATCCTCTCATCTGTAAGGATTTCACGACTCTTTTGGCCCAACGCCGTGTTCCAGCAAGGGCAAAACAAAACACAGTGCGGATAATCCTCAAGACAGCTCCGGCGTGGTCCCGACACACAAGTACACAATGGCACTGTGTGCTGCCGGGCGCGAATACACTCCGCCGAAAGGAGATTCGAATTTTCAAACAGTGACGCAACTCCACCCCGCCGGATATTGGATTTTATCGACACTTGGATAAGGTTAGAATTTGCGCGGCGCAAGTTGGCCTACTAACGAAATGAGCAGAGAATTCGGCAAGTGTCAAACTTTCCGAATTAGGTCGGTTGATTTTTAAAATCAGAAATGTGGAACTTGTGCTGCGCTTCCACAGAATGTAGACCTATAGGTACTTGAAATCTTTTTAGGGCTATATCTCACTAGTATACCAGTGGTAATAAGTATACCTGTATGGAGCGTATCTCACAGAGGATACAATATTTCGGTAGTGGCAGCGGCTGGTTGCGCCGCCATAGTGTCCCGGTGAGATATGACCAAGGGTAAATTCCGTCTCCCTCACCAATTTAAGCCCAAGCGCGCACTGGCGGCCAGGTCGCAGCGGCCAGCATTGCGACCAGGCCGCAAGTATCGCGACTATACATGCGGCCAGACTGCGGCCGAAATTGTCAGTTCCGAGTACAGAGTGTTTCGAAATGGACGTCGAGAAAATAGCTGTGATGGTTTATTTTGCAAGAAGCAACAAACATGAAGAAAAGATTCTGGATTCATCCATCACTGTGTGAAAGACATATAAAAGATTATTTCAGACATACTTTACTGACCTTCAACAACATAATAACAAGTTTTTCAATTATTTAAGAATGAGCAAGTCCTCATTTGACGAACTTTTCCAAAAATTAAACCACTCTATCACTCGCACAAAAAATAACTTTCGGCAAAAAATCAAATCAAATCTTTAACTATCATATTTTATTACCTAGGAATACCGATAATGCGCCATTTTTTTCCTACTTCGTTTGATACCAAAAAGTCAGTTTAGTTAAAAATGGAGTTTAGAATACTTAGCCGACGAAAATAGTTACAGTTCTTTATTTTCATTTATAGTTGAATTTTTACTAGCAAATAGTCGACTCTGGGGTATGATGGGCCAGTAATCGTCGCACGACATGTCCCACAATGCCTGTCTAGTCTCGAGCTCGCAAATAAACCTCTCCGTGTCAAAAGACATTATAATGTAATTTAAACCTTAGTGGTTTTTTAAATGTATCGCATGTCATTACATTGTAATTGTTTGTTTACAAGATAAATAAATTAAAAAAAAACACTCTGTAAACAAATAACACGTCTGCCCGTCGCGGCCAGTGCGCGCATGCAGGCGCACGATCCTACAATCTTTTGAATCCCAGTGGTCGCGGCGCGGCCAGCGGCCAGCGGGCCGCAGGTTACGTCACAACTATCTCATTGGCCCCCGCGGCCGCTGCCGCTTGCGGCCAAGTGCGCGCGTTGACGATACAGTGCCATACATTTCGCTGGCCGCCGCGGCCTGGCCGCTGCAACCTGGCCGCCGCCAGTGCGCGCTTGGGCTAAATGTATAATCAAATCAGCCTCAGAAGTGACTTGTTTTCTCGTGAATCTCTCTCTCAAGAAGAAGTAAAGATCCTGTTTGCAAACATTCTTCAGAATTATAAATTTTGACCTTAATATAGGTGACCTTTGCTAGTGAAAAGTTTCTATTCAATTTTAATTATACATATACAGACGGGGAAAAGAATTGTTTCACATCAT
The DNA here is from genome assembly GCA_963921215.1 of Scoparia ambigualis. NCBI lineage: Eukaryota > Metazoa > Arthropoda > Insecta > Lepidoptera > Crambidae > Scoparia > Scoparia ambigualis. The sequence goes on along the minus strand of OY992512.1, from coordinate 28,548,624 downwards.
AGTAGCGGCCCACCTGTCACATCGTCCGCGTAAACAACCGTAACTGAGACGAATTTCCAAAAAAAAACATTTTTTTAGCTACTCTTCTAAAGCCAACAAAAACATAAGTGTCTTGCGAACCTACATGCTATTTTTTTCCATTTTACTACGGTTTTACTGTCTTAACCAACGGTAATGGTAATTACGCAAGGAACAGAGAAATCGCGCGTCGCATCGCAATCCAAAGGTCGTAGTCAAGCGATAACTACGACTACGTATATCTAGACTACGACTGCCGTACGTAGTAGTGAGTTCGAGTGTAGCACCCATTCGATGATAACGACCAAGATGGATTTTAAAAAAACAATACAATAATTCACCATACAACAAAACCACTCTGAAACCCCTCAAAATCGTTATAATAAATATGTGAAAAATCATTCATAGAGACTGCAACAATTTTTTAAACTTCATTCCGACTCATAATACTTATAGGTTTTTTACAGATGGCTAATATAATTTTGTAAGATAAGATAGCCAGTTATTTAGTGTTTGAGGTATTTACCTTGTCGCTATTCTACCATGTTAGGTGACGATCAAACCATTCGCTATTGTAGAATAAGAAAAAGAAAATTAATTATATAAGCTAATACTCTCTTTCTATTTTGTAGAGTAGCCGTATGTTTAAACTGTTGACTGTAGGGGTATTGCCCATAGAGCATGGACTAGTCTATAAGTAGACTAGTCTAGTCTAGTTTGTAAGATAATTTACTTTAGTTTTATAGATCTCTAGTTTCCTAGTCTCCTAAAAGCGGGTGAGCTTAACGTCCACATTTTGTAGTTCTGACACAACACTACACAATGTTTTTTAAAAGTACACTACACATCGAGATTCAAAACTTTTGTCATAGTTGAGTTTAAATAATGTCTGAACATTTAAAACTTTGTCACTTTACTGTATTTTTGGTTGCCTTATAGGTATCTAATAAAATGACATACGTTGTACGGTGACCAAGTACAAAAGTGCTCATATATTAGTGAACTCGTCTGTAATTGCATTGCGATCATCTTAATTAAATGACATTTACAATCTGTAGCCAATAGTCAAGACTCAGAATACAGAACGCTCTGTATTCTGATGATGTTATTAATAATTAAGGATAATTTAAATAATCGGTCGTCATGATAATTTTACACATTCCAAGTAACATAGAAGCTGAGCAGTGGATGTTCAACTGCGAATGCTACTGCTCCATCGCCTACTATGTTGTGGTATCAGGCGATGACTGCAAGATAAACCATAAAGGATAGCCATCCAGACGTTGCGAGGTGTACAGCTGACATGACCGATTTTTTACAGTCGGCCTGTCACTCTGTCTGTCTCAGCAAAAGATGTCGAGTCACGCGGCCAAGTATATCTTAATGTTACAAATTACTTATAGTACGAAACGTGTATCAGATGAATAACAGTAAAGTAAAATCGAATTTATGTATTTCTTTTTTTAATTTTTGTTATTGTGACTCGTCATAATGACCACCTGCCTGTTGGTAAGCAACCGATGCAGTCCAAAATAATGAGAGCGCCTTGCCGTTTCACGATTGGCATAAAAAACCCGGGACTATAGAAGCTGGGAAGCACATGAAAAGGAGTGGGCAGAATTAGATCAAAAAGTTCTTCCGAACTCTCCGTAGTATATCCAGTAGAAGACACTAAGAGAAGCAATGTCTCTACGCAGCTGGAGGTCCTCAAGAGAGGCTGAAACCTCCAATAATGCGTACCGCTCGCCTTTGCAGTCTATCAAATCTAGCGTTCATAGTAATAAAGTGTATTAAAAATTAATAATAATTAATTAATTATTTATTATTAATTAATAACTCGTAAATAAAACTGAAATGATGTTCTTTGGTAAGCGCATCACTAGCGAACGGTTGGACCGTTTTGGTTTATTTTGATTGTAATACCTATGTTCGTTTATTACTAACTAAGGTTCTCACAAAAAGAAAAATTTGGGAAATATCCTGAATCATTTTCAAATTCAAGCAAAACTAAATCCTTTTTCTATAGAATTTTATACATGAACTCAAATCCATCACTCTTTAGTATGTAGGCATGCAACAACTTTGCAACTACGTTTTAACCACAATATATTTCTGTGGTTTTAACGTTTACCTTAGTCTAGAATAGAATTAAAAGAAAATGTTAAAATTACACACACTGTCTGTTAACCTATCCTATAAAATCTTTCCAACCATAAAATCTAACATTAACTTACAAATTATTACAATTTGAACAGGACAACGCGTATAGAAACAGTTAGTATGAAATTAAATTGATTTTGATACTAACTTTGCCACGTATTTGGCCCGTACAGCGACTTCGATTTATCACGCAGTAGGGTTGTCAAAATCAACAATCCGATTTCCGAACAAGTTGTGTGCGAAGTCTATTTTTTAAATGTAATCCGGCGTGCATATTTGAACAAACCATTCGTGTTGAGATCCCCGGCGCCTGCCGTTTCCGCTGTGTGTGTAAATCGGGTGTGAGTTTGCACACCCCTGTTAGCCAGCGCGAGTTCGTGTCCATTTTTTATCAACCAACACCAGGCGAGATTTCGTACCGGCAATTTTGTTAGGACAACAAGTGTTGCGTTACATTAAATTTAAATAACTATGCGTATGTGTATTTTGTACCGTGTCGCGACGCTGTGAAAGAATACTACAAACCCCCTCTCTTCCCTTGGGTGTCGTAGAAGGCGACTAACGGACTAAAGACTGCACAAACATCAAACTGCATAGAGCGGTGATGGGCTACCCACCTGTCACGCTGATCACATGTGCAGTCGCTATTTGGTGAAAAGTGGACTATGGCAGAGGACTACTTTTCCGGTCCTCATTGCCTAGTGTCTGACTAACCCTTCGGGGATAAAAGCCGTGATTATCCACACATCAACAGAATCTAGGGATATTTTATATTTCATCAAATGTCTAAAAATCTATGAAGAATTTTCTGATATAGTAAATGGATGAATGATAGGTTATTTTAAGGTCTTTAATAAAAAAACTTTTCGTGATATTTATGTTTTTAATTAAAATTTTAATTTTTTTATTCGCCGTAGCATATTAGCATGATTAAAAATTAACTTTTCTTATAAAAGTATTAAGTATAATTCAAATTGTTTTTTTTATAAAATCTTATTATTAATATTCAGTGTTGCCACCTCTTACATTAATTACACATATGGATGAATGATAGGTTATTTTAAGGTCTTTAATAAAAAAACTTTTCGTGATATTTATGTTTTTAATTAAAATCTTAATCTTTTTATTCGCCGTAGCATATTAGCATGATTAAAAATTAACTCTTCTTATAAAAGCATTAAGTATAATTCAAATTGTTTTTTTTTATAAAATCTAATTATTAATATTCAGTGTTGCCACCTCTTACATTAATTACACATCGACATCGATTGTTCATACTTAAAATTAAATTGTCAATGTCTTAGCTGCGTTATGAGGTCCCATGTTCTTTGCAAGTGTTCGTAAAGTTGTTGTTCCGATGTCAAATTTGGTAGGAAATCTCTCAAAGCTTTTCGTTGCAACATGTCCCAGCATGCTCGATAGGATTAAGTCGGGCGACTGTGTAGGCCAATCCAAAACTTGAAGATCTTATTCTCGAAAAGCGGCCGACACCAGCCGCGCTGTATGGGAAGGAGCATTATCGTACATGAGTACAAATTCCAGCCCCATTTGGATTCTGTGTGGGACAATAACAGGCTCTACTACCTCCTCGTAGTATTTTTGTGCAGTCATGCTGTCTTGGATCCAAACGAGCTGGGTTCGTCCGCCAAGACGAATTCATGCCCACTCCGTGATTGTTCCGCCTTGGTATGAGTGGACCTCCTGAGGGTGCCGTAGACGGCTTAATCTTCCTCCCTGGAGTTCTCCAAACGCATGTTCTTCGTGTATCCGGATGAAACCCAAACCAAGACTCATCGGTGAACAGCACTAAAGACCATCATTCGTCACTCCATGGTAAATGATCCCGAGCCCACGAAAGCCGCCGACCGCGATTGCCGCGTCGCAATGCTGGAACACGTAGCGGTCTTCGAGCATGAAGATTAACTTCATGCAACCTCCTTCGCTACGGTTTGGTCGCTTACCAGTAGCTGGTGGTCCTCCTGGAGCCTTTGTACTAGTTGCATCGCTGTGATATTGGTTTGTCTTCTGGCGGTCATTTGGAGAAATCGATCCTGTCTCTGCATAGTTACACGATATCTTAACGAATTAGTAACAATTTTGCTGCCATATTTTGTTTTTTCTTTTGTTTTTTAACAACATTTTTAAATTTTAAAAATGGAATAAATGAGGTTTCAATCTGTATATAAACTTTTTATGGAAACTAAAAAGATTTTAAACTATTAAGTCGTCAATAATTTAGGATTAAGATATCCCTAGATTCTGTTGATGTGTGTATAAATGTATGTACGTACGTGAATACTCGGATAAAAGAGGAGCTCGATGACGCAGCAGTTTTCGATATTGCAAGTTCAGCAAGTTTCTCAATGTCGGGTCACTGGATGGGTGACTTAATTAAAAATAATGTTACTAAGATGGAGCAAAAAAAGCCTTCTGAGTCTCTTGCAAGTTCTTCTCAGTTGAAAGCCCTCCCAAAATCCAAACTGATTTAGTAGATTCGGTAGTAAATATTTAACTAATTTTTATTTAAGTATTTTATATGTTACTAGCGGCCGCTCGCGGTTTCGCCCGCGTGATTCCCGTTCCCGTGGGAATAACGGGATAAAAAGTATCTTATGTGTTAATCCAGGTTATAAACATCTGTATGCCGAATATCATCCAAATCCATTCAGTAGGTTTTACGTGAAAGAGTAACAAACATACACACTCACAAACTTTCGCCTTCACAATATTAGTGTGATAAACAATTTGGCTTTGATTTATATAAATACCTCTAGAGCTCCTCGGAAGGCATGTAAAACCGATGTTCCATGTTGTCGTGCAGCTGTCATTATACAAAATACTAAATAATTGCAAAATTTTCCCACCAGATAAATACTGTAGACGTATTTGTTTAATTCAACAAAACTACCATTCACTATCGGAGCGAATGGGCGGCAAGAATGATTTCTAGTGCTACGTCCATCAGTTGTGACGTAGCGACTCTCAAACGGACGAGTGTTTGCTTTCACAACAAATTAGCGGCGTTATTTCACGATGTGTTGCCGTTCTGTACACACGCTAATTGGAAGGGGGATCATTGGAAAGTCGGTACGCCGTCGAACGATTTTCATATCAAAAATTAACGGCAGATTGTATCGAACAGCTGAGAGACTATAATTGGCATGAACGCTTGTAAAAAGAATGATAAATGTATGCGGGATTTGACGTAAGTCAACGCTACATACATACAGAATCAAAGATGGTAAATGGTAATGCGTAAGGTCCAAAAATTTTCAAAATTTAACTTTAAACGAAAACACAATCTGTTTCGTGTCTATTTTTACCCTGAAAAATATTTATTTACCAATTCTGGCAAACTCCACTGTGATTTCAAATTGAAAATTGACTTTCCAAACAAACCTAGTAAAGTCCAAGGTGAGTTGAGTTCCATTTTGAGTAAAGTCCAATTCGACCAACAGGAGGCCTCCATTGGACTGACGTCTAACATGGCCGTCTAGGAGTTTTGGTAGTTAGTGTAGCGAGTTGGTAACAAATACAGGAAAGTCCTACACATTTAGTTACAAACTTAGTAAAAGTCCAAAGGTGGTCCAAAGCTTGGTAACAAAACTGTAAAAGTCCGTCTTAAATTTATGGGTTAACTCAAAAGTATTGCACTGAGCGTGACAAACAGCTTATATTTGCTTAATGTATCATATTCTGCATATTAAAAATAATGTATATCTTAAGAATAGTGATTTAAAATTAAAATTATCTTTTTATCTTTTTTTTTAACTTTTAGCATTGTGGACGTAACCATCTTTGATTCTATATGCTTGATATAATCACATAAATTATCCCCGAAGGGTTACTTTTCACCAAATAGCGACTGCACATGTGCTCAGCGTGTAAGGTGGTGAGCCTATCGCCGCTCTATGCTGTTGGAAGTATGTGTAGTCTTTAGTCCGTTAGTCGCCTTTTACGATACCCAAGGGAAGTTGGTAGTATTCCTTCACCGCGACACGGTTAATTATTAAAAGAGAACTTCAAATTAGTAATTTCTTGTTACCACCACCATATGATATCACCTGATGTTAAGTGATGAAAAGCCCGCTGGTGGAAGCACACTGCACCCGGATTCAACCACTGAGGAGCTGGCTAACTTATCTCTAACTGTCGGAGCACAGGAATGTTGTAACATTGATGTTAAACAAGTCCTACTGCCTACCAAAAATGCCAAACAATTGAACTATTTCAATGGTCATGACGTCCTAGGCTACCTAAATCAAGAAAAGGAGCAGTTATTTCAGGAGAGGATGTTCTCGGCACCCGTCCGCGCGTTTATATGGGATCATTGGAGGTAGCCGAGCATTAGACCGCAATTTATAGTTTCCCGCGGTACTGCCGGCGAATCGTAAACACCTTATCTCGCCCTCGACCGCCCCCAGGTCAAAGCTTGGGGTTTTAAATGCAATTTTTACCTGCGAGATCTCATTTTAGATGGTTGTAAGATCGTTTAGTGTTATGTTTTATCAAAGTTAAGTATACCTAAGAATTTCGTGACCTTCGGTGGCCGTGTAACAAAACATTTGACTTGATATCCGGAAGTCATGCATACATAATACATATAATCACGACTATTATCCCCGAAGGGTTAGTCAGAGACTAGGCAATGAGGACAGCAAAAGCAGTCCTCTGCCATAGTCCACTTTTCGACTGCACATGTGCTTAGCGTGACAGGTGGTGAGCCCATCATCGCTCTATGCAGTTTGATGTTTGTACAGTCTTTAGTCCGTTAGTCGCCTTTTGCGACACCTAAGGGAAGAGGAAAGACAACCGACACGGTTAATTATTATTAGGTTATCCGGAGGTCCCGGGCTAAATTTCCAGTGTGTAACACATTTTTCAATGTATATCTTGGGTTTGTGGTCACCAGTGATCGGATAATCGGATGCAGTTGGCTGCTATGGAATGCAATTTTGAATGGAAAAAAATCCCGCGATTTCGGAATTGACAAATTTAGTGTTTTGATTATAGAATGAAATCAGGAGTAAGTATATTTTCTCATGTTCAGGTGTTGGCTAATATTGAATGCACTTGTTTATCGAAAAAAATTCTACCTTAAAATAATTTCTTATAATTTTTCATTTCTTCAACTACTTTTTCAAGTTTCAAAACATATCCCAAACGAATAATAAATAAGAAATTGCAAAGAAAAACAAATTCTTCATTATTAACGTAAAACAGCATCACTTTTCACAATTGACAGTATCGTAACGACTAAGTTGAAAGTTTAGGATACAAAGTATCTAGTACAGTAGGAAGCGGCTTCTTAAAATATGTTTGTTAAAATATAAATCCCGGGATTCCAGAAAATTCTGGAATGTGAAGTGCAGTGAAGTTAATGTAACTTCACATTCCCGATTTATATTATAAAAATCATATTTTATGAAGCCGCTTCCATAATTACCTAGCCAGAAATTAACTTTACGTAAATATGCATCCGATTAACCGATCACTGGAGATCACCAACTTGCAATTAGCAAACATGGCGATTATGCAAACACCCATTAATTGAAGCGATGACTTGATTACAATGATAGCCTTTGCCCAGCAGTGGGCAGTAGCACCTTTTTTACGTATATCTCGTTCTTATAACCGGTTTGATCACAGCACAGGGCATCTAAAATAGTACGCAAAGGTATATACCCTTACGAGTACATGAACTGTTGGGAGCGTTTTCATGATCGATCTCTCCCAGAAAAGATCATGTTCTACAGCACTCTTACAAATGAGCATATTACTGACAAAGATTACTAAAACACGGATTAATATTTTAAAAAAATCATCGTGTAATAGTATTCCGACAGTCCTTATTTAAAACAATACATCGACCTTAATACCAGTCTAAGGCAAAAAGCTCAGTCTACGTTCGAACAAGACTTTTTTAAATTGCTTAATAATAGTATTTTTGGTAAAACATTGGAAAACAACGAGAAAAGGGTTAATGTGCATTTAGTTGATGAATGGTGTGATCAGAAAAATAAAACGAAAAAAAGAATAGCGCTGATAATTTAATCGCGAACTCGAATTTTCATAGTGCTTCAGTTTTCTCGGAAAATTTAGTTGCAATACAAACAAAACCTGAACGGGTAGTTTTAGATAAACCAATATACATACATAGGATTTGCAGTGTTAGAGCTATCTAAAAGCCACATGTATGACTTTTATTATTCGGTTTTTGAACCATCGTATAAAAATCGCTTACGAATGTGCTATACAGATACGGATAGTTTTGTTTACCAAATTGAAACCAGAGACTTTTATGAAGATTTGAAACAATTTCTCATAAATTTGTAAAACAGCGACGGTACGGGACGGGTATAACAGCGAAGCGGCGCAAATAGGCGGTTTTATAGGTTTTTAAAGGATTTTTGCCTACATAGACTTTATAGGATTTAATGAATTAGCAGGTTTTCTGTAGTTCTTCAAAATAAATATTTACATGTAAAAATTATGTTGATTTTTTTTTATATAAGAAATCATCCGTTTTAGCCTTTTATTTGGCCTGTTTTCGAGGTTTTTTATAATTAATTAAAGTAGGTCTAATCGTAAAACGAGTTAGTACATTCTTTAGGCAATATCCTTTAGTGTATTATGTATTTTATATAAGAGCGTAATTTAATAGTAAATACATAAATAAACCATTTGATCTAGCCAAACAGTTTTGCCCGAATTTACCGGTGACTCGCCTTATGTGCATTTCCATTGTCGATATTTCAGTGTTTTAAATAAAATGAAAACAATGAAATAACATAAAAATCATACATATTATAATATAATCATCACGACTATTATCCCCGAAGGGTTAGTCAGAGACTAGGCAACGAGAACCGCAAAAGCTGTCCACTTTTCACCAAAAAGCGACTGCACATGTGCTTAGCATGACAGGTGGTGAGCCCATCGCTGCTCTATGCTGTTGGATGTATGTGTCTTTAGTCCGTTAGTCGCCTTTTACGACACCCTAGGGAAGATAGGGGGTGGTAGTATTCTTTCACCGCTACGCTGCACGGTTATCAATATAAAATAAACAAAATAGACGGAACTTGCTTGCCACCTGATGGTTCGTATGCTTGTTTGCCGACTTCGACCTGACTGACTTACTAAGTAGTAAGTAAGTAAAAGTAATATCGTTTATTTGACTGAGGACATAAGGTGACTGCTAGAAACCGCAAGAAACTTCAAGGGCTGGTCAGGTCAACGTTTTTAAACATGACAAAAATGACAAATAAGGTCTCATTGCAGAGTAACGTAGGTACTTATCGCCTAGCTGACGTGAATGGGTCAACAGACGGTCGGCCGCGGCCATTGCCCGCGCGTTGTACATAATCGTTATTTTTATGTTTTTCATTTTATTTTTCTTATGTTATTGCTTTAAAATAAATAAAATACTTAAAGACTTTCCAATTAAAATTCACAATATGAATTATATAATTTATTTTTTTTTAAAACATGAATTTCTTTTTTGTCATTTTTGTCATGTTTAAAACACTTGACCTGACCACCCCTTGAAGTTTCTTGCGGTTTCTAGCAGTCACCTTATATAGAGTCCCAGCGCGTACATCTTTGTATACTTGGTTTGGTTGGTGGTAAAGCTCGCCTGGCTAGCTACCACCATCTTATCAAAAGTTTGGCTCCATAACAACAGTGATAGACAAACAGCTTTGTTGTGTTCCGACAGTTTAGAGATAAGATAGCCAGTTCCTCAGTGGTTGAGGATTTCGGGTGAACTTTTGTCCTATCAAAGATATACTACCTACATATACTTACTACTCTTTTTGCACATAATTAATAAGCCAAATTTACCACAACTACCGCTAACACGGCTACTTAGAGCGGTCGTTTCGCGTAATGGCCGCGATTCGTCCGGTCATTCCGTGAAATGACGCGGCCGCACGCCAAATGTCTGACACTCAGCGGACATTAATCTACGATGAATTGTCTGAAGCTAGTCAAGTATGTAAGGTTAACTAGACTCAAAATTATAATTAACACTACATTACGTAAATTCACGACTATTTTAAAGGGTTAGTCAGAGACTAGGCAATGGGGACTACGGACTACAGATGCAGTTCACTGCCATTGCCGTAGTCCACATGAAACGTGCAGTCGTTTACCGCTGAGACATTTTTTTTGTCAATGTCGTTGCTTTCTGTGTGCTTTGGTTTTTTGCTACAGTAAAATGACGCCCGGAATTGGTGGTAGGTTAAAAAAGATTTGGACAATTCAAAGTACTTATTAATTGAGTTTATTGAATATATTTTGAGTTTGAGTTTGAGAGGTCCCGGGTTCAATTCCCCGGTCGGGTCAGTTAAGAAAAAAATTGTGTTTCTATAAATTGATTTCGGGTGTGTTTTCTATGTTTATGTATCTTATCCGTTTATCCGTTATTCAAGAGGCTTAATTTGGGCTAGAAATTGGTGTGAGCATGGTCTGAAAATTATTACAATTTTTAAAACCTGAATGAAACTAGATACAAGCCGTCGATCCTATTTAGTGGTCCTACAATTATCGGTCGTGTGCGAAATCATCCATTAGCCGTAGCTTCACTTCAACAGCGATTTGGTAGATTAGTTTGTGGAAGCTGTCTCTAGTTGATCGGTACAACAGAATATAATTGAATAAATAAGTATTCTAATTATATAATTACAGTAATAAAATATTATAATTCCTTCAGGATAAAGTTCAAGATTTAAATATAATAAAAATAAATTTAAATAAGAGTAAATTAAAATAAAATGGATTAAGAAAAGCTCTTTAAAGTTTTAAAATTACCGATTTAGCTTTTGCTAAATGACGTAGGTACGTCAAATCCCATACTGTCATTCTATTACATAATTCATTCTATTAAAAAATAAAAATAAATGCATTTATTAATAGAATCGTGAAAACAATTTTATGCCATGCCATTCCAGTAAGTAGTCAGAGACACACGTCTAAAATATGTCTCGCTGCCTCCCTTACGGTTTACCTAAAATAGATTATGAATTACTCTTTAAATGTTAGTCATGTATTATAGTAAATTTGTACTAACTTGTGTGTGTGTGTCATTATTATTCTACTTGTCTAGGTTGTGTTGCTTACGGCTGGGCTAACATCTCTCCCCCTCCCCCCTCCAAATTATTCCTACTCCTCAATGGTACTACTCCTTCCTCAATGGTAATTACTACTCCTTCGTCAAGGCCGGCAACGCATCTGGGACTCTTCTGGTTTTGCGGGTGTCCATGGGGGGTGGCGTGATTACTTCCCATCAGATGACCCACCTGATCGTTTGCCATACAAGTTTCATCATTCGGTCTACCGAAAACCAACTTTGGATTCTTTTGCGAGCGTGCATACTATAATTATGCAAAGTTTCATCTCAATCTGAGAAATGGTATAGGATACAAGATAAAAACATACAAAGAGGACAAACTCTGTTGTTACAATATTAGCTGCCATTTTAGTTCTCTATTTGTGTACTTATTAATTAAATAAACAACAATAAAAGCAATGCTTGACCGTGAAACTGATACTTTTTTCGATTTTAACCTCGAAAATATAAGATGAGTAGACTCAGGGTTGCCGTTGTTTCCGTCTACAGGTGCAAATGTAAAAACATGACTTTTGTTATCTTGGAAGTTGGAATTAACACCGTAACTTTCTTCGATAGTTGAAATGGATGCAGTGCTATGCAATGCGGAACAGCTGATTTTTTATCGTTTTTTCAGGTTCCTCTTATACAAATACTTGATTTTTGTACTTAGAATGGCCCAGTATCGGGATTAAAATACTTATAACCGCCCACTGCGTCATAAGCTTCTCGGGACTTTTTATTTTTATAACTTTCACAAATTTTTCTTTATCTAAAGAGCTAAAAGTCTTAATGTAATTCAATGATTTATAACTTGATTTGAATGATAGAGGTCTTTGCCCAGCAGTGGGCAGTATACTTCAGTTAACATTATTATAATTCAAGTGTGTTTCAAACCCAAGCCGTCGTGGCAACCCTGTCAGGTTAATTAGCGCGGCGGAGGCCGAGGCGTAAGTGTGGTCTCGGGATCATCTTGGCCTTCCCTCAATTGCACTTTGATGCAACGGAGATAAACTGTATTTTTTTCAATCAATAGTGCCTATACAGGTATTTTTTTTTCTTACTTTTCCACTCTCACACCTTTAATCTAGCTTCAATTAAGCTTCTTTTGAAAATTGTTTTTTTTTGGTTAGATAACGGATACATATATAATTTATTGATTATTATACAATGAAAACCGCCTGACCCAAAATCACTTTAGAAATACAGTTATTTCTAATGTGACCAACCGGGAATCGTACCCGGGATCTTAGAGATTGCGACGCCAGAACCAGCGTGCTAACCACTCGATCACGAAGCTCGTCATAATAATGTGATCTTGTTATTAGAACAAAATCTAGTCATAATACATTTCCGTCCTACTTAATTAATCTGATTGGCGAGTTTATTTGTAATACAATACATAATTCGCAAATTTGGCAATTTTTTTACTGCCTGATTCGCTAGCTATTGCTAAATAGCTAGCGAATCATAAATATAGTATAAACACGCTTAGGGAATATTTTTATGAACGTAAAAAAAATCAAATTCCTTCAGTTGAATATCAAATGCGCTGATCGATTTTTTTTGTTTCGATTTCAACAATCGTGCATCGACAATCGATCTGGGGCCTTACCATTAACTCTTAAGGGGGTGCCGCGCGGTCGCAAAAACTGGCATTAGTCTCATATTGAACTTCAAAGCAAAATCAATCATATTGAAATACAAAATTAGAACAATTCTGCTAAAAATTTCAGACCTAGTAATTTGATTAGAGCAATGTTTTTATTCTGCGAAATGTACAAAACCATCACGCGCTTGTGTTAAAAATGAAAATTTACTTTTTTAAGGTGGGGGTGACCTGCGGAATATCAATACAAATATTTTCATGTAAGAATTGTTATTTCATGCGTAAAATTAAGAAAGTTGTCGATAAAAAATGTTTTTAAGAGTCATTAGATTTATGTATTGTTTGTTATTGTTTAAAGAATTTGTTTCAAAATTCAACAAGGCCACGACCTTGTGCAATGATCAGGCTAACTTACGTAAATTCTTTTAATGTATTTAATTAATTCAGCGCATAGTACAAGTAACTTAAAAATACGTAAAGGCCAAAACGTGGGCTAGCTTTGTCTCACGCTTCATAATAAAAATTGTACTTAAATTATTCTTTTTAATTTTGAATTGTTTTTAACACTTGGAACGGTTAATTAGAACACAGGTTTCTTTTTTAAACATAGTAAGACATAATAATTATTGTTCATGTTCCATCACCGGCTATCTAACTGATTGTGTCAAAAGTGTTGCCATAGCAATTAATTAAAAAAGTAGATTAGAATCGATTTCATATCACCAGTCAATATTGCTTAAAAGCTAAGTACATTTTATTCTGACTCAACATCTGTTAATTAGAAAACAGATTAGAAACCTACCCAAGGTAGACAACTTAATTTCAATTGCTTTTGCCCAGTAGTGGGACAGTATGTGGGCTTTACTTTACCCTAACAAATGAACAAAGAATATCCCAACATTAGAAAACTACCCAAGGTAGGTAGACTTGATTTCAATTTCCTTTGCCCAGTAGTGGGAAAGTATGTGGGCTTTACTTTACTTTATCAAATAAACAAAAAATAGCCCAACAGATTAGAAAACTACCCTAAGTAGCTACAAATATCACTTTAAATAAGAGTTGATTGTATTTAGAGGTTATGTGACAATTTTTTACATGAAAAAAACCTCTGTTTATATTCTAAACACTACAGTTGGTAGCTGTTCTTTGAATATTAAAGAATAGTCTAAAATTGTTTTGGTTTTGAAGCAACAACTTGACATATTAGACCGTTGCCCATACAACGACTGGCATTCTCCTTTTCACAATTTCGTTCACTAGTAGAGCAGTATTACCTCAACCTTACTTTGCGATTCTAATACGAATTTTACATAGTAAGAATCAAGTTATATTGCTTTAAGTGTTGACAGGTATGGCTAGTGAACATTCTTATTGTTATAGTAATATTGTTATAGTGGTTTGATTGTGCTAACGCAAACGCTACACATCATCAATTGAATTTAATTTACAAATTATTATTTTATTTTGACTTTCACCGTGTCGCTTAGCGGTGAAAGAATACTACCATCACCACCTCTCTTCCCTTGGGTGTCGTAAAAGGCGACTAAACGACTAAAGACTGCACATACATCCATCAGCATAAAACGGCGATGGCCTCACCACCTGTCAAGCTAAGCACATGTGCAATTGCTATTTGGTAAAAAGTGGACTATGGGCGAGGACTGCTTTTGCGGTCCTCATTGCCTAGTCTCTGACTAACCCTTCGGGGATAATAGCCGTGATTATTTGTAGGTATGTATGTATGTATTTTGGCGTGTTGAACTCTCTGGTTCGTAATGGTGCGTTTCGTTCTCTACGTGACATGGAGAGAGACACATATCACAAATCTTCTACTCAGTTTAAACTCATTAGGTATTATCATCGATCATAAGGGTTTAATAACCGCTTACTAGGTATCAAGCGGGCGTAATTAAACATAAGACGACCAACGTATTAGTCCTGTGACCAAGGACCCTATTTGTGCGAGACGTCACAATAATAATTATTAAGATTACCTAAGTAGAAATTAAACGCAATTTTTAAATATTTTGGACGTTATTATCGCTAAAGTATACTTATATAATGAAACGATGGCTGTCTATTCATAATTCTTCGTCACTGCTGTGCAAATTGCTTGTAAAAAATACAGCAGGGCGCGCCATGTGTTTCGAATAGATAAGGGGTGACTTTTTGCCACTTGGCTCCGTAGACTAGTGGAAAACTGTCACATGCTACCAGGGCTGAGGTACTTGATTTTTTTCAACTTCTCATCGTCAATTAGAACCGCGTTCATGTTACGTTCTTTTTAACAACGCCATCTTTCGTCCACAGCACGGCAACGCGACCACCTCCAGCGAGACTTCGGTCGGCACTAATACGGCGACCGCCACCGCGGGGCCCAGCAAGCAGGCGCCGCCGCCCGCCGCCAAGTTCAGACATGGTCTGCTGCAACTCATGATACACACCATCGACCCGATGCACGACGGTGAGTTAGGTACGCACCGCGCTTAGCTTCACACCGCCCGGTCACCACACACAGATCAAAGATGGGCGATTGTTACTGATTCGAACAATCGAATGGTTTGATACAACTAATATTAACAATCGAATACAAAAACAATCGATCACTAGTTCGCAAATTCGAATGAAACCGCTAGTTCACTCATTCACTATGCCATTCAAAATTGGTCTTTATCCATCAGGACATAAAGTCTACTTTTATTTGATATTCGAAGGTACGATCGAATAATGTAATGGCGCGATTGGCGGGAATGCAAAAAGAGCAAACGCCATAATTGTTTATACTTCTTTCTTTCTCTCTTACACACACTTGTTTCGTTTATCTTTTTATTCCCTCGTATAAGTTAGTTCAATGGTTTGAATATTCGACTAGATAAACTAGTAGTAATGAAATTTGAATCGGATGGAATGAGACGACGCTATACATTCTTTTTCGCTTTTCGCTTATATTCAAAATCGAATGATTTGTAAAGTTATTCGAATAATTCGAATGACTTCTACAATCGAATAATTCGAATAATGTCATTCACAATCGCCCATCACTAACACAGATCCCTTCACCTGCTATGTTTGTTTTTATCCACTACGGATAAGGACTTGGCTCGTCTCACCTGATGGTAAGTGACGATAATGTCGAAGGTGCAAGCGCTCTTCGCTTCACACCAAATGAGTAGATTAATTGGCTATTTGACAGTTACTGTAACAATCAAATATGAAATATGTCGGATATTGTAGTTTATGATTTAACGATAATTTATGCAATAGTTTTTTTACTAAGATAATTTGTAAATATTTTATTTTTACAAACTAAATTTGCGATTTTTTTATCTGTGGATTGCAAGACCCGAAACACGGGCGGCCATGATTGAGCTTCATGTGACGTCACTTAACAAAAACTATCTGTCGGGTGGTCGGGTTTCAAGAAAAAATTCTATATTTATTGAAATGTGACGTCACAGAGCAAAATGTCACGTGACCAACCGTTTTCGCACGTAATTTGAAAATAATAAAGAAAAATATGTTTATTGCTATTAAATAAAGTTTTTTTGAGAAAGAAAATATTGTACGGGGTATAAAATAAGCGTTTGTAATTTTTTAAATACTTTTTCGAAAACTGTCAAGTAGCCAATTCACCGGCTATGTTCTTTTGGTTTTCTCCACTACGGGTAAGGGCTTGGCTTTCGTCTCATCTGATGGTAAGTGACGACAAGACCGAAGGTGGAAGCGTGCTTCTCGTCACACCGGTCACCGCACACCCCTTGTCTATTCGTAATTAATCGTACTATGAAGTGTACTGCGCCAATTGCTAGTAAAAATACAGCAGCGCACGCGCATCGCTTGACGAATTACGAATAGGTAATATATAAATATTAGTATAGGTAATAAATAAATGGTATTGGTACTGGCCGTCACTGAACAAGTTAAAAACATTAAGTGAAATCTGTTATTAGCCTTAGTTATTATCATGTATCATCATCATCATCAGCCTATTAGCGTCCCACTACTGGGCACAGGCCTCCCACGTGGACAATAGCACACATGGGGATATTGGGCCATAACCCACCACGCTGGCCTAATGCGGGTTGGTGGGTTTTAACGACTGTCATCTTACGACAACAACTTTATCATGTATAAAAACATATTAATATTATTTTGTAACGCTGTTGGTTTCTTAAAAAAAAAAAAAAATAGGCAGGGGGCGTGCGTTACCCACTTGGCTAGGCCCCCCTTGTCACTTCACCGGCTATTTTACTATTTTATAGCCTTTTTAAAGGGATTTAGCCATCTCTACGATCTAATAGCGAGCTGTGTGGAGACAGCTAATTATTAAAAGAACATTACCAATCCATCACTTCCCTTGGGTGTGGTAAAAGGCTGTACGATGCACGTACATGTTAACATTTTTTTATATAAGTAATTTCAACACTTACAAAATATGACCAAACAGCAATAACGGTGACACGGTGACCGAGTTTAAGGCGACTACCCGGCGCCCGATCACCGCACTTTGACTTGTACAGAATTTTTACTTTTAGTGTTTTATTAGATGCCAATACGACAACTCTCTTGCATTTTATTCTAATAAACCTCGCCTGCATTTTACATAGCATTAATTTACATTTTCTCTGCATTCTGCATCTTGCATTTACAAAGGCAAATAACGGACTGCACATACATCCAACAGCATAAAGCGGCGATGGGCTCACCACCTGTCATGCTGAGCACATGTTCAGTTGTTATTTGCTGTAATGTGGACTGTGGCACTGCTTTTGTGGTTCTCATTGCCTTATCTCTAACTCGTAATGATAAGGACTCGCACATGTCACACTGTACTGGCATAGCACGCCGAGGTACAGCTTGGATCACTCTTGTGGTAGAGTGCAAAGGTAAGTTGTTGGTTTAACTAGTTTAGTTTAGATGTACAATGCAATGCTTATTCGATATGTTTGATCAGTCAAGTCAACAAAGCACGTTTGTTCGGTTGAACGCGCTAATCGCAAGAACTACTGGTTCGAGGACGGCTATTTGGGTAAATAACATCACGCTACGACTGATAGGAGCGGAGCATCAATGAAACATGTTGCAAAAACGGGAAAAGAAAAATATTCAAGTAAGTTTTTCTTCAAATTAATACGGGCACAGGTGTATAACATTTCAATTCAAAAAAAATACAAAATATCTAGATATTTATCTGACTGGATACACACTTAAAATGCTCTATAAACACATTATAATATTTAGTATTGTTAACCCGTCTAGAAAGCTTGTGTTATAGGGATAAAATCATCGTTTATTAGTCTACCGGAACTTCAGGGGTTGAACCACATTTTCCCGCATTTAAATCGATCATCCATCTATTCAGCTATAGACGCTTCAATTTTCGGAAAAGATCAACGTGCGACCCCAAAAATATAACCCCTTCCTCAGTAGTTGAAGAATCAGGGTGAAGTTCGCTTCCACCATCCGCCTTATCATCACCTAGAATCAGGTGAGATTAAGGCGAAGTGCTACCCTTAGTAGAATAAAAAACAACAAAAAATCCAAATGCAATTTTCTATCGAAAATAATCGGAAAGTAGAATCCCGATAAGAATGTCCCGATAATCCAGTATTAAAACTGAGGCGTATTAGTCGTATATCCAGCCTTTTTCGCGCGAAACTCGATCGCAACATGATTCAGGGAGCCAAATGCGAATTTACAAACCCTTGAGGCATTTTTACGAGCGCTTGTAGCAATTTCGCTGCTCGAGTGCAACCTTAAGAAATACCTTTATAGGTTACGCTTCTTACCTCAAGGTTTAGATCGATCGCCTCGTTGGCGATGGCTCGTATATTCTTGAGTTCAAGGGATATACCAACGGTAATGATGTTGATATCGAATAATACACACCTAATTTACACACATACACAGATAAAAAGGATTTCTCAAAGCAAGAAAAATAGTTTTCTTGACATATTACGTTATTTTAAGGAAAATTGTCTTAATACAAGTAATGTTTATTCATTTTTAGATATTGGCAGTCTTAAAACAAAAGATATATTTTCTTGTTGCATTTTTACAATCAAGAAAAAATATTTTCAATGAAGAATAAGTAAAATTAATCTAAGAAGTTCAAATGTTATTGCTTTAATACAATGAAATACTTATTTCAAACTGAAAGTTTTTTTATCACAATGATACAATTCATTAGATGAAGAAAACATTATCTTGAATCATATCTTGAGCAAATTTAAAAAAATATCTCTTGAACTAATGACATCTAATCTTGTTTTGAGTAAACATCCTGGTTTGCTACAAAATATTATAGTACCTTGTTTCAATTAAATAAAATATTGAAAAAAGATAAAAATATTTTAACTCAGTAACTAGTTATCTTTACCAAAAATAGTTTTTTTGATATGTCAACCCACGCTTACCTAACGATATTGTGAGTGTGCGCGCCATGCAAAGCAAGTTTAAAACTGTTTGTACTGTTTGAGATTAGGCCTGTGGCTGCCAGATGAAAAATTAGTGGACAAAGTGACGACAACAATGACGCCCTAGATGGCGCTGTATTGATTCCTGCATCGCGCTATGGTTTCGTTTCATCAATAGTATAAGTACGGATCTGTTTTTTTTTAACGTATCGATTCTTGCACCGAAGTTCCTTCCAAGTATATTCGGAACTTTCTTGGTCTATCGAGATAATGAGTATTCTTTCAGTACTCTTAAAGTCTCAATAGAGGACAGGTGTTTCCTGCAAGAATGTTTTCTTGTAAATTAAAAACTATTAAGTACTAACATTAAAAAAATGCATTTAAGACTCTCTATTGAATTGCAAGGAATGAAGGAATATTTTTCCAGGAACAAGAAAGCTTTTTCCCTATTGAAGGTAGCATAAATTGAAATTTAAAATATTAGTTATTGGTCTAAGGATATAATTTTCTCAAATTAAAATAAACTTATCTGAATTGAAATCAACATTTTCTTGAAATAAAAATACATCCTAAGCTTGCATCAAGAGAATTATCAACTTACATTAAGAATACTTATAATTCTTGGTTAAAGATGTATTATTTTAAATCAATCAAGAATTGTTTTATTTCAAGATTATTTCAAATATCAGTTTAAGATTTTTTTTTTTTAATGTAAGAAAATATATGTTTCAATATATATGAGGCAACCATAATCTTGGTTTAATGCAATTTGCTTTCATGCAAGATTATTTTACTTATTCGAAGAATACCGTTTTTTCTGTGTACATACATATAATCACGACTGTTATCCCCGAAGGGTTAGTCAGAGACTAGGCAATGAGGACCGCAAAAGCAGTTCTCTACTATAGTCCATTTTTCAGCAAATATCGACTGCACATGTGCTCAGCGTGTAAGGTGGTGAGCCCATCGCCGCTCTATGCTGTTGGATGTATGTGCAGTTTTTAGTCCGTTAGTCGCCTTTTACGAAACCCAAGGGAATAGAGGGAGGGGTAGTATTCTTTCACCGCTACGCGACACAGTGGAAATAGCATCAGTCTTTAAACGTGCCACAGCTGAGCAAGGCCTTCACACATGTAAAACTTCACGTGGGAACATTAGGCCATAACCCACCCGCTGGCCCAATGCGGGTTGGTTGGTTTTAACGACTGCCATCTTACGACAACAACCGGGACCAACGGATTTACGTGACTTCCGAAGCACGGAGGAGCCCGAGGTGTTTTTAATTTGGGCACCTATCCAGTGACCCGGCATTGCGGAAGTTGCTTAACGGGAACGATCGCAACCCGTACGCCTTAGTCGTTGCGCCATCGAGCTCATCACAATATATAAATATTTATTTAAAATTTTAAACAAATTATGTTGTGAACAAATCACAATCAGGAAAAAGACAATTGAAAAATGAAAAAAAAAAAGTAGATTGTGTTGATAACAGAGCCACGACAGCATAATCGGTAGTGCACCTGACCCTGACCTGACAAGAAGGTCTAAAACAATTTAAACAGCTCGGGAAAAAAAAATTACGAGTTAGTACTCCCTTTCGCGGACGGGTAGACTTAAAAGAGCTCAGTTTTCCATTACGTTTAAATATATATTTTTTTATACGTACATACATGAGTTCACTTAAAATGAGAACTTATAACTACTTACATAGTGATAAATCTGCTTAGCGCAGCCATTAATTGCTAGGATCCTGACATATTGTTTGTCGTCAGTTTAGGGTAGGTACGCTAGTCTTGATCTTTCACGGGAAAGTCTCCGATCTTACGATCCCTTCTAACTGTCACATTCTCACTCCCGCCGCCCCATTCGCTTTCTACTTTTTACGTTAATCTTCTTTCATCTTTCTTCTCTACATGGATGGCCTGCCCATCTAAGCACACTTTTCTGAAATTTTGTCACTATCTTATTTTTTCCACACGTCTTCTCTCCTAATATACACAATTATTTTATACTAGCGGCCGCTCGCGGGTTCACCCGCGTGATTTCCGTTCCCGTGGGAATATCGGGATAAAAAGTATTCTATTTGTTAATCTAGGTTATAAACTATCTGTATGCCGAATTTCATCCAAATCCATTTAGTAGCTTTTACGTGAAAGAGTAACAAACATACACACTCACAAACTTTCGCCTTTATAATATTAGTGTGATAAGTAGGAAGTAGGATAGGATTTCTAAACTTAAAGAAAGACGTTCAAGAATGTTATATATAAATATAGCAGCGTCCTTGCAAATTGCCTTGCTTTGAATATTCTACTTATTTTAATAGTCTGTCTGTGTGTAATAGCTCTACAAATGTTTTATAAACGTATACGGGTATTTACCATTGTTTTACATAGCTTTGCCCTATACATAGTAAAGATTTTTGTAAATGTATACTCATTATATTATGAACTTGTATTTTGTATGCGTACCTGTTATTATTATTTTTTGATATCTGTAGTCGTATACCATGTTTATTGTTTTGTAAAATATTGTGAGTTTTAGAAATTTTATCTATTCTATTGTATTTAACTTTATTCAGCATTATATTTTGTACGTTGTTCTAATTTGTATTTAAATACTACACTTGTTTGAACTCTCGCTGCTGTAAACAATTGTGTGTGATTAATTATTGCTAAACTTTGGCTTAGAGATTTGATAAATTAGCAACTAGCATTAGTTTTGCTGTCGAGATGAACTCTGACGTGTTTATTATTCTAATTTATCTCAAACATCTTACTGCCAAATCTAGCAGCAATTACCTTGCAGGTTTAGGTGGCAAATAGCTGCATAACAAAAATCAAACCAACTTTTTCAATAGTTATTTTTTAGTGGTTTTTAGTGATTGTATTTTGTTTTTGTCATTTATATCTAAGCATTGGTATCTTCGATCAACAATGCAACTAGATGTCAGGTCGGCGTTAAAAATGTGTCTCGGTAAATAAGAGCGCACTTGAGAAGTGAGCTCTTTTTTTCTCGCAAGGCTTAACAGGAAAAAGTACTTTATTCCACTAAATGTTATTGACGTCTTTTCTTTTTTAATTTTTTTTTATATATTTGTTCCATGAAGGAACAGGCTAAGGTCTGAGCCATACTGCCTAGTCATTAGTTTTTTATTTGATATTTTTCCCGTGATGATAATGAGTGGTGATTAAGATGAATGGTAAATGATGTTCCCCAAACCCCTTGAGTCCTCAGAAAAGATGTGGGACTTTACTGAGGTCTCACGCGGACTACTTGAGAGAATTTGAAAAGTGATGTTGCACTGTTTTGTTTCATTTGCCAACACTCATGCACGTTCACAAACACTTAACGGTTAATAATCCACTATTATTTCACATTAATATTCGAAAAAACACAAATGTTAGAAAATAAAACAAAACTTCACTTTCCCGCCAAGAAGCCTTTTCTTTTTTAAGTGACAGGAGTAATCATTGATTTGAAAAAGTATTTATTCAGTTGGACAGAATTTAGCTTTTTTTTGTACGTGACGCGTTATCTAGTTGGTATTGTTGATCGAAGGTTGGTATATTGACAAATAAGTTGTATTTTTTTAGAATTGGTAACTTATTTTTCGGTGAGAGAAAAAGTAGTTACTTCATTTTTTTTCAAAAGATTATTATTAGTGTGCGTTTAACACATTAATAAATAGTCCTGTTAACCCATCCTGTAATCTAAAATGACTGTGAGGGAGTGGGTTCAAGTCAGTAATGTAACGGAGCAATGGGGGTTGAACCACGATTTCTCGCATTCAACCCGAGCATCTATCCGATAAGCTACCGATGCCCCAAATTTGAATTTGTACCGTGTTTTCATAGACTTACAGACTACTTTAGTATGAACAAGGTCGATTATTTCGGTTCTGTGGTACATTTAATGCATCATGATCGCAAAATATCGCATAGTCTGTGCTCGATTCTGTCAAATTCGACGTTAACAGTTGCGCCAATTTCTGTGTCTGAAAATTTCCAAGAGTGAGTGGTTAATAAATTATAGTTTTAATTTATTAGTATTATAAAGCATAGCACCAACCCGCATTGGGCCAGCGTGGTTGGTTATGGCCCAACATCCCCACGTGCTATTGTCCACGTGGGAGGCCTGTGTCCAGCAGTGGGACGTTTATAAATGACGATGATGATGATAAAGCACAGTTTATTCACTATTATTATTTTATTTATTTATTAAGATATTGTGTGAATGTCATGTACGTACTTGTATATTGTGTATGTATGTATATTATTCGGGTATGAATCATTGTATTTTTTTTTAAATGTATTGTTTTGTTTTATGTATCTATGTTTATACTATTTTTATATACACACATCAAAAGTGTCTAGGGATCAACATATATTTTTGCAATAACTTTTCTCCTGATTGATATTAATTAAAATTTTCTTTAAGGATTCATCAAATAAAGTGTTTTCGTTTGTCTACAGTAACGATAAACCAAGTCACCTTTGCATTAATAAAGAAATTTGCCATTTTCCTAATAAAGGGATTTTTGACATTTGAACCACTAACATTAAAGTTCGAAAAAAAGACTGAAATAACAGTTTTCTTTAAAATTTTATTGGGTAACTTAAACAATTAATAATCCGTGTTTCTACCGCGAACACTAACAACACAAGAACATCGGTTTGGCATACTCAAAATGATTCATCCAAATCACGCTGTGGAATGGCCGCCCATGTTCGTTGCAACAACAAAAAAAGGTCTTCTTGCGACTGGATACCCTCCATATTCGGCAGAGCTCTTCTCTGTAGCATATCCCATGCATGCTCAATCGGGTTCAAGTCTGGCGACTGAGCAGGCCAGGGCATGACATTGATGTTAGCTGCGGCGAGAGTCTGTCTTACAACTCTTGCGGTGTGCGGTCGTGCATTATCATGCATTAACTGAAATAAGGGACCGATTTGCACTTGTAGAGGAACGATGACGTCTGATACAATCGTCTCAGCATAAATTTGAGCGTTGAGGTTGCCTCTGATCCAAATCAACTCAGTTCTTCCGCCGATCCAAATACCCGCCCATACCATGATGGTTCCACCACTATAAGGATGGACTTCCTGGCAGGATTTTAATCGCTGTTGGCGTCCAGGGGTTCTCCAGTGTCGTATACGTCTTGTATTCGGTCTCATACCAAAACGAGACTCATCAGAAAAGCACACGAAACGCCATTGTTCTTCTGCCCAATTTCTGTGTTCAAGAGCCCATTGATATCGAATCCTACGATTGTGCATTGCTATAGGTGGTACCCTTAGCGGTCTTCGGGAATGAAGGTTCACTTCATGCAAGCGGTTTCTGACTGTTTGGTCGCTAATTAAGTTCCCTGAAGAGTGATGAAGCCTCACGGCTAACATCATGGCGGTTATTGTTGGAGCTCTTCGAGTTGTGATTTGAACGTATCGGTCTTGTCTCCGTGTGGTGCAGCGATACCGTCCTCCATGGCGCTCAGCCACGGTACCAGTGCTTCGGTAACGTGTCCAAAGTCGACTGATAACACTCTGACTTGTATTCAGAGCTAAAGCCACAGTACGTTGCCGGGAACCAGCTTCTATCATTCCCACGGCTCTGAGCATTTCTTCCCTGCTTAAATGACGTCGCCGCTCCATAATAACGTTGGTTTTAATCAGTAGTAGGGAAACAGTAGCACTAATAATGTCTTCAATGCGTTGTATGTTTTTATAGGGAAAATATTGACAGCTGATTTTCATCTTTTACTAGAAATTGATTGAAAGTTCCTGTTTCAAATTATGAAATGCACCAAAAAGGATCCATATAAATTTATAAAATCATAAATTTATTACAAAGCCACATCTCAATCTCAAGAAATCCGCATAAAAATGCTTGATCCCTAGACACTTTTGATGTGTGTATTATATGATTGAATATTATTTTACATTAATCACTGTACACTACATCAACGCCTCCATCTGTATTTTATACCAAGCTTCTCTATCCCTAGGTTGCCTGGAAGATATCGCTGTTAGTGATAAGGCCGCCCGTTGTACGACTTCTTTAAAAAAATTATAACATGTATATTATCTGTGTACAATAAAGAAAGAATACTGATTTATAAAGCATTAATGTATATGTATATTATTATCTAGTATGTCCAAGCTGTGTTTTTGTACATTTTGAGCTACCTGCACAACTGCAAGATATTCTTGAAATAAGAGTCGAGATAAGTTCTATCTTATTTCAGTCAGGACCATCACAACGGAGGACAGAAGATGTCCGTCTCGGGAATTAGTAATATTAAGTACTAAATTTTTCCATAATGACGTACTTATCTTTACTAAACCTCGCGACGGAAACGACGCTCGTTCAGCAGCGCGCTCTACCGGCAAGATACTGCATTACTAGGTTTTAAAAATATTTATTGTTAATATACGCTGTTATAATTTTTTTTAAATTATTTTGGCTACAAGCAGTCATGTACAATAACAATAAATCCCAAGTAACAAAGTTCTCCTGTAGTGCACAATTTACAGGCTTACAGCACCTCTCTTTTAGTGGTTCCAGGTTTTACTGCCAAGCTTATAACAGGTTACACGGAGTTCGTTTGGGTTTATAGTACACCTGTTCTTATAAGTTACCTTATAGTCGTGTATAAAACGAAATTATAGGCGCAGTAAAGGCTAAGATGGCCTATTAAAGTGTTACATAGGTGTAAATACACATAAGAAAACTTGCTCCAGTAAGTTACACTTTATAATCGCCTACAAGAAGTAATTATAAATCCGCTATAAGTGTCATACGCCAGTAATAGTAATTTATAAACTTAGAACCACTTGCACTTGTTACTTGACCTTATAGGGGTGTATTAGTCTACTTTATGTGCCAATTATAAGTGAATTAGGTCTACAGTGGTTTCTTCCTAGAGTAAGTGTACTTGGTATTATTGTGGACTCTCGAATGCTGTTATAGTCTTAATTTCTATATAAAGGTTTCTTGTAAAACTATTAGTGTCCAAAGATGTCTTCGTGAAGTCCATTTAAGAAAACAATTGCTTTTAATATTTATCGCACCTTCACGGTCATTTTGATTTCTTTTGAGTCATTGGGTTTTTATTAAATTATTACAAAAATGGATATAAACAAATGGAAAATGACCATGATAGTTCGATAAACGTCACAACTAAAACTTAAATATAATAAACTCTTAGTTATTAAAATTAAGCAGAAGACATTTGTATGCGGAACCCTAATTCGTCACAATATGGCGCGACAATGCTGTTAGGACTAATATTATTTTTAAACACAACTTAGTAAATACGCCGTGTTCAAAAGGCAACCAAAAATTGAGATGTCAAAGTCAAAGTCAAAGTCAAATTATTAATTCAATGTAAACAGAATGTACAGGCACTTATTGACGTCAATACTAATAATAATAAAAAAACAGTTAACTAACTTATAGTTAAGACTTAATAACTAATCTAACGAGCTATTATAGTCTGTGCCAGACAAATGCGCATTGCTATCCCCAGTACCACTGCACGCCGAAACAGAATCGCGTCGAACCGAAATATAAGCCGTGGTCATAGAATTGTGTAATATGATTTCCAATTAATTAAATATTCGTATTGATACTGTGGTAAGTAATATAAATATAAATTGGAGAGTTTTTGAAGTAAAATAAAGTAGCGGCTGAAATGAGTTTTGGAAAACATTAGTACCTAACCAATAAGGTTGACATTTTTAATCATTCAAATATCTTTTTTATAAAAACTTAAGCATAAAAAAACGTCAAAAATTAATAAGCATAAACTTGTGTGTTTTAAAATTGTTTAAGTGTGTCGGTGAAGCATATTGTGTAAAACACAATATGCTTCACCGAAAAACCTTACGCGTTTGCCGTGCAAACATGCATGCACGTATATAATATTACGTGCGAAATACTTGTTAATACATTTTGTATAAAATAGATGTTTTATTTTTTTATTTTTCTCCACAAACGCACAACCGAACAACAATTCACAAATATTTTAAGTAGCTAGTAATAGAAGCGCGGAGCACGTTACACGCCTGCCTGGTTCTATTAGATGCTCATAGTTGGCTTCGCGGTAGCAGATAGTTCTGCGTAGTCCAACTATAAGTGTATAAACTCTTAAAGGACATTGTTGAAGTTTTCCTAAGAACCAACACAAACATAACATACATGATAATTCTTAGCTTATTTTTTACGACAGTTAACAGTATTTAGATTTTGGCGGACACTTTTAGACAAGTAACCAATAATAAAAAGAACGTGTTGGACAATAATATTGAATATAATTTTTTTTATTATGGGTTGGGTATTGAGAGTTCAGTGCATTCAGCCAGTGAATTAAAGGTTTGTGACAAAAATATTTAAAATATGTACTCGTACAAACAAACCTAATAATATTATGCATGCATGGCTGACTCGATTTACTTAGTACCAAATACTCTAAGCATCATTAGAATACGATACATCGCATTTTATTCCAAACTGAAAATGTTAGTCGACTCAAGATTCTTTTGCTTTTCCAATGAGGAGAATTTTACTAATCTGCGGTGCTGTGTCACTCGCTGACTGACGTTACTGTAGTCTGCTGTACACAGTGTTGCCAAATATACGAATTTGTCCGTAAAATAATAATGTCAATGTTCAAACCGGACAATAAATGCACACGGATTTTTATTCGGAATTTTCAGGTAAATGCTTTTAATGAGTAATAACTTATAATAAGTAGTACTTTCTTTTATTATTCCTAAGCAATATGTTATATTTTATTTGATTCTGCGTAAACTAGCGAGTCTTATTTAATTTTCATAGATTTTTACAGAACTGAACCAGCAAACTGCATAGTAAAAACTATGGCTTTGAGGATTCCCATTGAGATATTTTCTTGGTCGGCTAATATGAGAATGAGAGCCAGAGAGAGTTAATGGTGTTATTTAGTGTTAGTGCAAGCAAGACGTAAAACACTTTGTTATGAATGAATCATTATTGTGTCTGTCTGACATCCATATTGTTTTAGTGTGTTTTTGCCGTTATTAACTATCTTATTACTTTCATTGATATATTTATATATAAGTAGTTGTAAGTATGTATATACATACCTTAGAGTTTCAACCTAGACCTTTTTTGTTTGTATTTTACATGTCTATAACCTGTTTTATGCATTCAAATAAATTAAAACTTCCCATACGGATTTCATACGGAATTCGGCAGTTATTACGGAACACTGGCTCTAAGATCTGGCAACACTGGTTGTGCAGTTGACGTTCTTTGGCAAATAAAACAAAACAGTGCAATATCACTTTTCAAATTCTCTCAAGAAGTCCGTGCGAGATCTCAGTAAAGTCTCACATCTTTACTGGAACCACTTGAGTTTGGGGGGAATATCATTTAGCATTAAACCGAACGTTCATATTATCATCACTCATCATTATCATCAGTATAAGCATAATCAATGAACTCTAATAATACGACCAAAAGACTAGTACCTATCCTTGGTTAAGAAATAAAAAAGTCGTCGTTCTGGAGTTTTGTTTTATTTTCTATAATTCTTGTTTTGTAGAATATTAATGTGAAATAATGATGGATTATTTAAGTGTTAGTGAACGTGCATGAGTGCTGGTAAATAAAACAAAACAGTGCAACGTCAGTTCTCAAATTCTTTAATTAAACATAACCTCAAAATAATTAAAAGCTTTTCCTGATATATATATAAGTTCTCAGGAGTGTCCGTCAAAAATCTTTGTTTTTACAGTCATTTACTTGCAAATTCGAACCTAGAAAAGAATATTTCATAATTGTTGGCTCTAGGCTAACAATGTATGGGCGCAGAACATTGTCCTTTCCTTCAAGGAAAACCCGAAAGTCACCTAATTCATAATATAAGGGTTTCTAAAATTATCGAGACTAAATCCAAAGAAAGTTTTGAAATTCGACCAAAAATAAGAAAAGTCATAAAGACAAAAATTTCGACCAAAAACATCAAAATTTAAAATTTTCCAAAACTTTACAGAATCATAATTTGAACTTCAAAATACATTAAAATCAACTTTTCGCAAAAAAAAATTATTACAAAATTCTTCAAAAATTAACTTAAAAAAAAAAAATCTAACCTAACCTAACCCTAACCTAACCTAACTAAATTTTCTATTTCCACCAAATACAAAATGGAAAGCACCACGATGGAGAGTACGCTACCTATGTCGCCCATCGGGGAAGCCAGAGCCGTTTTGTTTGAGGACGTCACTGATTGGAGTCTCTTCAACAAGGCAATCAATTACCAAATAGACCGCATTTCGTTCGCTCTTACTCAAAGTAAGTCGGTGACTAGGCAGCAAAAGAACGACATCCATGATGCCAAGAATCGCCGTGGCGACCTTTGCACCATGAAGATACCGGAGCTGCTAAGGGATTGCCAACCCTCCCAGGTCACTGAGGATAGCTTCAGAGAGTTGGGGCATAAACTGGACAATAGTACGGAGGCCCTTATGACCGTCCAAAACGAGATGGCCATGGAGGTCCGCAAAGACATCGCGGACAAGGTCGACGAACTGATAAGGCAGAATGAGCGGCTGGAGAATTTAGTTCGCCTTTCAGGCAATATGCTAACAGCCGCTCTCAAGGACCAACACCCCTTGGCCCACCACAGTTCGTTGACCGAACCGCCTCTCCAGCCTGCCCCAGCTCCCCATACCACCTACGCTGCAGTCGCTGCAAGGCGTTTACCACCTACGCCCAAAACACACCCAGCAGTCATTGTTTCGGCTTATGACTGCACGATGAAGCCTCCGGAGGTGGTATCTCTCTGGAAAGGGGAGATATCATTCCGGGGGCATAAATACGCGCCTATTAAAATTGTACCACTACCTAAGGCAAAACTGAGGGTTGAATTTGATGACAGGAGGCAATGCGAGGAGACTATAGCCCGCCACGCAAAGAGTGCTAATTTCGCCGCTGAGCAGGCGAATCAGAGACCACCGCTACTTATCCTGAAGGGCATCTCAAAAGATGTTGCCCGCTAGGAGTTAGCGGAGGTCTTTGCTGCTCAAAATGACGTGGCGATCACTCGTATTTGCTTCCTGACATCAAATAGAAACCCGGCACTGTATAACGCGGTTGTCGAGGTCACCCCCGAGATGCGAATTACCATCTTAGCTCTCGGGAGGCTCAACGTGGACCATAGTAGGGTCCACGTTGAGGCGTTGGCGGAGGGGGGGTCGAAGGCGACGGCATTACGTCGCCCTCCTCCCCCCCTAAGGGAGGGCCGCGGCCTAGTGTAGAGGAGCACTAGGCTGCATCGCACCAGCCCTCCACCCGCTTGGGAGCAGCCTGAACCTACCAGGCTGCTCCGTAGGGGCAGGGGACCCAGGTAAAACTGGGTCCGTAGCGGGCGGCGTTTCCCGGGGCGTATCAGCACGGTACCGGGGCGCCGCGTCGTGTTCTGAAGGAAGGTGTCGGTTCTTTTACCGGGTCGGGCCCGTATGTCCTTACTCACCCGTTTCCCCCACGGGGGGGCGGGTGGGGACATATGGGTTCCAGCCCCGGACAGTGCATGGGGTGTCTCACGTTCCTCTCGAGGCCTCATGCCAGTGCAGAGAAGCATTTTCTCCGACTAAAACAAAGAAAAGGGTCCACGTTGAGGACTTCAGCCGCTTTATACAGTATCGAGAGTGCCTTCAGTACGGCCATACGAAGGCAAAATGTAAGTCCGAAAGGAAACCCTGTGCCCATTGCCCCAGTCCGAGCCACCAAGTAGCACAATGCCCCAACAAGACCCAGGGGCCAAAGTGCTACAATTGCTCGGCCCATAACTGGCGCATGGGCACAAGGGTGGATACCGGCCACGACGCCACAAATGCCCGTGAATGCCCCCGCATAAGGTCCATGGTCCTGCGTCTGCAGAGCCAGACCAATTACGGCGACTAGGCTTTATATTATAAATAACCAATTTAAATAAATAACAATAACCTTAACTGTAAATGTATGTCTGAAAATAAAGAGTTATTATTATTATTATTAACTACAACTCATTAAATTAAGAAACAATAAATCAAATTAATTACCAAATACTTACGTACTAAATAACCAAACATTACCTTAAATAATAAAACTAAATAAATTTAATAGTCTTAAAACAAAAACTAACCTAATTAAACTCAAATAAAGCCATAACCCCAAAAACAAACATAAAATAAGTCATTACAAAATAAACTAAACAAAATAATATAAACAAAACACAAAGGTGATAAAGCCAAAATAAATAACAATAATAAAGTAAAACTATAAAAACTTAACAATTTACAAATAATTAACCAACCAAACTAAAAATAATATTTTAAAATCCTTATGAAAATAAACTTAAAAAATTAACAAAACTAAAATAAAACAAAACTCCCCAATAAAGATTACCAAAATACATGTTATAATACTAAAGTTTTTAAATAATAAAAACTAACTAGTGTTCTAAATAAAGTAAAAATAAAATAAACATAATAAAAATAATTCAACAAAAATAAGTAGAAATCTAAATATTTAATAAATACAAAAGCAAAATGTCGAATTTCCTCTTCCCCAAAAAATTGTAAAATAACTAAAAATACCCCAAAATACAGAAAACTATTGTTCCTAAATTCCTTCCTTCTCTCTATACTCTTTTCTTCCTCTTCTCTTTCTCCTAAAACTCTTCCCCCCCCCCCCCCTGTGTGCCCCGCAATTCTTATTTTGAGGTGGACCTTCAGTCCACCTAATAGTAAATAAGTATATAATTAAGTAGTCAAAACAAAGTCCCCTTCCTGAACTACGAAGGGGGAAATTTATTTATTAAAAAAAAACTATAAGTGTATTATTGGTCTAAGTACTCGCCAAGTCTACTATGAGTGTTTTCTGCGAAAGCAGTGCCTCACAGTCTCTGCAGGTGAACGCCGGAGTGCCGCAGGGTTCTATAATATCGCCCACGCTGTTCCTTCTGCATATCAATGATATGTTATCCTTGGGTAACATTCATTGCTATGCAGACGACAGTACAGTACATCGGCGTTATTTGGGTCACCCTGCGGCAAAGCAGGCCGATGTAGTGGAGTCGAGACGGAAGATTGTCATTGAGCTGGACGAGGAGTTAGACCGCATTTATAAATGGGGCTCTAATAACCTGGTCCAGTTCAATGCCAAAAAAACCCAGGTCTGCGCTGTCACGGCTAAAAAGTCCGCATTTCTACCCCAACCCTCCTTCCAGAGCAACCTATTACCCATCCAGACTGGTCTCAGTCTCTTAGGTATATACACAGCGACCTCAACCCGAAGAGCTATATTGAAAGCATTATAACTACAGCCTCACGTAAACTCGGAATCCTGAACAAGGTGAAGCGGTTCTTCACGCCGGAGCAACGTTGTCTTTTGTATAAGACTCAGGTGCGCTCCTGCGTGGAGTATTGCTCTCATCTTTGAGACGGATCCGCCAAGTACTTGCTCGAAGCTCTTGACAGGTTGCAAAGACGTGCTGTCCGTATTATCGGTAACGATGACGTTACGACCAGTCTGGAGCCGTTACAGCTACGTAGGGACATTGCTTCCCTTAGTGCTTTCTACCGCCTTTACCACGGTGAATGCTCTGAGGAGCTCTTTGACCTCATCCCTCCCTCTCCTTTCCTTTCCAGATCGACGCGTGCAGGTCTTAGAAGCCACCCTCATACCGTGCTGACCATCAAGACACGTACCAAAAAGTTTGGACAATCGTTCTTTTGCCGAACTGCCCGTATGTGGAATGCGCTTCCCGCATACGTGTTTCCTTCCTCTATCTCTCCCGGGTTATTTAAGCGGGGCGTGAAAAAGCATTTATGCAGGCCGCCATAGTGAGAGCGTTCGGCATAGCGTGACGAACGAACGAACGCTTAGACGAACGCTTTCACTTCTTGGGCTTCACTGGCTGCTTTTCATCAGGCAGAGTGAAGCCAATATGGCGTGCCACAATAAAAAAATAAAAAAAAATTATTAGCAAAATTACGCGTATAAAATGGGCCCTTTTCCGTGGTTATAAACTTTTACTAGCCTGCTATAGACCTGGCTCCGGAACCACTACAAGACCACATTTTGTTACTAGTGACAAACAATTGTTATGTTAAAAAGACCTACAGTGCCCAAAAAAATTTTTTTACAAAAGCATCTTACATGGCTAAACGTGATCAACAAGAACAAGTCTATTAACTTGTTTATTAAGTAAATTTTTTTTGCTACTTTAATTATACTACGGTTAGTAGCGGCTTATTAATAGAATACTACCGACCCATGGCTTTCCTTTGGTGTCGTATAATGCGACTAACGGACTAAATACTGCATTAGAATGGAGATGGGCTCACCACCTGTCACGCTAAGCACATGTGTGTCATTTGGTGAAACGTGGACTGTTTTTGTGGTTCCTATTGCCTGGTCTCTGACTAACCCTTCGGGGATAATAGTCGTGATTATATGTACAGTCACGAGCACCAATATGTATACACTTTGACTCTTATTCCATTGTATTAAGAGTTACAATTGTTTACATATTTTTGCTCGTGACTGTATACTTACATTTTTTAAATTTAATCGGGGTTTAACGCACAACTACTTAAGAAAGGCATAATTTACACATTACTTTCTATATCCGACGTTTTGACCGAGAACGTTAACACAGAACAAGATATTTCTTCTGTTCTGTGTTAAAACTCTGTTTAAATATTTTTATTAAAATGAAACGTTAAACTTTATGTCAATTTATTTATTTGTTTAACTTTATGTACACACAGAAAAAAATGTACAAGGGCTGATATTTTAGTCTGTAATATCTTCCAGCTGGCTCGAAAAAGGAGACATTACTAGGAATAGAAGAATTATTCATGTGTTCAACCTACCTGTTATAGTAACTAAAATAACGTAACATCAATATGGTACAAGGGGTTGTCTGTGACTAAGAGTCCTAGGGGTCGCTGACAATTTAAATTCTTTTGTTGCTGAGCTAATATCTTCTATCTAGACATATTTACTAATAATTACTACAAGTAGCAAGCGTAGGTAAGTTCACTGGCCCTAAACTGCAAGTGTAACCATCCCTAATACCATAAACACACCGCAAATCTAGCGTTACGACGATTGGAAAGCCTTAAGCCAGCCTCCTTTGTCGGCGATAATCCTCTATTACCGCCGCGGCGTAAAGAAGAGGTTTTAATGTAAACCCCACGGACAATTTCTTGCTTCGGCTGCCTTAGACATTTTACAAGGAACTTGCAGAGATATTTTACGCCCGGGTCTCTGAGCAGAAAAAAATTATTTTGCTCACATCACACCTACTAAATAAATATTACAAAGAACCAAAAATGTACCATGTTTTCTGCAAATAATTTTTTTTTATCTTTTTATCTTTATCTTTACTTATTATGAATTTTAGAAACATTGAAAGAAAAGAAAAAAAAAGAAAAAACATTTATTGACTGTCACATTAAACAAAATATAGAAAAAAAAGACGTGCAATACAAAGTTATATAAATAGATAATAATCACAATATGCATGGGTGACCGAGTGGCCTAGCCTAGACCCTTCGATCATCATATTAGTAAATTGCTTAAATAAGTTATAACATCATTATTATTTATTAAGTAAAACTATAATTTTGTTTACTTTTTATTAAAATAAATTAAATTTTATTTTTTACTGTGTTTGATTGTACTTCTAATATTTTGAGAATATAATCATTTGCGAATGTAATTATTTACGAATCTAACATTTTGCTAATGTAATATTATGAGAACAAGCCCACTGATCGAACTGTTTGGACAGCATAACCGGAGGACTAATTCAAGTCCCTGGTCGGACAAAGTGTTTCGGATTGAATTTTTATAAGAACTAAGTCCTCTACATATCCTACTAATATTATAAACGCGAAAGTTTGTAAGTATGGATGGATGTTTGTTACTCTTTCACGTAAAAACTACTGAATGGATTTGGATGTAATTCGGCATACAGATAGTTTATAACCTGGATTAACACATAGGATACTTTTTATACCGATATTCCCACGGGAACGGGAACCATGCGGGTGAAACCGCGAGCGGCCGCTAGTACATTTATATAATCTCGACGGTTATCCCCGAAGGGTTAGTCAGAGACTAGGCAATGAGGACCGCAAAAGCAGTCCTCTGCCATAGTCCACGCTTCACCAAAGGGACTGCTCATGGGCTCAGCGTGACAGGTGGTGAGCCCATCGCCGCTCTATGCTGTTGGAGGTATCTGCAGTCTTTAGTCCGTTAGTCGCCTTTTACGACACCCAAGGGAAGAGAGGGGGTGGTAGTATTCTTTTACCGCTTCGCGACACGGTTGTCCTCTAACTCAAGTCAAACTTCTAACTCTAGTACCTAGGCAACTTTTCTTGCTATGCTACGGCAATCCATTTCACGAAAACTTACTTTTGACAATTTAAATAATATCGTGTAAACAGTTCTTATTATATTTTTAGGCTTTTCACCTCTTCGGTTCCGCAGATAAATTGTAAATATTGGTATTACTTCGTATGTTATGAATCGTGTATCACTATTATTAATTCTTAATTGTTGCGTTTGTAATAGTACTTACTATTATATTATTTTCTTTGTTGTACATACAACATATTGGTTTTTTATAATTTTGGCCGTAAAATCATCGGTGGCTTAGTGGCTTGGCCCGCATACCCAGGGGTCTGGTTCAATTCCCCAGTCGGGCTAAGCACAGAACAGAATATATTCTGTGGGGCAAAGTATGTTTCGGGTTAGTTCATATAAGAACTAAGTACCAAGAGGTGGTATAGCGTCTCGAATAGTCCATCGCGCAGAAAGAAATTAGGTGACTCGATTCTTTGTCGCTACGCCAAAAGATGAAACAGTCTACCAGCACGTTTTCCCTCCTTACTATAAATATGGGGTTCATCAAACGAGGGGTAAAGAGGCACCTTGTGAGCCGGCAAGGCAAGGGCGACTGATGCTTCGTCTTGACATAACGCGGCACCAGATTTTATTTTTTTCTTTATTCTCCAACTGGTAAGCGCTTGGACTTTGTCTCACCTAATGGTCATCATCATATCGAATGGCAAAACTGCGGCGTCCTAAACCTTTACTTTCAAGTTTAACAGTCATTCTTTGGCTGCAGGCGTCAGTTGGTGGAGTTCTCTCAGGC
Organism: Scoparia ambigualis; assembly: GCA_963921215.1. Taxonomy (NCBI): domain Eukaryota; kingdom Metazoa; phylum Arthropoda; class Insecta; order Lepidoptera; family Crambidae; genus Scoparia; species Scoparia ambigualis. The sequence continues at coordinate 28,512,115 of OY992512.1, read as the reverse complement.
CACCAGGGAGACAGTACAGTGGGCAGTCCTCTACAATGTGACGCAATGTCTGGTCCGGAGCTCCACATTTACACGCTGGCGAGTCCTTAGTTCCCATTTGTAAAGATGGTGGTTTGAACGTCCATGTCCAGATCTGAACCTAATGGTAAGTGACGATAAGGCCGAAGGTGGAAGCGCGCTTAGCCCGGAATCCTCAACCACTGAGTTGTATTCGCGCCCGGACCACATTTCCACTTAACATCAGGTTAGTTGTAGTTGTAGGTAGAGTGGAGTCATCTGCCATGCTACGTATAAAAAAGCGTCTAAAAGCCGAGCTGACCGCTTTCCATCTGGCAACCATATGCCTGTACGCAAACAAAAAACAAAACACAAAATACAACAGCTCCACATTTCCCAACGTATCTCCAACTTTTTTAAACAGCTGAAAATTAATTTAAAAGCTCCCAAGAGTCGATAGGCCGCAACTAGGCCGGACGCGCCGCTCTTAAGGTCCACAATCGCTTGCCGGCAGACACGTGTCCAACTGGTGCATCACCACAACTTCAAACTGTGCCATTCCACTACCCCCGTTTCTGTTCGACCCATTTTTGCGGCAACAAGTTTCACGAGCTCACAGCGCAGCGAAGCTATTGTTTGTTCCTAACTGTAAGACGGTTTAGATGTTCTAAGGTTTAGACTGTCGATGTGTTTAAATTCTATAAAAATTTCTCTTTTAAACGATTCTAACAAAAATTTGAAATAGTTCATTCTAGCGTGCAAATCGCCATAAGCGTCCGTCGACAGGAAGACGGATAGAAATCGTAGTATAATCCATATAACAATAAGCTTTCTATGTAGACTAAACAGGACGTTATTTCTAATAATTTAATAGCACATTAATTAATAGTATACCAGCCGTATTTAATGTAATGTTATTTTATAATTGTATTTAAAAAATTGTAGCTGCAAATGGTATTAGGTGATCTGTAGGATAGCGGTTTATTATAAATAAAATACTACCTAGACTCTGACTAACCCTTCGGGGATAATAGTCGTGATTATACGAGTACTTACAACACATACATGTATAGAAGTAGATGATGATAATATGATATGCAGCGGCTAGCGCGTTCGGCTTGCGAACTTGCCCGTTAAGCAACTTTTGCAATGCCGGGTCGCTGGATGGGTGACCAAATTTAAAACATCTTGAGCTCCTCCGTGCTGTGGAAGGCACGTTAAACGTTAAGCCGTTGGTCCCGGTTATTGTCGTAAGATGACAGTCGTTAAAATCTACCAACCCGCATTGGGCCAGCGTGGTGGGTTATGGCCCAATATCCCCACGTGCACGTAGGAGACCTGTGCCCAGCAGTGGGAAGTTTATAGGCTGATAATGATGTTGATGATGATGTATGGATGGATGTAGTACCAACCCATCTATTCTCTTGGGTATCATAAAAGGCAACTAACAAACTGAAGACTGCTCAAACATCCATCAGCATAAAGCGGCAATAGGCTCACCACTATCATCACCTATCACACTGAGCACATGTGCCGTTGTTATTTAGTGTAACGTAGACTGTGACATACCGTGTCGAGGTGAAAGAATACTACCACGCCCTCTCTTCCCTTGGGTGTCATAAAAGGCTAACGGACTAAAAACTGCAAATAAATCCAACAACATAGAGCGGCGATGGGCTCACCACCAGTCACGCTGAGCACATGTGCAGTCGCTATTTGGTGAAAAGTGGACAATGGCAGAGGACTACTTTTGCGGTTCTAATTGCCTAGTCTCTGACTAACCCTTCGAGGATAATAGTCGTGTTTATAATATGAATGTAGACTATGACAGTGCACTGCTCTTGCGGTCTTCAATACCACTAACCGTTTGAATTCAGTCGTCAGTGTATGTACGTATGAAATGGTATTAGGTGTTTCCGTGTTGGTCCCTTAAACCCCCTTGCTAACTAACCGATATCTTCCAGGGAAAGTGGATGAGAAGGCGACTCAGCTGCACGCGATCGCCTCGCTGAAGGTGCTGTTAGAGGCGACGAGGCCCACGGCGGGCGGGGCGGGCGCGGCGGCGGCGAGGCACGCTGCGGCCGCCGCCCAAGCCAAGGAGACGCCGCTGGACCTGCCCAATGGTGGGCTGGCGGACGTCCAGTTAGATGCTATAGAAGAGGTAAGCAATTTCCTTCTAGGAGCTCACCTGGCGTAAACCAGGCACAAAAAAAGAGAACGCGGCAGACAAGGGGCTAATAGGCTGACAAGGGGAGTAATGGGAGCGGCGTGCGGTCCTTGCTCGGGCCAAGGAGATCCGCTGGACCTGCTCAAAGAGGGGCCGGCGTACGCCCAGCTAGATACTATAGAAGAGGTAAGCGATGTCCTTCTAGGAGCTCAGCTGCCGTAAAACCTGACACAATAAAAGAGAACGTGGCAGACACGGGGCGAGGCTGACAAGGGGAGTAGTGGGGGCGGCGCGCGGTCCTTCCTCGGGTCAAGGAGACCCCCACTAGACCGGCACAACGGGGGGCTGACGGACGTCCAGTTAGATGCTATAAAAGACGTAAGCGATGCTTTCTAGGAGCTCACCTGCCGTAAACCAGACACAAGAAAAGAGAACGCGGCAGACAAGGGGCTAGGCTGACAAAGGGAGTAATGGGAGCGGCGCGCGGTCCTAGCTCGGGCCAAGGAGACCCGCTGGACCTGCCCAACGGTGGGCTGGCGGACGTCCAGTTAGATGCTATAGAAAAGGTAAGCGATGCCCTTCTAGCTAGGCTGAAAGTGGGAGCGGTCAACTGGCCAAGGAGGCCACGCGGGACCTGCCTAACAGTAGAAATTAAATTAAATTAATTTTTTAGATCTCGTTAAAAGAGAACGCGGCAGTATTGGTAAAAAAGGATATAGACCTAAAAAGCCTTATGCCTTTTTGCGACTATAGCCTTTTTTGTAGTAATAGGTTTATTTTAAGGCTAAAGCCTTTTTTAGACTAGGCCTGAGTAAGCCGTCATAATTCGTTTGTTCTCATTAGTTCTACTCATCAGTCTTACTGTTGGACTAATGATACTTTTTTTCTCACTTATCCTACAATTTATTGAAGTACATGGTGGTAGACGGGACGGGATGGCACGGGATATTGGTGAAGCCTTGACATTACTGGACTTCTCGCTTGCGTTTGACACCATTAACACACAAATTCTCTTGTCTAAACTGGCTTGCAACGGGTTTGACTCTAATGCATTGAGATGGTTTTCAAGCTACCTCTCTGGCCGTACTCAACATGTTGAAACGCGCAGTGAAAGTGGCATTTCACCTGCCCTGTTCGAAGGGGTGTGCCACAGGGATCCTTACTTGGGCCGATACTCTTCATCTTATACACCGCAATATTATTACAAATATAGAGAATTGTAACTATCACGTATACGCAGATGACTTTCAACTGTACATTTCATTTAAGCCCGAGGCAACCAATGTAGCAGTTAATAAAGTAAATGCAGATCTAAGCCGAGTATCTCGTTGGTGTGACCGGAATAATTTAATACTAAATCCAAACAAGTCCAATGTCTTGGTGCTAGGGTCTAAAAAGCTTATTAGCGATATAATATCTTCCCGAGATCCAGCAGTTACAATACGTGGAGTACCTTTGATTTGTGTAACTCAGACTCGCAGTCTAGGTCATTTTTTGTAAATGTCGTTGCTTCTGTGCGCTGTGGTTTCTTGCGCCTGTTCTTTGCCACAGTTAAAAAATGACGTCCTGAATTGGTGGTAGGTTAAAAATTTGGACGATTCAAAGTACTTAAAATTAAAGTTTATTGAATAAATATATTTTGAGTTTGAGTTTGAGTTTCAGTTTGGTCTTATTACGAATGAAAAACTGCAGTTTTAGGAGCATCTTTCAGAAATTATTCGAAACTGTTTTTATAGGCTTAAGGTGGTTTATCGCATCCGCGATTGCTCAGCTGTAGATTAGCGAATCAAATTGTGTGAGGCGCTGGTTCTCTCAAAACTAAATTATGTCGATACTGTTTTCGGAGAGTGTCTACTAGCCCGCACTAAAAAGGTACCTAATACAACAAATTCAAAATGCGTGTGCCTGATACTGTTTTCATGTCCCTAAACATTCTAAAATTTCTCCGTATCTAAATCATAACAACTTGCTTAACATGTCTGCTCGACGTACGCTACACTTTGCTTCGCTTCTTTTTGGAGTTATGATTAGCAAGCATCCTTCATATTTGTACAACAAGTTAGAGTTCTCCCAACGTCATATAAGAATCGCGCCACGCCTCCTATGCCCACGTCACAAAACGGCTGCTTTCCGTGGTACCTAGCTTTTGCTATGCTGCCTCGAAGTGCTCGAATAACCTGCCACCGCCAGTTCGAAACTATAAGACGGCTAGCACATTTAAGTTTAAATTAAAAAGCATCTATATTAGAGTTACAGCACTTAAGCGGTCGTGCTGTAAAAATCCCATTCGAGCTTCCTGAGACTGGTTGATTTTTATCTAGTAAACATTTTATTCAATATAAGCCTTCACAGGCACTTAGAGACGTCAAAACAAATAAAATAATAATTATCTAAAATAAAAATAATAAAAATAAATAATAATAATATTTAAATAATTATTAATTAATTCTAATTTAACTAATCTACTGAATCTAACCAGTTCGGATTTTGGGAGAGTCTTCAACTGAGAATCGAGCTGACAAGAAACTCCTCTTTTTTCGCTGTCCTATCAATATATCAACTACTTACTCGTACAACAACGACATGTCTACAACTGCTCAAGAAGCCTGTTTAATGGATTTCTTGCTAGTCCCCGACTGCCGAAACAAATTATTATTCCATAACTTCTAATAACACGATCGTTGAGAGCTTGATACAATAATTGGTTGATCGATGTTAATAGTTGGGAACGTTAGGTACTTGACGTTCCCAAAACGTGTTGGTTGCACATCGCAATAAGGATAAGGGGTTTGATATTTTGCTCAAAATCTTGCTAGAGTCTGGACTGGACATTTTGCGAGCGAGAAGTATGAAACAGGTGTCTGTAATTTCATAAGTCTCATATCAAGGTGATCAGGTACAAGGTAAATGTTCAGAGAAACGGGTACATTCTAAGGTTAAATGGCATTAATAAACTCTTCTTAAACAACGTATTTATATACAAGGGCGAGGTTTAAGACTTACTTTTTAGTATAGGTATTCCAGACATACCTTTGTCTTAATGTTTCTACCGAGTTGTACTGGCCGTGGTCACGGGCTGACTCGTGCCTCTTACCTAATTTTGATACCTAGAATATTTACTGAGTAAATTGCGTAAAATATTTATTTTGAATTTACTGTGCGCTGTGTCATGACTATTATAATGGTACATGGGCTTTGCGCGGCATGTGTCGAACATAGTTCCGCCGGCACAAAATCTTGAAATCATTATAGTCAGACTAGAGCAGCTATAACGAATATTTTGCAAAAGTTTTATAAATAACTACTTTTAAAATTAATGTTTTATTTTTTAATACTCGGTCTTATTTACATCAGTACATCTAGTACTAATTATTAAGTAAATCAATTAACTCTGGTATTTTTATTGAAATTGTATGAATGTTTCTTCTTTCTTTTCTAAATAGATTTTATTGACCCCAGCCTTAACCTTATACTTAGTGTTTTCTGAACTAAAAAAATAAAATATTTTAATTATATAAGGTGACTTCTAAAAACCGCAAGAAATTTCAAGGGACATGACAAAAATGACAAAAGGTGTTCGTGTTTTTTCAATATCATATCATATTCAATAGCAATATCATAAGAAAAATAAAATGAAACAATTAAGAATAACGATTATTTACAACACGCGGGCAAAGAGTTGACCCGTACGCGTCAGTACCCTACGTTGACGGGTCCATGGCCGGACGTCTGTATTTACAACGCGAACGGGTCACCGTTCGCGTTGTAAATAATCGTTATTTTTTATTGTTTTTAGTTTATTTTTCTTATGTTATTGCTTTAAAATAAATTAGATACTCAAAGACTATCCGATTAAAATACACAGAACGAATTATTTAATTAAAAATGAAAAAGACACAAATTCCATTTTTGTCATATTTGGCATATCTAGAACACTTGACCTGACCAGCCCTTGAAGTTTCTTGCGGTTTCTAGCAGTCATCTTATATTATTCCATTTACATACACATTACATTACACATTACATTTCAGTCTAAAAAATAATAAAATATTTATTTTTGAAACCCCATAACAGAGTACATAATTACCCTATAGCTTTGGTCCCATAGTAACTAATCCATACAATAATATTATAAAACAGATTAAAAATAATTTTTGGATAGCCGACATTTTCAAGTATAGCCCAAAATGAATGATGTCCTTTAAATTTATTAATCAGAATACTTTGCGATTGTTCTCAATTTTTGGATCTACCAAAATAAACTCATTACCAAACTTTAGCTACCTACTGCCTATAAACTGTCGCACTTCTCGGCAAAGGCCCGATCATTGAAAATCAACGTTATCGCAACAATCCATAGTTATTGGCTTGGTACACTTGGTAAATGTGGGTAGGCGAACCCGGGCTATACACTAAAAACTATGAAACACACTTTTCCAGACCTGTGAATTAAACCCTCCAAATATCCGGGACCAAGCTCTTTACCAATCGGACAAACTTTGGTATAACCATAGATAATTTAGTATTTCATATCGTCCTTGGTAAAACTGATAACAAAATCTGCTACACTTAACACCTGCGCCGCTCTATGATAGTATATCATTCAAGACGAGCGTCCGATATGATATAACATAAAACTCTTTCTACCCGATGACTTGGCAACGCTTCCTCGCAAATATGCAGAGATAAATGTTACTTTCGCAAACAGGTACGGCAATATCACAAGTTGCGAATACAAGTGCGGCTGCCAAAACCGATATCGCTGCTGGACAGATGTGACCGGCGGCGGCGTTGTGTAAGCCGGGGCTGACACAATCCCGCACATAGCTGACACACGTACTATATTGATAACAGCCAGTGAAAAAAATATTAAGAAAGCCCTTAGTACAAAATCCATTGCGGCAACTTAAATATTACTATAATATATCGAATATAAGTTGTTATGTACAAGCCTCAAGTCTGAGCTTTAATTTTGGAGACTCGAGTCAGATTGGCTCTGTGAGCTCTATAGGCTCAGATCCGAGTCTAGTTGAGCGCGAGCTCTCTGAGTGACAACTCGAGCCTTCAAAAGAGCTCCAGTCTAAATTGAACTCTAGCTTTCAAGAATAGCTCGAGTTTCAAAAATTTACATGAATCTCAACTCAACAAGGGCTTGAGGTTTTCATATGAATTTTATTTAGATACAATTGTAATCAATCCTATTTAATTTCTCATTTACAATTTGAATCAGTGTAATAAATGAACCATCCTTGCTTTTTAAACACACTGACCATTGTTTTGTATAAAGATGCTAACTTTGAAACATCATATATAACTCTTCACAACATACCCAACAAATGACTAGAAGCTCAAAAAAGACTCGAACGCAGAAATAATTCGGGCCCAAAAAAAGACTCGGGCGCAGAAAAAGACTAGAGCTCTAATGTCACTTTCCGAGGCTCACGTAAGCTCGGAGTCGTCCAGCAATCCGTTAAAAGAGTTGAGCTCTGTAAACGACTCCAAGCCCAAGGACACAGAGAGCTCGAGTCTTGTACACCACTAGATATAAGTCCTATCCAGAGTACACTAAACTGGACGAGTGTTAAAGAATGAAAGAGTGTAACTCTGAAATGCACCTATGTAACGGTAAATGTGATGAATTGGAAATTATAAATAATTACCAAGATTGACTGTAAAAGTGATAAATTATGCACTTTTACCGGTTATTATTAGTAATTACACCATAGGTTTGGTAAATGTAATAAATGAGGGCTATAAGGGCAGTTTTGTTTAGCTATAAAATGTGTATTGCCAGCAAACAAAGTGAATGAATGCTTCTAGTGGTGGGCAAAAATAACTTTATTGATCAGCATCTGCAATTGATGTCTTCTAAGTTATAGCCAAAAATAACTACTAAGCGTGCCGCTGCCGGGGCGCGCTTCGCTCAGCTCGCGTTGTGTTTTTTTCACTGATCTAACCAAACATAACCGATAACGATGTTTGCCGTTTCCTTGCTGAATGAATATTATAAAAAGTATCATTTAATTTCTTGCTATAGCTAAGCCTAACTTAGTCGGTTAGGTTAGGTTAGAGCAGTGATTAAAACAACATTCGAGTCGAGCGATTGAAGCGAGCGTGCCGCGGCAACTGCTGGCGAAGCGCCTAAAGCATGCTTATCAATGCAAAAAGCAAGCATAAGGCAAGCAAAAACATGCTGCATAACTTATATCAATTTTTATAAATTTTTATACATCATCAGCCTATAAATGTCCCACTGCTGGGCACAGGCTCCACCACATGGAAAGGTTGGGCCATTATAACCCACCACGCTGGCCCAATGTGGGTTGGTGGGTTTTAACGACTGCCATCTTTCGAGGACAACCGGGACCAACGGCTGTACGTGCCTTCCGAAGCGCGGAGGAGCTCGAGATGTTTTTTAAATTGGGTCACCCATCCGGCAACCCGACGTGCGGCATTGCGAAGGTTGCTTAGCGGGCAAGATCGCAAGCCGAACGCGCTATTTTAGCTATTAACCTAAAATTATTTTGTACGTTATTTCCATTTAGTCTACCAGTAAATTTACTGGGATCCTTTTTATTTTCTAATTCGAATAAATACTGACCAGAAAGATAATAATGTTTTATAATTGATTTATTACTTTTACCGAAGATAGTTGGGATTTGGGAATTATTAATAAATACCGGTAAAAGTAATAAATTTCACAGTTTTTATCACATTTACCAAATTCTGTGGTAATTATTAATAATTACCACATTCATCACATTTACCGTAACTTCTATTATTATTAATTATTACATAATTTATAAGACAAGCCAAATACCCGTCATTGTAGCGGTGATTCAATTCCATTGATGTCTCTTTAATTGTAGTCTGTCAAAGTTAATATTATTGTAATGGAAAGTGCCCTTTTATAAGATAGGGAGGGCATTTTTCAATTCTGATTGATGCTGTGTAAGAAAGGGAGAAAAGAAATGCCTTTGCTGAGTTTCTTGCCGGTTCTTCTCTATACAAGGCTCCCGCCCATAGATAGACTTACGAACCGATGGCATTATGACATCATAAGTGCTGTAACCTAAACATGGCCTAACCTGAATAAATGATATTGATTCTTGATTCTAATCAAATCAAATCAAATCAAGAATAAGAAGAAAATATAAGGAATAAACTTTTTAACTAACAGTTAATGTAACTATCAAACGAAAACAAACATAAGTTTTCATTGTTGTTTTTTTTTTGGTCGATAATATCACATGTCATCATTGAATTGAACCCGAACTCGATCCCAGGACGTTTCAATATCAATACGACGGACGACGACGGCTCGTCATCAATATCACACGACCACATGTGACCGACGACGTCGTTGTATCGGCCGGCACTGATCGAGGGTCGATACATCGCAACGTGTCATTTTTCCCAGGGCTATCCCTTCAGGCGGCTGAGACTTCCGACGGGTGTATCCTTGAAATGGGACAGATAAGGAGATTGGGTACGACACGAATACTTATATCATAGAAGGCTTTTTTGTTGCCCATATTTTAGGTATTTTGCATTTTTGTCATTGTACTTTATGTCCTTCTTAGACTTATATAAATCTTTTTTGACGAGTCGGTGGCCTAAGTAAGAAACAAGTTAAGCAACTATGCAGTACTGAGCCCCTTATGGATGACCCAGTTAAAAGTATTATGAGCTCATTTCTGCTTCGAAAAGTACGTAAAGCCGTTGGTCTTTCTTAGTGAAGTGTTTGAGATGGCAGTCGTTAAAACCACCATTGGACCAGTAGCGTGGATTAATGACAATTTCCTAATATCCCAATGTACGTCATAATATTATACATAATCACGACTATTATCCCCGAAGGGTGAGTCAGAGACCAGGCAATGAGGACCGCAAAAGCAGTCCTATGCCATAGTTCATTTTTCACCAACATGTGCTCAGCGTGGCAGGTGGTGAACCCATCGCCGCTCTAAGCTGTCCCAATGTGGTATTGTTGTTTTGTGGGAAGACCTAAACCTGGCAGTGCGTTCATCTGTTTGTTTTCTTATTTAAATATTATTTTTTCTCTTGAGAGGAAATAGTTACGGCTCATATCTTATCTCTAATATAAAAATTAATCGCTAAATGTGTTGCTAAGCGCAAATTTCGAGAACGGCTGAACCGATTTCGCTAATTCTTTTTTTATAATATTCCTTGAAGTACGAGGATGGCTCTTGAAGAAAAAATAAAAAAGAATCGAAAATTTAAATTTAACACCCTCGGACGAAGTCGCGAGCGGGCGGGCCGCTAGCTAAGTATGCAGTCGTTTAATTTGAATAAGACAATTTCTTTTATTATAAATCATACGTATATTTTGTAATAATATCCCTTTTTATATTATTACTATAAATTATACTAATAACTATACTACATATAATATTTGTATAACTATGTCAATGCAACTGCCCCTAATCCATTTAATCAAATGAAACCGCAGTAATCAGACTGTTTGCTCCTAGGGGAATCAACTTGATCCCTGAATGATCAATCACCATTAATTAGGGAGAACAAAGACAGACGGAGTCCGCTTACTGTCAAAGCTTAATAAGTAGGCATTGATTCCCAATCTTATTCTTAGATTTTTCTTAGTTTACATGTAATCATGTTTTAAACATCCCATAAAATGTTTTAAAAATGGTCTTTATAAATAGGAAATAAATATAATTTTATAATTACTAGCAGCCCGCCCACGGGTTCGTCCGCGTGAATACCCGTGACGGATTTACAAAAAAAATCTTATATACAAACCTTCTCCTGACAACTACAAACACAACAAAAAATTATTGCTATTTTTGTTATTAATACCTTATTACTAAATAAAATTCTGAACACTTTGTACAAAAAAAGAATTACCCAAAAGTTTCATCAGTTCCCAAGTGATACCCGAACAAGCATGCATAGCAATTGATGTTTATTTATATTCATTTTCTTCTCTATTGATTAAAATCATAGATGGGCAACAACCGGCCCGCGAGATATTTTGAAAAAACCTAATAAGAAATATATTACATTAGGTACTTAAACTCACGGTATAGTGACAGTGAGGCGACAAACATCAAATCCATCATTTGATGTTTGCCTCCTCACGCTTTGATAATCACCGGCACTAGTTTATTCCAGATTATTCCTTCATTTTGCGTATATAAGCGGGTGGATGGCGCAAACGTTAGTTCAGTTCTATTTGAGCTACCGAGGCGAGGTGATAACTTGGACAAGCGATATCCTAGCGAACTGCTCGAGCCGTCAACTTGCTTTGTGACTTTGTGTGCATCTTGAGTGGTTACGAACTATAGTTTGTTATTAAGTTTATTGAACGAAAAGTAAACAAAAATGATGTCTGGTGGAAAGAAACGAAAAGTAGATACAGAGGGTCACCAGTTTCAAGAAAAATGGACTGAAGAATTCTTTTTTATCTTGCACAATGGTAAGCCTATTTGTTTGCTATGCAATGAATCTATTTCAGTAATGAAATAATTCAATATAAAGAGGCATTACTCAACTAAGCATGCTACGCTGCACTCACTGACAAAATCCAGAAGCTTACCGCAAATTTGGAAAAACAGCAACAAATGTTTCATAAACAAAGAACACAACTTGATAATGTTGTGAAAGCTAGTTTTATAGTTAGCTCAAAATTGGCAAAGGCTTAATGCCTTAACCATTTGCCAAAGGAGAATTTATCAAGGAGTGTATGTTAGAAGTTTGCAGTATTTTGTGTCCTGAAAAGAAAAATAAATTTGAAAAAATTTGTTTGTCAAGACGAACTGTTGTTCGATGTATAGAAATGATGGCTAATGATATAAAAACAACAGTGACTGACCGTATGGCTGGTTTTGAATCATTTTCCATAGCATTAGACGAGAGCACCGATTTGTCTGACAGAGCTCAACTGGCTATATTTATTCGAGGTGTTGATAAGGAGTTCACTGTTACTGAGGAATTGCTTGCTTTACAGCCGCATAAAGGAACCACTACAGGAGAGGATATTTTTATTGAAGTTCAATAGGTATTCACAAGTGTTGGCTTGCCATGGTCAAAATTAATTGGAGTATTCACTTATGGTGCACCTTCTATGGTCGGATTACGTAAAGGTTTCATCGGAATTTTGAATGAAAAAGCAACAGAATAAAATGTGCAAAAAGATGATTTGATAGTCCTTCATTGCATTATCCACCAACAGAACTTGTGTTCTAATAAGTCCATGCGACTCCAGAATGTTATGAATGTGGTAGTAAAAACCATCAACTTTATTCGATCCCGAGGGCTTAACCATCGTCAGTTCTAGGCGTTTTTGGATGAAATATCAGCTGAATATAACGACGTAACATATTATTGTGAAGTCAGATGGCTGAGCAAAGGAAAAATGTTGAAACGGTTTTACGAGCTTAGAAATGAGATAGCAGACTTTATGAAAATAAAAGATAAACCATTATCTGAATTAAGTTACCCAAAATGGATATGTAACTTAGCATTTCTGGTCGATCTTACAGGCTATTTGAATGATTTAAATTTAAAACTTCAAAAACAAGGACAGTTAGTAAATGATTTGTACAGACATTTGAAAGTGTTTCAGAACAAACTACGCTTGTGGGAGTCACAGATGCTGTCTGGTAACAGTTACAGTTGAAACACGCTCTCTGCGTATGGAAATATTGCTTATGCTCAATATGCTGAAAAACTCAAGTTACTGTCGGAACAATTTTCGAACAGATTTAGCGACTTCAAATACATGGAAGACTGTTTCAGTTTATTTGCTACTCCTATAAAATGTAATGTAAAAAATGCTCCAATACACTTACAAATGGAGTTGATCGAGATTCAAGAAAACTCACTCCTAAAATCCAAATTTGAAGACGTAGAGTTGTGCGATTTCTACAAAAAATACCTAGAAGAAGACAATTTTCCGCAGCTTAGATAATTTTAATTAAATTAATTAAATTCGCAAGAAGATTGATTTATGCATTTGGCAGTACTTATAAATGTGAACAGTTCTTTTCATTGATGAAAGTTAATAAATCAACACATCGTACAAGACTGACTGACGATAATTTGGAAAATTCTTAACGTCTTTGTATCAATGGAATTAATCCAAATATCGATGAATTAGTTTCCCAAATTCAAGCTCAAGTGTCTCATTGATTTCGTTGTATTTAACTTTCGTAGTTTGTAACAATTGCAAATTTAACGATTTAATTATAATGTACCATTTTTTTAAATATCATTTTGTTGTTTTAATAAATTGTACTATAATAACATTGTCGTATTATTTCATGTCTAATATCTATCGCAAAAAATATTATCACTACTTTAAAATGCACTGAGTAGGTACTTTTAAACAAGGCCCGCGAACGTATTTGCACGCTAAAGTTTAGCCCTCAACATGTCAATGCCCATACCTGATTTAAATAAATAAATATCACAACTATTAGGTACACCAATCATTCAGCCTTAAACAAGGCATAGCTTGAATTATGGTGACTGAATAACGGATAAACATACATTTAGAGACGAAACTTTCTCACATTCCGAATAGCAATCACCATCGTCAATCTTCATACGTCCCACTGCTGGGCACTTGACCTGGCCCTCACTTTACGAATATACATATTATTATATATATTTTTATCCTGATAACCACGATTATATCTTAATCTTTCACTAACAACTAAACTAGTTCATAGTGCTATTTATGGTGGTATTGTTAATGGAAATACCAGGGAACGCGATGAACAAACAAAATTAAGCGAGGCTGAAATGTTTGCTGAACAAATTACCAAACATAGTTCCGACGCGGCGACTTAACCAAACCACTGGTCCCCGAAGGCACATTTATTTACGTAAGCCTTTTTGTGGCACCCAAAATAAGTTTCGTAAATGTTAGAACGATGACTTTTAAACTGTTAGGGTCACTTACATCATCATCAGCTGATAAACGTCCCACAGCTGGGCACAGGCCCTCCGACATAGACAACAGCACGTGGGGAGATCGGGCCATAACCCACCACGCTGGCACTCTGCGGATTGCTAGGTATCAACGACTACTTATACGGCGACAACAACAATGGTTTTACGTAAATTGCGAAGCACGGAGGAGTTCCGAGATGATTTTTTTTATTTGGGCTTCCCCCTTATTTACTACGAATAACGAATAGACCGGGGATGAGCGTTTGGCACTTGTCTACCGGGGCTGGCCAGGATCGCAAATCGAACGCTTTAACCACTGCGCCATCGAGTTTTCCAGGGCTTCCATTAATTACTTACTTACATACGTTTACTGCTGCGGCGCAGCGACCTATAGTAGATCTCGACCTCCGACACAAAATGACGCCACGCTTTGAGGATCTGAGTCAGCACCGAGGCACTGCAAGTCCTTTTGTACCTCGTCGCTTCTGCGATACCTGTGCCGTCAGACCGGTCTACCGATTATCTGAGATGCGTATCTGAAACGACCGGAACGTAGACCGTAGGACCGTTAAGCCGCGAAAAGAGCGGCTCGATTCTCCCCATTCTCTCTACGTGGTCGACCCAGCAAAGTCCAGCCGCTTTGATCTCCCCGATGATATTGGGCTTCGGAAACTGGTCTTAGATGACAAAGGTTATTATTAGAACACATAACATCGATTACTCTGTTTGTTCCAGATAGGAGACTTGGACGAGGACACGACGCCGCTGGACATGTCGTGGCCGTCCGGCTTCCGCAAGCGGCTGACCTACCTGTTGGTCGCACCCATTGTCTTCCCACTATGGATCACCCTCCCGGACACGCGGACTCCGAGAGGTGAATTAGCTTTAAACCAGTACCTTTATTTTGTGTTAAGCTCATTAAAGTGGGTTGCCAGCGACCCCTATGATATCATCAACCTAATGTTCTTCCGGTTTCACCGAATGCAATCCTTAAACCAATGTTACTACAATATATTCCAATTCAGACCATGCACTAAAACCTGTACTTTCTGTTTCCAGGGAAGAACCTGTTCCCTATAACATTTATAGGGTCGATAGTTTGGATAGCGTTTTTCTCCTACCTCATGGTGTGGTGGGCGAATGTGGCGGGTGCCACGGCTTACGTGCCGCCTGAAGTGATGGGGCTGACGCTGCTGGCCGCGGGGACTTCGGTGCCGGACCTCATTACCTCCGTCATAGTGGCAAGAAAGGGCTTCGGAGACATGGCGGTTTCCAGCTCAGTTGGCAGCAACATATTCGATGTGACCGTTGGGTGAGTACTGAGCGCTGTTTCATGTGTGCACTTCTTGTTGCGTGCGATGTTGCGTTTCTAATATATCAATAGGGTCACTTCGATGTGCACTACCTGAGTGTGGCAATTGGTATGAATCAACCCTTTGGTTGATTGATCCTCGTACTACGCTTAACTTCGTCGCACATCTGTAGTGGAAACGCAGCCGCATGATGTGATGATCGAACGAGGTTATTGGGCTGACGCTGCTAGCCGCGGGCACGTCGGTGCGGTACCTGATCACCTCCGTCATAGTGGCAAGGAAAGGCTTTGTAGACATGGCGGTGTCAAGCTCAGTTGGTAGCAACATAGATGATGTGACTATAAAATATTTAGGTAACTAGGATGTTGATCTTGGGAAGTAGTGATTTAACTAAGCGATTAGCAAAACTTATGTTCTTTATAGCTCGGTAGAGCAAAATACTGTTTCCATTTTTAAAATATAATTTCAACTGTAGTAAGTAAGATAAAAAAACTCGTGAGTACACCGCTGCATCTTAAATTACGCTAATGCCACCTTAAGCTGTAAATGTAACGTTCTTGGAGAGCCGCCAAAGCAAGATGGCGCCGGAGAACAGGGTTGCCACTACTTGCCACTAACAGCATAACTTATCAAAAGAAATGCGAAAAGTTTTAAAATGAAATAGTTGGCATGTGACTTGACTTATTTATGCGTTTTGTATGCTACACAGCAGAGGTACAAGTAGAGAAATAAGGCGGGAATACAAAATACTTTGGTATACCTACAACAACTCTAAGGATATTTTAAAGTTGTGGTTGGTTTCTGCCTGAAATTCGACTGGATTAACACTTAGTAATATTTTAAATCAAACAAACTCAAAGCTCAAATTAACTCAAGATAACGAAACGTTGAAAATCATCCGTTCGTTATCATTCTAACACTTATTCCTGATATGTGCTATATTAAAGGGTTAAGTACCCTACCCTTGCGATAGGTAGCCAAGTCATACCGTATCATACACACTGTAAATAAAACAATATGTTGTCGAACGGAGTTTACTTTTCAAGAGAGTTCTTACTCAGAAGTAGTTTTACCCTTTAGTACCATGTTATACTCGTACAAACTACTGCGTTCATAGTGGTTCATACATAAAGGTGGCACGCGAACGCGATCATCTAAACGAGTTGGTGTGACATGGCAACTTCTGAGGCCGACTGTACTGTAGCACATGGGGTAATACTGAGTATTTTAATGCAATAAAAAAGTTAACCTAACTAGCACTTTTACAACTCATAACCTCTTTGTTTACAAGGCTAGCCTTTAATCGTATAATCCACTCATTCCATTGCCACCGTCCGTGACCTCGATACTTCGATCTTGCCCTTTGCCAGGTAGCAGCGTCGCTCGACACCCTTTGAAATCTAACCTTAAACTTTAATATAGCCTTCCCAAGTTTTAAGTCTCAGTTTCCGCTTGTTAAGAAACTTTATGAACACCTTGCGTGATCGACTAACGAAAGCTAACGTACTGAATGTGTGTGTGACCGACAGAATCTAGCGCACTGTATGTGTTTTTTAAAGAAAGACACCGTTTATAGTAGTTTTCTAGTGAATCTCTTTTAAGAAAAGTAATAATCCGAGTGACACTAGATATAAATGCTACAACTTTTGTGCTGTATTAACTATTACTCCAAATGGCTAGTTCTAACAATACGTACCATTTTTTTTGTTGGCCGGCACTTTCAAAAAGGGCCTAAAAAATGATGTCCTTTGGTCCATAACTTCACAGGGTCAATTAAGTATAATCACAAATACGACATTCGATTACTTACAGAATTTTGACCAGGTTCAATTCATGGTTACTATGTATGAAAGTAAAAAAAATAAAGAAAGATAATGGAAAAAAAAGCCAAGCCCCAAGAAATAAAATGTATCGTGTATGTTTTTACTAAATACGTGTAAAGTTGGAATCGTCGAAATATTTTTCCAAAAAGTGTGAGATTGCTTTTCGAAGTTTTGCATAGGGGTTAATAATGTTTTAGTAAATTGATCGGGTATTATCGGACTAGCTTTCGCTTTCGTTTCAGTTAGCGGTGTTAATCCTGGTCCTTACCTATCTACCTACCTACTTACCTACCTAACAGTCATTGAGGCTTAAAAGCAGAAAAAACCATCCAAACATTTAAAAATCAAACCATCGTTATTTTTACATTTAGATTATTACTTAAGTGTGATGTTATTATTACAGATACATATATATTATATTACCTATAGGTATATAGTATATGTATATTAAGTACCAAAAAAAATCAAATATAATTTTTATTTTTATACTATTGTGTTTTCTTTATCATCATTGATGACTTCTGCTATTACTTTAAAAATAGTAGTGGTGATAATATTTATACTGTAGAAGAATATTTGATTTATACTTCCTATTACTTACTGCTAAACACCCATTTTAGCAATTTAATTATTCCTTAACTGAAACATTAATATGACCCCTGCAAAACTTTCAATAGCAATTTTATACATTTAGAAAAATATTTTGGCGGTGTCCCTTATGCAGTAATTACTCAACATTACCAGTATTTTGAGGTACAGTTCTTTTGCGCCGGGCCTTGGTTTAAATTTCATACTACGTGTCATTCATTCTTTCTTGAATTTTTCATTCTTCTTCTTTCTTTGGATGCCATTTTTATTAAATCTAAAATCGACGCCATGGTTCCTAAGAACAGATTTCCTTATCTCTTATAGTTTTTGACTTCTCCCTACTGATCCATTTGGATTGATCACCCTGTATAAGGAGACGGTAAACATAACACATCACATAAATGGCAAATACCTCAACCAAATTTGCCGGAATTGCGAAGAGATCCCACTTTTCTCAAGTGATAAGTACCATTTAAGTTTGTTTTCCACGTTTTTCGCCATAATAGCTGCTACCCTTTCGCTTTGGTCTCGATAACTCTGTATTTGTCCCAGCACCTACGCAATACGTTACAATTTAAGATAAGCTAAAGACACATTACAACCAAAAAGTAAGCGAAGCACAAGATCAATTCGAAAATGTCTATTGAATGACACTTCCGCAGTGCAGTACAGTAATATTTATTATCCAATGTTTATTACATTGGAATTCTAAATTATCTACTTAGGTACATAAAATAAACTACCCATAAAACATGATTTATTTTAAGTAAAATTTTTATTTTTTCGCGGTAATAAAACGCTAAAATATAAAACATTAATCTATAAACGCAGCTTCATCTTAACCGAATGTTAAATATTTATAAAAATATTTCTTTCGGATCTCAGAGGTGAAAACTTCTAAGATTTGATGAAGCAATGTTGACTAAAAACATAAGCATCAAGCACTGACAAATTTCGACGGTTGAAAGCCAGACCTCGGTAGCCAAGTGGTTAAGGCAGCCGCCCGGAATGCGGAAGGTGCGTGGTTCGATTCCCGCCTGAGGTTGTCGTCTTTTTTCAGTGTTTAAAAATTTTTACTTAAGTATATTTAAGCGTTAATAAAACGCTAAAATACAAAACATTAATGATTTATTTTATTTATTTATAACAAATACTATACAATCACACAATAACTACGTGTCCAAAAACCTGGTTAGGGTTTGGCTAAACACTGCACATTCATCATAATATAATAAAACATCTACAAACATTAATAAGAAACATACACCATTTACAATAATTAATAGCAAAAATAAAACTTCTACAATTTGCATAAAAGTAGCGTAAACCCACGCTTACCCCGCAACTATTTCTGCAGATGAATCACAGGTGATCAGGAAAAGCGCATTTGCTAAACATTTGGGTTAAATATGCAAGGACGTTAGTATGATAATAATGACTTTCTACGGAAATGAAAAAGCTTTTGAAGTTATATTACTTTATATCGTCCTTGGTATAAATATATAATAATAATAATCAATTGCCGAAATGTTTGTACGCGCATCACTTACGAAGGGCTGGATCGATTTGGATGATTCTTATTTTAAAGAAAATTTTGGAAAAATGTCACAGGATTCAGGATATTCTCCCACAGGAAACTCAGCAAGGGCATTTCTTTTTTTCTCTTTTTCTTTAACAGCGTAAAATATAGAAAAAGTTTACATAAGAGACGAATACGAAATATAGACGAATTCTATTTAATACGTTTTTTTAACTACATATTTTTTAAGTGGGTTCAAAATTATGTTATACAATAGTTTTGCTATACTCGCAGCGCTCTACCAAAACGACGCTGTATTATTCCAATCTGGATTCAATTTTCGCCTAATAAGCTTACAGCGATCTCTCCACTGTCTTGCACACAGTAAGTAGTCTCATTCTACTGCAATTGGCAGCAATGGCTGGAACCATTCCAGCTATGGTCCGGCACAATTCATACATACATACATAATAATCACGACTATTATCCCCGAAGGGTTAGTCAAAGACTAGGCAAAGAGGACCGGCAAAGCAGTCCTCTGTCACAGTTCACTTTTCACGAAATGCACATGTGCTCAGCGTGACAGGTGGTGAGCCCATCGCCGCTCTATGCTGTTGGATGAATGTGGCACGTACATCCAGCAGCATAGAGCGGTGATGGGCTACGTATACTAACTAACATGGTACTAACTAACGTACTACGTGCAGTCTTTGGTCCGTTAGTCGCCTTTTACAACACCCAAGGGAAGAGAGGGATTGGTAGTATTCTTTCACCGCTACAACTACAATTAGCTCTTGAAAGGAGAATGACCTTTTTACTATGGGAGTTAGACTAGTTTTTTAGCTAGCTAGCGTAACACAGCGCTTTAATGAAATAAATAGCTCAATCAATAGCAGCAATGCTTTGAATTATGAAGAAAAAATTACATTACAATATCATGCGGGAGTTTGAAGCTATCTTCATTTTTAGCTTAAGACTTTTTAGGTGTTTTGAGGTTATGACAACTGTTATCGTGAGACTATCAGTTCAGTTCAGCATTTATTTATCACTGGACTCTTAACGCGGCGTTCTATAGAAAACCCTTTTTAACAGTAATCATTATAATTTAAGAGAACACTTTTGATATGTGAATTATTAAGACGCAATAGATATCGAATAGGCTGGTTTGGTCATTCTCCTTTGACTGCAGCTGCACAATTTGCGTCCCGATGCAGTCTTCGCTACTGTAGTTATACAATCCAGCCCGATCAATACGCGCCACAAGTACAGGCGATGACCAACTCAACTCCCTGCAGAGTAAAGTTTAAAATTCTTCAGACAATCGCTACGCCTTGGAGCGGTTAGCTCGCAATGCTCCGAGTGGCTGGTTTACCTAAATTCGGTTTTGCTGCAAGGACGCGATCTAGAATCCTTGAGAGTATAAATGCTTTAGAATTCGTTATGCTGTTAGCATTCTACTGTTTGCTCTATAAATGCAGCTACAAAAGTTGTGCAACAGTACTGATTGATCTGACTGATTGATTCCAGATTGGTTGAGGTACACAAATATCAAAATTGTTAATAATTAACGTAATGTATAGCTAACATACTATCCCACTGTTGGGCAATGTATTGCATTGGCACGTGCGTTTAGCCCACAGACCACTTATCCCTGGTCTGTGGTTTAGCCACTCGGCCGCCCAGGCGTTAATAAAGAATTAGTAATTAATATAAGACATTATAATTTTCATCATTATTTTGATATAACAAATTTATACATTTTAAAATGTCAAGAATATTATAAAAAAATAAAACACTTGAATATAAAGTTTCCTACTTCGGT
This sequence comes from Scoparia ambigualis, assembly GCA_963921215.1. Classification (NCBI taxonomy): domain Eukaryota; kingdom Metazoa; phylum Arthropoda; class Insecta; order Lepidoptera; family Crambidae; genus Scoparia; species Scoparia ambigualis. The sequence continues at coordinate 28,490,946 of OY992512.1, read as the reverse complement.
ACTTGATATTGTGTACAATATTGCAACGAGCTGTGGGGTGGAGGCTCATTAAAATAATACTACCAACCCATTCCTCTTCTTGGGTGTGGTAAAAGGTGACTAACATACTGAAGACTGTACATACGTCCAACAGCACAGAACGCGGATAGGCTTACCGCCTATCACGCTGACATGGTGCAGCTGTTATTTGGTAAAACGTGGACAGAATCATGAAATTCATAAATAAGCCAAAGGAATGTAAAAAAAACATTTCCTTCAGTTTCATTCCAGCATTCGCTTGCGTGATACAAACTTGCAACATAGCATGATCGAATTCTATTGTTCAAGGCCAATTTGCCCATTTGTACCGGTAAGAACGCACACGACCTTAAGCGCAGGGGTTGTTACTGTTAGTCATAGCCCCCCTCCCCCTCCCCCCTTTTCTTACCCACGTGAAAAGTTACGATACAACTTTACTGTTTGATGTTTATCTGCACAATCGACGTACGCCCTTGGCCTTAATGTTGAAAAGAATAGGATTCTATTAACAGTTTGCGCGGAAGCGATGATGAAATTAAAAATGATTTCAAGAAATCGAAATTGTTAATGTCTTTATCTCCGGACTGTCGTGAAAATTAAATCGCATTCTAGGATTTCGGAAAACGATGTTATAAGTCGTCCTATTCATCAAGTTCTTCTTCAAGACCATCTTCAAATGTTACAATTTGACAATTTTATAATTATTTAATCGTGGTAGGTAGTTAAAAAGAAGATTAACATATTAACCTGAACCTGATAGTCATATTGATTAAAATGTTCTACAGGTTTGCCCTTTTGAAACACCTCGGTTCGACCAGGATGCCTTTAGTAAAGAGTTTGCGTTATAGGTACCCCGAAGATTTCAATTATAATGGAACAAGAAAAATTAAAAGTGTTAGTTATGATTTTAAATTTAAAAAAATAATATCGTTATATCTCTGGCAAGTAAAGCAATAAACTGTCTAGTAAATCAACCGTGTTGTCATTTCCAGGTTACCTCTGCCTTGGCTGCTGTACGGGCTGATCAACGGAGAACCAGTCCAGGTCAACTCCCAGGGCATGGTCTGCAGCATCGTGCTGTTGTTCGCCATGCTCATCTTCGTGATCATCAGCATCGCCTGCTTCCGGTGGAGGATGAATAGGGGGCTCGGTTTCACTATGTTCATGTTGTACTTCGTCTTCGTTGCTGTCAGTTTAGGCCTTGAGTATGGTTACTTGCATTGTCCACACGAATAGAGTGGTAAATTCAATACTGGTAAATTTAACAGAACAAATACGGGGCACAAATAAATACCTCCAAAACTTAAGTCATCGTTGAAAACTGCTGAAACTCGTGAAAGTAGTATTTTCATCAAAATTAATGCAAGCTAGGTACATTTCTAAGTGTTGATTTTTCTATTGTTAAGCTAAAATCGCGTGAGAGTCTGCCCAGACTGCGTTGCGAGGACGATCTCGACGTTAACAAAAGAGACTGCCGAGAGACCGAGACGCATTGAATGATTTTGGATTTTAGCTAACAGTTTAAAAAAGCAAAAAGAAAAAGTAGAGTCAACGTTTCGAGAACTTAATATCAAATATGTCGTTAAGACAAACTCTTATTTAGGATGTGGTATTACAATGTTGTTTTATAAAAGATTATAAAGAAAAACTATATCTATAGAGCTATCGTTTAAATTTAGTTTTATTTCTATCTTAAGAGGTTTAGTAGCACAAACTTTATAAATTGCTCAAACATCCTGTATTGATTTCTGAATGCTTTGCTAAATAGTTGTTTAGGTGTTTCTTATAACGACGAATGCTTTAATAGAACGTTTAAAAGTACAAGAGATACGAGCACCAATATTAAAAAGTAAGAAGATTTAAAAGACATTATAGACGTACAATACTGTTGTGCTATACGATTCCTCTAATTGCAACAAAGTACAATGATTCATCATATTCAATGAGGTCTTCATGTTATGTATCGACATCAATAAAAATATGTACCTGAAGGGTGTGTTATTAATTTTAAGTCAATTAAAAATGTAAAGGAGTTAAATTTATAATAAACAATAGAGAGTACGTACTTAAAATATATAAAACAGTGTAAAACAGAAATCAAAATTGTACAATTGTAATTCAATTTAGTTTTTGGAGACACGTCTTGGTTTACCAATAAATGTTTTAATTTTTACTTTAGTGATATGGCCAGTTATGGCTTTTTCTGTTTTTATTCATTGATTGATTTCAATGAAAATGTAAAAACTTGTCCACACCCAAACAAGTATGCAGATTTTTATTGATATGGACACGAATATTGGGAATAAGTGGTATGATCGTTTTTACATCAATTATAAAATTTTAAAGAAAATGTATAGCCATTAATAGAGACTGTAGTAATATATATAATATACTTATATATATGAATGTTAGTTGTTTGTTATAAGTTCGATAGCGCTTTTAGCGTTATTGACATTTAGTAATTCTTTGATACTTTATTTGGGGGGCTACTTCTGAAATGCTATCGGTAACTGAATCTAGATTTTCTAACGTTAATCCTATATTTGAGATAGTAGATACAATTATATTTACAACGGTAGTGTTTCAAAAGGGTTGCCGCATTGTTAGATCGTAATGTATTAGTTGATATTGATTTTGTAAATACACTTTCCTTTTTGTATACAAAGTGGTTAGCGTACGGATAGATAATGTCTACTGGTCGAGCGACCTTCAGTCCATGGGTTGACGTTTAATAAAATTTTATTGTATTGTGAAATGATTTGTTGGTGATGTTGTATTAGCACAAATGGCTAGAATCGAAACTGATGTATATACACGAGTAGACGAGTCGAGAACGTTGAGCGGGGCAAATGTGACTATTGTAACGTTCTCATTCCATAAAATGTGCCTAAGGGTCCAATGGGGCTCAATAACATTGTTAGCATCGGTATTTATAGTGTAACAAGTTCTGAATGTTGTATGATCATTCACTTTCAAACGGTCGACATAAATGTGAATAGTCCTTAACTTGTGTACATGTGTCCCGCTCTCAAATATACGATAGTTAGATTTTTACACTATCTTTGTAAATTCTTATCTATAATACATTATGAATATCTATTTTATTTCTCCTGATTTTTAGTGAAGGTTTTGAAAGTTATAGTTGAATTACCTACCCTAAATATTGAAATTTGTGAGACACAAGTCAGTTCGGACGATTTCTTTGAACTCCCTTTTAGAGAACGACGTTTAAATTTTCGTCAATCTCACACGGTACGGTTAACAAATTGCAACGGATCTCTCTTTACCTAATATGACATCATAAAAACCGTCCATAACCTTTTGTTAATTTCAATGCTTTCGCAGAATTACATACAGATTTTATTTTATGTTTACAAGAGAACAACTAAAGTTTGTAAAACACAAACAATTAAAATCCAATTGTTAATAAACCACAAACTTTATATTGATGACCCGCCTAATTGACATAGCAATAAATAGACTAGAATAGATAGTTAAATATTTGTATTGTTAAGCTTTAACAAATCTTACCATTGTATGACGCTCAAATAATGGAAAATCAACTGCTATACGCGTACAAGGATATTAATAAACATTGACAAAGCGCACAAAAGTTCTCGAAAGTTAAATTTCATTGAAATATGTCGCTGATACGAAACGTACATTAAAACATAAAATGTTAATTTACTTAATGTAATTGAACATGAATGTTATAAAACTTAGTAAAAATGGCTGCAGTTAAATAATTGCAGGCAGTGGTTTGAGTATATAAAGACGACATATCGATAGTTGCCGTACAGTCGACTAGGTCATAATCTGTGATAAGGGCATGCTTATGACGTAATTATAAAATTGTTTATAGAATTCAACTGTCTTCAAGTCACATAGTCTCTGTATATTGTATCATAAGCTTGGATTTGACTAAAGCCTTCTGTAGTTCGCATAGCGGAGCCACTTTAGATCAAACAGTTTCAAACGTTCTACTACTTACTTCATATAATTTACCTTCAAACTCTTCTACAAACTCTCGAGCTGTGCGATCTTTAAGTGGCCACTCTTTAAAATAAGGATTGAATGATATTTGCTCTATTTCAATGATTTCTTTAAGATTTGGTGATAAACTAATATACTTAAAATTCAGACTAGAGTGATTTAGGGAGCTGTATATGTAATAATACCCGTACGCATACTTGTAACTAGAATGTGTTGGGAGGTACCAATTACCGAAGTTGTGCGTATATTATGTAACGCTACGAAGCTGCACTTATATACTATGCTAAAGTCTTATTATATTACTATTTTTAAACTAGTGATTTCTATCTATCTCTTGAATAAAGTAATTAATCTTGTAAAAAAAATCATCCTTCCATTGTTTCTAGTGTCGGTTTAAAGTTTGAATGAACTGACTTCCGACTCGGGCTACCGAGGTGGGTAAAGAATAGTTGGGGCCTAATTTTCAATCCTCAGATGAAACATTAGTCTGACATCTTATTGCACAGCTAAGTCTCTAAGTGTGTTATCTTTTCCGTTTGGTGAATTACGCAGAACATTTTCATTTGATTCGTTATTACTTGATCAGATTAAGAAGTTTTATTCGGGCATTGAAAAATCTGCTCTTTATGTATATTTTTTTCATAAAAAGCTCTTTGGGGAGTTGTTGTTTTTCATTAAAGAAAATGTGTGCACCTACTTGTAGCCCGTGGTCATTCACATTCGAGTATTTTGCATGTCATACGACGTAGTTACATTAAAATTGCATTTGTTCAGTACCAAATAGCACAAGCCGAGCTAGATCTCATTATTCTAACTTTTTTAGACCATGTAAGGGTTAAAAAAAATATTGAAAATATTCCGTCGACACCGTATTATCGGTGTTGGCAACACGTAACCTTCGTAACTTCTCTCGTAGTCTAAGATTAGGCTTACAAGCTATCATTAAATTTAAAAATGTTTATTAATAAAATAAAAGTATAACATGAGGGTGTTTCGCCTGTTTTAGGATATATGATTGAATTTTATTGTTATGACGTCCATTTTTTTATATCAAAACTTGCAAACAGAATGCTTAATGGTGAAAGCACGCTCACCAAAATGTTACAAACAGAGTTATTAGTGAAAGAATGGTGTTATAACTGGAACTTGTATACGGTTAAAGGAAAAAAGCAACATTTGTGGTGTTACATTCAGTTAGAGCTGGTAAAATTGTTGTGGAACTAATCTGCTCAAGAGTCTCTGTTACTTCATTAGGTATACATTTCATTAATCATAACTCGTTACCCTGAATCCGGCGAAATAACCTTATCCAGGTAGAGATTGTTACTAGTGATGGTTTTTATATAAAAATTATAAAGTAATTATTGCAGATAATAAAATTTATTAAAAGTGAAGTTTTCACTATTCTCAACGCAGGTGGTTTTGTACGAACACCACGAATCTATTTTACGTTAAAAAAAGTATTTGTTTCATACAAAGAGCAGCTTTAAATGCCGCCTGTGTAAAGGATAGTGGGGAACGTTTAGTCATCTATTCTGTTCAAAGCTGCCATCGATCGATTTCGCGTCCAAACATTAATTAAGCTAACTTTGTGTATAACATTGCATGCGAGTGTCTTATACAAAACATTGAGGAACGAAACGGAAACTTATTGGACCAACAAGTAGAGGTCCTGATTTTAGCAATTTCATTAAGAAAGTTTGTATCTTTGCTCTTTATAAAACAGTAGTTAATTTAATTAAAGAAATAGGGAGACTCATTAGCTCTGAAGCTAACGAAATGTTTGTAAGAAAGTTAGATTCATTAAAGGCACGCGAAATCGAAATGGTGGCGTAGATTGTTATTAGTGATATTACAAAATAAGTAAAACTAAAAAAAATGTTATTGATTTTAAAGACAAAGTAGATAAGTTTTAGTGATTTTCATCATGTTGTAACGAGTAAGTAACGGGTGGAGCTCTGACTAGGATTATTTGAGAATTTATTGTGATTTTAAAAAGTGTTTTTCAGCAGTATTATTGTAAATTTTCCGTAGCCTCATCGCCGAATGCTTGAACTAAAATATATAAATACAAACGCATTTTATTGCGAACAAATTATAGTTCGGAAAAAGTGCAGAAAATTTCCTATGCTTGGAAATTTTTGCAACACTGATTCGAATAGATATACCTACATAAATCTGAGAAGATGACAATAATGATGATGATGATGATATAACATTAGCAACAGTTAACAATCGTGAAGTACAAAAACAATTACAAGATTTTTCATATAAGCTATCAAAACAATGAGACATAAAAATAATGATAAATGTGATTGAAGAATATTACTAATAAATGGAAAATTTTAGTTCAAGCGAGCGGTGATTGTGAACATAATTGACGTGTACTTTAGCATAATGATGTACACAAATGAATTGTTGCTCTTATCAAAGCTTTTAATGATTGTTGATAATTGAAATATTGTGATAGTTTTCTGTAATTACTAGTTTATTGCATTCAGATGTATAAAGATTGGTTTGTGAAATGTTCAAGTAAAATTTTAAATTCATGGTTTTAGCGTAACCAAAGGGCGTCGGCGTACCTGCAAGTCGAAAAGTGACGGTATTATGAAAAATTACAATAAAAATAATAAAATAGAGAGTGATGATGTATTTTGATTTCTACTGTCTTATTTAAGAAGTAACAAAACACTTACCTTTAATAGCCACGGGGACTAATGATTTGCGAATTAGGTAAGTAGGGATGATAATCTCTGGAACTACCGAACTACGATTGTCAAAATTCTTTCTCTGGCAGAAAGCTGCACTATCCTTGAGTTGAAAAGGGTGTGCGTGTTATCTCTGAAAAAGGAAGTTCCTTCTGCAAGTTCCTTCCTCAACATATTTCCATCAAATAACACAGCCGTGAAGCGCTTGTACAGACACGAGCAGGTCAACCTACTACAAAATGTAAAATTTCGTAAATTTATTTCAAACTTAATGATTGGGGTATAAGGATCAATATTTATTAAATAATTTTGAAAGTTTTGGATAGACTGACTTACTGACGTGCATACTTACATCACATTTTATGGTAAGTAAAGGTAAAACCGGCTATACAAGTGTACTTTATCGAGAATCTTGAACCACTAAGGAACTGGCTATCTGACCTCTAACGGATGGAATGGAAGTCAATAGTCGTAGGTAGTATGGCTGTTATAGCTAATTATTTATAAAGAATGGTGGTAGATAGACATTTAAAACCTGCTCTGCAACCAAATCAAAATCAAATATTATGAACCCTAATTTATAAATTGGCATCGAGCAAGGGACCTTCGAATCTAGCTTATTGGGGGACAATGCACTACCAATTATGTTTAACTCTCGAATTAGGCGTGGCGTTTAACCGCCTCTATGGTCTAGTGGCTAAGCTACCGGTTTCAGACCCAGAGGTCCCGGGTTCGATTCCCAGCGCGGGGTACATCTTTGTGTGCTCGGTTTGGTTGGTGGTAGGGCTGTTAAGTCCGCCTGGCTAGTTACCACCATCCTATCTAAGTCTGTCGCCATAACAACGATGTTTATAGCATTGTTGTGTTCCGTCAGTTTGAGATAAGATAGCCAGTTCCTCAGTGGTTGAGGATTTCGGGTGAAGCGCGCTTCCACCTTCGGCCTTATCGTCACTTACTATCAGGTGAGATGAAGGCGAAGCGCTTACCCGTTGCCAATAAAAAACAATAAAAAAAAGGTTATGGCCTAATTGCCTCATGTGCTGGTGTCCATGAAGGAAGGTCTGTGCCCCGCAGCGGAACGTTCATAGGGTAATAAGGATATATACATATAATCACGACTATTATCCCTGAAGGGTTAGTCAGAGACTAGGCAATGACGACAGCAAAAGCAGTCCTCTACCATAGTTCACTTATCACCAAATAGTGACTGCACTCAGCGTGACAGGTGGTAAGCCCAACGCCGTTCTATGTTGTTGGATGTGCAGTCTTTAGTACGTTAGTCGCCTTCTAAAACACCCAAGGGAAGAGAGGGGGTGGTAGTATTCTAGCACCGCTGCGCGACACTGTTACTAATAATGGTGATGATATTATGTCATCTCAAATAGGTAATAACTTAGAAAAATCATATTTGTCAGACGAACTCAATAGTGATCCTATAATAATTTAGTTGAATGCAGGGAACCCAGCGATTCCTAAAGAGAGTTCCGTCAAAAACTGATCAGAGTTCCGCAAATCACTTATTTTTCTTAATTTGTTATCCTCTGATATGGGATCCCTTTCTGGAATAAAAGGAATTTGCTAAGTGTTCCGCTACCTAAAAAGTTGAAGAACCGCTGCCTTTAAGAACAACAAAAACAGTTAAGTACTTATTTAAAATATTTAATGGTAATAAACAATAGCGAATATAATTTAAAAAGTGAATAATTAGAGCCAAACATTGAGATAGTAATAGAAATTGTAATACTTACATCAAAGTAATGTATAAATATAATACTTATTAACAACTGAGTTCGTTTAGTTTACTAGTTAAATAACAGAAGAGACGGCAATAATTAAACTTTTCAAAATTCATTGATTTCGAAAGATTGCGAGAACTTTAATCATTTAAGTGAAAAAAGTGCTAACTTTAATGTGTTTTTTCAGCTTAAATCTAAACGTAATTTTATTCCACACATTTCACGTATCAGTACCCATTACAAAATAGATATTTACAGCTCCACCGAACCGGTCACATTACAAAATACTGACTTCTTCTTAGGTATTCTTTATTATATAAAAATTCTTATGATATCAATGTTTTAATTTGCGTTCAAATTTTATAATGAATAAATAAGTAATAAATACAAGTGAATTGTAATTGAAAAATGAAACCTTTCGCCATCAGGTTTCTTTTTATTGATTGCTAGATGTTTGTAAAAATATGAATTAAAAAATTAAGTTAATGTGTATTTATGTATCTAATTGTTGTAACACATTCTTAGATCGTGTATTTTATTTACTTATCGAGTTAATTTCTTTAGAAAACAATCTTGGCACTCGATACCAACCAATAGTTTTAGAATAACTGTTAAAATAGGTTTTAATTGCTTTTTTTTATTTTTGTGTAACTGGGGGAAAGACTCAACACGATACTCGAAAATAACAATATAATCCTCTTTTTTTACAGTTATTCTAACGTTCTAACCATGTTGATATTTAATTTTTATATTGTGCCCAAATAGTTTTAGAAGTGAACAAACGTAATACATATATAGAGTATTTCGCTTCTCCACTTGGTCTATCTACCTAGACTTTCGTCTCACTCACTGCATCTAGTACCTAGTACTCTTCACGACATAGATATAATTACTGCAGAGCGTCACACCAATCCAATTTTCACATTTTGCTGCTGTAAGGCTACAATCCTGCCCAATTAGAGAAATTTAATGACTTAAGGATGGAACTTGTTAAGTCTACGTGCAGGGCGACACACCAATGCTGCAAATGACATAGCTATAAATTTTCTTAATTTTAAATACCTTGGACATTTTTATATTTTCATTAATTAAATATTTGTACGCCACTTACGTGGCAGACATGTTACGGTACTTCTTAATCTTGAGACCTTTGTTATACCACATGTTTTTGCGAATAAATAAATTTATTTATTTAGATAAATAATTTACATCACAAAAAAAAATACCAGCCTCTCTAGAGAAGTGGCAAACGCTCCATGTCGATTCGTTAATGTTTGACCAATAGTATATTGGAAGAGAAATTTACAGAAAGATACTTGGCGAATGCTCACTTTATTCAATCGCTACTACAGAATATACATAATTGAATAATAAATAAATAACAGATTGAGATACACAAATTAGATCTTTAAAGTTTTAAAACTACCTATTTAAAATTCGCTTAATGACGTTGCGTCGACATACGTATTAAGTCGTGCAAAGGGTAAAATTTCATGCATTTATCTATTATATTCTCCAAGCGTTAACGTCACTTGGCTAGGCCCCTGCACCAATAGACAGCAGAATGTTTAATATTATCAAAAGTGTGCGATGCAATGCAATTGTGTTGCAGCACACGTACGTCTCTTTCTTCTTTCAAGTATCTTCAAAAACAAGACTGACTGAGACATCTGCTCTCGTAGATGGGTTGCTTCATATTGTTATCCAGGTGTTGCAGCTTTAATCTTAAAGCAGAGCGTGGCGCAGGCGCATGCGACAGAACAGTAGGAATGCCACCAGCGCTGCAAACGCTGCTCCAGCCAGCAGTGTGTCCTCACGGCGGGTGCCATTCGTCAGCTCTATCACAGCACTCTAAAGAAAACAGTCAAATCAATCAAATCAATCAATCCCGCCCGTAACTACTGTGTGACTGTGACTCTCAGGAAAAGAATGAGTCTCCTGGGACTGGAAACGACCTACCCGAAACCAGAAGGCGTTTCGTCCACAAAGACATTGCTAAGCTCATGGCATTTATTTTCACTGTTGAGGCAGAGTTGCACAAAAGATTCCGAAAGTCGACGTGCTACTGAAAAAGGGAGACCTCTGCAGGCCCCACTAAGATAAGATAAGATCACAGTGACTTGGGAACAAAGAAGAGCGACGTTCATGGGCACTCACATTCACTGCAATTCAGCACGCAGCAGCAGTTACATATACGGTCTGCTTTGAGTAATTTAAATCAAGGTTATAAAATCCAATGATTAAGTCACATGGGCCGCTAAGTCCCTTGACTTGGTTAAACTAAGTCTCAGACCTAACAGGTCCAGGATTCGATCACAAGTAGTCTTATCTGCAGAACGTCAATGTTAGAGCATTATTGTGTTCGGACATTAGGGATATGATAGCCAGTTGCTCAATGCTTGAGGTTTCCTGGTATTTTAGTGCCTCCATACCTAAAGGGTTAATTTAGGCCCCCCCGCCAAATTTTTTTTCGTGATCCTATAGCAGCAATACAACCAAATAAATAAATAAAAAAACATATTTTTTTTACATTTTTGTCCCAACTTTTCCTTAGGAAAATTAAAATTATTATCACCTAGCGCGCGGCCTATCGCGGTTATCAAAGCGCGTGCGCGTGACCGCTATTATTCACCCCGTGCACCAATGACAGCGCGCCGTCGCTTTGACCGCGAGGGTGAGCGCACGAACCTAGAACTATGGGATATAAAAAGCAGGCAAAAAATTGTAATTAAAAAAAAAAAAATTTTTTTTACGTCATTTATTTTATTATAACTTTTATTACCCAATATTTACTTTTGGCGGGGGGTCCAAAATTAACCCTGTATATACCCATTTCAATGCAAATGTATATAATCTGCTTGACCGTGTGTGTACCTACTACTAGTAGACCACTTTATTTGTAAAAATCATAGTCATATTACAACCTCGATGGCCGAGTGGCTTAGCGTTCGTCTCGATACCCAGAGGTCCAGGGTTCCATTCCCAGGTAAGGCAAAGTGTGTTTCAGATTTTTCGATGCATAGCCCGGGTGTGATCACCAACCCACATTTGGTAAACGTTGTGATTAAGATATTGAAGCGAAGACTTGATTCCAATGATGGAGTCCTTTTTCTGCAGTGGGACAGTTTACAGTTTATACTCTAGTTTTCCTTTATTCACATAACTTACCCATCCCCCGTGCCTAATGGCCCAGGGTGTGGCGAACTTGGCGACGTGGTTGGCAGCCCAGTCCGTGGCCCGGCACCAGCCACCCACCCGCACTGCGCGCGCGCACACCTCACACAGAAAGGCCAGCACCACCAGCGCTCGTTGCTCCACGTGTGCGCATGCCTGAAGCATAATATTTACATATACCTGACCATGACATTATCGGGGAAGTGATAGTCAGAGACTAGGCAATGAGGACCGCAAAAGCAGGTATGCGGAAGACGTGGTTTCGATTCAATCAATCAAAAGATGCAGCCAATTTCCGAGATAGTGAAACATTATTATGTCCACACATAATAATGTTTCACTATCTTGGAAATTGGCTGCTTCTAGAAAAAAAGATTTATAGTATTGCTTTCAATAAAAAAAAATTGTGTTAGGCAAATTACAAAAAAAAAATGAAGAGAAGAAGAAACTACTGATATAACTGACAAACACAATAATACAAAGACAACCAATAAACCATTAAGCATTACTTTTATACATCTAACCTGACAGAGCTCCTGCATGATGTCCTCAAAAGCCACTTCATCTAAACTGATGAGTGGGATGTGTTCCGCGCGATCGGCCAGCCGGCCCTGGGCCTTAGTTTCCCTAAATTTGCGCGCAGCCCGTTCCAACGCCCGCCAATCGCGCCAATACATCCACCAGCCCCTGGAAACCATACCAACCCTTCAGACGAGGAAATAACGTGTATGCTGTCCCTCTGATGGGCAAAGGCCTCTGTCATTAAAATCAGGTCTACACCACCATTTTTTTTTAGATTGATATGCGTCCGATCGCGAAAACTTGTGGAATGGGTTTGGAAAAACGCTATTGTGGGACTTTTCCCAAAGTATGAGGAATAGGGGGATTTTGGGGGATAGTCAAAAGACCAGTCTATCTATTCGCCACAATTAATAGGTACCTATTGACTTAATCACTACGACTGCCAAATGCGGCAATCGAAATATCTGGAACACACTTTTCCAGAACTGGGAATTGAACTCTGGACATCTGGTTATCGGGCCGAGAGCTTAACCACTCGGCCACTTGGTCACAAATATCGTAGATACTGAGATCTGGGCTTAGCCGGCATCACCGTGCAAGGCGCACGCGAGGCTCAGGATCTTTAATACTTAAATTTCAAAGCAGCAGATCTCTAAAATTATATAGTCTTAGCAACCCCTCTTTTAATTTCTACCTACCTGGGATCAGGCTTAGCAGGCGCTACGATACAAGGCGGTGGTCTCAACTCTTCAAGCCTCAAATGTTGGAGCAGAAGCGCCCGGAACAGCCTCACACCCCTCTCTTCCTCGTCCCCCTCAAAGTCCTTGCCGCTCCAGTGACCTTGACAGTCGTCACGCCGCTCCTCGTCTAAGGACACTTGTCGCAGCAGGGGTGCCCTCGGTCCATCATAGTCTTCTAAAGGCTGGACACTACAAGCTGTGACATGGACAAATTTTAGATTTTTTTTTATTACAATTAACTGAGCTTTCTTTAGTCATTACTTTCGCCGCCTTGCTCAGAGACGTCAAGCAGTATTAAGGTCTACTAATTTCTGCTTCTAAAACAGTGCTGTGCTGACAACATGTTAGAGACATTTTTATATGTAAAATTATATATGACAATAAAAATTCATAGGTGCTAAGGGATCATTACCGTTAATTTATTCTGGGATTGCGGTAGATATATTAAGCATAAATTCATTATTAAAAGTCGCCGCACCGTTTTTCCACTATTCTGTTTTGGGGTGAGCGTAAATAAAATTGTGCACGATTGTACCTGTATAGCGGTATGGTAAACGTTTACATTGGATTTATGGAAAATGGCAAAGAAGAGTTATTTTTTTATTTATATCGTAAGAATCACAATTTCACGCACAATTTTTTCATGTATATATTTGATTAAAACTTGTACACGTTTCTCTGGAATCGTCATCGCAAGAAACGTCAAGTTAGCAGCCCACTTAGAGACCGTAATATCTCGGCTTGTATTAAAGTACTATCATTGAAATTTTGCGTATACGATTCATTATTAATTCACAGATTTTTGACATATATATCACATTGATACGAAAACTGCCAGTTTAACCGCCTCTGTGGTCTAGTGGCTAAGCCACCGGTTTCTGACCCAGAGGTCCCGGGTTCGATTCCCAGCGGGGGGTACATCTTTGTGTGCTCGGTTTGGTTGGTGGTAGGGCGTTAAGTCCGCCTGGCTAGCTACCACCATCTTATCTAAGTCTGTCGCCATAACAACGATGTTTATAGCATTGTTGTGTTCCGACAGTTTGAGATAAGATAGCCAGTTCCTCAGTGGTTGAGGATTCCGGGTGAAGCGCGCTTCCACCTTCAGCCTTACCGTCACTTACCATCAGGTGAGATGAAGGCCAAGCGCTTACCCGTTGTAGAATAAAAAATAAAACAACTGTATTTCTTAAGGTTCCTGCTAGCTTGACGTCAAGTTAGCAGCCTCACCAAGATACAGAAATATCTTTTGAACCATAGTATTACTATTTATAATAATATGCTATACGTCACTATTTATCATTATTTATATACAATTTTTTGACGTAGGCAAAACCATCTAATTCCGTGGTGAGGCTGATAACTGGACGCTCACGTTTTGGGCTACTACTTTGAGATAACATTTATAGTATTTTCGAAGCACGGAGAAACATTGCTCCGTGTTTGGAAGTTACGAGAGTAATTCTATAGTTCTCGAGAAAAAACTTCCATCTGATAAAATAATACCCCTTTATAGCTTTATTAAAGTAAAATTCCCGCCTGAGGTTGTCGTCTTTTTTCAGTGTTTAAAATTTTACTTAAGTATATTTAAGCATTAATAAAACGCTAAAATATAAAACATTAAGCTTTATTAACGTTTTATCAGAAGATTAGGTCAGCATTAATATATTTTGTGTTGTGATTAATTCAATTAGCTTCTACTTAGTAGCTGCTTCTTATTTGTAGAGCTAATTTAATCTACTTTAACTTTTATCACAGACTAAAACCACATTAATGTCTAAGTAGATAAATATAATTGTCTAAGTAGATAACACAAAAGTTTTTTACGAATTAGGAAACACGACAGTTACCTATTATAATAAGTCTCTGCATCACAAACTGTCCTCGCAGGTATAATATCAGTCATATTAATAAGAACTAATAAAAATATTAGTTTAACCCAAACTATCTCTATTATATTTTTCTGCGCGTAGCAACAACATTAATCTAAAATGAAGTTTTCTACAGACAGATGCGACAAAAACATACTAAAACTGAAAAACTCACAAAAGCTGTTACTATGAAGAATACATTACCTTGTGTAGCTATTTGAGGCACCAAATCCATGTTCAATCGTCACCAGAGTAGGAGCACAGAGTTCTTGTATCACTTCAGACGACGCTGCGAAGAGTGACAGCGGAGGTTGTACGCTAAACATTGGCGACCTTGGTCTGCAGGTCGTGGCCCTGACACGGTTCTTGGCGCATGCGCAGCGGCCAGACGTCCGTGACAACTTCAGGGGTAATTCAGTCGAGAGCGAATAAAAAAAATGCGATCATCTGAAGAGATTGCTTGCTTATATTAATTAGGAATGAGATCGATGGGAAGAGTGGTTTGGTCGGCAACTATTTTTTGACTGTTAGGTACTTTTTTGGGTGGAGTTTATCAAAACCTTCATAAAAGTATACCTTTTATATCTAGCCATACGGTAAGCTCTGTCTACACACGTTGGCAGAGCAATACTGCAGTTCAATAACATGGTTACTGACTTAGACTGGGGTATTCATAGAGTAACTTACCAGATAATAAAGATCTAGCTAGCATGCTGCTTTCATAGTCGGAAATACTTTCATCACTTTCAGAAATAAATCTACACATTGTTGAGTTATTTAGTAACTCAATTATCTTCCTTTTTACGATAGCACATAAAGTTCCTGTGCTTGTATTTATACAAGTACCCAAACAATCCGTTCATGTGACATAACATTTAAAATAGTTAAGTACCTATTTTTTATATTATGCTAAACCCTCATTCATTAGTAAGATCTACTTACTGTAGGTGCCTACTGCTAATCTTTTCAATTCTTTGCTAAACTCGAACCATACTGGATATCTATATAGATGTATATATTATCAGTCATCACTTATCTAGTCTATAATTTGTTCCTTGTCGACATGCATTATCAATTTTTTTTTTGAAACTGTAACTTCTCTCTCTCACAATATATGTTATATTGTGGCATATTTATGCAGCAGGAAAGTTCTAAAACAAACAAGTGCACATCGTCCAGCACAGGGGTCCGCGTATGCTGTCGATTGCTTGATTGAATCGACTCTAATAGTGAGGCCCAATTGTTATCGGAGCAGTAACCGTTGTGAAACTGTCCGCGGCGCACAGGAAGAGGCACATTGCTCCGGATTATGGAGATAACCGTACGAGGCATGGAACTATTACTCACATAAATAACGATAATACGAAAACTGAAGCTGCTTTACAAAGTGGTCGCAATGACGATGACAGTCAATTGTTCAGTGATGAATTTGGTGAAGTTTTGAGGAATTTATTGCCAGTAGAAGATGACAATATGTGTGAGACAAACAAAAGTAAATCTAAAGACGATGCATCTACGGTGTGTTGCAAACTTTCCGTTTTGGCGTTCGTGTGTGCAGTCGTATCGTTGTTAGTACAAGCTTTTAATGTAGGATATGTGAATACGAAGAGTTGTGTAGATTATCAAAATGAAGATCAAATTAAGAATGTTCTGGAAAATAAGCTTGAAGAAAAGTTGGAGGCTTATTTATCGAGTGTCACTGGGGTCACGTCGCACAGGAGAAAAAGAGAAGCTATGTTGGTAAGATCACAATTTATGTTTTTCATAATGTTGGTCAACCTTAATTTTCAGCCTTATCTTCGTTTATTAATAAACAAGACAAATAACTGAACATTAGCATGGCCAATAAAAAGTACGTTATAACCTTCAAATAATGCTAATTTATTGTTATGATGTTTGTTATATAATGCAATAATAAATTATAAATACACTAACTAACTATTTACACCTAATATATAATTATATACACGTAACAAATAAAACCGCCAACAAACTTTCAGTTTCATAAATTGGTCAACGTTAACCTTGACATAACAACATCAGTGGCGGAATAGGGGATGCTAGGACTAAACGCGACAATTTGTAGGTAAATCCACAGAAATAGTGGTTAAATCCTTATAGCCCACAGAACAGAAGAATAAGGTCTTCTGTTCTGTGCCCCTACGCTACTGACGTTAACCTGTAATAACACGTAAATAACACGTGCGTATTTTCTTTCTGGACGATTTCAGACGACTATTTTAAGTGTATTGCTCACACAACAATTACTATTACAATTACTATTTAGCTTTAAATAAAATATTTAACCAATAGAAACCGTCATCGATTCAAGAAGACAACACAGTGGCTCCCCATGTGGAGTTTTTCAACCCTAAAATGCGACCAGAACTGGAGGAAAAAGACGAAGCAGAAATGCGCAGAACTGGTGCTAAGGGCCCAGCTCCTGGCGGCGACACGTGGGTCTGGCTGACCAGCTACTCCAGAGTCCCGGTAAGTAATTGAAAATAAACGAACACAAAGTCAAGAAGCGTGCATGATCGAGTAATTGTTTAAATGAAGAGTTATGTCTGTTATTGCCATATTTTATGGGTAAAGAAGGCCACCACAGCGTTCCTGTCGGTATATCTTGAAGTGTCCATATCAAAATAAACCTCTGAAAACAGTGGTGCCTTTGGAAATGTTCAAATGAAATAAAAACATATACATGAAAAAAGAACAACGAGATGGTAAAAAAATAAAGTATAAAACCTTTTTATAAAAACAAGGTTTTATTTAAATGCGCTAAATAGAAAAAAAATAACTTTTACTTTAAAACTTTTACTATAAACTTATAACGTCATTACACAATTTATATTATAAAACTAACGTTGTCGCGAGATTTAAGCAAGTACTTACTCGTATTTTCTTAGATTGAAATTTTTTATAGTTAAAATAAATCACATCAAGTTATTTAATTTACTTGTTTATTTATATATAAATTGTGTAATGATGTTATAAGTTTATAGTAAAAGTTATTTTTTTTAGCGCATTTAATTATAAGCTTGTTTTTTAAAAAGGTTTTTTACTTTTATTTATTTATTACTTTTTAGTTATTTCTGGACACGTTTTTTATCTGTTCATCTCACTAAATACCAATATTTATTTATTTATACAAAATTTATTCACGTCCACCAAACCACCACCACACACCACCCTTCAAAAACCGTCCACCATTAAGACGAATCAAACTCGACGCGGCTGTGTCGTTTAATTACTGAGTTCCTATGGCCACCTTCCAGCTCCATCATCAGACCCTGGTTACCATCTAGCACCAAAGTACTCGTCAAGACGAATCAAACGAGCCCATACTCGATTGGGTTATGTCGTTTAATTATTGAGTTATTATGGCCACCTTCCAGTTCCATCATCAGATCATACCATGGTAACCATCTAAAAACAAAGCTCAAGCTTATATAATCTCTATAAAAGAAAGAAAAATGAAAATATGTTGGAAAAATAAAAACCTGCCAAAAAGCGGAAGCAGCCAGCTTTAATAAAAAAAAAAAAACAAAAAAAAACCATCTAAAAACAAAGTGCTCGTCAAGACGAATGAAACGAGCCTAAACTCGATAGGGCTGCGTCGTTTCATTACAGAGTTCCTATGACTACCTTCCAGCTCCATCATTAGACCCTGGTTACTATTGAAAGACAAACTACTCGTCAAGACGATTAAAACGAGCCCAAACTCGATGAGGTTGTGTTGTTTCATTGCGAAGTTCCTATGACCACCTTCCAGCTCCATCATCAGATCAGCACCATGTCATTATAATATTGCATTGTCACACGATTTTTATATGTATGCCATTCAGCCCGATAGCTTTAGTGGAAGTGGGTGAAATATTGATTGAAAAATTCCAGGACATACATGTGAAGCTTGTAAAAAATGTGGTTACGCAATCTGAACTTTACGTAAAGGCTCACTAAAGCATTTTTAATGGGGCGCTTTTCTCAAAAGCCTAGGCTCAACCAAAACTGTAGAGCACTTTCTCGTGAAAGGTCAGGGCAATAGTATCCTAAACCGCAGAGCGGTTGGTTCGGTTTGGGAATTCTCTGCCGGCGCATGTGTTTCCCAGCTCCTATAGTCCCGGGTCTTTTAAGAGGCCTATTACATCTCGACTGTGATTTTTGCGTAAAATGGCCAAATTTGGCGTTATGGATCTCAGAAACAAAAATACATTTGAATAGTGTAGAATAGCTATTGCAATAGTGCGTAGCGGCCTCGCTTTTTGTAAATTTTGCTTAACTTTTTAATTAAATCCAAAATTGCAGAGAAAGATTTTCATAAAGTGCGCGAAGTGCTCATCGATTGAACTACTGTGAAATAAAAAAATTATAATGTTATCTCTTATATAGTCGAATAGTGCGTAGCGGCCTCGGAATTTTTAGATATCATTGATTTTATATAGGAAAAAAATCTTATTCTAAACCAAAAAACTTTGAAAATCGCTATTATGTTAACTGTGAATATCTTCTATCTACGATAATATTATTGAGCAAAATTTATAACAGAGTAATTGTTACTTCATGAGGAATAAAGATTTAATAATGAATTTATTATCCTATTTCGTTAAAAACGATAAATACAAATGCAAAATTAATACAAAATGCGATGCGCCGGCCGTCCGAATTCAACTTATGCTCACAGAATAGAGATTTGTAATATTATGCACAAATTTATTATCCTATTTCGATAAAGACGATAAATACAACTGCAAAATTACTACAAAATGCGAAAATGGGTATTTTTCGCAAAAATCACATTCGAGATGTAATAGGCCTCTTAAGCAGGCCGTCATGAATGGGTGCGCTTGTTACCGTGCTTATTCTACGATGAGGAGCGCTCTCGTTATTTTGGACTGCATCGGCTGCTTAACACCAGTCAGGATGCAGTCACAATGACGTGTCACAATTTAAAAAAAAGGAGCATGTAGTGCGTCAGTATCTTAACAGACTCAATCCTGTTTTAGTACAAGGTGGTGCAAGGCTTCTGCAAGGCCACTCAAGACTACTGCCCCCCCGGTGTGCAAGGCCCGAAGGGACCGAACGGATCGCCAGGGCCAAAGGGCGACAGGGGGGACCCAGGGGCGCCCGGGACTCCAGGACATTCTGGAACAAGAGGTCCTTTGGGGCCACCTGGACCGAAAGGTTTGAGATCACCTAAAACACTTCCTTAAATTAAATACGTGTATTAATTACCAAACAAACGTTAGAGTCAAAAGTCAGAATCTATTTGTTATTGAACAAATAGATTCTGACTTATAAAATACTTCTTTGGATCGTATAAAATATTTTGTTATAACGTTGGTTGCATAACGAAGCCCGTGATAAGCGCAAAAGAAAAGTGTTGAATGTCTGTGATGTGTCTTACATGTAAATAGTGAGGTATTGATGGTTATATCAATCAATACAGGGTCTAACAAAATCAATAAGCGTACGTTTAAGGGCGGTATCTACGAGTATACACCATTCTGAATACAATGACAAAAAATGGGCTCTAGTTTTCTAGTGACTTTTCAAAGTTATATTTTGTAACAAACTAAATTAATTAAAATAATGTACACCATGAAACATGCTGTATCTTTACTAACACGCACGCAAGCGTCAATAAGAAGATAGCTCAGTGTGCTCCGAGTTGTTTAGTGTGCATGTTCGGTTATCTTTGTGTGCGTGTAGTACACAGCTTGTACGAGTTTAGAAAGGGTGTATTTTTTGGTGAATTATGATAATGTTTTGTTGATTATCTCGTTAGCGAGCTTGTAGTTTTGGACCAAATTTGGTGAGCATGCTCAGTGTGATGTATAAATACTCCCCTTAAACGTTCGCTCATTGATATTATTATTAGACACTATATTAATAAAAAATAATTGCCGAAATGTTTGTACGCGCATCACTTGAGAACGGCTGCACCTATTTGGCTAATTCTTCTTATGAAAGCCGTCTAGAATACTTTAAAATCGAAAGTCTCAGAGAAAGAAGACTACATCACGATAGCATGTTTCTATACAAGCTTTTGCGTGGTGGCCTTGATTGCTCTAATCTACTAGAACAAATTGACATCAATACACCCAAAAAACTACCACGAGTTAGCAGATTTAACATTTTCGTACCAAAATCAGTAAAGAGTAATCTGGGTTACCATTCCACGTTAAACCGGATCCAAAGGCAATACAACGCCCTTTCTCGCCCTAATGGTTTGGAAGATTTGGATATTTTTCACCTAAATGCACGTAACTACAAGGAAAGTGTCAAAGTTATTGGTCATCACGTGAACCCCTTTAATATTTAGTTTCACTATAAAATTAATATCTTATCAGATTTTAGATAAATTTGATTCGTTTTATTAATGATTTCAAAAGTCCACAACGCACGCCGTGGCTGTCTGTAAGTAAAAACGCGTAAGTGCTTAGATAAGGCTTTTATGTTTGTAACAGTATCATTGTTTTTGTTACTATATGTTTTTGTTGACTGTCCAAATCCTACTAATATTATAAACGCGAAAGTTTGTAAGTATGAATGGATGTTTGTTACTCTCCCACGTAAAAACTACTGAATGGATTTGGATGAAATTCGGCATACAGATAGTTTATTACCTGGATTAACACATAGGATATTTTTTATCCCGATATTCCCACGGGAACGGGAACCATGCGGGTGAAACCACCGCTAGTAATAAATAAATAAATAAATTCTTTTTTTGTGGTTTTGTAACTGTAAGGACAGGGTTTGTATGAAAGTAACTTTTTTGGAAACTCGTCACAGGGAACGGGTTCTACGCAGACGTAGTCGCGGGCGGTCCACTTGTATAATATAATGTGTACTATAATGATATGATTTCGAAAGTGAGTTTGTTTGTTTGTTTGTTACGCTTTCACGCTTAAGCCGCTTCATCATCATTATCAGCCTACAAACGTCCCACTGCTGGGCATATGCCTCCCACGTGGACAATAGCACGTGGGGATATTGGGCCATAACCCACCACGCTGGCCCAATGCGGGTTAGTGGGTTTTAACGACTGTCATCTTACGACAACAACCGGGACCAACGGATTAACGCGCCTTCCGAAGCACGGAGGAGCTCGAGATGTTTTTAATTTGGTCACCCATCCAGCGACCTGGCGTTACGAAAGTTGCTTTAAGGTCACGATCGTAAGCCGAACGCGCTAGCAGCTGCGCCATCAAGCTCCTCTTAAGGCACTTATGCCGCTTTGAATTTTGGTACGGAAAAAGACTACGGGGCCCTAAAGATAGTTACATAGGCTTCTTTTCCACAAAAAATTTGCATGAGCAAACCCTCGGTCAAAACCTAGTAAGACTGTAACTTTACTTTGTTTCTTCAACATGTCATACTAGAGTAAAAACCTTATGCTAAACATCTGGATTTCTTCCACAAGGTGAACGTGGTTTCCCTGGAAATCCGGGTCTGGACGGCAGGGACGGTGTGCCAGGAGAGCCAGGTCTCGACGGGGTGTCAGGCAGGAACGGCGCGGACGGAGCCGGCGGCAAAGATGGCCGCGACGGGACACCGGGAAAAGACGGCAGCCCAGGGAAAAACGGCAAAGATGGGAAAGACGGTGAGCGTATCCATGATTAGTTTTAATTATTTCTTTATTATTTTGATTTTTGTTGCATAATATTAAAGAAATACGGTTTAAGACATTTTTTTTATTAAAGAAAATTCTTGAAATTCTTGATAGCAACAAACTAAGTACGCTTCCCAAAAGTCTAATCGATTGTTAATAACTCCAAAAATAAAGGAATGATAAATGTGTCTCGCGAACTTTCGTGTTCAAAGAAAATGCGTAGATGACTTTATAAGAAAACCAGTAACTACCACACATCACGCTATGTTTTGTAAATAGTTTACCGTTATTTTTGTTTCATACTATCTTTTTTCATAGGCTTAATTGTAGTTAAAATGCCGTGTCGCGTTGCGGTGAAAGAATACTACCACCCCCTCTCTTCCCTTGGGTGTCGTAAAAGGCGACTAACGGACTAAAATCTGCACATCCATCCAACAGCATAGAGCGGCAATGGGCTCACCATCTGTCACGCTGAGCACATGTGCAGTCGCTATTTGGTGAAAAGTGGACTACCCAAGGTAGAGGACTGCTTTTGCTGTCCTCATCGCCTGGTCTCTGACCAACCCTTCAGGGATAATAGTCGTGATTATAAATATGTATGCATGTATGTAAATAACTTATTTATTTTTTAAGTATAAAGTAGGCAAACGAGCAGGCGGTCACTTGATGGAAAGTCATCACCGCCGCCCATGGACACGAATACTAGACGAGTTGCACGCAGATGCGTTGCCGGCCTTGAGGACGGAGTAGGACCTTTGAGGAAGGAGCAGAATCTTTGAGGAAGGAGCAGGATCTTTGAGGAAGGAGCAGAATCTTTGAGGAAGGAGCAGAATCTTTGAGGAAGGAGCAGAATCTTTAAGGAAAGAGCAGGGTCTTTGAGGAAGGAGCAGGATCTTTGAAGAATGAGCAGAATCTTTGAGGAAGGAGCAGTAATTTTGAGGGAGAGATGAGCCTCCGGTACTTTCACTTACCAGACGAAACACAACAGCTACGAGTGCCATCCCAACTAGCAAAGTAATCCTATAAAGAAAGTTTATAAGTCTGTCACTACTAATAACGTTCTTATAAAGACATTGCGGTAGACTATTTAACTTATAATAGCATTTGCCAAGCCTTAACATATTTAAGTGCATTCGTTTTTATATCTCGGTCTTATAGTTCGCTACAAGACTGACCTACAAAACATCTATAGGACACTTTTACTAGTAATAGCATTTCAGAAACGTAGATATTCTCAAGAGGTTTTGTCTTTGTAAGTTAGTCTTATAGTTAGCTACAAGATTTTCTTTTAGGACACTTTTAGGAATAAGTCTCTTATAATTGTTTACTGTAAAACTAAATAATCTAGAATAACATTTTGATCCTATAGTAGCATTTTGTGAGAAAACATGATATAATAAGGTAGTTAGCTGAGATCACTATAAGTTTGCGCCGGTATAGTTTTGCTCGAGACTCTTTTAAATCTAATAGTACTTAATAAGAGCGCTATTTGATCAAAAAAGCTTATAAGCTACTAGATAAATAACTTTATTAGTAAACGTCAGCCATTTTGTTGAGATTCAGTTGTTACCCTTCGTCTTGAGGAAATAAGTTGAACATGAATTTAAGCGATTGGAAACGATTGAAAAGGAGTGGTGGTTACAGGAGAAAAGTGACAAATAGGTATAAAGAATTATAATTAGCATTAGCAGGCATATTTCAAGGGAACCCTAATTTGTTTTTAAATGGAGGCGAGTTATCTGGACTGATACTGCTACAAGTACTAATTTACCTACAATGATACTATAAAGTACTTAATGGAGAGCAATTTCAAAACATGGCGAATATTCATAAGAATTGATGAAATATTTTATTTACAACAATATACTAATGTGCTATTTTTCGGAGGGGATTGTGAAAATAACTAAATTGCGGTACACATTTACAGTAAAAAAGACTTCCCCACGAGTTCATACACTATATTGACAATATATTATTAGTAATTAATGTTTTACAATAATACAAAATAATAGTAATAGAAACATACGTTCTTATTAAGTATTTACCACAAAACAACCGGAACCACCAGCCGAAGGAACAAAAAAGATAACTTCTAATAAAATATACTTATTACTAATAACTAAGTACATTACTAGTGCATTAAAAACAAGATTGCTTTAGTAAGATACTTATGTCAGATACTAACAAGAGCGTTTGTGCTTGTAATTGTGTAGTCTCATATCATTATAGAAGCTATTGCGCTTCGTCAAGTATATTATAGGGTTTAGTAACATTTTAAAAGATGATTATAAGATAGTTATAGAAATAAACGCTCCTATAACTGCGCCCAAATCCAGCTTTGTAGCATGATACAAGTTTCTTATAAGTGACAATAAAAGTAGTCTTGAGATCGTTTTAAGTACTTATTTTGCTAGTTGGGATGGTTTCACGATGATATTCCGTGAAAAGGTGTTACACCGGATGAGCCAGGCCAAGACGTGCTGCAGCGCAGCGTGGCTCTACCACTCATAGACAATATCGTGTCACTCAATTAGCACCACACGGAGTTCACGTGTAGGGTCTCAAGGCTAAACCTAGGGACGCGAATGACTTGATCCCTGAAATTATATTAATACATATACATAAACTTAATCACGACTATAATCCCCGAAGGGTTAGTCAGAGACTAGGCATTGAGGACAGCAAAAGTAGTCCTCTACCATAGTTCACTTTTCACCAAATATCGACTGCACATGTGCTCCGCGTGACAGGTGAAAAAGCCCATGCGCTCTGTGCTGTTGAATGTATGTCGCCTTTTACGACACCCAAGGGAAGAGAGGGGGTGGTAGTATTCTTTCACCGCTACGCGGCACGGTTATATTAATAGATTTTTGCTTTCCAGTATCACTCATTTAATAATTTGGCTATGCTAGGCAGGGCCGGCGCCCCAGGGCCCTCAGGCATCCGGGGCCCCAAAGGCGACCGGGGCCCGATCGGCCCCAAGGGCCAGCGGGGCAACGACGGGCGGGACGGGGAGCCGGGCCGGCCTGGCCTCTCCATCTACAACTACACTAAGGAGAAGGAGCTACTTATACCGCCCACTTTTGCACGTAAGGACTTAGTTAATATAGGTCTTTATCTTTACTTACTATGTAATAATTACCATATCATTCATGTACATGACTGTTTGTTTCCTTAAATAAATAGAAAAAACAAATTGAATGCAGAACCACAATGTATAAAATCAGGTTTTAAATAAATTGACAATGCTTTGTGGACCGGGCTCAATATATTAGGAGAAAGGAGGACATTTCTTTAACTTGATGATTAAAGGGTAAGATCGCAAACTGCACGTCTTGGCCTCTGCGACATGGAACTCCTCGCTTTATAATTTACTCCTGTTTTGCGTAATTCGTAGCACATTGCGCGCCCGCTGCTGTATTTTCACTAGCAATTGGCACATTACACAGCAGTGTACAACGAATTAAAAAGGGGGTGAGCGTATGTCACTTGTGTCGTCTAGTATCAAAAGCCGCCAGATCCACTTTTGTTAAAAAAAAGTTATAATGCTCTATGGCTTATTTTTCTTGAAATCTTTGCTTCCTATTAGTAAGTTCGTATCAAACTCCGCTAGATCGCTAGCAAATTGAGATAAATCTGTATTTATTATCAAATCCCGCCAGATCCTTGACCACTGAGGTTCATTCTCCGCTAGATCCAAATAGACCAATTGAAACGCAGGATTTTGACGGGCAACTGTCATGGCGTCCTTGGCGTCTGTATGGCCCTGTGGTATGGCCGTCCATACATTGTGAATTTCGTGCTGCATTTTATTGAATCTAATGGTAAATAATGGGCGAATTGTTAAAAAAAATGAAAAATTCCGCCTAATTATGCAAAGAAGCGAGGCGTGAACAAAGAAAACTGGAAAAGAGAAAAGAAACGTCTAGAAATGCGAGTCACAATTTCATTGAAATTGGCATACAATGACATACAGACTGTTACAAAAATGTCCGTTTTACACAAATGGTTTTATTTATAATTCCTTAAGGACTATTTCCTAACGAAAATCATTGGTTTTGTATTTTTCGTTTTTATTTTAGTTTCAAGCCACTCTTTATAACATTCTGTATATTAAGAAAGTTAATGTCAAAATCCGCTACATCCATTGAGCTTAGTAACAAAGTCCGCCAGATCCATAACTCAATATCAATATCCGCTACATCCATTTTTTTATCTCTATTTAGTTGTATAATTCAAAATCTAAAAACAATTTATCTTGATAAGTCCAAGAATCATTTAAAGTAATTTTACTTTAAATTACTTAGAATGTATTATATTTGTATTATATTTGTATTTGTAACTGTAACAAAGAAATAGCCATTTATTGTGAAATTGACCTTTCTGGATCTGGCGGATTTTGATACTAGACGACACTTGTCTAAGGGGGTAGTGACCCTATAATTTTTATTATAAAAGTGTGTATACCCCCAGAGGATCACACCCGGGTGATAGTCCGCGAGAGTGACACCCTCCGCATCAGCTGCAACCCCATGGGCAAACCTGAGCCAGCGGTGGAGTGGCGGCGGTACGACGGCACCGCTGTCATACAGGTCTGTATTGCTCATTCATCAGCCTATAAACGTCCCACTGTTGGGCCCCGGGTGTTCCCACATGGACAACATCGCCTGTGGAAGTTATCGCATCGCAGTTAATTTAATCTACAAATTACAACTTCAAGTAGCAAGTGCCCTCTATATCTTTATTATTAAGGTTGCTATTAAGGGGATCCTGCACGAAATTGTGAAAATTTACGTATTTTTAAGTTACTTGTACTATGCGCTGAATTAGTTAAATACATTAAAAGAACTTACGTAAGTTAGCCTGATCATTGCACAAGGTCGTGGCCTTGTTGAAATTTGAAACAAATTCTTTAAACAATAACAAACAATACATAAATGTAATGACTCCTAAAAACATTTTTTTCGACAGCTTTCTTAATTTTACGCATGAAACAATAATTCTTACATGAAAATATTTGTTCATATTCCGCAGGTCACCCCCATCTTAAAAAAGTAAATAGCGCGTGATGGTTTTGTACATTTCGCAGAATAAAAACACTGCTCTAATAAAATTACTACACGGAAAGAAATTATTAGTTGGTTTTACCATATTTCAACAAAATTTTAGGGTTAATATAGCACCTACTCTTGAGTTTTGTTGAATGAACAAAAACTGTATTGTTGATCAGTTACGGTAATTTTAACTTATTACATTGATTCAACATTTCATTAAAATGGTAAAATTAACCCTCTAACAAGGGGTTAATATAGCACCAACCCGTGGAATTTAGTTGTTTTTACCAGTAGCACAATGGTAATTTTAACCGTCTAGCAATATGTTAATTCATAAAAACAACCAACCATGACAGTAAAATTGACCTTCTAACAAGGTTTGCTTTAACGTACTCGAAATGTTAAAAATAGATGTATGTTTGTGTTGAATCTACTTGCTTTTAATGGTTAGTTTTACGGGTTTGCACTTGGTGCAAACTTGTAAAATCAACCAACCATGACAGTAAAATTGACTCCCTAACAAGGTTTGCTTTAACTTAGTCAAAATGTTAAAAATACAAGTTTGTTTGTGTTGAACGTACTTGCTTTAAATGGTTAGTTTTACTGGTTTGCACTTGGTGCAAACATGTAAAAACAACAAACCATGACAGTAAAATTAACTCTTTATCAAGGCTTGCTTTAACGTACTCGAAATGTTAAAAACACGAGTGTGTTTGTGTTAAATCTACTTGCTTTTAATGTTAGATAAACCTTCGAACTCAAGGTTGTGTTAACTGATTTACTATATTGGATCAACTCGTACTATATTGTTGGGGCAACCCAAAATATTTTGGATAAATCCAACAGTATTTTAGCAAAATCGTTTTGTTGATTCGATCAATGTCAAGGTGTTGAACTAACCCACTTTAAAGGTTAAATGTACTGTACAAAAATGGGTAGGGTTAACAGTCCTGCACTGTTGAAACAACTTTTGCTGTAATAGTTAGATCTATATGTATGTTTTGTTGAATTAACCTCAATTAAATGGTAAAATTAACAGTGTAGTTTTGCTGAGGCAATAAGTGTCTTGGTGTTGTATTAACCCGTAATCAATAGTAATTTTAACATAGCAGTTTTGTTGTGTCAACATCTACTAATTTAGTTGGGAACACTCAAAATATTTTGTAGTATCAACCTAGACATAATAGTATTTTCAACAAAACAGTTTTGTTGTTTCAATAAGTGCGTTTGTGTTGCATCTACCTGATAAAATACTATTGAATCAACCTTTCGAAGTAGAGGTTGGATTAACACGAGCTACAATGTTGTATCAACTTTCGCTATAATTGTTAGGACAAAAACTTGGATTATATTGTCAAATAATTATTCAACTTAGGGTGATATACTTAAGAGGGTTTATGCATTTCGGTTTCCCACACAAATTTCCAAGTCGACATTTTTATAAACCAGTAGGCCAATTTTGATGAAACTCTGCATGTTGAGATAAAATATAAAGATCTAAATAGTTTGTTGAAAACATTTCCAAAAACGTTTATTTTACTGAGTTATTGCGATTTTAAACTTTAAATCGCAAAACTCAGCCAAATAAAACTTTTTTTAAAATGTTATCAACATACTATTTAAATCCCTGTATTTTACTTTAGCATGCAAAGTTTCATTAAAATTGGCTTCTTGGTCTTTAAAAATTTCGACTTGAAAAATTGTATTTGAAACCGAAATGCGTAAACCCTCCTAATGGATCACCTTAACTTGAATCATGTTGAAATATACCTCGTATACTCGTACGTATAACATTATAAAGTAGTTAATTTGACAATATAATTCAAATAGTCCTAATAATTATAGCGGAAGTTGATTCAACATTGTACTTCGTGTTAAGCCAACATTTACTTCGAGAGGTTGATTTAATAGTTTTTTTATCTGTGAGGCTAGTACGCTAAGTTTTATGTCGGACATAAAGCATTCGTCCCTTTCTGGCAAATATGCGTGTGCGAGAGGGACAAATGCTTTACGTCGGGCATATAACCGAGCGTGCTAGGGGGACAGGTAGATGCAACAAAAAATATTGACACAACAAAACTGTTTTGTTGAAAATACTATTATGTCTAGTTTGATAATAAGTACAAAAAATTTTTAGTATTCCCAACTAAATTTGTAGAAGTTTACACAACAAAACGGCTTTTTCATAAATACTATAGGTTCTAGGTTAATACAACACTAAGACACTAAAATAGAATGACCTAATATTATTTAAATCACACAGATAGAAGGTAGACACGACACTAAACAAAAGTATCTTCTAGCTAATACATAGATATACATACCTTTAGCCTAACTAAGAAAACAAGTTGGTTCAACATAGCAAGTACTGTATAAAGAACATTAAAAAAAGATTCATACGGTAAAAAGTTTAAGATATTAAATAACGTACACAGTACTTAAAGTCTAAATTACCCAGCCGCGCGTCGCAGCATACTTTTTGCTACGATTGGGTGTCGAGGAAGACGCCCGCTGTCAAGCTGCTAAACAGTCCCCCGACGCGACGACGGACGCCTGGAAAATAAAAATAATAGAACTTACATATATATGTGACGATAATAATTAAAATAGGTTTAAAATATTATTTGTTAGTTTTTACAGTTTATTTTTTGTGTCTAGGGGTTTTTTAAATTTTTTATTTTATTTTTATTTTGTCTTTTTTAAAGTGATAATCTTCAAATGGCTGATCAGGTCATGGTTACCTTATCATATACTTTCAACATTATTGAAGTAACACGATACCAAATTTCGAATCGATAGGACATATGGATGGTAGTCAGATCCCCTCATCAACTATTAAAGAGCTGATGATCTTCAAATGGCTGATCAGGCCATACCATTTTTAATTAGTCTACGCTATCCCACTAGTGGGCAAAGGTCTCCTTAATTTTTTTTTGTTTTTTTTATATTAACATTAAACCTTCTGGATTTATAGATGGATCTGGTAATAAGTATAGTATCATAAACTTCTACGGCAAATAAAGTTTTTATTTTTAATGCATATTTATTTTGATAAATAATTTTGCTTAAAACATATTATTGTATCTCGGATAAGCCTAATGCAGAAGATTGGTGGTAGGTAGTGAGTAGGTAGACGTTTGTCTGGCACAGACTATAGTTCGCTAGATTAGTTGTTTTTTTATTATTATTAGTATTGACGTCAATAAGTGCCTGTAAAGGTTTACATTGAAAAATAATTTGACTTTGACTTTGACATATATGTACTTTCAATATCATTGAAGTAACACGGTACCAAATTTCGAATCGATCGGACATAAGGAAGTTAGTCAAATCCCCTCATCAACTAGAAAAGAGCATATTCAAACGGCTAAACAGATCTTCATGAAACATGGCTAAGAACACTCGGGATAAAACTATCTATGACACAAAAAAAACTAAACGAAAATCGGTTCATCAGTTTGGGAGCTACGATACCACAGATAGATACACAGACAGACACGTTATGCTTGTAACATAATTATTGTTAAAAATATTTACAAGTAATGTTTCATTCCAACACTTACGCGTGATATTCCTCTTGATTTCAAGTGTTTGTTACTATTGGATGCCGGGCTCGACGGCGCTAATATTATATCATAAACATTATCACTTGCTGTTGCCGCCTCCGAAGATGTGTCCTGTAAACACAAACATTTAAATAAAGATGGGAAAACTGTGGTTTAACAAAAATTATGTGTTATTTTAACTAAAGCAAAGCTTTTGATTCAACTGATATATATCAGTTGAATCCAACAAAAATAATGTGTTATTTTAACTAAAGGAAAGCTTTTGATTCAACTAATATATATCAGTTGAATCAAATTTCCTTTCCCTTCCCTTAGTTAAAGTAACACATTATTTTTCGTTAAAACCAGTTTTCCTTTCTTACAATACAAAGCTTTGTATTGAACGTGGCGACACGCGGGACTGAAGGCCGATTTACACACCCATAAGTAAGTAAGTAAGTAAGTAAGTTGAACTTACTACTTTCTTGCTTACCTACTTAATGCTATAGGTAGACAGACTTACTTGCCGCCCGGCGTCCACACGTAGTTTTTACTTACTTATGCGATGGACATGTAAATCGGCTATGAACTAATGTAACCACGTTCTTGCAAAATGTATGTAACCGATTGCGTTGCGAGTTGCGACACGCAGCGTGGCGCTAAGCTAAGCTAAGCAGACAACGAAAACAATAAACACGTAGGTACCTTCAAAACGTTTGACTGTTTCCGCCGAAATACCCATTCGGCTAAATATACGAGACCTTAAAAACAAAATAAGTATTTAATTAAGGTACCCAGGCCGGTCGCGTTTTACGGCGAAAGCCACTATACACGATAAAACTTATGTGCTGGGTAGATACACGTTTTTATATTAAACCACATTTATATGTCCGCACACTTACTTAAATCCATTACACACTGAACTGTCCACCTCACCTCCGCAAGCCGTGCTCTTTATTCGAATTTTCACGTTTAACTAAGCAGTCGGCAGCACACACAGCGCGCCGCCGGCGCGCGCGCGGTCTTGCTTGATATGAACGGCAACGTCGCTTCGTCAATCGATAATTTTTGTACAGGACCTTAACCTGTTTATATATTTATTTTAACCCTAGCCCATGAGTTAGTTTAACTATGTGAATTTGTTGATTTAGTTATAAATCTTGCTGTTTTTAACTGTTTATATTGTTATCCCAACTGTTTATGTAACGGTTAAAACAAACATTTGAAAGGGAGAGTTTATACATAATTTTATCCAGTGCGTTGCAAGTATTGACACGATGAATTTTTCTTTGTAGACTAACGACACGCCCTTTTTGTATACAGCTTAATCTACAAGGCTGAGCTAGATGAAACACGAGCTTGGTTAGGCAGAATATCCAGTTGAACATCTGACGAAAATTCTCTTCTCTTTTTGTCTTAATTTAATTTGGCATAAAGTGTTAGGCATATTTTTATTTGTCATAATAATATTTTGACTTAACTGTTTTTGGCATACTATTTCAGTAAGCATAATAAGTCTAATAGTTATTAGGTATAAAGATAGTCTGATAGATTAGATAAGACAGAAGGTGAGGTTACAGTTTCAAAATCTGCTATAATTTGGATTGGTTTTTTAACAGGTTTTGTCTTTGCAATATTTTTTATTTTATTTATAGCTATTTGAATCTGAGAAACCAAAAGTAGCTATTAGGTATATTAAATATAAATTGGTTACCGTAGTGTAATAATAGGTTAGGGTGCGGCGGGGGTGTAAGCCGCCAACATGTTTATTTTTTATACGAAAAGTATTTTATTAAATGCAAACACAAAGTTTCCAAACCTTACTTTTTTCTTATATAATTTAATGCCTAACAAAATTATGCTTAAATATCATTATGCGTAAGCAAAAATAGGCTTTAAAATAGTTTATTTATCAATTATTATGCTAATAGTAGTTATGCTTTAAAAAAATGTGCCTAAAAAGTTATGCCTAATTAATATTGTGCGTAACTATTATTAGGATAAGTAAAAGTATGATGATAAATTATGACATAAAATTTTATGCAAAAAATAGGGAACCTATTTTAACACCCAGGACAACCCATAACGTAGTAGCATGACAGTGATGTCATGCTACATTATCGGGCAAAAATTCGTGTCGCATTGACGCGATAAAAACTTCGTGTTTTTTCTACGGCAAACTATTACCTATGTAATTATATCCTACTAATATTAATAACGTGAAAGTTTGTAAGTATGGATGGATGTTTGTTACTCTTTCACGCAAAAACTACAGAATGGATTTGGATAAAATTCAGCATACAGATAGTTTATAACCTGGATTAACACATAGAATACTTTTTATTCCGATATTCCCACGGAAACGTATGGATGGATGTTTGTTACTCTTTCCCGTAAAAACTACTAAATGGATTTGGATGAAATTCGGCATACAGATAGTTTATAATCTGGATTAAGACATAAGATACTTTTTATCCCGATATTCCCACGAGAACGAGAACCACGCGGATAAAACCGCGAGCGGCCGCTTGTAATTATATAAAACTAGCGACCGCTCGCGGTTTCACCCGCGTGGTTCCCATTCCCGTAGGAATATCGAGATAACAAGTATCCTATGTGTTAATCCAGGGTGTCAGCTAACTCCATACCAAATTTTATTAAAATCGCTACAGCTGTTTAGACGTGAAGAAGTAACAAACATACACACTCACAAACTTTCGCCTATATAATATTAGTGTGATGATTTTCGGGCGAACTACATTGGATCAAATGAAAACAATGGGCCTGCGTTTAAAAACAAAAGCCGGTTGTTTTACGCGCCTAGGTAGGTGTATTAGGCTGTATGAAATTCCTTTACATATCATCTTCACTCATCGCACCGGTTACGTAGTATTTCCGGACCTAATTGAAGTAAGTCATGTCAACATTTCATTGCAAGTTTGAGAAAATATCCCTTTGATGTGCGGTAGGATCAGCAAACTGTTTGGCTATAGGTACGTACACGTCGCGACAGGTCAAATATTCGCCGAATCCCGATAATGTAACCGTAACATTATAAGTGTCCACTCACTTATGTCATTGACAATAGCAGTGCGATTCTCTAATTTAAATAAAGCCTTAATAGCAGCGGCTGCCGCAGTGCTGAGAATTAACTCTGTCTCTCTTATATTCATAGAATTGGAAAGAGAAAGCAGATCACAGCCATGCGTGTAGCGTCTGTGTCGCTTAGAGAATCGCATAGCCGAACTTCTCGTGAATAGACGCCCTTGCTTCTTGAGCGCGCGCAGATAGTAATTTGCGACGTTGCCAGCAGATCAGCACAAATTATTTAAATTGTTATTTCAACTATTTGTGAAAGGGTTAAAACAAACATTTGAGAAGTTTGTGTCTTGTTAAAGCACTAATTATATCTTAAATTTCATGAAAATCGTTAAGTACAGCCGTTTTCGACAATCCATTAAAAAAACAATTTTTTTTCGTTTAACAGTAGGTACCTACTTACCTATTAAGGTTGGTAAGTATATGGCGTTTAATTCAACTTTTCATCTTGTTATCTTCCAAAACAAGATCATAGGGCCGGACATAGAAATGCATTTTGCCCTAACTATAAATAGGTATCGAACTCGCTCACAAATTTTTACTAGAATCGGTTGAGAGAGCGACCTATACTATAGACGGAAAAGCTGAACAACCAGACATACGAAAGCAAATACAAATATAGTTTTAGTTTCGCCATGTCAGTTTGTCTGTATTGAAGGTAGGTATGTGACACAATAATTTTATCTCAGATAGCATTTAGGTAGCGTTTAATTTAACAACATACATTTGAAAACGTTAGCTCAATCATTCGAACACGTTGATTTTGCTTTTTGTCATGCTGTTGTTTTTACCTGATTATATTGATGGGTATCCTAACTGTTTGTGTGACGGTTAAAACAAACATTTGAAAGGGTCAGTTTAACAATTCGAACAGGTTGATATTTGGCTTTATGTGTTTGCTGTTGTTTGTACCAGTGTATATTGTTATCCCAACTGTTTGTGTGACAGTTCAAACAAACACTTGCAAGAGTTGTGTGAATCGTTCTTTTTGTGTAGGACTTCATTTGTTTTTAATATTATTGTAACCCTAGCTCGTGAGTTAGTTTATCCATTCAAACATGTTGATTAGGCTTCATGTGCTGCTGTTATTTTTACCTGTTTTATTGCTATACCAACTGTTCGTGTGACGGGTATAACATACATTCAAAAGCGTTAGCTCAACCATTCAAACTTGTTGATTTAGTTTTTTGTCTTGGTGTTGTTTTTACCTGTTTATATTGCTATCCCAACTGTTTGTGTGACGATTAAAACAAACATTTGATAGGGTTGTGTGAATCGTTTTTTTGTGTGTAGGACTTAACTTGTTTATATTATTATTTTAACCCTAGCTCGTAAGTTAGTTTATCCATTCAAACATGTTGATTTGGCTTAATGTGTTGGTGTTGTTTTTACCTGTTTTATTGCTATCCCAACTGTTTGCGTGATGGTTAAAACTAACATTTGAAAGAGAATTTTAATCCTAGCTCTTGAGTTAGTTTTACCAATCGAACATATTGATTAAGCTTTATGTGTCGCTGTTGCTTTTACCTGTTTATTACTGTTATCTCAACTGTTTGTGTGACGGTTAAAACAAACATTTCAAAGGGTTGTGTCAATCGATAATTTTTGTACAGGACTTAACCTGTTTATTTTTTTTTAACCCCAGCTCGTGAGTTAGTTTAACTATTTGAATTTGTTGATTTAGTTATAAATCTTGCTGTTGTTTTTAACTGTTTATATTGTTATCCTAACTGTTTATGTGACGGTTAAATCAAACACTCTGAAGGGCTAGTTTAAACATTAAAACAGGTTAATTTAGCTTTTTGTATTGGTGTTTTTTTACCGGTGTACATTGCTATCCCAACGGTATGTGTGACAGTTGAAACAAGCACTTGAAAGGGTTGTGTCAATCGTTTTTTTTTGTATAGGACCTAACCTTTTTATGTTGTTATTTTAACCCTTGCTCGTGAGTTAGTTTTATCATTCAAGCATATTGATTAAGCTTTATGTGTTGCTGTTATTTTTACCTGTTTAATACTGTTATCTCAACTGTTTGTGTGACGGTTAAAACAAACATTTTAATGGGTCGTGTCAATTACTTTTTTGTATAGGATTTAACCTCTTCATATCATTATTTTAACCATCATTCGGAAGTTCGTTTAACCATTCGAACGTTTTGGTTTAACTTTATTTCTTGCTGTGTTTTTTACCTGCTTATATTGTTATCCCAACTGTTTGTGAATCGGTTGAGACAAACATTTGAGAGGGTTAGGCCAATCAGCTTGGTTCCAACATTAAAATTTACATTAAATCAACTATTGGGAATAGGCATAATTAACAAATTTATTTTGTTGCTTCTGGTAATCGACAAATGGTTGAATATCTTTTGTTGTTTTAACGTATTTATTTTGTAAATTTAACTTTAAAAATGGTTATTTCAACAACTTGAACAGTAGAATTAACAATTACCTATTGAATTAACCATGAATTGTTACGCCAACATGTACAAATAGGTAAAAACAACTGTTTTCATATCAACAAAAACTTTTCTGTGATAACAACAATTTGTTCATGTTGCTTCAACCCATCACTTTGTTAATTCAACTAATGTGTCGCCAACCCGTGCAAAATCAACCTTTTTGTTCTTTCAGTGTAGGTCTGAAACTTCAAAGCAGAATAGTTCTAATTTTAAATATCAATATAATTGATTTTGCTTTGAAGTTCAATATGAGACTTATGTCAGTTTTTGCAATCGCGCGTCACCCCCTTAAAGCAAAACTATTGTTGTTTTTAAGTGATTATCTTTTCTTAGACGGTCGTTGTAACAATTACCAATTCATCTAAGTATATATATATTATTTATATGTATATAAAAATGAATTGCTGTTCGTCTGTCTCGCAAAAACTCGAGAAAGACCGAACCGATTTGGCTAACTTTAATATAAAAAAATTGTGAAAGTTTAGGGAAGATTTAAACGGTGAGAAAAAAATTGTAAAAATCTTTAAAAAAAACTATAAACATAAAAAGACGTCGTGCATTAGAGGTATTGAATATTAATTGGCTGCTAAAAACTTTTCGCAGTTTTCTTACTTCTTCTTCGGGTAATTTTCCTTTATCCTGTCAGTTGAGTTGTCATTGTGATTTGAACAGGACAACGTCTGTCGGTCTACTAGTCCTACTATCCTACTAATATTATAAACGCGAAAGTTTGTAAGTATCGATGGATGTATGTTACTCTTTCACGTAAAAACTACTGGATGGATTTGGATGAAATTCGGCATACAGATAGTTTATAACCTGGAATAACACATAGAATACTTTTTGTCCCGCTATTCCCACGGGAACGGGAACCACGTGGGTGAAACCGCGAGCAGCCGCTAGTTTTAAATATATTTGACTAGAGACACGCGCGCGATTACGTCCGCGTAAACCTCCACAACACCGCTCTGCTATTAGCCCACTACTCCACGAACAATAGTGCACCTTAAAAATAAACAACTAGAGCGTACTGTCCTTTGTGTCTTTTAGCATACCACGCTTCGAGTCGGTTCACAACAAGCCATAATGGACCTTAAATCGCAACAAATAAAAAGCTTTTACATCCCGTGACGAATTTTACACATACACATACATACATATAATCACGACTTATATCCCCGAAGGGTTAGTCAGAGACTAGGCAATGAGGACCGCAAAAGCAGTCCTCTACCATAGTCCACTTTTCACGAAATAGCGACTGAACATGTGCTCAACGTGACAGGTGGTGAGCCCATCGCTTCTCTAAGCTGTTGGATATATGTGCAGTCCTTAGTCCGTTAGTCGACTTTGACGACACCCAAGGGAAGAGAGGGGGGGCGGGTAGTATTCTTTCACCGCTACGTGACACGGTTACAAATTTAAAAAAAAAACAAAATAATTAAATAATGGGCCCTAATAAGTGTAGCCGCTGCAAAAGGGTTTCAAAGTAGTGCGTGAACATACAATCCTGGCAATTGATTCTTATTTATACAGATTTGTTCTTGTTTAATTTTTAAGTCTTATAAAGCAGTATTTAAATACTGCTATTATCCCACGCTGTATTTAATGAGCTAATTATTTGATAAACCCATACAACAATAATACAGTCCACCATCTCGAATTACACAAGAAGATTTTTTTGTTAAAATTAGAATCTTATTTAAAACGTGTAAAGAACAAAGGACTATTTATTTTTCTAAATCCTTTTTAACTACTGCGGCAGTGCAAGAAATCGACTCCCGCAGTTCAATAAAGCCAAAACGTTCCTCCGGACTCGTAACTGGCCTATTGGCAGCATCCCAAGAATTAAGTTACCCAGAATTCTGCGTACAGCCATAATTTACTTACCAATACTAGTCTTGGCTCAGCACTCATATAATTTAGCTCGCTTACGGCGTAATCGATGTGTGTTATGTTAATTTATTACAGATAGCCAGCAACGTACAATACAATTAAAGGAATTAGTACCATACAAACGATTTTACTGTCAACCTCGTCTTTCGCAATTAATTCGCCTGTGTGGGAGTTAAAGTCATCCACAGTATACATACATTACATATTTATTTATTTAATCATATGACACACTAATAGAACAGACATTATATACATTGTTAAGTAGTAAAGTAATAAAAGTAGCAAAAACATAGCAGATACTGCTCCAATTACAGGCGCGTACAACATTGTTAAATTTTAAAACTATAAATTTAAATTCAAGAGACATGTTTGTATAAAATAAAAAAATAATAAAATATTGACAAAAACATTAATAAAATAGAAAAACATGATTTAACTATTTGATTGAATTAAATAAATGAAATGAAATGAAATTGATTCATAATTAAATACATCGCTAAATCATTACATATTATAAAGTAAAGTCGCCGTTTTCCTCTGTCTGTGGCACCGCACTATTCTCCTAATATATCCCTATAGATTTTATATGCAGTTTTCACTAAAATATAGAGTGTTAACTAAGAATGATTTTTATTTATATTTTGTAGATATATATTTTTAAATGGCTGAACTATGACGGTTTTTCTAAGTCAGCGTGGACTAAGGCGCGGGCGGGCTAGTTATTAATAAAATAAAATAATTTAAAATCTAGTTATTAAAAATCACAATAATAAATCATAAAATTCTCTACTTGGTTTATGATTCCAGCACCTTCCTTCTGAATGCCGACAATGAGTACATATTACTAACGATCGTGACCCAGACACACATCTTTTTTGCTTTGTTTACTCCCGTCGCCACCCCGCATCCAAGCGTAGTCATAACGCCACTACCCATCAGTTGTAGCAAATCACTTGATTTCAATGATGGAGACCTTTGCCCAGCAGTGGGACAGTATAAAGCTATAGTACTAGTACTAGGTACTACTAGGTTATAGTACTAGTACTACTACTCCCATAACATTCTTCATTCTTCACTTATTATGCTCGTCGGGTTAGGTACTCGTCATATTCACAAGAAAATCTAAGATCTGGTCTATTCTGAAGTTGGTTTCAGAGCTTTAATAAAATGTTAAGTTTTTATTCGTAGTACGAGGAATGAAAATAAAAACTAGAACACCGTTTTTTTAAACTAGTGAACCACATAGGCGTTTAAACATACAACATTGGCATGGAAGTCATATATTACGACGACGAAGCTTCAAACCTTCACTCTTCCGCAGGGTTCCTGGCGCGACGCGTCCGTGAGCGGTCACCTACTGAATATACCCAACGTGTCCCGCTGGCACACGGGCAAGTACGTCTGTCTGGCTAACAATGGGATGCTGCCCTCCGCCAACCAGACCACCGACGTGGAAGTCCACTGTAAGTCCTTTCATACATACATACATATAATCACGACTATTATCCCCGAAGGGTTAGTCAGAGACTAGGCAATGAGGACCGGAAGAGCAGTCCTCTGCTATGGTCCACTTTTCACCAAACAGCAACTGCATGTGTGCTCAGCGTGACAGGTGGTAAGCCCATCGCCGCTCTATGCTATTGGATGTAAGTGTAGTCTTTAGTCCGTTAGTCGCCTTTTAAGACACCAAAGGGAAGAGAGGGGGTGGTAGTATTCTTTCACCGTTACGCGACACGGTGACACTAATATTTACCATTAAAAATACCTTTTTATAAAAGTAAATACTGTCAGTCCATGTTGGTAGCAATTCCTCATGACACCTACATGGCAGCTGGTTTTTTCGAGCAAAGAAAAAAAAGATTTTTTTTCTCTTTAGCCTAGTGGTTAAACAAGGTTCCAAACCCAGAGGTGCCGTTTCTATTCCCGGTGGGTAATGTTTGTTTGCACTTGGTTTGATTGATACGGCTTGTTTTAAGTCCGCCTGGCTAGCTACCACCATCTCATCTAAATATGTTGCAATAACAGCAATGTTACTAGCATTGTTGTGTTCTGGCAGTAAGATGAAAGGTAGCCAGTAGTTGAATAGTTAAGGAACCCGGGAATAATGCGCGTGCTTCCCCGTAGCAGATAAAAAGGAGATTTAGAAAAAAGATGAAGCATATCTTGATAAGATTTTCAATGAAGAAAGTCGAATTTTCCACGTGTCGTGTACTGTTTTGGTTTTGGATTTTTTTTTTCTCTAATAAACTTTATTTTCCTTCCAGTCAGCCCTTACATCCGCGTCCCAAACAATGTGGTTTACGTGTACAACAAGACAGCTAAAATCGAGTGTGAAGTAAGTTCTTTAAAAATAATTACTGCATGTCTCAACCTATAACCTCACACACATGGGGAGACCAGCGGGTCTATCGGCTAAAAATATGGATATGGACATGGGCTTCATTTGACATTTAAAGCCCATATTTTTTCCTTATACGGGCATATTATGGGCTTTAAATGTCAAATGAAGCCCATGTCTATATTCATATTTTTAAGCCGATACAGGGTCTGGTCATGACCCACCACGTTAGCCCAATACGGGTCGAGCTTAATGAATGACTGCTAGCTTATAACAATGACTGCAATTAACAGCGTTTTTTTCGAAACACGGAAGAAAAAGAAGAAGTTTGGATCACAGAATAGAGTACCCCATACAGCAACGCAGCATTTAAGATAGTTGAAAACGAGCTCCTATGCATACATTAACATATTACCAACATTTTTAATATTTTATCTAAATGTCACCAGAAACAATGATAGAAATATTTGCTCTAAATCTGGCTCTAAGACCTTATTGTACCAATCCTACTAATATCATGCACGCGAAAGTTTGTAAGTATGGATGGATATTTGTTACTCTTTCACGTAAAAACTACTGAATGGATTTGGATGAAATTCGGCATACAGATAGTTGGATTAACACATAGGATACTTTTTATCCCGATATTCCGACGGGAACGGGAACCACGTGTGTGAAACCGCGAGCGGCCGCTAGTGAACAATGAAACTTGTATGACTTATGACTTCAATGACTTAAGATTTTAATAGTGCAAGTCGCCTTGTAATTAATTTTTGAGTGTTCACAAAGTTTTAAGATAATTATGGTAAGTACCTAATTATTTCTTTTTGCCAAAACAAATTCTGATAGACACGCATTAATTTCGAGTAAATATAGCTACGAACCGCTACGAGATACACTACAAAACCATTCGTAGCATCTTCCCTATAATGTTCTGATAGTACTTTAACTACATAAATAGGATAACGACTATTATCCCCAAAAGGTTAGTCAGAGACTAGGCAATAGGAACCGCATAGGCAGTCCACTGCCATAGTCCACATTTCATCATATTACAACTGCACATGTGCTCAGCGTGACATGTGGTGAGTCCAACGCCGCTCTATACTGCTGGATGTATGTGCAGTCTTTTGACACCCAATTGAAGAGAGTGGTTAGTAGTATTCTTCCAGTGAGTGGCACCACCTCCAGTGGTTCTACCTCGGCACGGTCTTTGAACTGCTCCACAATATTTCAGGTGCAAGCGTGGCCCGAACCAGTTCTAGCGTGGCAGAGCAGTGACGTCACCCTCGAAGGACCCCGATACAGGACCGAGGTGGCCACCACTGCTGACCCCTGGAGATGGGTCATGAGGCTCGAGATCCCCGGCATCAGGGAACACGACTTACGGCAGTACAGCTGCGTCGCCAAGAACGAGCTCAACAACCAGACGGTGATGGGGCATATCAAGTTGGCTTGTAAGTTGGTATATAATGTTTAATTTTAATTATTTTCAACAAAAAAGGTAACATTTAAAACAGTAAAGTTGCATTGTCGTCTTTTGATAGTAAAAGGTAACATAACTGTTCCTCAGTATACTTGAGCATTCTTCGTAAAGCACGCTTAAATTTTCGGCCTTAATTGTTATCGTCTACAGTATTTTTTTTTGCTATTCAGATACTCAGAGGTCCCGGGTTCTATTCCCAGGTCAGGCAAGCGTGTTTTCGGATTTTTTAATTTATAGCCCAGGTTTGATCACCAACACTCATATAGCAAGCGATGACATGATTTCAAAGATGGAGGCCTTTGATCTGCTGTGGGACAGTATAAAGGCTGTAGGTACTTTACTTCACTTCACTTCACTTTCTTTATTTGTAGATCCGAGGCCCAACCTTCAGATAACCAGTCTTTGGTTTTTAGACCCGGGGCCCAACCATGAGATAACCAACCCTTTGTTTGTAGACCCGGGGCCCAACCACCAAATAACCGTACAGCAGCCCATGGAGTTCGGCTCCCGCCCCCCCGTGCTGACGTCATACGAGGAGTTGTGCCAGGTGCAGCGGTGCCCGTCCTGCCCGCGCTGTGATCGAGCACAGCTGCTCATCACCACCATCAATGGGACTGCTGGCACCAAACCTAGGAGGAACACAAGTAAGGGGATCGCTATTTGATTTCTTTTTTTTTTTTAGGTGCCATGTCCTCTACGGATGTCGGCTACCACTGTCCGGAACCCTTCCCTATCTGCAGTATTTCTGATCAGGGTCTATTCATTAAAAAAAAAATTTGGAATCTTTGATTTACAACACAAACTAGATGTCAGGTCTAACTCAACTAGATAACAGCGCATTTGAGAAGTGAGCTCTTGTTTTTTTTAGTTTGCTTGAAACACGGCCAAAACCGTTCACAATGCTGTAATGCATATTTAAAAGTTGCAATAAATAATTCCCGAAAAAGCAATTTAACGGCCGGAGTGTCTTACTTTCGGTAAGTACATGTAGAATAAATTATATTTTAAGTTTAAAACTAACAAATAATATTAAATTTTGAACACAATTACCGATTTTAACCCACGCTACAAATGTTTGGAACAAAACCGTGGATGCGTGGATGGATGCAATTGCAACTGGGTGCCATGGTTGTGATTAGGTTAAACTTAAAACTGTTTTATAACTTTTGTCTCAGTTCTTTTGTCTAAGTATGTATTCACGTAGACAGAATTTAACTTTGATTTTGTACGTGATGCGTTTTCTAGTTGGTATTGTTGATTGAAGTTTGGAATAATAAATTCCACAAACCCTCGTTGGACTAGCGTGGTAGGTTATGGCCTAATTTCCCTACGTGGAAAGGCTTTTGCCCAGCAATAGAACGTTTATAGGCTGACGAAAACGACGACTGTTGGCTGGGTCAGGACAACATGGGGCTCTTCTTCCCCTCCCCCGCCAAGCTACGCTGGAAGGAGGCCTATCCACGAAAAACTTAGTTTTATTCCATCTCTGCCACAAAAAGCTCAACGAGGGAGAGGAGCCTAACCACTTCTCCTTCTTCTTTTCT
Source organism: Scoparia ambigualis (assembly GCA_963921215.1). Classification (NCBI taxonomy): domain Eukaryota; kingdom Metazoa; phylum Arthropoda; class Insecta; order Lepidoptera; family Crambidae; genus Scoparia; species Scoparia ambigualis. The sequence goes on along the minus strand of OY992512.1, from coordinate 28,447,152 downwards.
GCTGCCATGTCAGCAACCCTCTAGTTGGCCTCGACCAAATCCTCCATCGTGCATGAAGTTGGGCACAAGGGACATGTGAGGTGTTGCATCGACTGAGGGGAGGTTCTACACTCGCATTCATTTGTGCCAACAAGAAACCTCCAGCTGCTAAGAATTTACCTAACCTAACCACCAAAACCTATCACTATATCCCTTCCTTGCCGTGGAGATAGCTCAGGATCACAGACGGCATATATCAAGCTTCCTCCCCGTGCGTCGTGAAGAGATTGTAACTTTATTGATTGTACTTAGTTTCTTTTCACTGGCGTCTTTACGCAAAAACCTGCGTGCTTTGAGCCTTGTTTGCCAAAAAAAACCAAAATGTGTCCAAAGCCAAATAAAATGCTGTTCAATTCAATTCCAAGCCTAATCAATTGGTAATGACGGTCTCCAGATTGCCAGCTCTATGCGATTGGGAAACCAGTCTACCATCGCTACAAAGAAGAACTCTTCGGGGCGTGGCTGCGGGACTCCAATGCTAGCGATAGTCAGGTATCTATTATTTAGTGGCTAAGCGGAAGACGAGGGTTTGATTCCTACCTCAGGTAGTCGTTTTTATTTCCATCATTTCACTACTTTAACTTTGCAAATTCCAATTCCACGATAAATCTTTCACAGTTCATGCTGCTCGTCTGTGGAATGCTCTGCCTGTAACCGTAAGACAAGCAAAATTCCTGCAAGCTTTTAAAAAACTTATCAAAGATCACTACTTGTCAAAATAATTCTACAGTGTATACAATCATTATTTTATGTATTTATTAAGATATTGTGTCAATGTCATAATATGTTCATATTATATTGTGTATTTTGTATGTATATATTTATTTTATATATATAAGTAATTAAATACTATTATACATTAATCAACCACTGTACACTACATCAACGCCTCCATCTGTTTTTCATACCAAGCTTCTCCATCATTAGGTTGCCTGGAAGATATCGCTTTCAGTGATAAGGCCGCCCGTTGTACGACTTCTTTTTAAATTATAACCATGTATTATTATCTGTGTGTACAATAAAGAATACTCATTCATTAATTCATACTTTTAAATATAAAGAGAAGCTCAATGTTGCAGTGGTTTGCGCGTTGGCAAGTTTATCTATACCATATCCGGATTGATGACCAAAAGCTGCTCCGTCCTTCGGAGATCACGTAAAGCCTTTGTTGGTCCCAGTTACCGTATTATGTTACGCTATATGGCAGACAATAAAACACTGGGCCAGCGAGGTGGTGTCTGGTCAAACCTAACTATGTGTTACCGTGTGTGAAACAGACTGATGATGATAGTTTTTTATTGATTAAAAATGCTTACGTTGCAAAATTCCGTTTTGGCGAACTGTCAATTCTCGCCAATTTCATTATGTTTGTCATTAAATAGATTTCTTTTACTTTTATACTGAATTAGTAACCACAGGATCATCTCAAATATTATAATGGGCCTACGTAATACGTGTTTTGAGTAATTACACTCACCGTGGTCGTAATGCGAGTTTGCAAAATTGCAAAATTCTCGGTTACAAAAGTTACCGTGGACGGAAGGGGTTATATGTCACTCGGTTACAGAAGTTACCGTGGACGGGTGAGTGGTTATAGAGAAAATCACGGTTTCCCTAAATAAACAAAAACCACCGCTATGCTGCCTTTTCGAAAAACAAACCAGTAAAAATAGCCTTCCTTATTTCAGAGGGAAAAACTGTGGACCACCCAGGAGAATGACGTGGAACGCCTGCGAGAGTACAGGAGCAAAACTACTTTCAAGGCTGACCACGTCGATGAGTTCCACAAGCTGCAGAAGCCTTTCTTTGTAAGTTAACAACATTTTGGTATAACGAAACGTTAATTAAAAATATTTTTTTCCTTTTCTACTTTCTAAGGACTAGGAGGAAGTGAAACTGGTTATTCATTCTTAATTCTAACATATGCGTTTTTTCACGTCGTCTCTAAGTCAGAGAAAAAAATAAAGAACACTGAAATTAATAATTTATAGATTAATCCTTTAATCTCAATCAAAAGCAGTATAAGGCACTCTTTTTTAAAATAGATAGACATTTGTTGAGGCTTTGAAAGTTAATATCAAGTTCGGGCAATTGTTTGGCTAGGTTGTTATACAGACGAGAAAGACGAACAACTAGTGAGCCACGGCCCATTCTGGTCCTACAAAATTTATTCTTGAACAACCCACAAGGGTAAATACCGAGGTAGTCTATCAAATTTTTTGAGTAATTTTGGGCTATCTATGCGGTTGTTCATCAATTTATGCAGAAAGGACATATCTAGATAAGTACGTCGCACATTAGGTCAAGTCGAAAATGCTTTGTTTTATCGATATAAGCTTTTATATTTTTGGGAGTTTTAAACCGGTATGTCATGCAACGAATTAGTTTTTTCTGTACTCTTTCCATTCTGTCTATATGGATCTTGTAGCTTGGACACCAAACGATGCAGCAGTACTCCAGCTTACTTCTCACGTAGCTGTTATAGAGCGCGATGACTGTGGAAGGTTTTTTGAAGTCTCTAGTGCTTCTTTTGTCTATGTGGTACGTGAACCTAAGCTGACTATCCATCTGAATGCCCAAATCCCTGATGACAGTAACTTCTTCTAGCCCAGTACCCGCTATTTCATATTCCGATAAAATCTTGTTACGTTTCTTCGTAAACTTGTGGTAGCATTTATCTGCTTTTAAGTACATCTCGTTTTCACCACACCTTTTTTGAAGATTATCGATGTCTTCCTGTAGTCTCATTGAGTCTGTGGCATTTGAGACAACTCTTGTCAACTTCAGATCATCAGCGAAAAGATATATATTACTATGTTTTATAATTCTTTCAATGTCGTTAATGAATACATTGAAGAACAAAGGTCCCAATACAGATCCCTAAGGCACGCCTGATTGCGCTGTAAAGGGTTCAGACTGTTCACCATCCACCACTACTCTTGACAGACGATTTGTGAGGTAAGAACGGCACTAGTTTAATAAATTATCTGTTATGCCAACTGCATAAAGCTTCTCAAACAGAATTCCATGGTTGACTCTATCAAAGGCCTTCGAGAAATCTGTATAGATAGCATCGACTTGTAAGCCTTGATCAACTACTTTTTTGTTTTTTTTTATGCGAGAAGGAGGCAAACGAGCAGACGGGTGATGGAGAGTAATCACCGCCGCCAATGGACACCCGCAAAACCAGAGGAGTCGCAGATGCGTTGCCGACCTTTGGGGGTTAAAGTTGCTCGCGTCCGTAGGTTTACCCTTGAGACCCTACACGTGATCCCTGGGTGGTGCTAAATGAGTAACACTGACTGAGTGGTAGAGCCACGCTGCGTTGCAGCACGCATTGGGCCGGCTCGCCCGGCGTAATACCACCCTCTCACGAATATTCGGCGTGAAATAATGGCACTTGGTGCTGTTGTGTTTCGTCCGACCAGTGAGGGTTCCGGAGGCCCTTCCCCCCCCCCTCCCAATTCCTATTCCTTCCTTAAACCTATTCCTCCCTTAAAGGCCGGCAACGCATCTGCGATTCCTCTGGTTTTGCGGATGTCCATGGGCGGCGGTGATTACTTTCCATCAGGTGACCCGCCTGCTCGTTTGCCTCCCTCTTTTATATAAAAAAAAGGAAGAGGGTTAGGGAAGGAATAGGAATTGTGAGAGGGGGGGGGGAAGGGGCCTCCGGAACTCTCACTGGCCGGACGAAACACAACAGCACCAAGTGCCATTACTTCACGCCGGATATTAGTGAGAGGGTGGTATTACCCCGGGCGAGCCGGCCCAATGCGTGCTGCAACGCAGCGTGACTCTACCACTCAGTCAAATTACTTCTGTTAGATCAGACTTAAAAAGCGCCAAATTAGTGTTGGTCGATCGCATTGCCATAAACCCATGTTGATCGGTGGTAATATATTTATGAATGTGCTTGTACATAGTAGAATGAACCATTGTCTCGAAGACCTTTGATATTGTCGAAAAGATAGATATAGGCCGATAATTAATTATACATTCACTTTTACCACCCTTAAAAATTGGCGTCACCCTTGCTAGTTTCCACAGATCAGGGAATGTCCCTGTTTCCAGTGACCAATTTAACAAAATTGATAGTGACAGAGCCAGGGCATCTGCACAATTGACCAGTAAAAGAGGGTGTACACCATCCGGACTCATGCCTTTTAAAGTGTCAAGCTTCTGTAGTTTTGATTTGTTCTTTTGTGGACTGATTTGTACAGGACTGATTACACCCAGCCTTTCTACATTCATAGTCAAGGTATGAGCGATGACGTTACTAGTGTCAGCACATGTTTCAAAGACCGAAGAAAAGTGAGCCGCGAACATGTCCGCAATTCGGTCCGTGTCCGATGACATAACACCGTTTAGAGTCATTATTCTAGGGTATGATGAGCAATTCCTTCATAAGGTTTCAATGTGAATCCAAAAGTGCTTCGGGTTTTTCTTTATTTCAATCTCGATTGCAATAGTAGATTGTTATAGTAGGGGCTAAAATGACCCATTATATACGAGGTAGTTTTACTCCCGAGCTTTAGCGAGGGAGTAAATTGAAACCGAGTTTTAATGGGTTTTTAGCGCCGTGTGTTACACTATGGGTGGATTCGACCAAACTGGAATAAGACTTACTCAGAGATTAGTCCATACAAATTCGGCGTTTAGTCTAGGTATAAGACCTTATTCCAGTTTGGTCGAATCCACCCTATGTTTTTCACTACGAATGCGAGAAAATAAAACAATCCAATACAATATAAATTGGTTTATTTTATTAAAAATTAACCAGTTAGTTGCTTTAACGACACCCACGGGAAGAGAAGGGTTGATAGTATTCTTTTGATGAGCCCATCGCAGCTCTATGCTGTTGGTTGGGTGTCCTAAAAGGCGACTAACGGACTAAAGACTGCACATACATCCTACACCATAGAGCGGCGATGGACTCATCAAAATACTAATACCAACCCCGCTCTTCCCTTCGGTGTCGTAAAAGGCGACTAACGGACTAAAGACTGCGCATACATCCAACAGCATAGAGCGGCGATGGGCTCATCAAAATAATACTACCAACCCCTTTCTTCCCTTGGGTGTCGTAAAAGGCGACTAACGGACTAAAGGCTGCACATACATCCAACAACTAAGAACGGCGATGGGCTCATTAAAATAATACTACAAACCCCTCTCTTCCCTTCGGTGTCGTAAAAGGCGACTAACAGACTAAAGACTGCACATACATCCAACAGCGTAGAGCAACAAAAAAATAATATTAACAACCCATCACTTTTCTTTGATGTCGTAAAAGGGGACTAACGGACTAAAGACTGCACATACACCAACAGCATAGAGCGATGATGGGCTCATCAAAAAATAATACTATCAACCCCTCTCTTCTCTTCGGTGTCGTAAAAGGCGACTAATTGACTAAAGACTGCACATACATCCAACAGCAAAGAGCGGCGATGGGCTCATCAAAATAATACTACCAACCCCTCCCATCCCTTGGGTGTCGTAAAAGGCGACTAATGGACTAAAGACTGCACATACATCCAACAGCAAAGAGCGGCGATGGCCTCATCAAAATAATACTACTAACCCCTCTCAAGGGAATAGAGATCCCCTCGTAAAAGCGACTAACGTGCTAAAGGCTCACCACCTAAGCACATGTGCAGACTGTGCAGTTTTTTTCTTGCTGAAGCGTGGACTGTGTGGGCGTGGTCTGTGTTGTCCATAGATTCAAATAATTACTAATTTTACCATATTTCAAAAAAGTTGTTAATCTATGTAAATAAGTCGAGTCTTTATTCATGATTATTTTACCTAAGACTAAATACTTTTTCGTTTTTGTAGGCTCATTGTCATGTGACAGACAAAAATTTAAAAAAAAACATTATCCCCTAGGGCAAGAAAAGCTATTTTAGCCTCGCTCTAGAACGCTACAATGACGTTTTTTTGAGCAAGAGGAGTGAAAAAGTACTCCTTTACCCAATGACCTTTAATATATAATATCATTGCCTTTACCATCTTGTTACAGTCATTCCGTAAAAATCCGAATTCTAGTTGATCAAGCGGGTTCCTAAATCTTTTGATCTTTTTATAATATTTGGATTTTTGCTTCAGTAGATATATCAACTGTGGTGAGTACCAGACAGGATAAGACCCTTGGCGATATTTAGTAATTGGAAGATGCTTTGTAATAATACCGTGTAATATGTCATAGAACCGGCCCAGCATCTCATTCACATTATTGCAATGACCCAACTCTTCCGTCCATTGAATTGATTGAAGAGAGCGTTTATTGCTAGGTACCTAATCCCCTTTGTAAAAATTGTGTCGTTTTCTCGGGAGAGATTTCTTATTTGTTATGAATAGCATTCCTAATTCTATCTGCAATGGGGGGATGATGTTTGTCTATGCTTCTTACGGGATTGAGACATTCCTTCACATTTAACGCTTCCCTGTTACATAAAAGCAGCTCCAGTATTTTGTCATTTTGGTTTCTAATTGTATTAAATTGTTTCAGATCATTAGGCAATATGAAATCGATTAGGTTGCATAAGATTTCACAATCACCGTAGCCTATTGGTCTTACGCTCATTGTGTCATCAACATTGCCCTTTTGCCAACCTATACCACCCAAGTTGAAGTCCCCTGCAATCAGAGTACATTCTTGTTCGGTACACGATTGCAATTTTGTAGTAGTACCTTCTATGAAAACTCTCAAACTGTTTGTTGTAACTGGGGGTGGTAGGTAGACGGCACATAAGTTAAGGATAGTTGAGTTTCCCCCGCATTTGGAGGATATTGAGACCCACAGATCCTCGCAATCAGTTTCATATTTCCAAATCGAGCAGACACTAGTCTGTTCGTTATCGCTATTAACACTCCGCCACCTCTTTTTTTGTTGAGAAAGAAGTTTCCCTATCCCGTCTGTACACATTATATCCAGCTTGAAAAAACTCACAATCTAAACATCCACTATTTAACCAGGTCTCTGTAAATATAAATACGTCAAAACTACCTCAACTGCGTTTGTATTCAATCCTCTTACATTTTGATAGTATATTTTTAAACCATTAATAATTGACATACACAATTAAATTATACAAAAAAAATAGAAACAAAACAGTAGATACCAAACTAAAATATCAACAGCAGATCAAACCACAAATTAAATAAGATTTGCCAGATCTTGACTATGAATTTTTAATAAATTTGTACTCAGAGATTTCAGTCTTTCTCATATAAATTTTGCCCCCCCCCCCCCCCCCCTCACCCAGGTGAATTTGTAATTGAGCTCCTTAGCCTTGGTTCGAGCTCCCGCATGCAATGCCTTTAACACCGGAAAGAGATGCTTCACCACGGAAACTGGTTTCTTTTCACCCCCAATGCCTAGAAGACCAGAGTGGAGCTTATCCGCAGGGCTCTTAGTTTTTTTGTTGAACTTCAAGGACGTCGCCAAAAAATTGTCAGGCGTTTTTTGGGAGGTAAACTTCACAATGATAGATTTTGGTCTGCGGCTATCTTTATTTATTTTAGCCACTCTAGTGCACAGCTGAATATCGCTTTCCTCCAGATTACAGTCAGTGACCACGGCAATCTGTTTTATTATGGTAGTTAGGTTCTCAGATTTATGTTCAGGTATGTTTTGAATCTCCAAGTTGTTGGCTATGGCGTGTTGTCGGCAACTGTGTTTTTTAGGAACGAATTGTCAGATTCTAACAACTTTATGTTATTGGAATTAGATTTGACGTCCTCATCTTGTTGCTGTTTCTCAATCGTCTTCAGCAAGTCCGATATCTGACTGAAACGATCGAGGACTTCTTTAGTTCTTATCTCAAATTCCCGCACCACACTAGTTTTGAAACTGTCAAGTACTATTTGAAGTTCTTCCTTAACGATCTGACGAATGTTCTCTACGCTTACAATGTTCTCTGCAGCTATGATGTTTTCAGCTGCCTCGCTGGATACACGCTTTTGTAGGGGTTGGTTGCCTCTTTTAAAGGTAACGTTGCCTCTCAATAGGTCGTCCTGACAGTCATCCGTAACTTGGTGCTGTTGGTTTGTTGGTGGTCTTAAAGGTGTGTTGGTGTTTTCTGATTTTGGCAATTTACTGACGCAATCAACCACCAACGCAAAATAATACAGTGACTTTTTGAAATACTGCAATCACGGTATTGGCTGGTCTAATACCGGTATTGAAAAGACCAATATAAATATGTGGTATTACGGGATCCAGTAATACCGGTATTGAAAACCCTAATTCATACCCTAAGTTAGGCTGATGTTCCATTTGCAGGGCAACGGTCATATAGTGTACAGCGGCTCCTTCTTCTACCAAGCCAACGAGTCGGGCCAGCCGGGTGACATCATCCGATACGACCTCACCCAAAGCCGCATCAAGAGCGTGCACTTACCGCACGCCGCCGGCCGCCTGTACACCGCTCAGCATAACCAGGTTGGCAATATAACCAAGCGTTTTGCTTTATCTTTTCTTAAAGATAACAAAACGTTGAAAAAATGTCTACGTGACCACTCCGTCATCGACGTATTGGTTCTAACCAACCATTGATCTACCTGACGAAATTTTTCAACGCTTTTGACTTTTTGTTTTTGTAGCTTTAGTGGTCTCTTTAAATTTACTTCCTCAGAAATCTGAAAAATAAGTTGGGTGTCTGAAGTTTTTAGCTATTTAATTAATCAATAATCCAACGATCGTCCGTATTTCCACTTCTTCTTCAGTGTGCCGATTCGAGTTTAATTCTTCGTAACGGATCTTATCCGTCAGAGAGGCCCCAATTTACATACCTAATAGCAGCGACGAATTTTTGGACCAAATTTAGAAGAAAAACGAAGTACCTACCTACTACTATAAAGGTTGAAATATTTGATGATTTTGTATCTTTTTTCAGGTCGACTTTAGTGCTGATGACAACGGTTTGTGGGCTATATATTCAATTGAAAACTCTAACAATACCGCGGTGGCAAAGGTAAATGTCACCACAATTTTCTTTAAAATATATAGTTAATTTATATAAAGTACCATTTACATAGTTTACATTCAAATTCATATTTTGTATTTCATGACCGGTAACGACATATATAAATATTTATTTTGTAAATGTCGTTGCTTCTGTGTGCTGTGGTTTCTTGCGCCCGTTCTTTGCCACAGTTAAGAAATGACGTTCTGGATGTGTGGTAGGTTAAAAAAGATTTGGACGATTCTAAGTACTTATTAACTGAGTTTATTTAACTCGGAAATATCGGGCTTTGGGTGAGACATAATTTTACCTCCCCTTCGGAGTAAAGACGATGGGCCCATGGGGAAGTAATTTAAAAAAAAAACCACACGCCTGTTTGAAGCAACGGGAGACCGGAGGAAGGCTGGCAATTGTTTCGCTCAGCGGATAAGTCTAGCCAAATATAGAGGCAATGCCGCCAGTCTTTTTGAAATGTGTCATTATGCGTGTGTGTCATATTGCGTGTGTGTCATTAAGCGTGTGTGTCATTGTGCGTGTGTGTCATATTGCGTGTGTGTCATTATGCGTATAGGTAAAATTGTGTACAGTTGTCATTATGCGTGTAACCCCTTTTGGGTAGGTACCTTGTGTCGAACAGGCGAGTTAGTTAAAATTTATTATTTATAAGGGAGTAGTCTTTTCTTTTTTATTTGTTGTTTTTTTGTGTGTAATTAAGTTATGTTGTTTTTGTTCTCCTTTTTAATGTTGTTTAATAAATAGTTTATTGAATAAAGATCTATTGACTTTGACTTAACACAACCTTTTCGTCTATGTGTTTTTATTTATGACTTTGATAGTTCAGAGATAAAATAGAATAATTATTTAATTTTCACTGTGTAACTAAATGGTTAATATATTTAACTTTTAAATTTTCAGCTCAGCTTCGATCCCAGTAGAGATGGTCTAAACATCGATTACATATGGAACATATCACTGAATCACAAACAGGTTATTATCATCAAATAAATCATAAAAGTGCGTTTTATTAAATATACTACGGATACAAATGGACGGCTGTGGACTTAAGATTTATATGGGGTTATGCCGACGAGATCTTGCTTGCTAAGCTACTTTCGCAATGCCGGGTTGCTGGATGGGTGACCAAATTAAAAAACATCTCGAGCACCTCCGTGCTTCGGAAGGCACGTTAAGCCGTTGGTCCCGGTTGCTGTCGTAAGATAGCAGTCGTTAAAACCCACCAACCCGCATTGGGCCAGCACGGTGGGTTATGGCCCAATATCCCCACGTGCTATTGTCCACATGGAAGGCCTATGCCCAGAAGTGAGACGTTTATAGGCTGATGATGATGCCATCGAGTCCCAGGTTCCACGTAAGGGCGGTGTCGCCGAGCAGACTATAGATGCAACAATCGCACTCTTGCCCACAGGCCCCACATTTGTGCAGTATAGATGAACTTATGGCGGCCACAGAAGCAGTAGTTAACTAGCTGCGTACTGGGCTAATCATCATTATCATCATCAGCTTATAAATGTCCCACTGCTGAGCACGTACTACCCACATGCACAACAGCAAGTAGGGAGATTGGGCCATAACCCACCACGCTGGCCTAATGCGGGTTGATGGCGGAACAAAATTTAATTGTAATTTGGTAGAAGAAGAATATCGGTCTTATAAACCAGCCTCTCACTCGTTACTCACAGGTAGGCGAGATGTTCATAGTGTGCGGTGTGCTATACGCCCTGGACTCAGCCACCGAGCGTGAGAGCAAGGTCACCACGGCCATCGACCTGTACCTCAGCAAGCAGCTGGAGATCTCGCTGCAGTTCACCAACCCCTTCAGGAAGACCACGCAGCTGGGATACGATCACACGCATAAGGTTATTATTAATAATCAAATTCAAAGGCCTCTCTTCAAAGAGTGTTTATCGGTGTAGGGTAACTCTCCACTCCTTGTTAGAAGTAAAAAGAAAAGTAAAATATAAAGTAAGAAAATGTCACAGTTAATAAGAAAATAGTAAATAAATATAAGGAAAATAATGTAAAGCATAAAGGAAACAATTTATTAGATAATACCAAATAATACTTAAGAAACATGTAATTGTAAAATTGTATAACAAAAAAAAAAGGAAGAAATGTACATTAAAGTAAAAAGAAAAAGAAATAAAAAGAAAAGAATTTAAAGTAAAAATGATAAAAAAAAGAAAGAATAGAAGTAAATATAGTAGAGCTCATAAAGCTCCTGCCAAAATACCGGGAAGCAGTAGATTAAAAAAATATAGTAGAGCTCATAAAGCTCCTGCCAAAATACCGGGAAGCAGTAGATTAAAAAAATATAGTAGAGCTCATAAAGCTCCTGCCAAAATACCGGGAAGCAGTAGATTAAAAAAATATAGTAGAGCTCATAAAGCTCCTGCCAAAATACCGGGAAGCAGTAGATTAAAAAAAAAACTCTACACTCCTTCCGATAGAAGACCAGCGCGTCTCGCCATCTCCTTCTGGGCCTGCCGCGACGTCGTCGTAGTCGTCATGAGAATAGCCCATTTTTTTAAATACTTTCATCTAGGGATACGGTTGGTATTGGTTTTAACACCACGCTTGCCAAATGTGAAATGGTGATCACAAACCAGAGATATGCATCTAAACATCCGTAACAGACTTTGCCCGACCGGTAATTGAACCCAGAACCTCTAGATTATGGTCCGAGCGCTTGACTGCCTGGCCACCTAAAAACTAAGTAAGTCCACCTCTTTAGTAAAAGTCAATTAAAGCCTATAGTATAGATCAGGGTTTCTTAAAGTGGGGTTCGCCATTCGATGGTAGGGCGCTCGCGACAAGATTTACGTAATGGTATAGACGACTGGCAGGCGCGTGTGGTAAACATGTAAGCGCGAAACCCATTTATGGTCACACCTAAAGAATAAATTCTAGTTCATTATTAGCAACAGGACATTACTAGAAATGTCCGTAGATAAAACTCTTCAAACTGATTTAAAGGGGATGTCCTTAATTGATTTTTGGGCAGTTAGACAGGAAGAATATCCCGAACTTTCACGCAAAGCGGTAAATTTCCTTTTACCCTTCGCTACAACATATTTATGTGTACCTAAAGTACTGAAATGCTGAGTCAGGACTAAGGTTAAATTTGTCCAAAATTACCCCCTAAATTGACTCAATTTGCGACACGAAATAAGCACACTCATCCCATTAATATTAGAGATATATTTCTTTTTGTCATTGTATTTTTTATTATTTTAAATTTTAAAAGAAGCTGGGTATTTAGACACTATCCCACAGCTGATGAAATCAAATTATCGCTATAATAAAATTGATACCGGACCTATTCTATGACCGGACCAAGGGTTGTTTTCTTTGGAAGAAGAAGACAAACGAGCAAGCGGCTCATCTAATGAAAAATAAACACGGCCGCCCATGGACACCCGCCAAACCAGAGGAGTCGCAGATGCTTTGCCAGCCTTGACGAAAGACTTAAGACCTCTGAAGAAGGAGCAGGAGTCGTGGGGGAGAAGAAATGGGCTGCACCTCTCGACCGCCAAGGCACGGTCATCATCATTGGATGCCACCTTCTTAATGAAGTTAAGAGATCAGTTGACAAAATGAGGCTTTAAGCATTTTTTTAGTCTTATAGGCATGGTATTTACCGTCGGCTTGGAAAGCAATCTTCTTTCGAGTAGAGTCTGGCAATTCTGTTGCTTTGTAATGTCCACAAAAGACGTGTCGCATTATCTTGATTCTAACATAATCCCCATAGTCCAAAAGAAAAAATTGCTTGATTGTGACATTTTCCCCTTAGTCCAAATACCAAAGTCAAAGTCACATATTTAAAATAGCAGAATAGCAGCCATGTCTATTCTTTTTCCAGGAGCTGTACTCCTGGGACCGAGGCAACCAGCTGACCTACCCGGTGCGATACAACGAGCTGCCGGGCCCTTAACCATTTACGGAAGAAAGTTTATTGAATTATTATTTTTTGTACTTTCAAATAAATAAACAGATTTTTTATAATTGTTTTTTTACAAGTGGTAGAAAATTAGTAAAAGAGTGATTGGATTAGAAGATTAGGTAGAAGTACGGACACATCAACGACTTAAATCAGTTTTTGTTGTCGTAAAATAGAGTCAATTTTAAATCAAGTCGAATCTTGCTTATACAAAATAAAGGTCATTTGGGATTTGGCTCGGACATTTGATCCACGGCGTACATAAACAAAATAGGGCAAACTATGCAAATAATTATCGCTGAAACACATAATATAGGTGGCATGCTTGCAAACCGTGAGAGAATTCAGAAAAAAATATTTAAAAAAACTACTACTACATTTTGATTATATGATACTTTTGGCCTTTTAGTTACACTTCAGTGTCACTAAACGATTGAAAGGAAGATAAAAAAAATTCTTATATTTTTATCTTTTAAATTCTATATAACGCCATCTATCGTCTAAGTCAAGTACTTTGTATCACAAGCGGCCAGCGTGCTTCACAATGCTTTATCCAACTACGTAGTTCTCTTTTTTTACACTAGATGGGTGTGAATAAAAATAAAAGTAGTCTACCATTGAACGCAAAGTCGAAGCACGGAAATAATTTAACAACATGTCAAATGCAGCTGCGCCAGCGAACAAGTTAAAAATTAAAGCCCTCGCGGTCGCGGCAGCGAATGGAATGAAATATATAGCAAGCAGCCGCGGTAATTGAATGCAGAGCTACCATTACTAGGAATAAAATACTACCTAACGCTTACCAACCAGAGCAAAATGTTGGGTTACTAAAAGATACTTACTATTAGTAGGTAAGTTAAATAGCAATTTCCTCTTTGTACGCATAATCAGCAATTCCCACGACACACACCATTAGCCTGAGCCGAGGAGTACCTAGATAACTATAAATCTTTAATAACACAAAAGAAAAGATTTGTTCGCGCCTAGGGAGATAGGCGAGTATTTTAGTCGTAGTCTCCTACTACGCTAAAATACGAGTTTTCATTGCTTCGTTAGAAATATAGCTAAGTAGCGAAACAATGTGACTTGCCTAGTGCGAACAAGGCTTTATAGACCTCGGGTACTACGCTCTCAATATGTTCTCAACTCAAAAACGAAAACAGTCGTGTCAGCAAGTAGAAAAGTTGCGGGGAAGGCTTTCGACGCTTGAGGTTTTGTTAAGATTACAATGTCATTTCAATACCTACGACCCAGTAAACTCGAAATGTAAATTTTACTGAAATCTTTCCAGGGCCGTGGATGGCGAGACGGAATAGCCCGAGTTCCTAATAAAAGGACGTCCTATGTTCCTCTAGAAATTCCTTTGGCCCAATTTTCTTGTTAAACGACGTCCAATTAATAATAATGGTCAATTAAAACATACTGCGGAGGATATCAAATAGTAGGTACATTTGCGGGGTTAAATTTTAATAAGCTTAATTAACTTTAGTAAAATATTATGTACAAGCTCACGAAACGGCTCTTTTAACATTGAAAAAAAATAAGGCGGGAAGATGGGACTCCACTGCTTATGGAATATTTGGTTTCCTTTTATCCTACATTGTAGACTTGAAGGCCAATAAAATAAAATTTATTGATGTAACAATTTACAATGTTACGCATGCACGACGAGAATCATGCATAAGTTTACTACTCATACCAATTTACAAAATGATGGATCTAGCTTGTAATTGGATGACCATAAGCAGCCGGCAATTATTCATTCAAATCATATCTCATAACTTTCAAACTATTGCTCTTCATTAAATGGTAGGCAAAACAAGTAAATCAATCAATTTAGGCAAGACTTGTTTTGCAGAACTTTTTAAACGAAACAAATTGAATTATACAGAACGATTTAAGAAAATAAATAATGTGGAAAAACAAAAACAAACAAATGAAGGCGCAAACGCCACTCTTGTATTGGCGTATTACATTCGCAATAGTGCGTTACGCTTACGTCTACCAAACATGAAACGCAGCGCATTGCAAGGCGAGTGCTCCCCGGCTCAAAAGCGGCCGGGCGCTGCTGTAGCCCATCTCGACCCCCATTTTTCGCCACAATGGCCAGCAATACATTCCGTGACTTGGCAGAAGTGATGTCGAGAATTTGGCCCCCGCCGCGCGATCAATACGTGCGCGCAGCGCCATCTAGCAAGCATCGCGCAGCCAAATTGCAGTTTAATAGTTCATTAGATCCGACAAAAATGGCGGGGACACACAGTTTAAATTCGGTACAGTATCGATTCGCGGACGCGATACGGGACTTTATGATAATGCTGGAAAAGGTTTCTAGTCTATTTGGTGGGGCAGATGAAAATTTTATGATTGGGACGACGCGAATTGGGAACAGTTTTTTTTTGGCTTCAATTGGATACGGAACATTGATTTTTGTCGACTTCTACCACGTCAACTTGTCTAAGGAGATTTTGTGAGATGCGATCTCATTAATGAAGTTAGTTGATTGAACAAAACTTATTAACGGCCGTTCCCAACAACCTATCTATCTGTTGTTGTGCCTACCAGAGTTAGAAATTTGACTAATTTTTGAATGTATCCCTTAACCTATTTTTTCTATTTTTGACGCGATTTAGGAACACTTTTTTTTGGCTTCAATTGGGTTCGGGACATTGATTTCTGTCGACATCTACCACGTCAACTTGTCCAAGGAGATTTTGTGAGATGCGATCTCATTATTGAAGTTAGATTGAATAAAACTTATTAATTCAGCTGAAAGGAAACGAGATACTTGTCAGCTTACTACTTGGTTTTATTTCATAAATTTTTTAATGTAAGTATCCTACCGACTCTTTTTTCCTCGAACTTTAATAGGTTTAAATTATTTATTTATTTTTTATTTTAGATTATAGTGTAGTTTCAATGGGATTGACATGCTAAGAGATCAAAACCCCCAAAAATAATAAAGATAAAAAAAAACTTTACAACTTAAATGTTATGATGTACCAACAACAGCACATGGGGCAGACAGCAGATTGGGCCAGAACCCACCACGCTGGCCCAATGCGGGTTGGTTGGTTGGGCTAATACCTACCATGTATAAAATAATTAAGATATTGAATAATTCCCGTAGGATCTCATCACCAAATCGTGGCCTGAAGAAATTTAGACTAACTAGAAAGACCTTTCAAAAAATACAGAAAAATAATTACCTATCCAAATCGGTTCAACGTTCAGCCGTCATGGAGTAATCTGGAAAATAACAAAAAAAAGTTCCCGACGAAGAGAGTCTCCTCCTTTTATGAAGTCAGTAAAAAAGGAGACGCGTGTCAGTAACGCGGCCAATCTCGTCTATATTAATTCCCACTCAGCCTGTCGCGTGTAGTATTTGCGCGGCAGTGCTGGCCGGTGGAAGGGGAGGGGGGAGGGTCACCCCCACAGATGAATGAATCATCCGGCATTCAACTCGCTCGTTAATTCGTAAACTGAATCGATACCGCTCCAATTACCTACTACTACCGACGGAACGGGTATTAGTTATTTTAGTTGAGTAACATGTGCAAGTCATCTGGATTCTGCCTTCCATATCGACCGAAATTACTAGAGTTAGAAATTTGAATTAGTATTATAAGTACATGTTGTGTCTAATTTATAACCTTTCTAGATTACACCAGTTCGAACTGGTGTAATCTAGAAACTGGCGTTCCTCAAGGCGGCATTCTGTCTCCTCTTCTTTTCTCAATTTTTATTAATTTCATCACTCATAAACTTCAGTGTTCGTATCATCTCTACGCTGACGACCTACAATTATATGCCCAGGCAAGTGTAGATGGGCTGAATGATGCCATTAATGCACTTAACAATGACCTAAACAGCATCAAATCTTGGTCAGACCAGTTTGGGGTTGCTGTCAACCCTGCAAAATGCCAAGCAGTATTGGTGGGGAGTCCTCGGATGATGTCCAGAATAAGTTGCAGTGGTCTCCATCCCATTATCTTCGACGGCACTCCAATACCTATCGCTGAAAATTTTAAGGATCTGGATTTTCTTGTTGACTCCAGGTTGAATTGGCAGGCGCAGGTGACGAATGTTTGTCGGAAAGTCACTGGAGTACTTCGTTACCTTTACCGTCTCAAGAAGTTTTTGCCTGTTAACGTCAAGGCTATGCTTGTACAGACCTTAATCTTTCCTATTGTTGATTCTCTTGAATAACTGCATTTGATTCGTATTTAACCTTCGTAAATATGATCATGTGTCCGCATGCCGATCACAGCTTGAATGGTTGCCCATTCGGCTGCGTAGAAGTATGCGGGCCTTGACCAATCTATTTTCTGTATTATGTTCTTCTAATGCTCCCTCTTATCTTTCTTCTCATTTTCAATACATAACCCAAGTAACACATAAGCAAGATAACAGTACACACTTAGAACTTTAACAAGTTCAAAGATGAATATGGTTTGTGTAAGAGCTTTGGGAATAGCCATATACTGAATAAGGTTGAGTACGGACCCTAAATAAATAAACACTTAACGCTTAATAAATTCTGTATTTCTGTCCTTTCCTTCTTTACGCTTTATAACCAATCTCCGTAAGATTATAAGACAGACGTTAGTATGCATTACGCATTCCAGGTGGCTTAAATCTGAAAAACAGTGCCTTCGGCAGCATTTATCTGATTAACAATAATCTATACTGCTATTATTAAAGCAGTAATAAGCTTGTAGCGTTTTAAACAGTTAATTGCTGAATAAAGTATCACCTTCTGAATAATATTGTTTACATAATTCTGGTATTCAGCTCGATACTGAATAATTGTTTTTACTTTATCTTTAAACTCTATAAGATTCTATGTTTTACTAATTATTCAGCTGTTGAATAAACTATATTATTTGTGTTTTTAATAAGCTTATATCAGTACAATAAAGAGTTTCAACTAACTTATTCAAATTAAAGACCACATTTGTATTGATATAGCGCCCATAGCTTAATACCAGCAATTAGAATATTATTGTACGTATTTATTTTATGCGTTGTTTAAAACATGGATCAAAAGTCGTGACAAAAGCGTAAAGAACCGGTCATATCGAAAGAAAATTGTTAAAAGAATATTTAAATATCAACAGTAGTAATTGTTCAAGTGTCATCAGCAGTAATGATCATGACAGGATTTGTGAAAATAGTTTAAACAAAACTGAACCCGGTCCCAATCAGCAAGCGTTTTCCTTTAATGATAAGGGTTCCGTCCTCAAAAAAAATATAACAGATTTTGGGATTGGAAAACCGAAAGATCTAAAACTCTAAGTATACAGAAAATTTCATTTCTGAAATGGTTATTTTATTAGCAGAAGGTATCGCAATACAAGAAAATAAAATTAACGTTGCGATAAAATGTTTTATTTGCGTTGTTTGTTTGTTTCATCGTAAGCCAATTTGCGCGAGGTTGGACACTGCTGTCTTTACTTAATTAATAAATCTGCATTATATCTTGGCCATCGAAGTTGTTCTTTGTTCTTCCATTGGGTCGGCACAATACACAAATCTGAATGACCCTTACAACGTGTTGAAATTATTTTAAACGTCATTTTTCTGGAACGAAATATAAATTACAATTAATAATATAATAATAAGTCCGCCATTTGTATATCCTATTGTTGTGCAATAAAGATTAAATAAACTAGGGCCCAGTGCACACCACACACACGAAATCTGCAATTTTTTTTAAACATAATAGATACTATTAATATAGTAGTCTTTTTCACAAAAAAAAAATAACAAAGATGCTGTGATTTTAAATGTAAGTAATCAATTTAGTGAAAGCCTGATGGGAAAGTTACACATTATAAAAGGTTTTTGTTCGTTCGATTAGAGAACCCTAAAAATGTGAGTAACTAATATAGAAATGTGGTCAACTATATAAATGTTATTCATAAGTAAGTGTAAAGGGACTACTCTTTTTCAAGTTATAGTTTAGTAACAAAACATGTGTGCACTTTTATTCAGCATTATAAAACAAAACATCGATCGCCATTGAAATCTTTGTAATTAATTCTTACAAGGAATTTACGAGATCACCAAAATGCTTATTAATCTTACAACTACAACATTTCCTACTCAAGTCATGTTATTTTGTTGGATAAAATTGCTAGAATTAGATAATTCATCACAAGTACTTTTGTCAGACCTAGTATGTATGTATGAAAATACTATTTACAACTAATTATCTTGATTATTAGCGAGGCGCGTCATAAAAATGAAAACAAAACACGTACTATTCACGACAAAATTACTTGCGCACTAATAATTATCATGTAGCAGACCGCTAACTTGTAAATTAAAATTTACTTACCGAATAACTTAAAGTTCACATCATGTCAAATAAAGGTATCGACATTATTATTGAACCCAATTTATTTCTTCTTTTCCCAATTTCTATGAATATTGCTTGCATAAATGTCAATGCAATAAATTAAATGCTTAATAAATTCTGAATACTCTAACCAATTCGACGTAGCTGAATAACTGAGTTGTAAAAGCTTTATAAAAGCAATGTGTGCAGTTATTCAAAGGTTATTAAGCTAATTGAAACACTATTAAGCTCCTACTCAATTGTTACTCAGATGTTATTCAGCGTTAAGCATTCAAAATTGGGGCCCTTTTTGCTTGAATAACAAAAATCTTCGATCTTCTTTTAACCGCTTGCTCATCTGTCCCTCTCACCACTTTGACATCATTCACTCTTCCTTCCTTGTTAAACCCATCCTCCTCCGGAATTCTCTCCCTCTAAATATCAGAATGTCTACCAGTCGGTATGCGTTCAAAACCAAGTTGCGCAGCTTTTTTGCAGAACAAGCTGATACTTTACATCAGTAATCGTCCAATAATTATGTTATATTTATGTATTTATTTATTACTTATTATATATGTAATAGAATGTATATGTATCTATTGTGTAGGTTAGTTAGGTAGGTAGGTTGATGTATATCGTATGTATGTATATGAATATGTTTTCGTTAAATTTGTGCAACCTACCATTTTTGTCTCTGCACCACCCGATGATTGACTGGGAGAGAATACCTAAGGCATTAAGTCCGCCTCTGTACTTTATGTGCATAAAGTGTTAAATAAAATAAATAAATAACCCTAGACAAAACAACGTAGAATTTATTATTACGGCCAAGTGTCTGTCTCGCCTGCACTAGGTACACACTACCGCGCAAGAGATTGCTGGCTACCTGTAAAAGGAAGACCAACTTCCATTTCCGGGTGGAGCAGTTGGAGTCGCGCCACAACACCATATTCAAAGCATTTGAGCCAGTTCCAACAGCAATGTTGGAAGCCTTCATGTAGGAGGACTTCTGACCAAAGAGAGTGGTTTATTGACGTTTTCGTGGAAAAATACCTTGTCATATTAATTTACTAACAATTTTTATTATTGTATGTATGTTAGTCTGTAAGGTACCTATATAACTATATGGGCCTGCATCCATGCGTTGCCTGAGAATAAACGAATAAATAAAAAAATTAAAATAAATTAACTGCCTGCCATGGCGGCCCGCCCACGACTTGTCCGTGTGAACACCCTGAATTCCGTATAGAATTTTTACCTTTTTTTTTACCTTTTTTGGGGGTCAAAGTTACTCGCGTCCGTAGGTTTACCCCTGAGACCCTACACGTGACCCCTGGGTGGTGCTAAATGAGTGACACTGACTGAGTGGTAGAGCCACGCTGCGTTGCAGCACGCATTGGGCCGGCTCGCCCGTCGTAATACCACCCCCTCACGAATATTCGGCGTGAAATAATGGCACTTGGTGCTGTTGTGTTTCGTCCGACCAGTGAGGGTTCCGGAGGCCCCCCCCCCCCTCCCCCCCTCCCCCTCATCCCATTCCTATTCCTTCCTTAAACCTATTCCTCCCTTAAAGGCCGGCAACGCGCCTGCGATTCCTCTGGTTTTGCGGGTGTCCATGGGCGGCGGTGATTACTATCCATCAGGTGACCCGCCTGCTCGTTTGCCTCCCTCTTTTATAAAAAAAAAAAAAAACCAATCTGGGCCTCTCCCACATGCATCACAGCGTGCACATTTCGTTGTAAACATGTTGAACACCCCTGACTTTTTGTTTTTGACTTTATATTTTATCCGTGTCTCTTCAACAAGCGTTTACGCAGGGCAGGACTGTATTTTGCATTTTGCTGGCGTTTTCCTTTCATGAAGTAGCGTGGCGTGGGCGAGAGTGATTTTCGAAAATTCTCGATATGACGATATAGTTTTCACACGGCAGAAGTCGCTGGGTTGTCACTAGTGACATTATGAACTTGCCACTGATGGTAATACGGTCTTCTCACTTATACCATGACCGATTTCGTGATCTAGCGGTTAGACTTCCGGTCTCAATGTCAGATCAGATTTTCCGGGTTTTAATTCCCAGCGGCAATATCGCTGTCTTAATTAGCATGTAATCAGGTTATTGAAATTTTCCTGTGTGTCAGGTACATACCTGCCTCCACACATGTGTCAAGTGGTCGTATAGCTAATGAAAAGATGTGGTTGCAGCCTACCCCTCCGACAAATACCGACGGTGCGAGTTGGTATGACGTTGGTACTAAGATGTACTCCCACATATTGACACATATTTATTATCATTTTATGAGTCATATATTGTTAGTGAATAGTGCTACTTATGGGAAATATCCCTAAATAAATTAGCTAGGCAAAATTTCGTAGGTAGTAATAAATACAATAAATTTTTCACGTTGAATGTCCAATTTCGGTTATATTGAGAATCTGCTATTTTGAAGATCTAATATTTTGAGAATCTCATATTTTGAGAATCTAATATTATGCGATTAAAGGAAATAAATATAATCACGACTACTATCCCCGAAGGGTTAGTCAGAGACCAGGCAATGAGGACCACAAAAGCAGTCCTCTGTCATAGTCCACCTTTCACCAAATAACGACTGCACAGTGCTCAGCGTGACAGGTGGTGAGCCCATCGCCTTTCTATGCTGTTGAATGTATGTGCAGTCTTTTGTCCTTTAGTCGCCTTTTTCGACATCCAAGGAAGAGAGAGGGTGGTAGTATTCCTTCACCGCTACACGACACGATTACACATTGGGAGTAGTATATGGAGGGACCAGGTCTTAAATAACCGACAGCAACGGCCTAACGCGCGCAGGTGGGTGTTAACGGCTGCCATCTTGAGATAATAACCGGGGACAAGGGAACGAATTTCCATTTTGATGCAAAGAATATAACACTTTGAGGTAATGTTTCTTGCTTCTAGTATAAATTTTCAAATCGCATACCAGATCACGAAAAGTTTCAAATTGCATACCACATAGAGTTGAAAAAAACGGTTTTCTAATTTCGATACCTACGAGGGGCGTTCAAAATATTCTCGGTATGTGGATATAACAAACAAGTACGAAAAGTTTGATATTTTTATTTTTCAATATACTCCCCCCCTATGTTCATACACTTATAAGATCGATCAATTATTTTTTTTAATCCCTCATAAAAATATTTTTTATCTTTGGTGTAAAAATGCTCCTCCACGGCCGTCTTCAACGCTTCATCGTCAGAAAATTTATTTCCACGCAGATCCTTTTTAAGATTGGGGAACAAAAAGAAGTCGCTTGGGGCTAAGTCCGGACTATAGGGTGGATGAGTAACAGTTTCAAACCCACATTCAACAATAGCTGCCTTGGCAATATGAGCAGTATGGACAGGGGCGTTGTCATGCAGAAGCAGAACACCTTTGGTTAACTTTCCTCGCCTCTTTTCTTTGATCGCATCTCTTAATTGACGTATAACGTTAGCGTAGTACTGCCCTGTGATATTTACACCTTTTTCTTTATAATCGATAAGCAAAACTCCTTCACAATCCCAAAATATTGTGGCCATGACCTTGCCAGCTGACGGGATTACCTTGAACTTCTTGGGATGAGCTGAACCCTTAATGTGCCACTGCATGGACTCCTGTTTGCTCTCTGGGTCATAATGATGAACCCAGGTTTCATCTCCAGTAACTATTTTTTGCAGCACCTCATCGGGATTTTCACCACACAGGTCGATAAAATCTGAACAGCAAGCCACACGCATATCCTTTTGAAGAAGCGTCAGCATTCGCGGAACCCATCTTGCACTTACTTTTGACATATTAAGATGGTCATGTATAATGTCATGTACGGTACCAATAGAGAGATTGGTTACTTGAGCTATAGATTTTACCTTCACTCGGCCGTCTTCCAATATAAGTTTTTCCACTTTATCAATATTTTCTTGTGAGGTAGCCACTACAGGCCGGCCAGGTCTAGGGTCATCTTCAATACTCTCCCTTCCACGCTTAAATTCGCTTGACCATTTTTGAATAGTAGATAAAGAAGGAGCAGACTCACGGTAAACACAATCCATTTCCTCTTTTATGGTTTTTTGATTTTTACCCTGTTTTGTCAAGAATTTTATGACGGATCGGTGCTCTAATTTCGTTAAAATTGTTAATTCGCTCATGGTGTTCATGTTTGTTCGGCAATTGCAGAAAAACAAAAGAACATCTCGGTTCCAATTTTACTTTTTTTTAATGTCAATGGATGAATCTTAGCGGCCAGTAACAAATATATATATAAAAGAGGTTGTAACGTATCAATACCGAGAATATTTTGAACGCCCCTCGTATTTTAGTCCTTACGTTAAGAAAGTTTTTGTACGTTTGAAAATAATGTTTAATCAACAACCACCCTTGACACAAGTATTGAAGTGTTCCTTTTACATACATAATAATCACGACTATTGTCCCCAAAGGGTTAGTCAGAGACTAGACAATGATAGGACCATAAAAGCAGTCCTCTACCATAGTCCACTTATCATCAATTGACAACTGCGTATGTGCTCAGCGTGACAGGTGGTGAGTCCATCGCCGCTCTATGCTGTTGGATGTATGTGCAGACTTTAGTCCGTTAGTCGCCTTTTACGACACCCAAGGAAAGAGAGAGGGTGGTAGTATTCTTTCACCGCTACGCGACACAGTTATACAAGTAGTCCATTTAATTTAAATAAAATTTCGGGGCTAAAGTGACTCGCGTCCGACGGCTTACCCTTAAGACCATACACGTGATCCCTGGGTGGTGCTACGAGTAAATGAGTGACACTGACTGCCACGCTGCGTAGCAGCACGCATTGGGCCGGCTCGCCCGGAGTAATGCCGCCCTCCCACGAATATTCGGCGTGAAATAATAGCACTTGGTGCTGTTGTGTTTCGTCCGGCCAGTGAGAGTTCCGGAGGCCCTCCCCCCCCCCCACCCCTTCACAGTCTGCGATTCCTCTGGTTTTGCGGGTGTCCATGGGCGGCGGTGATTACTCTCCATCAGGTGACCCGCCTGCTCGTTTGCCTCCTATAATATAAAAAGAAAGAAAAAACTTCTTAGGAACCGTCAGATCTAGACGTTCTCGTGAAGTCCACGTAAAGAATACCTACTCTAAGCCTATACGAGCATTTATAAAGGACGTTAAGCATAGCAGCAGGTAGATAGATAGATAATACTTTAATTATAACATAATCACACAAACATATACAATGCATTTACATAAAAAAGAAAAAAAATGAAAAAGAATGTTATAATTTGGCGGTCTTATCGCTTAAAGCAATTAAAAGCAAAAAATAAAAATAATAACATTTTAAAATAAATAAATAATAGGTTTTAATAAATTTATAAACACACACATATATTTAATTTACATAAATATATAATACAGGTCAGGCTCAAGATCGTAGCAAATAGAAAGGTGTGGTCTCCTCCTACGGGAATCGGGGGAAATATATATACAGGGTGTCCCAAGTGTGGTCAAGCAGAACCTCAGAAGTAGAGCAGCTTTAGAGGCACCCAAATCCCCATGTACTTTCCGCGGTTTTCAATAGTTTTCAAAATAGAAAAACTCAATGTTGAATACTTTTTTTGCCACTGTGATTCTAATAGTTAGGGAAATGTATTCTTTAAGGGCCTGTGATATAGTCACGTGCCCCATATTTTAAGGTCACATTAACTTAAAAAGTATTCATCAAGAATTTTTCAAAAGTTCATAGTTCAAAAACTATTGTAGACCGCGTAACATACATAGGGGTGATTTGGGTGCCCCTAGGACTGCTCTACCTCTCCCTCTCTCTCTTATGGAGTACCTCTACCTCACCTCTACCGCTTGACCCTATTTCTTGGGACACCCTGTATAAGCATATTTGTAAGAACTACTTTTCATGTCAGTAATACTAGGGTCATTTAATTTAATTAATAATTTTACTGTGGTAGGTAACATCTTTTTCCCACGGGACTTCAAACTTTGTGACTCTACCTGCATTTTATACATAACATACTCACGACTAATTTATCTCAAAATGGCTAATCAGAGACCGAGACTATTCAATAAGGACCGCAAAACAGTTCACGGCACACTAAATAGCAACTGCACATATGCTCAGCGTGATAGGTGGTGAGCCCATCGCCGCTTTATGCTGTTGGATGTATGCGACTGCGCACATTCAACAATCCGTTAGTCGCTGTTGTACGACTGCCTACCTAAGCTAAGAGATGAGTTAATAGAATTATTTAACAAAGAGCCGCCACAGCTCACCTTACCTATAACTGGTAGTGGCAATTTTTTTTTTATTCTACAACGGGTGAGCGCTTGGCCTTCATCTCACCTGATGGTAAGTGAAGATAAGGCCGAAGGTGGATGCGCGCTTCACCCGGAATCCTCAAACACTGAGGAACTGGCTATGTTATCTCAAATTGTCAGAACACAACAATGCTATGAACATCGTTGTTATGGCGACAGACTTAGATAAGATGGTAGTAGCTAGCTAGGCGGACTTAACCCTAGAAAGATAACCTACGCCGCAGAGGCGCCCGCGCAGCAAACTTATAGATGTCTCTTTTTATTCTACAGCTGCATTAACTTGTCCTTTTCAGCCATCTTAGTCGTCGGCCAGACCTATCGCGGGAATGCTGTTTCTAAACGGTGAGTACCATATTTTTAAAGTTATGAGTTTTTATGCGCTCGCGAGGCGTATGGTTATCTGTTATGTAACTTTTAGTGTTGCTTGTTTCTTTTGATTTATTGATATAAAGTGTTATAAAAACATGTTTTTGTTTTGTTTTTAGGAAACATTATTAGCGTAGACCATGGCAAGTAGAAAGGCACTTGCGGAAGACGAAATATGCCTATTATTTGGACCGAGAAGATGAGAATGGTGATACTCAAGAAAGTGATAGCGAAGTAGAAGATCATGAGAGCAAAGATGATGTTCAGAGTGACGTCGAAGATGAGTACATCTATAAAAGTAAAAAAAACCGATACTGCAGCTACTGCACGTCGAAATAGAAAAGAATGTCAAAAATGAGCTGTGCAAAATGTAAAAAACCTATTTGTGGCGAACACAAAAATGACGTTTGTTCTAACTACCTCTAAAGCTAAATAAACTAAGGTTTTATTGTTTTTTAGACTGAATACTCTATAGTCTACCAGTTCATAAGAAAAAAACATGTTGATTTATGATAATTTGTAATTATTTGTTCCTATAAACAGAAGACTGCAAATTTTTGTTGTTTTCCATAGAGGTTTCGTATTTGTAAGGTAAAAATTACTTTAATATAAACTTTATTAAAATAAATGCTTTTTATTTTTAAAACTCTTTCAAACCTTTCACATTTTTAAATTAGTGATAATAAATATAAATTATTGGAATAAATACACGCATTATAAAAGTGTGCGCCTCTGAAGCGTATGGTTATCTTTTACGTAATATGTAGTATGGTAATCTTTTTAGGGTTAACAGCCCTACCACCAACCAAACCGAGCACACAAAGATGTACCCCCCGCTGGGAATCGAACCCAGGACCTCTGGGTCTGAAACCGGTGGCATAGCCACTAGACCACAGAGGCGGTTAAAATTCCACCATAATTTGAACCTTATTCAGTTTTTATCCGTGCGGTGACGGAGAAAGAATACCAATCGCCGCCCCTCACTCCGTCCGGTGGATGTCGTAAGAAGCGACTAACGGACTCTTTCGAGCGATGATCTGCTCCACTGGTGGTAGGGCTTGACCCGTCTGGTTGGTGACCACCGTACGCATGGTGTAAACCCCGTCAAGTGACTGCTTGTCGGTCGCGTTTCGGGATCAGCCAGCGTATAACCAGAGCTCGAGAGGATGATGCTGCGATGTATTTGGTCTGTGGAGGCTTTCGTCAAACCAGTGCCAGGAGGACTTCGTTAACCTATGCCGACCAGGGAGACCCGTAGAAACGGTTGTACCGCTGGCCGCCCGTGGCACAGTACAGGGGCCCAAGCGAGCCTAACCAGCTCGTGAGGCTGCCTCACCATGCCACGCATAATCTCGGGGTGGTCCGTCGTGCCGGTTGGTGACCGGAAGGTGGGGTCCCGGTGGCCGATCCCGGGGGGGTTCGGGGGCCCTTCCGTTCGGCAGGTTAATAATACTCGTCTGTGGGCAAATTCCTGGGGAAACAGGCCACCACACTTTGACCATTCGCATCGCGACATCATTTTCTCGATTCACGCCTCTCTCTTTCCACTCCTAAAATGACAGCGCCTAACAACAAAACTGGTACTACAGCGGTGCACACCCCCACCACAACCTTACCGTTTGAGGTGGAGTTCGCTAACATCCGCGGACTCCATGCAAACCTCAATGCCGTCCACCACCATCTTGAGACGGCACGGCCAGCAATGTTGTTCCTGACGGAGACGCAAATAATCCGCCCTGCTGACACCACCTACCTGAACTATCCCGGCTTTGTGCTTGAAGAATCCTTCAAAGCCAAAGCCGGAGTTTGCTTATTCGTTCGGGCGGATGTTTGCTGTCGCCGTCTGCGCTGTCTGGAGGACCCTTCCTTCTCCCTCCTAGTGGTACACGTCGACTTAGGCTCTCATTGCCGTGTCTACGTCTGCGTCTACCGATCCCATTACGGCGACATGGAGACAACTCGACTAATTGAACATCTTAGTCGGGTAGCAGATGATGCGCAGGAGCGGTTTCCATCGGCGGAATTGGTGTTTTTGGGGGACTTCAACGCCTACCATGAGTTGTGGTAAGGTTCATCCAAAACAGACCATGCTGGTGGAACTGCCCACGCATTCGCTCTAACGCATGACCTGACGCAACTGGTGAACCAGCCCACCAGGATCCCAGACATAGTTGGCCATGCGCCCTCCTTACTCGACCTTCTGCTGACGAGTCGCCCTGCTGGATACCGGGTGGTGATTCGAGCTCCTTTAGGTTCCTCGGATCACTGCTTGATATCCAGTACAGTGCCCTTGGCATCGCGCCCGCCAACAGCGGTTTCGAAACGCCAGATTTGGCACTACGCGTCGGCAGACTGGGACGGTATGCGGGAGTATTTTGCATCCGTTCCTTGGAGGCAGCGCTGCTTTAGTGGGAAGGACCCGACCGCTAGCGCCACTGCCGTCGCTGATGAGATAGTATTAGGAATGGAATACTATATTCCACACTCCTATGTCATCAGCAAAGGCAGACGCAACCGCTGGTTCAATCGCGAGTGTGCCAGCGCTGTAGAGAGCAAACAGACGGCATACCGCGCTTGGATCCAGAGGTAAAGCTCATGGGGATCCCGAAACTCGCTCGCTAAAAGCAGCCTATAATAATGCCACCAAGTCGTGTAAGAGGGCCTACATTAGAGCGGATGCCCAGCGCGTTGCACGAGTAGGCCAAGAACTCCTGACGCATCCTACGGGCAGCCGTAGCTACTGGCGTCTGGCCAAAGCCGTGCAATCCAACTTCTGCCAACCCTCGCTGCCACCACTGAGATGTCCTGACGGAACTTTAGCTCACAAGCCGCAGGAAAAGGTTGATCTCCTGGCCAAACTCTTTGCGGCTAACTCCCGGATCGATGAGTGTAATGCACAGCCACCCTCAATTCCTCACTGTGGCCACACAATGTCTGATATTAAAATCAGGCAGTGTGATGTCCGTGCGGAGCTGTAGTCAATCGATGTCCGGAAAGCTAACGGTCCTGATGGCATCCCAGCAATAGTCCTGAAAATGTGTGCAGCGGAGTTGTCCCCTGTGTTAATGCGTCTGTACCGTTTCTCGCTCTCTTCGGGTTGTGTGCCGGAATCTTGGAGAGCTAATGTGCAACCGATCCCTAAAAAAGGAGATCGGTCAGATCCGACTAATTACCGCCCTATAGCCGTAACTTCAGTGTTGTGTAAGATCCTAGAACGAATATTGAACAAACAGCTTATTCGATACCTAGAAGATCACTCCGTAATTCACGATCGTCAATATGGGTTTCGGCCAAAACGGTCAACGGGTGATCTTCTAGCGTACGTCACACATATCTGGGGTGAGGCTATTGACAAGCGTGGCGAGTCACTGGCAGTTAGCCTTGACATAGCCAAGGCTTTTGATCGGGTCTGGCACAAAGCTCTTCTCTTCAAGCTCCCGGCATACGGTTTGCCCGCTCAGTTCTGTACCTGGATTGCTAGCTTCCTGCATGAGCGTAGAATCCGTGTCCTTTCGGATGGATGCGCTTCGCGGTTCATGTCAGTGAACGCTGGTGTTCCTCAAGGCTCCGTTCTATCCCCCACGCTGTTCCTTCTGCATATCAATGACATGCTTCCTCTTGGAAACATTCAATGCTATGCAGATGATAGCACAGTGCATGGGGGATATAACGGTCACCCAACGGCTGGGCGGGTAGACACCGAAATGAAGCGAGCAAATCTTGTCATTGAGCTTGATCGGATGTTGGACCTCATTTCTAAATGGGGCTCCGATAATCTGGTGGAGTTCAATGCCAAGAAAACACAGGTGTGCGCGTTCACAGCGAAAAAGTCGCCATTCCTTCCCCTTCCCTCTCTTCAGGGTACATCTCTAGGCCTGCAGAGCAGTATTAAAATGCTTGGTATGAATATCCGCTGCGATCTGAACCAAAAGGACTACATCGAAACCGTGATTAAAAATGCCTCACGTAAACTCGGTGTCCTGAACAAGGTGCGGCGATTCTTCACGCCTGATCAGTTGTGTCTATTATACAAGACACAGGTGCGGTCTTGCGTGGAGTATTGCTCTCACCTTTGGGACGGCTCCGCAAAATACCTTCTCGATGCGTTGGACAGATTGCAGCGCCGCGCTGTGCGCATTATCGGCAATGCGGAGGTCACTAAAACTCTCGAGCCTTTGCAATTGCGTAGAGATATTGCGTCACTCAGCGTCTTTTACCGTTTATACCATGGCGAGTGCTCTGAAGAACTCTTTGACCTCATCCCTCCTTCTCCCTTCCTCCATAGGAGTACGCGTGCTGCTCTCCGGAGTCACCAATTTACAGTCTCTAACATCCATCACGCACAAATAAATTTGGTGACTCGTTTCTTTGCCGCACTTCCAAAAGATGGAATAGTCTACCAGCACACGTATTCCCTCCTACCTATGACATAGGGTCCTTCAAACGAGGCGTGAAGAAGCACTTTGTGGGCCGGCAGAGTGTGGGTGACTGATGCTACGTCTCTTACGCTGCACCAGTTGTTCTCGCGCCTGGACTTCATTTCCACTTAACATCAGGTGGAGTGGTGTCATTTGCCGGGCTTAGCATAAAAAAAATGTAAAAAAAAAAAGTTGTAATAGAATGGAAAACCAATAAATATATTTAATGCTGTACCAGATCAAGGGTTAAGGCATGTTGAATAAATAAATAAATAAATAGCAGCACCTGATTTAGCTGACCAAAGGAAGTAACTTAATAATAATAACTTTATTGGGTCAGCCGGTAGACAGTGGCCTAATTTCCTTATGTTTGCTCCATTTTGGAATATCTATTTTGCGAATCACGACGTCGTCCTCAGACGAAAATGGCGAGACGAGCTGGACTATTATCGGAAGGGCTGGCAGGTCACAGCCCTAAACCGTGAAGAGTGGGAGAAGGGTAGGGAGGCGTTTTCTAAGCAGTAAGACTGCTGGGCAAAGGCCGGGCTGAACAATAATTATTATTATGTTATCATTATCATTACATATTGTAAATTACAGTTGCCTTTTTCTTGTGTCTGTTACTCCGTTTTCTCCTTCTAAATCACGCAATGGATTTTTACGCAGTTTTCACTTATAGAAAGATCGATATTAAAGGACGATGGTTTTTTAAATATAATTACCTGCGATCAACATCCCCTCTCCTTAATTCACTAAGGCTGGATTCGACCAAACTGGAATAAGACTTACTCCGAGATTGGTCTATACAAATTCTGCGTTTAATCTAGGTATAAGACCTTATTCCAGTTTGGTCGAATCCACCCTAAGTATTATTTATACTGGCACCTCGAGACCAACCGTTAGGTTATGCAAGAAGTGCCAGACGTCCCTGCGCCAGTAGAACACTCGCGCAGGAGACCATCTGCGTAAGGTCTTGACGCCAAATCAGTGCCCGCCGAAGCGTGCTCTTCATTCAGTACTCATAAGACTAGTGTCTCGGGAGAGTCTCCCCGTGAACACGTGTAGTTCACTGCCTATTGTCCAGATAGGTAACCGGAGATGTCACGCTCGCTCACTTCTCGTTGCACGAAAGGCACAACTCGCAGTTACCACTGCTCGGGTCGTCGACTCCAAAGTCGACTCCCAAGTGTCCACGTTGGTCGCGGAGGCGGAGTAGTAAGCACACTCACTTCTCGGAACCCATCCGGGCGCCTAGCCAGTTCCCACGTCATACGCGGCTGGCTGGGCCGGAATCTACGGCATCTAGGGGGCCGCCTCTACTAGTTCTCCAGACTAGTACCGGAGATGTCAACACCAATGTCCAATAAGAACCACCGGACAAAGCTGCCAACTATAAGGGAAACTCACGTTCCCCGCAGGACTTTTCGCTTCTGGCCCCTCAGAGACCGCTACTAGGCCCCGCTCGCTGTGTGCGAGTTTGGAAGTCTTGGCACACAATACCAGGACAAACGAACATTCCCAAGCTCTACAGCTAACCACGAGCCACTACGAGTCCAACCCACGTCCGGATCCCGCCAGAGGCGCCGGTCAAGGCACAACCAGCGGGGGGCTTGAACCGGAACCCCGTAGTACCCCTGAAAACACAGCCGGACACGTAGTTCCAGCTGCGATACCCTATCTATCGGGGTCGGTAGATAGGGACCTTCGATCAACAGTTGTATTGTTGATCGAAGATAATTACCATTTGTAGCGACACAGTTTGTTGCATCAGCAAAAATATTCGTAGCCGTAGCATCGTAGCCGTTTACCGTAGCCGCATCAAACAGCCGTAGCCCTACGCGTGCCTGTCGGTTTTGTCGTGCTAGCTAAAGTTATTGAGATCAAATTGACTTTTTAATAGATTATTACAACTCTTCTTTAATCTGTGCTATTACTATAACTTCTATCTTGTTGTATTTTGGACACTCAATAAACTCTTCTGATTAGATACATTATAGACCGTACAGTTCTCATACAAATAACATAACAAGATTACCTAAATCATTTGTAGATATTTAGTACAGAATGTAGCATGACGGTGTTTCTTTGTTAGTAAATGACTCTTATCCCCATGTACTATTCATGTGAGAAAGCCTGAGCCCAGCAGTGACAATTGTATATTGTGTTTGTGACTGTTTATTTATTATACACTGGCCTGCAAAAATAAGTAACACAATTTTAAAATTTAATTTTTTTCTAAACTACCTATAGAAGTTAGAGATTTAAAATAAAAAAACGTTTTATAGTAATTTTCATCAGCTTTCTTTGAAACTACAGTAAATTATACATTAGTAACATTTTTAAGTCTTGTGTGTCTTGTTTATCTTGTGTACTTAAGTTATTGCAATTTGAAAAGTGTGATACTTATTTTTGCAGGCCAGTGTAGTTCACTACATTTTATACCGTAGTTTTGCGAATGGCGCACGGCATTGGCTAAAAGGGGGTTAAAGTTACCCGTCCGCAAGTTTGTTTATGCCATCCCACGTCTTCGTCTGTGGTCTAGCGGGGTTTTTTTTTTAAATTAGCTAGCTGCTCCCGCTTTTTGGAAGGTTTTTCTTTTCTTTTTGACGTGACAACGTCTTATAAATTGGTTTGCCGGGTGACACTTCAAGAAACTGCGTTACGCTCCGCTCACGTTATGCGCTCACAATAAGAGCGAGTGAGAGGCACGCGTCCCTTCCACTCGGGCATGGTTAGCCCGCCTAAGAGCGAGAGAGACAGACATAAAAAGTGAAAGGCACGCGTCCCTTTCCTATTTCATCCTTCTTCCTACTATACGAATGAATATTCACATTAAAATTATTTTACCACTCAAAGTCGTTGTCACGTAAAACTTTCGCCCGTATACCGACTTTACAGGCAACCAATTTTTTTTAAATATTTTTTATACGTTAAAGTTCTTAATTTTATTACATTTTTCTTTTATCTTACATTACTTATTAAGTGTACGTTTCTTAATTATATTATATAATTACATTTAATTTGGGTTTTCTTATGTATTTCCTTCTTATATTTAATACATGTACATTTGTTACTTCTGTACATTTCTTGTCTTTCTTATTACTAACTATATTGCTCACATTATTTACATTCCCTAATTAAAATCCTGCCACGTGTGTGGTGTTGCTTTTTGCCTTATTTCTAATTGTCCTTGTTCCTTTTGTTAACTATGGTTACGACATTATTGGCAAATTCCATTTAAACTTCCTTTTTTTATTGGATACTTTTGTGTCAATTTCCTGCTGCAGAGTGTACCTACCTAGCTTGTATGTGTATTGGGCAATCGAGTAGTATGTGGAAGATGTCCTCATCCACCGTCGGGTCGCAAGCACACGAAGGGCTGTCCCTGCACTTAAATCTGTGCAGGTATGCACAGAATCCCCCGTGGCCTGTCAGAACTTGCGACGTAGTCCGGTCGATGGACATCTACCTCACAGTGTTGTATGCATCCACCCTATTCGGGAAAAAGACCTTGGTGGTCGCGGCTGTGGCTTTTATACCTGCAGTCCCACTACTGCTCGATCGTTTCCGCCCGTAAATGACGTTTTCAATACACTAGCTCGTAAAATGGCTCTTATTACACCGATTTCAGCATCGTATTATTACATACAAGCGGCCGCTCGCGGTTTCACCCGCGTGGTTCCGCTTTCTCGTGGGAATATCGGGATAAAAAGTATCCTGTGTTAATCCAGGTTATAAACTATCTGTATGCCGAATGTCATCCAAATCCATTCAGTAGTTTTTACGTGAAAGAGTAACAAACATCCATCCATACGTTCCCGTGGGAATATCGGGATAAAAAGTATCCTATGTGTTATTCCAGGTTATAAACTATCTGTATGCCGGATTTCATCCAAATCCATTTAGTAGTTTTTACGTGAAAGAGTAACAAATATCCATACATACAAACTTTCACGTTTATAATATTAATAGGATAGTGTGGTAAGTAGTTTAAAAATTGAATCTCAACATAGAGTTTTTGTAACTAGAATTTTTTTTAAAGGCAAACTTTTTTGTGAATTAATTAACTATTCTGATTAAAATTTTAATAAATTAACTGTTTTATATAAAACACGGAGTAATTTTACCAAATTATTTATTTTGTCAATAAATGTTAGATACCTTAGTTCGTAACATTATTGTTTAGTTTATTATATTTCTATAGGCTGTTTGGCTGTTATCCTTTGCCTTATTATATTTTTACTTGCGCGCGAGAAACAGCGTACGTAATAAAATTTGCCGTCTCTTTCACATACATATTTTGTTGATTTTACATCGGCTTCTTGTTCAATATTACTTTGAAAGTTTAAAAATGATTATTTCTATTTCTAGTTCTAGTAATGAAGAACTAAATTTACAGTCTACACCGCCGGAAATATTAAGTAAAGCACAAATTGTTATTGACAGACTATTACCATCTAAGTCCAAGGAAAAATATATGTTGGTTTACCAAATATTTAAATATACACTAGAAAAACAACAAAAACACGCAGTAATTCTCAGAAAATGTGTTATCCTCACAAGTGTGTTGAAAAACGTCGTATGAAAAAGCGTGTGCGTTGGTAATTACAATCCTCGCTCCTCCCTCTCTCGAACGAGATGGGGCTGCAGCCATAGTCTGCTCTGGTATTCAGTTTGGGGCGGCTTCCTTATCTAATTCATCCGCTCTCTCGTTCCCTCTCACTCCGATGTGGGCTTGTATCCAAAATAGAGAGACTAGTTGGTGGTAGTCTCTCAGGAATTCTAGGTTACCCTGTATCGCCTTCGTGATCGGTGCGGGGAGTCTGGTCCGGATCAGCGTCTCCGACCAGCCGACCTCGAGTCGCTCAGAATGGCCGCTTCTTCGAATTGTTTGCCAATAATAATTTCGGTCGCTTGAAAGATAGCGTATAGCTCGGCTTGGAAGACCGTACATTAAGGCTTCAATCTGAACTTTCGGGTACACGTTTCAGCCGTCCCCTACCAACAGGTCAAGGCGGCTCCGACTTTCCCCTCCAGCTTACTGCCATCCGTATAGATCTTAACCAAGCCTTTTGCCAACTTGCTATCCTCTTACGCGTTTTTTAAAAGGGTAAATTTTGAATTTATCATTCTACTGAGGTGGGAGTTCTCTGTGAATGGTACGCGCTGCTCAACCCTTCTGCCACTCAATACTGCCTAGGGTTTTTCGCTCTTAGCCTCAAAAAGCCGGGATGCTTCTTTGATCCGAAGATCCAGCGGAAGCAGCCCCGACAGTATTAAAGCAACGTTTAGGGAAACTGTCCTGTTGCTTTTAGTGATTTTCTGCGCGAAACCCCTCAATACTACATCAAGGGCTTTTCCAGGAGGCTGCCTTCTTAGCTTCCTTGGATCAAACGCTTGGTGCGTACAAGATCACAGGTTGATTACTGCTATAAAGATTGTCCTGATGATCTCAGATTGCAGTCCCAGGTAGCCCTCGCCGCTCTGCATACTTCTTTGTATATCCCTATCGATTTTTGCACATGTATTGGATATGCTTGTTAAAAAGGAGCTTATTGTCAAAAATAACACCTAGGATTTTAATGTGGTCAACAATCTCAATGTCCGTCGCTCCCATCTCCAGACGAGGCGTGTGGAACTTCAGCTTTGTGGTTATTACCATTGTCTTGGTCTTTTGCGGCGCGAAGTTGAGCTTGTTTGATTCGCCCTACTTCTGGATACGGGAGAAAACGGCATTGACCCTGTAGTCAACAGGTATTCGACAAACATAGATATTTTACTGCCTGTGTTGCCCTCTATTATTAATACGATGTCATCTGCGATGGCTTGACAGTATACATTGGCGACGCTGAGTTCATTAAGTAGGGGGTCTAAAGTTAAGTTCTAAAACAAGGGCCCGCCGATGGAACCTTGGATGCAGCACTTGTTGTTATTTTTGCTATATTGTTCCCCCGCATATTTTACCGTCCTGTCCTGTCATTAAGATAGCTGTCTACCAGCCTCCGCAGATTTATCGGGCACTCTTTCTCCTTAAGTTGACATTTTATTTGGGGCTATCACGCATTATCGAAGACCCCCCTCTATCTGCCCTGTGGCACGAAGCCGTACTGACAGGGATTTAGTTTGGCCAGCACATACCATCATAATCTTCTTATAAGTAGTTTTTCCAAAACTTTACCTAAAAAAGCCAGAGCCAAATTGGCCTGTATGATTTGAGGTGACACGTTTGGCATAATTATGTCGTCGAGCAGTACGCGAAAGCAAGGAGAGATACCAAGAAGAGATATGGAAAGGCCAGAATCAAAAGTTGTAAAGATTTCTGTGAGAAGCAAAAGAGGGAAACAATGTGGGAGGGCATTTATAGAGTTATAGGGAAAACCAAAAAGGCTTACGAAGATCAACCGATAGCTAGATATGGCAAAGACACAAGCTCAAAGGAGTCGGTGCGCATAATGTCCGAGAGCTTTTACCCGGAGGAAACCGAAAGGGAGAACGAAGACCACAGAGATAATTGCGTTGTGGTCCGAGGTCGTCATCCCTTCATTCCCTTTCATTTGCACCAGTTTGGTCATGTCGTCTGAACAGCACATCACGTCTACGGAGCTTTTGAACCTTTTCCCTCCACGCCAGGTATCAAATGTTGGAGTATTCCCTTCATTCATGACTTCTAAACCTAACTCTACAAATAATCCTGCCAACTCTGTACCCCTACTGTCGCTCCTATCACTTCCCCACCACTCACTCCAGGCGTTTGCATCCCCTCCAACTATAAGCAACTTGCAACTCATCTCCGTAATCCTCTCTATCAGGAGCCGTTGCAGATCTAGTGGGGTTTAATTACTATAGGAATATTGTACTCGGTTTAGTTGGTCGCAAGGATTGGTTTTCGTCCTCCACTAGACGAATAATTTAGTTGTAGTTGGAGTATAAATCGCTTCGCTTTTATGCTTATTCAAAATATTTTTGAATAATCCAACTAGCAAAGCAATGTACTATGTACTACGTCTAAATTACTTGCCTAGTGCGACATAATTTCGAATAGGGTCAAGCTCGTTCACGTAGTGGAATTAAAAAATATAGCCCAATTCTACAGATGAAAAACTTAACGCTTTTAACATGGAAAACAAGATCTTAAAATTTTGGCAAGTTTTTCAAATAGATGTAGCATTCCCTGGTCGTGATTTGATATGCATAGTTATAGATACACGTTTGAGGTCTTTAGAGACGCCTTCGGGTCTTTCTCTCTCGTCAACTGACATGAATGCCCCAGAGGCTCTACATAAATAGTTACCTATGTAGATAACCGTGTCTGGTGTCGCTATTTGGTGAAAAGTGGACTATGGCGGAGGGCTGCTTTTGCGGTCCTCATTGCCTGGTCTCTGACTAACAATCCGGGGATCATAGTCGTGATGATTTGTTACGGGGACACGGTCGAAGCCAACCCTTTAGGACACTTCCGTTTGGTCACCACGCATTAGAATGCACCTTGTCTATAATAATATTATAAAGAGGAAAAAAAATTTTTTTTCTTCACTCACACCAATTATCTAGCCCACGAGAAGCTTCGACGAAACTCGTTAAATAGTTACTAGACAACGGATAAACATACTTAAAATACTTAAATACATACTTATTATACATAGAAAACACCCAGACCCGAAACAATTCAGAAAAACAATAACTTCTAAATTGACCCGACCGGGGATCGAACCCGGGACCTCCGAGATGGCGACACCATGAAAACCGGTGTACAAACCACTCGACCAAGGAGGTCGTCTTCAAGATTTGATTGTTTGTTTGTTTGGATTGAAAAGGCTCCGAAACTACTAGACCGATATGAAAAATTCTTCGACCGTTGGAAAGCTACACTTTCTGAGGGTGACACAGGCTATAATATTTTCAAAAATTCGTCACGGGGTACGGGGTCCACGCGGACGAAGTCGCGGGCGGTCGGCTAGTTTATTATAATGTAGGTTCTGTAAAGGTGATTGGCAGCCAAGTGTAAATGCTTAAATAAAATACACACATAGATTCACGATTATTATCCCCATAGGGTTAGTAATAGACTAAGGCTCGTATTCTAAAACCAAAATCAAACTAAAATCTCTGCTTGAGGACAGTTAGAAAGGGATGGTGCTACTCACCGCATTATGTCGCCATCCCTTTCTAACTCTATTCGAGCATGGATTTGATTTTGAGTTTGATTTTATAATACGAGCCTAAGGCAATGAAGATCGCAGAAGCAGCCCACTGCCATATAGACCTCGTTTTACCAAATTGCAACTGCACATGTGCTCAGTGTGATAGGTGGTGATGGCCCATCGCCGCTCTATGCGTTCGATATAAGTGCAGTCTTTAGTCCGTTAGTCCCCTTTTACGACACCCAAGGGAAGAGAGGGTTGCTAGTCCTCTTTTAAGAGGCATATTACATCTCGAATGTGATTTTTGCGTAAAATGCCCATTTTCGCATTTTGTAGTAATTTTGCAGTTGTATTTATCGTTTTTATCAAAATAGGATAATAAATTTGACCATAATATTACAAATCTCCATTCTGTGAGCATAAGTTGAATTTGGACGGCCGGCGCATCGCATTTTGTAGTAATTTTGCAGTTGTATTTATCGTTTTTATCAAAATAGGATAACAAATTTATTATAAAATCTTTATTCCTCATGAAGTTACAATTACTCTGGTATAAATTTTGCTCAATAATATTATCGTAGATAGGAGATAGTTAACTTATAGCGATTTTTTTCCTATATAAAATCAATGATATCTAAAAATTCCGAGGCCGCTACACACTATTCGACTATATAAGAGATAACATTATAATTTTTTTATTTCTCTTGTTTAGAACAGTAGTTCAATCGATGAGCTCAAAAAAGTGCCTTCGCGCACTTTTTGAAAATCTTCCTCTTCAATTCTGGGTTTAATTAAAAAGTTAAGCAAAATTTCCAAAAAGCGAGGCCGCTACGCACTACTCCAATAGCTATTCTACACTATTCAATAAGTCATAATTGTAAATGTATTTTTGTTTCTGAGATCCATAACCACAGAATAAATAATAGTACTACGTCCATAACGCCAAAATTGGCCATTTTACGCAAAAATCACAGTCGAGATGTAATAGGCCTCTTAATAAGCCGCTATACCACACGGCTCATAAAAATTGCTGTTTTTATATTATTGGCCCACAGCTGGTCAAATGCCTCTCTTTTCATTTCTGTTACATCATTTCTAAAAATTATTTACTATGGTCGTTCTGCCGTTACCTCCTTGGTCTGACACACTTAAATATTTATAACACATTTGCTCGTAAAGAAGCTCTTATTACACCGATTTCAGTATCGTAATGTAATAAGTTTCGCACTAGTGCGGTAATGTAATTTAAAAATTAGTAATCATTTGAATCTATGGACAACATAGGCCTGTAGCCCGTTAGCCACCAGTAGCTTAGTAGTGGGGATTCCAGGTGAAGTGTGCCTCCACTCCCTTAACATCAAGTGAGATGAAAGAAAGCGCTTTCCTGAAGAATCAATGAAATACAATCGCATATCTAATAAGGTGATAAAGACTAAAACATTATTAGTAAATCAACTGAACAAGAGCACAGTGACGCTTGAAGATTGTATCTCAGAAACGGTTAATGATATCGCTCTAGGACCAGAACCAGACCAAGAGAGCAAGTGAGCAAGAACTCTCGAATACCTAGTACTATCGCCGCTCTATGCTGTTGGATATATGTGTAGTCTTTAGTCCGTTAGTCGCCTTTTACGACTTCCAAGGAAAGAGAGGGGTTGGTAGTATTATTTTGATGAGCCCATCGCCGCTCTATGCTGTTGGATGTATGTGCAGTCTTTAGTCCGTTAGTCGCCTTTTACGACACCCAAGGGAAAAGAGGGGTTGGTGGTATTATTTTGATGAGCCCATCTACGCTCTATGCTGTTGGACAAAGAAAAATATATGTTGGCTTACCAAAGATTCATGCACTAGAAAAACAACAAAAAAACGCAGTCATTTTCTAATTATTTTTTTTCCTCACAAATATGTTATAAAACGTCGTATGGCATACGTGCGCTTTGATAATTACAGCCTCTGCTTTCTTGTAGCCCTCGCCTACGGCTCGGGCTAGCAATATCGCCTCGGCTGTAATTTTCATCTTACCGCACTAATATCATAATGTACTATTACATGTAGGTACTCGTACTTACTTACATGCCTCAAAAATCTGTTACCAATTAAAAAAATATCGTAAACAAACCTTTCACTCTCACAGCGATCAGCTGGTTGCCACATAATTAGCTATATAATTATATACAGTCATAGTACACGGGCTTATATATCAGTTCACGGGGTTTCCTCGCTTGCGTCCGAGACATAGATATTCGGATAATACAGCGCTGCAGCGCTGTACTGGCTATAATCGGCGCGTAACAAAAGCAGTTAATTGTTTTCAGAACGACATATAATATTAGAGGCGAGTGATTGACTATATCAATTGTTTTATTTAAATTTAATACGAACATAAATATTTACAGTTAGTAGTTATAAATTCGAATATTATGTATGTATTTTGACAAAACGTGTTTATTTACGAAATAATTATTTGTCGCAAAGAATAAGAATAAAAGTAATAAAAATGTACCTATTAAATGCAGAGCGAGACGGTTTAATATTTTTTTGTAACTTTATAAGAAGGTCGCTAATCATGTAGGTAATAAATACCTAATAATAATAAACGAGGTTGGAAATATCTTTACCTATCCATAATGACATGATCGTTTCCCATAAATGGACCTTGTGTGAAAAAACTAAAAAAGTCAATAAATTGTTTGTTTAAAAAAAAACTGAAATAACCAATTACAATCGACTTAATTGAACTTTGATTTTAATATTACCATCACAGTATAAAATAATATTACTTACTTACGTAAAACTAATACTTACTAAAAAATAAAAAATATAAAAAAAATATTTGAATATTTTATCTTAGATAATTGTAACTCATATAATAAAATACATCTGTAATGTAAGTAATGTAACCTCATTTTCTGCAATATCATTAAATTACATACGTAGTTGTAAAACAAACTTACATTTTATTTACAGTTAGTCTGTGGTAGTGTCAATGAATCGCATACAAAATAACAAAATACATTTGTTTGATAACATTATCCTATTAATCTATGCATCTCAAAACAGAATCAAAATATACGGTAAGTACCTATCATCGCAGCGTATTACGTGTTTACATG
Source organism: Scoparia ambigualis (assembly GCA_963921215.1). Lineage (NCBI taxonomy): Eukaryota > Metazoa > Arthropoda > Insecta > Lepidoptera > Crambidae > Scoparia > Scoparia ambigualis. Next base: position 28,405,487 of record OY992512.1, on the reverse strand, counting down.
GCGATGTCTTTAGAGGCGAAAATTGTGTGACAGTAAACAAAAAAAATGATAAACAAAAAGGTCAACGTCACTTCGCACAACGTAGCCGCTGCAGCGCTGTACAAGGGAATCTCAGCTGAGCAGGTCGCCACCTGACGCGCCCCGCCCCCCGCCCCGCCGCTCCGCGCGCTGCCATCAGCTGTTAATGTCCCCCCCCCCCTCCGCGCCCCGCCGGCCTTTCCCCTTCGTTTGTGTAATGCGAGGAGGCAGGGCCTGAGTGGATTAGTCGCGGAACGGGCGCTTTTCTTTTGTTTTCTTTTCAACGTTACTCTCATAAAAGTTTTTTTTTCTTTTCCTATCTTGAGGTGGTGTAGGTATTAATTACCACAGGTATTGTTATAAAGTTTGTTAATATCAAGGAAGAATTAATTGGCATGCTAAAGTTTTACTTTGTATTGTGTATCCAATATACCAGATCTTTTGGACAAGTTAAACGGAAATGTTGTAAAAATAATAGTTTTGATTAAGCATGAAAATGCTATGCTACAAGCTAAAATAGACGTCCCTAAAGTAGTTAGAAGCGTCCATGGATTCTTCAAGGTGATATGCTATCAAGTATCTTAAATAAATTATTTCAAAGTCATTTCCACTTAGTTATCGATTTTAGTCGTAGCTTCTACAACAACACAAAAATGCCATCTTTTAATAATATATCGCACATTATGCCGCCAAATGAATAATTTATCGCAGCGTGTCGATTCGGGGCGCGCATCCTCAAGCGGGGGGCGCGGGCGGGGCGGGGCGCCGCGGGAGGGGGCGGCGGCCGACGTCAGTCCGCGCCGAGCGGCCGAGCGAGCGCCATGTCTGCGTGTGCGCCGCGCGCCTGCTGCCGGCCGCGCGCCCCGCCGACGCTGCTCGACATCACGGCCAAGATAGTCGCCGCGAACATCCCCTTCCAGCGCATAGAGGAACGCTATGAACGCATCCCGGAACCGGTGCAACGGCGCGTCGTGTACTGGTCGTTCCCGCGGGACGAACGGGACATCTGCATGTACTCGTCGTTGGCGCGGGCGCCGCCCGACGACCACCGCAACATCGCCTTCTGCCGCGGCCTGAAGCTGCTGGAGGCTGGTTGCGTGGAGAGCGTGCTACAAGTCGGTGAGTGCCGCCGCGCGCCTGCGCTTGTTTACTAATATGCGCCTCGCCCACCCGCGCCGTATAAATAAAAACCTCGACGTGTGCGATCGATAGATGCTCCTCTCGGGAATTATTCATGCGTCGGCTCGTAAAAGTTTCAGGAGATTAGGACTAGGGCCGGCGGTGGCGCGCCACCGGCCCCGCGGAACACCCGGCATTACTATCTGCATGACGCACGTCATTAATGCATTAATCAGCCCTTGATATCGATAACTCGGTAGTGCCACTTGACACGTTCGATCGATCAGGATCGTATTCAACGACATGCAGAACATGTAGTTGTGGCCCTATTCTATTACCTTGTGGCATGCTGAGCGAAATAGGAAATCCTAACGCTAACAATAATTGCTAATTCGTAAATATGCACAGAGCCCGATCCGCGTTTATAAACCATGCGCTACTGTTCCATAATTACATTTTCGTTTGGCACGATTTCCCGTCGAAACGCTCGTTGCACTTTATCGAAGGCTCGATTAAAATCTACTTTCAAAACTACGTCAGATGCTTCGTGAAATTCGGCTAATATTATCATAACTGGAAGTCCCGTTACACGTATAGGGAATTACACAACCGGATTCTCTCATTCAGTCCACATTACTTGGTCCGAGAGACAACATCGGTACTCGGGTTGCATTAATTCATACCGGAGTCGTATGTTACTGTCGCTGCTTTGAATAACGGACGCGAATAAACAATATTAATTGCCCGTTTTTATTTTTATAGGGTCAGGCCCAGTTTTATTGTGCTCGGCCGTGGGAGGACGGGCGTTACATATTCATTTGTGCTTATCTGCCATCAGAGAGGCGATTACTGGTTATTTCGAGCCATTTCGGGTCGCGTCGCGGTCGCATACGCCACATTTGGAGTGATTATGACGTTCATAATGCTCTCACGTCTCAGGGGTACCACGAACGTACAAATGTAATAAAAGATATGGAATATAAACGCGCTGGAATAGTTGAATCATGTCCGCAGTCCGCTTTTAGGCACTGGCTTACGTCCAACTTTAGGGCAAGGCAGGAGCCGCAGCGAGATACGTTCAGTGTGCTTAACTTTCAGATAAACATTAGAAGCGTTCATGTCCAAAATAATAGTTCCCACACCCATATCATCTGGCTCGCACAATCTACGATCAAAAGCGGCGCCGCCCACTTGAAGTAAAAACAGACTGAAATATGTTCTCGGAATTTAGTTGTAGGCAACGAAGGTTTTCCTCGCGCTCAGGAAGGATTAAATTGTCTGCCACGTAAATTATAGGTCAACGAGGTCGTAGGAGCACGGTTAAATGCAAATGTGACTAATTTACTGGGAATCTGAGAGCCCATCGATCACTACGTACATAAATGTTGCACGTATGCACAAGAGGAAAGTTTGTTCAATCACAAAATAAATAATGTGTTACCGCTAACAGTGGAACTCGATGACACACACCAAGATAAACCGAAATATCACGAGAACGTTAAAAAAATATCTCGTTGGCACCATTCGAGCGGCGACTGGTTACCAAACGAGAACTGCCAGATTCGAGAGTGCATGAATAAAACAGTATTCGGTCTGCCCTTACGGCCCATGCAAATGATCTCAACATTTCAACCCAACTATGTGTAGGTATTTGATTGTCATGCAAAAAAGCGAATGCACCCGGCGATGTTCTGTAAACATTTTAATTTAATGTTAATAACTTCATACGGTTTCGTTAGGCGCACCTCGATTGGGTCGGGACCGGTTCTCTTTCGAATCAAGATCGCCCGATAGGGATATATTCGATTGAATTATTGATAATAATGACTTGTGTAGGGATTTTAATTTTAGATTAGCATTGCGCTGAAGAGGAACAGCGGAATCAATTGTGTTGTAGATTTGTAAATGTAACTCATACTTACTGTACACTACTTTAGCATCAGCTATTGAAAAATTTAAAACGCTGAATAAATCATCAAGAACTGTACACACGTTTGCGTCACAAATATTTGTCGTAGCTGTAAGTTTGTCTGCTTCAGCATACTCGTAATCTAGTTCAATCTATTGCTGGAGGTTATTAATATTTCTGGTCACATCGTGCTTGGTGCGTCGGCCCGCAGATGCGCTTCCCAGAAGGTTGGAGTCAAGCGGTTTATCGCCGAGAGGTCGCCGCGACATGATTCATACGTGACGTGGTGATCTTTGATATCCTTTCAAGTTTATAACGAGTTTCTTGAGAAGCTGACGGACTTTTTGCTCCGTCTCTATTATGAGAATTCGGAAGAATAAATAACGCTACAGACATGTTACTTTTAAATCTGGAACAACGAGTTTATGTTGTATTTAGTACCTATAATATGTGCAACATTGTCGCATGGTTGCATCGTAAATATTTATATTGCTAACCAAATATGTGAAATTAAATGAGAAATACCGTGACATTTGTTTTGGCAACAATGTGAAAAATATAGCTGTGGAAATTAATATTACAGTCATCTACTGTCATGTTAAGAATATGTTCTCTTGCTCATGCTTATGGTAGAAATTACCGGATTAATTCAAATGAAACTGGTCATAATTATTGTTTATATGTAGAGCAATATGTATAAGTACTTACCTACTTAGTATAAGGAAATAGAAAAGGATTACTGTACTGATTAATAATAGATTAAAGTTTATATAGGTACTTAGAACTTTTTAAATAAATAAATCTTACAGCTATTGGAACATCAACCCATATTTGACAGGCTCTTTAAGTCGCTCATAAAGGGCCTTGTCGGACCTTAACAAATTATAATAAAGCAACCAACGTCAATGCCGAGGCATACCAGTTTTTTTAACTTTGAATTATCAGGTATTATTTAATATTTAATGTTAGAGGCCATTATATTACACATTATCGAAACGGGTACCTATACCTACAGAGATAGTTTATTGGATCAGTAGGTATGGGAAAGTCCAAAACTAGAAATAATAGGGATTGTTCTAAGAAACGATGTCTCAAAGCTAAGTAAAGCTGCACTCCTAAAATAAGTAATAAAAACAATCTGTTTCATACATAAGCAACTGTCATGTCACTGTTGGGGTGACCAAATGAAAATATCATGAGCTCCTTCATGCTTCAAAATAAGGCACTTTAGGCAAACCCGCATTGGATCAGAGTGGTCAGCTAAGGTCCCACTCATTATTTTTATAAGTAAAGTAGGCAATTATGTGATCCATTCCACCCGTGAGTCGATATTCTCTGTGTCATTGCTGCAGCTATAATGGAACTTTCCCACCGTAGAACAGTTCTAATGGACTTGCAAGCTGCCAATTGTGCCCAAATGGCCCATTTGAACCACTGCACAGGTCTGTACAGCATGTCGATTCGTCATCATCAGATGCGCATTTTCTAAATTCGACTCTAGGCTAACGTCACAAAGGTCACTCTTGATCGGAACGGAAGTGAGCGTGAGTGTACGATCGAGCGTTAGAGAATCGAACCCCAGCACGATCTATTGCTTGATCATGATCATTTTTATTCTTGGGATTACATAAAAGTTAAAAATAATCACGCAGAAGTTTAAGTCCGCGGCGCGAGGAGTCTCAGACACAGACGCAGCTGGTACTTAGTGACAATAAAAATTAAGCAATTTAGTCTCCGGTCCGGTTCAGCTTCCAATATGTGGCGGAACCATTTGTAATATTTATGAAGGCAATTAGCGTTCACACAGAAAGTTGGAATTGAGACATTACACACTCATCTCATCATTATGTTCGTGGGCGATGAGGGAACCAGTTTGATTGGTTCGACGGTTGTCTATGTAGTTACCTTGGTGAATTTACATTGGATGTTTTGTTGTTCTGAGAAAAAATATATTGTTCAAAATGACAAGGTTATTTTCTTTGCTGACACCCGTATGTGTATGTTGAATGTGTGTCATTTATTTGTTATTGTCACGATAATTGTTCAACCAAAAATAAACATAATCATTGCTGATCTAAATACGGATTGGTGTTGTTTTTAAATATAAGGTTGTACCGAAACAAGAAAGCAAATTTCTTTCAGTAGAGGGCATTATTACCTGGATGAAATGTTCAAGAATAAGTATAGGCAATCGCCTATGAAATACGCCAGTTTTTTGAGAATAACGATTTCATTAGTTTTCAAAATGCAGAATACATTATTCTGTATACCAGCTGATTACGCTACTACTGTTTGTGTTTATTTAATTAATTTTAAAGAGTTTCACAATTATTTATCGACATCAATTGAGTTGTATAGTCTTCTACAGAACGATGCTATAATATGCTATAATGTGATAATACACATATAAATAAAATTTTGAATTTTAAATCAGAAACTAATTCATTTATGTCATTGTTAATTGATTCAAAGCCAGAAAATATCCGCACACGACTCAATGACGCCCTATGTAACAGAGTCACGTCTGCGATGAATATGTATATGTACATGTATGTTACATGTTTAATGACAAACACTGACTATTCATCCGCTCACGCCCTCGCGTCCGCACAGAAAAAAAACACGGACGGCCCGCCCGTCCGTCAGCACAATCGCGATTCATAGCAACAAAGAAAATACTGAAAGAAGACATACTAGCGCACCGCTGAATGCGTCTCTGTCCAATAACAGAGTTTCACAGTGTCTACACAAGAACTGTTCTGTCGCACGGCCTCGCGCTAAAAACCACCATTAACAGAACCCCGAAACCGTATGACCCACCACTTGTTATCCCCCCTGCGATACCCAACGCGGGGGGTGAGGAAGCTCTCGCTAAGCAGGTCGCACTTACAAAGACCTGCTTGTAAGTACCAAAAGCACCTCCGCATTTTAGACCCACTGGCAATATTAGTTACGCCGTCCAACAGGACCTTAACTCTTTAGACATAAGGAGTGTATTGCAGTGATTTGTGCTTTGGTTAAATAGCAATACGTAAGCGTTCGAAGGCAAACAAGGCTCGGAGGAGTCGTGAATGCCTGATTTGATGGTGCACCCATAGATAATGTAAGTACAGAACGCCAGACATAAACACCGGTCAAGTGCGAGACGGCCTCACGCTGTTTAATTTAGGGTTAGTTAAGCTAAAACCTTGTGTTCTAACGTCTCGTCTGTGAAAAAAGGTTGACTTAGGTACTTAAGTCTCTGTTTTTTTTTGACAGTTTTTTTGACACTAACTGTCAACGTCAAATTTGACAGAATCGAGCATAGACTATGCGATATTTTGCGATAACAATACATAAGATGAACCACAGAACCGAAATAACCAAATTTGTTCATGCTAAAGTAGTCTGTAAGTCTATGAAAACACGGTACAAAGTCAAGTGTGTTTTTGTAGGTGCGGTCTCAAGCGCTTGGGGTTTGAGAGGTTGTGTTTTTTTTCTTTTTCATTTAGAAGATGTAACCATTCGCACCTCCATGCGTAACAGTAAATTTTTAAAAATAAAATTATGTGTGTAATGTAAGATTTCCCATAAATAAACTAATGTTTCCTTTATTTCTTACGTTCTATAAATTTTATTACATCAAAGCTATTTTTTCAAAATAATTATTAAAACACCAAGTTGGCATCTCTATGTCCAATCCAGTCCAGTCGTTCGTATAGAATTAATTACTGTTGACTAGAAAAGACAGATGGAAGCCGTCGTCGCGGTAAAAAGCCGCTCGCATATTCACTCCATTTCTATAGCATTGCTTTGGCTTTGAAACCCTTCAAAGATCAATCCTGTACAAATATTTTTCTTCATTGGCCATGGCGGATGCGACAAATTGCAGCGTCATTATTGTAACAAAATGTAGTAGAAATGTATTATAATAAATAATTATTAAATACTATATTAAATTTTTATTAGGTAGGTAGGTATACAAACACAAACATAACACAAACTAAAACTAATATTATTAAATTAAATAACAAGTAAATTTAATGAATTGAATAACGTAAATGTAGGAGGTATCACTATAGTTAATAAAAATAAAAATAAATATTTGGTAGGATAACCATTGTAAATTAATTGTTCTTTTAGCGGATACGCTTCTGTTCACTCCACGCCACAATTAATTTTCAATGGGATTGAGATCTGGGCTATTTGCAGGACAGTCTAGCATTAAAACTGATTGCTCTCTTAGAAAATTTTTGACAGAATGGACAGTGTGTTTGGGGTCATTATGATGCTGAAATATCCAGGTCACTGGTAACGTCTCAGCGTAAGGATGCATGTTTCTTTCAAAATGTTCTTGTATTTAAATTGATCTAGATTACCTTAATTTTTTTTCACGGGGCCCGCACCATATCCAGAGAAACATCCCCAAACTTTAATATTTCCTCCTCCATGCTTTACTTGTTTTGTGGTGTATTTATTATTCAACGCTTGCTTTGCATGACGTCGCACATACAGTTTACCATCAAAACTCAGTCTATTTATCTTTGACTCATCAGAAAATAGTACATTTTCCATTGATTTTCCATCCAGCTGCCATACTTTCGAGCGAAATCCAGTATCGCTCGACGGTGCTGCCTGTTGACAAGCCGTACTTTCCGTGTAATTCTTCCAAATTTTGCATCATTTAATCGTCTACAAATTGTACTTGCGGATACTCCTTGCCTGTGTGAAATTTCTAAAGTAATTGACCGCGTTAAAAACTTTAGTTTTTGTACATTTCATATGATCTTTTGTAAGACCAATCACGTTAATTTTTTTGTGGAAGAATCGCAACTTTTTTGCTTTCCTATGTTTTCTAATAAATAATATTAAATATTTAACAACTTTTGATTATTATTGTAGACTTGAAAAAATGGTGCCAAAACACTCCCGAATCGAAGCATATACTTACATATATTTTTTAATTTTGAATTTAGTACCATTTTTATCGAAATTATATTGCGTTCCTAAATTACTTATTTATCCAGCGGCTTTGACTATATACATGTCTAGACGGAGCATCGCGGTACAAACGCTTCTCAAAATCCGTCCGGTTTTTGTATTGAATTTGAAGTGTGCGTGACAGCCGCGTATGACTGACACTAGCGCAAATGGTTGCCAGCAAATGCCTAATTCCAATAAAGTAGGGAAAAAATATATGCACAATACAATACAATTTTAAAATGATTCATAGTATAACATAACTTTTAAAATTAGGTATGTCTATCGTATATGTAGGTATAACGCATAAAAGAAGCTGGTGTGTTTAGAAGAAATGGATGATTGAAGGCGAGGGCGAGTACAATAAAATAAAGCGCTAATGGAAGCCTGCGTGCGAGTGATATGTTTGTAATAGGGACGAAATAGAAGCAACAGGCAGGATGATTTACATTTATTACTTAATCAAAATTGTTTTTTATATAAGAAATTTAAATATTTTAAAATAAAATCAAAACAATTAATGGCGTTCTCTTTGTATTTGTTTCTTAAATAACTTTCGTTTGGATGTTACATCATTTTTCATGTTCTCTAATTTCTTATTATGTTGATAGTTAAATATTTGAACAACGACCTCTTTCTACCGGATCAGTTGGAAATCTGAAAATTAAAATGTTTGCTATGTGGTCGAACAGATGTAAAGGCTACATAATGTGATGACTGCTCATCAATATCCGTGTCCAATAGTTTACATGAGACGAGAAATATTGACCTTTTCGGGGAAACAAACATACACCCGCACTTCCTCAAACATCGTCATCATCATCATCAGCCTATAAACGTCCCACTGCTGGGCGCAGGCTTCCCACGGAGATAGCACGTGGGGATATTGGGCCATAACCCACCACACTGGCCCAATGCTTGTTGGTGGGTTTTAACAACTGTCACCTTACGACAACAAACGGGGCCTTTCGAAGCACGGAGGAGCTCGAGATGTTTTAAATTTGGTCACCCATTCAGTAACACGGCATTGCGAAAGTTGCTTAGCGAGCAAGATCTCAAGCCGAACGTGCTAGTCGATGCGCCATCGAGCTCTGAAGCATACATACTACCATCCCCTACATACATATACTTAAACACACACTTCTTACATAAATACTTACGTACATTCCATTTCAAACATAATAATTTTTTAATTCATTTCGAATATCGATACCATACCACAATAACAATTTATAATAATAGTATTATAAAATATTACAGTAGGTATTATATTTTTTCTTGTTTTAGAAAAGAACCTATACTCCAGCCAAATTCAATGACGAATCTTTGTAAACAGATTACTGTTTTACCTAGTTGCAGTAGGATTTTACTTTTTCTTGAGAGACATTCACAAGAAAACAGTAAAAATCCTAGTGAAACTAGACATTTGCACAAATGACAGTAATATGTTTACAAACATTCGGCATCGAAAAGAACCGTGACATTTATTCACGCTCTTATAAATCAGACATCAGTTTAAAAAAAGGAAAACTTTGAAAGTATTCCAATAATAATTATATTTAATGTGTTTACTTTATTTACAACAAGACCATATATAAATACTAACTTACAAGACTGAGTATTTTTTATAATACTTAGGGGTAATTTTTCAATCCCTAGATAAAACTTATCTATCTGATAAAGTATGACGCGACCAAAATAAAATGTCACTTGTCAAAAAAGAAAAGACGTATTTGACAATACATTTCAAAATGGTTGTGTAATACGTTAACAATCAGAGAACTTTTATCTGACAATTGAAAAATCGGCCCTTATTATATTTAAACCTCCTTTTATATTCTGCCACCAATAATGGGAATTCTACATTTTGATACCAGCAACACTACGCATACATGGCCGTTATTATTGTTAAACTTTAAATTTTCATTAAAATCTATCGATACTTACAGATGAAACGTGACTTTCCTTCTCGAAAAGATTTTTCCTTTGTAGTTTCGACAGAATTTCTCTGAGCAAACGGTCATTTTGCGAACAATTTCACCGAAACGCGAGAGGTAAACATTGCTTGACGGCACAATACAATTTTCTACGTTTTTTACGGCCAGGGTCTATCTAGACATGTTTAGAATCAAAGTCCAGCGGCCAGTACATTGTAAAAACATGTCTTGTATTGTCTCGAAACATGCTAAAAGTTTATTTGATTTGTCTAAAATATTCTGAGTTGGAACTTTAGTCATGATATAGTACATTTTTACGAACATTGTTAAAAGTAGGTAGTAGATAATAATCAGTGCAAAGTTATTTGGACTAGATTTCATAAAATTGAATTGAATAATACCCGTTCCCAATTATATGACCACAACCAATGATGTTACAATAAAATAACATCATTGACCACAACTATATCGAAATATTTACTACTTGCTAGAACAGGCGATAAAATAAAGCAAAAAAATAAATAACAATAATAATTGTATTGTATTGCTACAATACAAAACAATGAACATACCTACAATTATTATTGTTATTTATTTTTTTGCTTTATTTTATCGCCTGTTCTAATATTGGTTCTAATACCTTTGTACTATGTCAGCGTCGGAAATTCCCGTGACGTTTAATTATTGTTGACGTTTTCTGCATGTGACCTTTTTAGATTAAAGGTATACTTTTAAAAGTATACTTACGACTAATTTATCTCTTACTAATTTTGATAATTTAACATAATTTTTTAACTTTTATTAAATTGTCTATCGCTTCTTCTTTGGTCATCTGTCCCACTACTGGGCACAGGCCTCCCCCACAAGGACAACAGTACATGGGGAGTTTGACCCATAACCCATCAAGCTGGCTCAATACGGGTTGGTGTTACTAGTCGTGATTATACATACATATAATCACGACTATTATCCCCGAAGGGTAAGTCAGAGACTAGACAACGAGGACAGCAAAAGCAGTCCTCTACCATCATAGTCCACTTTTCACCAAAGTAGCGACTGCACATGCCCTAGCGTGACAGGTAGTGAGCCCATCGCCGCTCTATGCTGTTGGATGTATGTGCAGTCTTTAGTCCGTTAGTCGCCTTTTACGACCCCCAAGGGAAGAGAGGGGTAGATTCTACAGCCGCTACGCGACACAACGATGTACGATGTAAAGAACTACCTACGTACACACGGCGGCAGATCAACCTACCCAAAACTGTCAAATTTCTACAATAAATTTTAAACTTTACTGTTTGGTTATAAGTATCAATATTTATTGGGAGAAATTTGACAGATTTGGGTAGGTTGATCTGCCGCCGACTGTACGTACAGTACATAATCTTGTGGGAAACGTACACACGCACGGCATGTTAGCACTTCACCGACGAATTCACGACCTACATGACAATAGATGTAGAGATAGATAGAGATGCTCATCCATCAGCAATAATCACCGTTTCAAGATATCGCGACTTTGGCACGACATTTCACAACCGCTTTATAATGTTGACTCGAGAAAACTACTAGCTAATGATAAGAAGAGCATATAGTATAGTATAATTATACATACATACATATACCTATATAATCACGACTATTATCCCCGAAGGGTTATTCAGAGACTAGGCAATGAGGACATCAAACAAAAGCAGTCCCCTACCACAGTCCACTATTCACCAAATAGGGACTGCACATGTGCACGTATAATTATAGAGCCCACCAACCCGCATTGGGCCAGCGTGGTAGGTTAAGGCCCAATCTGCATGTAATGTGATCCATGTCGGAAGGCCTGTGCCAAGCCAGTGGGTCGTATAGGCACATGGTAATAACAATTAATTTGAGAATCTGGATCATGAGAGCTGTGGTCTTTGCCTAGTCCGAGAAACAGGCGTAACTATGTATTTAAGAATTTCTAGAAAATAGTAACTCATTGTATGTATGTATTTAAGAATTGCGAGATATAATTATAATTGTGATAATTCAACATCAACACGTAAAAATTATTTTACAAGATATTCAGAATTATTCCTTATATACCTAGACTTAATAAAAACCAAGTATTAGTATTAACGCTAAAGGTGTTCGACTGAAAACTTTATTTTCCTGAATAGTAGGTACCTACAATGACTTTTACAGACCGAACATTGTTTACGTCACAACAGTATATATAGCGATTGTAACAAAATCTTTAATTTTAAATTATCGATATTCTAATTAACGTGTAAAACAATCAACTGTTTCGATTTACGATGTCTGAGATATTAAGTAGGTAAGTGTAATAATTACTGATAAATTAAGTGACGCATATTTTCCCTTGACTCGTCAATACTCGTCATCATAACCAAATCAGCCTAACAACTAGCAGCACAACTATACGAGTCTCATTTGGACTCCTTCTATGCTTTAGTTATTGTTCTATGACGCGTACAGGCGCCAGCACTTCAATTTACCACAAAATGTCAAATTTCTTCAATACATTTTGAACTTTGTGACTGGTTAATAAGGATCAATATCAATTGAAGAAGTTTGACAGTTATGGATGGTCGATCTGCAAGCGGTGTATCATTGACCTAGAAGCATAGACAAGAATATTCATACAAACCATTTGTTCAAAATCTGGAATGAGAGACCTAAGTTCGCCGCAGCCGCTGCAGCGCTTAAACATTTATGTCGTCTAATCAACAGACAGACATCGCAGCGCCAGATCGGTCGAACACAACGTACGAGTAGTGTGTATCAAGATGGCGTCCCAAATGATTGTCAATAACATTAATTAAAAAAAATATCTTTTCTATTCTAATTATACGATATAACTACATAATAATGACTTGAATAACAATTAATTTCACTTACTTGACAACTGAATTGTAGTAAACATCTAGGTGTACACTTTGAAAAGAAATACCGCACGTAGTACTATTATTTATTCTGTGGCCGCACCGCAGATGAGTGGAACCAGGGAGCATATTGCGTGTTCGGAACGGCCTATCTAGCGTAACGTATATATCGCTGGTGTGTACCTACATAACTTTACGCGCAACCACAATATTTAGTCAACAATCAAAGTACGCGGTATCTGGGCCGACAGATATTATTGATCAGCAGTTACCGAGAAACGCCATTCAGCCTGTGTCAGCAAACATCATGTGGATTCGTGTCGTTCCGTGCCCCCCGCAATTTCGTAATACGAAAGTGTAATGCTGACACGCTTTTTACTCTCGCTTCGATTATGATGGGATGTATCGCTGCCAGAGTTAGATGTCCTTGTTTTTTATTTACTACGGGATTAACACCCGTATTCACAAACATTACTTGTCTAAGGGCAAATTTTTCAATTGTCAGATAAAAGTTATTCGAGTGTTAAATTATTACATAACCAATTTAAAATGTATTGTCAAAGATTGACAAGTGATATTTTATTTTGATCGTGTTATACTTTATCAAATGGATAAGTTTTATCCAGGGATTAAAAAATCAGCCCTAAGCAAAGTAGAAATGCTATGCGAAGTAAGACATTTCTCAGTGCGTTTCGTATGACAAGCCTGGCTACCTTAGCTATGCATTTATTTTAAGGGACACATAGCGCCGGTGGCCACTCAAGCACTGTTTATGAATAAGTTTTTGAGATCCTGTGCGTCCGAGCGCACTGTGAGACCTCATAGTAATGTTTGTGAATACGGGTGTAAGCACTTGGCCTTCATCAACCTGCCCCCCGAGAAATGTGGCAAATACTCACCCCCAGTCTATTCGTTAAGGTACCAGTTGGTAGCCGACTCCACGCAGCAGCAGCAGACGACGAGGTGTCATCGCGTCATGTCGCCACGACACGTCGCGTCGTTGCGTCATGTCGCTGCAGTCATGACTTCGAACCCGACTGCAGACGGCAACAGCAGAAGGCATCCAGTTGGTTCTGAATGTTCCGTGAAACAAGATGTCTGACAAAATTGAAGTGCCATCACCATCATCAGTCTTTTATCTAGTATATAAATCCCGGCAAATGACTCCACTCCTCCTGATGTTAAGAGAAAGTAGAGTCCAGGCACGAGGACAACTGCTGCAGCGTAAGAGACGTAGCATCAGTCACCCTCACTCTGCCGGCCCACAAAGTGTCTCTTCACGGCTCGTTTGAAGGACCCCATGTAATAGGAAGGGAGGAATAGTAGTCTATTCTAAGGGTGGATTCGACCAAACTGGAATAAGGTCTTATACCGAGATTAAGCGCCGAATTTGTATAGACTAATCTCGGAGTAAGTCTTATTCCAGTTTGGTCGAATCCACCCTTAGAAATTGTTATCTGACAATGTTGATTTCTGTCTCTTTTATTGGACGTTTATGGATGTCAGTGAAGCTACATCTGCCCAGGGTCAGTCGTAATTAATTCTGGGGTGAAAGGTGGGGGTCACCTTATTAGTGCCTATCAGTCGCAAGCGCACTTAATTGTATAGTACAGCTGGCCAAACATCAAAAGTGAGAATAGCATAGCAAATACTGACTCTATTGCGCATGGGATAAGGGCTTTTTAAAGTCAAACTGTTGTGCGGTCGACTGTACTTAAATCTATGACGTTGACAACTGTATATTTCTAAACTTCGAATACAATGATTTCCTCGCGTGAGAAAATGTGAAGACATATTGGACTTAGTTAATTATGATGATGGTGGTGACAAAATAATACTTGTTTATAAGTGCACTTAAAATTTTAAAAATAAACTAAGTACCTATATAATTTTGTACAAAATACCTACCTTACCTCCCATACAAAACTGTTCGATCAGCTGACGAGAATAGTATGGGAGATCAAAATTTTTTTGTCTTTTTTTCACATAGGTTTCTTGGGGAAAGTTGTTCAGTTACATGGGTGGAACTGACCCTTAATTGTTTTTGTATTAAGAAAAATTAAGGCTGTATATTTATGTTTTTAATAAATGCTCTAACGCTTTGTAGAATCCCATGGCCGCTGGAAGATAGAGATAATTAATAATTTGTTACTTTGCTGTCTTTCGTTTCGTTCGTACAAACTATGTAGAGAACAACAACACGTCTCTATATTATTATCTTAGTTTATAATAAAACATAGTAAAAGTCAATTTGAAATCACTAAACGCAATACTCTATTCTATGGTGATCACTTGGTACTTTTAGAACTAAATCTGAGACGTCAAACTTTACTTAATAATTAGAAGATCGTCAAGTTGACAGCGAACGAGCTGAAATGATAAATGGTCACCTTCCAGGTAAAATCAGACCAATTTAGATGGCGAGAAAGTAAAAAAGAACCACATTGTACCTACTTCCAAACGCACAACATTAATAATTATACTGAAATCTGCCAGCAGATCCATTAATTTCAAAACATAATACAAGTTACGATACCCACTCGGGTACACAGCGGAGTTTTGTTTATTATGTTTGATCCCTATCATTTGTTATTGTCAATTATAATGACGAACCTGAATATGGAGATAGGCGGGTGATTACACGAAATTGGTCCTTAAATCGACCGATCAAGGTGGCTTTCGGTGGACATTAACGAAATGCAACATTGCCAGAGTACAACATTATACATTCAAATATGTATGACAGGCTTCGAAATGTGTCGTGAAGAAAAAAATATACAACGCCAGAGGTATTTCGATACAACACGATGAGTAAATAGATTTATTACATTTTAGTTCACGGTTTATTGAAACTGGAGTTCGATTGGCTCAACAACTATCACTATGAATCACATGATCCTTTAGACGCATAAAACCATATACGCGAAACACCACCTTTACGCAAAACACGAAAAAAATAGGAAAAAATCGCTTACGCATAACACCAACTAAGCATAACACCAACTTTGACTGACTTACCGAAAATACCAACTAAGCATAACACCAACTTTTTTGTAACCGACTGGAAGAACCAACTATCCGTACTTTAATTTGCTAGTAGTAAATGAAACAATTAAAATTGAACTTTATGCTTATATTAAGCACAAATAAAAGAAAACAAAATTACTTAGCTTCTAACTGAAACTTCCTCTTGCCTGCCCTTACACAAAATTACACCGGATGTTTTATAATAATTATAATATTATTAATTTTCTCAAAAAATCCAAAGGCTGAATACGCCTTCATTCATTTTCTTCAAATATTTTACAATAAATAAATAGTAATACTTATTTTAATTAATAAATATTTTTTTTATTTTTTTATATTATACTTAATTTAATTTTGATGGCAGACCCAACAGAAATAATAATAGCGAAATATCTTCCGCGATTTGGAAGGCTAGGCCGTTAACACAATGCCACATACATACATATAATCACGACTATTATCCCCGAAGGGTTAGTCAGAGACTGGCAAAGATGACAGCAAAAGCAGTCCTGCATGCGGGAGGCGCGCCGCCCAAACGTACCTTAGGCTGGCCTCACACAGCCGGAATCGCTTTCTGAATTAAGAATCTGAATTCAGATTCTGAATTCAGAAAGGCCGGAATACCATACAATATCAGCATGCTCCACACACATGCTGATTTTTTCAGAATCTGAATTTCTCAGATCGATCTGGAAGAATGAGCTGACGAGCGTCCGGATTTCCGTGTCTGAATATTTAAGATTCTGAATTCAAAACGCGCGTATTCCCATACATTTTATATAGAGCGGCACACACATGCTAGAATTCAGATTCTGAATTATTTCAGTGTTGCCATTTTTAGTAGGATCCTGCTTTTTTAGCATTTTTAAAAGTAAATTTTAGATATTTAGTTTGTATGTTATCATAATGATACCTTGCTTTAATAGTGTTTAATTTTCGATGTACTTTAATTCTTAAAAATTATAAAGGTAAATATAGCAGTTTTGGTGCATTTTTATAAACAACGCTTAGCAGTTTTAGCAGGATTTACCATACATTTTAATTTTTATATTTTATTTTTATAAAATTTGATAGCAATATAAGCTTCTATTGAAACTCGTTAATATGGTTAAACTAGATAATGGATAAATATACATAAACATAGAAAAACACCGAGACCCGAAATCAATTAAGAAAAACAATTTTCTCTAAATTGACTTGCCGACCGGGAATTGAACCCGGGACCTCAGAGATGGCGCGACGCCAGACCCGGCGCGCTAACCACGTGACCACGGAAGACGTCAATTGGTATTAACAGCGAAAAAAAAATGGCAACCCTGGTTGAAACAGCAAGCGGTTAACGTCTCGGAGACGTTTGCATATGCCGGGAGTCACAAGACTACTGATCAATCTGAATTTTTAAGAATGTGTGAGTCAAGGTGCCGGAATTCAGACTCTTAAATTCAGATTCTGAATTCAGAAAGCCATTCCGGCTGTGTGAGGCCAGCCTAAATTGCGGAGTGACACCCGCCTTGCTACGGTTCGTAGGCGCGCCGCGCAGTCGGAATGGAGAGCGAAAAGTTTTCTACCGTGAACTTCCCGACTGTACTAGGGGTGGGCGTCATCTAATAAAATCCTGGGTCGAATCCTTCAAACGTGCATCTTCCCCTGTGGCTAGGAGCCTATCCGTAAGATGTTAATACCCTGATAATGATGATGACTTCGTAAAGTAATAAATGTTAGTAAAATTTTAATACTAAGAACAGTTTAAAAATGCATATTTTGTCTTAGAAAATGCTCACATAAGACTTATTCGTAATAGTTTGTATTGTAAAGAATTTATTAATACTCTAATATTCATTTGCTTTAAATCACATTTTAATAACCGCAGATTGGCGCTGACAGATGTACTTACTTATGTTCAGAAACATGGTCAACACAATTAGTCTAAGATCCGAGTATAGAACGACCTTCACCGAGAAGGTTAATGGATGAAAAGTATTTTATATCAAATTTAATATGTTAAATAATAATCGCCAGTGGGTTGGCTGAAAAATTTCAGTCCAGTACCATTAATGATTAATTTAATATTAAAAAAAATATTTTTTTTTACATTGCTTTGGTTTGGTGTGTGTGTGTGTTTGTAATGAGCTTATCTTTATATAAACATAAATTTTATTTATTTAGCCAGACGGTTGCAAATTACTAATATTGTTTTGCCTGTTTACACCTGCCTACCCAATGTTATGACAGGAAAAAAATAGTCAACCTAACGTTTGCATATTCTATAGGCATACTTTCGATTGGTACCCATGTAATTTATCTATTATGCAAACAAGTGCAATATTTAAAAAAATATATATTTAGATATTTATTTAATCATAATGGACTGAAACTTTTCAGCCAACCCACTCGCAATATATTTTTTAACACATTAAATTTGATATAAAATACTTTTCATCCATTAACCGCTCGGTGAAGGTCGTTGTATACTCGGATCCTCTACTAAATGTTTTGCCTGGAAAACAGGAAAATCCTAGTTTGTCTCTTTATGTGTATGTGTAGCATTACGTTTATATATTGTAAAATTTTAAAGATTTTAAAGATTATACATGTCTAATTTTTGGACTGTGCTTGTAGTCGGTATCTTCATTACTGAAGGTCGTGTTCATGAATGAAAGGCTGGCTTTCTAATTTTTTTTAAAGATTTTTGTATAATAAGCCAATAATTTTCATCAATTTTATTGTAGCGATGACTTGGTTCCAATACCTGACCTTTATTTCTTGCCAATTACTTTATTATTATTATTATTTTACCCGGATATATTTACAATTGATATAAAACGTGGAAGAGCGGGTTTGTCTGACACAAATAATTATGTTTACTTACATCAAACTGTAACTTGCAAATTTTTTCTTAGTTTTTTTTTCATTAGAGATGCGCTCAATATCTTGTGGGACGAACTACCTACTGAACTCACAGATTCTATGGGAAACTGGCCCAATTGTGGCCCAGCTGTGCGTTTATCACGTCGCTAGCTATTTATTGCCCAACTATCTCCGTCAGCCTATATCGCTATCAGGGCAATGGCAGCCCGCAACGATTGACCCAAAACCTACGCCACTTCACGATAACTATGTACAAATGTATTCACTATGTATTTGCTAGTGTGTACTAGTTAATCAGCAGCAGTTGATAAATGGAACATTGCAAACTCACGACTATTATCCCCGAAGGGTTAGTCAGAGACTAGGCAATGAGGACCGAAGCAGTCCACTCTACAGTCCACGTTTCCATGTCCATGTGCTCAGCGTGACAGGTGGTGAGCCCATCGCCGCTCTATGCTGTTGCGTGTGTCTTTAGTACGTTAGTCGACTTTTACGACACCCTAGGGAAGAGATGGTTTGATAGTTTTCAGGTTTCCGTAGCCAAATTAAAAAAAACGGAACCTTTATGGATTCGTCATGTCTGTCTGTCCGTCCGTATGTCACAGCCACTTTTTTCCGAAACTATAAGAACTATACTGTTGAAACTTGGTTAGTAGATGTATTCAGTGAACCGCATTAACATTTTCACACAAAAATAGAAAAAAAACATTAAATTTTGGGGGTTCCCATACTTAGAACTGAAACTCAAATTTTTTTATTTTCATCAAACTCATACGTGTGGAATATCTCTAGATAGGTCTTCAAAAATGATAATGAGGTATTTCTAAACTGAAAAGTTTGCGCGAGAGACACTTCCAAAGTGGTAAATGTGTGCCAACCCCCCCCCCCCCCCCCCTCCTCATGTAACTTCTAAAATAAGAGAACGATAGAACTAAAAAAAAAAAATATATGATATACATTACCATGCAAACTTCCACCGAAAATTGGTTTGAACGAGATCTAGTAAGTAGTTTTTTTTTAATACGTCATAAATTGATTAATAAAAAAATACACTATTATAAAAACATCGATCAAAGTTACAACCAACTACAAGAACTTTTATATGATGTTACTTACTGCTACGGAACCCTTCATGTTAGCGAGTCCGACTCGCACTTGGCCGGTTTTTTATTAATAAGCCGCCACCAAACAGCTCATCATCATCGACCTGCTATATTTGAGGAGTCCGAATTTAACCGTGTAACCGTTTAACCGTGTCGCGAACCGGTGAAAGAATACTACCACCCCCTCCCTTCCCTTGGGTGTCGTAAAAGGCGACTAACGGACTAAAGACTGCACATACATCCAATAGCATAGATGCTCACCACCTGTCACGCTGTGCACATGTGCAGTCGCTTTTTGGTGAAAAGTGGACTATGGTAGAGTAGAGGAGTACTTTTCTTGTTCTCATTGCCTGTTTCTGACTAAACCTTCAGGGATAATAGTCGTGATTATATGTATGTATGAATGAATTTGCAGCGATTTTCGCATTTCGGTAGCTATCGTGTAAGTTATGAGGAAACACTACTTGGAAGTGGTATTCAAAATTCTCATACAAAACACAAAAAAACGACGTTTCGTAGTCCCCTGTTTCCTCCTTCAGAACAAGACCAATTTTTATGTTTTTTTCAGCATCGGTTAAAAAAAGAGATTTTATACGTCTGTATGTTTAATTTTTTTTCATTAGGTCATTTAGGAGCCTTTAAAATTTAGCAAAATCTCTTCGTTTTAAAGCGTCTTCAGAAACATTAATAACCGTTTTAAAAATGTAATCAAACCTGTATGTTTGATACATAGAAAATCTCTTTCTTTAACCGATGCTGAAAATGTAATAAAAATTGGTCCAGATCTGAAGGAGGAAAAAGGGGACCACGAAACGTCGTTTTTCTGTGTTTCGTACGAGAATTTTACACTCCTCCTGTTTCCTCTTATGAAACTTTCGCAATGGCATGTCAGACCTCTGTATGTTACTTTATCATGCAAAGTTTCATTATTATCTCATTAGTTTATAAAATTTTGAACTTGGTAGTTTGTATAGGAAACTAAAATGCGTAAACCCTCTTAACAGATGTAAGATGGCTATGATGATAAAGCCCAGCAGTGGGACGTATCTGAGCTTATAGTAAATGTAATGTTGTACTTGACCTTTTCACCGCAACATTTGCAAACGCCACAAGAAAAAGGCCGATGAATCATCGCTCCTACTGCGCATGAGTTCAAAGCCGGATTTATAACGCGTGCAACTTCACGGGGCAGAGGCTGTTAGGCGCGAGGCGCGACGCTTCAAACAATAGCCGCGCCGGCCGGCAGGGCTGTAACCTCGAAAAAAAATGAATTTTTACTCGCCAATTTTTGTTGATTTTGGTTATAATAATATAATTTTGTGCGTGTGCACAATTGTTTATTGATTAAACCACTTTTTGCACGTTAGAACATAGGTGGACTCTACCATTCAACCATTGTGCGGTGAAGCGAGAAACAATTAGTTGTAAGTTTGTACGTCTAGAGAACTTCGGGGCTAATCAACTTATTCATCCATCATCCATACCATTCATTTATCATCTTTTACTGTCTATCTTGTTTCGACCATTTTAATTTGGAAAATGGAAAAATTTACTGAAGCCCAGATTCATATTTACAGTAAATCAAAGCCTTCAGACAAACCTACTAACAAGACCAATAGAACTACCATGTTGGAAGGCCTGTGCCGAGCGGTAGGACGCTTATAGTTATAATGAGCGCATAATGATGAGAAATTTAAATTACCTATTATGACATTATGTTATGTTATTAGAGAGGGGAGGCCTTTGCCCTGCAGTGGAACGACCATGGCTGAAAGTTCATTCATTCATTCATAAATAATCACGACTGTTATCCCCTGAGGGTTAGTCAGAGACTACGGCAATGTTGACAGCAAAAGCAGTCCTCTACCATAGTCCACTTTTCACCAAATAGCGTCTGCACATGTGCTCAGCGTGACAGGTGGTGAGCCCGTCGCCGCTATATGCTAGTGGATGTTTGTGCAGTCCTTATTCTGTTAGTCGCCTTTTACGACACCCAAGGGAGGAGGTTAAGTAAGGTTTGACTGAAATTAAATAAATTAAATATATAATATGCCTATTGTTATGCCGGGCTTTTGGCAGCCCTACTGGTGAGTTTGATTGCGGGCGGTAGCGGGTGCGCAGGCCGGAAGTGGGTTGTTACATTTATCATTTCGTACGATTTTGGTGTTGTTATTATCCTAAGCCATAATTTAAGATTCGTGCCTTTTTAATTCAAATGTAATGCAAATTAGTTATTTCTTAACTGTAAGTATATGGCTTTTAGGCATTGTTAAACACACGCTCAAAACTCTATGTATTAACTATTTTTTGTTTCTTTTTTGTTTTTCGATATGTGAACCCACAGGTCCTTATGTACGAGTTAAATCATAACCAAACATAAATGGACTTCTTAGTGCCGTGACTCAACAAACAAATATCGCTAAGCTCTCGTAACTATACCATTGAGTTAAATAAGGTCCATGAACTATACAAAGTAATGTGACAAATACCTACGTTAAAACCGTTTAAAAATACCGATTCGAATTTAGTAAATTTATACTTTTCTAAGAGTAGGTAACTACAAGGATTCTTCCATAAAGAAGCGATGCTCGTTTGTTCTCAAAGCATTTTTCCTGAAAGAAGCGATGCTCGTATGTCCTAAAACCATGGCTTACTAAGCCTAAGACACAAAACAAACGAGCATCGCTCCTTCAAGGAAAAACCGCAGTCCCATTAAGGCAAAGCTGTGATGACCCCCGAGAAACCCAATTCTTCTACGCGCCACCGAAAGTAATCAAAACTATAAATAACCCCGCGGCTGGGGCAGGCGCGTACGGCAACAATCATCTGTAATTTGGAGCAATAACTCTGTATCAATAATAAAATAAATTGCTCTTACCTGCCCTTTAGCTTTGCCCCATTATAATCTTTGGTTAATAACTTTTGATGTCCGCTAAACACGAAAGTGTAGGGACAGATGGTAGCTAAAATAAACTTTAATGAATAATACAGGTATAGTAACTAGTTCAACTGCAACTAGTTCAGTTTCTAACATAGTATGTTCGGAAAAGGTATTGAAATTCAAATTCAAAATTATTTATTCAATTTAGGCTACAATAATTGTTCACTTATGAATGTCGCTATGCCATCGATCCGTAAGTCTAACTATACGAGCCTTGGACGAGAAGAACCAGCAAGAAACTCAGCAAGGGAATTTCTTATTTTCTTTTCTCCATTTCTTTTACTGCGTCAATAGAAATTGGAAAATGCCCTTCATATCATAGAAGGACATTTTCCATTACAAAATAAAAAAAAAACATTTAGTACGAGAAAATGTCCATCCCAAATTCCCGACCGTTGGGCAAAGGTCACAGTTTCTGGAGATGATGATGACATGGGCTTCATTTGACATTTGAAGCCCATATTTAGTCCTTATATGGGCATATTAATGTCAAATGAAGCCCATGTCCATATTCATATTTTTTAGCCGATAGGGTAGCAGGACGCACACCAGATCATATGAGAGAGGCCTTTACGAGAAAGTACGCGTTGCATTGACACGGCGCGTCTGCGCTGGCCTCATACGTTGATTAAACGCTAGTATGTAAGTAATGGCACTAAGTAATTTTGCAAAACCTGCGTCCATTCCAACAGGTCATCTGTCACGCAAGACACTCACGACAGAACAGTCTGTGAGAATCCTCTTTACGTACGCGGCGGTATTAACAATCTCGGTGCAATGTTAACATGCTATAAAGGACGGGTCCACTAAAAGCAAATGAAAAGGGGCAACATGGCCGCCGCGCTGTCATAAAACAATCTCACGCGCAGCCGTAAACAACAAAGTACGGATACATATATCCCCACGTAACTGTGTAAGAGATAACCAATGGCTTTAGATTCTTTGTGCATTTTGTGGCCTGGCTTTTGATGTGTTGCACCGTTGAGTTATTACAACTAGAGACAATACCGCGAAGCAATTTATTGCGTACTGATTTGCGGCCGCAAGGTTCACAATCGCTTGGATCTAGGGTTACCATTTAGGAATTTGAAAAGCCCTGACAAAAAGCCTGACATTTTGATAAAAGTCCGGATTTTTTAGTCACAAAATGGAAACATTACTCACTTTTTATATTTTGTTTTTAGATAAATGAGAAGTTAATAATGATTAAAAGCTTATTTTTACTTAATGTGTAGTTTTGTTACTCATATTCCAAAATCCGGACTAGAGTCTATAAGTCCGGACATTTCCGGATTAATCCGGATGGGTGGTAACCCTACTTTTATCACACGCAATCACTGAGGCGTTTGCAGTCCATGGGCCGCACTCAGTGCTCAAAAACTTGCTTCGCGGTGACGTCTCTAGTTTTAATAACTCAATGGTTGCAACACTGTGCTTTCTTGTAGCATTGAGCTTACTGCAACGTTTGTCTTTCAAGGGTTGAAACAAAACACTTAAAAAGTATTATAAACTTTGTCGTACAAAATTTGTTGTCCGATCTTAAACCACGTTGTTGAGTTTCGAGTTACGAGCGACTTTTTATTATGGAAGCAACTCTGAAATCGCGTAATAAACATTATGAGTTTCATATATTACGGACTTTTGTATGAGGTGATAAGTTAAATAACATATAAGCTACAAGTAATTAAAAAAAATTACATTACATTCGAAAACTGATGAGCTTAATTAAAGCTTTTTGGAATATAGATCTAAGCTTTTGTTATTTTATATCTTTAAGGCCAGCAGACCAGAAACAAATATTCACTTTATTCAATGATTTCATACCTTCCTTATATACCGGTAGGTTCAACAACCAAATCTTACCAGCTCCTCAATGTCGGTTTTTATTACTTCAGTTTTTTCACCGATAGGTAGCCAGTAGAACAATCGAATCGTAGGTACCATTTATGTCGCTTTTTTGAAGTTTTTTATAAAACCAATTGTGTAAAGTAGCCACTGTACTGCAAATGATTTCGTGCAAAATTGAATCCTTCGCCATCTTTTTTTTATTACTGACCTTTAGATGTTATGGTTTTGATGATGTCCGCTGCCCAGAATGAGTTCGATTTCCGGTAGGTTTCCGTTAAATTTACATCTCTTACATACATAGCATACATATAATTATGACTATTATCCCCAAAGAGTTAGTCAGAGACTAGGCAATGAGGACTGCAAAACCAGTCCTGTACCATAGTCCACTTTTCACCAGATAGCGACTATGCTATGCACAGTGCATCAGCGTGACAGGTGGTGAGCCCATCGCCGTTCTAAGCTGTTGGATGGAATCTTTAGTCCGTTAGTCGCCTTTTACGACACCCAAGGGAAGAAAAGGGGTGGCAGTATTCTTTCACCGCTACGCGACACTGTTTTACTTATTAGTCTTATTAAAAATACAAATTAATAAGAGTATATTAGATACCTTCAGTAAGTAACAGTGAGTTAAACAACTTCAACATTATACTAACGTACATAGGAGGTACACAATAATTAGGTACTTATAATCAAGACTATTATCCCCTAAGGGTAAGTCAGAGACTAGGCAATGAGGTCAGCAAAAGCAGTCCTCTACATGATTATACTTATTAGGGTTTAGCCATTTCGGTTTTCCGTACAAACTTTCAAGTCGAAATTTATGAAAACCGATAAGCCAATTTTAATGAAACTTTGCATGCTAAAGTAAAATACAGAGATCTAAATAGTTTGTTTGTTTAAAAACATATTTAAAAACGTTAATTTAGCTGAGTTATTGCGATTTAAAGTCCTCTATAGAAAGTTTAAAATCGCAATAAATTTGTTATATAAACGCTTTTAAAAATGTTTTCAACTTTTAGATCTCTGTATTTTACTTTTGCATGCCAAGTTTCAATAAAATTGACTTATAGGTTTTTAAAAATTTTAACTTGGTATAGTTTGTATGGGATACTGAAATGCGTAAACCCTCTTAACTTAAATAATCCATTAATATTAAAATCTTCATACGAAAACTTTTTGAGTGGTAGAGCCACGCTGCGTTGCAACACGCATTGGGCCGGCTCGCCCGGCGTAATACCACCCTCTCACGAATATTCGGCGTGAAATAATGGCACTTGGTGCTGTTGTGTTTCGTCCGACCAGTGAGGGTTCCGGAGCCCCCCCCCCCCCTTCCTCCCATTCCTATTCCTTCCTTAAACCTATTCCTCCCTTAAAGGCCGGCAACGCGCCTGCGATTCCTCTGGTTTTGCGGGTGTCCATGGGCGGCGGTGATTACTCTCCATCAGGTGACTCGCCTGCTCGTTTGCCTTCCTCTTTTATAAAAAAAAAAAAAAACTTGTAATTAAAATTAATAAATTTAAGGTTTCCTATGATGAAAGAATGCCGACAAAGGACTCCATAATACTTACACGTCATTGTTTATAAAGTTCATATTGTAAAATGCTATTTACAGCCGCCCGAAAATGGTGTGGCACGCCTACCAAGTAAGTAATAATGATTGAAGATTTAAAAGCAGATTTGACCTTTCACCTCACTAAGTATTACATAAATACTTCAAAAATTCACCTCAGTATGGTGTATATTGACAAAGTTTGACAAGCTGCCGGCCTAGCATGCGCAAACGAGAACTCTTCTCTACCCGTTTTCTCGTGTTTTATTTATTTATCTCTAATGTCTATCGATATTAAAGACATGGATGCTCTTAGAACTGTACATAATATGTCAAAAATAGACTTAATAGTAGTTTTTGCATAAACTGTGGTATTTTTGTCTACAAACCTTTAACATGACAACTACACTGGCCTGCAAAAATAAGTATCACACTTTTAAAATTGCAATAACTTTTTAAGTACACAAGATATACTTTCGAAATAAAAAGGACTCGAAAAAGAGTTAGTTAATTACTATAGTTACAAAGAAAACTGGTAAAAATAGCTATAAAACGAATTTTTATTTTAAATCTCTAACTTCTATAGTTTAGAAAAAAATGATATTTTAAAAGTGTGATACTTATTTTTGCAGGCCAGTAATTAAATTCCTAATTAGAAAAAAGTGAGTGTCAAATTTTTTAATGCATTTGCCTGAAATGCCCGGGTTTTTGATGACTGATGACCAACCCGCGTTTCGCAAGGGTGGTGATTTAGTACCCTGTTGTAGTGAAGTCTTTATTTCTATGATAAAAACCTTTTGCCAGCAATCCCAGCATTGGGACAATTACAACAATAAAATAATAAATAAATAAATCTTTCCTACAATCACACCAATTATCTAGCCCAAGAGAAGCTTCGAAGAAACTCGTTAAATGGTTACTAGACAACGGATAAACATACTTAAAATACTTAAATACATACTTATTATACATAGAAAACACCCAGACCCGAGACAATTTAGAAAACAATAATTTCTAAATTGACCCGACCGGGTTTCGAACCCGGGACCTCAGAGATAGCGACACCATGAAAACCGGTGTACAAACCACTCGACCAAGGAGGTCGTCAACAATTGGGAGTAATCAATTTTACTTTTTAGACATTTTAGGCCTTAGTAAATTTTTACTTATCATTAAGCTTAGTGATGAAAGTTAGGAGAGTAAAGTTAAGAAAAATAATATGTATCATAAAAAAGGGAAGCTGTTGTCTCTGGCAACGTTTCCCGTGATGTATTTATGTATGAACTTATGTAGTAACTATATAGTTTTAATTCCAATGCATATCGAATCTTGGCAAGTACCATACCTCATCCTAGCTCCTAATTGATTTCAGTGCAAAGCCAAGGGGAGCGGCGTAAATCCTTTCTCGCAAGGTGGCGAAACGCGCTTGGCTGCCAAATCTCCCTTGGCCGACGCTTGGCGGTCGCTGCCAAACTGCCAAGCGGCGTCATCCGGCCGCCATGTTGCTGGCGCTTGCCAGGTGGCATGCCAAGATAGCCTGATTTATTTTAAACTGTAGAACTGAACCCTTGCCGTGGGGTTAGGAAATTAATGGCGTTTCGGAAATAAGGTTTATCATACAAAATGTTTAAGTAAAAGTGAACAACCCGTATTGGACCAGCTTGGTGGGTTATAGCCCTACCTCCCCATGTGCTGTTGTGGGAAGGCCTGTGCCCAGCAGTGGGACGTTTTTAGGCTGATGATGAAAGTAAAAATACCTGCCTGGCGTAGGTATAGTGTACAATTTGTCAACGTAGCTAGCAGGAAAAAGTTCAATATCTGATTGTTTCCGTTTCTTTTTCTTTATAATCTACGTCATCCCTCTGTTGGGCATAGCTCCCCACAAATCTATCTATGCATCACGTATGATCTTCCTTCCTTTTCCTTTATAATCTTCGATCATCTAATAATCAACCGTCCGTCAAATCATAATTTATTGGATAAATCTAAAACAGCAAATTCTCCGTAAGACATTTGGAAACCATCCCCCGCTATCAATGGTCTGATCCACCATCTTATAATAATCACGCAGCGGCATCAAAAGGCAGATTAAAATAGAATTAGAGAGGCTTCGGCTCTAATTAACTGAAACTGAAAAAAAAATAATCGTACAAAAAGTCTCGCGTGTCATTAGACCCCTGCATCGCGGTGTTTTACAATGCACGCATCGTTGCACCTTACACAGCAGGTTTAGGGTTGATTTTGGGACGGCCGGTTCAGTTATTACTATTACCCCCTGGAAGAGAAAGCGGTCGGTGTGTGAGCGTTTTTTTACAACGGTTTTTTGCCGTCCCTACCTGCGGACAAAAAGCCGGGCCAGACAAAACGCAGATGAACGCAGCCAGCGACGAATGGGAGCCTCGCTCGCTTGTCTTGGCGGGAGAATTCGTGCGGTTTATTGTCATGTCAGATTTGGATGCTTTCGAAGAAATATGCGTAGTTACGTTGATGTAATGTAACAAAAGTGTATTTAAAGATTTTCTACAACGATGTGGTGAAATATTTAAAAATCGTTATACTTCGCAGGAGAGATGTAGGTACTTACTATATTTCCTTTAGTGTTCCCAATTTGCGGCAATCCTGAAACTGTCACTTCGGTTGCTAGTTTAAATAAATTAAAAATAGATGTAATTAGCCAATATACAAAAAAAATCGAAACACTTTGCACAACCTAGGATTGAACTACTGCCGGATATTGAGCCACTCGTTGTCGATGACTCGGCCACGATAATCAATCACTTTTAATAATATATTAATACCTAAACCGAAATAGGTCCTTCTAACATCCTTTAATAACTTAGACAGCGGAAAAAACACAACTCCTCAAATCATCCTGGCATGAAAGAAAATGATCAGACAATTATTGTTTATTAGAACAATCGACATTGTTTTCTACTCATTTGTGATAAGCTCTAATATGGTGTGGCACAGGAACCCGTCAGGCAGGTTTCGGTTCATTGTTTCGGGTTTTTTGTTGTGGTCTTATCAAGCCCACCCGGATGAGTGCAATGGAAAGAGACGTGACTATCGATGTACTCCTACAATCGAGGAACTTGCCGGTCGGCCACTTTAATGGCGATATTAGCTTGCGCTGCATTTCGACAACGCGTACGTACGTAGCGTGCACGTAGATCGGGGTCAATATTGGCTACCTAAAGTTCTTTGCCCGAAATCGTTCTTCCTACCGATTTGTAATCCAAATTATCACTCTTCCTAAAATTTATCTTCCTAAAGTTTTCATTCATACAAATTGTAGTACTACCGACGATGTTCATAACACTCATGTTTCCGAAAATTGTAATTAATAATACCACTAATGAAAATATATTTAAACTCCTACTGTTGTTTTTCATAACGCTTTTAACCCTAAACATAATTTCCATAATATTTTTACTCAAATGAAAAGTACATAGATACAACAGTGACCTGGAGTAGGGCAGCTAGTATTTCTGTTGATTAATAAAAAAAAATCTCGAACTTCAAGACAATCGCTACACTGCCGCTTCGCGATTGTCTTAAATTTCTAACCTATCACGTGACCTACAGGAGTAGGGCAGCTTATTGAGGATAAAATAGTGTAAAAGACGGTTATGTTGAGAAAATATAGGAAAACAAAATAATAGTATAATAGATGTTTATTGCTACTGACATTATGAAGTTGAATGATTCGGAATTATGAACATTTGAAACAGAGTAGTTAGGAACTGTGATTGTTTAGGATGAAAAATATTAGGAAGAACATTTTTGGAGTTCTGATTATCGGAGTTGGAAATTTAGGTGAACTTTGGCGCATCCCGTAGATCGTATACAAGCAAATATCGCCGAAAAGTGATGACCTACCAGGCGGGAAGTTCCTCAATCGTACTCTACAATTGCTATGTGCGTAGCAGAGACAACATCCCAATTAATACTACTTTGGTCGAATTGAGAGAAGTGAATGGTTAAACACGTAGTAACGCACGTAATAACCGTGAAAGCAATTATTTATTAGTCAGCTTACCACGAACTTTTCGTCCATCGAAACCGTAACGGGGAACGTTACGTTAAACGTTACGTAACGTTACCAAAAGTTGTAAAATTGGCGTTTAATAAAATTCTGTTTGTCAAATTGATTGTTTCAGTTACGTAGGTATAAACACTTGGGCAAAGGCATTTTCATTTTATTTATTATTTGTTTTATTGTTTTTGTAGCTCCTAATCGCAATAATCAATAATTATATACTGTTTACCTAATTACGAGTGTAATATATCGCAACTATTACTGTAAGTAATCATATCGTTTATTAATCTACCTGCCATAAGTATTGCACTTTATCTACATTCATGTGCGCACTTTACGAATAAATAAATAATTATTGCATTTCCAACAGATGTCCCGTACGGTTGCGCACAAGTTGCGCAGAATGTTGCCCGCATTGAAAAAGTTGCGGTCCAGCAAAAAGTTGCATCTCGTCACCGGTAACCGGGAGCCGCTGGCCGGTGGCGGCGCCGCATTTCCGGGACGAGTACCAAACGCGTTGGGGTTAATTCTTAATAGCTTTTTTTATTTGATTGTCTGTCACGTGTGGAGTTTCGACTTTATAAGAGCTGGCTCAGTCCACCTAGGATTTTTTTTATGTTTTTTAAAGAATGTTACTTATTCTTTCGTTGGCATGTGACAGATTGGTAATTTTCTATGTTGTTGAGTATGTACTGTGTTAAGTTTTTTTATGTTTGTCATGTTGTTTCCAAATACTTAGATAAAATGACGAACCTAAATATCTACATTGTTGCTTCGCAAGCAACAATGCATGCTTGCTCTTTCGTTTGTAAACAACCGAATTGGGACTAGTTGGATGGTTGCGTGACGCGAATAAATGTAACTAGGGTTACCACTTTAAAAGAAGGAAAAAAGAAACATATTTTAGTTCGTTAATTTCTATCGTACGTTACACAAACGTTATTTCGAATTTGAGGAAAGGAGACAAATAATGTTTAACTAAATAATGCTTAAATAATGTTTATAAGTAAGGCCATACTTAGGTATGTCATTTAATTTTGAAGATCAGATCCTCAAATCAGAAAAATCCTAACCTAGATTGTCAGAAGATGCCGCTTCAAACCCTGCCTGCGATTTTTTTTAAATGATTTCTGCTAGTAATAAATTATTAAAAGAAGGTTAAGTATGTAGTTCTAATAGAACCTCTTATTTGGTTTTTATTTTTGTTTGTTTAATTTAGTAACTAGTTCACAACCCTAGAGTTACAGTTCCATGTATTGCAATTTTGGACCTTATCGTATTGTAATACAGTTTACATTCAAATTATATAATATAGAGCCGACCCGGGGCTGATCTAATCCGTTTTAAGTCCAGACCATTCAAAGGACGGACTTTAGGCCAATTCAATTACGTATGGATTTCCTTATTATGGGTAGACAGAGACAGAATATTATGTAGAAACGCCTAGATATTTAAATATTAACAGAAATTCTACTTATTTCGTTAACAGCTAGTCTTAAAATTTTAGAACGAGTTTTGAATTTTGGTACAAAAAAAGATATAATTATCGCGTGAGATATGTCTCGGGTATAGGGTACGTATTATCAGATTTCTAAATGAAAACTGCAAAAACCTAAAGGAGGTCATGATTGTGTTCCAAGCCTAAAGTCAGTTTGTGATCGGCGATCTTTCGTGCCTAAGGGATATGGTAAATCTCCAACATGGAGGCTTAAGCTCGTTGGCTAAACCCTTCTCCCTTCTACCCTGGCACCCGAGAGACTATTGAAAGGCGCTCTTGGCACAGTGGCTTGATTAAAGAGGCCGGATATGTAAATAGAATTATGATTTACACTAACAAAATAGACTTTGTCATTTTTAATTGATACTTGCGTTTCTGTATTTCATTACTAAGTAATTTAAAACTAGGTTTACAACTAACTGTTGTCTTATTATTATTAAGTAAGTACTAAAATATGTAACAAAGATAGAGATTTACAAGTTTATTTTATTTTTAATTTGTTAATTATATTGTAATAGTCTCGCACACGCAACTTACCCCTAAAACTAAGTAATTGTTCGAGGTATTCAATTTCGACTAAAGCTGTATTTATAACCAACTTTACTAATATAACTCTAGCACCGCCTTGGCATAACATTAAAGAAAACAAATTCAAAATTAGAACTCGTTACGATCGCCCATTGTTTCGTTTCGTATTTTATGCAACGGAACAGATGCGTCACGATCTTGGAGCCATAATCGGAACGCACCCTGCTGTTAGCCATTATGCGGAGAGCTGTCGCGCCTCCCGGCACTTTTATATTGGGCCGCGACACGAGTGTTTGTACGGAGAAGGAGGGGTCCGGTTACACTGGAGATTTGTTCGAGGGGAGCACACATTGGCGCCATCAGTTCGATATTGATCTTTGGTTGGTCGGACTCCCTCGAGCCTTGAGCCCTGCTTTTGGAATTAGTGCTAGGAATTTATGTTATAGGCTTATAGCCGGTCGGAGGGGTCTCAAGTTGCTAACTAACCCAAACTTTGTTCGTGACCGCTTTGTAAGGTGATTCGGCGAATTCGTGTGTCGCAATCGCAAATAATAAAATACATTGTTTACTCGTGTTTTCTTACATTATTTTTACTTTATCCTGACGTTCTGAACTGTTCCCAGGCTGTATGATTGCCGAAAGTCGTCTTTAGAAGTCAAAAGTCTTTTACTTTTAGGAATAATGAATGCGATTAGATCCGTATTTCAATATTATACTGGTCAATCAAGTGCTATTCATACTCCTTTGTCTAAAAAGGGCGTTGAAACCAAACGCCTGTTTGTTTCTTCAGCTCGTGTCTCGAACGCAGCATTTGAATTTGAGCATCGAACGCGAACGGTGCGCACAACCGCCCCGACTATCCGGTTATCATTATCACGTTTGAAAATAGGACGCACGCGAAGCAGGCAACCGAGTAATCGGGCAAAAGCTTTTATATGGCCTACCAGCGTAAGCGGAGCCGTCGTTTAACACGCCCATTTCCCTGCGCGGCCCGTTTTACGACCGGCGGCGGGAGGCACGGAGGTCACCGTGTTCTGGTATTGGTTTAAAGGCCCCAAGGCACGAGCCCACATGTGTTCGAGCTCGAACAGATAAGCGACGGCATCCCCACTCGAGAACTTGTTTAGCCGAGCGATAACTTCGTATTGTCTGTGGGGATGGGCTCCAGTTAGTTCTGTCGTAAAAACTGCTATCTTTACGAAGATGCCGTCCGAATTTGGAGGTATTTCTGTTAGCTATTATGTGTCGCTCCAGGTAGGTTAAATAAAGAGGTTTACGCATCTTAATTAACTAGTCATTCGCCATTATGCATCTAACAAATATATTCAGGTGGCGTCAAGTAGAAACGTGGACTGTAGCAGTGGACTGCTTTTGCGGCCCATATTGCCTAGTCTCGGATTAGCTCTTTGGGGATAATTATTCCGTGACTGAATAATCCTATTCGAGAACGTCAGCGACGATCAATACTTAAAAATTAAAAAGTTACATATAATGAGGACGAAAATTACACGTTCCTTTTTTATAAATATAACGGTTACCTAACCTACTTTTTTTGGATAAAATAAACTTCGCGCCACTTACGCCAGGGTCCGCCATAGGGCCGTCACAAAAAGCGCGCTGACGTGCCACCCTTTGTTTATTGTGCAGATTACGGCGCCTTTGCATAACGTTACCGACGTTACCATATCGGCTGCTCGGAAAGTCTTGCGTTTTTGTGTACCACCTCCTTTGTACATTGAATAATTTGGATTTTTGTTGGACTTTTTATACGCCGCTGAAAGTGGTTCAGCCTCCTTGTCTACCATGCCACTAGTGATGTAACGAATATCCGTTTTGTGACATTTGCCAATATAATATTCATCTTCCATAGTATTTGTTACATCACTATAAGTACAATTCATAGGTTGGTTTTATTTTCAATATCCTTTAAAATACCAACTTTTTAAACCTTTTTTTATTTAATTACTTAGTTATTTTTAAACGCTGCATTTATATCAGTTAACATTAAAGTAGCACATAAAGAGAGATTAGACCGTAACCCACCATACTGGCCCAATGCGGGTTGGTGAGTTTTAACATCTGTCAGCGCCATCTCACGACAACTACCGGGAGTCCGGGAGCAACGGTTTCACGTGCCATCAAACAAAGCACGCACGGCGGAACTCGAAATGTTATTAATTTGGTCACCTATCTACCTTTGGTGACCTGGCATTGCGAAAGTTGCTTAACTGGCAAGATCGCAAACCTAACGCCTTAAATCCATTACGCCATTGAGAAGCCAAAGTAGGTACAAAGAATAATCACGACTATTATCCCCTAAGGGTTAGTCAGAGACTAGCCAATGAGGACCGCAAAAGCAGTCCTCTGCCATAGTTCACTTTTCACCAAACAGCGACTGCACATGTGCTCAGTGACAGATGGTGAGTCCATCGCCGCTCTATGCTGTTGGATATAATGTGCAGTCTTTAGTCCGTTATAGTCGCCTTTTACGCCACCCAAGGGAAGAGAGAGGGCGGTAGATGCCTGTACGAGTAGCCATAGTGATGTGATTATTTTTTCACATCTATCCCTATTCACCGCTCCATAATGTTATTGCAAAAAATGTAAAAATCCCAATTGGACCATTCTGAAATCCTGCAAAGCGCTTAACCACTCGTAAGCCATGAATCCAGATTAGCATCTAATGGTAAAGATGGCTGCTCGTAGGGAGAGGTTCCGTTTACAACCCCCGGGGGTCCAGGGGGTCCGGGGTGGTGTAGTGTCATTACGGCCAATGGGCAGGTGTAACATATCTCTCACCGAATGACCGACAGTTTGGTTTTACATGACTTCCAGTTAAATGTATGGCAAATAGAGCTGTTTTTTTTAATCTTTGGTTTTAGAAACTGTATCATTGTGTTTATCTTAAAATTGCAACATTTATAATTGTGTTGCTCAATAGTTAATTAAATGAACACCTTTTTCTCACGTTTTTATATCACAACTTCTGTGCACCAAAGTTTAAAAAAACATGATAAGTACTTACTTAGCACTTTTATTGCAAAAATAGTTGGAAATAAGTTTATCATTCATTTTAACCAACTTGGATTATGTTATACTTAGGTAGTATTAAAAAAATCCAAGTGAAAAAATAATCCCGAACGTCTTATTAAACGACAAAATCTATTTATTTAAGACTTACTACTTTTTTTTATCGACTTTATATTATACGCATCGTAAAAGTACGAACATTATTTTCAAGTAAAGAAAAGCGTCGACTAGCAGAAGTCAAAATGCCTACTTGTGTTACCCAAGTGTTTAGTTTAGAACATTCTGTGACTGCACTTGCACTACAACAATTTTAAATTACGAAGACACGATACAATATAACATCAACAATATAAATGCTACGTTGTGAGATTACATACTCTTTGGACAAAGGCGCGAACGTGGTTACTCTCTGGTTGAAACTTACATTGTACGTGTCAGGTAGTCCAGCAAAAAAATGTATGCTTACCATATTTCAAGCTCACGAATTTTATTCTTGTGTGAGGAATAGCCTGCAAACAGATTTATGCTCAAGCGAAGATTTCCTTTTCAAAGCTACTTTATATTTATGATGTTGTATTGTTATATTTTAATGCTCGCTAGTAAGCTCAATGGGTACTTTGCGAAATATTCTTTGTACAAGAAGTATTGGTGTCATAATGTTTATTAAAGCTAAATTATTGTGACATATTGCAGAGTTAGGACCAGACATTCCGTATAAATTCCGCTGTTGAAAGACATATTTTGTGGTTGATTCGGTTGTCTTTGACTATCTGATATTTTTAGTTATACGGATGGTGTTAGACCGCGCGTTTGAGCAATCAGCTCATAGATGTACAACCGGGTCTGGTACCTAATCCCGAATGACAAAAGCCCGAATAACAAATGCCCGAACACTAAGGCCCGAAGAATCACTTGCTCGAACGCTTAAAATCTCGATGGTTCATAAGCCCGAAAACTCAAAAGCCCGAAACACAAATGCCCGAACACTATTCGCCGAAGAATCATTAGCCCTAATGCTTAAAATCCCGATCGTTCTTAAGCCCGAAAACTCTTTAGATAGATAATATCAAAATAAACGACACATTAGCTTGTTTCTTTTGGTGAACTGTGGACCTCAGAACAATAACAAGAGTTATTGTTCTGAGCTGTGGACATTCCGGGCGCTGGTCTTTAAAATGTCTCTGACCACATTTTTGGGATTTCTGGGCGTGAGCTGTATGTATATAAGTATGTATTATTGTAAGTTGTAAGTATATATTATTCTTTGAAATCAGTATTATTTAATATACGGTGGTACAAGTCCGACTCGCACACACAAATATTGTCCTTTACGTAAGATACCTACAGATAATTTAATTGGCATTTTTCTACAATTTTTAATTACCTACAAATATTTTTTTTTTTCTAAATGATATTGGATTGTTTAATGTTCAATAGAAAATAAGAAAATATACTGATTTCAAAGAATAATTTGTATTTATTTTGTTACCTACGTACATACTTATATACATACAGCTCAAGACCTTAAATCCCAAAAATGTGGTCAGAGACATTTTAATGGCCAGCGCCCGGGATGTCCACAGCTCACCAAAAGAAACAAGCTAATGTGTCGTTTATTTTGATATTATCTAGGTATTTAAAGAGTTTTCGGGCTTATAAACGATCGGGATTTTAAGCATTAGGGTTAATGATTCTTCGGCGGATAGTGTTCGGGCATTTGTGTTTCGGGCTTTTGAGTTATTGGGCTTATGAACCATCAGATTTTAAGCGTTCGAGCGAGTGATTCTTCGGGTCTTAGTGTTCGGGCATTTGTTATTCGGGCTTTTGTCATTCGAGATTAGGTACCAGACCCTGTGGTTGTACAGGGTCTGGTACCTAATCCCGAAATCCGCAACATCGGTACGTGTAGGTACACCGAAATATTTATTGAATACTCAAATACTCGCTCGCATAGTTTCTCCGGTTATAACATAGTAATAATCCCTCAATATTTACTCATTATTTTGAATAAAAATATTTTTATTCAAAATAAACCTCAGCTTCGTGCTTTGTGGTTTACTTCTTGAGTCTAGAAGCAACAATCTATGAGAATTCCCTTACAAAAAATTTGCGGCCCTAATATTTAATTAGTGTACGGACAGGCAGCACTTCTGATTCTGACTACCCCAAAACGTCAAACTTCTGCAACTTGTCTGTCAGTGAGGACCCACAGCCCACGTCGCGTCCCAAGCGGGGGCAAACAGCGCTCTCCTGGCGTAAAGCCTCTAATCCCCGGTTCGATTCCCGGTGAGCACGTACGGCGCCGGCCTGCGGGCACGTCTCTGTTTGCTACCCGCCCGCTTGATTAAATCCCCGAAGCTTTTGTCATGTTGTTTTTAGATTTTAGTCCTTTTTCGTGAGATTTTCGTATGAAATGTACTTAATAACTTAAAATAGGTAATAAGTCGGTGACAAAAAGTACTTTCAAAACGCATTTAGGACGGTTGCCTTAGTTAAAATTATTTGTTAGTTCATAGACAATGAATTTGGTTACTATTTGTGTTCGGCAGCTCCAGGTTGCTTTCCAAGGTAAACTGGGAAACCCTCCTTAAGGTTACATTTGATGGAGTGGACATCCCTTTCAATAAATCAGTTGCTAACTTGGGCGTTATTATTGATAGCTGCTTGAGTTGGGGCCCGCAACTACAAGCTGTCAGTCGCAAGCTCTACGTATCTTCGGCATCTTTAAGAAGATTGCGCATCTTTTTACATACTACCACTAAAATTGCGCTAGCGCATTCGCTGCTTCTTTCCGTTTTAGACTATGCCGACGCCTGCTATCTTGATCTCTCGGAGGACCAGCTAAATAAACTTGAGCGCCTTCAAAATCTTTGTATTCGATTCATATTTGGCTTACGCAAGTATGATCATGTTTCTGGATACCGCGCTAAACTCAAGTGGCTTTCTATTCGTCTTCGCCGGAATACTCACATCCTCTCCCTTCTATTATATAACATATTGTTTAATCCCACCTATCCTTCCTATCTAAAGGAACGCTTCAGTTTCCTTTATTTTTCATCCTCGCGCTCCCTACGGTCATCAGAAAATCTATCCCTTAAAACCCCTCTTCACAACACTACCTTTTACGATTGTTCCTTCACCGTTGACGCTGTTCGTCTCTGGAACTCGCTTCCAGTTGCGATCAGACGTGCTAAAACAATTCACGCATTTAAGGTGCACGTGAAGAATTTCTACCTTTCCCTTTAACCCTATCCTGCTGCATAGCTGTCATTGTCCGCTACATCCTACCTGAGACTATTATATTTAAGTATGTATATGTCTGTATATATATTTGTTACACCCTATTATTTATTTATTTTATAATGTTGTGTATTTTATTTTAGTTCTTTTTAATTAGCTTTTGCTTTTAATTGTTTAACTGTGGTATGCACCTCCAATCTTTGAGTGTATAAGTTCTCTCCATCCGAATGGTTGTCTGGCAGAGATCGCTTTAAAGCGATAAGACCGCCAAATTGTAACTTTGTATTTGTGCTCATTGTTATGTTTTATGTAAATGTTTGTGGTGTTAAGTTACAATAAAAGTATTGTCTATCTATCTATCTAACATGAAAGTAGAGGCACGGTAATATGATCTTATTGCGTGCCTTTACCTTCATCTTGTCTTCTTTTCTTTCTCATTTTCTAGATTTCTTCCAGAATACGGCATAATATGAGAGTTAGCTAGTTCAATAGACGAATAAAGCGAAGAACTAAGTCATCCGTAGGAGTCCGTCACATCGATATTCCGCGTAAGCCCCCATCTCCTGCTGGATCCGACTTGGCCGGATTAAAACCACCCTTCCTCCGACTGTTATAATTTAAAATAAACTGTGCGCGTCGAATCGGCCAACTAAAGCGTACCCTTCCGTTGCGCACGGAGATTTTACTGTTACTGCATCGCCGATTACTGTAGAGCTCGCAGTTTCACCGAATGTTAGGGCGGGCGGAACTATGTGGGATATTTGCGGATCCACGTATAATGGACATGTTTTATACACACCCCCTCCGCATTAAGGCGGCGCGGTATAAAACGCGTAATAGAATTCCCGCGTTGACGAGTGCCACCCCTGGCGCCTTTACTGCCCGTCTAATGATGTTAGCGGGGCGCATGCGCGGTGCAATCTCCGCGAATTATTGCGCCCTGTTCAATCCCAAGACGTGATGAGCTCGAGACACCCTGTATTGTTGCGAGGATGCTCGTAAAGGACCGTTTTGTACGTTTGACTACAATCAGTAATAAAATGATACTCATAATTATACTCGTACATGTGCAAAAAGTGAGCGTATACCTACTACCAAATTAGATAAAATCCTCCTAAAGAGAGAAAGGACGTGTAACAAAAAAAGCATAACAGAAATAGAGCATTGAGTAAAGCATAGACACAAGAGGCAATAGATATTATTATTTAGAACGGCAAAAGTTCCGTTCTAAACAAAAAATAAAAAACTATAAGCAAAACTACTCTTCCACTTTTTACTTTACTCCACAAAGTACGAGGCTGCGACATCTTGCGGATACGGCCCGTTCCAGTATATTTTTTTGTCGCGAATGTCCGAGGCGCTAGGTTGGGGTGGCGCCTCCGCGCCAGCGCCCTCATTGTTATCCAATTACGACCTCCCGCGCGATAATACGCCGCGAATTCAAATTAGGCGGGGAGAACGGTCGGCGACCCCGCTCTGATCAATCGCTGGACCGCGCCCGGGCACGCATCGCGTCGCCCGATCGAGTTGCACGCGAGAAGCGACTCCGCCACGGTATAATATCCGTCGCGGGAGCGAGTTCGATAATTGAAATTCGAACGCTTTTTTCTTTCTCTTTGCTGGCTGAACAGAATTCTGTTCTGTGTGATGTGGCATTATGTTAAAAAAGTTAGTTCGTTAGTTTTTAAAATAAATCCTTTGCGTTTAGTTCCGAACTTTAACTGTTTCGATCGGAATGTGGGTTTTAGGGTTTTAATAGTCGTTTTACTAAAGGTCTATTTCTCAGAAATTGTACTGAAACTACCTATCTTTACCGAAAATACTTTATTGTGGCCTTTGTGGCATATTCATTGAATAATTTTTGCAAATTTAACGATTAAGATACTGTACAATACAGTATCATAATCGTTTAAATTGCAAAAACAACTTACATATTATACCCGTTGGTTTCTCAAATCAACGTGTTTAATTTTCTTGTTCTTTATCTTTTTTTGGAAAACTATATAAAAACCTGTACCAACTTAAATGGTAAGGAAGTTAACACGTATGTTATACGAAAACCGGGTCTCCGGGTTGAAATCGGACAAGCAAATACGAAACAAGAAATTCGAGTTGGAGTTGATTGTATACTATTTCGGTCGGAGCCGCCATCGATGGCCGAAACTCTGTGCAAGTTTGCTGCATTCAAAAAGTTTTAAAGTTTTGGCCTATCACAATAATTCGTAAAATATCTTACTTACATCCTCTTTGGCTTAGTGTCATCATCAGTCATCTTAGGGTTAGCCTTCCATACAACAAATTCTTCCCTTCTTGAAATTCGTAAAATCTCTTAACTTTTGGTTTTTAAACTGTTTTATTTAGCTTGACCTGTTTGTTCTTTTTGATGTTGTTGATGTTGGGTCAAATTTAGTATTATGTACTTAAAATTTTGCCTCCTTCCTGTTGACCGATTGGTCTGATATTTGGTACACACCTTTAGTTCTGATGACAGTACAATTATTTAAGTATACATAGTCAGTATCATTGTAAATCCAAAATGGCCGCCTCCACAAAACAGTGGATTACTTACAATTTTTTTTTTCAACCACCTCAGG
This sequence comes from Scoparia ambigualis, assembly GCA_963921215.1. Classification (NCBI taxonomy): domain Eukaryota; kingdom Metazoa; phylum Arthropoda; class Insecta; order Lepidoptera; family Crambidae; genus Scoparia; species Scoparia ambigualis. Next base: position 28,364,398 of record OY992512.1, on the reverse strand, counting down.
TATCAAATGAAAAGGCTTGACTATACAGAAAATAATTTAAAAAAAAGATTTTTTTTAAGTAAACGGTTTTATTGAAAAGAAAGATAATGATGATGTAGGTAATGAACTAAAATCTACAAAATAATTAAAAATAAAATCGTGGGGCGTACGTAGCATCCTGTATAAATGTGTAATCAGCCTGATATGAATAGTCAATGGTTAACAGAAATTTCACGCGTCCCACGATTTTATTTTTAATACTTACATGTTTAATTATTTGTAGCTTTTAGTGCATTATCTACATCATCGTTATCTTTCTTTTCAATGAAACCGTTTAACTTAAAAAAAATATTTTTTTTTATATGTAGGCAAATCCGCTTCACCTAATTTTACTTGCCATTAATTAGCTGTTTATAGGTACACCTTCGATCCCTTATACAAAAATGAAAAATCACACACACACAGCCAGCACTATGTAGGTATAAAGTGGTTTGTTCCAAGATAAAGAATTGTTAAACGAGTAAGTATACTTTATTCTGATACCTTGTAAGAATACAATACGCACATACATTATGAAATTCACTACCTTAATTTTAAAATAAAATATAATTTAATTTTAAAGTTTATGGTTTAGTTGAATAGTCAGTATTTAATTTAGATATTATGCCTCGCTCTGAAATTATCTCTTTGTGTACGATTCCCATACAAGTCATACAACCTCAACACATATTTTCCCGCGGGTCTTGCCGCTATACTGTTGCGGCTGACGTCCAAGAATCGATCTTGGTTAAGGTCGCCAGGAAAATTGGTTATTATGGATAACACTTTTGACACTTGTAAATTAATTATTCGTATGAAGTGTTTTATGTATAAAAATAATGAAAGAAATTAAAAAGAAAAAAGATTATATTTTATATCAGTTTTTATGTCACAAATTTGTCCATTTATCATACGCCTCACCTGATAGAAAGCGGTTACCGTTGTCTACACGTGCGTTGCCAACCTTGTTCTTTTTTGTAGAAACATTTTCACGACCTTTTTAAAGAAACAAAATGAAAGTAATAAATAATTAACATGTTGAAAGTGAAAACGATAACTACGATGCGTTTTATCTTTTTTCAAGTCTTCGTTCTTGGTGTAGGTAGTAGTGGAATGGATTGGTGTCTGATTATTTGACATGTAAAACTACCACAACAAAACCTTAGACAGTATTCTAATCTGTAGAATCACATTTCACTATGGCCTTTTAATTAAGTTGATTAAGCGTACATCGCGTGTGAGCATAATTGCTCTATCGTAAATACTTACGTGTGATGATTTCTCATGATCACAATACAACATTGTTGCTGTAGAATTATGATTACATTTAAATAATTATTAATTCATAGTGTTTTATTGTGTAAGATAAAAGGTAAAAAATGCAGTCAATGCATGTCTTATTAGAAACAAATAACGAGCATCATTAATTTTTTTAGGAAAGTTTAAAAAACTGTCTACACACACATTTTTGTATAATAAAGTCGTTAATTGACTAATAGACCAGCGAAATAAATCATTAATTGTCTACTACTTCTCGTATCAGATATGATGAAAGCCAAGGTTCCCCCCTGTTCATAATAAGTCTATAAACGTCCTACTACTGGGCTCAGACCTTCCGACATCGGCCCATCGGGACCACCATGCTGGCCGAATACGGTGCATTCCAACGAGGAATTTCTTCCTGGAAGTAAAATTGCTTACTTACTCCAAAGACTCAGCGACCCAAAGTGTGCCATGGCCCAAAGTGTGTGCCAGAGACGAAGAGCTCGGAGCACGGAAGTAAAACTAAATGACATAAATGATGGTCACCCTATGATAACGGACCCTTGCATAACCACCGCGGACGAGATTGGTTCACACAGCAGCGACCACAGGATATAGATGGAATGGGAATACGTCCGTGTCTTGGCACGGGATAAATAAAACTGATATATTAGATTCCAGTAGGTATGTCAAATAAAAAAAAACTAATTAGGAAGTCTAGGTAACCTTCTTTTGACTTTCTGACCTTTTTTCTACTTCCACGTTCTATAAACTACAAAAAAATGTTAAAGTGTATTAAAAACCCAACCTAAAGCTGTACCGTGTAACAACTACCAAACGAACCGAATAACATACCTTCTCTACCACTGAGAGTCGAATCCTATACTTCCAGGACTGAGACAGATGGGCTAACCACTTGACCACATAGGTGGTCGAATAAAGACAAAAATTGGACAAAACAGAGCCTCGATTCTGGTATTTGGAAACTTCCATTACCATAATCCATAAGCCTATTTTTTAATGTTCTTAGACAATAATTTTTTTGGATAGGCAAAATAGTAGTAGTAGTAGGTAAAATACTAGATAGGCAAAAATAACAGAATTTAGGTGACTGGGTGACTGAGACACGGTTGTGAAGGTTTTAAAGCGAATCATTCTTTTTTGAGAGTTAGGCGACTAAGGCCCCGTTTTGTCACAGTCTATCTAACAGCGAGACAGTGTTACCTACGTTACGACAACCGGAATCAACACTGACAAAACGCATTGTGTTGATTCAGGGAATATTTTGTACGTGACACTTGCGGACATTTGCTCGTGTGCGGCGTGATTCTTCACATATTGGTACGGTTACTAATATTAGCATTTGTAAATATGTCACGATCGCTTTATAACATGATTCTGGTAAGGTATTGACAAAACTACCTGCCAACTTGAAGTAACGGTGAAATAAACTGTCAGAAATAAAACCTTATGGTTTTTGTTTAGAGGAACTTCATCATAGACCTTTTACTTCTATAAAAGATTATTCAAACATTGTCCAATCGTGAGAGGTAAAGAAGGTTTACGCATTTCAGTTTCCCAAACAAACTTTCAAGTCGAAATTTTTAAAAATCTATAAGCCAATTTTAATGAAATCGTAATCGAATTCGTAAACCCTCTTAATTGGCTTGTAAGGTCAATACGGGAGAGACAGCAAATTGATCAAAAGAAACTTATTTACTAGGGAATAAGGTTGTTTGGTTATGATATGAACCAAGAGTTTGGTCATTATCAATGATAAATAACTTATTTAAGTGATCAAAGCTTCTATGACATTTTATCGATGAAATGTTGTGTTTTCTTTCGGCACTGTATTTAATCATGTATTTTATTAACAATTCATTTTGATTTTGTTACAGGTACGTAACCGTTTCTCGGATCGCAAGTGAATTTGAGTTCGAATTAATTTTGGTATACCCAGCTGTAGGTGAGTAACTTGGTAAATACCCATAATAATAATGTGACGAAAATGCCAAATCAAATTTACCTAAGTTTAATTATAGCTCTTTCCTGTGGCATTATACATCGTTAAACAATTTTGTATATGCTTATTCTAACTCTACTTAGTTAGATTAGGCATAATTATTATTGACTAGCACAAAATAAAATAAAATACAAAACAAATATAGAACTAACGTGTCTCGATGTGTCCTGAGGAGTGGGAACGTCATATTTTTTCTTCATTTCGTCATATTCATTCTTAGTGAAGTATACGTTTTACTTCTAGTATATTTAGATTTATACAATATATTTCTTATTAGTCTGTACCTCATTTTGTCTATGCTTCTACTTACGAAAATTCATTGAAGAATCAAAGACAAATACGCATAATTTTTCACAAGTGTGCTCGTTGAATGTAATCAAACAATATTACGTATAACAATTGGCCACATCGCAAAGAGGTAAAAGAGAGCCAGCATTTAAAAAAAAAAGAGAACTTGAGTACTTGAGAACTATGTGATGCAAGCAAAGCAAAATATCGTGCATGATAGAGAAACGGGGGTTGAAATTTTTTTTACTTTTTTATCTACGATGGTTCGTTAATATGTTAATGGATATCTGTGATCTCTTCCTACCTCTCCAGGAAACAGGTGTGATGTAATTATGTATGACTGTAATTGTCATACATAATACGTTCTGTTAAAAAATCGCCAATCCTTTTCCTAAACAGTAAAGAAACGATAACCCTGGTAATTTAGGGAGGTGCCTTGTAGGCTGTATCAATCATACTGTAATGGGTGCTTGTAAAATGGCTCTTGCATCGTTCTGCACAGAATGTTGGGTGAAAAAGTTGGCAACACCAATTTTATTGGCCTCGGCAACGTGTGAACGGCTATTGGAAACTTTCAATAAGCCGAAAAAATGGCGAAAATACCGATTTGAATGATGATTGCGAGTTCCGTACCAAGTAAAGTAATTTTTAACTGCCTATTGGCGACCAGTAGTCATTACTAATTAGGACCTACAACGCTTGTAGAAGGATGAACGGGATTGATGCTATGGCAACAATACGTTATTTAGCGAACATTAAACTGGTTTTCTGTACGCAAAGGCATCTCCCAAGTTCATTCATCTATCTCTTTCGCTCACCACCTTATTTCAGTCGGTTTTGTATGCATTCATGGGACTTATTGTATAACTTCAACATCTATCGCCATACCTTCAAGCAGAAGTAAGTAGGTACCTACTTACATTGCTTCGCTAGTTTGATTATTATTTTTTATTTAGTTTTATACTATGAGCAAACTAGCAAAATAATGTATCTACCTACTTATGTTCTTGAAAGGTATTGCGATATTTTTTATTTTAAGTAAGTACAAAGACCCTAGGATCAATAATCCTAGATAAAGACCACAGTAAAGATTATCCCTTCTGTAGTCATTTTGATTATATTTTTTATTTGCTGTATAATGATGATTATTTTAATAAAAGATGTTGAATTAAGAAGTGAGATTTGTTTTGTATTTTCTAAGAAGACTGTTAATTTAGTTGCTTTATGATTGTTACTTACATTTTGAAATATGCTATCTTCTGTGGTCCTAAGGGTATCTTCTGTTACCAATAATTTTAGTTTTTTTGTTATTTTTATCATATAAAGTAAAAACGATCTCATTCCGTGCCATTTAAGTTAATTTTATAGTATTTACACAATTCACCAACATATCACTTCGCCACCTCTTTCTGGGCCGACCATGGCGCGGCGGCGGCGGCGTCGTCCATCTTCCAAACTTAAAAGCCCAAACGTAACTGAAAACATTACGCACGGTACCCTAAAACGGGCGGCATTCGCAGCCTTCGCCGGTTTTTTCGACGCAACGGACTTACATTATTTACGTAAGAGACAATGAACTCACAGCCGGTACACTCACGGCTGTATTTACGAGCAGGTCGACGTACCCCAGAGCGATGTAACCTTCGCATCGGTGCCGGTGTGGTGTTAGATTTTCCTGTCTCGGAATTGTGATGTGACCTTCGGTTTTCGCACCGTGAGCTTCTATTAATCGGTGCCGTGGGAGCTATTTTTGCACACTTACCATACTCCTTCGATGTTTAAGTACATATGTTGTAATTAGCTTGTGAATTGGTGATTTTGTACCAGCTAGATTGAGCCACAATGGGAAACCAATATATCCCTGTATATAAAGAAAGAAAGTAAATAAGAAAAAGAGACAAATATATTTATTTTGGACAAAACAGTTCAGTTAATACAGACAAAAATAGGAAAAACATACAGAGAACGTCCTTAAACGGATTCCGACTCAGCAAAATGCTGGCCATGCGATCAGCGCCGATCTTTTGTCGGAACCAGTTTGGTGATGCTGCGATGGGCAACGTGTACTTACAAGAAAATAAAACAATTACTCACAAAAATAAAAACAAAATAAAACTTGGAATTAAACACTAACATTTAACTAGGATGTATACAGCGAACCCCTTCGCCTTACTTAAAAAACAGAATTATCATTAGCATCTTTAAATCAGAGGTGAAAGTTCAAACCCTGCACGTGGAAATTTTTACAACATTCTTGTTTTCATCAACTTTGCGGTTTTTAAGTATCAAATCAAGCCACTGTTGGGCAAAGTTCTCTTACATTGAAATCAAGTCATCGCTACAATTTTAAGAGGTATCGGCTAAATAAACACACTTTCCAAATACAAGTTTTTGTTTTCAGTTACCTAACCATTTTCTTGAATGCAATAAATTTCAGTATTCAGTATTATTTTCGAAAAGTTAACTGTAATACTCCTCAGACCCTATTCCATACACTTTCTCACTTCCCTATACAGACTTATGTTAAAATGATCGCAATCTCCGTATATTCAAAGATGTAAAAACCAGATTTTCCATTATACCAGTAGTGCCGTTGAACTGCCTAAGATTATAATAACATCTAAATATTTTTAGAACTTTGCCGTTACTCGTATTTCAGAAACAGCGCCAAATTGTCTGAATAAGTTTTAATTAAGTAGCAATGATTAGACCTCATTTTTTTAGTAGTTTTTTTTATTACTACCAACCCCTTTCTTCCCTTGGGTATCGTAAAAGGCGATTAATAGACTAAAGACTGCCTTATAAGTTTTTGAGATCACACCTGATACTTACTTTTATATTTCATTAGCCTAATACGTCCCACTGAGGCTCAGATTTTCCCACATTACATGAGCAATAGACCGAGACGCGTAGCGGTGAAAAAATACTACCACCTTCTCCTCCCTTGGGTGTCGTAAAAGACGACTAACGGACTAAAGACTGCACATACTTCTAACAGCATAGAGCGGTGATGGGACCACCACCTGTCACTCTGAGCACATTTGCAGTCGCTGTTTTTTGAAAAGTGGACTATGGCAGAGGACTGCTTTTGCTGTCCTCATTGCCTAGTCTCTGACTAATCCTTCGGGGATAATAGTCGTGATTATATGAATGTATGTATGAACAATAGAACATGGGAGATCATGCAGGCCCATGATCCACCACGTGCTGGGCCGATGCCGTTTAATTTTTTTCATATAACGTCACTATCAATGTGTGTACGTGTGTATGTACCTACGTCACGTAACGCACTAGCGGCCCGCCCGCGACTACATCCGCGTGAACAACCCCTATCCCGTAAATTTGCATAAATTTTCTTTCATACTAACCTTGTCCTGGCAATTAAAAATCCAACAAAAACATAGTTAGCCAAATAGGTGCACCCTTTCTGAAGTGATGCGCAAACATACATACATGGCAATTGATTTTTTTTTATAATAGATATAGATTAACCACTCAATTGTTACCATTGTATCTTCGAATTCTATTATGATTATTATTATTTATTACTTAGTACAAAAAAAATAATAATAAAGCTTTTCGAACGTGTCGTAGAAGGCGAAAGTGATTTTTAGTGAGTCATCATCAGCCTATAAACGTCCCACTGCTGGGCACAGGCCTCCCACGTGAACAATAGCACGTGGGGATATTGGGCCATAACCCACCACGCTGGCCCAATGCGGGTTGGTGGCTTTTAACGACTGCCATCTTACGACAACAACCGAGACCAACGACTTAACGTGCCTTCCGAAGGACAGAGGAGCTCGAGATGTTTATAATGGTCACCCATCAGGCGACCCGGCATTGCGAAAGTTGCTTAGCGGGCAAGATCGCAAGCCGCACGCGCTAGTTAGTTAGCTAGCTAGCTTTCAGTGAGTAATTTATAATAATTAACGAAGAATAAAGACTTCTTAAAAAAATCATTTAATGAATGAAATTGCACGTTGCGCTCATAAAGAGTTTTGACAACCACATTTGGATTTGTCACTGTTTATAATTATACTTCGACGGTTGGAGCAACTGGTCGGCTGCTACGACCGAGTTCTAAGGAACAGGCCTTGGACACCATCTGGCCCGCATGCACGCACATTTTCTGAACATTTGAATACCCGTACTCACAAACACAGCTAGGCAGTAACCGACAGACCTTACAATTAATATTTACATGTATAATTCAACGTTTCATTGTGATCATTAAAATTGTGAATGTCATATAAGGAAAAGCGTTGCATTCATCTGTGGTTAGGGAGTTTACCATTAAAAGTAAATATTTGCTACATAGGCATCCTCATCTTTACCAAAATATGTATGTTACTGATAATAACCTGAACAGGAAAGTCTGAATTACATTCCAGAAAACGAATCGTTGTAATGCAGAAAGAACAGTTGAACAATTATCTCCCCCCGAGCTGCGTTGTCACGAAACAAAAAGGATGGAACGTACTAGACCGTTGCGTCGCGCATTGTGAAAAAGCACGCGAGCTCTAACATCCGGATATTACTCAGCGATGGCCGATGTAGGCTCATTTGCATTTAGTGCCTTTGCCTGCGCCCGCCGTGAAAAAACAAAGTGACAGCTGTCATGCGGGCGCGCCAACGAGAGCTCGCAATGGCCCAATAAATTTTATTGGAAGAGTGCAATAGCCAATAGCTCGTGCTATTAGTTCAGTCGGTTCGGAAATCGTTGTTTCCGCTGAGTTGCTTGGAAGTGTTATTTTTTCCGAACCATTTATTTTCAGTTTAGAAGGCATATATATTTAAAGCACTCTATAGCCCTTTCATGAAGGTTTTAGTAACTCTACCTACAAACAACAGACATGCAGACTAAGTACTTAGGTACCTATTTCTTACAAACAACATTTCTGCAAAGTTTTTGAAGCAAATCGGACTACGCAATGAAATAAGTCATACAAACTACACAAAAAACACAAATTTTAACAATTTTTAAACCTTATTTTTATTTATTCCTAATAATTGTACTCTTAGATCAATGATAGGTCTCGCTGCGCTCGACTAGATACCTCCGTCGTACTTGTCAAATGCGGCAACAAATAGTACGCCGAAATCGTACCCGAGCCAGTCATACTGACAGCTGTGGGTGAAGTGTACGTACCGAATGTTTTATTCAATTTTGGGCTTAATTCAAACTAAAATATCAGTTTGCGTAGTAAAACTGTGTAAAAATAATACTTCTAAAAATAAGAAGGACACAGGGATCACATACCATCAGTAAGTATCGTATAATTTCGAAATTTCATCATGAAATAATATGAACAATAAACGCCATTCAGTGTTACCGCTTATACAAGAATAAAGTCCCCGTGGTTGAGATTTTTATTTTGTGAATTTATTGTTATTGTCTTTTATTATATAGGGAGGTAACCTATTTCATTTGTCTTACAAAGTTACTATATACTTAACCTAGTTCTATGTTATTTCATGTTTACTTATATTTGTGATCTATAATAAGGTGTAAAAATGTTAGCTGACTTTATATCAAGGGGATTCTACCGATGAAACTGAACGACTTTCCATAAGGAACATGGGTTGAATTTTTTTCCCCATACAAAATGCGCAATCAGCTGATTGACTCAAGTATGGAAAGCATTTTTTTTTCATTTTGCCCTATGTTCCTGAAATGTAAACTTTTCGTGTCTGTACTTATATTGAAAATATTTTCGAAAAACATAATCTAGGGGATGAAAGATACGTGAACATTAGAATCATTTTTGGAATTTTTGTCTGTCTGTTTGACGCGCATCACACAAAAACCGCTGGACGGATTTTAATGAAACTGAGAACAGGTGTATAGCTTGTGATTCGAGTAATATTATAGGTTAAAGGTTGCTTCACACATATCAGTGAAGCCACAGTTCCGACACAGTACCGGCACAGTGTTTTTCATACATTCTCTATGAACGCATCCCCACATGTCAGTGATAATGCTCTCAGTGTCAGTGCCGCCACCGGCAAATCACGGACGTATTCTTTTTGAAAAAATTCATAGACAATGTTTGACAAACAACTGCACAGTCTGCACATGTGCTTAGGTGGTGAGCCTTTAGTCCGCTAGTCGCCTTTTACGATACCCAACACCCAAGGGAAGAAAGGGGTTGGTAATAATAAAAAAAAAACTACTAAAAAAATGAGGTCTAATCATTGCTATACATACCTACCATTTTTCTACAGAAGAAACCTACGTCTAACCTACATAATAATATATAGCTACATTTATAACCAGCAACTTAACTAATACATCACAGCAAAAATATATTTCCCATTAACTCGGGTAACAGTTGAGCAGCTGGCAACAAATTTTTCACGCACACTAGCATCCTTGCATATTGTCATACACACACTACAATAATGAGTTGCCGCATTTACGGAGCTGTGGTTTATAGGTAGCGCGGTATCTAGACGAGCGCAGCGAGGCCAATCATTCATCTATGAATTTGTACTCTTATTCTTCATGGAGTTTTAATATCAACGTCAGAGATAACATACTCCATCAAATTTCCTTTGTAACCAACAGCAGTCACCATGCACGTATACCTATTTCGTCACGATTCCCTCCATTACAGTTAGCATGCAAAGAGGTGGCAGTAATGGGTTTATTAGATCGTGTTTAAAACAAAGAGCGGGTCGTAAGTCGAGTGCCAATGCGCTTCCGGCACCTGTGGGGCAGGTGTGGGACGGCATTGTTGGACGAAACCACGCGTGATAACTTGTACACAGTACAACAAGGAACAGTGAATACCTAGTTCTATAAAGAAGTAAAGTATAGCCAATGTTACGAGTATATTATTATGTCGCAGTCATATGATAAAAACAGAGATTTGGTAAATTCCCTATGTGATTTGATCAAATTTTGATTTGCAAAGAATGTTAAAATAATAACACGATTTTATCATTTCCCTAAACAAATCTAGGGATTTGAACACCACCAGAACATAAATTGCCCTCCTCCTTACTCCTGTAAGTCACGTGATAGGTTAGAAATTTAAGACAATCGCAAAGCGCAGCGTAGCGATTGTCTTGATTTTCGAGGTTATTTTTTTTATTAGACAACAGAAATACTATGTCAGCGCTGACTGAGATACAGAATTGGCCCTCTGGGGGGCGATCGCGCTAAATAAGTATCTCAACCAAACTACAACTGATCCTTAGCTGTAATTCATCGCGTCTGACACACGCCATGGCGCTATACGAAGTAGGCAGAACGGCCTGCGATTCAGTTGTGGTTTTGTTGAGATTACTTAGCGCATTCGCCCCTCTGGGAATCGAACCCTGTAACTCCGGTAATCGCGCCGAACGCTTAGCTACTCGTCTGGAGAAAATATAACGACATACTTAATCGTAAAACAGATGTCTGTGGTTTTATAACCACACCTTCACTTTTATATGAGAAGGCTTTACCATGAAACTTTTATTCCTTCGATAATCAAAGTTTTATTCCGATCGAAAGTTGGTCCCCTTGTAGAAAGTAAGAACGTTTTACGAGAAACTGAGAATATAAACAACGACATGCTTAATGCATTGGCATAGAATAGTCTTATAAGTATGTCGTTTTTGTATTATTATGTGACTTAATTACATACATACTTAACCCTTCCTCTGTGGCAAGGACTCCTTGAGCTCGCTAACAATAGAAATTCTATTGTGTCTGGTATTTCAACAGGTGGCCTAATATAATCACGACTGTTATCCCCGAAGGGATAGCCAGAGACTATAGGCAATAAAGACCGCAAAAGCAGTCCTCTGCCATAGTCCACTTTTCACCAAATAGCGACTGCACATGTGCTCAGCGTGACAGGTAGAGAGCCCATCGCCGCTCTATTGAATGATGTAGTCTTTATTCCGTTAGTCGCCTTTTACGACACCCAAGGGAAGAGATGAGGGTGTTAGTATTCTTTCACCGCTACGCGACATGGTCACTTAATTAATTGTGACCTTAATTAAGCAATCAAAAATTAACAGCGTAGTTACTCCACGCTTTCGTTGTTATTGACTGTGCATTACAAGAAGGTATTCTTTCACAATTACTGTTTCAGGCGCCACACGCAGGGTAGTTGATATTTTTAACTAACTACGAATCAATGGAAAAGGTTCTTAATTTCTTACGCGGTGGAAAAAATAACGTCTTCAAAAGTATGTAAGTAAGTATAATTTTAACTGTGGGTATTAAATTTAGTTATTCAAGACAACACAATTATTTTGTTCTGTTTAGTTTCTCTGTTTTTTTTGGAGTCGGTTTATTATTTTTTTTGAAAATTTTTATTATTTCATATTTTTTAGTGTAAACGTAGTTTATGTGTAGGTATACACAGAAAAATAAAAAATAGAAGTAGTAGTAAGTAATAGTATAATATTGTTTATTTGTCACTTTTATTGGCTTGGTTAGTATTTTTTTCAATTTACAACATCTTAATGTCAACTGCTTATCATTTTGTACAAAATATTGTTTTCTACGATGCAGGATCGTTAATTCTTGAGGAGTTCTCTTGGTGGTTTACCATTAGCTCCATTAGCTCTTGACCATGATACATTGTGGCGAGCATAAATTGCTTTGCTTGCATTAAAGTTTGTAATCGCATAGCAAACACCAAAATTATATAGTATTAAGTAGTTCCGGTGGCCGTCTGTGGTCTTCATCAACAGTTCCACTTTACCAAATAGTGCTTCCCGAGGACAAGTGATCAGGTTATTGCAAATAATACCGAAATCGCTATAGGTGTGCCTATAATATTTGAAGAGTTCCCTCGATTTCTCCAGGAACCCATCATCAGATATTGACCTGATGACTATGGGACCACCTGGAAGGATACCCTTTCGTACAAAAAAAAAATCCAAATCGGTCCAAGCGTCTTTAAGTAATCGGGGAACATACATAAAACATATGTATTTCGACGAATTGAGAACCTCCTCCTTTTTTTGAAGTCGGTTAAAAAATGGACGTTTATACGCACGCTTTAATTAGTCTAATATATATATATATTTAATAATTTGAAATCATAATCTATATCAAAGGCGCAGTATCTTTTGGTCTTGCATTCCTGCCGGTGTGGGATGCATGGTAATCTCATTAAATACTGACTCAGTCACATCAGTCCTCATAAGATCCATCGGCGTTTCTTTACTTTTCCTATTCTCTTTCATCTGTTTTTAGTTCGTTTTGCCTTTTGGAATCCATTGGAAACATTGTAAATCAACATGTTCGATAGAATGACTTTAATTCACCAACAATGAGGACCATTTCGAAAATAAGATTAAAAAGTAGGATAATTTGTAAACAAAGCAGGTGCACAATTCGACTTTTATCTTTTCAATTCATCAATTAGTAGTAATTATGGTAACGAAAGGACCAGTCCTTCCTATTGGTTGGTCGGAAAGCCGAAACAGGTCATGTCATCATCAAACACTGCTATAAAAAGAGGACACACAACAATAATTACGCAGTTGTTATTTTGAACTGCGACGGTTAACAGCTGTTCGTGCGCCGCCTATCTGTGGACTGTGGAGAATTACGAAGATTGTACGCGATGATAAGTGTAATTGCTTCCTCGATTCATAGTAAAGACATAAACAGACTGATAATTGTTAAATGTACACATTGGCGTGCCGTGTTGCTGTGTCTACTGTAAGGACAAATGTAGGCTCAGCCTAATACGCAAAAAGATGGAAAGATAAATTCTGTAATGAATCACTGCTGTACAGCAATATAGGTATATTAGTACCGTGTCATACAACTACTGGGTTCGTACAAAATATGGCACCTTATTATCAAATTCGTATAAGAAAATGCATAGTAAGATTAAAGTACCTAACACTGCTCTAAAAGTTAAAAGTAAGGCCAATAAAGCGTTAAGCTACTTCTAGGCCGACTGTACAACAATTTTAATATCTTTATTATTGAAATTTTGCATTCACAATGCTATACAAAGGATAAAGTGTTTTCTAGAAAAAAAATCAACCAGTCTCCAACCCATGATCTTTGGATTGCCGGTCCATCACTGCTCTAACCGCTAAGCTACCGAGACCCTAGAAGACTCGTAAAATTTTTTTTCTAGTAGTTGATGATTTACGCTGCAAGCCAGCGGTATTACGTCACTGGGAAGGAGGGTAGGTCATCTCACAGTCGAAAGTTTTTTCTTTTTCTAGTAAACACTTTATTTAACAATTTTAATGTTGTTGTTAATACCGAGCAGAAATATGGTAGAGTAACAGTTATTGTGTGTTAAAAAAAACTGTTAATTCCGGTCAAATTAAATTACAACGTTGAAAAATCTCTTGAAGCTTTTTTTGTTCACGCACAGGCTTACCATTAGATCAGTCATACTATTTTCATCGACAAAAACTTTGCTACTAGTATTTCCTCTTTCTAATGAGAGTTGCAAGATGTCGCTATATCACTGGTTTTCCTTTTCAAACCACATAACCCTTACCACAACAGCCCTTCCGTGACAGCCTTTTTTTTGTAACTGTACACGACGTCTATTCACCAAACCCACATCCCTCATATTTTGTGTCCAAACATGTTAGTTATATACTTCATACATATAATCACGACTATTATCCCTGAAGGGTTAGACTTGAGTTAGACAGAGACTTGGCAATGAGGACCGCAAAAGCAGTCCTCTAGCATAGTCCACTTTTCACCAAATAGCGACTGCGAATGTGCTCATCGTGGCAGGTGGTGAGCCCATCGCCGCTCTATGCTGTTGGATATATGTGCAGCCTTTAGTCCGTTAGTCGCCTTTTACGGCACCCAAGGGAAGAGAGGGGGTGATAGTTTTCTTTTAATGAGCCGCTACGCAACACGGTTGTTTAGTAATAGGACTAATAGCACAGAATAAGGCTGATTTCACAGTCACGCGTTTGACCTGCGCCGGCCACACGCGCGTTCTTACAATTACACTAGATTGTAGTTGCGTTTCATAGTCATCACGCAGTTCAAACGCGCAACTACTATGTAGTGTAGCGCGCGCGTGTGGCCGGCGCTGATCAAACGCGTGACTGTGAAATCAGCCTAAGTAATAGTACTACGTGTACAGTTAGCATCAAAAGTAGCTGAACAAAAACAAGGTGGCAAAAGTAATAGTCAAGTGTAAGTGTCTTTATATACTCATCATTTAACATTTCAGAATTATATGACATTTATTGTGTTCATAATAAATGGTTAAGGCAATAATGCAAAAGTATATTGTCATGTACTTTTTACTAAACAGCAATTATGGTCATTTCAACCGTAACAATCATTTGAAAATTTCATATGCTAAGCTACTTTTGATGCTGACGTACAACAACTGGGTCATCCTAATAAGTGCAAATAACAACTTTAAGTATGAGAGCAATTATAATATCGCGATAGAACATCCGCTGTTCCGTACATTGTCATACATGTTCCATACATTTTCATACATGGTCGTTCGTCGTACTAAGGACGATTGTCTAATTTGTCTATGGTCGTACGTTCTTTGGTCTGATTAACTCACTTGCGGGAAAACAACCACTAAAATTAAACGGTGTACGAGCAAAAATATGTAAACAATTGTAACTCTTAATACAATGGAATAATAGTCAAAGTGAATACATATTGGTGCTCGTGACTGTACTTATACCTAGACAGATCTATCATGCTTGCCATTTGTGATTTACATTTTTTGATATTGCTCTAACAAATGTTTTCTTTTTGAATTCTCACTTCAATGGTGCCAACGAAAAGTGAACCTTACAGCAATACTGTCCAACATGGAAGAGGTCCAATATTATTAAAAAGCACACTCTTGATGTATCTTAAATCTGAGTCGGTAAGTTCCAAAATGGCTTGGCAAATAAACTGCGTACCAATTTGCGCTCGCTCCCCTAGGAGTCCTGAGCCTCGCAGATGTCACAGTAATCGGTGACACTTGTTACCCTACCCCTGCCTGTACCAAAATAACAGGCGGTTTTGGTACAAACACTGGTTTAATAAACATGTGTTCTGAAGAAAACCTCGCAGTGCAGTTCTAGAGCCGGAACACGTATACTTTGTGTAGGCATGCCTCCAGTACGGTGGACCGACGAGCTAGAAAAGTTGCAGGTAACCGCTGGATGCGAGCAGCACAAGACTGGACGTAACGATAATGATGATGAGTACGAAAACCTTGGTAGCCGAATGGAAATGATTACTGAAGGTCCTGCGTTCCAATCACAAGACGGGTGAAGTACTTACTTGTATGTCTCAGTTTTTCGATACAATGGCCCCTAAGAGGGTTTACGCATTTCGGTTTTCCATACAAAATTCCAAGTTGAAATTTAAAAAAAAAAGTTTGTATAACTGAGTTATTGCGATTTTAAACTGTCTACAGTGGAATTTAAATCGCAATAACTCAGCTAAATAAATATTTTTTTTAAATGTTTTCAATAAACTATTTAGACCCCTGTTTTTTACTTTAGCATGCAAAGATTCATTAAAATTGGCTAATCGGTTTTTAAAAAAATCGACTTGAAAGTTTGTGTGGGAAACCGAAACGCGTTAACCCTCATACTCGTAAGATATCCTACTAATATTATAAACGCGAAAGTTTGGAAGTATGGATGGATGTTTGTTACTCTTTCAAGTAAAAGCTACTGAATGGATTTGGATGAAATTCGGCATACAGATAGTTTATAACCTGGATTAACACATAGGATGCTTTTTATCGCGATATTCCCACGGGAACGGGAACCACGCGGGTGAAACCGCGAGCGGCAGCTAGTGATATTATATTTTTATTCACCAACCCGTATTTGGCAAGCGGGTACCTCTTTCATTTGTTCTGTGGCTAACACACCCATCAATTAATTTAGCGATATGACTTGATTTGAAAACTTCGAGAATAGGGTCGCTATAGTTTAATGATCCCTAAGTAAATGTTTGTGTATGTATTAGAATTTATCTCAAATGTTGTTGCGAACAAATTACATTTTGTCAAAAGTGAAAAAAAAATTACGAGCAAAATTCAAACCTACACCTTTTTGACATTCCGCGTCAATTTCACTAACCAACTATGTTATTGTGGCTCTGTCCAGTATTTTTCCAAATCCGCAGGTGCCTGGAGGATAGGCGGCCAACAGCAATTTATTTCTAAAAAAATTAAGGTATTTGTACATCTTTAAATATACCTCAAATTATATTTACATTGCCTAAGTATATCTATATTTAAATATCTTTGTTCGCAAGCCTACCACTAAACTGTGAGGGCACTTAAAATGAATATTCCAAGTCAATTGAATATTTATTTGTCGTAAGTGGAAGCAGCGTCCCCGATACCTGACCACACATGGCCCGTTCTAAGTAACTGACGGTGTTATACATAATGCATACCCTTATTAACATGTTAAAACGACCTGGAAGTGCATTGGACTGGCGTAACACCACGGTTGTGAGTGCATTTCACCTTTGCTGTCACATATTAAAACATACATACATACACATAAGCACTACTATTATCCCCGAAGGGTTAGTCAGAGACTAGAATAGAATAGAAAGACATTTATTAACGAACACACACTTACAAGATAAATATACAAATTAAATTTAAAGAGAAATAAAAATTGAAATAACGCAGGCAATGTACAGAAAAAAAAACAAAAACCATAATGAATAATAAAAACAAGAGAACAAAAAGAAACACATTTAGGAAGAGTGTGACGTTAATTTATGCTGAGACAGGGCCCATTAACGTCACAATATAAGACTAGGCAATAGGACCGCAAAAGCAGTCCTCTACCATAGTCCACTTTTCATGAAATAGCGACTGCACATGTGTTTAGCGTGACAGGTGGTGAACCCATCGCCGCTCTATGCTGTTGGATGTATGGGCAGTCTTTACTCTTTAGTCCGTTAGTCGCTTTTACGTTTACGTAGAGGATAATAGTCTTGATTGTATTTTAACATCCCTTGAATAGGTTTCGAACCGACGACTTTCGACTAGGGCGGCTCTTCCATTGTGTTTACTTACTGGGGCTAAGATTTCCATGGCATGGGTTCGAGCCGAGTCCCGCCTGATCGCACAACGTAACAGTATCACTTTCACCTTTAATCCTTACAGAATAGAGTATTATTTATAACGCCACTGTTTACAATTGATGTACCATGTTTTAGGCCTTTAGAAGGTAAAATAATTCAAAACGAGGACTACACGTTGTGTGACAAAATGGAGAAAGTTGTGGTTCTATTAACGTTTCGTAGAATAGTTTATATCGTGAATCAACTGATATAAGTGTTAAATAAATAGGAAATAAAAGATTTCCATATAAAAATAAGCCGTCATCTTTTACTTATGATAAGATGATAGATAACTGACGCTTGTTACGTACTTAGCGTTATTATTAAATGTTTTCCACCCATTTACAATGACTCTTTATCCATTAACTGATGGAACTATCTTACCTCTTTATCCAATAACTGATGGAACTATCTTACCTCTAACTGATGGAACAGAAGAAAATAAACGTTTATTGACTAACTCAACAGAGGGCCGACTCTCTTTATCCGAAACGAAATTTCGGCCGAACTTCGTTTGCTATTTACAGCGTTTTCCATTCCTTCCGAAATTTCCTTTATATTTTTTTTATATCAACCTTAATTTTTCTTTATACAAAAACAATTGACAAAAAAATTTCGACCTTCCATACAAAACTGTCCGATCAGCTGACGACAATAGTATGGGAGATCGACATTTTTTAGTCATTTTTGCACAAAGGTATCTTGGGGAAAGTTGTTGAGTTTCATGGGTGGAACTCTCCCTTAATTGTTTTTGTATAAAGAAAAATTAAGGTTGTATTAGAAGGAGGCAAACGAGCAGACGGGTCACTTGATGGGAGAGCAATCACTGCCGCCCATAGACACCCGCAAAACATTTAAGAAAGGAATAGGGTTAAGGAGGGTAAAGAAACACAACAGCACCAAGTGCCATTATTTCACGCCGGATATTCGTGAGAGGGCGAGCCGGCCCAATGCGTGCTGCAACGCAGCGTGGCTCTACCACGCAGTCAGTGTCACTCATTTAGCACCACCCAGGGGTCACGTGTAAGGTCTCAAGGGTAAATCTACGGACGCGAGTAACTTTAACCCCCCTAAAAAATAGGTTTGGCATTTAGTTTATTAATCTTTAGAAAATTGTTTGAAATTTCAAAATAAAAAATATTTATTATATCACCAACAAGATTACATTGAATTAAGATACAGTTACACAATGATAGGGATACAATTTGTAAATGTAAGCTTAACCCCTGAAGCCCCAAGCGGCCATATTTGGCCGCACCTAAAAACTCGCTATTCTGTCAGACCCCAAGCGGCCATATATGGCCGCGCTGGCCGCGCTCTCCACTTGACTTTGTACCGTGTCTTGATACACTTAGAGACTACTTTAGTATGAACAACGTCAATTATTTCGGTTCTGTGGTACATTTTATGCATCGTGAACGCAAAATTTAACATGAACTGCGTTCGATTTTTTTTTTATTTTTTTTATATTTCCGCAAATTTGAATTCTAAGACATTTCGATGCCAAGACTGAGAGGTTAATTGCAGGTGACAACTGCATGCAAATAAGGTCAACAACAAAATAATGGAAAGCGAAATCGGCCGAAATTTCGTTTCGGAGAAAGAGAGTAGGCCCTCAGTTCTGCCCCCTTACTCTTGAAACCGATCGGTATTGAATCGGATTGGTATTGTGAAATTTCGTACTTTTAAATTACGACACCAGCGCTAATTTGGATTCATGTTGGGTGAACTAAATGGCATTGAGTTTTGTATTTTTTTTCACTTTAACTATATCCGTGCAATATAAATCCATATTAGCTATGGTATCGTAACTTAGGAGTACGAAATTTCACAATACTAATCCGATTCAATACCGTTTGGTTTCAAGAGTAAGGGGGCTGGTTGTGCTCAATACACTTGATTTCGACGATGAAGGCTTGTCCAGCATTGCATCAGTGTTAATGTAAAGCGCCTCTAAGACTCCCGATACGGTTACGAATTGCCCTGCTATAGGACTATATTATAATAGTGGTGATTTTGCCAAAACCCATCAAATACGCATTTCGGTTTCCCATACAAACTTCCAAGTCAAAATTTTTAAAAACCAATTTGCCAATTCTAATGAAACTTTGCATGTTAAAATAAAATACAGGGATCTAAATAGTTAGTTGAAAACATTTTTAAAAAAGGTTTATATAGCTGAGTTATTGCGATTTAAAGTCCACTATAGAAAGTTTAAAATCGCATTAACTCAGTTATTTAAACGTTTTTTAAAAATGTTTTCAACAAACTATTTAGATCTGTATGTTACTTTAGCATGCAGAGTTTCATTGATATTGGCTTAATGGTTTTAAAAAAGTTCGACTTGGAAGTTTGTATGGAAATCCGAAATACGTAAGCCCTCTTAAGCAATTTTCGCAATGCTGGGTCAACTGGAACTCCTCCGTGCTCCGGAAGGCACGGAAAGCTGTTGGTCCCGATTGTTTTCGTAAGAAGGCAGTCGTTAAGAGGAAACACTACAATGAAGTGGCATGCAAAATTCTCATACAAAACACAGAAAAACGACGTTTCGTAGTACCCTGTTTCCTCTTTCAGAACTGGACCAATTTTTTTCACTTTTTCAGCATCGGTTAAAGAAACAGATTTTCTATGTCTGTATGTTTGATTTTTTGTTTAAACCAGCCACTTAATGTTTCTGAAGACGCCTTAAAACGGAGAGATTTCGCTAAATTTTGAAGGCTCCTGGCTATTAAATAAATTACTTAATGCAATAAAAATTAAACATACTGACATAGAAAATCTCTTTCTTTAACCGATGCTGAAAAAGTAATAAAAATTGGTCCAGTTCTAGAGGAAGAATCAGGGGACTACGAAACGTCGTTTTTCTGTGTTTTGTATAAGAATTTTGCATGTCACGTCGACGTAGTGTTTCCTCTTAATACACACCAACTCGCGTTGGACCAGCGTGGAGGGTTATTGCCCAATCTCCCCATGTGTTATTGTCCTTATGTGAAGGCCTGTGCCCAGCAGTGGGACGATTGTTGATTACGATAAGGAACTTTATAATAGCATGATGATGTACCGTCAGTTATGTAAAGGACGGCTAGACTGGCATACGGTTAAGGTCACAAAAGTGTAGCGAGCGCGTCGTTCGTCTTGACACGCCTAGCCATGGCTACGCACACAGGCGTGACGACACCGGGTGTGACGTCACGCGCACGCGGACGCGAGCACACCCACACGCGCACGTGCGGCGGCGGCGACCACGTGACGTATCGCGACTCGAGATTGTAAAGGTTGATTCACAGATATCAGTGAAGCCACAGTTCCGACGCAGTACCGGCACAGTGAAAAATATTCTTTCATACATTCTCTATGAACGTATCCCACATATCAGTGTCAGTGCCGACACAGTGCTCTCAGTGACAGTGCTGGCACCGGCAATCACGGACGGTATTCGTTGCCAACAACATTTTTTGTCGGATCACTGACGCCGGCAACCGGCAAAATGGAGGACGATACTTGACGACGGACACGTTTTCACTGAAGCAGTACTGACATGTGTGAACTGAATCACTGACGCAACACTGAAGCACTGATACTGAACTGAGCGGA
This sequence comes from Scoparia ambigualis, assembly GCA_963921215.1. Lineage (NCBI taxonomy): Eukaryota > Metazoa > Arthropoda > Insecta > Lepidoptera > Crambidae > Scoparia > Scoparia ambigualis. The sequence continues at coordinate 28,343,144 of OY992512.1, read as the reverse complement.
TACGGTGATGGAACTGCGACTTCACTGGTAGCGGCTGTGTTGCTACTACATCGCGACTATCGCGTTTGAAGAGCACGAAGCGTCTTGCGACGCGTCAATCGGATTTCTAGTTCATTGCGCGTTATCTACGGTAGTTTTACTCAAAGGTAACAAAAAGAACTTAAAGTACAGGAAAAACCGCTGAGCTCGTTTTGTGTTCAAAATTGGAATGTGATCGGTAATCGCGAAGGTCATGGACAAATGAGACTTTATGTCAGTAAATGGGAACGGCGCGGCGCGGCGCGGCGCGGCTCGGCACTTGGCAGACCAAACATTATACTACAATTCAAATTAATTGTGTAGCAAATAAAATCTATTCTACCAATAATTATAAATGTACTTACTTTTATACGAATTACTGAATTGTAAAAAAAATATATTTATTTAAGGCTTGTAATATATTTTTAAGTAGGTACATACTTACTAGTGTTAGTCTTTTGATCATTTTAGTTCTTTAACAGCCTACCTATATACAAACCATAGCCATTATCTATTAGTATATTAACAATGTTATACTGTACGTGTATAATATGTAATCTGTAAGTATGACAAAAACGTATGACGAAAGATCGCAACAAAGCACAAAACTCTATCAGATAGTAAGGTGATTGGGTCCTAAAGAACCGGAGCGCGCACACTCCTATATAGTAAACAAAGTGACGTCGTCGCCATGACTCACACACACACTGACACCCACACACACGTAACACAGCGGGTGATTAATGTAAACAAACCGGTCGCGCGGCGCCTGCACCCACGAACGGAACAGAGGGCCTACTCTATATAGAATCCGAAACTTCGTTGTCCCGTAATTCGTCGTACAATGCATGCGCCCTGTTGCTTTTTTTGATTTTCCTTGAAGCGCACCCATTTTGAAGCGCACCAGACCAAGCGGAACCGTTGGGTGCGCTTCAATAGGTAATTAAAATATTATATTTTTATTCCTCGAAGCGCACCAGCAGATAAAATGTGGAAAGAGATGTAGTAACTAACAGAAAATATCGATAACGAATAACGTACGTTTATTTTTAGAGTATCTACCTCTTTTCATTTATGTCACCCTGATACTTTAAGCACAGAATAAGTAATAGTACTACCGTACTTTTAGTTTAAAATGATTGTCATGATTCAATTTATTATTGACGTAGTAAGTTGCAGCACCTAGTCCTACTCGTTTGTTTCTTTTTTCCTGATAGTTAAAGGTAAGTGATATCGCGAAGGCGTATATACCTCTTTTCATTTATGTCACCCTGGTACTTTTAATTCAAAATTAGTGTCATTATTCAATTTATTATTGACGTAGTAAGTTGCATAAGCACCTAGTCCTAGTTTCTATCGACATCAATATTACGAATCTTATAATCTCCTCTCTTTTTTTACCGTTGGTGCGCATCGAGGAATAAAAATATAATATTTTAATTACCTGTTCTGAAGCGCATCCAACGGGTGCGCTTGGTCTGGTGCGCTTCAAGGAATACCCCGTTTTTTTCAGTAGCGATTGGCGCAGTACAAACACACATGACCGTGTGTGTGACACAGGCCGTGTACGACGAATTACGGCCAGAAGAAGTTTCGGATGCGGTTAGAGAGTAGGGCCCCAGAACTGGGGCACGATTGTAGCCCTGAGGAACTCCGGTAGCATTTATCTCGCGCCGCCGTTGCAAATGTATCGTAACTACCTTGTAACTATTTATACTGGCGTTATTTACTCTATCATGCCCGCCGGGTGAAATGGGCTAATAAAAACTATCGAGGTATTATCACAGATATAGATTTCTGTGGGTATTATAAATAGAGATGCCCATGTGCTGCAAACGCCTCAGCGAGTGTGAGTGATCCAAGCATTGTGGTGGACCTTGCGGCCGCAAAAAATTGTTTCGTGGTGACGTCTCTGGTTATAATACCTCAATGAATTAAACCCATGTTTTTGTAGCCCTGAGAGTATTATAGCATTTCTATTTCAAGTGTTATATCTGTTAATAAAAAGTTATTCTGCCCAATAAACTGAAACACTTTACCTAGGTACTTACTTACTCGCGTTTATTTTCAACTAGCGGCCACTTGCGGTTTCACCTGCGTGGTTCCCGTTCCCGTGGGAATATCGAGATAAAAAGTATCCTATGTGTTAATCCAGGTTATAAACTATATGTATGCCGAATTTCATCCAAATCCATTCAGTAGTTTTTACGTGAAGAAGTAACAAACATACACACTCACAAACTTTCGCCTTTATAATATTAGTGTGATGTGATGTGATAGTGTGATTTTACGTGAAGAAGTAACAAACATACACACTCACAAACTTTCGCCTTTATAATATTAGTGTGATGTGATTAGCTATGGCTAATGCTAGCTATGACTAAACACTAAGGTGTTTGAGCAAAGCATTGAGTAAAAGATTTTTTTAGAATTTATTCGGTAGTCACAGAGCCACATTACAAATTATTACTCTGCATAATTTGATTAGATTATTTAGATTTGTTCCTCCTTATACAGAGTTATTTTTTAAAACATACCATTAATAGTGTAGTGTAGTGTTTGTAATAACTGTTTCGCGTAAGTAGCCATGAAATCTAAGTAGTATAGATACAATAGATAGGGGGTGCCCTGTCTTCTCTTGGGTGTCGTAAAAGGCGAAAAACGGACTAAAGACTGCACATACATCCAACAGCATAGAGCGGTGATGGGCTCACCACCTGTCACGCTCAGCACATGTGCAGTGTTTTGCTGTCTCCATTGCCTAGTCTCTGACTTACCCTTCGGGGACAATAGTCGTGATTGTATTATACAGGGTGTCCTATAAAGAACGAGCCAAACTTAAGGAGACGATAGAGTAAGAGCTGACCAGTTAGATTTAAAAAAATACCGTAGTAAAAGTAACAACATTTTCGAGCTTTTTTTTATAAATTTATTGCATGGGTTCTGTAACTTGAACTAACAAAATTATATTTAAATACAGTAGATTGATTCTATAAGAGTATTTAATAATAACAATAGGAACATAAGTACCTGCTTATTTGTACACAGAGCAACAAAAACAACTAAAAATGTGAGATTTTGCGAAACTTTATAAATATATGGCTCGAAAATTGGGGTTATTTTGTTTTTCTTTTGAGGTCATTTGAGGCTTTATTTGATGTCATTCTTTCATTAAGGTCATGTTTTTCTTTAGTTGGTCACCTCTCTTTTTATCTTTTCCTTACGTTTGGCACGCTCTTTAGGGGACATTCTGTATCCATATAAAAATAATTACTTAGTTTGGTTTCATGTATAGTATTTCGATAAAACTATTTAATTGCTGCACAAGCAGTAAATAAAACTTTATTAGGAAATGTAAGTAAATTATTGTTCTTGTTTTATAATAATAACTTAGAAGCTACTCTGCAGTAGGTATAGACTAGGTACGGTCAAATTATAAACCCGGTGAAAAAGCGGCCAACAAAAAATGTTCAACAACATTTTTGTAACGCACTTGTAATTTCGTGTTCCGCGACAGGATAATACAATAACACTAAGTTAAAATCTTTTGAACGAGCACCGTCCACCAGCTCCCAATTCCGGCGAACAAAGACCTATAAAGCGGACGACCACAGACAAACACTGGAAATAAAAATTAAATAAAAATCACAATACAGCCGCGCACAAAAGTTATAACAGCTGAATGTGAAACAAGTACAGTCGTAAATAAGAACGAATAGCGCACAGGGCCGACGCGCACTGTTATTACACCCGAATTTATGGCATTTGCCCAAAAAATTACCAGTTTCGGCCGGTTTATGACGCTCCGAATGCCGACTTTAAAGGGCCTATCTAGGCGTTTTATATAGTTAGCCGTAAATTACCTGATATAGCATCGGTAAGCTATCTACGAATTGACTAGTCATTTCGTTTTATGTTGCGTTGGTTCCTTTCCAAGTGTAAAAATGTAGTAACCAGTTAGTTTAACTGGTTTGTTTTTAACTCAAATTTTTGTTAAGCATAATTAAAATTTTAAGATATTGACAAGAATTGACTATTTTATTGTAGTAAAGGAAGCTAGTATTTCATCTTCACTAATATTACTAAAGAAATGTAATCTGATTATACCTAAGAGAAATTACTCGTATGTAGGGGGATATCTTTGCAATTGCCTGACCGATTCTAATAGAATCTTTCCTTAATAGAAAACTAAACTGTCCCCGGGTAATAAAAGCTAAATTTTATCTTGGGATACGTCTTATTGCTACAGTAATTCAGGATATTCAGGAAAGACGATTTGTGATCGAAGCCGGGGGCGGAGATCTAAAGTGATCTCTGAAAAGATTATATTTCGCACTGCTCCCATTTTAGTCGTTAAGCAAGGGCTTTTGAATATTTTTGCTAGTAAATAATAAGAAAAAGTTTATTACGCTATTAACACATTAATAATAGAGTCTGGCTAACGAAAGCTGAACCAGGAAAAACGCGGGATAATTAAAAAAAAATCATGACTGGGTAACACAGGGTCACTTACACAGCTGCAGTTTTCTCAGAAAAATTTCAATTTGACATACGACATGACACCTCAGATAGACACACATAGAGACAAAGTGTTGCCAATCAAATAACTACGAGGTTCAGCTTTCGTTGGCCAGACTCTAGTACTGTTTATCCATCTGAAAATGTAGAGCTTGTGTTAGGTAGGAGTTTAGGTAGTCTGACAGAGCCAAGTATAAGGAATCTATTTATTCGGCTACCGATCTCTAATTTAACATTTAGGTAAGTGATATGTCTAGACTGACAGATTAATATGTCGTTGGCATTGTTTTGGTACTTGGTGTCAGATAAGTAACACACATCGGTAGTTAAATGTTACAATGAAATTGTCATGGGCACTAACAGGAGTCACGTTTGTGTCGGTACGGACTCCTTTGTGACCATTGCACTGATGGCCATAGGTTTTAAATCCAGCCACTTGGCCATTCTACTACTATTAATATTATATCGACCTGTAATAGATTATTTTTTTTAAAGTTATTTTTGACGTGATAGGTTGGATCCGGTTGCTGGATTAATAATATAGCTATTACCTACCGAACAACCTGTATAATGTGTCTCAATTCACAAAGTCAAATCATTATTGTAGATGTGCATTCGACTGTACTTGCAATTGCAAGACTTCCAAAAATATCTGTGTACCTAATGTAGGTAGGTACTCAAAAGCAAGTTAAAATTCATCGTAAATATAAGTTTCTAACTTTTTTATTCCTTTTCTCTTTATGACAGCTTTGCACATTGCATTGTTGTATAAATGAGTAAGGGCAGGCCCTTCTTAGCAACAATTCAATAAGCACGTCGGCCAGCCTTTTAACTTAATTTATAAATGAGATGAACAACATAATAAAGTTCTAAAAAGATTTTTGTTGAATCAAATAATTTTACTATAAACATTATTGTCATAAATTCAATATCAATAAAAAGTTTGAAACTTTTTATGAATTGACTAGAACACGATGTAGAGTCGCGAACGTCAGAGACTAGGCAATGAGGACCACAAATGCAAGCTTTTACGACACCCAAATGAGATATGATTTAGTATAATCCTTCCTAGTAATATTATAAACGCGAAAGCATGGATGGATGTTTGTTACTCTTTCACGTAAAAACTACTGAATGGATTTGAATGAAATTCGGCATACAGATAGTTTATAACCTGAATTAACACATAGGATACTTTTTATTCCGATATTCTCACGGGAACGGGAACCACGCGGGTGAAACCGCGAGCGGTCGCTAGTATTTTATGAATGGGCCAGCACACAGCTCACTTGCTCCTTCAGCTCACTAGAAAATATACACTTAAAAAACATAAGGAAATAATAAATCAGTGTAATCCACTAACAACGGTCTAGTATAATTTTACCATCTTCCACAATGACCTTTTTAGACCCACAGATCGATTTCACCAATACCTTGGGCGTGAATTATGAAGTTGCCACAAAACTGGTTGCTTCCAAGTTTCTTGTGTTCCGTAAGATTCTGCCAACTTTCTAATGTTTTGGGGTGTCCCACGATCTACGTGACTGATGGTAATAATATACGGCTACGTGCAATTATAAAGTGATTTGTTTTTTTCTCGACATATTTAAACTCTTCATAAATACTGTGTTGTAATCAGTAATCATTTTACCATACTACCTTTAAATGTAAACTTTTGAAGGGACTGGCACCAATGTAAAATATAGACCGAACTCAACATTTTGATTTATTTATTGCATAGCCTCTGAAGCGTCGCGTGCAGAATAGGTAAGTATATAGTTTAAAAATATAAAAAAAATTATTTAGGTCAGTACTTTACTAATAGTGCTTTAATGAACAATAATCTTTTCGAAACTAATCATAAGACTGGATACGCTATTAATTTAATAATAAATAATGCAACACCAGAACCTCTACGCAACCAATTTAATGGATACTATAAACCTGATCTAGAGTCACATTTAAGCATAGTTAAATATTTACGATTTCCTCAATAATAATGAAAATAACTGTTTCAATTATAAATAAAGGAGAGAAAATAGCTATTTTACTTATAAGATGAATGCTCAATTACATTTAAGTACTTACAGAATGAATTCACTATTAGAAAAATTTATTGAAAGTATTAATAATCAATCACAAAAGATTTTATCATAATTAATTCGCAACATAGTTTTAAGTCAGGTTTGTGAAGAGAAATTGATATGTATAAATATTTTATTATTGTTATTAAATTGTGTCATGGTGTCACTCTTGTTCATGTATTATACTACACTGTTGTAAGTAATAAGCTAAAAAAAATAGGTCAGACCAGACGCATTTCAGAGCATGCAAACACCACAAAGGCGGTACCGAGATTAGTTTGGGAAATACGTTGAAGCCGAACAATATAAATAATAGTTAATAATGACATAATTGCGGGCGATCGGAGCATTGAAGTATTATAACTAGAGACAACACCGCGAAGCAAGCAGTTGTGCACTTAGTGGCGCCCCATGGGCTGCAAACGCGTCAGTGATTGTGAGTGATCCTTCGATGGGATCGATATAAAAACGAGATACACAATCCCATTTTAAAGGATAAAATGTTTACTAGAAAAAAAAACAACCAGTCTCAGGAAAGCTCGAACGGGATTCGAACTCGTGACCTTTGGATTGCCGGTCCACTGCTCTAACCGCTAAGCTACCGAGACCCCAGAAGACTCGTTGAATTTTTTCTAGTAGTCACGGGTTCGAATCTCGTTCGAACTTTCCTGAGACTGGTTGTTTTTTTTAATAAACATTTTATCCTATATCTATATACATATAGCATTGTGAATGCAAAATTTCAATAATAAAGATACCCATACTAAAGGTTGCTTCACACATATCAGTGAAGTCACAGTTCCGACACAGTACCGGCACTGTCCTTTTCATACATTCTCTATTAATGCAGCCCCACTTGTCAGTGTTAGTGCTCTCAGTGTCAGTGCCGCCACCGGCAAATCACGGACGTAGGTATTCGTTTTCATTTAAAGAGAATGTATGAAAGAATATTTTTCACTGTGCCGGTACTGTGTCGGAACTGTGACTATACTCACATAGCACACTACCAAACAAACGAAGTTAGTACCTACCTAAACATCTGCTAGGTCCTCTTTCCGTGTGAACGTTTTGAAAGCGTTGATTGTGAACTAGTTTTTATATGTGATCGAAGGAGTGAACTAAGCGACTGTGGTCCATGCGGCCGCAAATCAGTGCGCAGAAAAGCTTCGCGGTGACGTCTCTATTTGTAATACCTCAATGATTGGAGCCGGGTAATGGCGGCGTCACAATGGGCCGCCTTGACCTCGCTATTGGCCCGGATCGTGGTAACCCGGTTATGTTACATCAGACAGCGCGGTCATATGGTGCCCAGACTTTCTGTATTCGCATACTGTGTAGTGCATACAGGCGAGGAAGTTCCCGGTCGACCACTTTTTGGCGATATACGCTTGCACTGGCACGCTACTGTACGAACGGTAGGAAAGAGGAACTTCCTCGGCTGCTGTACACACAAAATCACGACTATTATTTATCGCCGATGGGTAAGTCAGAGAATATGCAATGAGAACCACAAAAGCAGTCCAATGTCAATTTCGTAAAAAGTGGACAGTGATGTCCACGTTTTACCAAATAATAACAACTGCACTTATGCTAAGCGTGATACGAGTAGGTGGTGAATCCATCGCCGCTTTATGCTGTTTGATCTATTTGAAGTCCTTAGGCCGTTAGTCGCTTTTTACAACACGCAAGGGTAGAGATGGGTTAAGAGGGTTTATACGCATTTCGGTTTCCCATACAAACTTCCAAGTCGAAATTTTTAAAAACTACTAAGCCAATTTTAATAAAACTTTCCATGCTAAAGTAAAATACAGAGATCTAAATAGTTTGTTGAAAATATTTTTAAAAAACGTTTATTTAACTGAGTTATTACGATTTTAAACTGTCTATACTGGACATTAAATCGAATAACTCAGCTAAATAAACGTTTTTTAAAAATGTTTTCAACAAACTATTAAGATCCCTGTATTTTACTTTAGCATGTAAAGTTTTACTATAATTGGCGTAGTGGTTTTTAAAAATTTCGATTTGGAAATTTGTATGGGAAACTGAAATGCGTAAACCCTCTTAATAGTATTCTAATAATTTCCACGAGCAAGATTCGAACCCGCACCTTTCTGCTATTCAGGATCAGGTGCACTGCCAATATAATAACATAATTATCGTGATCTCAGAGGGGCCTACTCTCTTTCTTCGAAACGAAATTTCGTCCGATTTTCGTTTGCTATTTACATCGGTTTCCATTCCTTCCGAAATTTCGTTCATACAAAAAAGGTTTGGCATTTAGATTATTTATTTTTTGAAAATAGTTTAAAATTTCGAAAATGTAGCAAATGAAAATCGGCCGAAATTTCGTTTCGGAAAAGAGAGTAGTCTTACTTTATAATAGGAGCCGCCACGCACACAGCTCTATGTAGCAGATAGTATACCCTTTTTTTAGGGGTATTCCTTGAAGCCCACGATTTACGATTTACGCTGTAGCTTTCTAAAACTGAAATATTTTCGGCTGTTCTACTCGTTTATGGTTTGGGCAGTCAGTCAGCCTCTATGTAGCAGATATTATAGGTACCCTTTTTTTGGGGTATTCCTTGAAGCGCAAAGTTTTGAAGCGCACTAGACCAAGCGCATCTAAACTATTCCTCCTAGCGCACCATATGGGTGCGCTTCAAAATAGGTAATTAAAATATTATATTTTTATTCCTCGAAGCGCACCAACGATAAAAAATAGAGAGGAGTTTAAAAGATTCGTAATGGTGCGCCCATATGGTGCGCTTGGAGGAATAGTTTAAGTGCGCTTCAAAACTGCTGCGCTTCAAGGAATACCCCCTTTTTTAGCTTATGAATATATTTTACGATCGCCTCGGTGGCAGAGAGCTAAAGCGCCTGACCCTTTTTTTTTTATAAAAGAGGGAGGCAAACGAGCAGGCGGGTCACCTGATGGAAAGTAATCACCGCCGCCAATGGACACCCGCAAAACCAGAGGAATCGGAGATGCGTTGCCGGCCTTTAAGGGAGGAATAGGTTTAAGGAAGGAATACGAATTGGGAGGGGGGGCGGGGAAGGGGCCTCCGGAACCCTCACTGGTCGGACGAAACACAACAGCACCAAGTGCCGTTATTTCACGCCGAATATTCGTGAGAGGGTGGTATTACGCCGGGCGAGCCGGCCTAATGCGTGCTGCAACGCAGCGTGGCTCTACCACTCAGTCACTGTTACTCATTTAGCACCACCCAGGGATCACGTGTAGGGTCTCAAGGGTAAACCTACTGACGCGAGCAACTTTAACCCCCAACTAGCGAGCAACTTTAACCTTATATCCGGAGGTCCCAGCTTACAATTACCAGAGAGCCTACTCTCTAAACGCATCCGAAACTTCGTTGACCCGTAAATCGTCGTATGTGCGCCATCGCGTGTGACACACGCGATGGCGCTATACGAAGTCGGCAGAACATGTCAGAACGGTTGCGGTCATATCCTACTAATATTATAAACGCGAAAGTTTGTAAGTATGGATTGATGTTTATTACTCTTTCACGTAAAAACTACTGAATAGATTTGGATGAAATTCGGCATACAGATAGTTTATAACCTGGATTAACATATAGGATACTTTTTATCCCGATATTCCCACGGGAACGGAAACCACGCGGGTGAAACAGCGAGCGGCCGCTAGTATAATATATAGTACTCTATGGTTGCGGTTCAGTTGTGGTTTTTTTGTGCTTTGATGTCTGTTACTTGAGATTGAACATATAATAATTATGTTACTTTCATGTAGTGGAACCTATAAGTAAAGCATTACTCATTTTTTGTAAGATACAATGTATGTTTAAGCAAGTTTTTGTGTAATTGCTTTGTTGGTTACCCCAATAAATAAATTAAATTAAATTATTTAGCGCGATCGCCTCCCTAGTCAGCCAAAGTGTGTTTCGAATTTTCGATACAAAACCCGTCGTTGTGATGGCCAACACGCAATTGGCATGCGTGGTGAATTGGTGATTAACCTATTTGTAGCGATAACTGGATTTCAATGATCGTTCGGTCGGTGTCGGTAGCAGAACGGATAGATGATAGCTCCGTTAAGGGGATCCTGCACGAAATTGTGAAAATTCACGTATTTTTAAGTTACTTGTACTATGCGCTGAATTAGTTAAATACATTAAAAGTACTTACGTAAGTTAGTCTGATCATTGCACAAGGTCGTGGCCTTGTTGAAATTTTTAACAAATTCTTTAAACAATAACAAGCAATACATAAATCTAATGACTTCTAAAAACATTTTTTTTCGACAACTTTCATAATTTTACGCATGAAACAATAATTCTTACATGAAAATATTTGTATTGATATTCCGCAGGTCACCCCATCTTAAAAAAGTAAATTTTAATTTTTAACACAAGCGCGTGATGGTTTTGTTCATTTCGCAGAATAAAAACATTGCTCTTATTAAATTACTAGGTCTGAAACTTCAAAACAGAATTGTTCTAATTTTAAATATCAATATGAGTTCATTAAGCAAAAACTGACATAAGTTAGTTTTTGCGATCTCGCGGCACCCCCTTAAACTAATGACGTGAACCCACTCCTACAGTAATTTTAGAGTACAGGATGGGTTAAGATGGTTTACGCATTTCGGTTTTCCATACAAACTTCCAAGTCGAAATTTTTTTAAACCAATAAGCCAATTTTGATGAAACTTTGCATGCTAAAGTAAAACACAGGGATCTAAATAGTTTGTTGAAAACATTTTTAAAAAACTTTTATTTAGCTGAGATAATGCTATTTAAAGTCCACTATAGAAAGTTAAAAATCGCAATAACTCAGTGAAATAAACGTTTTTTAAAAATGTTTTCAACAAACTATTTAGATCCCTGTGTTTTACTTTAACATGCAAATGTTCATCAAAATTGGCGTATTGGTTTTTAAATGTTTCGACTTGGAAGTTTGTATGGGAACCCGAAATGCGTAAACCCTCTTAACAAGGCGCAATAATAATAATCCTTTAAAAAATATCCATAATTTATCAATATTCGATTGGACTTATATTTAAACTCGTGTTATAGCATCAAACAATCCAAAACACACTTTGTGCGACCTGGGAATGAACCCTGGACCTCCGGTTATCGTGTCGTGCGCATAAACACTCGGCCACCGGAGTGTTATGTAAATGGATCATTTACTTAGTTGTTTTTTACATCCATGGTTGTTTCAGATGTTGTTTAGAAACTGTTCAGTTTTTCCATTTCAACGCCATCCGTGTGGATCTAAAACGATTTACGCTGTAGCTTTCTAAAACTAAAACATTTTCGGCTGTTCTACTCGTTTATGGTTTGGGCAGTCAGTCAGCCGTGACCATAATAAATAACGCAATAGATTTTTTGACTGAAAATTAATTTCAAAGGTCGCAAAGAGTAAAATTCAGATTGTAGAGTAGAAACTTTTGTAAGCAGCTGTAATAACAGCAGTTCTTTTTTCGAAAGAAGAAATAACGTTCTATTGTTTTTTTCTTAAAAAACCGCCTACATTCTTTTCTCTAGTGCCAGCTAGTTTTCATCTCCGTACCCAAACTCAAAGGTGACACTAATGCGCGGCCGGCCTTACAAATGTTATTCACGCAACATTGAACTCTAAGACTTACGCAATAACTGCTACGGCACAACAACGTGGAGGTTAATCGTTACCGTACCGTGGTACTATTGCAGCCAATTGCTTTTAAAATCGGTCCATTTTTTTCTGTGCAACAATGGGAACGCTGGCTGTTTTGTCGCTCTATCAATTTCGCATCGGCTCCGCGATCGCACCGATCAACCGAACACTCGATAATTCGATTGTTTCGCGTAAGAAATAATTCGCCGCGCTGATAAATCGATAATTGAATTTTTACATTTCCAATTATTACCAGCGGCCGGCTGAGTATAAGTTGATTGTTGATAATGGTTGTGTTAGAATTTTCCACGCACAACACGCATTGTTACGAAACAAGTCGTGGGTGGGGCGTTGCGTGATTTTGTTACTTGTTCACGGCGGAGTCACCATTATTTACGGATACATTAATTAACATTTTGTAACAATGAAAACATTTTTAAACACTGCGCAACAGTTGTTTGCTTTTAAAATTTAAAAGCTTACGTTTGTTTAGCTTGGAGGCTAAGCTGTTAATTATCGGTTTTTAGACTTCGTCTCAATCCCAATGCGACCTAAACTCAAGTTGTAAAGAAAAAACGAATCTAAAAAGTTGGTAACGCTCAGATTGCATGCCCTGACGAATGTTGAATCGAAATTGGAACTCGATGCGTTTCCGTTCGGGCGGTGATTATTCGAATCGTTAACCGTTCGAAATTCGAATACAGAAATAGGGTGCGATGCATTGTGCGTGATCGAACGCGCATGAACCTAATATTATGCATGGTGTAAATGCACCATAATAATATTACGCTTATTTCCATTTGCCGTTCGTGAGAACTGTATTAGAATAGGTGATTTTGATTTCACTTGATTTCACTGATCCCGTGAACTATATGTTGACACGGCATGAATGCTGTACCCTTAGTTTAAAGAATGCGATTAAGCTTATTTGAAAACGCTATGTCGGATCTCGATAAGAGTTAATTGAACTTAACTATGACGTGATGCATACAGGATTTTTGTTTTAAATTTCAGTAACATAGACATCATATTATTATTTTTTATTTATTTATTATTCATTATTTATATAATTTGTCCGACACAATAAAAAATAAGTCGTGGATACCGGGCGAACCAAAGGTCACGTGTAAGTAAAGGTAAACTAACTTTTGTACTTACTTAAAAAATTTCCTAATTTTTATTAAGTTTATCAAAGAACAAAATATGAGTCCTATTTATGAATGAAGTGAATAACAGTATGAAGCACATGCTTGCTATAAAAATCTGTACCACCTACCCACATAGTCGTTAAAGTCTATAAATGCCACTACATATTTTGTAAACTTGACTTCGTTAGCTACGCTATTTACAAAATATTAACGCCTTTCAAGCCGTTAATCTAAAATAAAACGTTTAGAATTTTGATTAGCTATGTTCGAGGGTTGATATTTATTGAGGATGTTTATGGTACGCCGAGATTTAATGCTGTGCGTAGGTACTGCGAGTTATTTATTCTGTGGCATTATGTTTTAAATAGGGTTACCAACCTTACTGTGGATAGTTTCCCACTATATTTAGAATCAGGCTACAATCTAAAAAAAGGAAGATTTCCTGTGAAGCATACTGACGTAATACTCTTAATCTAACTAAAACTGAAAAAAATGGTTTCACGTAAAAATGGAAAAAAAATATTAAATTTTATTGCAATCTTCTAAAATAACGAAACGTTGAAAAAAATTTTTACCTCAGATGGGAATCGATTTTCGTTATCTTTAAGTTTATTTCAGTGTTTTTTAACGCAAATAATTAAATATTTACTAAGAATTCAATCTTTTGATTACCTAAAGATTTTTTATCATCGTCATTATAATCAGCCTGTTAGTTCACTGCTGAATACAGCCTCTATAATTGCAAACCACTACCCAAATACAGAAATGACCAGATTTATCGCGGGGAATGTCTGAGGAGTTGTTCGGTTTCCCCGCTGCTGTGTGGCAAAACTTCTTAACTGGCTTACAGTAGCTTACAGTCCCTAAAGAGTTACGATTTATCGACCTTCAAGGACGAGTTTAATCCTCAAAGGCCAGCCACATCTGCGATTAATCTGGTATAGCGGTGTCTATGGGTTGTAGTGATTGCTTTCGATCAAGTGACCCGCTAGTTTGTTTCTACTGGATGCATATGACCTCAGCCATGTCGTAATACCAAACAAGAAAGAAGTTCAATAGTTAGCAACCTCCAGCAGACGTCGAAGGGGATAAAAAAGTGACGTATTAATTTCTATTGCAGGTTTCCACTTGAGCGGAGTGGTGCGCGCCCCTGCCGCGGTGCCTCCTTGCTCAGAGCCAGAAAGATTGTACAGAGTCACTGTCTCCTTTGACAGGTCAGTATCAGTACCTACTTTATTCACTTAAACCTTCGATCACAGATAAAAACTAGGCACCCAATTGGCTACTTGACAATAAAATATGCAATATGTCAGAAATGGTAGTTTATGATTTAACAATAATTATCCAATAGTTTTTTTTATTAAGACAATTTGTCCTTAAATATTTTATTGCCCGAAACACGGGCGACCATGTTTGAGCTTCGTGTGACGTCACATTTCTCAAAATTATCAAAAACTATCTGTCAAGTTTTAAGATTTGTTTGTTTATTGAAGTGTGACGTCACAGGGCATAATGACATGTAACCAACCGTTTTCGCACGAAATTTGAAATTAATGAAGAAAAATATATTTTTTTCTATTAAATAAAGTTTTTTCGAGAAAAAATATATTGTAAAAGGTATAAAATAAGCGTTTGTAAATTTTTAAATGCTTTTTTGAAAACTGTCAAGTAGCGAATTCTAACTAAATCATAGCGGAATAGTGGGAGCTTTTAAATTTGAAAAAAAACAAAAATTTAAACGCACAATTTGAAAAAGGATTGCTATTTTTGAATAAGGACTTCGTCATGTTCACACTTAGCTCGCACAGTATTGAACGAAATAAGCACTTAAGTACTTAAGTACCTGACGTCTCGCTAGGTACTCTTTTTGTTCAGACATTTTGAGAGCGTTGATTGTGCATCTAGTTTGAGGCTTTTTTTTTAAACCAAACTCAAACTCTGCTTGAGTACAGTTAAAAAGGGATGGTGCTATTCATCGCATATATCGCCATTAGGGCATGCTCTAGGGAAATCCCGATCTCGAAATTACCGGGAAATACCGGGACTTTTTAAACAACCCGGTACCGGGTCTTCAGCAAACGAATCCCGGTTCTTTCGATACTTTCGGTACTTCATACGTGCATATCATTTTCTCACTATCTGTTTTTCAATATACGATAAAATCACTTAAATAAAACTATTTTTTTATGTAATCATCAATTCATAAAGAACATTTTTAATCGAAATAAATACTGAGAATATTCGCACAATTTTACTTGCATCATATCATCATCATCATCAGCCTATACTCGTCAACTGCTGGACATAGGCCTCTCCAAAAACACGCCACTGAGCACGATCAGCGGCCGCTCTCATCCAGCTCTTGTCAGCCACCTTGCGAAGATCGTGGCTTCACCTTGTGTGAAGGCGTTCTACGCTACGCTTGCAGATACGCGGTCTCCACTCCAGAACTCGTCTACCCCAATCCAACGGTCATCGGTTCTGCGACTGATATAGCTGGCCCACTGCCACTTCAGCTTGCTAATCCGGTGGTCTATGTCGGTTACCTTGGTTCTCTGCCGGATCACCTCGTTTCGAATCCGATCCCTCAGAGAAACTCCGAGCATATCCCTTTCCATAGCCAGCTGAGCGACATACTTGTGAACTAGCCCTACCGTCAGTGTCCACGTTTCGGCTCCGTATGTCATGACGGGTAGGACGTAATAATTGAAGACTTTCGTCTTTAGACATAATGGAATTGGCGACGTAGAGACTCGACGTAATTTCCCATACGCAGCCCAGCCCAGCTGTATCCTTTTGTTGGCCTTTTTCTCGACGTTGTTTCTACCCATCTGCAAAATTTGCCCGAGGTAGACATATTCCTTAACAACTTCGAGAGCACCGCCTTGTATTGCAATCGGTACCGGGATGACATGTTCGTTGAACACAACCTTGGTTTTGTCCAAGTTCATCCGGAGACCGATGTGTCGAAAAGAATCAGCTAGGCCGTTCAGCATGTGTTGGAACTCCTGCAACGTTTCGGCCATGATGACAATGTCATCTGCCAATCGCAAGTGTGAGATGTATTCGCCGTCGATGCCACGTCCTTTCCAATCCAGCGTTTTAAACATATCCTCTGGTGCATTTGTGAATAATTTTGGGGATATCACATCCCCCTATTTCACACCTCGATGTAAGTGGATATGCTTTGTCTGCTGGTTCTGTTACAGAACAGGTTGCCTGTGTGCAGGTCGACGCCACTGGTGACCTTGCATGACCCGCGCACACTGCGCTGCTTCAGGTGCATGGGTGTGGGTCACACCAGACTTAGGTGCCCTGTGGACATTGACCGCAGCGTAATCTGCTTTCGCTGCGGCATCCCGGGGCACAAAATGGCGGACTGCCCATAAATCGTGCCACACTGCGCGATCAGTGCAGATGATTGAAGGCTAGCGGCCCACGTGTTGGGAAGTAGGAAGTGCATCCGCCCTTGTAAAAAGGGCGCGGGATGACAGACCCAAATCGCGTTTATCTGGGCAAGACGTGCCGCGACGACGGACCACAGTGGACGAACCCCCGAAGGGTCGGGATCTGTACTTGGACGGCTATAGTGGCGGCATTTTGTAGAGACACCTCAACACTTGGATATATCGCCAATCGACTAGGCATTGTTGCAAGGATTTAAGAACAGCCCAGGTCTCGATAGAGTCAAATGCCTTCTCATTGTCTACAAATGCAAGGCACAGAGGCCGATTATACTCTTCGGCCTTCGTAAATCTGCCGCACTGTCAAAATGTAGTCTATGGTGCCGTATCCTCCTCGAAACCCGGCCTACTCCGTGGGCTGAAATTCGTCGAGTCTTCGCGCAAGGCGGTTTGTGATGACTCTTGAAAACAGCTTGTAGACGTGGCTCAGAGAGAAATGGGTCGGTAGTTCTTCAGTAGGGTCTTGTCTTCTTTTTTGAATAATAACACGACGACATTACTCCACGCCTCCGGAGTTCTTCCATCAAAGAGAACGGTGTTTAAGATGTAGGTATTAGAGCTCCTTTAACACAGGTTTACCGCATAGCATCACACAAACATTTATTTAAGCATTGCTAAAAAGTTAGTATTATTTTTAATTTCGGGATGGCAACACCATGACAAAGGCATAGACAGGTAACAAAGCCAAAACTCTTTTAGCAGAAAAGTTGAATACTTAATTAAATATTTATTAATTAGTTAAATAGCAAGAAACATTTAAACAAGTACCGAAAGTACCGAATTTTCCAGTTCCAGTTCCAGGTTCCAAGTACAGTACCGAAAATCCAGTCCCGGTTCTTGAGAGGGTACCGGTACGGCATCCCCTAATCGCTATCCCTTTCTAACTGCATTCAAGCATGGATTTGATTTTGAGTTTGATTTTAGAATACGAGCCTTAATATGTGATCGAAGACTTAACCAATAACAATACTCACCAACTCACTAACCAACCAATCAGCATTGGGCCAGCGTGGTAGGTTATGGCTAAACTGACCATTTCTTATTTAATTTAAGACAGGACATGGGTTCAATACAAATAGTAGGTATTTACTATAATTATTTTCAATTATTTTTATTGTATAAAATGTGACAAATATTTTTTTTTCACCAAACGATATCGAAATGTTGAAAAAATTACTACCTCAGGTGGGAAGCGAACCCACGTCCGCTCCGCAAAAATTTCGACAGTAACCAATACCTAGGTGGCGTTTTTGTGACGTAAAATAAATGTAAATTCATCAAATACTTCTTCTCCATCTTTATTACAGTTACTAAATCCCTTTGCAATTAATACATCAGTGCTTTTTGAATATCTTCCCATGCAGGTACCTACTTCTTAAATGGGTCCAAAAAATATCTCCAATTTTTTTAGCAAGATAGGAGTGCACTGTACAATAAATAAAACCACAGACGATCTCTATAATTAATAATTTCGCCGGAAAACGGGACTATTTGCGTCCCGTAGCTTTCTTTGGGGACAACGGGACAGGCAACCGGAACGGCCTTTAAACTAGCCAGTGAGACGTTTAGATGCTGATACTTCATATACTTACATATTTTGACGACTATTATCCCCAAAGGGTTAGTCAGAGACTAGGCAATGAGGACATCCCTCTCCTTATTCACTAAGTTTTATTTGTACTGGCGCCTCGAGACCAACCGTTAGGTTATGCAAGAAGTGCCAGACGTCCCTGCGCCAGTAGAACACTCGCGCAGGAGACCATGGACAGCAAAAGCAAAAGCATTCATCATAGTTGGATGTATTTGCAGTGTTTAGTCCATTAGTCGCCTTTTACGACACACAAGGGAAGAGATGGCTCTTAGTATTCTTTCACCGACACGCGACACGGTTATATTGCTGATGATGAATAAAATAGTCCTCCCTATCCCGCCTTGACATGCTGAGTGGAAGCCATTTTTGTACCACATAGATTATTTTAAATTCCTTGTTTGTGAACATTGTGTAACAATATACTCGTAGTAATCAAGTAATTTTTTACATTTAATTTCAATACTTACTGGCAAAGTAAGCAAATAAAGTCGCTGAAAACATTTACAGAAAACAATATTATCATAATATCTATTTATCTTGTCTATTTTATTTGAATAATAATAATAAACACTGGCAAAGAATCCCGCATGGTAAGATTACCAAGCAAAGACTAAGCAGAACAGAATATGCCCAATAAATAAGTAGTACCTACCTACTTTTAGAGCATTGTCTAACATCTGGCATTCTAGCTACCTTTGACAATGAAACCATGGTTAGTTTTGATGTCCAGTCCCAATTTACATGTCTACCAGTACAAGATTGCATTGAAATTACCAAAAGAGACTAACAAAACATATGCAGTACTCTTAGCGCATTGTCTAACATCTGGCTACCTTTGACAATGGGAACATGGTTAGTTTTTGTTTATTTCTTATTTACATAATTATTATTAAACAACAAAGCGCATTTTCTTGTTCAATGCATATAATTACAATGTTTTTGCGAATAAGAATTGCGTGTGTATGTAAAGTTACCAAACTGCGTTCGTACCGAACTTATGTACTTACTTAGAGTTTTTTTTTTATTGAGAAAAACAGTGTTAAAAACCTTTCAGGGCCTATTTCATTATATGAGTATTCTACTACCAGGCAAGGAACGGGGACACAAAATAAAACAACACTAGAAAATTAGTAAAACGAATTGCTGAAATGAGGTCCGTTTTTGTTGCAATTGACGTTACGTTTCAATACTGCGATACAGTTAAGCCACCTTGGTATCGCAAAGTAACCTTTAAAGTTACACAGTATAGTTGTTATTTTAGCAAATCCACATTTTCGATTGAAACGCCATTGAGTTTTATTGAGTACAGTGTAACCTTGTTATTTGCCGCAATTCCAAACGCAATAACTTTCCTCGCCTCAAATAAATCAGTAGCTAACAAATTGCAGGTACAAATTGCCCTTAAGAAACAAAACCCTATGGACGCTATTGTCAATAAGCCGTTGTGTAAAAAGGTCCCTTTCATTATTCAAAGGGCTACGATCTTTTGTGGAAAGGAACTTTGTCACTTTAATAATAGATCAGTTTGACTGTAAAGATTATTAGGAAATTACTTCCACGAAGCTAGCTATTATTGAGTGGAAAAAAATATATTAGCAAATCTGAGTCGCGAATCGAGCCGTGCTCCGATATTGGGTTACATAAGTCCGATTGCTATGGTGTTAGTTTTATGCATGACTATGAAGACCCTCCCGCGACTTTGTCCGCGCCATGTCAACCGTGATAGTATATATTTTAACTTTTTTAAGTTAGCCGTGTGTGTAGCGGCTCACCATAAGAATAGGCCCACCTTCTCTCTTCCCTTGGGTGTCGGAAAAGGCGACTAACGGACTAAAGACTGCACGTATATATACAGTCGAGAAGTTCCCGGTAGACCACTTTTCGGCGATATTATTGCGACATACGATCAACGCGTATGTAGGGTTACCATCAAGGAATTTGAAAAGTCCTGACAAAAAGCCTAACATTTCGATAAAAGTCCGGACTTTTTAGTCACCAAATGGATACTCACTTTTTTTGTAGGGGACAACACACACCCCTGCGGGACTCCAGCACTCACGAGCTTCATGTCGGAGCACGAACCGTCGACTGCGACTCTGATGCTACGCCCAGTAAGAAAGCTGGCAACCCATGAACACAATTTCTCAGGAAGCCCGTATGATGGAAGTTTAGAGAGAAGAGCCCTGTGCCATACCCTGTCAAAAGCTTTCGCTACGTCCAAGCTAACTGCCAGTGCCTCCCCTTTACTCTCGACTGCCTCCGCCCATCGGTGAGTGAGTAAGGTACACTAAAAGATCACCAGTCGAACGACCGCGACGAAAACCATACTGGTGATCACTTAGTAGCTGGTTCTCTTCTAGGTACCCTAAGAGCTGGCGGTTTGTAATGGACTCCATTACTTTGGAGAGTAAAGAGGTAATAGCTATTGGCCTGTAGTTGGACGGATCTGAGCGATCGCCTTTTTTTGGAATCGGGTGGACAAGGGCTGTCTTCCAAGAGCTCGGGACGACGCCAGTAGCGTAAGAGAGCCGGAAAAGGCGCGTTAGAACTGGTGCCAATTCAGGAGCACACGTCCGAAGCACAAGGGGTGGAACTGCATCAGGCCCACACGACTTATGGATATCAAGGGAAAAAAGAGCCTTACGAACTGACCTTTGCAGGAACTGAACGTTTGGAATTGTACAAGCGCAATGCGGCATGGTTGGTGGAGAGTTTTCCCCATCGTCCAATGTCGAGTTAGATGCGATAAGAGAGAGGAGGAAAATGAAAAGTTAATAAAAATTAAAGCCGATATCCGTATACTTTGATATTACTTAAAATCTAGTTTTGTTACTCATATTCCAAAATCCGGACAAATTAAAGAGCCGGACAAAGTCCGGACTAGAATCTAAAAATCCGGACATGTACGGACTAATCCGGACGGATGGTAATTGGTAAGCCTACGCGCATGCTTACTGTACGTAGACGCGTTAGAAATGAATATCGCCGAATAGTGATCGACAGGGAATTTTCTAGATTGTAAAAGCATAGAGGAATCATCGAAGTAATAGTACCTTCTGAAAAACAATTAACATACATGGTTTCCCTACGGTAAGCCACAGTATAGCATAGCTATGGCGGTTTCGGTATCGCCATTATGTCGAATGCGTCCATTGGCTGACAAACTAACCAAACGCTAATTAACATTATAAACGCTATGGCGGTCACCGGTGACCAATATACAATCTATTGTGTCTGGTTTTAAGGCAGCCAATGTATTCACTGCACCTATGTAGGGTAGTATGGGCATACTCGGGACTTTTCTCGATTGAAGAACATTAATTCTGTTACGGTATTTTCTCACCGATAGAATCACGATTGTTGTAAAATACTTCGAAACTTAATTAAATAAAAACTTTTATTACCTACTTTCACATAGATCCTTTAATGTCGAATTTGACTGTGGTGGAAAGACGCAAAATGTTGGGGTCAGCCTTTGTAAATTTCTCGTTATTTTCAAAATTCCTGGTGACAATCACATTATATAGATCACTTTTACTTCTACTACAAAAATATTTCGACACCTTACTTTTAGCACCACTGATTATGTCGTCGATATAAACATCCGGGGAAAACCTGTCTAAACACATTTTTTAAATCACGTTGCTGTTACAAAATGTTTAAAAAATTTCCATTTTTTGTGTCTTATGGCGGCCGGCTTGGTCGTCCCAGGTACGTCTTCTGGGGCAATGAGTTCAAAAAGGACTTGGCTCAACCTGGACGACTGGCAGAGACTTGGCAATGAGGTCCGCAGAAGCAGTCAACTGCCATAGTCCACACGTTTCACCGAATTACTACCACACATGTGCTCAGCGTAAGGTGGTTAGCCCATCGCCTCTCATGCTGTGACTCTATGTGCAGTCTTTAGTCCGTTAGTCGCCTTTTACGACACCCAAGGGAAGTTATATCGTCTTGTAAAATGACATAGGGTCCTTCAAACGAGGCATGAAGAGGCACTTTGTGGAGAAGCAGAGTTAGGGTGACTGATGCTACGTCTCTTACGCTGCATCAGTTGTCCTCGTGCCTGGACTCCACAACTACTTAACATTGGTGGACTGTGGTCATTTGCGGGGCTAAATCGGGCTAAATATATTTAAAAAATTTGTTTGTGTTGTCCACAGATGCAAAATAACCGGCGTGACGTGCAGCTGCGAGGCGCGCGACATCTTCTGGTGTCAGCACGTGGTCGCGCTGGCGCTGCACCGGATCCGGAACGCGGATTCGGTGCGGTTGCGGGTGCCGATATCAGGTGGGTTGTTGCAGAAATATCGTAGAGCAGGGTATAATAATAGCCTATAATACTGTCTCACTGCTGAGCACAGGATACCATCATCGAAATCAAGTATGTTCATTCAATTGATGAGTAGGTACTGGCTTTATTATGAGGAAGGATTCTTTCTTTTATAGAGAGGGCATGTTCCAATTTGTATTTGACACTGTAAAAGAACGGTAGAAAAGAAATGCCCTTGCCGTAGTTTCTTGCTGGTTCTTCCCAGTAAAAGATCTTTCGCCTTATAGAGTTACGAACCGACGATGGCGTAGTGCCTTCATAAGTGTTTAATTGTTGTAGCATAAACTGAATAAATTATATTGAATTTAATTTAACCACGCTTGTCAAATGCGGGTTGGTGTGTAATCTGTAACACACTGTGCTTGACCTGGGAATCGAAACCTAGACCTACGGTTATCGGGCCGAGCTCTATGCCAGATCCAAACGCTTGGTAAAACTCAACAAGCCGTCACAAATTCAAACGTGTGGATAAAGCGTTTGGCTTGGTTTGCAAGCGCTTGTAGCCGATCCGTCGAGCAAATCACAAATCCAAACGTTTGTAGAGGATTGGAGTTTGCGGCAAGTACCATGAGTGCAGACGCGGAATAAGATCTTAGCACGGCCGCCGAGGTGCTTTTTTCATAGATATATGTTAGATTTGTTTGATCTTTTGACGACCTCCGTGGTCCGGTAGTTAGCACGCCGGTTCTGGTGTCGCCATCTCTGAGGTCCCTGGTTCGATTCCTGGTCGGGTCAATTAAGTATCTGTTTTTCTTAATTTATTTCGAGTATGGGTGTTTTCTTTATATTATAAGTATGTTTACCCGTTATCTAACCAACAAAAACGAGTTTAAAAAATTAATCTTAACTTGGTTGGGCTAGATAATTGGTGTGAGAGAAAAAATAGTGTAATAGTTAGTTATATTTACCCCCTCTCTTTCCTTGGGTGTCGTAAAAGACGACTAACGGACTAAAGACTGCACATACATCCAACAGCTTAGAGCAGCGATGGGCTCTCCACCTGTCACGCTGAGCACATGTGCAGTCGCTATTTGGTGAAAAGTGGACTATGGCAGGGGACTGCTTTTGCGGTCCACATGTCCAGTCTCTGACTAACCCTTCGGGGATAATAGTCGTGATTATACGTATGTATGATGTCATATTTTCGCCATTGTGATCCTTTACGTGTAATGAGTGTTCTGCTCCGAGAATAACAGTACCAAACCTTAGCTTATTAGTTTTAATTGAACCGATTTTCTACAATTTAAAAGTATTGTCAAGTGAAGAAAAACACGTTATGAAGATTGTGGCATTTGTCTTGCGTTTAACAAGTAGATGTGCCGTCTCTTTGTACTGGAAAATATTATTGAAATAGACGAGAACAGTGCGCATGCACGCAAATGAACTTTAAAACGACTTTATTGGCTTTTCCGCTACCATCGCTCATTCGTTTAATTGAATATGTGCTGGCTGTTTTTTTTTAAACAATCAACAGCAAGTTTATCATACTTTACGAGTATTTCAAACTGTCAATTTTAGCTTCTGACATGGTAGCTCTATGATATTTTGATAGCAGCCAGCAGCTTTCCTTTGCTGGTAGAATTCTGCTCTGAATGCGACTGCATGGTTGCCATACCCTTTTCTGCCACCAAATTGTATTGCTGTTATCCAGTTTGAGTACACCTATCAAGCTGAGCACATGTACAGATGTAATTTGGTGAAACGTTGGAATGTGGCAGGGAACTGCTTTTGCGGTCCTCATTGTCTTTGACTAACTAAAGTTTATGTATGTGACCAGTGTACCTCTCCTCCAGAAACCTTACTGCAGATGGACAGACAGCAGCTGCAGAAGTTCGTCCAATACCTGATAGCGGAACACCACACGGAGGTGCTGCCGACGGCCCAACGGCTAGCGGACGAGGTTTTGCAGGCGCGGTCGGCCATCAACCGCATTTGTGGGGCGCCGGACCCCACTGCTGGGCCGCCGCCCGACGCGCACCACGCCTGGCACTTGGATGAACAGCAGGCATGTGCTTTTACTATTCTGCGTTCTCCCTCCAACCACTATTGAGTTTTTATTCTACCCAACATCTGAAATAAGTATAGGAACTCGCTCGCTGGCGCAAAGGCTTTTGTTTTTTTTTTATAGTAGAAGGAGGCAAATGAGCAGGCGGGTCACCTGATAGGGAGTAATCACCTCCGCCCATGGACACCCGCAAAACCAGAAAATTCGCAGATGCGTTGCCGACCTTCAGGAAGTAGTAGAATCTTTGAGGAAAGATTAGGAATTGGCAAAAGTGAATGTTAAAAACATCTTGAGCTTCTCTCTCATCTCGTGTTAAGCTCTCGAGGTTAACGATCTTGCTAGTTAAGCACTTTTGCAATGCTTGGTTTACTGAATGAGTAACCAAATGAAAAACATCTCGAGCTTCTTTCCGGTAGGCGGTGTAAACAGAAAAATTGGCTATTTTCTATTAGCTGTTGTTTGATATATTTTAGATATTTCGCACTAATATTTTCAATATGTATTACAGAACGATAACTGTTACCAAAACACGATTGGAAATATTTTGCTCGACGGAAAAAAATCTCTAAAATTTCATATAAATGCACATTACGACCGTGTTTTTCAATAATAATTCCTAGAAAATCATAAACACATAAGTACCTACTTAGATATTTACATTTTCGATTTCTTGACTGTTTTGGATTTCCAAAAAACTATAAACATTGTTATTAACTTTTTGATAAAAATGTGAATGGCCCTTACGAATTACCGCAGACCCCGCACCGCGCGAGGACCCGGAATTTTCGCTGACCGCCTAACCCCCCGTAAAGCCGTTGGTCTCGGGTTGTCGTCGTAAGACGCGGTCGCTAAAACCTACCAACTCGCATTGGGCTACAGTGGTGGGTTATGGCCCATTCTTCCCTTGTGGGAAGGCCTATACCTGGCACTGGGACGTTCATAGGCTGATGAACGATGATGTTCTTCCACCAACCAGGATTGTTGTTAAACTCTATTCTTATAGTATACCTTCTAATTCAGTATCGTTTGTTGCAGGTCTGCGAACAAGTGCGAGCTTACCTGTTACAGGGGACGTATTACAATGCCAACAAACAGCTTAACTCTTTATTTTCTAAGGTAAGTCACTCGTTTTTAAGTAGGGGACTGTTATAACGCATCAAATGACGTCATTTGATTCCAAGGAATATTTTTTTTTACAATTACTTTTTAATGAAAGAGTGCGGATGTGAATCTCCGGTTTTGTTAAGTTAAGAATTAATAAACTGAGCAAGCTATTCTGCTGCGTTTCAGGTAAGAGAAATGCTCCGAGCGCAAGACTCCAACGGCCCAAGGATGCTGATGCTCATGACTGAACAGTTCCTGTCCGACCCTCGCCTCTTACTGTGGAGGAACCAGAACACACCCATGACGGAGAAGTGCAGGCAACTGTGGGAGCAGCTAGGAGCGCTGTGGGTCAGCATAGTTCTGGATCCTGGCAGTAATAAACACCACCGGCTGCAGTGGCGCGCGCTGCTGGACAAATGGTCCGCAGTGGAGGTTTGCCCCACCGAAGACCCGGACTATAGATCATTCCCGCTGGTGAGTGATGTCAGCTACTTGATGCTATGATAGATAGATTTTGTTATCCCTTAAGGCCTTGTCCAGAAGGGGCGAATTCGCGCCGATTTTCAACTCGATTTTAATTTCAACACGCGCGATGCTTGTGGATGTAAATGTTTTGGCAGCCAGTACCTCAACAACACGCGTATAAGTTCGCGCGAAACGATTCGTGGCGAATTCGCCTCCTCTAGATAAAGTCTTAGGGTTGATGGCAGATGGTCTTCATTTCTCACTTGTAAGTGACATCAGCTACTTGTATTTTGGTGAGAGTTATAGTGTTAGTACTAATCAGTCTTTATTGCGTAACCGGACTGGACGGCGAAAAGCTTTAACTATTTACCCCTATGATGATGAAGAAGTGCGCGTCTATTTACTAGAACCTTGGCTAAAGTTGCCTCATATATTATTAAACAAATTGAATGAACTGTTCATGTTTGTGTAGCACAAACGTACATCATAAAAACTTTTTATAGTAAGACAAATTCCCTGATGACGTTCAAGCGGAGATGAAATTGTTCTAATTTATTATTGCTTCTTTTCAGTACGCAAGAGAAAGGGAGAGAAGCGAGAGAGATCGCGACAGAGACCACAGAGACAGGGACAGAGAGCGCCATCGGGACAGGGAGGAGAGAGATAGAGAAAGACTGCGCGAGAGGGAGGAGAGGGACAGGTAATTCATAAATATTTTTTTTCTTTATAATATTGTTGAAACTTTAAAATGTTAAGCTCTGCATCGATAAGAACCAGCGACCTCTTGCAAATAGGAAATACTCAATTAACTAAGGTTTTACTTGTAGTTTGTCATTTCCAGGCTATAGAGAAGCTTGTTATTTAAGATAGAATGGAATCTCAATCTTATTTCAAGTGGACAAGTTACATTTTGTCTATGATCCAAATTAAAGTTAACATATTTATATTTTATAAAAACGATTCTATTTTTTGTTTACAGGGAAAGACATAGGGAACGGCAAAGAAGAGAACTGCATTCTCACTCTGAAAGTTCAGACGAAGAATCTAGACCTAATAAGTAAGTTATGTAATTTGTTCGTCCCTGGACTTTCTTTTGAGGTTTAATTAACCCTTTAAAAAGCTCTGTGTAATTGTGTATATATTGCACATCATATTGTGAACTTTACTCCCTGAACATAAAGGTCGAAAACCAATGAAAGTTTAAACATGCTGTGCCCTTTAAAGTATACGCGAACTCTATTTAATATGTTCTGGCATACCTTACCTAGCATACCTTTTCAAATATGTATTTAGCAATTTCTATAAAAATAATGAGAAAGTACTTATGTTGTTTCAAAAATATTTACTAATAACTAATGATGAGTTACCTAATGTTTGTAATATAAATTATTATTATACCTACTACCTACTCGTATAATTGTTTGCGTATGCGTGTCTGCGCGTTCCCTAAAATGTCTCTGAGGACTAGCGCTGACATTATGAGTTAGGATCTTTTTTACCATAAACTCAAATTTATTTTAACGGCCGTTTTAAGTTCTACAGATAGTGTCTGTTTTATCTTTTCTCGTGCTGTTCAAATAAAAAATAAACTTTAGCTCTTTCTTAATTTCGAAATCTCATAATTAGTATTTAAACACTAGTTAATAAATCAACGCGAAATACAATTAATATTAATTGAAAGTATTTTTTTAATCATTTGTAGTTATGAACGCGAATACAGGAGAGCTAGCAAAAGATTAAGACTGCACAATCAACGGCCAGCGCCGCAACTGACACCGCGGACGGTGTTTCACAAGTGAGTATACTTAAACGAGTGTACAATAATATTATTGATTGTAATATTATTGCTAGTATACCTGTATGATAGATAGATGGATAGAGAATACTTTTATTACTACAGTTATATACATTACATAATACACAAAACATAACAAACAAGTACGATACACAGTTACAATTTGGCGGTATTGTCGCTTTATAGCGATTTCTTCTAGACAACCAGTCGGATGGAGAGAACTTAAACACTTTAAAATCGGACTGTATGTATAGGCAGCTAGATTGTAGAACGAACTACCGGTCAGAATTCGAGAGGTCATCGGTAGAATCGTTCAAACACCACCTCAAGGAGCACGTTCTCTCTTACTTAAGAGCGCGCAGTCGCGACAGTGCTGCCCTCATTGAGTTTTTCTTTAATTATGATGAATTTAGAACCAAATTCACTAGGACCGCTCTAAAGTGCACTCGAGTAACAACTATGCAATAAAGTATACCTACAATAATGTATCATCCATCTAAAGTATAATAAAGTATCCATCAAATCATTTGAAGCATAATTAATGACTATATTATACGGCATCACTACATTACAAGACCTGTGGGCAGACCACTAGCCTGATGACCCAATTATAATAAAGATATTACAGGATCAGCCAAAATAACGAAAATCGGCCAAAATTTCGTTTCGGAGAAAGAGAGTAGGCCCTCAGATCAGTCGTTAAAACCCAAACCAGTATTGGGCCAGCGGATTACGGCCCAACCTCTTAAAGTGTGTTGTCCATCTACACAGCAGTAAGATGATTATAAGTAAGATAATAATTATAAACAAACGACAATATCTCGATACTCACCCACCTTTTATTTGTTGGTCAGTATGCGAACGAACCTACAAATGTCCATAACCCTCCAGAGCGCTGGACGCGGTGGACATCTCGTGGGAGAGCGACCACCTCAAGGGCATCCTGGGCAGCGACGAGTACTGTGACCCCGAGAAGCCCGGCAAGCCGCAGGGGTTCGTCACGCCCCAGCCTTACCCCAAGTTCAACGAGCTGGGGCAACCGCTGTGGCATGGTAATTATTGACTTGTTTTGAAATTACAACTAATATTATAAAGGTGAAAGTTTGTGAGTGTGTATGTTTGTTACTCTTTTACGTAAAAACTACTTAATGGATTTGAATGAAATTCGGCATACAGATAGTTTATAACCAGGATTAACACATAGGATACTTTTTATCCCGATATTCCCACGAAAATGGGAACCACGCGGGTGAAACCGCGAGCGGTCGCTAGTGGGTACATAATAATCACGACTATTATCCCCAAAGCGTCAAGAGACTAGGCAATGAGGACCACAAAAGCAGTGTTACGTCCACGCTTCACCAAATAACTGCACATGTGCTCAGCGGGATAAGTGGTGAGTCCATTACCGCATTACTGTTGGATGTATGTGTGTCTAGTAAGACTGTAACAGAAATCTGTCTGCGGGTGCGGAATGGTGAATACTTTTATAACAATATTCTCTTTTAACACGGTAATAAAACTGTATCAACAGTGTGTCGCATCTGCGCGTTCGGATATTTCTATGACAACTAAGCCCTGCCCCCCAATGCACCACGTGATGCCTGCTGTCATCTAGCGATGTGTAACTCAAGAGTGATTAATGATTAAAAGCTTGTAAAAATTATATATTTTTACAAGCTTTTTTTGTAGTATCCCAAGCGAGTAGTGATTATATCAGTATATCTCTTTTACTCCCATTATATCTTTAAATCCATGTATCTAAGATGTACTCGTATTTTGGTCAAAGCTCATTGCGGAGAATAGAAAGAAACAAAGATAATATGTCTAATATTAGACGGTAGTTTTGCTAAGGTAAATAAATCTTTCAAGCATTGTATTAAGGCACAATTTCGCTGGTAGGGCATTTGGAAATTCGGTTTGTTTACATTTTTTAAAATAATATTTTTATAATATTTATTAATAAATTATACTTACCAAAAAATATCTTTACAATAAATTGAGCCGGCAACTGCCCGATCAACAGTCGTGAGTATTCTTACGTGATATTCAATTACGAGAATGAGAATTACTTAGTTGTCCTAATTCTCTTTCTTGTGGTATTCATATACAACGAAGTTAATTCTTAACTGCCTAGCTCGGTTCGTTCATTTGAGCCAGGGAGTTAAAGATATAAAATAGTGATGTATATCTTTGAATATATAAGATATTATATTCTCTCTTTTCATAACAGTGACTTATGACTGAGCACATTTTTTTGTATGGGATGTCTTCTCTAGCTTGTAAAACCTCAATGACCCAAAAGACAAAGTTCAATTTAAGGCTAGCTGTTAGTGAAAAATTAAAATAACCCGTTCTTAGAATTACTTTTTGAAGAAGTAAACAGTAAAATCTGCAAAAATTATGAAATATTGTTGAGGCTTTAATCTGTGAAATACACCCGATGGAAACACCATTTGATAAAGTTGGCTCGATAGAATAAATTCACAAAGTTACATATTTTTGTGTCATTTTATCTTCTTATCCAGGTTTTTTCTTAAAATAAGTGATTTAATATTATGAGTCATTTACCAAAATGAAGTGCATAGATAACTTGAGGAATTATAACCAATCGTTTCTTATTTATTACATCTATATTTTTTTTAAAATACAAAACGCGATTATTCGCGCCTCTTCGCTGTTACAGCCGTCCCTTACCGCCGTACCGTCGAGAGAGCGAGAGAGAAGCGCCCGAATCACCTCCCCTTATGAAATATTTCATTTTGTGGTGGGTGGATTCGCTGAGTATACGTGCAACCCTGATTATAATTGCGTGTTGGCAGAGCACCTGCCGGTAGTGGGCGCGCGCATCGAAGCGCTGCGTGCGCACGGGCGCGCGCCCGCCGCGCTGCGGCTGGCCGTCGGCGCCGCGCGCGCCATGCGCCATCGACAGGTGAGCGAAAATGTTAGGTATTGCTTTTTTTTCCTCTTAAGGCTAGGTGTTAGTGAATAATAAATAATCCACTCACTCTTGGATTTTTTTGACACTTTTTTGACTGTAACTGTCAACGTCAAATTTGACAGAATGGAGCATAGACTATGCGATATTGTGCGATAACAATACTTAAGATGAACCACCGAACCGAAATAACCAAACTTGTTCATACTAAAGTAGTCTGTAAGTCTATGAAAACACGGTACAAAGTCAAGTGTGTTTTTGTAGGTGCGGTCTCATGCGACCGCTTGGGGTTTTAACATTACACGTCCTTAGAATTAATTTTTGAAGTAGTAAACAGTAAATTTATAATCTGCGAAAATTATGGAACATTGTTGAGGCTTTATTCTGTGGAATATACCCGGTGGATAAATATAAAACGCGCATATTTGCACAGTACCAGCACAGTGAAAAATATTCTTTCATACATCCTCTATGAATTTTGTCAAAACGAATAGGTCCGTGATTTGCCGCTGGCGGCATTGACACTGAGAGCATTATCACTGACAGGTGGGGATGCGTTCATAGAGAATGTATGAAAAACACTGTGCCGGTACTGTGCCGGAACTGTGGCTTCACTGATATGTGTGAAGCAACCTTAAATTTGCCTCGTGCTATCAGCATATTTAGCCAGTGTCAAGTAAGATGTAATAGTAATTATTTTCTTTGCATTAAGATGATAATGAGATGAACGTTTAATGATAAAAAATATTCCCCCAAACCCCTTGAGACTCAATAAAGCTGTGGGACTTTATTGAGATCTCACACGGATTTCTTAAGATAATTTAAAAAGTGATGTTACACTGTTTTGTTTTATTTGCTAATACTCATGCACGTTCACGCACACCTAACAGTAAACAATCCACCAATATTTCACATTATTATTCGACAAAACACAAATTACATTAACGCTTTACTTTCCCGCCAAAAAGTCTAATGTTATTGTTTATATAATTTTAACGCAAATTTTTAATGTTTTTAAAAAATATTAAGATCGGATGTTGATAGTAGTATTGTTGTTGACATTGAATGGGTGCCTTTGGCTTTCAAAGTAAAAAATAGAAAAATGGTGTTCATTAATTTTTGCGGGCTGGATAAGTCCACGGTAGCACAACTGGAAAGAGCACATGGCCCGGATTGCCAGAAGGGTGCGGGTTCGAATCCTGCTCGTGGATATTTTTTTGACACTGCCTTTTTAATTTGTAAGGTGAGCTAAACCTTGCATGGCCTTTAGTTTCATTAGTGTTTCATGCAACACACCGCGATGATACTTAAATCACGATTATCTACCTGTTGCATTCAAAAGTCAAAATCTTTTTATTCGAATAAACTTAATAATAAGCTATTTTAAATCGTCCTAAACATTGTTTCTAATCTACCTACCACCAATTCAGGACGTCATTTAGCTATGCAGAAGAACCGGCGCAAGAAAGTAAAACACATTTTATCATCATCATTTGCTTGCCTTGTTCCCATGTTATGTGGCGTCGGCGCAGTATGAATATTTCTCTCAGTAAAGACAGTAAAGACATTAACAAACACAAAAAAATATGTCATTACCAAATTATAATAGACGCGTCTTACCTGAAATAAAACGCATATTAAATACTTACCTCATTAGAAGCTTATAATATTGAGATAGGCATATCCGTTTCCCGTCGTATTTTCCTTCTCTTTCTGCCGGTATATCGCTGTCTCTCTCGCTCATCCCACTCAGTGGCGTCACCAGGTGGCGCGGTGGGGGAACCAGGAGATTTCACCCCCGTGCCCATTTGTTCATCATTGCGTCGAAATATGCATTAAGCACCAGGCGGAAATAAAAACTAAGCTTCTAATGAGGTAAGTATTTAATATGCGTTTTATTTCAGGTAAAACGCGTCTATTAAACACTTGACCGTCATTAGAAGCTTATAATATTGAGACCTGTTTGTTATCGCCTGGTGAAAACGCCAATGTGAGAAATAAATTAAACTATAAGTGCGAGAGAGTTAATCATATGATTATGGTTTAAACAAAAAGAAATAATAAGAGATTTAATTAAGTACTCATTATTAACAATTTAAGTCATGTAAGAAAATAATTGGCCAGTCATTGATGAAAAATCAAATAATTTAGCTTGTAAACCATGTAAACATTATTATAAGGAAATAAATATTGTTTACTATTTGATTTCAATCACTTTACAGGGTAAAAATAAAAAATGAAAAACTTCGTGACGCCTGAATCAATATTTCATGACAATAAACCTTGTGAAAAGTATTAACTAATCCCCAATTAGCAATAGTTAGTATATTCTCAATGGGTAAATCATATCAATCTAGTTTGTAGATGCTACAGCGGAGCAAAACACAACCAGGTGTGGCTGTAATATCCATCTATAGCTACCACAGTGCTTGAAACAGGTGTAGGTGAACCACTCGAAGTTTTAAATAAATTAGTTTAGCCATTTTGTACAATATTTATTGATCCTTTTAACCAGTAGCAATTTCCAGCGTGTTTGTCTGTAGTCCCTACAGTCAATCTTTGACCCAAACTGTCGCCTTAATGTTACTGCATTGTCCTGAACAAAATAATCTTTGGTGTCCACAGCAAGGTAACAAAGGAGCAATGCGACAATAATATTGCAGTGTTACGAACTGTTTGAAATCTAGTTGACCCTACGTTTGAAATACATTCCAAAGGTCTACAGACTAATATTACTAAAACCTGGAAAAAGAAGGTTTTGTTGTTTTTAAATGTTTAATTGAGATTGATTTTAAAACATATTTAACTATTACCTCGTCACTAAGATTTCCATACAATTTTGCGCTGCATAAAGGAGACACGACAATTTATAGTAGTGTATAGTATTTTAAGAAAGATTTAAAATATTAAGTGTAAATCTGCCAAAAACTTGACTGACTGGACCCATTTGGTACGCGTTCCGCGTGTGGATGGCGCCGCTGCTGCTGCTTACGCCCTTCCTGTACTACTGGACCAAGCACAAGTGCTCATATGTTTTATAATAACCGAACGCTTGAGCAGGGAAATTTGCTTGTGGTTCCATAACGATATATCATTTAAGCACACCAAATTTCAACGTCATGTCTTGAACCTTGGAGGTTGGCAGGCCTGTGGTTATGTCTACCAGGCGTCTACGTTTCGAATTCCATACTGTGAATGAGGCAGCAAGGGGTACCACAATCATATAAATTGCTGTTGAGGTGTGCTAGCACCCGGGGGATGAGGGAAGGTGGTGCGAATTTCCAAGCCAGAGGGAAGCGTTCTACTTCAGGCTGAAAGCACTGTGAAACATCGCTTCGTAATCATTGAGATAAATCTGCATAGTTTACCCACTACTCGAGCGTTCTTGGATACAAACAGGTCAATTACTGGCCAGGCCCACTTCGCGAATATCGTTTGTGTGAATTCTGGCAGTAGATGCCACTCTAGAGCTTGGCTATGTCGAGACAGTTGATCTGCATGGCTGTTTAATTTCCCTGGAATGTAATGAATTTTGACCACAATTTGGTTGGTGGTCATTTGTTGGTTGGCAATTTGGAGGATTAAAATAAAGGCTTCGTGTTCGATGCTTGTAATTCTAAGACTTAGAACAGCCCGCTTTTCTTTTTGATTGCAGTGCAGCTTTGTTGGGATGCACTCCACCTTCCCGATAGGGCAGAATTGTTGAGTTGTGACCCCCCAATCCTGAAGCAACGGTTGTCAAAAAGAATGTTGGTGGAGGTATATGTATTGGTGTTTCTGATAATTTTTAGCTACCAATACATTTAACTACATCGTAAGGTAGAGTCTATTTTACCGCCCAATTTCTTCTCTTAGGTATCGTAAAATGCGACTAACGGACCATAGATTGCACATACATCCAAAAGTATAGAGCGGCGATAGGCTCATCACTTGTCACGTACATGTGCAATTATCATTTGGTGAAACGTAGACTATGGCAGAGGACTGCTTTTGCGGTCCTCATTGCCTGGTCTCTGGCTATCCCTTCGGGGATAAGAGTCGTGAGCATATGTAGGTATGTATGGACGCTTGTGATTCCTCCATGTATCCTAGTATGTCCTTGCGGAAGACATTGATTTTGGTAAGCGCCCTGCGAGGGCGGTCAAACAGACCTTTTGAAGTTTATGTAGACACCAAAATAAGTAAGTGTTTCTATTACAATGTTGGCATGTCTGGGACAGAACCATCTGGTCTTTATGTCTATAAGATAATAGTCTAAGAAAACATTGCCGTGCTCATCTCAAATGGAAGGCATATAATTCTTAGTAATTCGCCTTTGTAGAACAGACGAAGAAACCATTGTGAGATTTGGCTATAGTCAGATAGTAGTACCTAGGTCTGAGAAAAGTAATTTGTACATCCCGTCTCTTGGCCGTACACAGTCCGGAATTCATATAATAATTTAACGACTTCAGGTTAAAAATTGGACGGAGTGACCTTTCTTGAGTGCTCTTTGGTACTAAAAACTGGGTTAAAACGAAGTTTGAAAAAAAAAAACTTACTGTTTCTAGAAACCTGTTCTTTCATCTGTGTCAGCATTGCAGACATTTTGTTCGATAAAAGCGTGTAACAACTGTCGATTGTAACGTTTGGAACCTTGAGCGATGGCTTCAGATAAAACGGTATTCGATACCTTTGTGTTATGATACTTGGAGCACCTATTTAGTCCCAACGGTGTCGATAAAGTGCAAATTGACTGGCTCGAAATTTCGGAGCGTCATTGTCTATGTCTTTTGTTACCTCTGTTAGCAGAGAAGATGGACGTTTTTGTCCTGATTGAAAGAGCTGCCAAGCCTATGATCCTGGGGATCGAAAGTAAGAACAGCCTCCGTTGTTTATATTATAGCTACGATGTGGTTCGTGGCTGGCATAAGTATGTCCTTGCGGAGGACATTGTTTTTGTTAAGCGCCCTGCGAGGGCGGTTCATAGCCATGATGTGGTTCGTGGCTGGCATGAGTATGTCCTTGCGGAGGACATTGTTTTTGTCAAGCGCCCTGCGAGGGCAGTTTATAGCCATGATGTGGTTCGTGGCTGGCATATAAGCATGTCCTTACGGAGGACATTGATTTTGGTAAGCGCCCTGCGAGGGCGGTTCATAGCCACGATGTGGTTCGTGGCTGGCATAAGCATGTCCTTGCGGAATACATTGTTTTTGGTAAGCGCCCTGCGAGGGCGGTCCATAGCCACAATGTGGTTCGTGGCTGGCATAAGCATGTCCTTACGGAGGACATTGTTTTTGGTAAGCGCCCTGCGAGAGCGGTTCATAGCCACACTGTGGTTCGTGGCTGGCATAAGCCTGTCCTTGCGGAGGACATTTATTTATTTAAATAATTAAAAACGGTTACATAACCATTTACAACAATTAACCGTATTATTCAAATTCAAATAAAATAAGGGATATTTAGCATTACATTAACATACATGCATCTTCTCGCAAAAACCGCAAACACTCAAGTAATATAACCATTGATTTTGGTAAGCGCCCTGCGAGGGCGGTTTATAGCTACGATATGGTTCGTGCTGGCATAAGCATGCCCTTGCGGAGGACATTTATTTATTTAATTTTATTAAAACGGTTAAAAACCAATTACAATAATTAAACATATTATTCAAAAACAAATTAAATTAAATAAGGTACATTTAGCGTTATATTAACATAATTATATGCATCTTCTCGCAAAACCGCGAACACTCATGTAATAACCGTTGATTTTGGTAAGCGCTCTGCGAGGGCGGGCAGATTATAGCCACGATATGGTTCGTGGCTGCCATAAGTATGTCCTTGCGGAGGACTTTGATTTTGGTAAGCGCCCTGCGAGGGCGGTTCACAGCATGCTGTGTGTGTGTCTGTCCCATGAACTAGAAGAACAACGCGATGGTATACTATAAGAAGTTTGCCCTTGCGAAAGGTAACCGTTTGTTGTGAGTACAGGTTTTGCTTGCGAGGCATTCCCAGTACCAGATTTAATAATTTAAATAAAAGTTATCTAACAGGACAATTTTTTTTTTTTTTTAATGCAACTGTAATCTGTTCAGAATTAAACAAATGTGTGTTTGAATGTAGAATCTTATTCAAAGTAGCAAGCATTAGAGGGTATTTTACATTTTTATGAGTATTATCCTCTTTGCGTATATTTGTAGTTTCAGTCTACAATCTAATCACCACTGAAAATAAGACCTCTAAGAGAGGTATCAGATGTTTGCGACCAACTAGTAAACTGCGCAGACAATTATTAAAAATATCTTTTTAGTTTTAAAATACCAAAAGTTATTGGTGCACAAGATTTATCAGAATATTGGTGCCTAAGGTCTAGCTGGCTCTTTTAGTTTACTTTTAAAATCAAAAATCAAATCTAGATCACTACACGGAATATTTAAATTGTTAACTGTTTTAGTCAGTATTGATAACACCTGCGAGGTGCAACAATCGTTGTAAGATTTCCTCTAACGTCCGATAAAGCAGACACATTGTCGTTATCGTCATGAAAGGCGGGTACGATGACCATGCTTCTTTGAACGATGACGACTAACTCGAACTCAACCTTCGCCGATACGATCGGGATTGTTAGAAGGACCAGCTATAGCCGCTTAGCTACAATTCGTTTTTCTCATTATCTAATGTAAGCACTAATTATCGGTTTCTTATCTAAAATAAAAAGAAAAAGTGCCTGGAGGGTAGATACCACATATTAAACACAAAAAACACTTTTAAAAAATACTATCTTTAATCGAATGCTTTCTTATCTTAAAAGAAAAGGTGTATCTACATCCCTTGCGGGTAAAATAAAAAGTTTGATATACCAGATAAGTTTAAATTATAAATTCAGCGAACGGTAACACCGTTAAGTTAAGAAACTATTCTAAGTACTCACGTGTATTAAACACTTGACCGTCATTAGAAGCTTAGCTGAGCTGAGATAGGCATATCCGTTTCCCGTCGTATTTTCCTTCTCTTTATTCCGGTATATCGCTGTCTCTCTCGCTCATCCCACTCAGTGGCTTCACCAGGTGGCGCGGTGGGGGAACCAGGAGATTTCACACCCGTGCCCATTTGTTCATCATTGGCGTGAAATTTCCCGTCGGCGTAACTTGTGTACTACATAGTGATCAAGTGACAAAGAAATAGAATTATTTTCATTTAAACTGCAACACAGTTCTCGTGAGTTTCTACAATACACGTGAGTACTTAGAATAGTTTCTTAACTTAACGGTGTTACCGTTCGCTGAATTTATAATTTAAACTTATCTGGTATATCAAACTTTTTATTTTACCCGCAAGAGATGTAGATACACCTTTTCTTTTAAGATAAGAAAGCATTCGAGTAAAGATAGTATTTTTAAAAGTGTTTTTTGTGTTTAATACGTGGTATCTACCCTCCAGGCACTTTTTCTTTTTATTTTAGATAAGAAACCGATAATTAGTGCTTACATTAGATAATGAGAAAAATGAATTGTAGCTAAGCGGCTATAGCTAGTCCTTCTAACAATCCCGATCGCATCGGCGAAGGTTGAGTTCGAGTTAGTCGTCATCGTTCAAAGAAGCATGGTCATCGTACCTACCCGCCTTTCATGACGATAACGACAATGTGTCTGCTTTATCGGACGTTAGAGGAAATCTTACAACGATTGTTGCACCTCGCAGGTGTTACCAATACTGACTAAAACAGTTAACAATTTAAATATTCCGTCTAGTGATCTAGATTTGATTTTTGATTTTAAAAGTAAACTAAAAGAGCCAGCTAGGCCTTAAGCACCAATATTCTGATAAATCTTGTGCACCAATAACTTTTGGTATTTTAAAACTAAAAAGATATTTTTAATAATTGTCTGCGCAGTTTACTAGTTGGTCGCAAACATCTGATGCCTCTCTTAAAGGTCTTATTTTCAGTGGTGATTAGGTTGTAGACTGAAACTATAAATATACGAAAAGAGGATAGGTACTCATAAAAATGTAAAAGACCCTCCAATGCTTGCTACTTTGAATAAGATTCTACCTTCAAACACACATTTGTTTAATTCTGAACAGATTACAGTTGCATTAGAAAAATAAATTGTCCTGTTAGAAAACTTTTTGGCCAGTTATTAAATTTGGTACTGGGAATGCCTCGCAAGCAAAACCTGTACTATAACAAACGGTTACCTTTCGCAAGGGCAAACTTCTTATCGTCTTAGCGTACCATCGCGTTGTTCTTCTGGTTCATGGGACAGACACACGCACAGCATGCTGTGAACCGCCCTCGCAGGGCGCTTACCAAAATCAATGTCCTCCGCAAGGACATACTTATGGCAGCCACGAACCATATCGTGGCTATAATCTGCCCGCCCTCGCAGGGCGCTTACCAAAATCAATGGTTATTACATGAGTGTTCGCGGTTTTGCGAGAAGATGCATATATATTAATATAATGCTAAATGTACCTTATTTAATTTAATTTGATTTTGAATAATATGTTTAATTATTGTAATTGGTATTTAAACGTTTTAATAAAATTTAATAAATAAATGTCCTCCGCAAGGGCATGCTTATGCAGTTATGCCAGCACGAACCATATCGTAGCTATAAACCGCCCTCGCAGGGCGCTTACCAAAATCAAGGGTAATATTACTTGAGTTTCGCGGTTTTTGCGAGAAGATGCATGTATGTTAATGTAATGCTAAATATCCCTTATTTTATTTGAATTTGAATAATACGGTTAATTGTTGTAAATGGTTATGTAACCGTTTTTAATTATTTAAATAAATAAATGTCCTCCGCAAGGACAGGCTTATGCCAGCCACGAACCACAGTGTGGCTATGAACCGCTCTCGCAGGGCGCTTACCAAAAACAATGTCCTCCGTAAGGACATGCTTATGCCAGCCACGAACCACATTGTGGCTATGGACCGCCCTCGCAGGGCGCTTACCAAAAACAATGTATTCCGCAAGGACATGCTTATGCCAGCCACGAACCACATCGTGGCTATGAACCGCCCTCGCAGGGCGCTTACCAAAATCAATGTCCTCCGTAAGGACATGCTTATATGCCAGCCACGAACCACATCATGGCTATAAACTGCCCTCGCAGGGCGCTTAACAAATTCAATGTCCTCCGCAAGGACATACTTCTGCCAGCCACGAACCACATCGTAGCTATAATATAAACAACGGAGGCTGTTCTTACTTTCGATCCCCAGGATCATAGGCTTGGCAGCTCTATCAATCAGGACAAAAACTTCCATCTTCTCTGCTAACAGAGGTAACAAAACACGAAGACAATGACGCTCCGAAATTTCGAGCCGGTCAATTTGCACTTTATCGACACCGTTGGGACTAAATAGGTGCTCCAAGTTTTCTATCATAACACAAAGGTATCGAATACCGTTTTATCTGAAGCCATCACTCAAGGTTCCAAACGTTACAATAGACAGTTGTTACACGCTTGTATCGGACAAAATGTCTGCAATGCTGACACAGATGAAGGAACAGGTTTCTAGAAACAGTAAGTTTTTTTTCCAAACTTCGTTTTAACCCAGTTCTAGTACCAAAGAGCACCCAAGAAAGGTCACTCTGTCCAATTTTTAACCTGAAGTCGTTAAATAATTATATAAATTCCGGACTGTGTACGGCCAAGAGACGGGATGTACAAATTACTTTTCTCAGACCTAGGTACTACCATCTGACTATAGCCAAATCCCACAATGGTTTCTTCGTCTGTTCTACAAAGGCGAATTACTAAAAATTATATGCCTTCCATTTGAGATGAGCACGGCAATGTTTTCTTAGACTATTATCTTATAGACATAAGGACCAGATGGTTCTGTCCAGACATGCCAACATTGTAATAGAAACACTTACTTATTTTGGTGTCCACATAAACTTCAAAAAGTCTGTTTGATCGCCCTCGCAGGGCGCTTACCAAAATCAATGTCTTCCGCAAGGACATACTAGGATACATGGAGGAATCACAAGCGTCTATACATACCTACATATACTCACGACTGTTATCCCCGAAGGGTTAGTCAGAGACCAGGCAATGAGGACCGCAAAAGCAGTCCTCTGCCATAGTCTACGTTTCACCAAATGATAACTGCACATGTACGTGACAAGTGATGAGCCTATCGCCGCTCTATACTGTTGGATGTATGTGAAATCTATGGTCCGTTAGTCGCCTTTTACGATACCTAAGAGAAGAAATTAGGCGGTAAAATAGACTCTACCTTACGATGTAGTTAAATGTATTGGTAGCTAAAAATTATCAGAAACACCAATACATATACCTCCACCAACATTCTTTTTGACAACCGTTGCTTCAGGATTGGGGGGTCACAACTCAACAATTCTGCCCTATCGGGAAGGTGGAGTGCATCCGAACAAAAGCTGCACTGCAATCAAAAATAAAAGCGGGCTGTTCTAAGTCTTAGAATTACAAGCATCGAACACGAAGCCTGCGACAATTTTATTTTAATCCTCCAAATTGCCAACCAACAAATGACCACCAACCAAATTGTGGTTAAAATTCATTACATTCCAGGGAAATTGAACAGCCATGCAGATGAACTGTCTCGACATAGCCAAGCTCTAGAGTGGCATCTACTGCCAGAATTCACACAAACGATATTCGCGAAGTGGGCTTGGCCAGTAATTCACCTGTTTGTATCCAAGAACGCTCGAGTAGTGGGTAAACTATGCAGATTTATCTCAATGATTACGAAGCGATGTTTCACAATGCTTTCAGCCTGAAGAGAACGCTTCCCTCTGACTTGGAAATTCGCACCACCTTCCGTCATCCCCCGGGTGCTAGCACACCTAAACAGGAATTTATCTGATTGTGGTACCCCTTGCTGCCTCATTCACAGTATTATTTCAGTATATTCGAAACGTAGACGCCTGGTAGACATAACCACAGGCCTGCCAACCCCCAAGGTTCAAGACATGACGTTGAAATTTGGT
Organism: Scoparia ambigualis; assembly: GCA_963921215.1. Taxonomy (NCBI): domain Eukaryota; kingdom Metazoa; phylum Arthropoda; class Insecta; order Lepidoptera; family Crambidae; genus Scoparia; species Scoparia ambigualis. The sequence goes on along the minus strand of OY992512.1, from coordinate 28,301,072 downwards.
GTGCTTAAATGATAAATCGTTATGGAACCACAAGCAAATTTGCCTACTCAAGCCTCCGGTTATTATAAAACATTATGAGCACTTGTGCTTGGTCCAGTAGTACAGGAAGGGCGTTAGCAGCAGCGGCGCCATCCACACGCGGAACGCGTACCAAATGGGTCCAGTCAGTCCAGTTTTCGGCAGATTTACACTTAATATTTTAAATCTTTCTTACAATACTATACACTACCATAAATTGTCGTTTCTACTTTATGCAGCGCACAATTGTATAGAAATCTTAGTGACGAGGTAATAGTTAAACATGTTTTAAAATCAATCTCAATTAAACATTTAAAAACAACAAAACCTCCTTTTTCCAGGTTTTAGTAATATTAGTCTGTAGACCTTTGAAATGTATTTCAAACCTAGGATCAACTAGATTTCAAACAGTTCGTAACACTGCAATATTATTGTCGCATTGCTCCTTTGTTACCTTGCTGTGGACACCAAACATTATTTTGTTCAGGACAATGCAGTAATATTATGGCGACAGTTTGGGTCAAAAACTGACTGTAGGGACTACAGACAAACAAGCTAGAAATTGCTACTGGTTAAAAGGATCAATAAATATTGTACAAAATGGCTAAACTAATTTATTTAAAACTTCGAGTGGTTCACCTGTCACCTGTTTCAAGCACTGTGGTAGCTAGATGGATATTACAGCCATACCTGGTTGTGTTTTGCTCCGCTGTATCATCTACAAACTAGATTGATATGATTTACCCATTGAGGATATACTAACTATTGGTAATTTGAGATTAGTTACTTAATACTTTTCACAAGGTTTATTGTCGTGAAATATTGATTCAGGCGTCACGAAGTTTTTCATTTTTTATTTTTACCCTGTAAAGTGATTGAAGTCAAATAGTAAACAATATTTATTTCCTAATAATAATGTTCGTTTACATGGTTTACAAGCTAAATTATTTGATTTTTCATCAATGACTGGCCAATTATTTTCTTACATGACTGAAATTGTAAATAATTAGTACTTAATTAAATCTCTTATTATAACTTTTTGTTTAAACCATAATCATATGATTAACTCTCTCGCACTTATTGTTTAATTTATTTCTCACATTGGCGTTTTCACCAGGCGATAACAAACAGGTCTCAGCTCAGCTAAGCTTCTAATGACGGTCAAGTGTTTAATAGACGCGTTTTACCTGAAATAAAACGCATATTAAATACTTACCTCATTAGAAGCTTAGTTTTTATTTCCGCCTGGTGCTTAATGCATATTTCGACACAATGATGAACAAATGGGCACGGGTGTGAAATCTCCTGGTTCCCCCACCGCGCCACCTGGTGAAGCCACTGAGTGGGATGAGCGAGAGAGACAGCGATATACCGGAATAAAGAGAAGGAAAATACGACGGGAAACGGATATGCCTATCTCAGCTCAGCTAAGCTTCTAATGAGGTAAGTATTTAATATGCGTTTTATTTCAGGTAAAACGCGTCTATTGTAGAAACTCACGAGAACTGTGTTGCAGTTTAAATAAAAATAATTCTATTTCTTTGTCACTTGATCACTATGTAGTGCACAAGTTACGCCGACGGGAAATTTCACGCCAATGATGAACAAATGGGCACGGGGGTGAAATCTCCTGGTTCCCCCACCGCGCCACCTGGTGACGCCACTGAGTGGGATGAGCGAGAGAGACAGCGATATACCGGCAGAAAGAGAAGGAAAATACGACGGGAAACGGATATGCCTATCTCAATATTATAAGCTTCTAATGACGGTCAAGTGTTTAATAATAATTTAAAAAATCATTACAAATCTAAAATTAAACTTGAACAATTCGGAAACGAAAAGCAGTTTCAAAACAACCAATAGTTTTTTCTATAGAAAATTTCACCCAATGACTTTAAAATGTCTTTACTCAAGGGCTCAAGGCTTTCTCTTCAACAGCAACCTTTGCATTGCAGGAAGTAGCCCAACACCGGTGGCACGAGGTGGGCGCCGGGGAGGCATCCTCCAGCGGGGGCGGGGGAGGTGGGGGCGCCGCGGGGGCGGGGGCGTGCTCCGGCCCCGACTCGTGCTCGGGCGCGTGCGCAGATCGCGTGAAGCTCTCATTGGTCTGCGCTCACATGGACGCGGGCGCGTGCCTCAGCAGCGAGGCTACTTGTGCGCTGTCACACTCGCAACGGTGCATAGGACGGGGTAAGAGTACCTACTATCATTACCGGGGACGGGGTGTCGGTGGGGCCTTGGCGGAGGCAGGGGCGTGCTCCGGCTCCGACTTGTGTTCGTCCGTGTGCCTCGGGGTCCTTGCGTGTGATTAGGCGGCTTTCCTAGCTTCTCCGCTTTCGTTCCTGCGCGCAGCTTGAATCCGCGGGTTCCGGGTAGCACCCCGTCTACTGAAAGTTTAGCCTAAAGCTAAGTCTTTTAAGTCCTACTCAAGTGAACAGAATGAACGAATCGTTGGAATCATCCCTGAGCATTGAATAAGGGAATTAGTTGATGAAACCTTGTAAAAGTTTTTCAATCTTTTCTTTTACTGCCTGATTCTTTCCTACAACCCAACCACATCATGGGGGAGGCCATTGTCCAACAGTGAACGTCCTTTGCCTGCTACAAGTGGTAGCTTCTTTAATGTCAAAAGGGAGCAAACGTTGAAGCGGCTGATGAGGGTGGCATCCCTCATTTAGCACCTACGGGTCACGTGTAGGGTCTCAAGGGTGAATTTAACCCTTACTTTCCCCCACAGACAGCCGCTGCTGGACGGGCTGGACGCTGGAGGCCATCTGGTGCGTGTACGAGTGCCTGGCGGACGCGTGCCTGGCGCCCGACGACCAGCGCGCCTCCCCGCGGCTGCACACCGCCTACCTGGACGAAGAGCCCAACACCGGACTGCCGCCTAGGTGAGGAATGAGTTAGTTGCTAACGTAGTCATTACAGAAGAGGATAAATAGTAGATTATTAACCAAGGGGATAAAGCAGTGTCTTCTGTCGCGGGTGACGATTTAAATCGCGAGCGTAACGAAGGACTCGAGGTTTACTCCCGAGCGTAGCGAGGGTGTTTAAGACGAGTCGTGAGTGTAGCGAGAGATTAAAGTTCACCCAAGACTAAGACAGCTTTATCACCGAGAAAAATACTCTACTTTTCGTACCATTTGCGAAAAAATTTGGTGACTCGTTTCTTTGCCGCACTTCCAAAAGATGGAATAGTCTACCAGCACACGTATTCCCTCCTACCTATGACATAGGGTCCTTCAAACGAGGCGTGAAGAAGCACTTTGTGGGCCGGCAGAGTGAGGATGACTGATGCTACGTCTCTTACGCTGCACCAGTTGTCCTCGCGCCTGGACCTCATTTCCACTTAACATCAGGTGGAGTGGGGTCATTTGCCGGGCTTAGTATATAAAAAAAAAAAAAAATATGAGATAAGCATTTATTAAAAATAATGACAATTAAAAGTAAAGTTAACATTCGAAACATTGGTCCAATTATTGATAGAGAGAGTTACATTTTTGTTTGGTACATTTATTGCTGATGAGTTGATTTGTAATTTATTTATTTTTCTTTTTTCAAAAAGATGTATAATGCTTTATATTGAAAGTCAATGGTGTAAACACAGATGTATTTCAGTATAAATTTCAGTAAGTATTCCAAATTTAAATCACATTCTCCCCCTAGAGGATGAATGAAATTCAGTACAATTTTCTTTCCCTGTTTTTAACAGATTAAAAATGACTATTGTTATGTTCGCTTTTTGTGGCATAGAATGTCACTTTTTTGAGCAAGTGGTACGAAAAAAGTATTTACTGAATATGTAAACAATTGACGACCTCCTTGGTCGAGTGGTTTGTACACCGGTTTTCATGGTGTCGCCATCTCTGAGGTCCCGGGTTCGATCCACGTTCGGGTCAATTTAAAAATTATTGTTTTTCTAAATTTTCTCGGGTCTAGGAGTTTTCTATGTATAACAAGTATGTATTTAAGTAAGTATTTTAAGTATGTTTATCCGTTAATTGTCTAGTAACCATTTAACCCCTCACTTGACGGGCCTGCCGAGCGCTGCAAGTGCAAGTTTGATAGGGGTACTGACGCGGGTGTGAGTGCAGGAAAGCTAATTTACTTATTATTTCAATTATAACTCTTAATACAATGGACTAAGAGTCAAAGTGTATACATATTGGTGCTTGTGATTGTACATCACAGCAACAACAATAGGATAGTTCAAACAATTAGCGGCCTTATCTTTAAAGAACAATTGCTTCCACGCAACCATGTTGGACTGGATAGAAATCAAATCATTTAAAGGCAAATGTTCACGTTATTTTAATTGAGGACACAAGTTTTTCTTTTCATTCTGCTTAAAAATGAATATGTTATGTTTATGAACGTATCAATGAAATTAATTTTTGACATGATAGCATATTTACCATCGTGGTACTTTCTTTATAGATGAAATTAAGGTATGCCCAATATTGCCTCATTTCTCACAAAACTTTTCTCAAGTCCATCTACTCTTACCATGTCAAAGGTATCAGCACGTACCAGTGGCCGGCAGTAAAAACCCTGAGGAGACATACCTGGCGCTGGCTTTGGAAGCCGCCTTGCTTGGACTCGGGATGCAGAGGATGCTACCCAGCGGGCTCTACGCGCAAGAGCGATACTGCAAGCAGGTAATGAAGTATACGTGAATGTAAAAGTTAAATTGGGTAAACATCTAATGCCTTTGCCTCCTAGGGCGGAAGGATTATCCCGGACTCGCGCTGAGTTAAATCCCAAGCAAGAGTAACATCATCATAAACTGTGTCGCGTAGCGGTGAAAGACTAATACTACCACCCCCAATCTTCCCTTAGGTGTCGTAAGAGGCGACTAACGGACTAAAGACTGCACATACATCCAACAGCGTGGAGCTGAGATGGGCTCACTACCTGTCACGCTGAGCACGTCATGTGCAGTCGATATTTGGTGAAAAGTGGACTATGGTAGAGGAGTAGGTACTTTTGCAGTCCACATTGCCTATTCTATGACTAACCCTTCGGGGATAATAGTCGTGATTATATGTATGTATGTAGTAACATAACAGGAAATTGTAGGACCACATAAACTGCCTCCACTGACGGCAGGTGGACCAGAACAGCTCTGGTCCACCTGCCGTCGTTTTAGGTTGGGGCTCCTCCTCCGTGCTTCCTTATCCTCATTGCTGAGGGTCGTGACCTCCATCATCATATATGCGACGCTTGATGATTGAGCGCCATCTGCAATAAACGTTTGAAATTAAAATTGAAATTGGACCAGTTGCCGGCAACGTGTAGTGCATCGTGCATAGAGGTGTCCAGCGCGGTACGGATTTGGTCGCACCAATGCATCGGGCTGCGGCCGCGAGCTCATTTTCCTTCTACCTTCCCCGTGACAATTAATTTTTCTAAATTGTTACCACTTCTTCTGGCAATGTGACCGAAGTACTCTAGGATTCTCAAGAGGCATATGGATGAGAGCCTGGATAGCAGGGGCTATAGGCTGGCAAATTCATACGTGACATTCCCATGGTCTAGGACGACGGGGGGCGAAGGGTTGCGAGGGCGGGAAAGCAGAGCGCGGCCGGCGGGGCCGGGTAGTAGGAACGTCAGTTGTGTGCAGATGGCACCTCTCCCCCGTCGCCCGCAGACCAAAGGGGTGTCTCGTATGAATTAACCAGCCTATAAACGTAACAACATAACAACATGAAACGACGGTGGAATGATATTTTTGTGTGCTTTACTTTATGAGGAAGAAGATGAGGAATTTACAGTGCTTAAGAAAATACTGCCCGTCGTCCCAGAAACATATTTCATTAAATTATCCTCAAAAAATCTATCTAATAACTTGCTTTTGTTTTATCCTTCGATCATCACACTAGATATAGCATAACGCTCTGAAAGTGACACGCCTCGAACAAATACTCCAACCAAGAGTGAGCATTGGATTGCCCTCAGTAGTCATTTGATGTTGCCGTCCAAATTTAATACCTATTGTGGTGATGATAGGGTCGAGTGTTAAAATTTGTTGTTATTATTCAAAAACAAAATGGTAAAGAATAAATTGGAACCACTTTTTCGAACGTATTTTATAAGGGATTGGTAGTGTTAGATGATCGAAGGTTTTATCTCTTATAATTTGACATTAATGGCATTCTTCACACGTCATTGCTTCTAAAATTGTTGTTCTTGCACAAAAAATCCCGATGAGTCGACGTACTACAGCGAGAGGCCGCGGCCCCTCGGTCACACTAGGATTGCCAACTATACTGTTACAAACAGTATTATACTGTTTTACACTACATTTTACTTTTTACTGTTGAACAAAAATAAAGTATCCAAAATCCTGTTTTAGTATCACTGTGCACTGGTAACCATATACCTGTATAAAGTCCATTGTTCTAATAAAATACTTTTTTTTTCAAAGTTGGCAACCCTACACACCTTTACAAAGATGAATTTTTTTTTCTGTGTGGGTCTGTACTTCTGCCTTTATACAAATCTGTCCTTCTGCTAATCTGCGTTTTTGCAATCCGGGATATGTTTATCTGTCCTTCTGCTGCAGAGGCCTATAATAGATAAGAAGATAACATTGTTGTCATAATAGTCTACAACCCTCATAATTATCACTACAGGAAGAGCGTCTAATCGCCCAACTCCAACGCGTGGAGGGCGAGGCGGCGTGGGGCGTGTGCGGCCGCACGGCGCGCGCGCTGCTGGACGGCGGGCCCGCCTCCTGCCTCGGCACGCGCGTGCACCCGCGATCCGCGCCCGCGCACACCTTTGCGAGATACCTGTTCCTCACGCTGCTGCCTCACGACCCTGATCTGGCATATCGAGTCGGCTTAAGAGCTATGAGGTGGGTTAACGACATATACGTAGTTTTATATACGTAGGTAGGTACTAGTGTTAAAGGATGGGTCCGCCTCCTGCCTCGGCACGCGCTTGCACCCGCGCTTGGCGCCCCCTTTGCTTCACTTTTTTTATGTGTTTAAGAAGAGAACAATCACCGTTGCCCATGCACACCCGCAAAACCAGAGGAGTCGCACATGCGTTGCCGACCTTTAAGAAAGGAATAGGGTTAAGGAAGGAAAGGAATTGTAAGAGGGGGGGGGGGGGCTCCGGAACTCTCACTGGCCGGACGAAACACAACAGCACTAAGTGCCATTATTTCACGCCGGATGTTCTTGAGAGGGTAGTATTAGGCCGGGCGAGCCGGCCCAATGCGTACTGCAACGCAGCGTGGCTCTACCACTCAGTCAGTGTCACTCATTTAGCACCACCCAGGGGTCACGTGTAAGGTCTCAAGGGTAAACCTACGGACGCGAGTAACTTTAACCCCCCAATACTTTCTTTCATAACATTCTTCATACGTGCTCGGCGGTCGTCAGTTACGGTATTGACATTTTAATACCTGCCAATCAAAGCAATGATTACCGCACCAAAGCACTTGTGTAAACGTGCACTGCCACAGTCCATGTTTCATCAAATAACAACTTCACATGTACTCAGCGTGATAGGTGGCGTGCCCATCGCCGCTTTATGTAGTTGAATGTGATATACGAGTATGTGCAGTCTTCAGTCCTATAGTTAGTTGACTTTTACGACACCTAAGAGAATGTAACAGTGTTGCGTAGCGGTGAAAGAATACTACCACCCCCTCTCTACCCTTGGGTGTCGTAAAAGGCGACTAAAGACTGCACATACTTCTAACAGCATAGAGCGGCGATGGGCTCACCCCACCAGCTGTCACGCTAAGCACATGTGCAGTCGCTATTTGGTGAAAAGTGGACTATGGCAGAGGACTGCTTTTGCGGGTCTCATTGCCTAGTCTCTGACTAACCCTGCGGGGATAATAGTCGTGATTATGATATGTATGTATGTAAGAGAAGGTGGGTTATTACTATTCTTTTCATAATGAGTCGCCACCGCACAGCTGTACCATATTTATTATTTATATTATATAAAATCACATGTATTTAACGTGCAGGTTACCAATGGTGGAGGAGGCGTACGCGCTGGACGGCGCGGGCAGTGCGGGTTCGATGCCCGGCGGCGCGGGCGCGTGGCACACGCTGCAGCACGCCGAGCAGCAGCAGGCGGCGCTGGCGAGCGCGCTGCTAGGTAACGGACATTCCTTATAACCTGTAGGGAAGCCGAAGGGCAGGTAGAATGGATCACGTCGGGATAACCACTGTAGGGAAGCGTCCCTATCTACCGACCTCAATAGATAGGGTATCGCAACTGGAACTACGGGTCCGGTTGTGTTTTCAGAGGTACTACGGGGTTCCGGTTCTAGCCCCCCGCTGGTCGTGCCCTTAACCAGGCGCCTCCGGCGGGATCCGGACATGGGTTGGACTCGTAGTGGCGTGTGGTTAGCTGTAGAGCTTGGGAATGTTCGTTTGTCCTGGTATTGTGTGCCAGGACTTCCAAACTCGTGCACAGCGAGCGGGGCCTAGTAGCGGTCTCTGAGGGGCCAGAAGCGAAAAGTCCTGCGGGGAACGTGAGTTTCCCTTATAGTTGGCAGCTTTGTCCGGTGGTTTTCATTGGACATTGGTGTTGACATCTCCGGTACTAGTCTGGAGAACTAGTAGAGGCGGCCTCCTAGATGCCGTAGCCTCCGGTCCAGCCAGCCGCGTAGGACGTGGGAACTGGCTAGGCGCCCGGATGGGTTCCGAGAAGTGAGTGTGCTTACTACTCCGCTACCAAGGTGGACACTTGGGAGTCGACTTTAGAGTCGACGACCCTAGCAGTGGCACTGCGAGTTGTGCCCTTCGTGCAACGAGAAGTGAGCGAGCTTGACAGCTCCGGTTACCTATCTGGACAATAGGCAGTGAACTACACGTGTTCACGGGGATACTCTCCTGAGACACTAGTCTTATGAGTACCGAATGAAGAGCGCGCTGCGGCGGGCACTAATTTGGCGTCAAGACCTAACGTTGGTGGTCTCCTGCGCGAGTGTTCTACTGGCGCAGGGACGTCTGGCACTTCTTGCAATAACCTAACGGTTGGTCTCGAGGTGCCAGTACAAATAAACTTAGTGAAGTAAGGAGAGGGGATGTAGGGAAGCGGATGGTAGGTAGGATGGATGCCATATTGTAGGAAGGCCAAAGGGAAGATCTTCCTCCGAGCTGGGTAGTATAGCTCGGGGACCGAAGTCCAACGGATGTTAGTTGGAGGTGCTATAACGAAGGAAATAGTGAAACTTCGCTACCGCGATGCAGGCTTCCCATACTATTTTATTGTCATAGTATGGCGTCGGCGTTGGTATGAGTTTGTGGCGCCATCTGTTGACACGGTTGAGAAGGTGTTTTTACTTCGTGTCGAACTATGTGCGGCGTCATGCGGTAGGTGGCGCCGCCTCAAACCTTATATAACTTTCTATGCAATTATTATCTAGCCCAAGTAAAGCGTCTTGTGAAACTTGATAATGGATAAAAAAACACACATAAACAATAAGCAAATACCTATCCTGATATTTCATTCAAAACGAACTCAGTATTCGCCGTTGGTAGTTCCAAAGGGTTCCCGTGGCGGAGAAGGGGGATGGTACAGACAACAGCAAAATTTATTCCTAAAATGAATTTTTTTAGCAATTCAAGAGTTGCTCTCGCAATACAAATAGTTGGTCTTTACACAAAGGGGGTTAGGTGGTCAGCTTGAGTTCCGGGCCCTCGCGGGTGTTGCGCGGTGCGGGGTCCGCGGTAATTCGTAAGCGCCATTGTCACATTTTTATCAAAAAGTTAATAAAAATGTTTAGTTTTTTGGAAATCCAAAACAGTCAAGAAATCGAAAAGGTGTTTGTTTATGATTTTATAGGAATTATTATTGTAAAACACGGTCGTAATGTGCATTTATATGAAATTTTAGTGGTAATTTCATAATTTTTTTCAATCAACCTAAATGTTTCCAATCGTGTTTTGGAAACAGTCATCCCCTCGCACATACATTCTGTAATACATATTGAAAATTTCAGTGCGAAATATCTAAAATATTTTGAACAACAGCTAATAGAAAACTGCCAATTTTCCGTTTTCACCGCCTAAGCCGTCCAGTTGCTTAATTATCAGATAAATATACATTAAACCGTGTAACCTCTTGTCTGGCCCAAAGACTCCTAGAGGGTACCAATAATTGAATTTATATTATAACTGCTTTTACGACAGCTGATACTCGTATTAAAAGCATATGATGGGTTTACGCAATTCGGTTTTCCATACAAACTTCCAATTTGAAATTTTTAAAAACCAATGAGCTAATTTTTATAAACTTGGCATTCTAAAGTAAAATACAGGGATTTAAATAGTTTGTTGAAAACATGTTTAAATAAAAAACATTAATTTAACTGAGTTATAGTGATTTTAAACTGTCTAAATAGTACACTTTAAATCGTAATAAATTAGCTAAATAAACGTTTTCAGCAAACTATTTAGATCCCTGTATTTTACTTTAGTGTGCAAAGTTTCAATTGGTTTTTAAAAATTTTGTATGGGAAGCGGAAATGCATAAGAAGTATGTATGGGAAACCGAAATGCATCATTGTGTTCAGGCGCAGCGCGCGGCACGCCGGCGCGACTGCGCGCGGCGCTGGGCGCGGCGCAGCGGCACGTGCGCTCGGCGGCGCAGCTGTTCCGCCTGGCGCAGGACGCGCTGCGCCACGCCGCGCCGCCCGACGCGCCGCACCACCACCGCGACCTGCTCGCAGCGGCCTTTGAGCTGGGCTTGCAGGTAGGCACAACTACTTTGACCCCCCTCACAATTTGTACTCCTTTCTCAATTATCCTACTCCTTTTTCTAAGATCCTACACCTTCCTCGAAGATCCTACTTCTTCTTAAAAATTTTACTTCATCCTCAAAGATCCTACTCCTTCCTCAATGATCCTACCTCTTCCTTAAAGATACTATTCCTTCCTCAAAGATCCTACCTGTACCCGCGGGTCAGTGGACACCGCCAGATACAGCAGAGAATGGATGAAGGAAAGGGGACTTACCGGGAGCAGGCTTTACGAGGCGCTGGCACCGGGACACGAGCTGAACGTGGTCGCGGATGGCGCTGGCGGCGCGGGCGCTGTAGCGGTCTTCGTTGATGAGGGCGGTCGAACACACACAGTTCACTTCATTCACTGGTGTTCGTTAGGCGTTAGAGGCGAGCTGATAGCACTAGCTCTGTCACTGTACACTTCACATAGGGCGTCGGGGCTGAGTTCAAGGGCGCGTCACGCGTGGCTTCGCCTTGCGATGTCGTTGCACACTGGTGGTGCCTCGGCGCAGGCGGCGCGGCGCGCGCTTCTTCGGCTGCGGCCCGCTCGCCTCTCATTGGCCGTCGAAGGGGCGGCAGCGATTGGTCGTTGCGGTTGTGGCGCAAACACTACCTCTTCCTCAAAGATCCTACCTCTTCCTCAAAGATCCTACTCCTTCCTCGGAGATCCTACTGCTTTCTCAAGGCGACTCCTCTGGTTTTGCGGGTGACCAATGGGTGATTGATTACTTTCATCAGGTGACCCACCTGCTAGTTTGCCTTCTTTTAACATAAAAAAGATCTTTATCTCATTACGTCGATGAGTTGCCAGAATGAGGAAGCTCTTCCGCTTGGAAACTGGATATTGGCGATTTTATCTATTGTTTGAGGTTAATTACAAATGATAAATGATACAATTAATTACTATTTAGTCAATTTACATTCCTTAGATGGACAGAATATGTAGTTGAAACAACAAACACAATACATGTAGTTGAAACAAGGCCTTCCACCATCTATACTGGCCCTTCTGGGTTTGAGACCCTCATCTGTCATGAAATAAAATCAAAATGAAGAACGTTCCAGTAACATATCCTTCGTTTGCAGGTTTTACGGATGACACTATCGTCGGTGAACTGGCGACGGCGCGAGATGGTGCGCTGGCTGGTGACCTGCGCGACGGAGCTCGGCCTCGACGCGCTGCTCTCCATCATGCAGAACTGGTGAGAAGAAAGTGTAGGATGATGTAGGATGAACGTGAGAGATGTGTAAACGGGACGGAAAGATGCGCTAGAGAGAGATGACGAATGGTGGCTCTTAGAACGATGAACTGAAAGACGTGTTAGACTAAGAACCTAATAAATACGAAATAAATTGTTTTGGTTTCCAACCACGAGCGCCTTTCAATATCCCACATTTTGACTCATAACCAGTCCAACCCAGACCAGGCCAACACAGCTCATCATGACCACAAGTGTCAGTGCACTGCTGGTCATGGCCTCTCCCAATTAGGGTTGCCACCCGTACTCTAACCCCTCAAACCCCAAGCGGTCGCATGAGACCGCACCTACAAAAACACACTTGACTTTGTACCGTGTTTTCATAGACTTACAGACTACTTTAGTATGAACAAGTTTGGTTATTTCGGTTCTGTGGTTCATCTTATGTATTGTTATAGCACAATATCGCATAGTCTATGCTCCATTCTGTCTAATTTGACGTTGACAGTTACTGTCAAAAAAGTGTCAAAAAAATCCAAGAGTGAGTGGCTAAAATAGAGTATTGTCCTCTTTTTCATGTAGACGTACTTTATAATCTACGACACCAATAAAGTACGCTAAAATACTGTTTTACGTAAAAGACAAAAATGTCGCAAAGAGCAACAAAAAATACGTTTTTGAGAACAAATATAATGAATACTCTTTTTTATGCTATACTTTATTTTTGTTCTAACAAAATGAAAAAATACTTTATTCGTCTAAAAGAAAGGTGGCAACCCTACTCCCAATGCATGCCTATGCGTGACTAGTGGAGATTTCTGAGTGGTAGAGCCATTCTGCGTCGCAGCACGAATTATGCTGTCTCGCCCAGCATAATACTAACCTCACGGAATATCGGCGTGAAACAATGGCACTCGTGGCTGTTGTGTTTCATCCGGTGAGTGAAAGAACCGGAGCCCCGTGTCTCCCCCCTCCCCCTTCACAATTCCTACTTCTTCCTCAAAGATCCTACCCCTACCTCAAGTCTAGCAACGCATCTGCGACTGCCTCTGGTTTTGCGGGTGTCCATGGTCGGCGGTGATGACTTCCTATCAGCCGCCTGTTCGTGTGCTTCCTTTTCACACAACAAAAGGAGTGCTCACCAGCTGGCCTTCCCTCTAAAGCGCATCCAGACTTCTATGGCCCGTAATTCGTCGTACAATGCTCGTGCGCTGATGTTTTTTTCACTAGCGATTGGCTCAGATAGAGGCAAGCTACATTATATGTAAGTGGGGCGTGAAACGGCATTCATGCGACCCGTCATGAATGGGTGCGCTGGTCACCGTGCTTGTCCCACGGTGAGGAGCGCTCTCATTATTTTGGACTGCATCGGCTGCCTACTATCAGGCAGAATGTGATCACTAGAAAGAGTCACAATAAAAAATAAATAAAAAATAAGAAGAGGAGCTCGATGGCTCAGCGGTTAAAACAACCCAGCAGTAGGACGTTTATAAGCTGATGAAGATGATTATTGGCTCAGTACATACGTACACCAGTGCTCGAAGAATTGAATTGAATATAACGCCAGCACCTCTGCCGCAGGTACGAGCTGTTCACGCCAACGGAGGCGACGGGCCCGGTGGCGGCGGCGGCGATGTCGCATGCTACTGCGCTTCGTCTGGGGCTCACCTTCGAACAGCAGGAGAAGCTCAGCGCGTGCGCAAGGACGCTGGCGCTGCAGTGCGCGGCTAAGGTAACTGGCTGTTTTGTCCTTGGTTATTTTTTTGTAATCCACTACAGGCAGGGGGGTGTCGATCTCTCCACGTCGTCGCGCGTCGTCGGAAGGGCCTATTACAACTCGACTGTGATTTTTGCTAAAAATGGCCAATTTTGGCGTTCTTGATTTCAGAAACTACATTAACAGTTTTGACTTATAGAATAGTGTAGAATAGAAAAAAGTTATAGCGGCCTCATAATTTTTAGATATCATTGATTTTATATAGAAAAAAGTCGAATTTTAAACGAAAAAACTTCGTAAATCGTATTAAGTTAACTGTGAATTTATCCCATCTATGATAATATTATTGAGCAAAGTTTATACCAGAATAATTGTTACTTCATGATGAATAAAGATTATAGATTTACGCAAAAATCACATTTGAGAGGCCTCTTAAATCGTAATCGTACTTAAATATATCCATGAGTGGAAACCCTACGCTTCTGACGTCAAATCGATATCGAGTCAGCGTTGCATAACGGAATATGATCGCTCGGTTCACACGATAAGTTTTTCGCGTGAAAGTCGCCAGAGAGTGAACCTTCTGTACGGTAGTACTATTAGTTTTTCTGTGCTACAGATGAGCACTTGGCCTTTCACTCACTTGATAACGATAAGGCCGGAGGTGGAAGCGAAAATCCCGAAATCCTCAGCCACTGGGGAACTGGCTATCTTACCTCTAAATTGTCGTAATACAACAATGTTAATAACAATTTTGTTATGGCACCAGACTTAATTTAGCCAGGCGGACTTAACAAGTCCTACCACCAACCAAGCCAAGTACACAAAGATGTACCGCTCGCTGGGAATCGAACCCGGCACCTCCGGATCTAAGACTGGTAGCTTAACCACTAGACCCCAAGGGCGGTCGTAACTTTTAACCTCCCTATTGTCCCGCAACATATTGCGCGTTTTGGCGCACCTGACTAGCAACTGCCTGGTGACTTTTTTTGTCACGAATGGATTCATTCTTAATGACAAGGAAACGTTGAAAATGTTTACCTCACTCGGGAACGAACCCGCGTCCTCCGCAATACGGGCGGCTGCGTTGACCACTCTGCCACCGAGGTGTTGGTTAGATCTGACGAAATTTTCAACGCTTGTATCTTTCAATGTTTTTATAGCAACAGTGTCTTTTCAAACCTCTTAGAATTTACATCCTTAGAGATCGGATCCGTAAAGGGTTTCATCCTTGTTCTCTTCTCTATATTATGTATTCTGCGCTTCTATTCGCATTGACTTCAGTTACTACCAGGTGCAATGAAGGCCAAACGCTTCGTAGTTGTGAAGAATAGAGTCTCAAACATATAGGTACCTACCTATAAATATTCCTATTACAATCACACAACTTATCCTTTTTGTCGTACAATTCTTTTCCATTCTCATAGGCAGTCTAATCTAACCAAGTCACTTAAAATATCTTAAAAATATTTCTTACAAGCGGCCCGACTTAGTCCACGTGAACACCCCGCACCCAGAGACAAACCAGAAATTTTCCTTCATACAAATCGTGTCCTAACAATTAAGTACAAACACAAAAAAAGGGTTATTAACCAAATAGGTGAAGCCGTGCTGAAGACTAGATAGATAACTCCTGTTCGGTGTTACACAAACGATCAGCTCAGCAACTTGTATTTATGCAATTTGCATTTTTTATATGTATCATTAAATTATATTCAGTACGTTCGTGACGAGATACCATACGCGACGCCTGCTCTTTATTATCATTTCTAACCATTTTCGTATATTCTTAAGTATTGAATAACTTGGTTATTTCTACCATTTATTGCTATTTATATGTGAACAGTTATTATACCAGTTTATAGCAACTCTTAGACTTATATAGATACTACTACTACAAAACTATTCTGCAGCTAATTCTAAGCTAAAGTATAACCCTTTTCAAGTCCTATATCACAGCGAGTCTTGTCTTGGCCTCCGATACGACAGTTCTCAACTTACTTCGACTCCATAATGTATGGTTATCCAAATTGTATTGTCCCAGGACCCACCCGGCTGCGCACTGAGCGCGCTATCCGTCTGCGAGGGTTCCGCGGGGGCGTTCGAAGCGGCCTGCGCAGCGGTGGGGGGCGCCGCAGCGAGGGGGGCGCTGGCTTCATCCCAGCTGTTTGCCGTGGCCCGGTACATGGAGCAAAGGGGGCAGCCTGCAAGAGCCATGAGGCTCGCCACGCTGGCTATGAGGAATCTGCATCTCCACTACAACCAGGTAACATTACCATACCATGTAGTGCGCGGGAGATAGGGCCGTTAGCTTCTTTCCAGCTGTTCGATGGAGCAGCAAGGGCCGCCGTCAAGAGCCATGCGCCTCTCCACGCTGGCTATGAGGAATCTGCATCTTCACTACAAACAGGTAACATTACCATACCATGTAGTGCGTGGGGGTTAGGACCGTTAGCTTCACCCCAGCTGTTTGATGGACAAACAAGAGCAGCCGTCGACTATGCGCCTCTCCACGCTAGCTATGAGGAATCTGCATCTGCACTACAACCCGGTTACATTACCATACCATATCACTTTATGGTATGGTAGGGGGCGCTGGCGTCATCCCAGCCATTCGCTCGCATGGTACATGGAGCAGCGGGGCCGCCGACGTAAGCCATGCGCCTTACCATCCTGGCTATGAGGAACCTGCACTTACATTATAACCAGGTAACATACCATATCACTTCGCCCGGGAAAACGCATTTGTTTGTCTCCATCTTTCCCTCTTCCCCTTTTAACCTGTTACCATAGACAAATACATCGTCCTTGCTGTTACGTACCGGGTATCCAGACACAATTGAATTTTAATTGTTCCGAGCACGATATCGCGCGCACGGGATTTAACAGGTTAAGGGGGCGTACACAATATATATATGTTTTTGTAAGTGTCGTTACTTCTTGGTAAAGTTGTGCAGTTTCTTGCGCTCATTAGCGCACAGCCACAAAAAGACGTACTGAATGGGTGGTAGGGTAATTCAAAAGTGCTTATTTCATTTGAATAAAAAATATTGCTTGAAAATACTTTAATTTGATAATAGTTTATTAGAATTGGGGACTTGGAATCGTGTGGAGCACAGGCTAAGAACCACTAGAGTCTACTCTACAGCAATACTTTCCCAGCAGGACAGCCACCCCGCGATCGCGGACATCCACTGGGCGGTGGCGCTGGCGCACTCGCTGGGCCGCGCCGAGCTGCAGGCGATGCTGCCGCTGCTGGTGAAGAACGTGCAGTGCGCGCCCGTGCTGGTGAGTGACCAATCATGAGCCTGCAAAACATGGTTGAGCGAAGCGATGGCTGATACACAGGCGGCACCCGTTCACGAGTTGGACATATACTCGTGAATGGGTGCCGCGTGTGGAGGCTGATCTGCTCTTGCAATTTTTCTTAGTAAAAGTTAGTAGTTTTTTTTTTCAAAGATACAGTAAGACTTTATTTTAAATTGAGCAATCGGTACCTGTTTTTTATTAGATATTATTTGGATGGTGTTTATATTTATTTATTATTTCAAGGTACACCAACAAGTTAACACAAGAAAAAAACAAATTAATGCAAATAAAAAAAACAAATATTACAATAAATTAAATCTATTACTTACTAAAATTAGTTACCTAATAATATTATTAAAACAAAATTAAATATTCCGCAAAACTGAAATAAACCAATGAAAATTAAATTAAATTACTAATTATAATAAATAAACAAACAATGTGTTTTTTTTATCTTGTAATGGAAATGTCTTTCTATTATAGTGAGGGCATTTTCCAATTTACATTGACGCTGTGAAAGAAAGGGAGAAAAGAAATGCCCTTGCTGAGTTTCTTACCGGTTCTTCTCAGTACAAGGCTCCCGCTCCATAGTTATGATTTACGAACCGATGGCATAGCGACATTTATAAGTGCTCAATTATTGTAGCATAAATAAAAAAAATAATGTTGAATTGAATTGAAAAGGTCCCATTGCTGGAAACAGGCGTTTTTCTATCCACTACGTAGCGCTTGGCTTTCATCTCACCTGTTGGTAAGTGACGATAAGGCCGGTGGAAGCAATTCTCAACCACTGAGGAACTAGCTATCTTATCCCTAAACTGTCGAAACAACAATGCTATTAGAATTGTTGTTATGGCGCCAGACTTTAGATATAGGCTTAGTGATAGTACTTACCTTTTTACACAAAGTACACAAAGATCTACCCCCGCTGGTGATCGAATCATTTTGCATTATAACTACTACGGCCGAGAAATAGCGCATCGCGTCGTAAACTGTCGGTGGTAGCATTAAGACGAAGCACTACATGGAAGCGGTGGAAGTGGCATGCAAAATTCTCATACAAAACACAGATCTAAAATAGAAAAACGACGTTTCGTAGTCCCCTGTTTCCTCCTTCAGAACTAGATCATTTTTATGTTTTTTCAGCAATATCTTTCTTTAGACAGAGATTTTCTATGTCTATGTTTAAAATTTTCTCCGTCATGTTTAAATTTTTTGCATTTTTTTAACAACCAGGAGCCTTTAAAATGTTAGTGAAATCACTCCGTTTTAGGGCGTATTCAGAATCATTAAGTGGCTGGTTTAAAAAAAATCAAACATACAGACATGGAAAATCTCTTTCTTTAACCGATGCTGAAAAAGTAATAAAAATTGGTCCAGTTCTGAAGGAAGAAACAGGGGACTAGAAAACGCCGTTTTTCTGTTTTAGATCTGTGTTTTGTATAAGAATTTTGCATGCCACTTTCACGTAGTGTTTCCTCTTATAGAACTAGTCTAGAATCCTCGCTACTACTGCCGCTGTCATCTAGTTTACGGCCACGGAGTGCTGTCAACATTTGCTTTATGTCTGTCGTTTGCCCCCAGTCGGACGTGCTGCGCCGCTGCTGCGTGGCGGCGGCGGGGTGCTCGCGCTCGCGGCCCCCGCCCCCGCGCCCCCCCACGCCGCTGCGCCCCCTGCTCGAGGCAGCGCTGCGGGCGTACGCGTCCACCACACACGCACGCCTAGCTCACATCTCGCCCAGGCACTACGCGGACTTCGTGGACTTCTTGGGTAGGTGTTTTAATAGTTAACCTCTGTCTCTTTATCTCTTTCCCTTTCTCGCTTTGTCTCTCTAGCAGGGGGCGGAGCTGCATGCACGCACTCGCCCAGACACTACGCGGACTTCGTGAACTTCTTGGGTAGGTGTTTTAATAATTAACCTCTCTCTCTTTGTCGCTTTGTCTCTCTAACGCCCACAACGCTCCGCCCCCTGCTCAAGGCGGCGCTGCGGGCTTACGCGTCCACCACACACGCTACGCTTAGCTCACATCTCGCCCAGGTACTACGTGTACTTCGTGGACTTTTTGGGTAGGTGTTTTTTATAGTTATCCTCTTTCTCTTTCTTGCTTTGTCTCTCTAACGCCCACAACGCTCCGCCCCCTGCTGGAAGCGGTGCTGCGCGCGTACGCGTCCACCACACACGCACGCCTAGCCATCTCGCCCAGGCACTGGTTACTTCGTCACTTCACTTACATCTCGTTTGATGATTATTGACTGATGTCTAAGCGGTCGTAGTTATCAATAAAGGTTCTGAGATTGGAGGCGTGCGCTATCCCTCTCTCTCTTTCCCTCTCTAATGAAGGGTAAGTAAACTAAATAAGTGATACCTGTGTTTAAAACAACCCGCACTTCTTGCCCAAGCAAAACGCGACGCGTACTGGATGCATGTTTGACACCTTACTTGTTACTTTCGCAATGCGGACGGGTCACTGGATAAGTGACCTAATTAAAAACATGTCGATCTCGATAACGAATAAATGGATCTGTTTGTATTGATTAAAATGCCACCGTTTGTTTGCGCAGGCAAAGCGCGCGACACGTTCGCACTGGCGCACGACGGGCCCCACCAGTTCGCGGCGCTGCTGCAGGAGATCAAACTCAAGTACAAGGGCAAGAAGAAGCTCATGTTCCTCGTCAAAGAGCGGTTCGGCTGATGGATAACCACCATCATAAATCCAGTTGTCACAACACGTGCAATCTCAACAAAATGCTGGAAGCCACTACGCGTACAGGCGCCGTAGCTTTATTATAACCTAACACTTTAACGTCCAGAGGAGTTTGTTAAATGCTGTTCTGTCCATTGTACATTAAAAATGTGAAAGAGTCGATACCTACTTACTCGAAATTCAGATTGTAGCCGTAACAACTCCAAAAATGACATTATAACGGTAAAAACAATATTCGTCTGCGAGTTCAATACTGACAGGAACGAAGATTCAGTATTAAAATACCAGTCCAGAGACAGTGACGGACGCAATGGCAACACTGCCGCTAAAACAAGTGTTTACCTCATCAGTGGTATAGTTAATAATGTGTACCAAGCCAGTCTCTTTTAAGTATTATTTTTAATTTAATAATCATTGTAGCTGACCTCGTAAATGTCATTTTTATATTGTAAGTAATATTGTAATGATCTCAATGATTCCATTTGTGTAAATAGATTAGGGTTATGTAAATATAGTACGTAATTAAGATTAGATATCGTGTTATTAGTGATTTTGTGTTATGTGCTGAAAAAGCCTGTACGCCAGGCCAGTATTCCAGATTATATTTTTAAGTTTTAGCACAAAACACAGAGTCGGCTGTAGGCATAGTACGCCGTTCTTATAGCGTCCAATAGCAATGGAATAATCATTAATGAAACGACACAACACCAAAGAAATATATTATAAGTCAGACGTGTACTTTCAATTATACGACGCCATCGTTTCTTCAGTATTCTCGAGTATTCGTTATGCTAAACATTTATTCCTTAACGTTAGAGTGATACGCACTGACAAAGCAATATTAAAAGTCACATTAACAATGACCTATCTCAAATATATTTTGTTAAATTAAAAGTTAATTAATTAAACAAAAGAATATAAGGCACAGAAATAGTTAATATTGTTATTCTTAATTTTTTAACCTAATTCTCATAATGCTTGAAAATTTAATAACGAAACATCCCCCTTGACACATTCTACTTATTTCTTTTTTTGTTGCCTAAACTCGATTATCACTTCATGTTTGATTATTATTATGACTTAACTAATTCTTTAAATAGAATCAGACACTTTGCAAAATCTATGAAAGTACAAGCAAGAAGGCAATCTTATTGAAATTATTTTGTTAATTTTATGAAGTTTAAATTAACACATTTTCTAAAAAGGAGGTGTTATATTGTTGTGCAAAAAATGGCATAGTATAGGTAATCACACTGTGGATCTTAAGAGGCCACATTGAGCAATTCTATGAATGAAACTTTATTTTAATTCTTTGACGATATTTGACTCTTATTCATCTAAGTTTGGTTTAAGGTAACTCATTTCATTACTGTGAAACGTATTCAGTTCTATTTTTTCTCGTTCTAATTATTATTACTATTGTTATACTTACGATAGTAAAAGATGTAATAGGCATACTATTTGAATTGTCCAAAGTGGCCTTTACAGATCTGATAATCTCAGTTGGTGTTTGCAATACTCTCATGATTATCAACATCGACTTAACAGCTAGTGCAAATATAATGTCTGTGAAACGTACAATTGAGGAACTTTTCGACCACTTTTTAGCAATATTTTCTTGCGCTGCATTCCGACCGCACGTACGTACAGTAGACCATTTGGTCAAATTCTGGAATGAGAAACCTAAAGTTCGCTGCAGCCGCTGTAGCGCTTAAACATTTAAATGTCGTCTAATCAACAGACAGAGATCGCAGCGCCGCAGCGCCAGATCGGTCAAAGACAAAGTAGTGTGTATCAAGATGGCGTCCCAAATAGATTGTCAATAACAATAATTGAAAAAATATCTTTTCTATTCTAATAATACGATATAACTACATAATAATGACTTGAATAACAATTAATTTCACTTACTTGACACCTGAATTGTAGTAAACTTCTAGGTGTACACTTTGAAAAGAAATAAAGAATTATTTTCGCCGCTGCGCACGCTCGAATGTCAAAGCCACACTAAAGCAAGGTGCCGAGTCGACTCCGCAGATGAGTGGAACATAGTGCGTGTTTGGAAGGGCCGTGTAACGTAAATATCGTTGACATTAGCGTGCGCCTTATGACCTAGAAGAGATAAACAAGAACGTTCAGACAAACCATTGGTTCAAATTCTGGAATGAGAGACCTAAAGTTCGCTGCAGCCGCTGCAGCGCTTACACATTTATGTCGTCTAATCAACAAACAGACATCGAAGCGCCAGGGGGTACTCTCGAACGCAAACTCAATCTTAATACAATTTCAATGCGATTAATATGTATCGATATTAGGATAAGTAAAGATAATTCTGGAACGCCACCTCGATAATAATTTGTTCAATCAATTTCCACGCAATTTAATTCCAATGTGGCGCTATTGTCGCTTACAAAAGTGCCATTTGACATTTTTTAGATTTGTGATTGGAAATTGACTAAGTAATGTAATTGTGTTTCAAGAGTAAGCCTACTGGTCGCCTATCGGTCAAAGACAACGTAGTGTGTATCAAGATGTCGCCTATGATTGTAGCGCCGTGCGTGGCACACAAATGAAAAAATATATTTTCTATTCTATTATTTCGATTTAACTACCTAATAATGACTTGAATTACAATTAATTTCACTTACTTGACAACTGAATTGTAGTAAACGTCTAGGTGTACACTTTGATAAGAAATAAAGAATTGTTTTCGCCGCTCCGCACGCGCCTAAGCCGTGTGAATGTCGAAGCCACACTAAAGCAAGGTGCCGAGTCGACTTCGCAGATGAGTCCAGCATAGTGCGTTTTCGCAACGCCCTATCTAGTATAGATTGTGCAAGCGAATATCGCCGTAAAGTGGTCAGCCAGGAACTTCCTCGGTCGTAAGTCACAAAACAAAAACATTTGCCTGCGATGCCAAAACATAACTCTACATTAAGGATTAATCGAAAAATTATATTTCCCACGCATTTTCTTTTATAGATATAAAATTTTAACAAAAAGTGCATTTATAAAGATAGAAGATGTTTAATATTTAAATACTTATAGAAGAATGTTTGAATAGTGTTCAGGTGTTAGTCGAGAAATGATAATGGAATAGTATATTAGGCATAAATGAGGGACTTTTGTACTTTTTGTGGTGTGTGAGAGGGTTGTGCAAATGCAAAAGTATTTTTTTTGTAAAATATAACTAAGCCCCTTCGTACACAAGGCTACGCAAATCTTCGATACTCGACGATTTTAGTCTCCAAGCGACTCTGCCATACAAATTGGAGTCGCGGGACAAATGTCGGCGACGCGACTCGTGTACGAACCTCAATGGATTTGTATGGCGGTAGTCGCTTGGAGACAAAAATCGTCGAGTATCGAAGATTTGCGTAGCCTTGTGTACGAAGGGGCTAACTCAACCACAAAACGCGGCTGCGGCAACTATCCGCAATGTCAACTCGAAAAAAGAAAACAAATGATTTCTAAAATCTTTTGCCAACCCTGCAATGTGTCAAAATATCAGTAATGATGTATTTGGAGATGCTATCACAAAATATCCAATCGACGTTTAGATCTATTTTTGTTTATTAAATAGTATTGTATATATATAATGAAAAAAATTATTTTGAAGAACCCATACTCAATCGCAAAAATAATTTTATGTGTAATATGTATAATAATTTTTGTTATCACTTGCTATCGGTAATGTATTACTAAGGGCTGATTTTACGATCGTCAGAAAAAACCTAACCCGATTTAATAAAATAAAAAAAACCTTTTCATAATGTTCGTGTAATGCGGCATTGCAAATTTTAAATCCGGCAAATTAGTTTTCCGATTGATTATTTTATGATGATATACCTAATGTCTAAAATGTGTGTCCTCATATTTAAATAATGTAAAAATCCAACATATACCACAACAGAGTGCCTAAACATCATCAACTTTTCATAATTCAATGTCAACATAATTCAATGGTGTTACTTTATAAGCACTTTGTCCTATACAATTATTGTTTGTAATGTAGGTACGTTTTGAAGCAATCAGCATCAAGCAATAATGTTTTTGCAGCCGGTCCGCTTTGCCGAATGTCCAAAATTAATTTAGTATTTTGTTTTGTTATTGAGTACCTAAACGAATTGCAAATGTTCATAATACGAAAGCTGGTTTTTTAAATGTTGTAAACACAAACGTACAGAGAGGATCAAGCAATGCTTACAGTGTTGGTTTCACAAAGAGTTTAACATGAACAGTCAGTCAGTTTGCGTCAAATTAGTTTTAGCAAAACTTTGCTCCTACCACGGAACGCCTGAAAACGAATGTCACAAAACCTAAACACAAACAGAAAAAATATTAATTAACTGCAATAAATATCTAAACTTTGTAGTACACGGTAAATAACTTTACAATTTGTAATTGTTGTATGTATGAAATATTATTTCTCTTATTATTTTTATTATTAAGGACTTGCCAAATTGTATCTCAAAGCAAATAATAATGATCCTAAGTGCCTTCAGGCAAGTCTTGATTGACTCCAGACCGGCATAATTGTATTTTTATTTACACACCGAGTGCCTAGTGTGGGTATTATTTACTGTTCGACGGAAAAAACGTAAACTACTTTGTATGAGGTCGAAGCAGCTCCATCTATTGACGAAATTATGTAACAAACTTGTAACTTCGATGCCATACAAATTACAGCTAATTACTCTTGAGAATAGTAAAATAACTCGTACTCAGCTACTCTGTACCTTCTCGATGTCGATTGTAATAATTTGTAACGTTTTATTGTGTTGTACGTTAAACGTGGACACCCTTCAGTGCTGGTATTAAGATGGTGATAATTTCAATATAAATAATTGAAAAAATAATTACCCTGTTGGTTTTCACTTAAAACTTCTCCCTCTAGTTGTTTATTCAAAACACAAATTGACGATTAATAATTGAAAAAATAATTACCCTGTTGGTTTTTACTTAAAACTTCTCCCTCTAGTTGTTTTTTCAAAACACAAATTGACGACTAGACGACTCTAATGGACATTAACAAAAAATTAGAACAATAAATTCAATAGAAACAGGTTGCTTTCTTCATTTTTATTATTGAGCAACACCTCAGTGGCCGAGTGGCTAAGCACTTTCCCCGATAACTGAAAGTCCAGGGTTCAATTCCCAGATCGGGCAAAGTGTGTTTCCGAATTTTTTATGTATAGGCATTTATGATCGGCAACTCTCATTTGGCAAGGTGGTGTTTAGGGTATATGCCCCGTAGTAGTGGTAGTA
The DNA here is from genome assembly GCA_963921215.1 of Scoparia ambigualis. Lineage (NCBI taxonomy): Eukaryota > Metazoa > Arthropoda > Insecta > Lepidoptera > Crambidae > Scoparia > Scoparia ambigualis. The sequence continues at coordinate 28,276,096 of OY992512.1, read as the reverse complement.
GTAGTAGGCACTGATAGATAGATAGAAGTTTTGAATTAAATATATTTATTATACTTCAAATTAAAGTGTCACTAAATTGATCAGAGTGTACTTATCGTGCATTCCTGGTTAAAACTAAAATTGTGGGGAACATCGAACTATGTCGAGTTACTAACTAATGATCTCAGTTAGCCAGATTCTTTACCACAACTATGCTACCTGAAAGAGACATTCCATTGGGTTGCCCCAGCCTCACGCCTTGTCTTAATTCCCTTGTATCCACTTATACATCGCTGGCAGATTTGGCGTCACCATCGCTTTTGTCATTCATAAGCTCTTCAAAAGTTATATGTAGTGCTGCATTTGCAACTTGCTCACTTTCGTTCTCATAACTTTTTTCCACTGTTTCTTTCACGTCGAACTTCCGTAAAAATGGCAAATGTTCCCTTGTTTTTTTATTATAAAATTCAGTTAAAGGACGGTCCACTTTAAATTTTCTCTTTACTACATTTTTAACAGAGGACACAGGCCGTCGCACAGTCTTAATCTGTTTGTGTTTGTAAGCTTGTTTTATGTAGCTATGATCACCACGTTTTTTGGAATAAGGGACAACTTTCTTTACTTTCTCGTCCTGTGCACTATTTTCTTTTTTTTTTATTTCGCCCATATCGAATTTCCTCTGCTTTTGATGTCCCCTTTTTGTGAATTCATCCATATTTTCATCGATATTGTCATCCATATTTTCATCCAAAATTACATCCATGTTTTCATCTATATTTTCATCCAATTTTTCATCTAAATTTTCATCCATATTTTCATCCATATTTAGATTCATATCCTCATTCGTAATGTGTGATGGCGGGGCATCGTCTTTGGTTGTGCTTTCTGTACCAACGTCTGTGTTTGTGCCATAATCTTTTGTTGTGGGCAGCTGAGGCTGAGGGCTATCGTAGTAAAGATCTTCGTATCCGAGAACAAGAGGGGGTAACACCACAAGGCTCGCTGTGCGCTCTTTTGCTTCATTCTGGAAGATATAAGTTTGATCAAGTTAGATTAATTCGAACATTATGTATACAAAAATAATTTTTGAAAGGTTTCTTGTTTAGAATTATTTTACAATCCTCAGTAAAAACTTAAACTAAACGCGAGTTAGTCCGTAAAAAAGTGTTTCATTTCAATGTGTAGCGCTCGCTTAAACCTCAGAAAACAATATGACAATATATGTTATGTTTTCACCATCGTGTGAAACATAATAAATATCCTAAGTTATAAAACCTACAACATTTTAATTAGTAATGAAAATATATTTTTGTAACTTACTAGTGCAACACATAAAACGAATGCGATTGCAAGCAGTAACCACATGGTTACATAAAAAAGAAATAACATTTTTATTACTCATGGTCATGGTTTGTGAGTTTCGACGCAGCGACGGAATCAATTGTTTATTTATTGTTTGGAGAAAATTTAGTTACATTCTGGTGAGCAGCAGATGTTTATAGTGCGTGTTGACAAACCATTTATGTTTAAGGTTTTTGGACGTTTTAATAGCCTACCTACCAACTGTCATACTACATACTACGATGGCGCAGCGACCTAAAGTGGGTCTTGGCCTCCGACAATAAGAGCCGCCATTTCGGTCTGTCGTGCGCTATCGCCCTCCAATCTTGAACTTGGAGCTCGTGCAAATCCCGCATGACCTGATCTTCCCAGCGGTACCTAGGCCGACCGACCGGTCTCCGGCCGTTCGGTCGTCCCAAGTACGCGCGCTTGACGGCACGACCACTCCCCATTCTCTGTAGGTGACCGAGCCAGCGAAGTTTGCGTGCTTTTATCTCGCCGATTATGTTGGGCCCGGCCATTAGTTGCTCGATTTACTCGTTCTTCCTTCTTCGCCATATTCCCTCTACCACCAAGAATGTCTCTCAGCACTTTTCTTTCCGTCACCAGAAGTTTTTGTTCTTCTTTAAGCGTAAATGTCCAAGCCTCGCATCCGTACATCAGTATGGGCCGTATAACTGTTTTGTAAATACAGATCTTTGTTCGTCGGCTGAGAAGCTTGGACACTAACACCTTGTGTAATGCTGCACTGCAACGAAGAGTATTTTGAACCCTGATATCTATTTCTTCTTCCCTGGTGTTAGTATCCGTTATAGTGCAGCCCAGGTATCTAAACTTTTCCACCCCCTTATATGTTGTATCGGAGACTTCTAAGTTTTCTCTGGGAGCACTGGTGTTTTTATAGCGGCGTATGTGCATATATTCCGTTTTGCTTTGATTGACTCTTAGCCCAACCCTCCTTGCTTCGGTGTTCAGTGTTTCCGCTGCCCTTATGATGTGCTCTTTCCTTTCCTCTAGTAAAGCCAGGTCGTCCGCATAGCCTATCACTTGGTGCTGTCCATTCAGTTGTATTCCACATGCTCCAAGGCCAGATTGAACACCATAGGTGACAACGCATCTCCCTGCTTTAGACCACTATCTATGGGAAAGTCATCAGTCAATTTTCCTCCCACCTTGACTACGGCCCTGCTCCATTTCGTTGCGGCTTCAATTATTTGGATAAGTTTGGCCGGTATGTTAAAATTTCTTAAGATGGTATATAAGGTACTGCGGTCCACACTATCATACGCCTTGGCAAAATCAACGAACAGAGAATGCATGTCTTGTGCATACTCCCACTTCTTCTCCATGAGCTGTTGTAGGAAAATCTGATCGATTGTACTACGGTTGCGTCGGAAGCCACACTGGTAATCTCCGATAATGGCCTCACCATATGGTTCTAGTCTCCTCAGCAGCACGTAGGTTATTCTTTATATGCGGTTGGCAAAAGGGTTATTCCTCGGTAATTTGTACACTTCTTTCTAGGACCTTTTTTGTGCACAGGACATATAACTCCAAGATTCCACCCTGATGGTATACATTCTTTGTGCCATATTTTGCGTATCAGTTCGTACAGCTTATATTGTAAGCCACTACCCCCGTACTTCCAGAGCTCCCCAGGCAGGTTGTCAATTCCTGATGACTTGTGATTTTTTAACCTCATAATGGCCTTCTTTACTTCCTCGAATGTAGGCGGAGGCGTCTCGTCATTGTTTTTCTGATTCGGTTTGTAAGCTGTCAGTAGGGGCCGAGCAGTTCAATAGGGTTTTGAAGTAATTTCGCCATGTTTCCTTAATCGTATTTTGGTCTGTTATAAGGTTTCCCAAGTCGTCTTCTAGTAGTTGTAGGGTGGGTTGGTATCCCTTCTTTACGTTTTCTGGTAAAACTTTCTGGTAAAACTTCCTACTATTAGCACCCTTAAACAGTTTCTTCATACTTCTTACTATTGAATCCATGTGCTTTCTCTTTGCTGCTTTAATTGCTCGCTTGGTTTCTACGCTGCGCTGCGCTGGTTTTCATAGTCAGCTTTCCATTTTTCCTCTTGTTCTGCTTGTAACTTAAGTTGTCTTCTTTTCTCTATTTGGCTGACACATTCATCCGTGATCCATTTTCTACGCTTTTTCCAACTGCCATAGTCTGAAGAATATCGCCATTCGCATCGCAAGCCAACTTGTCCAGGAGACAAACGAACAATCTCTTCTGTGATAAGTCAGGTAGATAGCTTGATCAGAAGAAACACAAGTTCTGAATCCGTTGTTCTGGTTCTTTACAATTCTTTTTAAGAATAACCAGACCAAAGCTACCAAAACCAGAACAATAAAAAGGTATGTAGATACAGACAACAGCAGCTGATTGCACGTACCACAAAATGTTACTTCAGTTTTTGAACTTTATTATTTGGATTTAAGAATCATTGTCATTTAGAGAAATCGGATAGTTTTGAGAGTAGCCGTGGGTCGTGCTCGGTGGCGTGCTCTTGGAGAGGTCTATGCCCAGCAGTGGATGACCTGCTGGCGTGTAGGCTTAGCCTGATCATGACAACCGACTGACCTATACTTCGTCAGCGCTGAGGTCAGGCGCGTCGGCGAGGGGCACGTCCGCCGCTGGCATGTCCGGCAGTCGCGACAGCTCCACCCCAGCCGCGCGCAGCTGTGCCAGTAGGCTGGCCAGCATGCTCGTCAGCTGACAAACAAGTGAATAGTGTTACTCTTTGTTTATTGACTCAATCTACACTAGGCAAGTGATTTAGTCGAGTAGCGAATACATTGCTTCGTCGCCTTGCTTAATTAAAACTGGTTAGAAAATAGCCTCGGTGCCGGAGTCGGCCAAGCGCTCGGCTCGATATCCGGAGGTCCCGGGTTCAATTTCCGGGTCGGGCAATGTGTGTTTTCGGATTTTTCCGATTAGCCCGGGTTTGTGATCACATAACCTCATTTGGCAATAGTGGTGATTAGGCTAACACCCTTCTATTGTGGCGATGACTTGATTTCAATGATGGAGGCCTTTGCCCAGCTGTGAGACAGTATACAGGGTGTACTTTACTTTACTTTTTTTTGACAAAAGCAAGTCAATTTATAGTAACTCGCTCGGTAAACAGGAGTTTAATATGCCGTTAGATTTAGGCCGTACGCATGAAGGCTGAAAGGGTTGGATTATCAGGGAGGGGTAAATATTTAATTGATTTGGTATTCCGGTCTCCCCTGCTAGCTGCCAGCCAAGCCGAATGACAGGGCTGCTTCGGCACCACCTCGGCCGCACGCTGGTATGCCACTTCTTCTGCCTTAACTGTTTAAAGATCGATTCACACATATCAGTGAAGTCACAGTTCCGTCAACGTGTTCGCTCAGTACAGTATCAGTGCTACAGTGTTGTGTAGGTAAGTGATTCAATTCACACATGTCAGTACCCAGTTCACGGAGCATCAGTGAAAACGTGTCTGTCGTCAAAAGTATCGTGATTGTTACTAGTCTCTGTTTTATACTATGGAGCTAGCAATGATGCTATTGCTTTAAACGAAGACGAAGAGCAGCATCAACACTGAGAGCACTGTGTCGTCACTGACACTGACAAGTGGGGATGCGTTCATAGAGAATGTATGAAAGAATATTTCGCACTGTGCCGGTACTGTGTCGGAACTGCGACTTCACTGATATGTGTGAATTGACCTTTAGAACCATTCCTAGTTATGGGGGTCCTGCACGAAAATGTGAAAATTTACGTATTTTTAAGTATTTGCACTATGCGCTGACATTAAAAGAACTTCATGTAAGTTAGCCTTATCATTGCACAAGGTCATGGCCTTGTTGAAATTTGAAACAAATCAAACAATACCTACATAAATGTAATGACTTTTTTTCGATAACTTTCTTAATTTTACGCATGAAACAATAATTCTTACATGAAAATATTTGTATTGATATTTCGCAGGGCACCCCTTTCTTTAAAAAATAAATTTTAATTTTTAACGCAAGCGCGTAATGGTTTTGCACATTTCACAGAATAAAAACATCGCTTTACTTAAATTACTAGGTCTGTAACTTCAAAGCAGAATAATAATTGTTCTTTATAAATATCAATATGCTTGATTTTGCTTTGAAGTCTCAGACTTATGTCAGTTTTTGCGATCGCGCGGCACCCCCTTATGAGAGAATACCTGAGGGTCGGGCTTTTCCTCGTCCTGCAGCAGCGTGCTCGTCACCGCTGCCTCTTCCACGGCTTCTAGCAAGCGGTCGGTGCGCGCATGCCGCCCGGCTAGGTTGAGCCGGATGAGGGCGCTGCGCGGCGCCAGCTCTGCCGCGCGAGAGTACGCGGCATCGGCCCGGCTGTCGCCCAAGCGCTCGAGGGCCACGCCGATCAGCAACACCTAGTACAACATGGCAGACAATAGCAGTGTCATATAGTTTTACGTCGGTATATAAGGTGCTATTAAATCAATGGCGTACCTATATTTAAAGTACAGGTAGTTTACGCCAAAATAAAAATATTTTCCCCATTAACATTAGTGTTTTGTCATTGGTTTAGATTTTTATTTTTCAAACAAAATAATTTATTAATTATTTGGCAAAAACTGCATCATATTAGTAGATGCCTCGATGAAATCACTCACACATGCGACTGCATTGTGGAAGTCGTCGCAGTCGTCAGTGTGAGTGCCACGACTTCCACAATGCAGTCGCAATTGTGAGTGAGTCAAAGAGATTTAAATAGTTGTCTTTGGAGTGAGTGAAGGCACCTACAGTATGATGCAGTTTTTGCCAAATAATAAATTATTTTGTTTGAAAAATTAAAATCTAAACCAACGACAAAATACTAATGTTTATGGGGAAATATTTTTATTTTGGCGTAAACTACCTGTATTTTAAATATACACTATTGATTTAATAGTACCTATTATAGATAATATTCTTGTAGTGAAATCCTGTATTATACTGGTTAGAGAACACTATCTGTCACTGTCAACGTCTTTTTGATTTTCGTTTATTTATATGGAAAACTTTATATTTATGTAACTATAACCTAAGTAGGTATGATATTGATAAACTTGAGCATGTTTATTTATTTTTATTTGTTTATCTAATTCTAATTTATTTAAATTAAAACACCCTAACTGCTCTTTAAAATTTCACTTTCTGTCCAGTCCAACACGGTTGCCTGGAAGAATGCTTTTTAGCGATAAGGCCGCCAATTGTATGTTACTTTGTGTTTGTCCTTTTGTTGTTCATTTGGTGTAGGTACAATAAAGAATATTTTATCTTTATCTTGGTTGATGTTATTTTTGGATTAATCTGGAGGAGGAGTATACGAGTATGTGGTGTGACCTTAGATTAAAACAAAAAGGGAAGATACGGCATTAGCGTCTCGTGAGTGAGCCGCCAAAATTAGGCCTAAAGGCACAATTTCACTTCAGTCACAATTTGCCGAGCGAACAGGCTACATCGCCCTATTGCAGATATTCTACTGTGTGAAAAAGAGAACGACGCTACTCCGCAGTGGCGTCGGAATCGGTCGTACGTACTCGTCTGTTGCGAAGCGACCGAGACGTCAACGCGCTACTCGCTGACTCCCTCGCGCTGACGTTGAAACTTACCGCATTGTCTCGCTCGCTCGATTTACACTTTATAGGTGCGCGTGTGTGAGTGTTTGCTTAAGTAGTTGAGTTAGGACTATATTTTGAATGACTACAAGTAGGAGCATGCCGTATCTTCTCTTTTTGTTTTAATCTAAGGGTGTGACTTTGAAAGATCCGATAAGGGCCCTGATTCTGTATCGCAATCTATAGATTCCACACCTAAACCTTACCGCGCACAAACGTCAAACGCATACGTTTTTGGGAAGATATCGTAACTTTTTAGGAAATTAACGTGGTTTAGAAACAAGGAATCGTTACAGAATAAGGGCCAAGGAATAGTGTGTTATGAGAGAAGTATGGAATGAACGAAGATGTGTGACAAAAATTGAGAAAGGTTTGCTAAGAGGTTTGGTCATGTAGAGAGAATGGATGAAAAAAGAATTACAAAGAAGGTGCACGAAGCGAGAGTGAGAATGGGATAGTTGGAAGGGGAAGACCTCGACGAACGTATTTAGATTCGGAGGCCAATTCTCATTTTTTAGATGTAGTCTCGAATCCAGTTTTGATTTCGATCTTTATCTCGACCATAAAATCTCGTTATTAAGATTTTGTTCACGTATCTCCTATTCTCAGCGCTAATCGACTACGAGTTTGATTCGAATTCGAACTTTATCGAGTGGTAATCCAATTTAGTTATTCTGAACATCTCGAACTCGACATTTCTCGAAGGAGAGCCGCTCGAATTGCTTCGAGTGGTCGGCAGTGGTCGATACGTAATTTCGACTACGAGAAGCTAATGAAACGTCAAATAGCGGCGAAATTACGGTGGATATGGAGGAGTTAATGTCCAATTTTGTCGTGGAAGTGATTTAAAATATTGAGAGAGCTCGCTCTCTTTTTTTTAAAAGGTGGAAGAAAACTTTCCACTCCTTAACTGTACTTATATCGGCTTCCAACATTTGTAGAAGAAGCTGCTTCTGCTGTGGCGTTGGGTATTTTTTGTTGACATTGTGACATTGTGTGTGTCTTGTGAATACTAAAATGATCGTTTCGTCACCAAACAAGCACACAACCACAAACAAAAAACATAAAATTTATCGACGATACGTCACGTTTTAAACAATACAAGTTGTTTAAGGAAATTAAATTTGATCACAACACATTAAGTATAGGTAATGATTTTTCGATACATATTAAAAAATTACTTCATTAATTAAAAAGCAAGTTCAATACACTTAAATACCTTTACAGTAAAAATATTTGAGGTACATAGTTGCAACCGGTTTAAAACCGGATGAAACGTGTTAAACGGAACGCATCCCGCAAGTTGATTGCATTGAAAAGAATGGCAATATTTATCAAAAAAAAACTCGAAGTCTATTTCGATTAGCGCTGAGAATAGGAGATTCGTGAACAAAATGTCGATTATCGAGATAGAGATCGAAATCAAAACTCGATTCGAGACTACATCTCGAAAAATGAGAATTAGGGCCCAGTTCGGTTACTTTATCGTTAAAGGTCCGGTCAATATCCTGAACCGACTAGAATGTATGAAGAATGTTATGAGAGTAAGTGAAGCACAGGATGTGTGTCAGGACTCAGGATAGTAGCAAAATGGAAATCTGTGATATAATAAAATAGAATAAATCTTTATTGCATTACTGTTCATTTTTGTTTGCTAGGTTACATGGAAATTATAGTAAGAACATAATTATTTACCCTTAACGGGCATACAATAGAAAAACACAACAATTAAATAATTTTAAATTAAACAATTTCACCACATTTAATTATTATACATTACAAACCAATTAGTTATTCGTAATCATTATTATTAAGTATTATTAATTAATTCCTTTATTTATCAACAAAAAAAATATATCTATTAAGTACATAAGTACTTAATTTTTAATAATAAGATTAATCATTATTAATATCATAATATTCATTAACATTATAAAATGCTTTACTAAGTAGCCACTCTTTCAAAATTCTTGTTTTATGATCGGGGTGGCACTTTAATTCAATAGGCAATTCATTGTAAATACGTCTAACAGACACTAAAGTTCTCTTTTCAAAAATCATAGAATTTTTTCGCGGTAGTTGCAAAGCATCTAAACATGTCTTATTCTTGTATCAGATATTTTTGAAAATAAAGACATTTGATTTCTTACGAATTTGCACATTTCTAAAATGTATACCTATGCTAGGCAATGATAAGAATCTCTTTTCTCTATATGTATTTCGAACACTTTTATCGTTTTGTTTGCTAAAAATTATTCTAATGCAACGGTTTGAAGTAAAAATTTATTAAAGTCTGGCTAACGAAAGCTGAACCTCGTAGTTATTTGATTGGCAACACTTTGTCTCTATGTGTGTCTATCTGAGGTGTCATGTCGTATGTCAAATTGAAATTTTCTGAGAAAATTACAGATGTGTAAGTTACCCAGTCATGATTTTTTTGAATTTGCCGCGTTTTTCCTGGTTCAGCTTTCGTTAGCCAGACTTTTTTTTTCTATTTACATTAACTGAATTACTCCACAATATTATTCCCTAAGACAATAATGAATAGACATTTGCGAAGTAAGCATTTAAAGCCACTTCTATAGAGGAAACATCGACCTGCACAGACAGCGCATAGCAGTAACTGTTTATTTTATTGTTTACTTTTTCTACGTGAAATTTCTAATTAAGGTTAGTATCGAGGATTATACCTAGAAACTCTGTGCATTTGATTTCATTTATAATGGTATTATTGTGTTGTATGTTAAGTATAAGTGGTTCCTTTTTGTAGTTTCTTATTTGTAGTATATTTGTTTTTTGTAAGTTAACTGTTAAAGAAGAATGGGCAAAACGTCCCCTCCCTTGTAACACTTACATCTATGCATCAAATAGAAGTACTAGAAAAGTGAAGCATTTTATTGTATGACAGCAAATCTGTCTGGTATTGGAGAAAAATGTTATTGAGAAAAAGAAAATTAAAATAATAAATGATGATATAAAATTGAAGGCAAGATTTTTTCTTGAATTTAAACTCCTCTCTCGCAGATTCCTTTGATTTATATGAGTCGTATAAAATCAGTAGTAGTCTTAAAAAATGAAAAAAAATATGAAAAATAAGGCTTATTATACACACCCTCATTTTTAATTTTCCCTTTTTTTCCTTTTTTTTCATTCATTAATTTGCTCGTCCATATTTGCTGTACTTACAACGAAATACACAATTTATTTCGAAAATTACCATGTGGGAACTTACAAGGGCTGGGCCGGGTTTTATACAAAAACGCCCATCTTCTATAGAGATTTGAGATATAATATTAAATTACTTAATGTCATTTTTAGGTCAGATTTATATTCTTCAAAGCATGTGTCCTTATCTCTATTAAACAGAAATGATGCATCATCTGCGATCATTAAGGCGGGTCTCCTGCGACACTGTTTTGTGTTTTCTAACACCTAACATCCGTGGCCTACGTACATATTTTGACATATTTTGTTAGATGTTTGATGTTAGGTGTTAGAAAACACAAAACAGTGTCGCAGGAGACCCGGCTTTACACAAAGATGTTTCGTTACTTTAGGAGCTGATTTTAAACCAAAAACAATAGAGGACCCAAAATACTACCCTGCGGTACTCCCATTTTAGTAATGTTTGAAGTTCAGATTCAACATTTTGAAGAGTTTTCGTGTGCTTATTTAGAAAAGTTATATTTATCTTTTGTATCCTATTATCAAGATATGATTGTATTAATTTTAATGAGATTCCAACAATGCCAATTTTTTCAAGTTAAGTAATTAAAATAGGGTGCACAACACAGTCAAAAGCACGCGTCATGTCTATAAAAAGAGCCGCACTATGTCTCTTCTTGTGATCTCTACCTACCCCTCTGGGAAGTTGGCGTGATGTATGTTATGTTGTTATGTTATGTCATCTGGAGTTCACACTGGCTTTCATTGCACTCAAAGTGCTCTAGAGAACTCAGACACTATAAGCTATTTGATGGTTGCTTCATATATATCAGCGAAGCCATACAGTTCCGACACAGTACCGTGCACAGTGTTTTTCATACATTCTCTATGAACGCATCCCCACGTCTTGTCAGTGATAATACACTCAGTGTCAGTGCCGCCACCGGAAAATCACGGACGTATTTCGTTTTGACGAAATTCATAGAGAATGTATGAAAAAATATTTTTCATTGTGCCGGTACTGTGTCGGTACTGCCGGTACTGATATGTGTGAAGCAACCTTAAGGTTATCTCCTCACCGTGAGCGGCTGCGAGGGTTGCAGGGCAGCGGCGGCCGCCAGCCTGCAGAAGGCGGAGGCGGGGCGGCGGCACACCAGCAGCGCCAGCCCCAGGTCGTGCGCCGCGCGCCCGCTCAGTGGCGCCGCGCTCGCCGCCCGTTGCAGACACGTCAATGCCTAAGCACAGTATAACGTATTGCCTGAAGTAAGTACGCAGAGCAAAGAGATATTTTAGATTGTAGTATTAGTTATTTAATGAGCTCTTTCCACTTCCTGCGCCCTTACAGGGTGTCACATAATCTGTACATTATTGTAACAACTTGTTTACTTTGTGACATAAATGAAATTAAATGAAGAGTAGTAGACGGTAAAATCATGATCAGCTAACGTCGCACTATTTTGAGATATACTTAGGCTCGTAGCTTCAGCATTGATGGGCGGATTGTAAAATATAAAAACGAAACTGCGTTGTTTTGTCACAACTTGCACGGTGGACGGTAAGAAGATTAAGCCCAGAATCCCACTACATGGCGAATACCTTACACCAATTTCTACCGTCAATCAGTATAATTATGACATTGCTGCAGATTAAAGCCACAGTCAACTGAAGCTTTAGTTAGGGTCTGCAGCACGCGCGTATAATTATATAGCCCTCGTTGCCGCGCACGTCCATGGGCTGCAGAGGCAGTCTTACCATCAGCAGCAGAGCAGAGTATGTACTATTATTTATTTTGTGGCAGCAGTACCATCATGCGGGCCGTATGCGCGTTTGCGGGCACGTAACACAAAATATTTGAAACAGTTTATCTATCATAAAATTTCATTATAAGCTTATAAACATCCCACTATTGAGCACAGGCCTCCCACATGGACCACAGTACGCGGGGATATTGGGCCATATAAACCCACCACGCTGGCCCAATGCTGGTTGGTGGGTTTTAACGACTGTTATCTTACGACAACAACCGGGACCAACGGCTTAACGTGCCATCCGAAGCACGGGGTAGATCGAGATGTTTTTAAATTTGGTCACCCATCCAGCCACCCGGCATTGCGAACGATACTTAGCGGGCAAGATCGCAAGCCGAACGCGCTAGACGCTGCGCCATCGAGCTCCTCAAACGGCAACAACTTACGGCAACATATTTCTTCTTCGCCATCAGCGCCAGCCCCAAATTTGCGTGCGCAGCCACGCATGTAGGGTGGGCCGTGAGGGCGGCCTTCAGCCTCGCCAGGGCCGCATCCAGGTCACGGTGCTGCAGCATCATGGCGGCGAGCGCCAGGGCCGCCGCGTGCTGCGCCGGCTGCTGCGCCAGGGCCGCGCCGAGCAGCTGGAACGCGCGCCGAGGGTCGCCGGAGCGCAGTCGTAAAGCACCTGCTGCGGCTAGCGTGTCTGCACCACACGCATCGGTGCTGTAAAATTAAACGATACTAAAAACATGAAAGTAGAGTGAATATGCAGTAGAAATGATATCGCTAAGAAGTATATGTGGTGTGACTTTGAAAGATCGTACATGGAATGGTGTGGTAAAAGAGAAGTGTGGAATTAATGAAGATGTAGTGACAAAAATTGAGAAAGGCATGCTAAGATGGTTTAGTTATGTAGAGAGAATGGATAAAAAAAGAATCACAAGAAAGGTGCATGAGGACAAATGGGATAGTTGGAAGGGGAAGACCCTGGCGAACGTACTTAAATCAGATTGGTGACGATCTCGTTAAAGGTCAGTTAAAGAGTATCCTAAACCGGGCTGAAAATAATGATGAAGAATTTGTATGCTACGTGAGCATACATCATACGCTGTGAGGATCACGGCACCGTCCCCCACTGCAAGCAGCAAGCGCGCCAGTAGCACAGCAACCAGCCTGTGCGTCCTTCATCCTCCACTCCGAGTCACTCAGCCTCACACTTCCTTGTTGCCAAAGTGTATGCTAGGTATCTTCAGTTTGCCACTGGATTAGCAAGCTGAAGTGGCAGTGGGCCGGCCATATCAGTCGCTGAACTGATGACTGTTCGGGTAGACGAGTCCTAGAGTGGAGACCATAGGTAACGTAGGACGCCCTCAGACAAAATGGAGCGACGATCTTCAAGTGGCTGGCAAGAGCTGGATGAGAGTAGCCGCGGATCGTGCTCTTGGAGAAGCCTATGACCGGCAGCGGACAAGTATAGGCTGATGATAATGACGAATGCTTACGAGAGCGCCTGGTCCGCTGCCAGGGCGCCGCCGCCGGCATGGCACTTAGCGTATCACACTTTCACAAAAGATGGAGCGACGATTTGAGCAACGAGGCTGGCAAGAGGTGGATGAGAGTAGCGCGGATAGTGCTCAGTGGCGTGCTCTTGGAGAGGCCTATGTCCTGCAGTGGATAAGTAAGGACTGCTGATGATGTTGTTTATGAATGTGTGTGCTTACGAGAGCGCCTGGTCATACGCAGCCAGGGCCCCGGCGCCGTCCCCCGCGGCAAGCAGCAGACGCGCCAGCAGCGCCGCCGCCCGCTCCCCGCCGCCCGCCTGCGCCCCTGCGCGCGCCCACTCCACGCCCCGCTCGGAGTCACCTAGCCTCCATGCACATTCCGCTGTTAAAGCCGAAGACAAAGGCATTTTACTGTGTGGTAGCGGCTCATTAGTAAAATAATACTTAGTACTAACCCATCTCTACTCTTGGGTGTCGTAATAAGCTACTAAAGGGATGCATGCTTTTATTCGAATTGCCACTGTTCTGAGTTTAAGTGAGTAGGTGTGCCTGGTATGCCCACTTTTTCTTACCCCCGTCTTAGTATTTTATTAGCTTAGCTTTATCGGCGTAGAGAGGGGGCAGAGAAAGCTCCATATAACCTTGTCCTCTTTCTGGGGGTAGGGTAAAGGGCAACTGCGCAAGAACAAGTGCAACACAATAAAGTGACTTTTTGGTTTCAAACATTTTGTCACCATAATTGGCGGCGGTACAACCTTATTACAATTTGTTGTTATAATAGTTTTACCTCGATGATTAGTAAAGAAAAATCACTAGCTGTATTACTTCTTACACAAACAAAAATAAATAACAAATTATTACCTAAGGCGCAATATATTTCAGGATCCGGATGTTTGCTCAGTTTGTCAGCTTCCAAATAGGATTCAAACGATAGCTGGTATCGATTCTGGTGAAACCTGAAAAATAAAATTAAACCTTAGGTATCTTTTGTCGTCTTTGACTAACTCTACTGCTATAAAATTGTAATGACTAATACTCCACTTCACAAGATCATCCAATGATCGTCCAAATACTAACAAGAACCGACTCGCGATCTCTCCTCTTAGGGACCACTCGACTGAGTACATTATTAGGAATCGAACTCTTCTTAGTCAAATTTGGAACCTCTAATTCTGAGACCGATGGTCCAACTATTAATCAAAAACTACCATTCCATCTCTTCTCTTGGGTATCGTAAAAGGCGACCGATGGACAAACAGTGGTATGAGTATTATACTATATATATTATATATAGTATAATACTCATACCACTGTTTGTCCTTATATATATATATATTATACTCATACCACTGTCACGCTGAGCACATGCTGTTGTTATTTAGTAAAACATGGAATATGGTAGAGGAAAATTTTGCGGTCCTCATTGCTTAGTCCCTGACTAACCTTTACAGGATAATATCACGACTATTATCCTGTAAAGGTTAGTCATCGAGTTTATGTGCAGTCGAGGAAGTTCCCGGTCGACCACTTTTTGGCGATATTCGCTTTTTGGCGAAGTTCCTCGATCGAGGAACTTCCCGGTCGACCACTTTTTGGCGATATTCGCTTTTTGGCGAAGTTCCTCGATCGAGGAAGTTCTCGGTTGACCACTTTTTGGCGATATTCGCCTTTTGGCGAAGTTCCTTCATCGAGGAAGTTCCCGGTCGACCACTTTTTGGCGATATTCGCTTTTTGACGAAGTTCCTTGATCGGGGAAGTTCCCGGTGGACCACTTTTTGGCGATATTCGCTTTTTGGCGAAGTTCCTTAATTGAGAAGTTCCCGGTGGCCCACTTTTTGGCGATATTCGCTTTATGGCGAAGTTCCTTGATCGAGGAAGTTCCCGTTGACCACTTTTTGGCGATATCGCCTTTTGGTGAAGTTCCTTGATCGAGGAAGTTCCTGGTCGGCCACTTTTTGGCGACATTAGCTTTTTTTTGAAGTTCCTTGATCGAAGAAATTCCCGGTCGGCCACTTTTTGGCGATATTCGCTTTTTGGTAAAGTTCCTTGATTGAGGAAGTTCCCTTTTTGTCGAAGTTCCTCGATTAATGTGTAATGAACAACGATAAGATAATTACAGACACTTGGCGACTTGTTTCAGCGGCTCAGGATCCTGCGGGTGCAGTCTGATGCAGCTGTGGAATCGCTCCAGGGCCTCCTGGTAACGGCCGGCATCGGCGAGCACTGAACCCTGGGCAATGCAGATAAAACAGAACTTGAGTCTAGCTCACCCCCTCTACCCATCGCATCCCGCCCAACTCGGATGAGTTCGACGGGTCATACCCACAGAGTTATAAGATAAGGCAAGGTAATTTGTATACACGGTGGTGGTTATCTGCCCAGATAATTTAGGGTGGTCGGTCGTAATGTCCAGTCGGATTCTGGGTAGAATCATACGTATTCCAGGCCTGCCAGGCCTGCCTGCCTGATTTTCCATCAGAGCTATGCGAGGTAGCCAAACGGTGCGTGCGAGAAAAATCACCCATAGAATGACTTAATTTTCAAGAGATCCAATTGGTGGACTTTTTCCTCACGCTCCGTTCCACCTCGTACAGTTTTGGTGAAAAGCATCCTAGCAATAGTGAAAAAAAAATTGTAAGTAATGGAAATTGTCACTCCTATGATAGGGCTTTTTAGATGCACTTAATAAATATGCCTACAGCATCCTTTTATGGGTAACCAAAAACTATAACAACTATACAGGATGTTCGGCAGACGGTTGAACATACGGAAATGGGGGATAGGAGGGGCCCTCTGCTACATGCTCTGCCCTAAAAATTTGACCTCGGTCCCACGGTTTTTTAAAATTTACCTACTACCAAAATTTTTTGGATTTTTTTATCTACACTAATGCAGGTTCTTAAAAAATTGATTTTTGGCTCAGATGATTACCAGAAAAAAGGTTATGAGCCCACAAAGAACAAAAAGAGATTAAAAAATACGTAAAGCCTAACTTCACAACACATTATCCGTGGGACCTAGGTCAAATTTTTAGGGCAGCTCATGTAGCAGAGGGTACCACCTAGGCTATACCCTATTTTCGTATGTTCAATTGTCTGCAGAACACCCTGTATAGCGGCCCACCCGTGCCTTAGGCGAACGCTACACGCAAGATCCATTATGTAATCCGTCAATATATACTGACGGATCACGATAATTATTGCAGTGTAGTGTCGTGTATTGACGGATCACTATTTATCGCAGGATTTCTGGAAATCCAATCATCTGATCCCAGATCCTAGATCGTGATATTTATCTTGCGTGTAGTGTCGCGCGTCAATATTTATCGTGTCTAGGGTTGCCACCTTTTTTTAGGATGAATAAAGTATTTTTCATTCCTCATACACGGAAAGTAGGTCTGAAGTTGCCTGAAGAGCTGGTAGAAAGTAATACTTTTCCGCCCTAGGGAGAATCGGTTTTCTAACAGGTACTGTCATGTGAAGTTGTAACTTATTATTAAAGTAATACTAACAACCCACCTCTTCCCTTGGGTGTCGTAAAAGGCGACTAACGGACTAAAGACTGCACATACATCAACAGCATAGAGCGGCGAAGGGCTCATCAAAATAATACTACCAACCCCTCTCTTTCCTTGAGTGTCGTAAAAGGCGACTAACGGACTAAAGACTGCACATACATCAACAGCATAGAGCGGCGATGGACTCATCAAACTAATACTACCAACCCCTTTCTTAACTTGTGTGTCTTAAAAGCGATTAACGGGCTAAAGGCTCACCAACTAAGCACATGTGCAGACTGTGCATTAGTTTCTTGCTGAAGCGTGGAGTGTATGGGCGTGGTCATAGTGTTGTCCATAGATTCAAATAATTACTAATTTTATCATAAACTTTAATTAAATATCTCAAAAAAGTTGTTGATTTATGTAAAATAAAACTCACTCATTTTTTTAGCTAATTCATGTTTTTATTTTTAATTACTTACCTTATATTCGTAATGAAAAGCACAGTGTTATTTATTATTATATCTTAATTAATGGCTATCGCGTGAAGCATTAAGCCAGTTTCAAGTGTTTTAATTTTTAAGGTATTTTTAGTATTGTAAGGTAGATAGAAATAAAATGGAGTCTCACAACACGTGTTGTTGCTAAAAGAACACGGGAGAAACTCGCACAGTGTTTACCTCGGGTGAAAGACTTTTACTCCCTCGAACTAATTGGCGCCCGCCTAGCTACGCTTAAGGGGAGGTATTTCGAGCGCTTCCCTCTCGCTCTCTCGACGGTACAACGGTAAGGGACGGGTATAACAGCGAAGCGGCGCGAATAATCGCGTTTTATATTTTAAAAAATTGGTAGATGTAATAAATAAAAAACCATCGGTTATAATAACTTAAGTTATTTACGAGCTTCATTTTGGTAAATTACTTATAATATCAAATCACTTATTTTAAGAATAAAACCTGGAAAAGAAGATAAAATTAAACAAAAATATGTAACTTTGTGAATTTATTCTATCGAGCCAACCTTATCAAATCGTGTTTCCATCGGGTGTATTTTAAAGAATAAAGCCTCAACAGTATTTCATAATTTTCGCAGATTTTAATTTTACTGTTTACTACTTCAAAAAGTAGTTCTAAGAACGTGTTATTTTAATTTTTTACTAACACCTAGCCTTAAGCGCCAAACCCCGTCTCGGGTGTAAATAAGCTACTTTCACCCCTAGGGTAACAATGTACTATTTTCATTTTGTTAGAACAAAACTGAAGTACATAGCATAAAGAAGAGTATTTATTTATTTGTCCTTAAAAACGTATTTTTGTTGCTTTTTCCGACATTTAACAAATATTTGTCTTTTACTTAGATAGTTTTACGTAAATAGAGCATTTTAGCGTACTTTATTGGTGTCGTAGATTATAAAGTACGCCTACATGGAAAAAAAGGACAATACTCTATTTTAGAGTACGAGTGGCAACCCTTCACGTCTACCTTGTGCAAAGAACGTATTTTTGACGTGACTCGTATTGATTGTGTAGGGTGTGCTGTGATCCAGCCCAAGATCTATCAATAAATATCACGAAATTCATCACAATATTTATTGACGTGCAGCGTTCGCTACATAAGTAGAAACACCGTCATACTTCAGCAGCCACTTTGTTTTGTACAACATGTCTACAAATTGAAATGAAACACTCTTTACGGATTAACTCGCGTTTAATTTCGCGAAACAGGGAGACTGTGACCACGGATCCTGTAAAGGGTTTCGAAACGTCAGGATAATATAAAAAAACTATGTAACATTAAATTAAACGCGAGTTAATCCGTGAAAAGTGTTTCATTTCAATGTGTAGTGCTCGCTTAAACGTCAGAAAACAATATGTCTACAAATTATAAATAAAAACCATCCTTAGATAAGATAATGCTAATAAACCGCATAAAAATCCATTGCGTGAGAAGAATAAACCTTCGCGGACTCCGTCGCTTTACCAGTCTAAAGGTCAAAATCCCTTGCACACCGCGTCGTCTATTTGGTACGGGCACGCACCCGGGCGGGCGCACTGTGGAATAATTCGGTGTGTTTCGGATCAAAAATCTGTAACTCCGTCGATTTGAAAGATAGGGCTATTAAATTTTGCACTAGTATGAAGTGATATATAAGGATTCATATAAGTAATGTTTGAAGAATTAGAATTACGCGTTAATTTTTTTATTTAATAAAGATAAGTCACAATCTTTTAAAATGGAAAATAAATTTTTTTATTGAAATATTATATTTTTAGCAATATATCGTATGTGTATTTCTTAATACAAATTACTCAATTATGATAACTATAATTATAATGATAAATTAAATTAAAAATGGTACAATACCTATACATTACGCTAAAACACATAATAGCAAAAAAAAACAAAATTATAGCAATATCTTCTGATCAGCAAGATTTACATTTATAGCTGGTGAGCTTCAGGATCTGAAAGAAGGTGCAAAGTATCTTCATCTAGCTCTTTTACATTTTTGCATATAGTTTTCTTATGCTCGTTATATATAGATCTGAAGAGTAAAGTAGTGTATTGAACACATCTTCATTTGTAGCTGTTCGAGAGTCTTTCCGAGCATGATGTAGGCGAAATTTTTTATAATCCTTATTGCGAGATTCTTGCGCATCTTCCAACTGTCCAATTGGTAATACTTCGAAATGGTTTATAATACTCTCTCCGTAAATAAAAATTTTGTGGACAGATGATGGCACGTTATACTAACTATATTTACTCACATATATCCTTGCAGTTTCCAGAGCATATTACCAAATTTCTTACTATCTACCACAGTACCAGATGACAAAGCTTGCAAAACTATGTATAACGTTTAATTAAATCAATGTCAACCCCTAAGATATCTGCAGAACAGGAAGCATTGTAAAAAATCTTCAAGCAGTTTTGCCATCATTACTATTTCCCGTCCCGTCGTGGTTTATCGATACCTACTCATTTAGCAAAATAGTGTTTTATCTTCTTTTGCTCGGTTCTGAAGAGTTATAACATACATATGGTCTTCATCGTTTACCAGAAGAAGTAGACGGAGTAGAGTCGGTTGACACGTTTTCAGATGTCGGTATAGTCAAGGAATATTCAGAATCCAACCAATTGGCGTTCTTTCTTAAAAAGTTATCCTTGTTGCTCCTGCTTCACTCAAGCGTTTATTAAACGAAGTGATGATACTCCTTTGAATATTGCCAATAATAAAACACATATTGTCTTCTAAAAGTTGTTTTTCCTCCAAATATGCAGTCGTTTTTCTGCCTTCTATAGACCGAGATTTTTCATTGGTTTGGAGCCGAAAACGTTATAATACAAAATAGTATTGGACCTATTTAAGAAATAATAACCGCTGTACGAGCAAGGATAAAAAAGTTGTAAAAGTGACTTTTTGTCGAAAACACATAGTAACGTTCTAGTTCACATAGTAAGACGGCGCGTTTGAAGCGCCTCGGTCGTTGACTTTTATAAGATCGTCCGGTACTAAGGGTTCTTAAAATTTGTTATGATATTTTTTTAATGATCTTTTTATGCTCATTTCTTTAGTTTTATAAGCTAGATAACTTCTACTGATGATAAACATGAACAGGGTTTCGGCTCCAAAACCAACGAAAAATCTCGGTGTATATGACACTATTAACTCACGATTAGTACAGTGAAAAGTAGACATTTTTAAGAATAAAATAGCCGTACTCTACGTAAAGAACACTGAAACGGTAATGGAGACATATTTTTACAGCGTTTTTTTTAATGTTTCAGAATGTGGGAATTCTTTCAGATATATATTTTCTCACGGAAAATGACATCAAAATGATAAAAACTTATCAAAATAAAATAATTAATTTATAAAACATACCACAAAACACTGATAGTAAAAGTCAACTACGAAACTGCAATTTATAGCAATTTCCGTTCCCAGACTAGTATTCGATTTTTTCTTATATCTTCGTAACTCGAAAAAACTCGCAGCTAATTCTTTTATATGTTTTTGATGAGTAACTAAACTATGAATTAACATTAAATTCAAAGCATCGGCAAACGTCGGTAAATGTTAAAAGCTTCGACGAAATTGCGGAAAACTTTTTTTCCTGCATTTTTTCTTTAAATTATTTTCTAATTATATAGTCGTATTAAAAACAATTAATTTTATTAGTTTCAAACCTCCGATAGATGAGCTTTTCAAAAATATATAATACCTTTTATCTTTCAGATGAACTTTCAATACTATTTCACTTTGAAAATCGTAAATGAAGAAATTAATATTTCCCAATTGCAGAAACGTTTAACTTTACTACATGAAAACATTTACTTCCAACAAATACAAAATAATTTACGCTACAGAATATTAAACTTCGACTTTCGAACTATTAAATTATATTCATAGAGTACCCTATTTCAATCAGTTGTAAAAATCAATTTTGATATGCAATTGTTCTACCGTATTCCACAGTGGGGCGGTGCGCTTCATACGAAAATTACTGCTATTATTAAAGCAATAATAAGCTATATATATAAGTATCACCTTCTGAATAATATTGTTTAAGTACATAATTCTGGTATACCTACAGCTTGAGCCTACTGAATAATATTTGTTTGTTTTTCCTAAAAATAACCTAAATAAATATCGTAACATAACCTCAAAATAAAAATATCTTGAAAACTATGCATTTCTGCAATTTGTCTCCCCTCCCCTTCTTTTCTTAATCTAAAGTTGCTTAATCTAAAGTGCTTCCCAAGGGGTTTGGGGGGAATATCATTTAGCATTTAAACGTTCATATTATCATCACTCATTATCATCAACTTTTAGCATAATCAATGAACTCTATTATTACGACTGGTATCTATGGGCACGAAATTTTATAAAAAATGTGAAGCGGCCGGCGCATCTAATCAAACAGCTCGATCTAACACCCAATCCATTCTACCGGTCGATTGTCGATCGACATCGATCGATTGGTCTGGTAGAAACTATCGATCGACGTCGACTAGTCCATTTCACCATCGATCGATGTCGTCGATCTACGATCGATCGATAGGTCTGGTAGACACTATCGATCGACGTCGACTAATCCATTCTACCATCGATCGATGCCATCGATCGACGATCGATCGATTGGTCTGGTAACACCCTAAGATTCTAAGATAAAGATAAAGATATATTTATTTGCAAATATGGGTACCTACATGATTGGTAGTACAAAAAAATTAAATTAAATCAGCCATATTTTACCACTAGGCATGCAAAAATATTTTAAACATAATTAAATTATTATAAATTCTAATTTATTATAATAATAAGATAACTAATCAATTATTAATTGTTTCTCATTCAGGAATTCACTAACACTATAATATGCTCTATCTGCTAATAAAATTCGAAGTTTATGCTTAAATTTCAATAGAGGTAATTCTTTCCAGCACTTGGGTATTTTATTATAAATATCTATTGCATGAGATATTTATAAATATTATAAATATCTCATGCAATAGACACTTTTGCGCATAAGTGCTGTCTTAGCTAGAGGTCGACATAGTAGACTATTGTCTCATATTTATACTGTGCTATTGTCGCGCCTATTCCGTGGACTACGTCGGCTAGGCGTTCAAAACGACTTGGGTTAGACATTACAAAGACAGCTACTTCTAGTATGTATAGACTTGGCAACGTTAATATTTTATATTGTTTAAAGTATGGAACACAGCTTTCAGTAGTTTTAAGTCTAAACATCGCTCTAATGCACCTTTTTGTGCTTTAAATGCTGTTTCTTTTCCGGTCGAGTTACCCCAAAATATAATAGCGTATCGTAAGTGTGATTCCACTATGCTTTCCTAATTATTCAGCTGCTGAATAAACACATTTATTTGTTGGATAAAATGTTTAGTACAAAAAAATCAAAAAGTCTCAGGAAGCTCGAATTGGATTCGAACCCACGACCTTTGGATTGCCGGTCCACTGCTCAATTGTGAATGCAAAATTTCAACAATAAAAACATTTATTTGTGTTTTTAATAAGCTTTTTTCAGTATAATAAAGAGTTTTAACTAACTTATACAAATTAAAGACCACATTTGTATTAATATAGCGCCCATAGCTTAATACCAGCTTAATTAAAATATTATTAGCACGTATTTATTTTATGCGGTGTTTGAATCATGGATCGAAAGTCGTGGCAAAAGCATAAAAGAATCGGCCATATCAAAAAAAAAATTGTCAAGAAAATATTTAAATATCAGCAGTAGTAATTGTCCAAGTGTCATCGGCAGTAATATTTATGAAAGGATTTCTAGAAATAGTTTAAATAAAACTGAACCCGGTCCCAGCCAGCATGCGTGTTTGCCCTGCAATGAAGAGGGTTGCGTCTCCCAAAAAAATCTAACAGATTTTGGGATTGAGAAAACCGAAAAATACTTATAAAAATCTATTCAGAAGATTTATTTCTGAAATGGTTATTTTGGTAGCCGAAGGTACTTATAGCCGTACAAGAAAATAAAATTAACGTTGCGATAAAATGTTTTATTTGCGTTGTTTGTTTGTTTCATCGTAAGCCAATCTGCGCAAGGTTGGACACTGCTGTCTTTACTTAATTAATAAATCCGCATTATATCTTGGCCATTGAAGTTGTCCTTTGTTCTCCCATTGGGTCGGTCGGTACAGTACAAAAATCTGAGCGACCCTTGCGACGTGTTGAAATTATTTTAAACGTCTTTTTCCTGAAACGAAATATATATTATAATTAATAATATAATAAGTCCGCCATTTGTACATCCTATTATAATTGTGTAATAAAGATTAAATAAATCAATAAACTAGGGTCCAGTGCACACGACACACATGAAACCTGCTATAGAGTAGGTACCTAATACTTATAAAAATGTGGTCAACTGTATAAATGTTATTTAGAAGTTAGTGTAAAGAGACTACCTACTCTTTTTCAAGTTATAGTTTAGTAACAAAACACGTGTGCACTTTTATTCAGCATTATAAAATAAAACATCGATCGCCATTGAAATCTTTGTAATTAATACTTACAAGGAATTTACGAGATCACCAAATGCTTATTAATCTTACAACTACAACATTTCCAACACGAGTCATGTTATTTTGTTGGATAAAATTGCTAGAATTAGATAATTCATCACAAGTACTTTTGTCAGACCTAGTACCTATGTATGTATGAAAACACTATTTACAATTAATTATTTTGATTATACACGAGGCGCGTCATAAAAAAGAAAATAAAACACATACTATTCACGACAAAATTACTTGCGCACTAATAATTAACATGTAGCGGACTCATCTTGTAAATTAAAATTTACTTACCGAATAACTTACAGTTCACGTCATGTCTCATGTCAAATAACTGAATCGACATTAAATTATGAAACCCAATTTATTTCTTCTTTCCACAATTTCTTTGAATATTGCTTGCATAAACGTAAACAATAAATTAAATACTTAATAAGTTCTGAATACTCTAACCAATTCGACGTAGCTGATTATCTAAGTTGTAAAAGCTTTATAAAAAAAAATGTGTACTGTTATTCAAAAGTTATTAAGCTAATTGAAACGGTATTAAGCTCCTACTCAATTGTTGCTCAGATGTTATTCAGCGTTAAGCATTAAAAATTGGGGCCCTTTTTGCTTGAATAAGCTGAATAGACGGTACTCAGCTCAGTATTCAGCTTATGCTCTTAATCAATCTTTATTCAGCATGTCTGTGTTACTTGGGTAATGATAATGATGGGTACGGGTTGTTATGGGTATGACTCTACGGGCGCAGTGGTATGTGTAGTGTAATGCATTTTCTCCGGTACCAAAAGACCTACATTAGCCATATCTAATGTTGCGTACCAACCAACCTTGATGTATTGCGCGTATCTGTGGTCGTTGCGCGCGGCCCGCTGCAGCTGGTCCGCCAGCTCCAGGCACGCCGCGTGCTCACCGCGCACGTAGCGAGCGTGCAGCAGCCAATTGCGGGACCCGGGAGGACACTCTGTGCTCGAAAATGGCATTTTTTATTGGAGAAAGGGTCTCTTGTGGTGCAACACATTCATCAACATCATCAAGATTATTGGAGAATAAGGTATCTACTAGGTGTGTGGTGCGCCTCATTCATCGTCGTCATCGTAATTATTGGAGAATAAGGTCTTTTATTATTGAGCTGCGCCACACACAGTGGCGCGGTTCCATATTAAAAGAATAATCTAATCTAATCTTTTCCCACAATCACACCAATTATCTAGCCCAAGAGAAGCTTCGAAGAAACTCGTTAAATGGTTACTAGACAACGGATAAACATACTTAAAATACTTAAATACATACTTATTATACATATAAAACACCCAGACCGGAGACAATTTAGAAAACAATAATTTCTAAATTGACCCGACCGGGGTTCGAACCCGGGACCTCAGAGATGGCGACACCATGAAAACCGGTGTACAAACCACTCGACCAAGGAGGTCGTCATCTAGTAGGTACCTACATACATAAGTGTGTGTGTGACTTTCCGAAAATCGAATTTTACTGCAAGCGATATTTTCATACGCATTTGCACCCCGCGTGCTCTCAACGCACGTAGCGAGCGTGCAGCAACCAGTTGCGGTAGCCGACAGGTCATCCTGTGCGCGAAAACGGGCTTTTTTAGTTGGAAAATAACTGTTAATCAGAATAACTAACCAACCCACATTGGGCCAGCGTGGTGGGTTATGGCCCAGCCTCCCCATGTGATGTTGTCCATGTGAGAAACTGGGAAGGGTTGTCGGTGCCCAGTTCTTGGAATACCGGTATTTTCAATTGCCGGTACCTTTAATTTATATAAAGTACCTATTTGATTTGATACCGGTATTTATAATACAGGTTATGAGTACCGGTAAGTAGGATTGTGGTAGTACCGCTATTATACAGATACCCGGAATTCTGGGGTACGCAGACGATAGCACAGTTATGGACAAGGGCAAAGGCCAAGGGGGTGAAGTTCAACATCGTCGAGAGGCCATGGTTGAGCGTTGAGCTAGAAGCTATCTCAGACTGGGGTGTTGCCAACCTGGTCGACTTCAATGCCACCAAAACACAGGCGTGTTTATTCACTGCCAAACAGAGTCCTTTTCAACTCGCTCCGACTTTCCGTGGTGTATCTGTGAGGATATCTGACCATCTTAGCATTCTAGGTTTGACCATCTCTGCAAACAAAAACTGCAGCTAAAAAGCTTGGCATCCTTTCTAAGGTAAGGCGTACAAGGTAAGGTACATTGTATTGTAGTTTTGTATTGCATCATTTATTATTTTTTAAATTCATATTTTGTATTGACCTGGTAACGACATATTCTTTTTTTTGTGTGTAAATGTCGTTGCTTTTGTGCGCTGTGGTTTCTTGCGCCCATTCTTTGCCACAGTTAAAAAATTATGTCCTGAATGGGTGGTAGGTTAAAAAAGATTTTGACGATTCAAAGTACTTATTAATTGAGTTTATTGAATAAATATATTTTGACTATTGACTATTGACTATTGGCGGTATTTTACACCGAGGCAGCTGCTTCAGCTTTACCAAGCACAAGTCCGATCCTGTATGGAATACTGCTGCCACCTCTGGGAAAGATCTGCCAATTATCAGTTAGCCGCTTTAGACTCTATTGAGAAGCGTGCTAATGAGGGTCATTGGCGACTCTAAACTCGTCGAATCCAAGCTGCAGAGTCTTGAACATCGACGCAAAGATGCCAACCTTTCGGTTTTTTATCGATTGCACTTTGGCGAGTGTGCGCAGGAACTACACGAGCTGATTCCACCTTCTCCTTTCTATCTCTGGGGAACGAGACGCGGACTGAGATCTCACCCTTACACCGTCAACATACCACCTATACGCTTCGCGTCATCATTTTTAATGCGAACAGCTAAGGAGTGGAATTCCCTTCCTGCGGACCTGTTTCCTGACACGCAACCTGGACATTTTCAAGGCAAGGGTGAACAGGCATTATTCAGGCAAGTAGGATGTATCCTAGGCCGCATCGTCACTTTACCATCAGGTGAGAACGCGGTCAAAACAAATTGCCTATAAAGAATAAAAAGAAAAAAATATAATACAGGTACTTAAACCGGTACGAATTAACCAAATTCATTAGTGCGAGCAGGAGATACCGAGTAGATAAATAAGTGGCGCTTGGATTGGCTACCTGCACTGCATTTCGTACGGCCGCAGCCGTAGAAGCCGCAGTGCACTTCGCACGGCCGCAGTGCATTTCGCACGGCCGCAGCCGTAGAGGCCGCAGTGCATTTCGCACGGCCGCAGCCGTAGAGGCCGCCGTGCATTTACACGGCCGCAGCCGTAGAGGCCGCAGTGCATTTCGCACGGCCGCAGTGCATTTCGCACGGCCGCAGCCGTAGAGTCCGCAGTGTATTTCGCACGGCCGCAGCCGTAGAGGCCGCAGTGCACAGAGTACGCTGCATTATCACTTCACAAAGGGGCTGGACACTTCGCAGATAAAGACAGACGTTGTGGTTTGCATTTGACAATCACTGTATTCCATGCTGATAATAATTTAAACCCTTCCTCCCGATTGAAATTTTTATACTTTTTGATCTCAATCGCTTCACGTACTATCTTGCTATGGTAATAACGATCGGTGGAGAGGATTTTTGGATCAAGTGATTAACTCCAGCTTCCAGAAGGTGTTCAGCTAACGCCGATTTGTCTATTTGTCGATTTTTGACAGCTGCGATGTGTTCCTTGACACGTTCTGCGATAGTCTGCTTAGTCTGTCCAATATACGAACTATTATACCACAGCTATAATCGAGTTTATAAACTCCCGGTGTTTGGAAAGGTATGACGTCTTTATAGGCGACCGTAATTTGTTAGATATTTGGCATAACGGAGTATAAACAGTCTTAATGGAGAAGTTTCTTAGTACTGTTCCAATTTTGTCCGTTACGCCTTTTATGTAAGGTAAAAACGCTGCCTGGCGACTCACTTCTAGACGATTTTCTTTCCATTCTGCTTTTTCCACTTCTGTGACACCTTGTATCCGTTACGTTTTAGTACCTCCTGAACGTGAGCAAGCTTAGCCTGAAGATGTTCAGGGTCACACAGGTTCTGAGCTCTGTTGGTTAGTGAGGTCATCACAGACTGAAGATGCCGAGGATGATGATGAGAAGTGGCGTGTAGGTACCTATCCGTGTGAGTGGGTTTGCGGTACACAGAGTGTGATAAAGTACCATCATCTCTTACGTTTATCTGCACGTCAAGGAAAGCCAAAGATCTGTCCCTCTCTATTTCATTGGTAAACTTTACCTTTGGGTGGATTGAATTCAGGTGTCTTATATATTGTTCAACTTCTTGCTGGCCTCCGCTGATAATGCAAAAAACATAATCTACGTACCTCCTCCACAATTTTACAATTTGGGGTCCAGTTGCTAGTGCTGTGTCTTCAACGTGCTCCATCCACAGATTTGCAAAAACCGGGGCGAGTGGGCTACCCATTGCAACACCATCGATCTGGTCTCTCATCTGGATCTGGATAGAACTGGTCTCTCAAGAGGAGGTAATTCCCATCAAGGCAATTTTCAATTAGAACAATATATTCCTTCGGCAGCTCTTTATCGTAAAGTTTACCCTTTATTATCTCCAGGCAACCCTTCAAAGGGACATTTGTAAAAAGCTACTCCACGTCGAAACTCACCATAATGTTGCCAGGTTCCAACCTTATGCCTTAGACAATGTCACTGAAATGGTAAGTCTTTCACGAATGATGTTGTGTTCCCAACTATCGGCTGCAATACTCCAACATGTTTCGCCAAGTAGTAAGTCGGTGAGTCAGTTTGACTCACGATAGGCCGCTTAATTACAAAATTAATCGTTTAGGTCCTGTTAAAACAGTTTTAATGCAATGCAACGCGATAGTTTAAAGTCTTATAATACCTGTATTTTCGGTACCGGTTCCAAGCCCTGCCTGTGCCCAGCAGTGGGACGTCTAAAGGCATTGACCTAAATCATTAAATTTTGAGCCTCTGTTCGATTCCTCGAAATTTTCCTCGATTCGAATCTTTGCGTGTTGTAGGAATGTTAAATGAAATGATACAAGTTTAAGTTCTTTAGTTAGGTAGGTAGTATATTCATGACTGAATGATTAACATAATTATTTGATAATGTTACTTACATGCAAAATTTTTATGAACATAAGTAAGTGAAATAAAATTACCTAGTGTAAGTAAGTAGGTATACTAGGTAATTAGAATAATATATTTGATTACACCTACTAACAGCTTACCTAACATTCTGCCGATACTACTTTGTTGTAAAAAGTTACGAATTTTATACCTAGGTTAATATAAAACTTGTTAGTTTTTTTTAATTCGTAAAATGTTTGTATCCTTAAAACCATGGTAACTAACGAACAGTTACCTCGTTAACTCATAGGACCGAGAAGGTAGATTAAGTAATATTTTAAACTTTTACAAAAAATTAAGAACAAGATTGCCTCTAAATCAACAGTTATTAGAAATTCTAAGTAGGTAGCGATTTACTTATTTGAATTCATATTCAGACACCAATATTTCATAATCGGTCGTTGCGATTTCAATATTTCGTATCGATCTAAACAACTTTTTTGTATGCCTAAAAAAAACTATTTTTTAAGTACAAAATGTGAAAAAAATAATAAAAAGTGTATATTTGTTCAGGTTCCAGTCAGATTTTTTAATTACTTTAAATCTAAAGATTGAATAATCGAGGAGATTTAATTATTTAGAATATCTGATACTTATTGAACTTCTAATTGAACTTTTTCATCCCTATTTCACGTCACTACTTTACGTTCAGTCCACAGACCTAATACAGATGCTACGTTCAGTCGGTTAATCGGTTTCATTCACTTTACAGTAGCGATGTGCGATTGTTACTAAAAAAACAATCGAATTAATCGACAATTGTACTACCATGTGTTCGATTGTCGATTCATTCGTCCTAACTTTGAAACAATCGAATAAAAATTGACGATCAATTGTTACTAAAAATATTCGAATGAATCGAAACAATTGTACTAGTATCTCTATCATGTGTTCGATTGTCGATTATTTCGTCCTAACCTAAAAAAATCGAATAAAAATTGATGATTAATTGTTACTAAAAATTATTCGAATGAATATTTATTCGAATTTAGATAAGTAGATAAATTAATAAGACTACAAGTTACATTTCAAAGATTTTCAAAGCTAATTTTCTCTGAAATCATACCTAAGTTTGTGGTTGTAGGTAGGTATATGCAATTTGTATGTACGTGTGTGTGGTCATGATATAAGTAATCCTATACCGGCGCGCGTGACTTCGTTAACGATCGATTGATGTGGAATAAGATATTTTTTATTTAAACATTTATTTTGATCAAACCTTATTCAGGAAAACTTTCCCGGGAAGTATTTAGAATAAACTACTTTATTACGTATTTCATAGACCTACCTAGTAGGTATGCCTAACTCTAGGAACATCTGCGCAGTTTACCTAATAACAATATTGAATAATAACGATTTTTATTCGAACACAATTAACTGTCGATTGTTTTTATAACAACTGCGTTATTATTACTAATAATCAACTACTAATGATTTTGATTCGAACACTTTCGATTGTCGATTGTAACAATCGCGTAGTTACTAACAATCACTCAGCGATTAAATAAGTAGTAACAATTTTCATTCGTACACAATCGACTGTCGATTGGCGCAATTACTAATAATCGACTAGTTATGATTTTCATTCGAATAATTTCGATTGTTTTAACAATCGAATAATTCGATTTTATTTAGTAACAATCGCCCATCGCTACTTTACAGTCTGTCAGTCATCAGTTTCAGTCTGTCAGTCAGACAGATGTGACAGCACAATGATAAATCAAAATTTGACAATGACAAGTGTTTGAACTATTGATCGGCATTATTTTGACCAAAAAAGGGTTTTCCTGAAGGGTTTACAATAAAGATATTATTCGCGTTTCACTTTCTGTTAAAATTATTTGCACAAAATGGAGGACATGGCCCGTTTGGCTCTGGTGGAGCAGGTAATACCGGATGCCGAAGAATTGAATGCAGTACTTTACGAGCTGCTCCGCTATATCAATTATATTCTGGAGAACCCTCACGACTATGATCTAAGTACAATAGAGGAGAGCGTATTGAAAACTTATTACGAGGTGGAAGAGTTCAAAAACTACTTGATATACATTGGCTTCAAGACAGTAAGTAGATTAACTTTTCTTAGTTCTTTGTTGTTGTATTGTACCATATGTTTTTGATTCTCTGATCGTTTAACTGTTGGTTTTTAATAGAATGTATGTATGGCCGACAGCAATAGAGGAAGAGGAAGTCTATGGCAATTTTCTCACTAGTTGGGATACCATTTGAAGTGTTATTGTATCTACGTATATAATTGAATGTATCCTTGTTTTTCCCGGAGCAGTAGGCATATACCATGGCTATCCTTATGCTACGATCCTTGCCACACGCCCTTTGTTTTATTTACCTACTTGTTGTTGGTCATTTTTCTGTGCTAACAATCTAATCTGTTTATAGAATACCTACCTTATAATAAATCTATATTTTATAATTATAAGAAGCAGAAAGCGAAAGCTTAAAAGTGTGATATATTTTGTTATGATATGTTATGTTTGGACAATGTTATGTTTTAGTTGTTTACTTTTATAAGATTCATCATTATACTGTTGTGTGACTATTTTATTTTTTTGTGGACTACAAACCATTGTGTAATTGATTAACATTTACTTAACTCTTTAAGTGTCGCACTGCCAGACACAACTGAATTTTTAATTGTTATTTTGCGATGGTCAGCATGTGACGCACAAGAGGTTAAGTATAAAACTAATATTGTGTGCAGAGATATAAACAATGACGAAGATTCTGTATGCCCTTTAGCAGTATGAATTAAAAAATATTCTTACTCAACTACATATGCTAAGCGAGTGGGTCAGCAAGCACCCTGAAGTTACACTATGACGACGACCCACGATAAATTAAACTCTCTCATGACAATCAAAGTCATAATAAATATTTTCTACAATAAAAATATTATTAGTATGGTGTACTTTACACGTGAAAAGTTATTTCATGTGCCTTGTTTATGCTCATTAAGTGGATCGGCACCATAGAAATTAACCGTAAGGCATTTTTAATGCTCTTTCTTACTAAAACAGAACTATATGTCACTGGTACGAATGAGTTGCTGCTGTATTGACGACTGTCACGGTATTCGGTGCTACCCAGACTTTAAGTCAGGGTTTGCAAGAAGCGTGTGCGGTACGTTGGTAAAATATCTTTCTCCATTGTTTATATGTATGATCGTGTGTATTTAAATCATGCTAGGGCTAAGTGTTGTAAAACAGACTCTTTTTTTATAAAAATAATGTTCCTCCAATGCTTTGCACGTAAAAAAACTGGATCCATCACTCAACATCAAAACATCCACACAAAAAAACTACCTAGTGAAATGCTTTGGTAATGTGCAAACTAAGTGTCAATATTCATTTTTCTGAAATCAAAATGAACATGTTGTAAATGTTTGTTTAATTGTGGTATTAAAAATGTTTGTTTACTTTTGTATTATATTTTTAGGAAAATAATAAAATAACATACCCCAAAGAGCAATCATTGAGTAAACTGAGGTTGGCACAATTTGCACTAGAGAGGAAATTAACTCTCTGTGGTGGCAAAGTAAACTTTAATAAAGTTGCTGCAATACCCGAACACAACTTGGTCCGAGCTAGGCCTAAACTGACACCTGCTAATATACTGGTAAGTAATATGAGTAGTTATTTTATTTTTGATTCTGCAACAGTCTATGACAAAAACGTCTTATTTTTTTAAATTCCCATTCGCATTAAATTGAATTAAAACTCATAATAACTTTATTTCACGATAATAACGAAATATTGAAAGACCTATGAGCTATTAAAACAAAAGGGTTGAAAAACTTCGACAGTCAATACTTTCGTGACGAAGTGGTCAACGCAGCCGCCCGGATTGCGGAGTACTTGGGTTCGATTCTCACTTGAGGTAGTATTTTTTTTTCAAATTTCGTTATCGTCGAGTTTATTTTGAGTGTAGTTAATGCATAAAATCTAATGTAACGAAACTTTATTTCAGAAAACCCGTAACAGATTCTTGCTGAAGATCGAAATGTTGTTCAACAATATGCTGAGATATGAAGAGGAGGAGCTCCAACAGTATGCGCTGGACGTGCTACCCATGGTGTCACTGCGGCTGTCGGCCATTGAGAGGATCCGGGAGCATCAGCGCAAAATCAAAAGTGGTACAGTAATTAATAAAATCATTACATGTTAACGCCTCAGTGGCTATGTTTTAAACGACGCAATGAATTTTTACGCGGTTTTCGATCGATCAGGGTCAGGGATAAAGGACGATAAAAGGTATGCGTAGGTTGCCTTCACTATCAGAGTGGTAGAGCCACGTTGCAGCAGGAATGGATCCGGTTCGCCCACCGTAATACCACCCTCTCATTGAAATCGGTTTAAAACAATGGCGCTCATAGCTATTGTGTTTCAGTCCGGTGAGTGATAGTACCGGTGGCCCATCTCTACCCCCTCTCTCCCTCACAATTTCTACTCCTTCCTCAAGGTCTGCAACGTATCTGCTGTTTTGTTGCTATCTGTGGGCGGCGGTGATTACTTTCCATAAGGTGATCCGCCAGCACATTCAGTCTTTTCACATCTAAATACATACATACATATAAATAATAAGGACTATTTTCCTAGAAGGGTTAGTCATACACTAGCCAATGAGCACAGCAAAAGCAGTCCTCTATAGTCCACTTTTCCTTTTTCGTCGAGCCCATCGCCGCTCTATGCTGTTGTAATTATTGTACCGTGTCGGGTAGCGGTGAAAGAATACTACTATCCCTTCTCTTCCCTTAGGTGTCGTTAAAGGCGACTAACGGACTAAATAATAATACCTTTTATTCAAAGTCAACAAATGGACCAATTAACCAATTTTTTTATGTGGGACGGAACTCAGTGGGACCAACGAAAAATAAACCATTAAAAATGATAAATTATTACAAACGAAATAAATATAATAAAATATAATTAAAATAATATAAAATTTAAAATTATTAAAATAGGTAACTAATATCAAATTAAAAGTATTAAATAATAGTTTATAAAATTAAATTAAATTAAAATTATAAAATAAAATAATATTACATTTTTAGCCCATTGTGACGTAGGAGTGCTTATATAAAATGATACCACACTTACGGTCATACAAATTTATTTTGACTTGGTCTCAGGGCGTGGAGTACGTAAGTGCCTAGCTAGGTAGTTTGCTCTCGTCCCTGACTTAGCTTGGGGGAATCGCCGACGTGTTGGGAGGCGCGTCGCTATTCAGGAGCTGCGTGCTGCGTGGTGTGTTCACAAAATAGCAACCGTGTCGAAATGCGATGACGGTCGCCTTGGTTGCTCCAAACCCGGACGTAGAAAACTTGAAACGTAGTTCAACTCCAACGTAGGACGTAGAAAACTCAACCGTAGGATCTTCAACTCCAAACGAAGAACGTAGAAACTTGAAACGTAGTTCAACTCCAACGTAGAATACTCCAAACATAGAATCTTCAAGTCCAAACGTAGGACCCTGGAACACAACGCAGCGTGAGCCGGTTTGCCCAGCAGCTGCCGATTGTGATAGCCACCCCACTCACCCGCAGCCAATCCGAAAAAGTCAGATGAGAAGAGACTGTAGTGTGAGGTGGGAAGCGATCACAATCAAAGCGAAGTGCACATAACTATAAGTGAGCCTTGAAAGCCGCCGATTGCGATGGCCACCTTACCTTAGCCAATCCGAAAAAGTCGGAAGTGAAGAGGCTGTAAGTGAAGCGGCAAACGGCCACAATCGGAACGGGACGCACATAATTATGAAAACTAAAACCTAGCTAAAAAGCATTGCGATAAGCGCTTATAACTGAATCATGTTCAAAAGAAAAGAAATAAAAATTAAATTAAATGAGTACGGGTTCGAATCCCAGTCGACAGTACTTATAAAACATTTGGTTCCCATCCAGTAATTTAAAGTTAAACTAAATAAGAGCTCGACGGTAGTAATACCGGTCTCAATAGGAATTAAATAAATTAAAATTAAATTATATAAGTGCGGGTTCGAGTGCCGGTTGAGGTTACATCTAAAACATTTGATTCCTTTCCGTTATTTAAAGTTAAACTAAATAGGAGATCGACCGTAGTAAAACCGGTCTCAATAGGAATTAAATAAATTAACAACCTCTAGAAGTATTCCCGACAGACAAGGAAACAAACAGCGGACTTGGGAATAATTTAAAAAAAGTTAATTTTACCATTATAGAAGTCGTTATCCTAAAACCAATAGTTTTTATTTCACTTCGATGCGAGAAGTATTTACAAAGTTATTGTACATAAATAATTGCATAAAACATTACTACCTCGCTTAGTTCGCTGGCACTCGACTGACGTAACGTGACGTCATCGTATCCGATAACCCCCAGCGACGCTCTCGCCGCCCGCACCCTGCGGGCGTCCGATTACATATTTGCACAATTAATTATTAAGTAATCTGTGGCACAACTGCACTGGTTCAGAGCAGACATATTAATAAAACGAAATCGCGCGAGTTGCGCCACCCGTGCGAGAGAATGTAATCCGATGACGTCACGCCGCGTATTTTGATTATCACAAATACAATAGCGCGTGGTCATTTTTATGAATCTTTAAAAAATTATTGTGAAGTATTTTGAAGGGCTACAGAAAAATTTTTAATGTCATATTTTAAGTTAAAATGTAAATATTTAAAAAAATAAATGAATAAAAATACTTTTCCCAAGCTCATTAGCGATCGAATTGCACAACTAAAAGTTAACATTATACAATGACGGTCACCTTTAAACGGTTACATGGTTTAAGAATTTTGAAAATCACCGTTACATGTTTAAATCTTTGATTTGTAATTATAAACAAAGCTTCGCACGCTTAGCAATGCTCTATCTACGCGCACTGCATAAGCGGGCCAAGGCTAAAACAAGGGATTACACACATCTAAATACTTACTAATTAATAACTACTTTAATTTTTAAAAACTGTTCAACACCTACCCTAACGGGAATAATATACAGGGTGTCCCAGATATCGACGTCAAGCCGAAACCGGGTTATAGGCCAAGTTATAATAGGTATCAGAAAAATATAAAAAAATCTAAGTCACGTATTTTCAAAACTATAGACATTTTTAAAAAAACCCAAAAATCTACATCCAGTGATGGTTTTTTACCTCCTGTTGCTACAAATCTTTACATTTTTAAATGTTTTTTTTTCTTGTAATCCTGAATAATGCTTCTGTATACACTGTCCTAAACTTTATAGCCAGCTGCTCAAGCTTGGAAAGAAATGTCACTTTTTACCCAACCAAATATTCAAAATTATTATTTCGCCGAGCTTTAACATACTGTACTGGAAAAAAATATACTATGGGATTTTGGCAAGTAACTTCAAATGTTAGCGCATTTAATAAGGATTTCAAAATGGAACGATACATGCTAGATTATTTCTTAAACTGTAGACAATTTTATTTTTTGTAGAGACACTTAGTTTCGAACAAGTTTTACTTACTTATTTAAAAATGGTTCTATGGTACCCTGGCTCTTTTCAAGGTCGTAACTTTAAGATTCTAGTTTGAGTGAGACGGGGACATTCATTTTACGAAGTGTGAGTGAGACATAGTGAAGCTATTAAATTAAATACACACAATTCTTTAACATAAATTATTTAGATGCTAAGGATTTACAACAGATGTTCAAACTTACTTCCTTCAGCCGCAATGCAAGCTCGACATCTTCTTAAAAATGATCGGTTTATCAGACGGGGGAATCTTCCGTTGTTAACAAATTCAGCTGCATCTGTTATCTTTTGCCGTAGCTCAGCTACAGTTTCAATTGATTTCAAATAAACTTTTTCTTTCACCGCTCCCTAGTAAACGAAATCTAATGGATTTAAGTCAGATGAGCGGGCTGGCCACGAAATAGTACCAGATTGCCCTATCCATCTGCCCGGGTATTCCAGTTTAAACATCTGTTGTAAATCTTAGCATCTAAATAAATGATGTTAAACAATTGTGTGTATTTAATATAATAGCTTCCCTATGTCTCACCCACACTTCGTAAAATAAATGTCCCCGTCTCACTCAAACTAGAATCTTAAAGTTACGACCTTGAAGAGAGCCAGGGGTACCATAGAACCATTTTTAAATAAATAAGTAAAACTTTTTCAAAACTAGATGTCTCTGCAAAAAATAAAATTGTCCACAGTTTAAAGAAATAATCTAGCATGTATCGTTCCATTTTGAAATCCTTATTAAATGCGCCAACTTTTGAAGTTACTTGCCAAACACCCATTGTACATTTTTTTTTCAGTACAGTATGTTAAAGCTGGGCGAAATATTAATTTTGAATATTTGGTTGGGTAAAAAGTGACATTTCCTTGCAAGCTTGAGCAGCTGGCTATAAAATTTAGGATAGTGTATACAGAAGCATTATTTAAGATTACAAAACAAAAGAAAACATTTAAAAAATTAAAGATTTGTAGCAACAGGAGGTAAAAAACCGCCACGGAATGTACATTTTTTGGGTTTTTTTAAAAAGTCTATAATTTTGAAAATACGTTACTTAGATATTTTTCATATTTTTCTGATAACCATTATAACTTGGCCTATCACCCGGTTTCGGCTTGACGTCGATATCTGGGACACCCTGTATGTATCACTAAGTATGATCGTAGAATGACGATAAGGCTTGATACTATATAATTGATTTGGTCAAATACGTGACCACTCAACGTAAGTATTATAGAAAAACTTATTTAAATGAAATTGCTAGCGACGACAAAAGCAACGTCTGTGTCGTATCGCTGGCTCTCAGGCGTATGGCTGACGCCGATGCCGTAAGCTCAGGCGCTCGCGCGCTAGTTATTTTAACTTACCTACATCAGATACCTATACGATTAAACCATATGGAATAGAAAATAAGTTCGTTTTGCTTATTAAAACTATTAAGGCTTCTTTGCAGTTATTAGATTTAGTTCAAAATAACATTTAGAATTAAGTTAATTAGGATAATACGTATAGCTATTAAACCTTACATAAAATTTAATTTATGTAAGGTTTTAGTAGCTATACGTTTATAACGTTACACCGTAAATGTACCATGTTACAGTGATACACGTACTGGCAGTCAAAACATTCGGCGAAAGCGCGCAGGATATACTGTTCGGGCTGGCCCGCACCCTGCGCACCAGGGATGTACGTACACCGCTTACGCATGCTTTACGCACGCTTCAGCGAACATCCCTGAGGCGCTACAGATAAGCGGGGCAGCCCCAACAGAATCCTAAATGCATTACTGAATTGGACCCGTATGGCGCCGTACTGCTTCTGCGTATAGCTCACTCACAGACTACTCGTGTAAAAGGACGTGCAAAATGCCCTGAACAGGGTTATTTTGACGTCTTTAGAACAGCGAGCAAATCTGCGCGCTATCATATTCGCACGGACATGACAGACAGACAACGCACCACGCTCCCTTTCAATGTCCGTATTGTCTTTCAGGTCCGGGGTTAGAATGTGCCCAAAGTATTTAAATTGTTCTACGGGGGCAACCATTCAGTCTAATTTTAGGTGTTTGACTTAGGGACCTTCCACGAGCCTGAAAGATCATCCACTCGCTTTTCTTTACATTATAAGTCAAACCGTGTTGTTTAGTATGTTTTTCGCAAATGTCAAGCAGCTGCGACAGTCCACCTACAGAGGCACTCAGCGGCACCATGTCGTCCGCGTAACATATATTATTAAGGCAGACTTCACCAATATGGCAGCCGACATGTGTGCTGCTGAGCTCCTTCACAAGTGCGTTCACATACAGATTGAAAAATGTTGGCGATTTAAAGACTGCACATGCATCCAACAGCATAGATCGGCGATGGGCTCCCCACCTGTCACGCTAAGCACATGTGCAGTCGCTGTTAGGTGAAAAGTGGATTATGGCAGACGACTGCTTTTGCGGTCCTCATTGCCTAGTATCTGACTAACCCTTCGGGGATAACAGTCGTGATTATAATGTATGTAATTATTGACAGGTGAAACCAAGCAGTCAGACCTGCCGTTCGAGATCGCCTTGCTAATGGAGTTGCTGCTGTGGTTCAAGCACAAGTTCTTCGTGTGGATGGACACGCCGCTGTGCACCAAGTGCGGCAAGGCCACCGTGTTCATACTCAACAGTGCGCTGAAGAACGACACGGAGATATGCACGGCGGAGGTGAGAGGGAGAGAGACGGAAAATATTTATTAACACTTAGAACGCGACGCCACTAGACGCAATAGAAATTCTGTTCATTGAGCTTTGATCTTAAAGCTTAATCACAAGAACTACTCGTACCTACGTAAAAAAATATTTTGGTCTAACTAAAGTACAGTAAGGCCTTTGCTAACTCGTAGAGAATTTTGAATAATGGATTTAATAATAATTGTCAAAATATGTTTTTTTATAGATTAATGTTTTATATTTTAGCGTTTTATTAACGCATAAATATACTTAAGCAAAATTTTAAACACTGAAAAAGACGGCAACCTCAGGCGGGACTGTTGACTAAAAACAAGCATCAAGCACTGACAAATTTCGACGGTTGAAAGCCAGACCTCTATAGCCAATTGGTTAAAGCCGCCCGGAATGCGGAAGGTTCCCGCCTGGGGTTGTCGTCTTTTTTCAGTGTTTAAAATTTTACTTATGTTTTTTATAACCTTTATTGAATAGTATTTGCAGTTTTATATGCAACATCTGTTTTTTTTCGCAAAAACAGAGTTTCTCCAAATAGTTAGTTTTTGCATTTAAAGTACCTTCGATTCAAAAGTGCTCAGTAATAAGTTTATTTGAATAAAAAAATTTAAAGCTTTAATTGTGATTTCATGTTAAATAAATGTAAGCGTCCGCACAGATCTACTCGTGCAACAAATGCAACGTCCGCATGACGTTCCCGCGCTACAACGACCCGCGCACTCTGCTCAAGACGCGCCGCGGCCGCTGCGGCGAGTGGGCGAATTGCTTCACTCTGTTCTGCCGCGCGCTCGGCTTCGACACGCGCTACGTCTACGATACTACGGACCATGTGTGGTGCGAGGTGAGTAACCTCGTAGCATAGGTAGACTGCTACGAAAGCACTGACCATGTTGTGTAAAGTGAGTCACTGCTACGGACACTCGTAGCCTAGATAGACTGCATCGTGTGTTACGTAGTGATTGAGCGCTACGGACACTCGTAACATAGATAGACTGCTACGGCACACGAGTAGGCGAACTACTTCACTCTGCTCTGCCGCGCCCTCGGCTTC
Organism: Scoparia ambigualis; assembly: GCA_963921215.1. NCBI lineage: Eukaryota > Metazoa > Arthropoda > Insecta > Lepidoptera > Crambidae > Scoparia > Scoparia ambigualis. Next base: position 28,235,784 of record OY992512.1, on the reverse strand, counting down.
GACACGCGCTACGTCTACGATACTACGAACCATGTGTGGTGCGAGGTGAGTGACCTCGTAGCATAGGTAGACTGTTACGAAACCACTGACCATGTTGTGTAAAGTGAGTCACTGCTACGGACACTCGTAGCCTAGATAGACTGCATCGTGTGGTACGAAGTGATTGAGCGCTACGGACACTCGTAACATAGACTGCTACGCCACCGTAGCAAGACGCGTCGCGTCCGGTGGGGCGAGTGGTCGAACTTCTTCACTCTATTCTGCCGCGCGCTTAGCTTCGATACGCGATACATCTACGACACTACTGACCATGTGTGGTGCGAGGTGAGTGACCACTATAGACACTCGTAGCATTGATAGACTGCTATGAAATCACTGACCATGTTTGCTGTGAAGTGAGTCATCGCTAAACATTCGTAGCATAGATAGACTGTTATGACTCCATAGGTAGACCGCTACGAAACTAACCACGCTACGATAAGTCGTAGCTAGCATGGATAGACGGTTAAGGTCTCTTTGCACAGGTAATCGTAGCATGGATAAGTCCTACTTGCTACGAAGCATAGGTACTGTTACGAAACCACTCACCATATTGTGTAGCGTCAAGAGAGCACTCCATACGTCACTCGTAACATGAATAAATTGCTATAACAACTAGTTTAAATAAACGCTTAACCGTTTCGCATAGCGCTAAAAGAATGCTACACCCCCTTTCTTCCCTTGAGTCTCGTAAAAGGCGACTAACGGACTACGGCTACTACGGCTGCACATATTTCAACAGCATAGAGCGACGATAGGCTCACCGCCTGTCACGCTGAGCACATGTGCAGTCGCTATTTGGTGAAAAGTGGACTGTGGCAGAGTATTACTTTTGCGTGCCTAGTCTCTGACTTACACTTTGGGAATAATAGTTGTGATTTTTTGTAATAAAGTATCATTACGGGATATATAGCCTTACAGAAAGCGGCGTTTTGTCGTACTGACCACTTTTTTTTTCTTTGCGCCACTCAGTGTATCATTGCCTAGTCTCATTGCCTAGTCTCCGACTAACCCTTAGGGGATAATAGTCGTGATTATATGTATGTACTGTACTATCAACAAAATCTGCCGTATACCACTTTGAGGGCTATTTTCATTCGCCTGTCCCAACATCCTTTTTAAACTTCTGCTACAACATCCCTCTATTAAGAGGGTTTACGCATTTCGGTTTCCCATACAAATTTATAAGTCGATATTTTTAAAAACCATTAAGCTAATTTTGATGAAACTTTGCATGCCTAAGTAAAACACAGGGATCTAAATAGTTTGTTGAAAACATTTTTTAAAAATGTTTATTTAGCTGAGTTATTGCGATTTAAAGTCCACTATAGAAAGTTTAAAATCGCAATAACTCACTTAAATAAACGTTTTTTTTAAATTTTAAACACTGAAAAAAGACGACAACCTCAGGCGGGAATCGAACCACGCACCTTCCGCATTCCGGGCGGCTGCCTTAACCACTTGGCTACCGAGGTCTGGCTTTCAACCGTCGAAATTTGTCAGTGCTTGATGCTTATGTTTTTAGTCAACATTGCTTCATCAAATCTTAGAAGTTTTCACCTCTGAGAGAGGTTCCCGCCTGAGGTTGTCGTCTTTTTTCAGTGTTTAAAATTTTACTTAAGTATATTTAAGCGTTAATAAAACGCTAAAATATAAAATATAAATCTACAAACGTTTTTTTTTTAAATGTTTTCAACAAACTATTTAGATCCCTGTATTTTACTTTAGCATGCAAAGTTTCATTAAAATTAGCTTAGTGGTTTTTAAAAATTTAAACTTGGATTTTGTATGGGAAACCGAAATGCGTAATCCCTCTTAATTTATTTTATTATGTTAATTCCCTAACAGAGTTGGCGACAGCCTCCTTCCGCCTTCCGCCTCCTTCTTAACTCAACAATTATAAAATTGCGACACAGTCAAGATGTTAAAAAAGAGATGTTTTGTTTGTCGTTAATTAATGAAAACAAAAGGCGGAACGGGGTATGGCTACCACATGCCAACAATTACTTTCTTTTAAAATAAACGGTTTGTCGTCATTGGTCTATGTTAAACAAAGGGCGGGACGAACTATGGTTACATGAGCAAAGAAACGGAACAGAGACAAAGCTTCATACAACCCATAGAATAATAACTAAAGCATAGAAGAAGTGCTATGACATTTGAGTGGGCACTCCGTTTGTTGTCAAACAATGCGATAATAAGTGACATGCACACGCAAAAATATAAGATATTAGCGGCCGCTCGCGGTTTCACCCGCGTGGTTCCTGTTCCCGTGGGAATATCCGGATAAAAGTATCCTATGTGTTAATCCATACTCCAGTTCTAAACTATCTGTATGCCGAATTTCATCCAAATCCATTCAGTAGTTTTTACGTGAAAGAGTAACTAACATCCATCCATACTTACAAACAGTGCGTTTATAATATTAGTAAGAAGTAAATTACACGAACGCATTGGCCCTTGCCAATGTTGATTGAGGGATATGAAGTCAATTTATAACCTTTAGAATTAAATTTTGTAGATCGTTTTTGAATATGGTTGGTATCCAGGTATCCAATTTTTTTTTATTTTCTCTTTCCATTTGACGTTTTTAGCAACTTATTTTTTCTCTTTCCTTTCAATGTTTATGAACCATTTGAAAAATTTGGACAACTATTATACTAGTCTCATTTGGACTGCTTTAATGCTTTACTTATTATTCTGAGATACAACCGCGCCGTCGCGAGCCAACTGCTATACAAGCATACGGCGCATGTGTGCGTGTCCACCAGCCGCTGCGTCGCGTATGCAACGCCCGACACTGGATAAAACCGGTTTACCACAGTATTTACGCTCGCTCGGCCAGTGAACAAACGGAGAGACTCGCGACGGCGCGTTGTATGAAGCTTTGTCTCTGTTCCGTTTCTTTACTCATGTGCTATGGTCACTTGTGCAAGCAAAATTTTTTGAAAAGGGTACCTACTGCATCGGTTTAGTACTTATGTATAAACGCTCCCTTCACACAGGTGTTCGACTACGACACAAAGATGTGGGTGCACGTGGACCCGTGCGAGGGCAAAATGGACGCGCCTTTGATCTACGCGCAGGGCTGGGGCAAGCAGCTGGCCTACTGCATCGCCGTGTCAAGGGACGACGTGCAGGATGTTACGTGGCGCTACACTGTACGGCATAAGGAGGTAAGCGAGCGAGTATATTATTCATTATGAGCGGCACGCCCGCGCCTTCTTGTAAAACTAACTTAGAAACACTTTCATACTTCAGTCATTTAGTTAGAAATATCTGTAATATACTTCGATCAACAATACCAACTAGATAACGCGTCACGTACAAAATCAGAGCTCAATTCTGTCCACGTGAATATATACTTATACAGCTACATTTCTTTACTAACGAACTGAGACAAAAGTTATCAAACAGTTTTAAGTTCAACCTAATTACAACCGTGGCACCCAGTAATAAAGTCACAAATCTTCTAAGTATTTCTCTCTCCTCACTCCATGCGTCCACTGCTCCGTTACACAAATGTTGGCGCGCGCGTCTATTGGTCAACGTTGGCCAAACATTTGTAGCGTGGGTTGAAATCGGTAATTGTTTTCAAAATTTAATGTTATTTGTTAGTTTAAAGCTTATAATATAATTTATTCTACATGTACATAGCGAAAGTAATACACTCCGGCCGTTAAATTGCTTTCTCGGGCATTATTTATGCAACTTTTAAATACACATTGCGGCGTTGTGAACGTGTTAACATTGGCCGTGTTTCAATCAAACTAAACAAAATAATCGCTCACTTCTTAAGTGAGCTGTTATTTAACGAGACACATTTTTAGCGCCGACGTGATATCTAGTTGGTATTGTTGATCGAAGATAATATAACAGGATTTTTTTTTATGTGTGCACATATTTTTTATATCATTCAGTAACGTTAATAGACATCATTTTCATTTTATTTAAATTTATTTATTATTCATTATTTAATTTGTCCGGCACAATAAAAAATAACTTGTGGATACCAGGCAAATGAAAGGTAACGTAAAGGTAACCTAATTTCGTATCCTGTGTTAGAGTTCAATTGCGCGGGCCTGGTCGATGACCATGATTAACGATATTTTTGTGGTTAAGTTTAGTTTCTTTATTTTTCTCTTTAAAAATATCAAAATTAAATCTGTGTAGCTCTAGATTAAGTTACTCTAAAATTTAAAAAAATATATGCACAGGTAAAAAAAACAACCTGTATTTAAATGTATTATAGCGTTGCCTTCGCGCCAGACTTCATTTCCACTTTTTATTTATTTATTTATTTATTTATTTATTTATTTATTTATTTATTTATTACAAACATTATAAACTTGCATTAGGTAAGGTCCCACAAAACCAATTAGGCTGCCACACATCGGATGCGTCTGCAGCACGATGCGTTGCATCTGCAGCACGCTGCGACATAAACCAATTCACACCGGCCGGCGCACAGTGGGCGAGAAAACCTGGCTCCCTTTCATAGGATTTAAGAAAAAAAAATTGCTTGCATTATCAGTTTTTGGTTATCAGTTTGATTAGTTACATCAATTTATTGTAAAAAATATAGTCTCCGGATTCCCAACTTAATTTTATAACAATAAAACTGCGCGATAAGGTTTCGAATGTATGAAAACACAATTTGGTTTTGGCTATATCTTCTTTCGGTCTTGAATTGTAAGGCTGGAACTCATAGGGAATATTACTGAGACTGTTACAATGCCATGTGACTTTTAACCTTGGTCCCGAACGACCCCGTTCAAAAGATATGATTTTTTTTAAATTGCTCGTTTGGGTACTTCTGTAGTATGGGTCTTAGGGGTTCAAATTCTGTTTTTTTTTTGTGTTTTCTGCAGAGTACTTCGTTATTAATACTGAGTAGCTCATTATCTACCAGTGACGAAGGTTCCATACAACTCGATTCCCACCGGCTTCCCTTCAGAAGTTTAGAACACAACCACTCTCTACTTGAATTGAGAAATGGCACAATCAGTAATTAAAAAAGTAAATATATAAAAGAAACATTACAAATTGCCTACACTATGGACATTAAATCAACAAAATTTGCTTTTTAACAACATATTGCTTTAAAATAAGCCGCAGGCGCGATCGGCTTTTAGGCAGTTAAACTTCCATACAAAATAAACGTCATGACGTCACATAAAGGTCAATAAACCCACCCGCGTATTAGCAGCCGGTAAGCCGTCTTTATCCGAGTTACTTGATAGAGACAGTTATACAATTTGCGTACGCGTGAGCGGGACGGAGGAATATCGCTTTCGGTTTGTGTTCTGTTGACTGATAATTTGACGTAATTGCAATTCATCATTGAATGCATGACTGTGTTTTATTAGTATTTGAATTTATTAGTTAGTTTCACCTATTATAATGATTAGTATTGTAGTTGGACTTTGTTTATTTGTGTTGTGTGTATAAAGTAGTTACGAAGACGTACGTTGTAATTAGGTATTTGCGGTAAGTAGATATTGTAATAAGTTGAAATTACGTATTTAGAGTCAGTAGATTTGCAAAGTAATCGGTAGAATTGTAAGATGTCGGCATTAATAGCTTTAGATTCTTCCCGGCTTTTATGATAATGTCTTAGCGCACTTTGTTAGAAAGAATAGACGAATAGCTTTAGAGTATAAGTAGTATTATTAGTACTTATTCGATTAAGTTTTGTTTAATTTACATCATATCATCATTTCACCACAAACGGCTTTTATCAAAGCCACTTCTATTATGCTTGCAAGACACTGTTTCAATATCTCAGTGCTTACACGTATAGTAAAAGTGGACTGAAGATACATCTGCCTATACAAGACTGAAGCCAGGATGCCAATCACAGATTTTCGGTAAGGACTCAAGACTGCGTGCCCGCGCTTGGAGTAGGTAAGCATTTTTTTTTCTCCGGCTTACCTCTCTCAATATTTCACGCTTCGCCACTGTTATCTACTATGTGGCTTAGGTACATAACTACCCCATACGCAATAAATTCAGTCAAAGTTACCCCTGTAAAAATATTTTGAATAGCTGTTCTTAACTAAACTACAATAGATAAAGGAAGACGAGTGTGTTGTTTACCTGCTTAAATAATTATTTGACTGTTTATTTATTTATTTATTTTAGGATAGCTAACAGCTTACAATGCAAAAGATAACTACAAAAATAATAACACTAAGCTATTAACAAGCTACCACATTTAATTACTCGAGCTCTATCCGTGGTGTTATATGCCTTCACTGGTGGTGAAGGCATATAACACCACGTGGTGTTCTATTATATATGCCACCACTTCGTGGTGTTATTGTACATACAATACTTATCCATGGCGCTGATATAAGAGCATAACAACTTTATGCAAACTCTCTGAAGAGGCTTCTGAAGCACGTAATACTCACGGAAAACTAGCAGATTTGCTACAATTGAGGATATAATCCATAATTTGTTAATATCCTCTTACCCATACCTATCAAGTTTTAGGCCTAAAATAATAAGTCGACCAAGTAAAGCACTTTCAGATGAAGCTCAATTGTTATTGTATTAACTTCTAGTAAGAAAATTTAGTATTTGTAGATGTAGATAACCTGCTGTCTGACATAGATATTAATTAACTAATGTTGTTGCTTTTTCTTTATAAAATAAAAAGTTTAATTATTTTATCGATGATATAAAGTATAAATAGGTTTTATTATTATTCTCGTATTTCTTTATTTTCTTAAGTCTAGGTTTTTATAATATTCCATATAAAAATAATAAACAAAACTACTATAAAACATTATAAAAAACCTAAACCTAGAGTGCCGCCGGCAGTGGGGCAGGGCCCAAACTACCGGTGGTTAGGGCTGCAGAGAGAGGAACCTCCTGACGATGCGTGCCGTGTCAAGAAGTACCGCCTTCTGTATCTGGCCCTTGATCCAGCCGTCTAGCGAGAGTCTCTTGAGATGTTGGTCGAGACTCTTCGCTATTAGGCCGTTTGCAGATACGACTATCGGGACAATGATAGTCGAGTAATATTATTATTATTAATATTATTATTATTATAATTATTTATGTTCTTTTATTTTATAGATAAGCATTTTTATTTTTAAAATAATTTTAGTGTGTATGTAGGTACTAAATTTTAGACGAGGTTATGAAGCTCGAATACTTTAGTTGTGATATTATGTTGACTGTCATTGTTTTTTTTAACAGTTCAGGTAAAGTTACTAAATGATTTAATGTCAGTTATAAATAAAACTTGTATACTGAAAACTTCTTTACATATTTTTTATTATTATTTTATTAAATTTAATGTTAGATGTAAATAAAAAGTATTCCACTGAAAAATAGTTTAATTAATGGCGCGCGGCTTTTAAGCAATAGTCAAATAATAATTCCAGCAAGTAAACAACACATCCGTCGTCCTTTATCTGTAGTAGTTTAGGTAGGAATAGCTATTAAAAAATTTTTTGGGGCACTTTTGATTGAATTTATACCGTTTGGAGTAGTTATGTACCTAAGCCATATAGTAGATAATGAGTACTCAGTATTAATAACGAAGTATTGTGCAGAAAACACAAAAAAAAACTGAATTTCAACCTCATAAACCCATACTACAAAAGTACCCAAACGAGCAATTAAGAAAAAATCATATCCTTTGAACGGGGTCGTTCGGGACCAAGGTCATTTTTCACATGCCTTTGTAACAGTCTCAAAAATAATCCCTATTAGTTCCAGCCTTACAATCTAAGACCGAAAGAAGATATGGCCAAAACAAATTGTGTTTTCATACATTTGAAACCTTTGCGCGCGGGTTTCCTGTTATAAAATTAAGTTGGGAATCCCGAGACTATTTTTTTTTTCAATAAATTGATGTAACTAATCAAACTGATTAGTTTTCTCGCCTAGGTAAACAACACACTCGTCGTCCTTTATCTATTGTAGTTTAGTTAAGAACAGCTATTCAAAATATTTTTATAGGGGTAACTTTGACTGAATTTATTGCGTATGGGGTAGTTATGTACCTAAGCCACATAGTAGATAATGAGCTACTCAGTATTAATAACGAAGTACTCTGCAGAAAACACAAAAAAAAACAGAATTTGAACCCCTAAGACCCATACTACAGAAGTACCCAAACGAGCAATTTAAAAAAAATCATATCTTTTGAACGGGGTCGTTCGGGACCCAGGTCAAAGGTCACATGGCTTTGTAACAGTCTCAGTAATAATCCCTATGAGTTCCAGCCTTACAATTCAAGACCGAAAGAAGATATAGCCAAAACAGATTGTGTTTTCATACATTCGAAACCTTTGCGCGCGGGTTTCCTGTTATAAAATTAAGTTGGGAATCCCGAGACTATATTTTTTTTCAATAAATTGATGTAACTAATCAAACTGATTACCAAAAACTGATAATGCAAACAATTTTTTTTTCTAAAATCCTATGAAAGGGAGCCAGGTTTTCTCGCCCACTGTGCGGCGGCGGCGGCGGCACCACGGCGTCGCACACGCATTGCAGCGCGTTGCATCTGCGGTACTGCGTCTGCGACGCCGTGCCGTGCGTTCGTTTCGGATCGCGGCTGATATTTTCTTTCAAGATGTCGAACGTCGAGGACGATTTATCAAGCATTTCAAGTGAAGGATGGTTAGATAACAGTTCATCCGATGAAGATCTGTTACTTTTGGCTGCGTTAGAACCACCAGAAACTAAAAAAAGACTGTGGGTGCACAATCAATATAAACAAAAAAAGAGACGACCTCGGTGAATATCATCGTCTGCGCATAGAGCTTGAGCGTTTGAAGACAAGTTAAGACAAGTTATAATTTTTTAACATGTGGATCATATAAATATTTGTATCTGCGTACATATTGATTAACTTTTCGCGTATTTCAAAATCCATGATCACTAGTCACTGTTAGATTTGTAAATATTTACAACTGAAGTGTCGCAGCCAGTATCGCAGCTGCACGCAGAAGTACCTATACGTCACCGCGGTGTCCTCAACTATGAAATCCTGTGGAATACAACGTCATCATGCCGGAGGTTGCCGTTCCGCTGGTGCGCGACCGCACTGCGACCGTTTTCGGTTTGTATCTCGCGGACTGCCGTGCGTCTGTCGCACGCAAGCGCAACGCAATGCATCTGCGACACCGTCGGTGTGAACCTACGCGTACAAATTCTAATATTACAAATCATGACGCACGCAGTCGCAATGCAGCACGTCTGCGACACTTTTTGGTGTGTGTCAGCCTTAATTCGGTTTGGCTGTGAGATCAACAGTCTCATTAACAAAACAATCTATACTAATATAATTAAGCTGAAGAGTTTGTTTGCTTGAACGCGCTAATCTCAAGAACTACTGGTCCGATTTATAAAATTCTTTCAGTGTTAGATAGCCCATTTATCGTGGAAGGTTATATGCTATAATTTGTTTAGGTACATATACGGGTACGGGTGGTAACCCGTGCGAAGCCGGGGCGGGTCGCTAGTAGATAATTACACCTATCTACAATGATATTTTTATTGTAACATCATTGCCTATCTATATAACTTTAAACACGATATAACTTTATGATAATATATACTAATATGATATTATTGTGCTTTACCAACTAACATAAACTTAAAATGTATTTTTTAAATTTTACCTTAAGTTTGGCCTTCTCAGGCTCAAGTCTGATATCCTGCGGCAGGCTATTTAACAAATATGGCAAGCGCTTTTCAAGTGTCCTATCACCATATTAGTTGTGGACACTGGGTACATTGTATTTGCCAGCAGACACTGACCTCATACTATAATAATAATAATAATATTTATTTATTCATCCACAACAATATACACAGAAAAGTGAATTCCCTGCAGCCTGTAAAAGTTATTACTGTGCTACAGGCCACAGTGTCTTCCCTGGATTTGACAAAAATCACTATGGTCGCTAGTAACAAGACTCAGGTTGTAATCTTGACTGCCATGGTGATTTAATAATATTAAAAAATTATGTTTTAAACCGATGGGAAGAATTTTACATATTTTAAATAATTTTTTGTAGTCACCTTTGCAACTGTTTTTAACTCTTTTATTAACCAAAAATTTTAAAAATCTAGTTTGTAGTGCTCTTAATTTATCTATGTTAGTTTTAAATGTTAATTCATAGCAGTCAAGGGCTTAACATCAAGTGAAGTGGAGGTATATGCCGTGCTACGAAAAAAAAATTGGATCTCGGCTCGGGTTCCTATCTATTGCAGTCCTTCTAGCGTCCGTCTTCGGACATAGACGTTCTCATTTTTGTTCTTATATTGGAGGAGCTCATGGCGCAGCGGCTAGCGCGTTCAGCTTGCGGTCCTGTCCGCGAAGCAATGCGGGGTCGCTGGATGGGTGACCAAATTAAAACATCTCGAGCTCCTCCGTGCTTCGCAAGGCACGTTAAGCCGTTGGTCCCGGTTGTTGTCGTAAGATGGCAGTCGTTAAAACCCACCAACCCGCATTGGGCCAGCGTGGTGGATTATGGCCAAATATCCCCACGTGCTATTGACCACGTCGGAGGTGTTTATAGGTTGATGATGATGATGATTATAAATTATGTAACAGAATTGTAATAAAGATTTATTCTATTGTATAGGCCTTCTTTCTGCTTAGACTACGATTACGATAAAGTGTTTTTAACCGACTTCAAAAAAAGGAGGGGGTTCTCAATTCGTAAATATGTTTTATTTTACTCTTAATTATTGGCTTCGTGCAGTCAGCACATTTAGCCAGTGTCAAGTAGATATTATAGTGAATATTTTCTTTGCATAAAGTAGATGATAATGAGTGATAATGAATGTTAATTCTAAATGATATTGCCCCAAACCCCTTGAGACTCATAAAGCTGTAGGACTTTATTGAGATCACACACGGACTTCTTGAGAGAATTTGAAAAGTGATGTTACACTGTTTTCTTTTATTTGCCAACACTCATGCACGTTCACGAACACTTGACAGTAAATAATCCACCATTATGTCACATTCGACAAAACACAAATTATAGAAAATAAAACAAAACTGCAGACATGACCCGTCACTTTCTCGCCAAGTAAATTCCCCCTTATTATAGGTGCTGAAGCGCCGCACGATGTGCACAGAACGCGAGCTATTGGACACGATCTTGACTCTGCGCGAGCACCGCCAGCGGCTCGTGTCGGAGCCGCGCCGCAAGCACCTGGCGCGCCGCTGTGTGCTCGAACTGGCGCAGCTGCTCACCGAGAGGTAACTGCACACACTGCACACACCATATCCTCATGACCATACTAGATCTTTAAGACATGACCATAACAAATCTTTAAAAAAATTGTAGTAGTTAGTAGTTAGGATTTTTTTTAAAGTACTATTATAGTCCAAAGTACAACAAAAAAATCTGTGTAAAAAGAAAAAAAAAGAAAATTGTAAAAATTAAATTAAAATTTGTTATATGGACTGAGTTAGACTTGCAGATTAGTTAATCTTAATCGCGAAATGTGAAAAAAGGGAAGGGAAGGTCTTTGCCCTGCAATAAGACAACCATGGCTGAAAAAAAAATTTATCGACTTTGAGGGGTTAAAGGGGGGTTAGGCGGTCAGTGATAATTGCCGAGATTTCCGGGCGCTTGCGGGTGTTGGGCGGTGCGGGGTCCGCGGTAATTCGTAAGCGCCATTCACATTTTTATCAAAAAGTTAATAAAAATGTTTAGTTTTTTGGAAATTCAAATCAGTCAAGAAATCCCAGAAGGTAAATATCTAATGTGATTAAGATTTTATAGCAATTATTATTGTAAAACACGGTCGTAATGTGCATTTATATGAAATTTTAGAAGTAACTTCAGGATTTTTTATATTGAGCCAAATGTTTCCAAACGTGTTTTGGCTTCGTTCATCCCCTCACACATACGTTCTGTAATATCTAAAATATTTTAATATAATAACAGCTAATAGAAAACAGCCAATTTTTTCGTTTTCACCGCCTAAGCCCCCTTATTGCGTTTTCGTTCCTCTTTTCCCGTTTTTAACAATATCGATTGATTGTACCGCCACCAATATAAAATATACAGTTCTAAAATTGAAATACAATGTGATAGGGGTGGTACTTCTAACCCGTTAAGGCTAAGTACTACATCTAAATTCATCAACAAAAAAATAATATGAGGGGTCCTACCCCCTCTCCCTATAATTTATGACCATTTATACTTTATGCGATATCAAAGGTTTATACGTCGGAGAAACATAAAAAAATGGCAAACGGTAGCTAATGACATATTATGGAATATTATAAATAGTGAAACAGGAAAGGTCAAAAGTCGCAATAATGAGTACAATTTAAATTGTGATAATAAAACCTTGACTTCTGATGCTGATGTTGCTGCAGCATTTGAGAGGTTTTTTACTGATATTCCAGTTTCAACTACAAAAGCCTTGATTTCCTCCCCCACTGTAGCTGAATCTGTTTTGAAGGAGAACGTTAAAGATTGTGAAAGTAATTTCAGTTTTCAAAAAAATTGTGTTATAGATATATTAAAAACATTTAACACTCTCAATAAAAAGAAAACTGCTGATCTGTGGGGTAATTCCGTGGATGTCGCTAAATCAGTAATTATGACAATAGCTCCAGTTTTAGCTTGCATATTTAACGAATGCATTGACTGTGGTGTTTTTCCTGACCTAATGAAACATAGTAAAATAATTCCATTGTTTAAATCAGGTAGCACTTCTGACCCCTCTAATTTTAGACCTATTCCTGTGCTACCCACATTTAGTAAAATTTTTGAAAAGTTGATGCTAGACCAAATTCAAATCATTTTCATAGAAATAAACTGTTACATTGTAAACAGTATGGTTTTACTAGGGGTCGATCAACAACTGACGCCGGTGTTGAGCTTTTAATCCAAATATTTGATACCTGGGAGGAATCACAGGATGCCCTAGGGGTATTTTGTGATTTATCCAAGGCTTTCGATTGTGTTTTACATGAAACTTTGGTCAGGAAGCTTAACCACTATGGAATTAGGGATGCTTCTTTGAGCCTTCTAATCTCATACTTGATGATCAGGAAGCTTAACCACTATGGAATTAGGGATGTTTCTTTGAGCCTTCTAATCTCATACTTGAGTAACAGGATTCAGAAGGTCGACATTAACGGTAAAAGATCTCCGGGATCAGTGGTTACAATGGGAGTTCCGCAGGGTTCAATACTAGGTCCATTCTTGTTTTTGGTTTATATTCATGACTTACCTTATTTTGTAAAAGACAGTCATGAGATAGTATTGTTTGCTGATGATACTTCACTTTTATTCAAAGTGAAACGACGACACCCAAATTATGACGATGTGAATAATGCGATCTCAAAGATTGTTCACTGGTTTAGTGTAAATAACTTGCTTTTAAACGAGGGAAAAACCAAATGTGTAAGATTTGTATTGCCTAATGTTAAGCAAGTAACAACTAGTGTACAAATTAAAGATAGGAATGTTAATCCTGTGGACACCACTGTGTTTCTAGGCATCACGTTAGATGCCAAGCTTCAGTGGGGCCCACATATAGCTAAATTGTCGAATAGACTTAGCTCTGCAGCTTATGCAGTAATGAAGATCCGTCAGTTAACTGACGTTGATACATCTAGATTAGTTTATTTCAGTTACTTTCATAGTGTAATGTCGTACGGCATTTTACTGTGGGGAAATGCTGCCGACATTCAAACTATCTTTGTGCTTCAGAAGAGGGCTATTCGAGCAATCTATAACCTAAAGGCTGGCGACTCTCTCAGAGAGACATTTAAGAACATAAATATAATGACAGTTGCATCACAATACATTTATGAAAATTTGATTTATGTTCATAAAAATACTGAAATGTTTTTAAAAAACAGTGATATTCACAATGTAAACACTAGAAGTAAGAATTAATTAGCAGTACCTTATACTAGGCTCCATAAAATAAATAATTCTTTTAGGGTCTGTGTGTAAGATTTTACAACAAAGTACCAAATGATATTCAGAAATTAGATCTTAATAAATTTAAAATCAAAATCAAAGAAAAGCTTTATAAAAAAGCTTATTATAAAGTGTCAGATTACACAGAAGACAAAACAGCTTGGATCTGAAATGCTCCAAGCACTCCAACAGCTATTTCTAATTGTCTTTATTTAATTGATACTACTCTGTATTGTAGTTTTGTATTGCAACATTTATTATTTTTTTAATTCATATTTTGTATTGACCTGGTATGTCGTATTCTTTTTTTTTTGTTTGTTAATGTCGTTGCTTTTGTGCGCTGTGGTTTCTTGCGCCCATTCTTTGCCACAGTTAAAAAATTATGTCCTGAATGGGTGGTAAATTAAAAAAGATTGGACGATTCAAAGTACTTATTAATTGAGTTTATTGAATAAATATGTTTTGACTTGACTTGACTTGACACTGGCTAACTAATAAATTACTTTGTTTCTTATGTTTGAAATAAAAATCATTACTTAATTTTTTGTGATTTAAAATCACTTTTTTATAAGTCCATATTATTTTATTTTGTCGATGAATTTAGATGTAAGCAATGATATTATAAACTATAGATATGTTACGTTCATAGTAATTTGCGTTTTAAATGTGTTCCGAGCTGCACACATTGACAAGTTTCACTGATAAGTAAAACAAAAGATACGAAATAGCACACAAATGAAAGAGATAGATATAATTTTAATGATTGCACTTCAAATGTTTCTTGTGCATAGAGTTACATACAAGACGTCCCAATGTGGACGTATTTAAGTCTTCACTTCCCGCGCGTTTATAACATATCTGCTTTTTATTTTATATAATATCATTGGATGTAGTACTTAGCCTTAACAGGTTAGAAGTACCACCCCTATCACATTGTATAATATAGTTGAACATATTATCTAAGGACTCTGAAAAACAGAAACATGATTGGTTTCTTCTTATTCTTCTTCACTCGATAGAAAAAAAATTCAAACATAGCTCTGTTAACATTTTACTTTTTTTATGACTTAATTTTTTTTTACCAATAATCTAGTGAATGCAAAAAGCACATATTTTTTATTTCACTAGTTTTCTCCTATATAGGCAAAATCCTATAAAACGCGCCTATTCGCGCCGCTTCGCTGATACACCCGTCCCGTACCTTCGTACCGTCGAAAGAGCAAGAGAGAAGCGCTCGGAAACCCTCGTCCTAATGGGCGTAATGAAAGCATACCTTCGTCACAGGAAGCCGCAGCACTACGAGATGCAGGGCCGCGTGTCGGGCGCGCTGGAGTGGCGCGTGGGCCGCGACGAGGTGGGCTTCACCAACCGGTTCACCTTCGTGTTCACCAAGCCGGGGAACGTGCTTATACAGTGAGTCAACATACATACTGTTAGGCGAAAATTAAATCAATCGATTAGCACATCCCTAATTGCAAATTGAAAAAGACAGTGTCGAAATAGTTTCCACGAGCAGGATTTGAACCCGCACCCTTCTGGCAATCCGGGCCAGGTGCTCTTTCACTAATGTCAACCCCAGCACTAGTAACTAGTAAAATTCTATATTACAAAAATGGTTATTGAGTGGTTTGAGTGGTAGAGCCACGCTGCTTTGCAGCACGCATTGGGCCGGCTCGCCCGGCGTAATACCACCCTCTCACGAATATCCGGCGTGAAATAATGGCACTTGGTGCTGTTGTGTTTCGTCCGGCCAGTGAGGGTTCCGGAGGCCCATTCCCCCTCTCCCCTCTCACAATTCCTATTCCTTCCTAAACCCTATTCCATCCTTAAAGGACGGCAACGCGCCTGCGATTCCTCTGGTTCTGCGGGTGTCCATGGGCGGCGGTGATTACTCTCCATCAGGTGACCCGCCTGCTCGTTTGCCTCCTTCTATTATAATAAAAAAAAAAAAAAGAATATAGTTCATTCCAATTGATACGTCATGTTACACGTGTAGGTATAACCGACCACTTTTCGGCGATATTCGCTTGCACACAATCTACGCGCACGCTACATTACGTACGCTTGGTCGGAATTTAGCGCAAGCTAATATCGCCGAAAGGTGATAGGCCGGGAAGTTCCACGATCATACATACATAGATTCACTACTATCATCCCCAAACGGTAATTCAGAGACTAGGCAATAAAAACATGTACATCACTATCAATTATTTGTTGTTACAGTTATGTCGTTTATAATTATAAATACTAAAAATAAAAAGGGACCCAAATGGGAACCTTGAGACACGCCGGACAAAGCTGAAAATACTTCCGGCTCAAATCCGTTCTGAGGTCTTTTTGATAGATATGATGCGAATCATTGCAGCAGTGATCCGCGTACACCCCTGCCATTTAGTCTAGAGATAGCACAATGTGGTGACTAACCCTGTCAGACGCACTAGAGAAATCTGTATAGTTTTTATCTACTTGCATCCCCTTATCCACATCTTGCGGCACGGACTATTATGGATTAGGAGGGTTTACGCATTTAGGTTTTCCAAACAAACTTTCAAGTTAAACTTTTTAAAAACCAATGAGTCAATTTTAATTAAACTTGGCATTCTAAAGTAAAATACAGGGATCTAAATAGTTTGTTGAAAACATTTAAAAAAAACATTCATTTAACTGAGTTATTGCGATTTTAAACTTTCTATACTTAGTACACTTTATATCGCAATAGCTCAGCTAAGTAAAGGCTGGCCGCCTTAACCTTTTTCGCTTTGCCCACACACAGATACTTCCCGGCGGCAGACGAGTACACGGTGACCGGGCCCGAGCAGTGCGTGATCAAGCACTGGTCCGACGGCGCGTTCGCCGCCGCCAACGTGTTCCGCAAGGTGGAGGACGACTGGAGCATGGTGTACTTGGCCAGGAAGAGTGAGTGAACATACATACATATAATCACGACTATTATCCCCGAAGGGTTAGTCAGAGACCAGGCAATAAGAACCGCAAAAGCTGTCCTCTGCCATTGTCCACTGTGGCAGCAAAGCCACGGTAAGAATTTTAGAGAGTGGACTGTATATACTTAGGTGTTTAAATCAAACTATTAAATTACACGATGCCTTCGGTATCGTTATCTGCCTTAACAACTACCCTTTCTTGGTGGATATTCTTAAATGTCGCACAAATTTTTATACTGCGCACAGCAAAGGAGTGGAACTCCCCCTCTCTGCGTCTGTGTTTCTGAGTACTTATAACCCGTCCATTTCAATGTAAGAGTGAATTGGCACCTTTTTTAGTTAGCTCGCTCCATTGTGGATCCTGTCTTAGCCCCTGAGCTTGATTGGGATCAAGAGCAAACCCATTCCCAGTAAAAAAAACCCCCATAACAGTGCAAAAACACTTACCTCGACTAGTTTTCTAAGGAGAAGCGATCTGTGGCTTGTTCTGCAGTTCATGGTTTGTTTTGTACAAAAGTATTATAGTTTTGCGGTGGACGTCACACGCGATATTTTAGAAGAAGTTTTATATAGTTTTGCGTTGAACGTCACACTCCCACGCGATATTTTAGAAGCAGATTAAATAGTTTACGGTGAACGTCACACGCTCGATATTTTCAGCAGACGATTTTTAGACAATAATAAAGGTTGCTTTACACCTATCAGTGAAGTCACAGTTCCGACACAGTACCGGCACAGTGAAAAATATTCTTTCATACACTCTCTATGAATTTTGTAAAAACGAATACGTCCGTGATTTGCCGGTGGTGGCACTGACACTGAGAGCATTATCACTGACAAGTGGGGATGCGTTCATAGAGAATGTATGAAAAACACTGTGCCGGTACTGTGTCGGAACTGTGGCTTCACTGCTATAGTGTGAAGCAACCTTATAAGAATGACGCCAACTGACACGTCAGAAAAAAAAAGATGCGCTCCAAATCCAGCCAGTTTTGGCAAGGAGGTTTTATGCTATGGTATAAATAATCATCAAGACAGATATTGAACATCCACTTTTCAACAAACAACGACTGCGCATGTGCTCAGCGTGACAGGTGATGAGCCCATCGCCGCTCTATGCTTTTGGATTTATGTGAAGTCTTTAGTACATTAGTCGCCTTTTAGGACACCCAAGGGAAGAGAGGGGGTGGTAGTATTCTTACACCGCTACGAGACACAGTTACAGTGAGTGAGTACATTTAGACGATTCTCTAAAGTAACGTACCCCAACGTACAAAATCCGCAAGGTGGAGGACGCCTGGAGCATGATGTACTTGGCCAGGAAGAGTGAGTATAACATGGCGATTCTTTGAATTTCGATTTTGAACTCAACTCTTACTTCGACCCTCACGCTGTCATGCTACGATCAAGATTGACCTTTGTGACGTTAGTGCAGTGTCGACTTTAGAGTATGTGGATTTGAAAACTCACTGCCGATTCAGGATGGATTTAATTTTTTGTCGTTTTAATGAAATTAAGGGTGAGATCCACCCATGAAACTGAGCAACTTTCCCCAAGAAACGTTGGTGCAAAAATGACAAAAAAATCGACCTCCCATGCACCAACGTTTCTTGAGGAAATTTGTTCAGTTTCATGGGTGGAACTCACCCTTAATTTCATAAAAACGACAAAAAATGAGGTTGTATAAATGGGTAATAATTGTATCTTATCCGCCCGCACAGTAAGCGAAGCGCACGGCGTGATCAGCTGGCGGCTGCAGGTGCCGCCGCAGATGCAGTTCACGTGCCTCTACCTGCGCGCTGGATCCGCCACCTTCCAGGACGGCGTGGTGGAGTGGACCGTCAGCTTCGACGGACAGCCGCCGGAGACGGCGAAGCCCGCAGGTGAGACCGCGAAACATGCATGCATGACTCGATCATCAATCATCTATTAGTAGAGGATCCGAGTATACAACGACCTTCACCGAGCTTCACCGACTGAAATTTTTCAGCCAACCCACTCGCGATATATTATTTAACATATTAAATTTGATATAAAATACTTTTCATCCATTAACCTTCTCGGTGAAGGTCGTTCTATACTCGGATCTTAGACTATATAACGCTGCAAATAAAAAACTAAATATTTACTCTAAAAAAGCATTTGAATGTAAAAAAATCTTAATTGACTGGCTAAATTCAATGAATTACGAAGAAACTGAAAACCTTTTGACAAAAATTACATAACATTACTTTAATAGAATTAAACATAATAAAAATAAATAAATATAAGCAAATATAATTAATTAAACACAGACTTATTGAGGTCTTAAATCCATACATACACACACACACCCCCACACACAAACACACACACACACACACACACACACGCACACTCACCCCCACACACACGCTCATACACACATTATTTACCATGTTGTTTTTTTTATTAGGTTATTCTTAATATTTCTTAACACAATATCTCACCTACTTATTGTCTTGGAAAAGAGCGAGTCAACCCCAACACGGGTATTGTATTACCCCCTGGAATGACTCAAAATTTTGGTAAATCGATATTGGGAAATAAATCAATTTTTATTTTTATTTATTTATTATGCTTGCATACATACTGTTTAGTTCACAGCCGGTCGTGGGTATGGCAGAAAATCCCTTGCCTTAATCCACAGCCTCCACGCCGGGGTGGACTTCTGTCCGCGAAACACGGAGCCTAGGATGGCACGTTAGAAAGACCTATCCTACTTTTATGAAATTTAGCACTTACTGCAAGTGTCCCATCAGCAGTTACCCAGAAGCGGAGAAGAGAGAACGTTCTCTCTTTACGCCGCCACGCCGCGCCGGTGATAGCCCAAACCATAGGCTATTGCTAATCACATTTGGAAACACTTGCACAACATAACAGATACAATAACAAACACAGGGGGCTTACTTAGACCACCAAAACCACCTGGTTTACACCTTAAACGATTATTATTAATAAACGGGAGCGCGACCTCTGTGCGCAATGACAAACCAACCGTTATTAGTGACCGCTCGCGAAAGATTACTAAAAAGCAGGAGTGCAGCTTTGCACTTACAAAACGACCGCTGAGCCTGACGGAACGCGTGCGACTCATGGGGCGCTGCTGTGCGCCCTGGGTTCATAACACATACAATACATAAATAAAATCGAGGCAGCTCCCAGCCGAACACTTTTCGATGATATATGCTCGCACACGATTATATTGCGTTTCATCAATAGTTCATATGCCGTCATGTTAGCATTCCTGTCTTGTTCCTGCAGTGTTGCCAACTTAGTAGATTTTCCACTAAAACTAATTTAATTAATTTAAATTTTTTTTATATATATATCATCAAGTGGTTGAGTGATTCAGCCTACTGAAAATGAAATTCTATAAATCCACTAGAAAAACCACTAGCCACTAAAGCAATATTTCGCCACTAAAAGGGGGGGTCGAATCCATCAGTTTTAGTGGAAAATCCACTAAGTTGGCAACACTGGGCAGGAACAAGACAGGAATGCCAACATGACGGCATAGGAACTATTTGATGAAACGCACTATATGCGCACGCTACTGTACGTACAGTCAAGAGCAAAAATATGTAAACAATTGTAATGCAATGGAATAAGAGTCAAAGTGTTTACATATTGGTACTCGTGACTGTACGCGCGATCGAAATGGAGCGCAAGCGAATATCGCAGAAAGGTGGTCGACCGGCAACTTCCTCGACTGTACACTTGTATGTACATGTACGTACTATCAACAAAATCTGCGGTATTCCACCTTAAATGCTTTTTTCATTTGCATTTGTCCTGTCCCAACATTATTTTTAAACTTCTGCTACAACATCCCTCTACTAACTTAAAAATCATTAAATTGTGAGGACAGTCAAGATGTTATAAAGGGACGTTTTGTTTGCCGTTAATCAATGAAAACAAAATGCGGAACTGGGTATGGCTACCTCATGCCAACAATTTATTTCTTTTTAAATAAACGGTTCGCCGTCATTGGTCAATGTTAAACAAGGGACGGGACGTACTATGGTCATCTTGTGCAAGCAAAATATTTTGAAAATGGTACTGCATCGGTTTCGTTGATAGTACATACATACTAATAGGAATAAACTCTTCACAATAACCTTCGATCAACAATACAACTAGATGTCAGGTCGACGCTAAAAATGTGTCTCGGTAAATAAGAGCGCACTTGAGAAGTGAGCTCTTATTTTCTCGCAAGGCATAACAGGAAAATGTACTTTATTTGTTGCCCTTAAGGTTGATTTCACCACTAAATGTTATTGACGTCTTTTCTATTTTAAGTGACAGGAGTAATTTATTGCTTTGGAATAGTAGATTGTTATACAAGGGGCTAAAATGACCCATTATATACGAGGTAGTTTTACTGCCGAGCTTTAGCGAGGGAGTAAATAGAAACCGAGTTATAATGGGTTTTTAGCGCCGTGTGTTACACTCTGCTTTTCACTACGAATGCGAGAAAATAAAACAATCCAATACAATATGAATTGGTTTATTTTATTAAAAATTAACCCGTTACTTGCTTTAACGACACCTAAAGGAAGAGAATAGTTGTTAGTATTATTTTGATGAGCCCATCGCCGCTCTATGCTGTTGGATAGTAGGTATGTGCAGTCTTTCCATCTCTTCCCTTTGGTGTCGTCAAAGGCGACTAACGGACTAATGACTGCACATAGATCCTACAGCATAGAGCGGGGATGTGCTCATCAAAATAATACTACCAACCCGTCTCGTCCCTTTGTTGTCATAAAAGGCGACTAACGGACTAAAGACTGCGCATACATCCAACAGCATAGAGCGGCGATGGGCTCATCAAAATAATATAACCAACCCTTCACTTTTCTTCGATGTCGTAAAAGGGGACTAACGGACTAAAGACTGCACATACATCCAACAGCATAGAGCGACGATGGGCTCATCAAAATAATACTACCAACCT
Source organism: Scoparia ambigualis (assembly GCA_963921215.1). NCBI lineage: Eukaryota > Metazoa > Arthropoda > Insecta > Lepidoptera > Crambidae > Scoparia > Scoparia ambigualis. Next base: position 28,213,894 of record OY992512.1, on the reverse strand, counting down.
CTCTCTTCTCTTCGGTGTCGTAAAAGGCGACTAATGGACAAATGACTGCTCATACATCCAACAGCATAGAGCGGCGATGGGCTTATCAAAATAATACTACCAACCCCTCTCTTCCCTTGAGTCTCGTAAAAGGCGACTAATGGACTAAAGACTGCACATACATACAACAGCATAGAGCGGCGATGGGCTCATCAAAATAATACTACCAACCCCTCTCTTCCCTTGGGTGTCGTAAAAGCGACTAACGGGCTAAAGGCTCACCACCTAAGCACATGTGCAGACTGTGCAGTTTTTCTTGCTGAAGCGTGGTCTGTGTTGTCCATAGATTCAAATGATTACTAATTTTACCATAACCTTTAATAATAACTATCTCAAAAAAGTTGTTGATCTAAGTAAACAGTAATAAGTCGAGTCTTTATTCATGATTATTCTACATAACACTAAATACTTTTTCGTTTTTGTAGGCTCATTGTCATGTGACAGACGAAAATTTAAAAAAAAATTACTTTTTCCCCTAGGGCAAGAAAAGCTATTTTAGCCCCGCTCTAGAACGCTACAATGACGGTCTTTTTGAGCAAGAGGAGTGAAAAAGTATTTATTCACGTGGACAGAATTTAGCTTTGTTTTTGTACATGACGCGTTATGTAGTTGGTATTGTTGGTCGAAGACAATAACCATTAAATATAATTACAAAACAGTATTTATTAACATCCACCAAAAGCGCGGTAACTCAACTGTCAGACTTCGGCAACTAGTGCTGCGGTACGGTGGCATTAGGTATGTGCTAATCGATTGATCTAATTTTCGTCTAATAGTACATACATACGAAAATGTGAACGGTACTTGAGTGGCGACCGCACACCGGACGCATAAGTTAAGCAACTTTCGCAATGCCACGTCACTGGATTGATGACCCAACGTCTCCAGCTCCTCCGTGTTTCGGAAGGCACGTAAAGCTATTGGTCCCGGTTGTCGTCGTAGATGGCAGTCGTTAAAACCCACCAACTACAAGTACAATCTCAAACTGACTATTATTGTTACTGAAAATAAATTATTTTATCTGATCGCAACCGCCCGGTAGGCGTCCTCCTTGGGTTCTATTCCCACCTGAATTAGTCATTCTTTTCAACAATCAATTTATTTTATTTTGTTAATTCCCTTACAGAGTTGGCAACAGCCTCCTTCCGCCGCATCTTCAGCGCCGCCCTAATCACGTGCACCCTATCCGGGGGCTCCGGCGAGCTAGCATGGCAACACTCGCAGCTGTTCCGCGCGCCCCGCGACGCCAAGACAGCTTTCATGCACATACACGTGGATGTGGCTCTCACGCCGCCGCCTGGTGCTCCGCCGCTGGAGCCCACCATGCCCATGCGAGGGTTCAGGGTGCGGAGGATTTAAATACTATTTTTTTTATCGATAGTCGATTTTTGACTATCGATATCGATAAATGTTTTTTATCTATTTTAGCGTTTTATTAACGCTTATATAAACTTAAGTATTTTTTTTATTTTTCAGCGTTTAAAAAAAATATATCGATATCGATAGTCAAATATCGATATAGATAGTCAAAAATATCGACTATCGATAAGGGCCAGAGCAGACATGCTACTTTTAGCAGCGGCGATCGGCGATTTATACGCTTTTTAGAAGCTAAATGCAGCGACTGAATCGCTAGAACGCGCGATTCCGAACGCAGAGAGTCGCCAAAACGCGATATGCCAGTCGCAAAATCGCCGATCGCCGATGCTAAAAGTATCAAGTGTGCGGTGGCTCTAATAGCAATGCCATCGGTTGTTTTAAGTTTAATATTGTCGACGGTTTTGCGAAATCAGCTGGTTGTCACCAAAAATGCGCAAAATCTAAAGACACATCACTCGTAAACAACAAAACTGCGTTTACAGTTAGCCACGTGTTTACCCCTGATTTTCTATTGTATTACAACTGAGTAAGGTTCAAATTATGATGGCATCTATATTGCCATTGCTAAAGACCAGATAGCCACGTGTTGCGTTTAAAATGATGACGTATCTTTCACTTTAATATTTGCGAAAAAGTGGAAGCATCTTCTGTTTTCGACATTGACTAACTTTATACACATATTTTTGTGGTACGCAAGTGTATATTTAGTCATACATCACTCATTCGATACAGAAGTAGTTTAGGTTCTCGTCTACTGGCTTGGCAGCACACGCTTGCACAAAACTTCTAAACGCATAACCATAACAAACGAACATCACTCATAACGCGATTCATTACAGTTGGGTGTCAACAACAATAAGACATAAAAGGTAAAGTAGCTGGAGCCACTCCCTAAATAAAACAGCGAATCAAAACCTAATTTTTAAAGATATCACTCTATTCTCGAGGTTTCGGTTTTAATTGAATTGCTCAACGCTATGGTAAAATTGGGATAGTTTAGTGTATAAATATATCAATTAATTGTGCTATTAGTGGTAAAACATTGCGCAATTCTTTACCTACTACCTACTTTTTTTCTTCTTAATTAAGTACTTATTTATGAGAAAAGCCTTACCAAAGACTTAGATTTACTAAAGACATGGAGGACATTTAGAGAAATATAAATACAAATAAACAAAAACGGGTATGCATTTATATTAAAAGTATGCACAACATTAACAATAACCATTAAAAAAAAAACCGGCTAAGTGCGAGTCGGACTCGCCCATCAAGGGTTCCGTAGCAGCAAGTAACATCATATAAAAGTTCTTGTAGTTCGTTGTAACTTTGATCGATGTTTTAATAATAGTGTATTTTTTAAATTAATTAATTAATGTCATTTATTTTTTTAGTTTTATTATTCTCTTATTTTAGAAGTTATAGGGGGGGGGGGGACACACATTTTACCACTTTGGAAGTGTCTCTCGCGCAAACTATTCAGTTTAGAAAAAAAAATATTAAAGCCTCAATATTATTTTTGAAGACCTATCCATAGATATCCCACACGGATGGGTTAGATGAAAAAAAAAATGTTGAGTTTCAGTTCTACGTATGGGGATCCCCCAAAATTTATTGATTTTTTTTTCTATTTTTGTGTGAAAATCTTAATGTAATCTTAATAAGAATACATCTACTTACCAAGTTTCAACATTATAGTTCTTATAGTTTCGGAAAAAAGTGGCTGTGACATACGGACGGACAGACAGACATGACGAATCCATAAGGGTTCCGTTTTTTGCCATTTGGCTACGGAACCCTAAAAACCGACCAAGTGCGAGTCGGACTCACGCACGAAGGGTTCCATACCATCATCCATACAACATTAGACACTATATTATAACCATTTTTTTTTGTTTCACCTGACCCGGCGTCTGTCTGTAACCAAATCTTGCAAGTTTAATTTTAATTTAATTATTTATTTTTGAAGTGAATGCACAACTAAATATTCTGTGAATATTTCAAACGTTTACCTCTTGCGTTATTAATATCGAGCAAAAAGCGGCGACAAAAATCATGTTTGTTGTATGGGAGCCCCCCTTAAATATATTTTTTATTTTAGTATTTATTTCAACTGTCTAGATATCCCTATCTACCGACTGTGCTGTGCCTAGTAGCGGTCTCTGAGGGGCCAGAAGCGAAAAGTCCTGCGGGGAACGTGAGTTTCCCTTATAGTTGGCAGCTTTGTCCGGTGTTTTTCATTGGACATTGGTGTTGACATCTCCGGTACTAGTCTGGATAACTAGTAGAGGCGGCCTCCTAGATGCCGTAGTCTCCGGTCCAGCCAGCCGCGTAGGACGTGGGAACTGGCTAGGCGCCCGGATGGGTTCCGAGAAGTGAGTGTGCTTACTACTCCGCTATTAAGGTGGACACTTGGGAGTCGACTTTAGAGTCGACGACCCTAGCAGTGGCAACTGCGAGTTGTGCCCTTCGTGCAACGAGAAGTGAGCGAGCTCGACAGCTCCGGTTACCTATCTGGACAATAGGCAGTGAACTACACGTGTTCACGGGGAGACTCTCCCGAGACACTAGTCTTATGAGTACCGAATGAAGAGCGCGCTGCGGCGGGCACTAATTTGGCGTCAAGACCTAACGTTGGTGGTCTCCTGCGCGTGTGTTCTACTGGCGCAGGGACGTCTGGCACTTCTTGCATAACCTAATGGTTGGTCTCGAGGTGCCAGTACAAATAAACTTAGTGAATTAAGGAGAGGGGATGTCTAGCTATCATGGTTCATGAGATACAGCCTGGTGGCAGACAGATGGACGGACAGACAGTGGAATCTTAGTAATAAGGTCCTGTTTTTACCCTTTTGGTACGGACAGAACTCTAAAAACTAGTATAGCTACCATTAAAAAGAGAAACTAAACATAATTCAGGATTTCTTTAGAGTAACTTAATCTAGAGCTACAGTTTTAATTTATTATTTTTTTAAAGTGAAAAATAAAGAAACTAAAATTTATCAAACATATCCACAAAAACACCGTTAATCATGGTCAATTAACCAGGATCGCGCAATTGAACTCTGACACATTACGATACCACAGGATACCTAGGGTAGGTTACTTTTACGTTACACGTGACCTTTCGTTCGCCCGGTATCCACGATTTATTTTTTATTGTGCCGGACAAATTAAATAAAAATGAATGAATATAAATAAATTTCAAAAAAAATAAAATTATTGTCTATTAACGTTACTGAATGATATAAAAAAATATGTGCACTCATAAAAAAAATCCTGTAAGAAAAGAAAGGTTAACACAATACAAATTACTTATTAGTAAATATAGTAGTATAGTAGTAAAAACATTCTTAATAAAAGCACACAGTTTATTTTTTAAGATATCTACACCGAGATTTTTCATTGGTTTTGGAGCCGAAACCCTGTTCATGTTTATCATCAGTAGAAGCTATTTAGCTTGTAAAACTAAAAATATGAGCATAAAAAAATCATTAAAAAAATATCAAAAAAAAATTACGAACCCTTAGAGACCCCCCACACTGGCGTCTATCGAGCGTCAGCGTCATGCCGGCGTCTATGCGGCGCGCGCGCGCGAGCTCTGCACTGACGCCGCGCGTACGCCGGCTCGACGCCGACGTCGAAAGACGCCAGTGTGGGGGGTCTCTAAGTACCGGACGATCTTATAAAAGTCAACGACCGAGGCGCTTCAAACGCGCCGTCTTACTATGGGAACTAGAACGTTACTATGTGTTTTCGACAAAAAGTCACTTTTACAACTTTTTATCCTTGCTCGTAAAGCGGTTATTATTTCTTAAATAGGTGCAACACTTTTTTTGTAACATTATAACGTTTTCGGCTCCAAAACCAATGAAAAATCTCGGTGTATATAATCACTTCACTATCAAGTTCCCGGCCGGCCGACCACTTTTCGTAAATATTCGTTTGAACACTGTGTACGCGCACGCTACTGTACGTACGTCGGTACTGTACGTACGCGCGGTCGGAATGGAGCGCAAGCGAATATCGCCGGAAAGTGGTCGCTCAGGAACTTCCGCAATCGTACACACAAATCGATCTTTAAGTTTCTCCCCGTCAGCCAAGCCAGTCGCGACAACCACGCGTACGCCCACATTATGCCGCGTCCGCACGCTTGGCACTTGCCGCAAACTCCAAACCTCTACAAACGTTTGGATTTGTGATTTGTTCGACTGATCGGCTACAACCGCTTGCAAACCAAGCCAAACGCTCTATCCACACGTTTGAATTTGTGTCGGCTTGTTAAGGTTTGCCAAGCGTGTGGTCGCGGCATTACACATGGTCATGATTTAGGTATATGGAGGTTTGACAACATGTAAAGGAGATTGGCGAAGTTTCCTAGGACCTTGGGCCTTGACCGTTACACTGATGATTTATATGCGGCTTTGAAGATCAAAACCAGTGGATTTCAACAATATAAAAATTATAAATCTGTTCTACGGGATAGCACAGATATTGGGAGTTAAGTAACTCAAAATGAGCTAGCAAATACTTTTTACTTAATAATTATATTGTTTATTTGCTATGTAACTGAAATATACTTAAATGCACTAACCGTAAGGGTATTCACTGTTGTATAACTGACTTCGTCTTGTATCAAATGCAAACCTAAAGCATTGTCACCAATGATATTTATTGTCACGCGTACAACGAATGCCACAGTTTATGAACTTTATCCCTATAGGTAAGATGTACAATCGTAAGCAATGGTCGGTGTCGAAACAACGGGTAGTTTTTTTTACTGGCAACATTGTTCTTCGACTACACGTGATATGCGTCGTTGGTTGATAAACAGGTAGTCAAACACTTTGTTATTAAAATAACAATAAATTGTTCCCCATAGAATTATTAGTAGTTTTTTATACAACAAGTTATTAAAAATTACACTATGAATTTTAGTTAAAGTCTGATTCTTGTAATAGTTAGGCCCAATTTCGCCGGTCTCCTTTGACATATTAACTGTATAAATATACGCGAGAGTGCGATTTAAAAAAATTACCGGTGGTCATGGAATTACTAAAAATTACTTAATCTGTATACTCGTACACTATGAACTATAATCATTTTTGAATTATTTACATTTTGTCTGTACATACCTATTGCATACAAATCGAGAATTTCCAGTGCCACACTCATAAAAAGAAAATCGTCTGCTATAGACGAAAAGGCCAAATGAATGAATTGATGAATAACTCATAAAAACACCGGTGACTTGGGATAACAGCGATAGCGCTGATAATTCAAATCATATCGTATTTTTTCAAATTACTAATCGTACCTTTCTTTTTATTATTTACGTGCTTCGGAATTCACGTTAAGTTGTTTATCCTGGCTGCTATTAGAAGACCTTGTAGACTCAAGTTATTTTAAGTAATTAACGACCTCCTTGGTCGAGTGGTTTGTACACCGGTTTTCATGGTGTCGCCATCTCTGAGGTCCCGGGTTCGATTCGATCCCCGGTCGGGTCAATTTAGAGAAAAACTGTTTTTCTAAATTGATTTCGGGTCTGGGTGTTTTTTGTATGTTTATGTATATTTATCCGTTATCTTACCATATTAACGAGTTTCACAAGAATACTCATCTTGGTCTAGATAATTGGTGTGAGCGTAAACAAAATTTATTTATTATTTATTTATTATTAAATAAGATAAACACGAATTTTATAAACTAAAAAGTGTTTAAAAGGCACTCAATTGGTTTCGTATTGACAGGTGCTAAAAAGTTTCTCTATTGACTAACCTGTCAATTGTGCGACATTCGAAAGTAAATCAATCGCATTCGCACCAAGAGAATGTCCGTGCAATTGAAATAGGCAATAGAATACAGCCATGAATCCTATTGAATGACGACCACCCTAACAACTATTTCTGCCAAGCAGCATGGTCGAAAAACAATGGTTTTACATTGTTGCTGCGTTCCGGTTTGAAGGATACTAGATCCAGTGTAATTGGCTATTTGACGGTTGTAACAATAAAAAAATGAAATATTTCGGATATAGTTTATAATTTAACAATAATTTGTAAATATTTTGTTTTTACAAAATATTTTTTTTCGATTTTTATCTGTGAATTACAAGACCCGAAACACCATGATGACGATGAGCCATGATAGAGCTTCGTGTGACGTCACATTTCACTTTAAACAAAAAGTATCTGTCAGGTTTCACGATAAAATTTGTTTGTTTATTGAAGTGTGACGTCACATGGCATAATGTCACGTGGCCAAAAGTTTTCGCGCGAAATTTGAAATTAATGAAGAAAGATATGTTTTTTTCCTATTAAATAAAGCTTTTTCGAGTAAAAATAATATTGTAAGAGGTAAAAAATAAGCGTTTGTAATTTTTAATATACTTTTCGGGGGAACTGTCAAGTAGCCAATTACAGGGCATATAGGCATAAGAACTGAAGCTTCTGTGTGCGTTGCGCGCGTGATGCCCTCTGTCGCGCGCAAGATAGCCGCAAAACATCAGGCGGCAGTATACTCGTTTTATAGCTCAGATTATCATTCATTCATCATTCGAAATCAATCATCATCATTCATTAAAAAAATTACCACCGATGCGAATAACGCATGCAAACTCGTTGGCGGTCAACTCAAATTTAATTTGTGCGCCTTAATTAGTCAGGTGGGTGATAAATTGATAATTAATCATTCATAAAGTACAGGGAGATGTTTTTTTAAATATTATAAGTACGTAGGTATACGAAAATTGTGAGGTCGTATACGACTTTCTGATTTCCCTATTTAAGATATTCATAATCAAATATAGTAATCCGTAGTCTGTAAGTTTGTAGCTCATAGCACTCCAATTCAAAATTCTACCGAAAAAGTGTCAAACAAAATGTCAAATTCACACAGTGACGGATTCATTAAGGGGGTGCCGCGCTATCGCAAAAACTGACAAAAGTCTCATAATGAACTTCAAAGCAAAATCAATCATATTGATATTTATAATTAGAACAAATTCTGCTTTGAAGTTCCTGACCTAGTAATTTAATTAGAGCGATGTTTTATTATTCTGCAAAATGTGCAAAACCATCACGCGTTTGTGTTAAAAAATAAAATTTACTTTTAAAAGAAAGGGGTGCCTTGCGGAATATCAATACAATTAAGAATTATTGTTTCATGCGTAAAATTAAGAAAGTTGTCGAAAAAATATGTTTTTAGTTAAAAATATGTTTAGTTATTGTTTAAAGAATTTGTTTCAAATTTCAACAAGGCCATGACCTTGTGCAATGATCAGGCTAACTTACAAAAGTTCTTTTAATGTATTTAACTAATTCAGCGCATAGTACAAGTGACTTAAAAATACGTAAATATTCACAATTTCGTGCAGGAATCCCTTAATGTTACATTCCATTACATGCTACCTACAATACAATATAGATTTATACCTAGATTAATTTAACATTTTTTGCGTGAAATTAATAAAATTAATAGAAATATTTTGTTAGCAACCCATGTTTCGAATGGTACTAAGGTACACGAATACATGAATATTGTTAATAAGTCACGTGTGAAATTGTTACGTGTTACTTTAGTAAGTCATTTGTGTAATTCAAAAAAGTCGACACGAAAACATGCCTTTAAGTCTCCATATCGATCGAGCAGTGATTTTTGGCCTTCTGTAATATTTTATATTATTCACCTTGTCGCTATTATATAATTGTGTGTAGATTTTAAGTCAGTATTCGTAGCCATATTTAATTATATCGATGTGACTCTCAATAAAAAAAAATCAATACACATTTTGATGTTAGTAAGTACATGTAATCACGTAGTTGAAAAATACATATTATTATAATAATTTATTACCTTAGAATTATTGCTACCTTCCAAAGTTCACACGAACACTACTTACTAATTGAAATTAAAGACTTTATGCAGATCTATTTGGGTTTCTTATACCGTCACTGCAAAATGTTATAAACATTAGGCTTACAAATAAATATATGTATAACAAATGCTAGTGGACTTGTATAAAGTTTTTACTAATAATATGTTTAGAAGTTACATTTATCAAAAATAAAAAATTCCTATTGGATTTATTAGGTACCTTTGTGTACGTATTTAATATAGTTATCAAAAATACATTAGAAATCGTACATATTATTTTTTGTACGTCATTCTAAATGTGGCAAAATTATAATAAATAGACATTTTGATAATATAAGTAGGTTTTATTACAATATTTTAGTGATACTTACTTAGAAAGTGTAAGATTTTCACGCAGTGCATTTATTATTGTTATATTGTTGGTTGTTATTTTTTTTATTTCTTTAGAATTTGTTTGTGATAAACAATAACAATTTAATATGGGTATTATTTATTATTCAACAATTTCCAATTTAAGAAAGTAGTTACTTACCTAAGTTATATTTATAATCGACACTAATCATAATATTTCTACAAATATTCTATCAGGATACTCTATGCAATATTTATTTTATGACCTAAGACAGTGTGCATTGTAATAACATATATATTATTGAATAAACGTAATATTCAAGTGATTTTCGTTTCTTGTAATAAAAAAACACCTATCTTTTCCTTGTAAACTGAGGCATTTTGAACATTATAATACATAATTATGTCGCAGTCATATGATAAAAACAGAGATTTGGTCAATTGTTAATCCTTAAAAAAGTGTTTCATTTCAATGTGTAGTGCTCGCTTAAATCTCAGAGAACACCATCATACTGTGCAGAATATCAGCACGCGTACCAAAAAATTGGCAAGTATAGTTCCTCTGTAAGACCATTCAGCTTTATAATAACAGAAAGAGCATCAGTGGCGTTGCCATATTTCACCACCAAAATCCAAATTTAGTCTATAATACGAATTTACCTACAGATTTTGCACATTTTTAATAGTTTTTAAGAAGTAGTGACTTTTTTATACAGCGGCGGCAAGGCACTACCAACCCCACTTTGGGGCTAGTTGTGTCGTAGCTGAGGTCGGTTGTGCCGTTGATAAAGCTATAGGTGTTTTACATTAATGAAAATTAATTTACAAAAAGACATCAATTTATCATGTCAAAAAGTATTTTCTTTCTTTCGTAAGTGCTCGCGTAAACATAAAGAAAATTGTAACAATAAATATTGGTTAGGGGTCAGTTGTGCCGCGGCACAAGCAGCCCCACGTGAACGGCACATTTTACCCCGCTTAGGAGAGTTTGATATTGTCTCACATAAAACAATCACTCTGCTTAAAGCATTAAAATTACACTGCATAGCAAACTAGGATAAAGAACAAACATTTTACTAAAACTTTCATATTAAAAGCACGAAAAATGCTGCTCTAGACCAAAAAGTATCGAAACGAAAATATTTACTTACGTGGCGCTGGAGGACCCTCTCATGCACTGCCACTATATCCGCGTCGCTGACGCAACTAAAATTGCGGCCGCGTGTGCCCGACTGTTATGCCGCGACCGCACGCTTGCCAAACCTCGGCAAGCCGTCACAAATTCAAACGTGTGGATAGAGCGTTTGGCTTGGTTTGCAAGACAATCACAAATCCAAGCCTCGTCCGCACGCTTGCCACTTGCCGCAAACTCCAAACCTCGACAAACGTTTGGATTGATTTGGAAAAACAAACGTCGCCATCCACACGCTTGCGAGTGCGTTAGTTGGTTCTGAAGAGGCAAGCATGACGGACATGAATGTTGTGTCGGCCATGACATTTGGCGTTTGTTATTTTTATTACAAATATGTTGGTGGCATGATATGGCAAAAAAGATGGTGGATGTTTAAAATTCATAAAAACCGTACTAAGTAATTATTTTACAATAGGAAGGTACTTGTATATTTTATTTAACAATTGATTAGATTATCAAAAAAATACTACCAACCAACTAATTATATTAACTTGGTGAAGCATGCCGAAGATATGACCTGTGTCTACTGGAAAAAGATACACATCTCCAATAATTTTTTTCATCACAGTGGATACTAATTTTGTATAATTAGTGCTTGTCATTACATAGTCCTGTTTAATAAACTGACGAATAACTGTTTCAGTGGTTTTGCAAACAGAATAGACGTCAGATGAGGCATAAATCATTTCACCTTCAACTTTTATAATAACTAATTTAATTTAACTAATACTACAACCTACCCTTGTGTCGTAAAAGGCGACTTACGGACTAAAGACTGCACATACATCCTACAGTATAGAGCGGCGATGGGCTCATCAAAATAATACTACCAACCCCTCTCTTCTTTTCGGTGTCGTAAAAGGCGACTAACGGACTAAAGACTGCACATACATTCAACAACATAGAGCGGCGAAGGTCTCTTTAAAATAATACTACCAATCCCTCTCTTCCCTTCGGTGTCGTAAAAGGTGACTAACGGACTAAACACTGCACATACAACCAACAGTATAGAGCGGCGATGGGCTAATCAAAATAATACTACCAACCCCTCTTCTCTTCGGTGTCGTCAAAGGCGACTAACGGACTAAAGACTGCACCTAGGTACATTCAACAGCAAAGAGCGGGGAAGGACTCATCAAAATAGTACTACCAATCCCTCTCTTCCCTTGGGTGTCGTAATAGGCGACTAACGGACTAAAGACTGCACAAACATCCAACGATCGCTCGGTTAGGGACAGATTCTGTTAGGACAGATTAGGTTTACGTCAGATTCTGTTTAGGACAGATTCGTTTTAAGACAGGAATACAATTGAGTACAAAAGCGGCGATGGGCTCAAAAAAATAATACTACCAACCCCTTTTTTCTCTTCGGTGCTGTAAAAGGCGACTAACGGACTAAAGACTTGCACATACAACGACAGCATAGAGCGGCGATGGGCTCATAAAAATAATACTACTAACCCCTCTCTTCTCTTTGGTATCGCAAAAGGCGATTAACGGACTAAAGACTGCACAAACATCCAACAGCATAGAGCGGCGATGTACTCCTCAAAATAATACTACCAACCCCTCTCTTCCATTGGGTGTCATAAAAGGCGACTAACGGACTAAAGACTGCCCATACATCCAACAGCATAGAGCGGCGATGGGTTCATCAGTATCAGTATTCGCTTAGTTCATCAGTATTCGCAAAATGGCGGTTTCGAGATAAACGCGGTAAACACATATTTTGATATCTAAATAAGAAGTCTATGATTATATAACTTTTAGAGTGTACCTAAAATATAAGAAAAAATCAAGCTTTCTTCTGACATGTTTTTCTTTACTTTACTGTCTTTATTTAGATAAAATGCGCATTACTGCACTTTCGTGTACCGTCTCGGCTCATGAGCATTGCAGTATCACTAAGGCCAAATGCAGTATTCGTGTTCATTACTGCAAAATCACCTAGCATGTGTTCAATACTGCTTTTCTAGTTAGCAATCATGTAATATTTATAAGCCTGGTACTAGATAAAAGTGTAAGATTTAACTTCAGCAGCTATTAATTACTATTTATTTATTGTTAGAAACAAACGTCTTTTACAATTTATATGAGATATACCTACATAAAATGCTTATATACTTAAAAACTTACAGTTTTATATAAGTACATTTAAAAGGTATCACTAAGTCACTACATTTAAAATTGTAATACGTTTTTACTATTTTGGCATACTTAATTCAAGGAACTTACTTTACATCTAAATAATTTATTTATATTTTAAACTAAGATTACTTAATATTATTTAATTTTACAAAATAAATCTTACTCGACATAAAATTTCTTTAGGTGTGTTTTATTTAAAGTTAATGAAGTAACAATTGAACATATAAATTTCAGAATGATTCCGATTGTCATTAAAATGTCATTGATGTTTATTTAAGCGTTAACTAATGACGCTCACATATACTTTTCACCCCACTTGCACGACAATGTTAAATTATATGTCATGCAAACCTAACCTTAAGTAAGTTATTTAAATCCTGAGGTCTAGCAGGGCTTAATATTGTACTGAATTTCATGTAGAAATCGCATACGAACATTACGATAGGGTACATACTAATTCCATGCATTCACCATTAAGATCTGCACTAAAAAATAAATTGTTCGAAAACACAAATTAAGTATAAAGAGGCTGCGAATACTGAAAAATTGCTTTTTATTGTTAGTTTATCAATTATTTTTCAATTTATCCTATGAAGTGAAGTATTTTTTCTATTAGGAACTTTGTACCTACATATTATTATATGTTTATTGCAAGTTTAGAGAAAAAAAAATGGAATGTAAAGTGTTGATTGTTTTACATGCATATAATTTTCACATAACTGTTGTTAAACTTAACAAAAATAAATAGCAATATTGTCTGCAATGTATTATAGGCCACGGTAAGTGCCAGTAATTTAATGCGAGATTTCATAGTTCCTTTGTCAAACGATAGCTCTTCCTACCACTGACATAAGTGGTGGTGGTAATTTGTGTTCTATGTGTAGCTATTCTTTAATAATGTAGCTGTCGAAGATAAAACACGCCTATAAAGAATCTCTGTATTCTATCGTCCTTGGATGTAGGTTCTAATAAAAGTGCAAGGAGTACTAAATATTGATATATTGGGCGCCCTGTTAAAAAGTTCAGTTAAAAATTTTGTTTGACATTAGGAACAGGCACCAAAGAACATATTGGTGTACTTTTTTTTTTATTGTTTAATCCTTTGATTATATAATGTCTAGATAGAGTCTCGACCGCGAGAAAGCGTCCAAAAAAATATCATCCAACTGTTGGCCGCTAAGCTTAAACCTATCGCTCAGTGCCATTTGTGTCGCCGCAGTTGATGCACATCTTTTGCACGCCTTTTAATTCTACTAAAAATGACGGTTTGCGCCTCGGACCAAAGTCCGAGGTTTGCGCGATCAAAGTGAGCAGAAATTATGAAGGTCGACTTATAACAATTAAAACAATCACCTACCATCGATAAGTAAACATTGAATTGTCATGATGTGGTTTTATCATTAATTTTGAGCGAAGCGTATTCTGCCGTAATTCGTAGCCCGCCATTTTTCTGTGTTGCCTGCCCTAGGGCACGCAAAATTCCCGAGTTAATATTAAATTAGAATAAATATTTATTGGGTAGATGACATTTGAAATGTGCGTATGGCGTATACTGATGATGTCTATAATAATGTTGAATGTATGTGCAGTCTTTAGTCCGTTAGTCGCCTTTTACGACACCAAAGAGAAGAGAGGAGTTGGTAGTATTATTTTGATGAGCGCATTGCCGCTCTATGCTGTTGGTTGTATGTGCAGTGTTTAGTCCGTTAGTCGCCTTTTACGACACCGAAGGGAAGAGAGGGATTGGTAGTACTATTTTGATGAGTCCTTCCCCGCTCTATGCTGTTGAATGTACCTAGGTGCAGTCTTTAGTCCGTTAGTCGCCTTTGACGACACCGAAGAGAAGAGGGGTTGGTAGTATTATTTTGATTAGCCCATCGCCGCTCTATACTGTTGGTTGTATGTGCAGTGTTTAGTCCGTTAGTCACCTTTTACGACACCGAAGGGAAGAGAGGGATTGGTAGTATTATTTTAAAGAGACCTTCGCCGCTCTATGTTGTTGAATGTATGTGCAGTCTTTAGTCCGTTAGTCGCCTTTTACGACACCGAAAAGAAGAGAGGGGTTGGTAGTATTATTTTGATGAGCCCATCGCCGCTCTATGCTGTAGGATGTATGTGCAGTCTTTAGTCCGTAAGTCGCCTTTTACGACACAAGGGTAGGTTGTAGTATTAGTTAAATTAAATTAGTTATTATAAAAGTTGAAGGTGAGTTGATTTATGCCTCATCTGACGTCTATTCTGTTTGTAAAACCACTGAAACAGTTATTCGTCAGTTTATTAAACAGGACTATGTAATGACAAGCACTAATTATACAAAATTAGTATCCACTGTGATGAAAAAAATTATTGGAGATGTGTATCTTTTTCCAGTAGACACAGGTCATATCTACGGCATGCTTCACCAAGTTAATATAATAAGATTGATTGTAGAAAAGTACTTGTCAGCGAGGTATTATTATATATTAAAATTGGCAACGCAAAATCTAAAAGAAAATTATTCAAAAAACAAATACAGAGGGATGGTCATTGATTTTTTTTAACGTGATACGTATAAATCAAAATACATTGTCATTGTTTTTTTATTCATTGAATACACAGGTATTCACTGGAGATCGTATAATCGGATGCATATTTACCTAAACTTAATTATTCGCTAACATATTATTTTCATTTAAAATTTTTTATTGGAAATTCGGGTAGGTTGATAATGTTGGTTCATCACGGGAAATTACATTTCTTCAGATTAAGATTATAAACATTTTGGAAATATATCAATAATCGTAAACAAAAGTCCGGAATTCCTAGCATAATTAAATATAATGAAAACGAATCTGATTAATTTGTGAATATTTTTCAAAATTCTTTGGATCTGTTTATGAAATTAGCAATATAGACAATATTGACTTGAACAGCTTTCAGTCGTCGTCAACAAATGACATATGTATCTCTGACATTTACATATCGAAAGATAATATTAAAAAAACACTCAAGTCTTTGGATGTCACAAAAAGTAAGGGTCCGGACAATGTTCCACCATTTTTCTTAAAACACACAGCTGACTGTATAAGTGAACCCCTCTTTATACTATATAATAAAAGTTTAACAGAGGGAGTTGTACCTCAGTTGTGGAAAACTGCAACCCTTGCAAAGATATTAGAAAAATTAGTTCATAGTATAATATATCCCGAGATTCATAATATCATTATTCCCCAGCAGCATGGTTTTGTGAAAAATCGCTCCACTGTAAGCAATCTTCTGATTTATACAAACTTTCTATTTGAAAGCATGGACAATCGTATACAAGTGGATGCAGTATATACAGATTTCTGTAAAGCTTTTGATAAGGTCGATCACTACATCTTACTTCAGAAGATTGCTTACAATGGCATACGTGGAAATCTGCTGCGCTGGTTTCTTTCATACATTAAAAATAGAACTCAGAAAGTTGTAATAAACGGGTATTCATCTAATCTGTTGAATGTAACGTCTGGTGTGGCTCAAGGCTCCATTTTGGGGCCATTCCTGTTCGTTTTATTTATAAATGACATAAATACATGCTTCTTAAATTCTCAATTTATACTCTATGCAGATGACCTTAAGGTTTATCGAAAAATTGTAGATGTGAACGACTGTGAAGGGCTTCAGGAAGACCTAGATCGCCTATCAGCATATTGTGCTGGTAATAAGCTGCACTTGAGTCTAACTAAATGTAAAACTATTACTTTCACAAAAAAGGTCTCTATCATCAACTTTAACTATCAATTATGTCAGGCCAGTCTAGAAAAAGTCTCCTTAATTAGAGATCTTGGACTGTTTATTGATTCTAAACTACACTTTGATATTCATATTGCAAGCATTACAAGCAAAGCATTTCAGATGTTCGGTTTCGTTATTCGAGCCAGCAGTAACTTTAAAAAGGCATCCACTTACCTTCTGTTGTACAGGTCACTGATCAGGTCGCAACTAGAATATGCAAGCACTGTCTGGAACCCTTATTATGCCAAGTATGGTAATCAGCTAGAACGTGTGCAACGTAAATTCCTTAAAACTATTAATTATAAATGTTTTCGAGCTAGGTCCTCATATGATGTCCTATTGCATAAGTTTTCGCTCATGTCGCTCGAGGCTAGGAGACTATTTCTTGATCAGACAGTTCTGTATAAAATTTGTAAAAATAAATTTGATTGCAATGATATTACAAACCAAATATACTACCGTGTCCCTAGCCGCTTTCAACGTATACGGGGTATTCGTGGCCATTTTCATTGTTTATTCGCGCCCAAATCATGTAAAACTATTGCTGGAGAACGTGCTCCACTCCACCGTCTTATGAAATCTTATAATATATATTTCTCTGATGTCGATCTCTTTAAGATTACACCAATGATATTTGAAAAACAAGTAAAACTTAAACTAGAAGAAATAGCTGATACTTATAAATAGTTCCTTTACTTATACCTACTTTGATTTTAGTAACGTTTAATTTATTGATTGAGTTAAGCGTCGTTGAAGTTAGGGTTGACCACATTCTGTGATTATTATAGTCATAATGTTGATATATACCTACTATGATGTATCGATTATAACAAAGAATTAGTGTATGACACAAGAAAGAAAAAGGAAAATTAAAATTAAAAACTTTGATATACTTACCTTTTTTCATGTCATTTAATGTTGATTAAACTTACATTTAATAACAAACATTTAATAGGTAGGTAATTTGATTCTAAACTAAAATGTACTTTGCAAACATTTTTATCACTGATGATGGGTTTTCTGTTTGCTCTTATCGATACCTATTTGTTTTGTTTTGTTTTTCTTTTCAGAGCGACTTATCATAGTTGTAAAAATTAGAGGCTAAATCTTTAACATAAGTAAAAAGGGGATAATGTTGCTGGTTGTACAATTAGTAACAAAAATGAATGTAATTTTAATTAAGTAATCTTTATTGTACAATTGTTTATTAACCTGAATAAATAAATAAAAAAAAAAAAAAATAGGTCAAACCTATTCCGGAATTTTTATCCGCAAATAGGTAAGTATGCATCCCGTTCCTTTCTTGCCACTGTAATACTGATACTTAGGTATACATTGCGACTTTTTGCAGCGATACAAACGCGCGTTTGACAGTCGTGCGACTGCATCGCGATTGTGTCGCTACTTTTATTAAGGCGGTACAAGGATTCGTGCGACTGCATCGCGATTGTGTCGCTACTTTTATTAAGGCGGTGCAAGGATTTTGCGACTGTATCGATGTTGCACCGCGATTGTATCGATGCTGAATCGCGACTGAATCGCATTTGTAGCCCGTCTTTTCTATTTTCTTCTATTTTTAATCTTTTCACGGTTCTACCAATTGAATTTGGCAACTTTCTGGGTTATTATAATGTCGGTCGCCTTAGTAACTTCTGTGGATCTCCCGTTCCTGATTCAAACCAGCAAGGAAAGAGGTTGCGGGTTCGAATCAAAAATTATAAATCATTTATTTGCGGAATATCATGTACACAACATTGAGATGTAAGACAATGATTTAAGGTATCAACAATATTCTTCCTTATGTATGTAGGCATGCAAATGAATCTCGCACAGTACAAACATTTGTGAGCATGAACATTCTTGTTTGTACTAGTCTGGTGGTTTTCTATGCATAATAAGTATGAATTTACATAAAAAAGGTATACATATAGAAACAGAAAATAAAATAGACAGAAAGCATGCGTAGGCTAGGCTATGAAATGAATCATGTGAGTTCTTTGACCCCGGCGCTAGGGCTGTGTCCGCCTGTGTACGTAAATTGGAGGAAGAATATTTGTAAAAAAGGCCCTTAAAATGTGGTACCTTATCATTTAAGATTTTAAGATTTTTTAGTAAAAATAATATTGATTTTGAACATAATCGGATCACAAACCAAGAAATTGAAAATGGCAGTCACTTTTTCCAATTTTATCTTTGGAATCGTGTTTAGAGACCTTTTAGATCCCCAGATATCGATTTTGAACATAATCGGAATATAAACACAGAAATTCAAAATGGCAGCCACTTTTTTCAATTCTATCTTCAGAATCGTGTTTAGAGATCTTTTAGACCCCCAGATATCGATTTTGAACCTAATCGGAGCACAAACCAATAAATTCAAAATGGC
The DNA here is from genome assembly GCA_963921215.1 of Scoparia ambigualis. NCBI lineage: Eukaryota > Metazoa > Arthropoda > Insecta > Lepidoptera > Crambidae > Scoparia > Scoparia ambigualis. The sequence continues at coordinate 28,194,773 of OY992512.1, read as the reverse complement.
AGCCACTTTTTCCAATTCTATATTCAGCATCGTGTTTAGAGACCTCTTAGACCCCCAATTATCGATTTTGATCATAATCGGAGCATAAACACAGAAATTCAAAATGGCGGCCAATTTTTCCAATTCTGACCTCGAAATCATGTTTAGAGACCTGTTAGACCCCCAGATATCGATTTTGAACCTAATAGGAGCACAAACCATGAAATTCAAAATGGCGGCAAAGAAAATAATCCCTCATACACTCTAATGGACTTACATACTCGTACCAATCGTTTTTATTTCCTCACACCCAATATTTTATAATAATAAATATCTACATGTGATTTCAAGGCTTCAAATGCCTTACTAAACTTTATTAAACTAGCCTGCACTAGCCCGACCTTAAAAATACTCCCATTTCAAGGGGTACTTCTAAGAAACTGACATCCCCGTCTCACGCACACTACGATAGCAGCGCGCCTATTAGATACAAACGGTACGCACACTAGCATAAAAAACCCGGCACGTTGACAATCGTGTAAATGCAGCGGAAGGCTCCATCTAGACATTATATAATCAAAGGTTTAATCCTTGCCACACCTACACCTATGATAGACGCGTTCATATGTTGAAACTGGAAACGCAAAAATTGAGGCTGTTGTAGTTGTTGTCTTGAAGAATAGGTAGGTCAAGCCTAAGTGAGACGTAGGGAAATGTAAGATACCTTCAAATCGTCCTTACTTTAATTTATTAAAATTAATATGATTTTCCTGCGAGAACTTTCAAAATTCCCGAGAAAGGAAGGAAAGCATAAAGGCGTATTAGCCTAGAATACTGGAAGTATAAAGGCATCGACAGCGACTGCATCATGATCTCTATGGCACGAGATGTTCTTCACACTATTTATTGATGCGGATTGCAAAAAGATCCTGCTCAGGGGACCTAAATAACAAATACTTAGGTTTAAGCACGTAACGCCACCTATTTAGTTGATAATAATGATAATAATATTGTAAGGTGAATGTTATTTCAAGAAAAATAAGGGCTACATTTATAACTTAGTAATTATAATATTAAAAAACGATGATATCTTTCTAAGCTAAGCTTTACAAAGCTTAAGTTTAAAAAACGGTGTCGCAGCAACAACGTCTGCCCGCGAAAAAGCAGAAAGGGTAGACAATAGAATAAGACATTAACAAGCAATAACAATAACCAATTTAAACACTAATGAGTAAATTGTATTTAGTTGAAGTAGGCAACTGCAGTTGATCTATCTACACACACGCAACAGAATCTGGCAGTCTGACAGGTCTATTGCGAAACATTTTGCGAAAAAAAAGAATAATAATAAAAGAGTTTCTCCCGTGTTCTTTTAGTAACAACACGTGTTGTGAGACTCCATTTTATTTCTATCTACCGTACAATACTAAATTTACTTATAAAATAAAAGTTTAACACTTGAAATTGGCTTAATGCTAAACGCGAAGCCATAAAATAAGATTAGATTAGATAATAATAAAATATTATTATTTAAAATAGCTGATGTGGTTTTTTTGCTTTTTGACGAACTTCCACTAGCCTCCCTGTCCAGATAAGCTGCCCCCAATCGTTGAGAGACATTTTCTTATGAAAGTCGTCATTTCATATGCCACTCACTGAATTCCACCATTGCAAAGCCATTCGCAGTGATCTGGGGGATATTTTTGGTGTGGAGTAGCCAGTATTCTATTGTAAGGCAAGCTGACACCGGTAATCCCCTTAATAATTAAATTTCATAGTAGTGCGTGATGTTGTCGTAGACTAAATGATAAAAATTTTAAAACCTCATGTTTTTAAAGTAACTGTTATGTTTGTATGAGTCAAGCGATGTGCGCAGCGACGCACGCCTAGCCAGTCACAATAAACCATACGCGATACAAGACGTCTTTCATTTAGCAGTGGCGAACGCGGAAAAAAATAATTGATCTCGGTATTGGACAATTAAAAGTGGCAGTGTAATATCTTGTGACAATGTCGGTGGGACAAGTTCGGGAATTCGACGTTAAAGCCGGTAACTGGTCAAGTTATACGGAGAGAATCGAAATGTACTTTTTGGTCAATAAGGTGGAAGACAAATTTAAACTACCGACTTTAATTTCGGTCATGGGAGAAGAAGCTTACGACTTGTTAGCAACGTTGGCTAGTCCTCAGAAGCCATCCGAATTAACGTTTAATCGAGCGGTGGAGTTATTGTCAGCGCATCTGCAGCCAAAACCGTCAGTGCTGGCCGAAAGGTATAAATTTCGGCAACGGCGGCAACTTGGTGATGAATCGATCGCGGACTACGTGACGGAATTAAAGAAATTGGCCAAAAATTGCGAATTTAAAACCACTTTAGATGAAAATCTCCGGGACCAGTTGGTGTGTGGGCTGAAAAGTGAAGTAATTCGGCAAAGATTGTTTTCAGAAGAAAACATCTCATATAATCGAGCGATAGCTTTGTCATTATCATTGGAGGCCGCCGAGCGCGATGCGAACGCGGTAGAACGCAACGCGCTCCCAGAAAATTTACACAAGTTATCTTTGAATGAGTGTCCAAATTGCGGAGATCAAAGACACAAAGCCATAGATTGTGTCTATAAGGATTACGTGTGCAGTTGGTGTCAGGAGATCGGCCACTTGAGGAGGAAATGTCCTAAAAGGCATTCATGTGCAGAGTCGGCGGAATGGCGCGGTAGTTATTATAATGCAAGATCACGCGGCGGGCGCATGAGCAGCCGTGGTCGCACCCGAGGACGGCGCGGGGGGGCGGCGCACGGGTATAGCGGGCCGCGCCGGCGGCGGCGCTGCGGAGTCAGCAGCGAGCGCCTATACACAACATGCAGAGCGAGCGGGACGCATTCCGCGATAACGATCATGAGGAGGACTCGAGTTCCAGCGAACAAAACATGTATCAAATGTCGTTGAGTGATTACAAACCGGTGCGTATAACAATAACAGTTCAAAATTGTTTACTTGAAATGGGAAAGAGAACAAAATCTGGCTTTTAATAAGGTAAAAAAATTTTTGTGTAGTACAAAGGCTTTGACACATTTCGATATAGGAAGAGAGTCCGTGTTGACGGTGGACGCAAGCGCGCGGGGTCTCGGCGCGGTGCTGGCGCAGCGTGCGCCCGACTCGGGCGAGGCGGCGGAGCGTGTCGTAGCTTAAGCGTCGCGCGCGCTTACCGCTCACGAGTTGAACTATAGCCAAATCCATAAAGAGGCTTTAGCGATCGTTTATGCGATGGAGAAATTTCATAATTATCTGTATGGCAGGAAATTCATACTACGAACCGATCATAAACCACTTGTGAGCATTTTCGGTGCTAACATTGGTATACCAAACGCAGTGACTAGTAGACTGCAACGCTGGGCGATTAAATTGTCGGCTTATGATTTTACGATTGAGTATGTTAGAACCGACAAAAATACGGCTGATGTACTTTCGCGCTTAATTAAATCACAAAAAAATGAAGTAGAATATTTAGAAGTTCCCCTACCGGAGCAGACATATTTGCATTTTTCTTCGGAAGCTTTATTACTAGATTACAATATATTAAAAAAAGAAACCGGCCGAGACCCAATTTTATCTCGAGTTTTAAGTTATATAGTAGACGGTTGGCCGATAGATGTAGAAATCAAACAATTAAAACCATATTTTAATAGACGACAAGAATTGTATGCAGAACTAGGCTGCATTATGTGGGGCCATCGGGTGGTCATACCGTCTATTTGTAGAAGTAAAGTCATTGCGGAGCTTCACGATCCTCATATGGGTATGGTAAAAACAAAATCGTTGGCCCGGAGCTACGTTTGGTGGCCGGGAATCGATGAGGCCGTGGAGGCAGCATGCCGCGCGTGTGGTGTGTGCGCGGCCGTGGCCGACGCGCCGCCAGCGCAGGCGCCGCGCTCGTGGCCCTGGCCTTCGCGCCCGTGGTCGAGGCTCCATTTAGATTTTTTAGGGCCCATAGGTGGTTCAACTTACTTAGTCGTAGTGGATTCGTGTTCGAAATGGATAGAGGCAATTAAGATGAAAACAACGGCAGCAGGTGCAGTTATATCTGTACTCAGAGATCTTTGCTCGAGATTCGGGTTACCTAGACAAACGGTTAGCGATAATGGGCCCCCTTTTACAAGTGCCGAATTACAAAATTTTTTAAGTTATAATGGTATCGAACACATTTTTTCAGCTCCGTATCATCCGGCTTCTAACGGAGCTGCTGAAAATGCGGTAAAAATCTGTAAAAGGGTAATTAAAAAGGCTTATAAACAAAACTTAGATGTATCTACGGCACTCAATAGATTCCTTTTAGCATATAGAAATACGGAACATAGTACTACAGGGGACAGTCCAGCGCATATTTTACAAGGCCGTAGTCTTCGTTTGAGACTAGACAATTTAAAACCTGAAAGAGCTTCCCGGGTTGCGTTGCAACAGGCGCGCAGCGAGCGAGCCGCGGGCGGGGCGCAGCGCCGGCTTGAGCCCGGCACGCTCGTGTGGTACCGCGAGTATAGGGGCTCGGACAAATGGGTATCTGGGACTATAATTAAAGCGATAGGGAGCAGCGATTACTGTATAAGATCCATTTTTGGAACCGAAATTCATAGACACATTGATCAACTTAAATTAAGAGTTACAAAAAATCAAATCGCGAATCAAATTCCCTTGGAAGTAGTCAAACAAAAACTAGAATTAAATAAACACTCCCGTAAGTCTCTTGCAATGTCTACGACCAGTGGTGAGGCATCAAACATGACGAGCTGTGTATCAGAGCGACCGTCTAACAGCATAAATAGCTCCGGTCGGGACTCCCTCGATAGCACGTCGACAGCGGCGGGACAGGCCAGCGGGTCTATGGCTGCCTCCTCCGTGTGTGAGTATAATGTGTCGGAGGAAAGGGAAAGCGTCCTCGTGTCAACTGAACAGGACAATAATAATAACGCAACAAGAGGCCGCCCCATACGAATACGTAAACCGGTAGCACGTTATGGATTTGAAGAATTTGATTAATATACCTAGTTAGTAAGTAATAGTTAAGACATTGTAAGTTTTTAGTAGTAAGCTGCATTAGACTGTATAACCAGTCATTGATTGTTTTTTTACAAATTGTAACTTGATTCTGTGTAAGTGGTGTTAAAGTAGACTATCTTTAAGACTATTAGTTAATAAGGGTGGAGGTGTTATGTTTGTATGAGTCAAGCGATGTGCGCTGCGACGCACGCCTAGCCAGTCACAATAAACCATACGCGATACAAGAAGTCTTTCATTTAGCAGTAACCACAATAATTGATGATTAAACGAACTTACCTGTAAGTGAAGTTCTATCACAATTATGGTAGTACGCTTCATTCGAAGATATATAAACACATGTAGTCCTTTTATCATACAGGCAACACCGCACGAGAAAAAAATACTTTTATAAGGTAGATTTGAAAACCATTTCCATCCTACCGACAGTCCCGCGTTCCTTCCTCATTCTTTTTAGAGCCTTCCAAAATTCTTTGTATTTGGGTATTGGGATGGGTGGGAAACTATATCTTCGAATGAAGCGTACTACCATAATTGTGATAGAACTTCACTTACAGGTAAGTTCGTTTAATCATCAATTATACCACGTACGCTTCATTCTTCAGATATATAAACACATGTAGATGTTTAGAGATCAAAAATTTTGTTTAGGTACTCGTTTATTTATAATTTTTATAAAATATATAACATTTCTCCTTATAATTAAATTAATATTACAATCAAAGTCAACACATTATCATTTATTGGTTAGGTAGACAAACAGATCGAGCAAAACTAGAATCATCGTTAACTGGACGATTATAAAATCTAACGAAGGTATCAGAGGATTGCGTCCAACCGGCCGTTTTCCTGATGACGTCGAGCGAGACGCCGTTGGCGCGCGCCGCAGACGTGGCGGCGTGCCGCGTGCTGTGCGCACTGAACGCCGCCACGTCCACGCCGCTGGCCGCCAACACAGCCCTGATCCAGCGGCTGATGGTCTGGCTGGTAGCGGCTCTGTGCGGCCGTCTAAACGTCACCAAGAGGCTCTCTGTAGAACTGGCTCTTATATTATTTGTAATTGTGATATAATCTGTCAGTGCTGTCGCAGGGCATATATAAATGTTCTCATGAAAATATGGCAGAGATAGTATTGGTTGGTCGCGTCCGGCTGCAGATGTTTTTATAATGTCACATATCGTAATTTTAACTTCATTGGGAAATATCAATATATTTTTAACCTTAATGGCAGCCAAAGTTTGAACTCTATGAGCGGTACTTAAAGCGAGTAACATAACTAACTTTTTTGATATTATTCTAATCCCATATGTTTATTAGAACCCCAAGTTGCTATGTGTTGTAACACCAACTGAGGGTCCCAAGTAAAGGTATATTTAGGTAGGGCAGGCCTTAATCTATAAATGCCTTTAAGCAGCCTTTTAACCTGTTCCTCTGAGCCAAGGTTGTTACCCAACAATAAGCTCAACGCTGAGCGATAGCTGTTGATTGTACCATAAGCAGCACCATTATGAAACTGTTCTGTCAAGAAGGACAGTGCTACTGGTAATGAGTAAATATAAGGATCTCTATTATTGTTTGTTGCACAATATTGCCACCATATTTTGTAACAAACTCCATACTGTTTCAAGGTACTGTTGGATAGAGATGCTATCATTATACTTAGTGCAGCGGTGGGGGTGCCTCGTTTCTCAAACGCAACCCGGAGAGTCTCGCTGCACCCAAGGTAAGCCCCTTGAAGTGAGGATTCCTATGACAAGAGGATTCTAAATTACATTCCGATTGCAGAAACATAATATCTGAAGTTAGTAATTTTTGTAGCAATGGGTACCAAGGCTGAGATGGCCAAAAAGGAAAAACTAATATACCTTCAGCATGCTCATTAACTATCTTTTCTAAACATTTTAATATTAACGGAAATGGTGGAAAGGCATAAAATAAAGATCGATTCCATGGAATAGTAAATGCATCCACCGTTACTGCGTCTGGATCTTGCTTCCACGATATGTAAGATCTACATTTGGCGTTGGTGCGCGAAGCGAAGAGGTCTATAGTCGGCTGACCGAAATAATTAGTATTTTTTTTAAATATCTTAAATGTCAAAGACAATTCTATATCCGAATTTATTTTACGTGATTCCTCATCAGCTTCCTTATTATCCTTACTATTAATATAAGCCGCTACTAACCATATTCCCCGTTTCTCACACCATTGCCAAATCTGTCGCGATAAGTTGTTTAAATGAGGAAACTGAATGCCTCCCTGACGATTTACGTAACTTATCGCTGTTGTGTTGTCAATACGTAATAGAATAGAACAGTTGCTACTGTTCCGTGCAAAACATTTGAGACCAAAAAATACAGCTAATAGTTCTAAATAATTTATGTGAAATTCTAGCTCCTCTATTTTCCACTGCCCATTAACTCGCTGATCATTACAAAACGCGCCCCAGCCAGATCTGGAAGCGTCTGTAAAGATTTCCATTACAAAAGATTTAGGTTTAAAAGGGAATACCGTTTTTTGAATATTCTTTAACCACCAATATAGATCAGGTAATATTTCCGCGTTAGGGCGAAATTTTGTGTCGTATGAGCTATGTTGTTTCAAGGCTAAGTACTTCTGCCTTTCGAGAAGTTTAGTGTGCACCCAACCGTAGCGTACAGCTGGGCAGGCTGACGTCAATAGTCCAATCAGCTGTGCGAACTCTTTAATGGTACAGAGCGGTAGGGAGCTAAACTTTTTAACAAACATTGATATTTTGTTACGTTTATCGTCAGGTAAAGCCAGGGTCATACTGATAGTGTTGTATATAAAACCTAAATATTTGCAACTTTGCGAAGGTGACAAGTTACTTTTATCAAAATTTATCACAAAACCTAGACATTGTAGAAGCTTTACAGTTTCATTTACGTTGTGTAAACATTCGTTATATGTTCGGCCGATACAAAAAATGTCATCAATAAAAATAACGGAAGTAAAGCCACGATATCTGAGATGGCCCATGACTTCTTTCATAATTTTTTTTTTTTATTATTTTTTTTTGATAAAAATCGTAAGAGCATTGGTTTATTTACTGGTTTCTTTTTTCGCATCATGCTTAACCTTAGTAATATCCTCATTGTGATATCCTCTAGGGCAGCTTAGAGATACCTTTGAACAAGATTGGCGGGTTGACCGCGGTCAAGGGCTAATTAATTTACAAGCATCATGCTCAACCTTCGTAATATCCTCACTGTGATATTCTCCGGGTGGCTTATAAATGTACTTACGTAATCTTTACATAGGCAAAAAAATTCCAAGTTTAGTTAAACATTGAAAATTGTAAATTGTTCCCAATGAGCATAAGGGTTAACTTATAAGCTGCATCATTTTCCTTTAATCAATAACGAATCGATAGACAAGATTTTAACATTGTAAAATCACGCCTTAGGCTATAAATAGAAATATGGTTTTACGAGATAATACTCGTAGCTTACCTTCTTTGTTCTCGGAATCAGACGACGACGAATATGTGATGACTCGTCTCCGCTTGGCGTTTGACTTTTCTTTAAGTAACTTTAATTTTGCTTCGTAATAACTGACTTTGTCCTTAGTTTTACGCTTAGGCATGTCGTTCGTTTAAATTTTTCAACACTGTTTTCTGTAAAGATGTGCTTGTTGCCGCGCACGAAAAAAGAATGAGGAAGGAACGCGGGACTGTCGGTAGGATGGAAATGGTTTTAAAATCTACCTTAAAAAAGTATTTTTTTCTCGTGCGGTGTTGCCTGTATGATAAAAGGACTACATGTGTTTATATATCTGAAGAATGAAGCGTACGTGGTATAATCAGTCTTGTCACGCGATTAGTCCTATTACGTTTTAAAGAAGTTTGATGAACATTCTTACACATGCACATTGTTTAGGTTAAGGTAATGGTTATCTCTTGTGTGAGTAATGACCATGCCCAGAAATTTACATAGCCTGCAAGGTACACAGAGGTTTGTATCTTCATTGATTGTTACCAAACTAAAAAGTTTTTTTAATATTAAATAAAATCAGTATCTTTGGGGACCAGTATTTCATGTAAACTAGCCCTGTGACTAGTATACATACATGGTTAAAACATGTTTTAAGACCTATTGAATTATAGAACTTAAAAAGTTTTTTAGTTAAGTGGATTTTATAACCATCAATCCAAGAGAGGACTGTACAGTCCTTTGTTGTTTAAGTGGTATACTTAGCTGTAGGTCCAGGCGGCTGCAGCGCGCGGCGGGCGGCTAGCGCAGCCACGGCTTCGCTGAGTGCACTGGCGGCGGCAGGGCTGCGCGTGCTCTCGGTGAAATATTAAGGTTACGCACTTACTATCATCGCAACGAATTGAATTAATAAGAATACGCAGTTTTCTCTTTTCATACAATTTTTTTCTTAGTTTATTAAAATTTATTGGAACTACTCATTTTGCGCATCTTGGATAACCAACGTAATTTTGTTCAGGTTAGAAGGCTAACTCACGTTTCAATTGCTGTGAAAAAACCCCAATGGTAGATTCGAAAGCATTTTGTTGGTATCTACGACAATAATTTAAAATGATCACTATCACTTTTAAACTTTTTGTTGCGGCATTGTTGTGTCTGGATAACAAACGTTACTTTGTTTAGGTTAGAAGGCTAACCGTCACGTTTCAATTGCTGTGAAAAAACCCCTAAGGCAGGTTTGATAGCGTTTTGTTGGTATTCACGACAAAATAATTTAAAATTATCAGTTTCACTTTAAAACATTTCTTTTCGGCAACTAGGTATGTGTCTTGAATAGTATGAATGACCAACGTTATTTTGTTCAAGTTAGAAGGCTAACCGTCACATTTCAATTGCTGTGAAAAAGCCCCAATGGCAGATTCGATAGCGTTTTGTTAGTATTCATGACAAAATAATTAGATTATCACTTTTACTTTAAAACTTAAGCGTTTTGACATTTTTGTGTCTTGACTGGCCGAGCACTAAAATGCAAATGACGAAGGAGCGTAATGGCGGTCACCACGTAGCAAAAGGACTACCCACATTATAAAAATTACAAAGAAATACTCTAAACTAGTGCACGATTGGCCACATAATATGCGGTACTACATGTAACAATAATATAATCTCGAAGGACGAGGCGCAAAGTATAATTGTTTTTATTTTGTAACGTCTAAGTTTTTTGTAACAACGTTTTAAATCGATACATCCAGTCAAATATTTGTATGAAAAAAAAACTGTTATTTAAAATAACTAAAATAAAAAAATATGAAAGTTGGTTTTAAAACGTGACTTTTGCTTACAAATAAAAATATTTAATTATCCCGTGCGCGTAGCGTTAAAATCCACCAACCCGCATTGGGCCAGCGTGGTGGGTTATGGTCCAATGTCCCCGCGTGCTATTGTCCACGTAAGAGACATGTGCCCAGCAGTAGGATGTTTATAGGCTGATGATGATGATGATGTAGCGGTAAAAGAATACTACCACCTCTCTTTCCTTGGGTGTCGCAAAAGGCGACTAACGGACTAAACACTGCACATACTTCGAAAAGCATACCTAGAGAGGCAATGGGCGCACCACGTATCACGCTGAGCACATGTGCAGTTGTAATTTGGTGAAACGTGGACTATGGCAGTGGACTGCTTCTAAGGCCCTCATTGCCTAGTCTCTGACTAACCCTTTGGGGATAATAGCTATTAGTTATTCTGTGATAATAATCGTGAATTTATGTATGTAAGTACATACGTATTTTTATTAAAAACGATATATTTCTAGATTGTTCCCATTTTTATCTAAATCCATAGTGGAAACTCTTAGGAACTCTTTGTAGCTAAAAGACATTTATTTTTAGTTAAGTAATGTTTTTGAAGACGATTTTAATTGTTAAAATTATTTAATTTAGCATATTGTTAAATCACAGTTTTGATAATTAATAATGTTTTGATAATCGATTAAATCCTTAGATTAAAACAAATCACTTATTCTGACCCTACATTTTTGTTTTATTGATTTCTTGGCAATTCAGATATAGTAGACACTTAGATTAAAACAAAAAGGGAAGATACGGCATGCTCCTACTTGTAGTCATTCAAAATATAGTCCTACTCAACTACTTAAGCAAACACTCACACACGCACACGCACACCTATAAAGTATAAATCATCGAGCGAGCGAGACAAAGCGGTAAGTTTCAACGTCAGCGCGAGGGAGTCAGCGAGTAGCGCGTTGACGTCACGGTCGCTTCGCAACAGACGAGTACGTACGACCGATTCCGACGCTACTGCGGAGTAGCATCTTTCTCTTTTTTACACAGTAGAATATCTGCAATAGGGTGATGTAGCCTGTTCGCTCGGCAAATTGTGACTGAAGTGAAATTGTGCCTTTAGGCCTAATTTTGGCGGCTCACTCACGAGACGCTAATGCCGTATCTTCCCTTTTTGTTTTAATCTAAGAGTAGACATAGTCCGACCCACAGGACCCACACTACATTTTCGCAAATTGCGCCCAATGTTAAAGAAATTGTTATGTTTACATAAATATGATAAAGACAGTGAGTACTTTTTACTGGTTATGTATCGTTTACATTAATGTAAACCCAACGTATACCTAATTTTAGCACAATTTGATAGTTACATAATTTTGAACACATTGTTGAGTTAATATTTTAGAAAATGTGGAAATGTATATACATATATTAATGCTCGTACATTGAACATCTGAAGCATTGCCATTAGTTTTACTTGCCTAGCTCGGTGGGCCGTGCCACAGTGTTGCCACCTCAGATTTTTTCTTTACCCCAACGCTCGGCGAAATTACCCTAAATTAGGCACTTTTATTTTTTTTTACCCTAAAAATTATAAAAATAAAAACAAAGCAATTTTCGTATAAATGCAATTTCATAAAACAACAAGCTAAGTACGTACGGAAACACTTTTTTAATCAATCAGCAATTTTCTTGCAAGGAGTTTTAAACATTCTCTAGATTATTTTACCCTGAAAAATACCCTAAATAATTTTCTACCCTAAAAAATACCCTAAGGCGTAAAAATACCCTAAATTTGGGGTAAAATACCCTAAGGTGGGGACACTGCCGTGCTAGGTAGGAACACATGTGCACTGTGCGCATCATAATGTCCAACCGCCATGACGTCAGAGACACTACGCCAGACGGGCTTGATAACGCTTGAAAGAGGATGCGTATTGAAAGAAAACACTTTCATGTTGTATGCAAATATGGAATACACCGACAAAATTGCAATTGAGGCACCGAAATTATTAATTCCAGAAACACCACTTAACAAAATTATAAACACGTCCGTAAACATCCAGAATACATCTTGGCACATAGAAATGCACGATCTACAATTTAAGGAAATGAACAATGAAATCCAGAATTTAAAAAGACAATCCACTATAAGTCCACTAAACTAGAGAAGACACCGCGAAGCAAGTTTGTGCGCACTAAGGTGCAGTCCATGGGCTGCAAACACCTCAGTGATTGCGCGTGATTCAAGCGATTGTGAACCTTGCGGCTGCACCTCTTAAGTAGCGCACATACTTGCTTCGCGGTGTCTTCTCTAGTTTATTGTATCTCAATGAAGTCCACTTACCTCGCATGATATGCATCATTACATCATGATATACGTCATAATAGGCATGGGTATCCTGCTCTTAGTAGTCACAGTCTATTGCTGGAAGACTAAGGCTAAACATGTTAAGAGTGCTAAGCCGGGTGGGGGAAGGACTCATCCTGAGTTCGAGGAAGCAAGGAGCAGCGATGAAGTGTATAGTGTAGTGCAACGTGACATGAAAGTGCATCGGACAGTGAGTGAGTTAGCGGGAATATGTGATAGGGCCCAGCCCGCAGTGAAATTTTACACTAGTGAACATAGGTGTTAGAGCGTTTAGAGACTTTACCTAATACAACTTACGAAAATAATAATATTAACATAATATGTACTTATGCAACTTTATAAGTTATTTTATTTTATAATTTTCATGTCAATATGTTAAATATGCAGTCTATGTTATTTAAGTTTAATAGTAATTTAAATATTATGCTTTTTTGTAATTTTTCTTATGCTAGTTTTTTAAATCTTTTCATTGTTCTCGGTGGTAGTATGTACGATGCACGTACATGTAACCATTTTTTTAATAAGTATAAGTAATTTCAACACTACCTACACACCAAATATGATAGACGCAGCAATACGGTGACACGGGTCGGTGACCGATTTTAAGGCGACCACCCGGCGCCCGATCACTGCACTTTGACTTGGCTACTTGACAGTTTTCGAAAAAGTATTTAAAAAGTTACAAACGCTTATTTTATACCCCGTACAATATTTTCTTTCTCGAAAAAACCTTTATTTAACAGAAAAAAACATGTTTTTCTTTATTGATTTCAAACTTCGTGCAAAAACGGTTGGTCACGTGACATTTTGCTCGGTGACGTCACATTTCAATAAAGAAACTTATCTTGAAACCTGACAGATAGTTTCTGTATACTTTGTGAAATGTGACGTCACAATCCGTCACATGAAGCTCAATCATGGCCGCCCATGTTTCGGGTCTTGTAATCCACAGATAAAAAAACGCAAATTTATTTTGTAAAAATAAAATATTTACAAATTATCTTAATAAAAAAAACTATTGGATAATTATCGTTAAATCATAACCTACCATTCCCGACATATTTCATATTTTATTGTTACAACTGTCAAATAGCCACTTGTAAGTACCTATAGCATTTTTATTTTTAGTGTTTTATTCGATGCCAATACGAAAACTCTTGCATTTTATTCTGATAAACCTCGCCTACATTTTACATAGCATTAATTTACATTTTCTCTGCATTATGCATCTTGCATTTACACTAAAGCAAATCTGAATTAGTATTAATTTAACTATCAAGTATTTAATTTGGAAAATCTTTAAAAAAGTGACTTTGCGTGTTAATGTGTTAGGTACCTAACTAGCTTAAAGGTCACTGTAATGTTACATAGGCACATAATTACCGATAGATGAGCAGTCTGAAAAAATAATATTCTTTGATTTAGAAGCTAATGACCTCTACAGCTGATCAGTATTGTTGGGAATCTTCTAAAAACCTTATCAATATTTTTCCTGAACTTCGACATTGCTTTTTCCGAAAGTGCTGTGCCTACAACATAAAGAACAGCACCCACTACTTCAGTTTTAAGTTAGTTACTGACATTTCAGGCATTACGGTTTTTTTGTAACAAGACATGTATTATAATTTTAGTATTTATTTGCAAAGTTCAACACAAAAACTTATTATACAAATATTCTAAATAAGAAGGTACCTGAGGTATCAATTAAACATCCATAGAAGATTTTTTATTCAACATTAGACAAGGACACGTTATTACTTTTTAGCTATCTAATCTCGACCGTTTTTCTACTTTCATGTAGAACAGAGAAAAATTTACTTTATTGTAATGTGGTAGAGTGTAAATCAACATTTTACGACGAATTACGAATAGACAAGGATTGAGCGTTTGCCACTTGTCTAGTAGGGGCTGTTATCTCACTGTGAAATTAAACTTGTAAAGGACGCAAAAACAACGTGAAATAAATTCAAAGACCATGTACGCCAAATACTTAGGGGACAATATTTATTATTCAATGTTTTCACAATTTTTTATAGTAGGTACCTACACATTTAAACAAAAAATGCAAATGCAATCCATTCAAAATCTGACAAACAACATAATAGAGAGCACATATTTTTCAACTTTAGAATCATATATTCTTTATTTACTACGAAAAATATAAAATATCTTGGATCTCTTCCATTTTCACCGCCTCACTATGCACACTCCATAAAATAGCGAGCATAAGCCTTGTCACTTTATGTTTAACGGCAAATTCTAACAGGTAACAGGCGTTCGCCGCTGTCAAACTATCCACCAACTTAAAAACACATATCTGTTCCAAGTCTGTCATCATGTAATACGATGCCAAAAGTAGCAACTGCTCCAGCCCAACTTCTGGCAACGTATGCAAGTAAACGTAGTCTTTGAAGTGCTGAAGGGTAGGCTTGCGTGTGCCTGGCACGTCCACTTGGCCCTCTGCAGCCTCACGCCACGTGCCGCCTAGCATGCGTCTCAGCACCGGGCTAGCCGCTGCCAGCACGGCTCGGTGCATGTGCACTGAACCGTCTTCTCCTCGCAGCTCAATATCCGTCAACTCTATATCTTCGTGAAGAGTTGCAAAGGAGCTGGCGCTTGGAACAATGTCCATCTGCACAGTCACATCAAATCTACATTGCTTCTTCGTATAGTCGTGTATTAAGCGCCATGTACCATCATCAGTTATAAAACTTTTGTTAAAAATTCCGAATTCATCACTGGAAAATTTTATAGTATAAGTCAAATCGTCATCTTGACGCAGTTTCACAAATCTGATGAAAATATAAATTTTGTAATGGTAATTGTTATGACGTTGTTCGTGTGCATTTATTTTGATCTGAACTATCGCTGTACCACTTATGATATACTCTCTGGTCTCAGTTGAAATTATGGCTCTATTATCTGTCACTGTAAACTTAGCTTGGAATGTGTTTCCTGATCGACAAAGGTCTTCCACCTCCATTCTGCAAACAAATAAGTATGTAGAAATATAGGATAAAATGTTTACTAGAAAAAAACAACCAGTCTCAGGAAAGCTCGAACGGGATTCGAACCCGTGACCTTTGGATTGCCGGTCCACTGCTCTAACCGCTAAGCTACCGAGACCCTAAAAGCCTCGTTGAATTTTTTCTAGTAATTTTCGGGTGAAATCGAAACTGGGGAAAAACGCCACTAACCCGTTGAGGCTTAGGCGGCAAATAAGCCACAAAAATTCCGAACCTTGCCCATATTTCCCCTTTTAAAATTTAGACGTAGTCTTTTCGGGCAATGTTGCTGGTCGTAGTGGCCCAGTTTACTACTCACAATAATTGATGTTGTCAATTCGGCCAAAATTCTGGTGTGCTAGAATAAAAAAATTCCGTGATTGAAATTTTGTTATTTATTTAATAAATATTTACAATTGAATCAACAATAGGTATTCATTTATCAAATCACCGTTACATAAAACATACAAAATTCACTATTTTGATTTAAGTATTTTGAATAACAATAATTTGGTTAAATTATGTAAAAAAAATTCTGATTAAAATCAGTAGATTTGTAATGATGAAACCATTATAAATTACTTCTACGTTTCTTTCGTTTCTACGTTTCTAAGGAATTATTCGTTTTATTCAAATACTATTTAGGTTGAAATAAATAATAGTAGTAAATAGAAAATCATAATATTTTTAACATAATAATATACAAAATGCTAATTTGTACATGCAGTGACCCATCGATATTTCGTTATCAGACAATTCACGTTAAACTGATTATACTTTTTTTACTAGGTACTATTATTTCGACCTATAAATATTTTTAATATTTACATAATTTAACCGACCTATTATTTTTCAAAATACTTAATTAAAATAGTGAAATTATATATTTTATACGTAACGGTGATTTGATAAATGAAACATGGTTATGTGTCACCCCATAGTTTTATTTGATGTTGATTACTAATAATTAAAGTTTTATAGTGTACAGTTGTAAATATTTACTAAATAAATATCAACATTTCAATCACTAAATTTTTTTACAATAAATATTGCATCATTCTAGCACACCAGAATTTTGGCCGAATTGACTAATTCAATTATTGTGAGTAGTAAACTCGGCCACACGCCCCAGCAACATTGCCCGAAAAGACTACGTCTAAATATTAAAAGGGGAAATTCGGGCAAGGTGCAGAATTTTTGTAGCCGATTTGCCGCCTAAGCCCCGTTGATACGATGCAAGCCAGCGGTATTACGTCACTGTGAAGTCTACCCTCACATTCGAAAGAAATACTATTGCAAGTATTTAACAATCGATAAAGTCGTAATTGCTTATAAATATCTAATTATTATTGAAATTTTGCATTCACAATATATAGATATTATATCTATATATTGTAGCATTGTGAATGTAGAAATATAGTATTAAAATATGGGAGGAGATAGTCTACCCTAACAATATATACTTTATAACACATTTTAGGGACATCTTATGTACACATTTGGCGAATGAGTCTGCAAAAGGCTCGCGCAAAAAGCTCGTGTGGTGCACATGCTGATTTCGTAGTGCAGCACTTATCGTTGCATTCTATTTACGCACCGTTCGTGCATATACACGCGCAAACAAAGTGCCTCCGCGCGTAAATCGTCCTACACACCGAAGCTGCCGCCCTGCCCGGGGCGCGGGGCGGCGCTCGCGCTCCTCGACGTGCCAGCCTGTGCCAGCTGGCCAGCAGCTTTTGTGCAAATATTACTAAATAATAGTCCAAAGCAGGCAAACGGCAAATCACCTGCCACCGCCGCCGCCGGCGCCGGGCCGATCGCAGGCTTTGGTGTGTAGAGGCCTTAAACTGCGCTAACACCGACTAGTCTTTATACTGTACAAGCCTTTTAAGGCGGAAATAGACTTTGCGAGGCATATGCCGCACACCTCACACAACGAATGAAACGCAAGGTATGTTTGTCCTCATAATATTGTAAAGTTGAAAAGTTTTTGTTTAGTTAGCGATGTACTCGTATCTCAGCTAGTTAGCGCTGTTAGTTTGAGATAACAGCAAAACATTAGACTCATTAGAGTTGTCACTTTTAATTTCGTAAAAAATTATGGTGAAGGTGGGTGGAGGGTGGTCTAGGGTCACTCCCACTGTCAGTGTCACCCCCCAGTGTCATTCCCACTTACAGGAGATACATAGTTATGGAGATTTAAGCATTTGTTCTCATTAAAACTTACCTTAAAATGTGTAAAAAAGGTCATTGAAGATGGTTAGGAGGAGGGGGAAAAGAGATAGGAGAGGGTCACCCCCATTTAACAAGAGCTATAAAATAATATTTTTGTATGGAGCTAGATTTCTGTGGTCTGATCAATGACTTTAAAATATCATTGGGTCTGAATAACCTCGAAATTTACGCTAGCTACGCTGCGCTTCGTGATTGTCTTAAATTTCTAACCTATCACGTGACCTATAAGCAGCTAGGGGCTAGGGCAGGTAGGGCAGCTAGTATTACTGTTGTCGATAAAATAAAAATAAAACACCAAGAATTACACTTTATAAACATGCTCTGTTAACAATTCTTCGTATGGGTCTCTTTTCGAAAACTAAGAGTCTCCTTAGAAAATGCAAATGTGCATTAGAATCTCTGATTTTTTTATAACAAAGTGCAATAGGTACTCGTTTTATACAAATTCGTGCACCATGTTTTAAGATGCAAGCCTTTAAGGTATTTATTTTATTTTTTATCAAAACATTTATTTGGGTTCTATAATGATCAAATAATCGAATAAATTTACTAGTATACAAACAAAATTGTGTAATTTAAAAATCTTTAACATTTTAAGAAGTCTTCATTCTTCGTTAGTTATTATAAATTACTCACTGAAAAATACTTTCGCCTGCTACGACACGTTCAAAAAGCTTTATTATTAAAGGAGAAGATTTTTTTGGGCTTAAAATAAGTGAAAATTGATCAGGGTTCATTTCAGTTGATAAATACTCTAAATATTTAATACTTTCATTCTACATTATTTGCAGATTTTAAAAGATGCCTAATAATATTTTGGATAAAAAATCATTATTAGAAAAATGCGTCGAAAGGAACGATGTCGGAGTTCTCTTTTTGACAGTTGCGTGACGTCTAGAGGTCTGTGACAATGACAACTCAACTCAACTGACAGTGGGTTGATCCCTCAGAACAATAACAGTTATTTTTCTGAGGGTTGATCAATGACCAACATAAAATATCATTGGGGTTGATCGTTGATCCATCCAGCTGTTTGTTTTGTTTTGTTTTCTTAATTTCTTATTGATTGATTTGATTCCAATTCAAAGCAGACTTTTGAAACCTACTATATTTTATTGAGCTAAAAACTTGACATCCACGAAATCCAAAAGGGCACCGCCATTTCTGTTTTGATTTAATCGCTTTACTGTCTTTACTGTCTACGCAAATAATAATATGTAAGTTATTATTTGGAGGGGGGACGCCAGCGAAGCCGGATGGGTGATCCGTCTCCTCTCATCCATTTTACTCAGTTTCAACAACTATAGATGGAACTCAAGTACGGCAGCTTCTAAGAAATGTGAAATTAAAAGTGACTAGCCGTAGCCGACGCTATGACTTCACAAGCAGTCAATCCTTAGCATCTTTTGCACATAAAAGATCTTCAATGTCGTTTTACTTAATTTATAAGTTAAGAGTTTATTGATGAAGCCATTCTTAAAAAGAAGAAGAATACAACAATGTATTTAAATATACAATTTTACAGATTACTAGAGTTCAACGAGATGCTGAGGTTCATGACCCTCCTATTGAACATGGGGATGTTCAGAAAACGAAGGTTCACAGCTCTCAACCTTAAAAGCCAATAAATCAAAACTAGTGAATATGTGCAGGTGGGTAGTGGAAGTTGTTAATGGTCTGTTTAAACGGGATTATAAAATATTTAGAGTGAATTACTTTAATAATATGAGTGAGAATCTAATGCAAGACTTTAGAATCGCAGCAACAATAATAAATCATTTTTATCCCGTTATAACCAACCGGCCTGACGCTGAGCCTATTTTGCAAAGAGCCTTCGAAAGATTGGATATGCCAAACCATTTAGCTGATCATGTGCAACAGCTGCCTATAAATGACACATTATTAATTATAGGAAGGATTAGGTCCCGTCATCATAGTAATACAGTTTATTATACATTTATATTATTAAATTCAGGAGAAGCTAATTGGCGGGACCAGATCTGTGGCTATTACTGTTCATGTATGATACATGTTTATTACATGTTTGCCTATGATAATCATAGGCAAACGAACAGTTGGTACTTGTGCTCACGTTATGACGATAGTTTGGTACTTTGGCTGGGCTCGGCACCAGGATTCTATATTGGCACCTGCTATATTTTTAGATAGTGTTTTGGTGATGGAGGATGAATAAAGAAAGTTAATAAAAATTACATTGTTTTATTTATTAAGGTACCCCGGGGGAAGAGGAACAAAGTCCATAACTATTAAATTATTCACGCTAACAATATGATCTCTCTGTCGATAAAACAGTCTAAGCTTGATAGTTAAAGTATTTGCCGTGAGATGTTGCTACTAGATGTCTTTAATCGCGAAAAATACTGACAGCTGTCAGTTGTAAAATCTCGAGTTGGACGCTCCATCCACGGACCTGCCCCCTTACTCTCGAATGCAATCTCAATGTCGATTTCAAAGCCGTCAAATAAAAATATGAAGTTTGCTGCCAATAATGTCATCGATAGTGAGAACCTTTTGTGTTTTTGACGTATCGATAAATGTAATGCATAATAAAAATCCACGTTAATAGCTAAAATTATAGCTGTATCTAAGTAATGAAGTCAGAACTCATTTTATATCTATAAGTCCTTCAATATTAAGCAGAATTTCATAAACAATATTGCGTTATTTAAAGAAACATCGACATTTCAGGATGTATGAAGCGCTGCCTTCGCCTTGAAATGGTTTAAAAAATACAAAGTCTGTGGCCTGTGGCGTGGCGTTGTCTGTTTGTCTATGTGACAACATCACTTTCTGTCATGAAGGACAATAAATTAATATAAATTTTATGCGATGTAAGATCTATTATATTTGTTTGTTGTGAAAGTAAAGATTAATATTACACTTGCTATAATTGACCGACGACCTGAGTTTTACTTATTCCACCAATAGTCAATTCAAGTGACAGTGAACGTTTCAAACTTTTGTAACGTCTTGAAAAATATTTGGGGTTAACGAATCAAATATCATAAAATTCATTGTTCACCTTTATTAGTATTGGGCTCAAAAAAAGACCACTTTAAAAAAGCTTAGTATTCGGTTTTGATGAGGCAAACGGCAAGTAGAGGCAGTAAGGAAAGTGGTTGGACCGTCTCTCAGATGCAGTAGAGCGAGTTAGGACCCTTGTGCCGACTTTCCCTGTTTGCCAACTTTATTGAAATTTATCATACAACGATTACCCTAGCATCCAGTGCAATCTATTTTTGAGGCACGGACGTGAGGTTGCCAATGCTCTCCATCAAGCAGCAAATGAAGACATGTGTATTTTTTTGTTAACTGAATTAAATAAATTGTAAGCAAGCAGTAATTATACAATTGTGTGTTAGGCAATAAATTTTCCTGAATAGTATTATTGTTTTATTAAAAGAGTATTTGTTTTGCAAAGATACTGAGAGTTAAAGAAACTTAATATAACCTTACTTAATTTACCAAAGAAACTCTATTTAATTAAAAATAAATAATAACAAGCATTTATTATGTATTTGGATACTTTATTTGGATCATAATGAGGCACCCTGTGCCCCAATAAGCAACGTTAACTTTTCTGCTTAATTTTAGCTCGGTTCTTATAGAGTTTCTCAAAATAAGAAAAGAAAGAGCCAAAGCGCCATAATAGTAGGTACTTAACAATAAGTAGGTACGTATAATCACGACTATTATCCCCGAAAGGTTAGTCAGAGTCTAGGCAATGAGGACCGCAAAAGCAGTCCACTACCATAGTCCACTTTTCACTAAATAGCGACTGCACTGCGTGACGGGTGGTAAGCCCATAGCCGCTCTATGCTGTTTGATGTATGTGCAGCATAGATTAAAACATTGTTTTAATGTGGGATGTGTAGTCTATAATAAATAAATAATTTATTCAAGTAGGTAACAAGTCTTATCATATTTCACACATTAATAATCTTTAGTCCGTTAGTCGCCTTTTACGACACCCAAGGGAAGAGACGGGGTGGTAGTATTCTTTCACCGCTACGCGACACGGTAAAAATAAGTACCTATTTACCGAAAAATTCTTAAACTCAATACACGTAAAGTACCACTTTAGTTCTTGTGACAATGTCAATTGACAGCCGATCTAAAAACCATCAGAATACCAAATTTAACTGTCAAAATAGCGTCCAGAGTACGGATTTGAACAAAACTCAATGCCATTTAGTTCACGCAATATCCGCGCGACATGAATACATTTTGTCGCTGGTGTCGTAACTCAAGAGTACAAAACTTCAGGAGAGTAAGGGGGCTGTCCGTGGCTCCATCTTTGTTTCGTTTTTTTGATTGTTAAGTGGTTAAAAAGGTGTTAAAGATATTTAGATTTTTTAGTTAAATAGTACCAGAAAGAGGTAAGTTTGACCTTTTATTACTTTCCCTATCTACTGACCCCAATAGATAGGGTATCGCAACTGGAACATCGGGTCCGGTTGTATTTTCCGGGGTACTACGGGGTTCCGGTTCAAGCCCCCCGCTGGTTGTGCCTTTGACCAGGCGCCTCCGGCGGGATCCGGACGTGGGTTGGACTCGTAGTGGCGTGTGGTTAGCTGTAGAGTTTGGAAATGTTCGTTTTGTCCTGGTATTGTGTGCCGGGACTTCCAAACTCGCGCACAGCGAGCGGGGCCTAGTAGCGGTATCTGTGGGGCCAGGAGCGGGGAACGTGAGTTTCCCTTATAGTTGGCAGCTTTGTCCGGTGGTTCTCATTGGACATTGGTGTTGACATCTCCGGTACTAGTCTGGAGACCTAGTAGAGGCGGCCCCCTAGATGCCGTAGCTTCCGGTCCAGCCAGCCGCGTAGGACGTGGGAACTGGCTAGGCGCCTGGATGGGTGCCGAGAAGTGAGTGTGCTTACTACTCCGCGACCAAGGTGGACACTTGGGAGTCGACTTTAGAGTCGACGACCCTAGCAGTGACAACTGCGAGTTGTGCCCTTCGTGCAACGAGAAGTGAGCGAGCTTGACAGCTCCGGTTACCTATCTGGACAATAGGCAGTGAACTACACGTGTTCACGGGGAAACTCTCCCGAGACACTAGTCTTATGAGTACCGAATGAAGAGCGCGCTGCGGCGGGCACTGATTTGGCGTCAAGACCTAACGTTGGTGGTCTCCTGCGCGAAGTACTGGCGCAGGGACGTCTGGCACTTCTTGCATAACCTAACGGTTGGTCTCGAGGTGCCAGTACAAATAAACTTAGTGAAGTAAGGAGAGGGGATGACCTTTTATTACTTTCTTTAGGTGAGAACCAAGGATTATAAGAATTTCATTGCTTTAAAAATCCTAACTTATAAAAAACATGTTGGGGTAAGAGGATCAGTATTAGCGGGGAAAGAGAAACAGTATTAGTCTATCTGGAAAAGGAGATGTTGCAATAAAACTACGCAATACGATACTGATTTTATTCTGAACGAAATGCAGATACCCTCGATAGTGAATATCAATAAGTACAATCGACAACAAGCTCATTATGACTAAAACTACTTTTATAATACATACCATTCTCCCATCTTTAACTGGAAGTTATTTTATTTCTACACTTTCCATAATACAATATAATTATACAAGCACTACTTTCATATTTCTCTATTAGGTACCTTAGGTATTTAATACATTGATTTTGCAAGGTTACAATTATTTATATTTTATCATTTTCCCCTTCCGGATTATGACTTAAAACTAGTGAAATAATGTGAACGTACAAAAAGTACAAAGTATTACCATGGCAATAAAAAAAAATCAATTCTCAAAATAACTTATTAAACATAATACCTACCTACATTGATTAGTGTAAAACAATCACAAGATTACAAATAAATACGTTAAACTGCTATCCGTTTTAAATTACCATTTACAATGACCGTTTATGTTACGAGAGGTTTGACCCACCTAGGGCATCCTCCCGGGATTCCCGGTACCGATTTTCCCCGGTATTTCCCGGGAAATTGACTTTTTACGCAGTACCGGTACTGAGAATTCGTTTCCCGGGAAATTCGGTACTTTCGGTACTTTTATTATAACTTAAAATTACGCCAATATTAGCCTAGCTTTACTTTCCAAATGACCTCAAAACTGAACGTCACTCGAAATATCGACGCCAAGGATTGCAATAGTCGGATTGGTATCAAGGAGAGCTCCCTCAAAGTTCAGAGGTACGATGAAGGGATGTTTTTTCGCGGTAGATGCGCAAACTTGTGTTTTGGAGGGGTTAACTTGGACTAGGTTATGTCAGCCCCAATTTGAGACATGACTTATGTGCTCGGTGTCAGTCACAAGTTTATTCCGGCTCTTGAAGCGCAAAGAGGTGATGGCTATTGTCCTGTAGTTGAACGGATCTGAGCGATCGCCTTTTTTGAGAATCGGGTGGACAAGGGCTGTCTTCCAAGAGCTCGGGACAACGCCAGTAGTGTAAGAGAGCCGGGAAAGGCGCGTGAGAAACGGCGCCAACTCAGGAGCACACGTCCGAAGCACATTGGGAGCAACTGCTCAGGCCCACTCGACTTATGGATATCAAGGAAAAAAGAACCTTACGAACTGACCTTTGTAGGAACCGGACGTTTGGCATTGAACAAGCGCAATGCGGTATGGTTGGTGGAGAGTTTTCCCCATCGTCCAAGGTAGAGTTTGATTCGAAAAGAGTGCCAAGAGGTCGGCTTTCTCCTTTGTAGTATGGACCAGGCAGTCATCGGTATTGTGCAATGGTGGTAGGGACGGCTGACAAAAATTCTCTAAGGTAGCTTTCGCGAGAGACCAGAACGCACGCGTACCCGGAGGAAGACGCACTAGCCTCTCGCCAATTCTACTTATGAATGATGACTTCGCCTTGGCAATGTCCTTAAAGGGCCTGGCGGTAAAGTTGTACCTCTTTCTGAGCGCACTGGTGTTTGGATTGGATCCTTTGATGACACCGCATTACCCCAGGCTTGGTAATGTTGTTGCTTTTGGCGAGACGCCATTCTGCAGCAACGTCCAAACCATGGTAGGGACCTGCCGCCATTGGGCACCACAGAGTTTGGATTGAGAAGTTCCATTCCCTGCAGTATCACATCAACGACAAAGTCGGCGGTGACAAGATCATCCAGCGAGAAACAAACTCGCCACCATGACGCAAAGAAACTTCGCATCCCATCCCAGTCCGCTGACCTATAATGCCAGACTCGACGTTTTTGTGAGAGGCACATGCTACGAATCAGACATTGGTCTGATGAGGTGCATCAACAGAAACCTGATAGCCGTCTGGGTGCGGGGTCAGCAGAAGTTCCAATAAGGAAGGTGCATCGCCCTCCACCTCTGGAACCCGCGTAGGGTCGGTTACCAATTGGGACAGACTGACAAAGCGAGGTCATGAACGGCTCTACTCGCGTGGTCAGTTGTGCGTGAACCAAGCCATTCGACGTGGTGGGCATTGAAGTCTCCCAATATCACAATCTCGGCCGAGGGGATCCGTTGGAGAAGTGAGCCTGTCGCTGTTTAAACGGTCTTGGTTTGGACGAATATATATTATTTACTCACCTTAAAACACTTATGATAAAAATCCATTGCATATAGACCCTTTTAAAATTAAAACATTTAATTCGGATGATCTCTATCCGATTCCATTCGACAAAGTGATTCCACAGCTAGTACAACAATTGACAAAACAATTTTTTTATTATAAACTTTTTGTGTAATGTTTTGTTTTGCTCTAGTACCAGAGTTAGCGCAGTACCGGGAATCCCGTTTTCTCCACAGTACCGGGACTGCAACCCCTACCCACCACCAATATAAAAAACAAAACTTGTTTATGATGTCTATTAAACTTATTGAACGTAAGAAAAATTATACTAAAGTACAACATATGAGTAACTAATAATAATAAAAAATAGAAGTAGGTACCTACTTATGTGTAAAAATATATTACTTAATTGAAAACTTATCTACCGGTTTTCGAATCCTTTCTGGATGCGATCTTTGTGTAACGTTCTCCGTGATGTTCGAAGGCGGAGTCATAAATAACTCACCAAACCCTTCAACGGTCTCGGGTTCGACATTAGGTGAAGTTACTACACGCTGTGATTGTCCGACCGGATAGTCCTCTCTGTGCTCATCCGCCACCATACTATAAAATTCATCGTTATCCAAAAAACTGCTATCGAAGTTATTGTATGATTTGCGTAACTGATCAACGTGTTTCTTTAAAAATTTATCTCCAAACTTTATATCGATGGCTTAGTTCACAAATGTACTAACTACAAAAATCGCGATTTTTACTTTTTGACTGCCAACTGTATTAATTGACGTGCTCTACCGTTTGCACTTACCCATGTGTCCATATTCCATCTCTTTCTATCAAAAACCCAGTGTCACGGGTGTATCAAGTAAGCTTCGGTTTCGTCCAAAAGTATTAAAATCCTTTATTTTTACTTATCTGCTACGAAAACTCCTTAAGTGATTTTAAGATTCCCTTCCGCGGTACTAGTTAACGCACAAAAATATTAAGTACATTTACGATATGTAATTTTACATATTACAGATAATCCAAATGTTGTAAATGCAGTTAACACAAAAACAAATCTAATGCTTGCAACTGTTTTTAAGTGCACAAATGTGCTAAGTTGCTATGATACAAAAAATAACTGTACAGATGTTTACAATATCATCGAAAATCACATATCTATTAGTACACTTAACTCATTTTTGTTTTGTTTCTTGAAATGCTCAACTAACGACATTTTAAGTTAAGCGTGCTTTCGGTAATCGTTTTGGCGCGTGATTTTTACGTGTATGCACGAAGGCTAAGAAAAATCGGTCAATGTCACGTTCATACTGGCTTTTTTCACCAATCTATAAGAAAACACCGTGTTTGTCAAAAAAATTTTTGTAACACGTTCGATATTAGCACAAGTATTATTAATATTTGTTCCAAATATAGAGGACATGCAGGTTCTTATGTTGGCACTGACAATCGAAAAGGTAAAATTCCCGCAAATATAACTTCACTAGGCTACGAAATTTGTAAAAGAGCAATATTGACCAGTACCCTCGAATTGAGTCTTTCTACTGTCGCAAAGACTCCAAAAAATTATATTTAGATAGTGATCTGAATCTGAACGTATCTCGCATGTACAAAATTTACAGATAAATTTTTGCCCAGAAAAATAAATAACTCCCGTATTATGTATATACCACAGGATTTTTCAATTCTATGAGCCAAAACTAGTATTTTATAAACCCTGCAATGTGTATAAGCGATCAAATGAAAAGGCTAGTTTACATGAAGAATATGATGCACACAAAAAACGCGAAAAAGACTCTTTGGATATGAAAAAAGAAGACAAAAAAATATGTTTAAACACAGATGGTGCTTTTAGAGCAAATAAATTCGACCTACAAGCTGTTCTTTCTATACCCCTTACCGGTGATTGCAAAATATATTATTTACGAAAACTCTCATAGTATAATCTAACTATTTTATATTTGATAATGGGTTTTGCCACGATCAAACCAAAAAATTATGATGTTAATATTATAAAACATGACGATTTCTATGACATAAAGGCATTTGAAAAAACTTTAAATACTTACACAACTAAAAACATAAAAAATGAGACTGAAATGGTTTAAAATTAAGTGGCTTCGGGTAAACAAAGAATCGCCTACTTCGATATTTTATAAATACGACTTAAACGATTCAGATTTGGAAGAAATCAATATTTGCAAGGCAAAATATGGAGGAAAAAATAAAGACTTCAGTAACATAAAAAAACCTGAAAATGGCATACTAATTTGGTGCTCCCCATTTCACAATGTAAGAAAAAAGATCTTCTTACTCTTTAAAGGATGGTGTGATCCCATGAGACTATGGGCAATACTATAGAGACTTTCCATCCAGTTCTGCAAATATTCCTAATATCAATATCACTGACACTGAAACATCTGATTATGAAGTTAAGAATCAGGATGAGAGTATTATTAATAACCTACCTTATTCTAAGACTAATTACTGATTTAAAACGAATAAATAAGTACTTTCCTAATTTTGTTAGTGTTTAAGAAAGACTGATTTAGGTAGGTACCTATACTATTCTTAATAATTAATTAAATGTTGTAGAACTTTAATAAATTATTACTTACCTACTATGCAATGTTTTATTGATTTCCTATTTAATAATATTATTATTATTTTATGTTCTAACCTGCAGAAAATATCTTGAGTCGGTATTCTGTGGTATTTAATAAATATTTTAATATTTTAATTTTGATAAGTACCTGTTTATCTACTAGAATATTGACCCCGCTCCACTTAGTACATTCGTGCATTCAAATTACTAAATTTAAGGGTTCAAATGTACTAAGTGAGGGGGTTATCTAGAAATTAAGGTGATTTTGTTATCAATTTGATGTAATTCGGTTATGAAATCTACTTATTTGTAGAACCAAAGAAAAAGTCTTATGAATAAACGTAATTTTAATTCCATATCATACACAGTTCTGGTATTATTCATGCTTAAACTCTAAAATGCTCTCCTGAAAAATCTAGTTTTTGTAATTAGTACATGTGTGCTCTAAGCCATCGATATAATACGTTACAGGACCCAAACGGTCTGACACTATCCCTTTTACCCAAGTAAAACTGTTGTTTTTAAACAACTTAAAAAATACTTTATCACCAATATTAAATTGTCTATCAGTACCATCCCTATATTGAATTTGTTTCA